>OZ007586.1:142034466-143399466 GCA_963931845.1 Maratus michaelseni
TTTCGTTTTTTTTTCCTACGACGCTTGGTTTGTTTGATATCTGATATTTTAATCTGGCATGTTTTGTCGATTTAACATTGCGAAGTTGCTTTCTGTATATAAGCATTAGCGGTCTTTATTCCAGTTCTTGGCGTTGTTTGTGTGGCGTTTTTTTTAAGCTTGGCTTGGCAGAGCGACCGCCCTGCTTGATAATTGAACACTATTAGAAAGTACAGTTAGGAATTTATCGTCGAGGGGCAGAAGCCCCCCCCCCATTCTTTTACACATATCCCAGATGGAAATTAATTTTTTTTAGTTCTGTTTTTTATGTTTATGTGTTAAAATTTATCTCAAACTGGTTGTTCAAGGCAGTTTTGAATTCAGGTGCCGGTGGCCCGGTAGGTACATCCCTTACTCCCGCCCGGATTTTGAAATTTAATAAACTAAATTTTCTTTATATATGACTAGCTGTTACCCGTGACTTCGTTCACGTAACATTAAAAAAAGAATAAATGCATTAACTTAGTAAAATATTTCACTTGATAATTAACAGCATATATAATTAACCAAAGCTTTATCACATTTTATAGGAGACCATACGGCATTTCTTTGCTATAGGGGCCTTGACATAACCCAGTCTTAAAAAAGTGAAATTTCATGCCAAATAATATATACAATCGCGAAAATGAAACTGCAGCTATTGAAAAAAGGAGGACCAAGTAAAATCGTGAAAATCGAGAAATTCCTCTTCGTAAAACGAAAAACAACACTGGCAGAATTCTTCTATACAACAGTGCATTTTAGATGGTATTTGGTGTACAATTTATATATGTGTGCATTGCTAAATGGGCATTATTATATTGTTTATTTGCATAGACATATGTTATATATTTCTTACTACATTATCTTGTTTATGTATATATTAAATTAAGTGCTTCACGCTAAGTGGTGTAAATAGTGAACAAACTGCTTGTGGATTTTATAAATTGATAGATATATCACAAAGATATAACAATCTGATGCGATTCTAAAATGTAAATAAAGGTTGCTGGAAAGTACTTTAAATTCTGCCCAATTTAACCTCGATATTTTCTCTATCGCGTCAAGAATACTATAAGCAAATAAATACCGACGACACAAATCTGATAATCTAAATTTACATATTTTTGTTAGTAAATATAGGATTATTTTGATTTATTTCATGCGCTTGAAATTTTTTACGCTTTCTCTAGGGTTAGGTGTCGAATAAATGTACTTTCTTGTTATTTTATTTTGCCATTTCTATTTATTCTATTTTCCATTCATTCCATTTATGGATATTGATTTCATTTACATATTCGTGTCAAAGAATATTCTTTAAAGCTATTATCAGGATTAGGATAGGATACGATTAGGGTTAGGATTAGGAATAAAAATTGAACGACAATGGCATGACCGATTCAGGTTTAAAGTATGAACCAGGAAGTCTATTTACATCATGAAGCAATAAGAAAATTAGAAAATTATCGGCTAATATTTTTTAATATGTTTTACAGTCATAGTTGGCATCAAAGGTGAGCGGGGAAATGATCATCTAAAATACCATTACGTGTTTACCACGCAAAAAACAAATCTGGTTACAACAATGTATTTAATTTTGCGCCAAATTTCACTTGATAAAAAAAAAAAAAATCAAATTGACTATGGACCTAATTACAGAACCCTAACCTTCCTATTCTCAGAAATGTTCTACCTATATGTAAAAAAAAAATTCTACTGTATAGAACGCGCTTTCACGTTTATAATGTTATGAATTGGCACGATCGGCTTGTTCAAGTTTACACAATTCGCCTGGAAGAAAAGATTTATTACTTTTTTATTTCTTCTTTGCTTTTGCATTACGCGAATTTGTTGGTAAAATCGATTTTCTTTTCGATAACATTGTTGTTTTTTAAGTTTAAAAAATATTGTAATTTTACTTAAACATTGCTTTAAAATCTATGCAATTTTTCTTATCCTGCAAGACTTTACAAAAATCTATTATGAAACAATTTTTAAAAAAAGCTATATTTAAAAAAGACAACAAAGTTTTTCCTATTTTAAAACTAAAAGAAATATAAAATTAAATTCCGGTTCGAAACGACGATTTACAAATGTGTTTTCGATTGTGGGAAAATGATAGAGGAAAAATGCTGTTACTTCGACACAATCATATTAAATCTTTAGCTTTTATGAGAAAACCAACTTTCTTTTAAAAAATATAGTTATTTTTATTAAGATTTTCTGATTTTCGATACGGATAATTTTGCGATGCATATCACTGACATTTGCCATATATATATATATATATATTTTACTTTTTAAAATTTAAATATGGCATCTTTATGTTAGCCGTGTGCAGACGATAAATCACCAACCTATCCCATTATTCGTATTGAATTGATTAAAAATATAAATATTTCACTCATTTCATTTAAAACACAGAACTTTAATTTACAACACATACATTTAAAATACATATATTACGTACATTTAAAATAATTCCTTTCATGTGAAAAAGAAAAAGAAAAAAAAGAGAAATTAATCACAAATAATTTGATAACACAAGATCATTTTATTTCAACATCAAAACAAATCTGTTTTATTTTTCTATATATGACATCATATTCGCTTGCTTTCCATACTTACTCGTATTTATGCACTTTGTATTATTATCAAATATTTGAAAACAAACGTTTTATTTCTAATATGACATCATTTCATATTCTGTTTAATTCTTAAATAATTCATTTCCTTTTCATTTTTCACGTGGAAAATTTTCACTTGAAAATAAATTGTTGATTAAAAATTATTACTCAGGGGTTTTATTTTATATTGGCAACGATAAAGTATTAGCAACGGTAAAATAAATTTAACCATTTTAAAAAAAGCTGCAAAACCGGGTCCTTTGGGCGAAACCAACCAAACCAACCAACCATTGTAAAATATACGAAAAAATGTCCATTTATTCTGTATAAAAATAATGAAAATTTTAATTTTTAAGAAAAATATTGAAATAAAATAAACGAAAACCAGCCTATATTCATTTGAGGGTTATAATCAACTTATATGCAAAGATACAGGATAATTAAATGCTTCATTTTGACGCTGGCTTCAGCCTAACATTTGCACACAATCAGATTTATAATATTATTAGGATAATTAAAAAGATAAAATTTAATCTTCTAAGTGTCGACAGAATTATTAAACGGTGACAGAAGAAGGAACTAACGCAGCTTTTGTCAGGGATACTTCCCTCAACCCCCTCTTAAAAGACAATTTTAAATTTTTATTTTAGTTTAAATGAGGCATTCGGGAGGAACGAAGCTCCTGACAAAAAAAAATGTTTCAGTTCTTCTGTATCGGAAATGTATGTGCGTCTCTGTAAATGAACGATAACTGTCCGCATATTGCATTTTACAAAAACATTTTGTAATGAACTTCAATAATGTATATAAATTTCATTATATTTGAAAACGTGTAACATCATTAAAATAAGTAAGCAATTTTGCCATGTAGACCATTAAGTAACTGTAATCTTTTGTATGATCCTGTAAATGAATGATAGTTACTTTCCAATCCATATTCTACTGAAAGCAAGTTTTTAGTGCACCCCAGAAATGCGTAATAACTTTATTTTATTTGAAAAGCAAAACCTTCATTAAAATACCCGGAAATGGTCTTTCCGCCATAGGCCATACTGTAACAATTTTATTTTGGGTGTCCCTGAAAGCAGACTATAAATGCTACTTACTCAATTTTCAATAGAGAACATCTCATAGTAAACTTCAATAACACATATAAATTACATGACACTCCGAGTATATTTATGAGAGTTAGAGTCCGTAGATACGGAAGGCAAACGGAAGACGGCTGACAGAAAAGTCGTAAACATTTCTCAACTATGTTGGAATGTTTTTAAAAAAAGGTATTTTTGTCCCATGTTATTTTGATATATTTCAATTTAATTAAAATTGAAATACAGTGAGTACAGGCTTACGACTACTTTAATAATTTTTTGTGTTTAATGTATTGGTTTTCGGGAACAACTTAGATGGTAATATGACGTTATAAATACTCGTAGAACTTAATTTATACGAATAAAAAAATTGTATATTAAATTGATAAAATAAACAAGAACGAAATATCATACATCTGGCATAGATTATGAAACGTTTTCCAACAGTAACAACATATCATTAATACATTTAAGTTTTTTCATACGATGAAATGAAATATCTAAATAAGCAGTTTGAAAAATACATAACTCAGTAAAAATCCATTTTCAGCAATTGCTGCCTTGAAGTCTTTCGTGCAGCCCTGTATATGATTTACAGAATTTGTAAACAACACGCAATACACTAAAAATTACAAAAATTGCATATCCCAACGGAAAGAGCACTTCTAGCAACTACTGATTATTGTCAGTCTTTTAACCGAATTCTCTTGTGCGTCTCTGTACATGAACAATAAACTTACGCACTCCTAAATCTATAGCAAAGAAGTTGTATTGAACCTTAGTAATCCTTTTAAATTTCATTACGTTTCAAGTATCATTACATGTTCAAGATGCACAGCAAACGAATTTTCCCCGTAGATCATTATGTCCCTGTAATTGAATTATAAATGCTGCTAATTGTATACTCCGGTAAAAGCATGCTGTAGTGCTGTACTACCTCAGTAATGATATTAATTTCATTATGTTTCAAATATCGCAACAGGAATAAAATGCGCCGTAAATGATTTATCTCCATAGACCAAAATGTAATGGAGTTCTTTTGTGTGTCCCTGTAAATGAACTATTAATGATACACACTGCATTTTCGATACCGAACATTGTATAGTAAAATTCAATAATGTATAAAAATTTCATGACAATCCGAGTATATTTATGAGAATTAGAGAATGGACAGACAAACCGAATTCATAAACACTTTTCAACTATGTTGGAAAGTTTTATAAATTAGCTAAACGGTCTTAGTCCTCTCACGGTGAATTATTTATAAACAGTCGGAAGTAGATTTTTCAGTTAAAATTAATTTAAAATGAATTAAAAAGAATAAATATTTTTGAAATTTTAAAATTATGCATTTAAATACCTATCAACTGCAACGAGTTTTAGCCACCACTATTTCCTAATGGAAATCTTTGTCATTTTACACCCTTTCAGCTCCAATTAATTGAGTTTTTCTAATGTTGAATTTACGTCTGAATTTTCGAAAAATATTATTTTATAATTAAGAAATGCAAATTTACAAAAGTTTTCAACAGTTATGCAAGTGAAATTTTATTCAAATATTCTTGTACAAATTTTCGGTATAAATAATATACCACCGTTCTTCAACGATTTAATCGCAAATATCTGTGATTAAATAAATAGCGACTTTTTTTAGCGGTGACTAAAAATCGTAGCAGCTAAGCATATATTACAACATTTCAAACCGGAACTCATATCAGGTTTAACTAAGTTAAAAATTACTGTTAATAGTTAATAAATATTTTTATGAAAGTTAAGAGTTTGGATACACAACTAGAACAAAGTAGAAAGACAAAAAGATAAAGAAACAAGTTCGAAAAATCATTCGTCAAGCATAGATTATGTAACACTTTCCAACGCACTCAAAATAATTTTACGAATCATTACCGTTTAATAAGCTGAAAGATAACATCTAAGTAAACAATTTGGAAAACGCATAACATATTTAAAAACGTAATTTCAGGAATTTCCAACATATATTTCCAACATATATTTCCAACATATACCATATTCAGAAAAATATCCGAATACTTTTATTCAGCACTGTATATGATCTATAGATTTGTATATATACTACATAGGATGCTAAATTTTAGTTTAGTTAGGAAACGGTAGCACAGTTTAAAATTCTCCTTCTGGAGTTTCTGTCAATAAACGGAAATGTGTTCGCGAACTTTTGTGCTGCCCTGTATATGACCTACAGAATTTATACACACCAAGTAATAGACAAAAATTGAGTTGAATTTAAAATTGCATTCAGCAACTTAAAACGCACTTCCAGGAATTATTGTTAGCAGACAGTAGAGAATTCTTTTGTGTGTCCCTGTAAATGAACGATGACTGCTATACACACAATATTCTGTAATTCCTCTGGTAATGCACCTTAGTGATATATATAAATTTCAATACGTTTCAAATAATGAAACATTATTTAATTAAACCGCAAACGATTTTTCTCCATATAATTAATGTAACGGAATTCTTTGGACTGTCCCTGTAAAGTAACGATAAGTGCTATGCACACCCTATTCCATATTAAGCTTCTTGTAATGCACTTTAGTGATATATATCAATTACAATGTGTTTGAAATTGTGTAATATCATTAAAATAAACCGCAAATGATTTTCCCCCATAGACCATAATGTAACGGAGTTCTTTTGAGTGTCCGTGTAAAAAAACTATAAGTGCTACACACTTCAGTTGAAATAGGGAACATGCTATCGATAACGACAATAACATATAAAAATTGCCGGGCAATCCGAGCATATTTACAGGAGTTAGGGCACGGCCAGACGGCAAACGGCCAGACGGCCAGACGGCCATACGGCAGACAAACCGAAGTCATAAATACTTTTCAACTAGGTTAGAAAGTGTATCCAACCGAAACTCATATGCGGTTTACAATAAATAAAAATTTCAATTGATAGTTATTAAATATTTTTATGAAAATTAAGAGTTTGGATATATAAGTTACACAAGTAGAAAGTAAACAAGAACAAAAAACATGCAACGGGCATAGATTATGAAACACATTCCAACACGAACAGAATAATATTTAACAAAATTCATTTTTTTCATACGATGAAATGAGATATCTAAATCAGCAATTTACATAAAATGCACAGAAAACGATCTTTTCCCATAAACATTAATGTAACGGAATTATTTTGTAAATCCCTGTAAACGAACTATAAATGCTACATACAGTTTTTTTAAAAGTGAACATTCAATAGTGAACATCATTAATATATAAAAATTACATCTCAATCGGAGTATATTTACGTGAGTTAGAGCACAGACAGACAAATAGACAAAAAATTTCAACTATATTTGAAAGTTTTTATCTATTTCCTGCTTAGATCCAAGATCAGAAGTTCTTTGGGAAAATCTTCTCTCAAGCTAAACAGAGACAAATCTATCAAAAGCATATTTTCCTAAAGAATATTTGAATGGAAAGTGGTTCGATTTTTCCACCTATTGCATTAATTCACAAGTATTATTGAGGTTTATGTGTGATAAAGAAGGAATATATACAGTTTTCTGGATTTTTTCCAAGTACAACCACATATGCTGTTATCACTAATAAGAGGTTAGACAAAGGTATGTAACAAGATAATTAATGTCTAAAAAATATTATTATAACTAATTATGCAGATCAGTTTCCTAATATGTCTCAATTGGATTTTAGAGTTTTCAAAGAATTTCATTACACGTAAATTAATCGAGATAAATACTTTTAAAACAGTTTTGCTTTCGTATATTGTCTGGAGAATGTTTCCTTAATGAATTAAAATCGTGAGAGTGAGTTTTAACCATTTAATGGTCTGGCAGAATGTTTTATATATGTTTAACGATTCATAAAAAATAGCTACGAAAAGCAGTGGTATGAGAATTTGTATTTTATTACCATACCTATTTATTTATCGTATTCACTGGAAAAAATTAACATTAATATAATTTTTTTGTTAAATAACCCATTGAATAAAACAATTACGTGATAGTTAAAGATGGTTAGGACACTTAAAGGGTTTAAAACCATTCAACGATAGACGGTTTGATAAGTTCTCGGCCTGACAGTGAAAGCGCAAGATTTTTGACATAAATTCATATTATTTTTTAATGTAGACCCTTTGTAACTTAATACATTTAAGACACACTCTTGTGTGCGGATTATTTAGTGCAGCCCTGTACGAGGGTGGTTCGAAAAGTTATTGGCTTGACAAAGAAAATACAAGATTTTTGACAATATTTTATTTTATTTTTCAACTTGCAACACAATGCATTTCAGAAGACTCTTGAGAAATGTTTATTCTTTGTCGTTTTTGGTCGACGTTCAACAAACGCGGCACGCAACGAGCGGAAAGCTTTTTCGGACCCAAAACATCGTGTAAAACGTAGTGGACACGGCCTATAGAGATGTTTGTAATGTCAGCAAGTTTCTGTATTTTCAATCGGCGATCATTCAATACGACGACATTGTGAATTTTTGAGACGATTTTGTCGATCGAAACTGTTTTTGGGCGTCATGAAGCGTTCATCATCATGAATTGATTTCCTACCATGTTTAACTTCAGCAGCCCACTTTTTTATCGTCGAATATGAAGGACAAGAAACCTTTAAGGTGGAATGTAACTCTTTTTGTATTTTCGTGGGGTTTAAACCTTTTTAACAAAGTATTTTATGACAGCTCGAACTTCAATTATTTCCATTTTTTAGAAAATGTCAAAACTTGTTTACTTTACTTTATCGCCCAGCATTAACCAATAAATTCACATGTCTGAAACTTGGCAGCATATCATCTAATGGGTAACACTTTACAAAAATCATTGTCATTTGGTCATACTTGTTCCATCTCTGTGTCAGACCGAGAACTTATCAAACTACTTTTTTTAATTGCTGAAAGGCGTAAAATAAAAACATTATAAACTGTAAAATAAGTTTTATTAGACTGTTTACATGTTTCGGCTCCATCTGAGACATTATCAAAACAAATAAGAATATTCTATAATTGCACGGTCTATGAAATTATTAATTGAAACGCTATCATTTAATTTTTCACGTACTTTTTAAAAATTACGCGCGTTATTTTTTATTTTGATTTGGATGTTTATTTCCAACCGTGGAGTAACTCGAGCCACAATTTTGGTAAGTTAAATGATGCTGCATCGTTACATATTTCATTTTTACGTGTTACAATCTGTATGGTTTCTCTTATAATGGATGGTTAGTACAGATTGGAGGGAAAAATTATCTTACTATCATTGAAATTTATTTGTATAAAACAAATTATAACACCTTGTAATAATATACGTATTTTAATTGCTAAGAGGCGTAAAATAAAAACATTATAAACAGTAAAATATGTTTTATTAGATTATTGACATGTTTCGGCTCCATCTGAGTCATTATCAAAACAAACAAAAATATTCTATAATTGCACGGTCTATGAAGTTATTATTTGAAATGCTATCATTTAATTTTCAAGTACTTTTTCAGAGATTTTAAAAAATAATAATAACGATACAGTTATCTTTAAATATGGTTGTTTCATATTAAATATTTACATTTACGTTATAACTGTACTATTAGTTGTCTATGCTTTACATGTAATCTGATTTTGAGGATTAGCGTTCGACATCCGCAATGAAAATACTCAAGCTACCGCTTTATTATAACGTAATGATATTTGTAACTATGACTTCAGCTTTTACGCTTTTGACAAACGATTGGGGTTTAATTAGAATATTAAACGAGCGAGCTCACTGTTTAAATAGATTTGAATATTTTGAAATTAATCCTTTTGGATCCGAATATTTTTTTTTTTTTTTTTTTAGTTTTGGGGAAAATTTACTTTTATGTTAATAATATTAAAAGTAGCTGACCAAATCACAAACCTTCAAGTTTGCTGAAAGTTTACGAATATTTTATTTACTGAAATCTAACAAAAATAATTATTTTGCGTACATTCATTTGACAACTAAGGAAGAAACTTTGAAGACGCTTGGAAAAGTGTCGTATTACAACAGTATTAAACAAGCATAATATTTTTCCGATATTTTATACATTTCATCACCGATTATCCGTTCGGAAAAGTAACCCCAATTTTTAACTGAAAGAGTGAAACATAAGGTATCTGCAGGTAATATGGCCATCCTAAAATTAGAAATTTTTAAACGTTAATAATAACTGGCTTTAAAAAAATTATATAAATTGAATAACAAAGTAGACCCTTTTTAGCACTGGAAGAATATATTAAAAATTTAAACTTTTCAAAATTTGTACCTGTAGCAGTTTGTTTTAAAAAAAAGCGAGTTCATGAATGTAATATGACCATATGCAGGTAATATGCCCGTAGGTGAAATAAAATGAAAATATTTATATTAAACGTTTAAAAAACAATAATTATTACAAAACTAAATTTATTATGTGAAAAATTATAAAAAATAATAATAAAATAATCATAAAGAAAATTTTGAAAAGTTTTTGAAGCAATTATGAAACTTTTACGATAAAAAGGTTTTAAATTTTATTTCAACTGCACATGTACGGCAAAGAGATTTGTTTTGTATTTTTATTGGTAAGTCCGACACTTTCCTCGTACACATAATTACGACAAACAACACACAATCTCATATCTATAGTTTTTGACCTGCCTGGTCATATTGCCAACAAAAACCAATTGTATAAATGTTCTCGCTATTCTGTCGGCACACTCCGATATTAAATTTCGTTTATGCAAAAACAGCATTATGCAATCTAAAATATCATGTATACAAATACCCATAAACACTTTGTTTAAATTGGATCAATAACATACCAACAGAAGACGAATTTATAACATATCAACGTAACTAACAGCAAAACAACGATGTCTGTTCTCTCGTACAAGAGGTCTGATATAGCGGCCAAAGCGGGGATGAACAAACTCTTCTGACTTCCCGCGACTGGATTAAAGTACCATTTTTTTTTATTTCACTCTAACTAGTAACAGTGTTACGAATTGGATTTAGATAAAACAACTTTGAGAAATTTCTGGTAACCGGAACTTTACACGCTGCACAACATCGAAAAAAATGCGAATCTAAAGAAGCATTTTTCACTAAAATTAATACCTTTTTTTATTGAAAATATTGGTTTGTTAATACAAATACCTACATGTTTTTCCCCGCTTCTAGACATATAAATGACTTCATAAAATATACTTATTTTTCAAGTCGAATAAATCCCAAGACCACTTAAAATCATCCAGATTTAAATAAAATTACGCATTCAGATTTAATTTTATTAAGTGAGAAAACTATAATGTTGCAAGTATGCTAAATGTAATATTTTTTCCGAACTTTATAATATTCTTAACTCAACTTTAAAAAATAAATTACATTTATATATTTCATTTTTATGCATCTCTCAGCATGATAAAGTACGCTTTTGGATCCCTTTTAAAATCCTGCTAAAATCATTTTTTGAGATTAAGCAGCTATTACTCAAGTTAGGCGATAATATGATAAAAGTTCGTAAATTTAAACTTGATCTTAGTTTAATGAATATTTTTACGATAATTTATTTTTACTACGAACTTTTACTGTGCGTATACTGAGACGCAGTTTTAAAGTAAAAACATTTCGTGCAGAAGAGCAGAAAAACGGCAGGATCGAAGAATTTAAGTGCTGTTTTTTTTTTCTTAAATTTCTTTAAAAATTATTCAAGTTTTAAAAGTAGTTTAATAGCGTTTTTTGATTTATTTTAAAGGAAAGCGAAATCCAAATCGTTACAATTATTCTAAAACACAGTTTTATTTCCCAGATTTTTTTTTTTATAATTTAATTACACTACTTAAATAAGAATAATACAATAACTGGAGATGGAAAATATACGCTGCAAAAAAAAAAAAGTGTTGATTTTACAGTATGATACTGGCGTTCGAGCTGCCAGTATCATACCATAAAATTAGCGCGGAAGCGTATTATTGCTTATTTTACTGTTTGTTACTGTTAATTTTGCGGTATAATACTGTCAGCCGGAGTACCAGTATTATACTGTAAAATCAACAATTTTTTGCAGTGTATAAAAGTAAATTTTCTTGTAGCCAAATTTTGTTTTTAATTCCCTAGCATAGTTTCGAGGGTATTTATATTGAAGCTATCTTCATCAAATAATTAGTAGGAGAGAGTATTTACCACGGCAAGGATAAAACACATTCTGTAAAGTAAAAAATAAACATAAGGATAAAACATGTTCTGTAAATGTTAAAAGTAAACATAAGGGTAAAACATATGTCGGGATTTCCTGCTAACTATTCCATAAATTTTATCACCTGATGAAGAGAGTTGCTATTTAATTGCACTCGAAAGTATAGTAGTGTTATTTACTGGCCATCTGGAGAAAAAAAATGCGCATTCACTGAAAATTTTCAAGAACATATTTTCGATTAACGCACCATCAGATTGATAACGAGCATTTGGGATTCACTTTAATATCATGCTTAAATGCTTCTTTGTGATTGAAAAGCTTCCTGCTTCAGATAAATTTATACTTAGGCAATAATATGATAAAAAGGCAAATTTTAAATTTGATCCCAATTAAACACCAGAAATTGTATCACAACAGAAATTTTATTAATAACCATTTCTGAGACTACATCTATGCACAGATTTATGAACAATCATTTTTAGAATACAAAGGAAGACATTAGCTTGAATTAAATATTTAAAAGAAAGCGTGAAGTGTTTTACATTTTTTTTTTTAAATAAAATCTTAATGTTTTATTTATCCCCTTGAAGGGCGGTGGGATACATTTTATCCCATTTAATTTTAATGAATTTTTGCACCAGAATTGTTTAATAGAATTTTACTTTTATAAAGTTGGTAAAAAAAAAAAAATGCGTAAGTGGTTGTAAAATTGTAATTCCTCATTTTCAAATATATTTTTTAAAAGTCTGGGGGGAATTCAACATTTCAGAAACGCAATCACTTACCCTGAAAGGGTTAAAAAGACCGATAACCGATTACTGATATTCAAATATTCAGTATGGGGCTGTACATATATAACGATATCAACGTTTTGATATTTTTTAACTGACCCCCCCCCCCCTTTACGATATCATGCGCTATCATTCATCGAACCCCCACCCCTCCCCAATGATATCGTTATCAATGTCTAAAATCTCTTTTTAGTTTTAAAATTTTTTCTTTGTTTTTCTTTTTATATATTTTCAGTGATATACAGATATGGTTTTACATTTGTTGTTTACTTTACTGATTCAAATGAAGAGAAGAAGTCAATAAAATAAATATCTACTATATGTGAAATAACTTTATACCATCTAATACTTAAAAGAAATAGTTACTATTTAAAAATATTTGATAATAGCTTTCTGTTGCATAACGCATTCAACAGCAATATTGTCTTCTTGCACCTGCCCCCTGCACGGGGAGAGGCAAACAGAATTTCTTATAAACAAAACAGGTGGACAACATTCTTTCTTTTTTTCTTTCTAGTAAACACAAGTATAATTTCAAACATACTTCGCACCTGGTTTCTCTAACAGCAAATTACTAGGAATGTCAAACGTTGGAGGTATTCCGTGTTTTAGAATGAAATAATTTTATAATCATTTAACGGTTTTAATAATAACTTTGCATCTTCAAAAAAATGCAAGCCAAAAAAAACAGACTATTTTTATGTAAAAAAAAGTTACCAAAAAAAAAAGAAAAAAGAAAGAAAATTTCGGTTAGATTAAAAATGATAACAATATCAAAAGTCACCCCCAGTCTCCTTAGAGATATCTTACGATATCAAGTGCCTCCCCCCGCTCCCCTCTAAAGTGATAACGTTATATATGCACAGCCTCTGTCATTTCATAGGAAATTTTCAAAAATATTTAGCTTCGTAAAATTTACAGTGTTTTCTAAACAGGGTGAAACAAAATAATTTCATGAAATATATAATTTACTATAAATAATATACTTATAAAGTTTATATGTTATTTTTTTTACTCTTTTAGGGGCAAATGATAGTTTTCAGTAATGCTGAATTCACACTAAACTTTTTGAAAAAATTTATTTGTAAATAAGGAACTACAACTTTACAGTTTTCTTTCACCGAAGTTATACGAGTGAAATTCTATTAAAAAAAATTACAAATCTTGATTAAAATTAAGCGGGATATATTATATACCACATCTCTTCAAGAGGATACTGGGACTTTAGTCTTTATGGTATCCATTGGCATACAAATGATTAATACGAACACAAAATAGTTCAATATATACATTTTTTTTAAAGAATTGAATCCCTTTAAACAGTATCTCAAAACATTTAAATTATTCAAAATACCAAAGGACAAATTACTGAATTTTATTATGTAATGTGTTTCGAATAATTAAAAAAAAACTACATTCAAAAATTTACAATAGATCTGGAGATATAGCAAACACAATTCAATTCCTATTGACAGATAAGGCAAGAAATTTAAACATTATTCGTTAATTTATAAAAGCAGTAATTTTCATAGCCACGCACAAGATTAAAAACAAATAATCTGTTGAATTAATAATTTGTTTTATTCAATAAATAATAATCCAAAGAACTCTTCTTGTGTGTATGTGGTTGTATTATCCATATACAGAACTATTAACATTCAAATAATTAAAAATTTACACTTTAAAATATTTAGTTAATTATAATTTCAATATTTATATATTTTTAATTCAAATTGTAGGCATTTTTATGATTAAAATATTTTTCACAAATGATTTCAGCACTATTTGTTTATTCTATAGAATACAGTTTCAAGATTATTTTAACAGAAGTTGCAAGTTAATACTTACATTCTCAATTAAGGAAGGATACCAGTTTGTAACTTTCAAAAAAGCAATTTATTTCTGATAACGTATAGTCTCTATAATATAGCACAAAAGCGATTTCTTGAAATTCGAATAATCACAAAAATTACAGCAGCAAACATGTTGTTGTAAACAATTGCCGTTAAAGCAAACTTTACGCATTTTTTCCAAACGACATTATTTTAACTGGCCACTTGGATTGGTCGCGAGCCGCTAGACAGATTTCCTTTAAATTGTAGTACAAACATTCATAATTTCATTCTGTATTTCAACATGTAGGACTTTTTTTTTTTTTCATTTTTCGATTGTTTACAAGCATTTCTATGAAGATAAATGTTTTTTTTTTAAACCACCATTTTTAGAAATATTTCAATTTTGAAAAATTCTTACGATATACGCCATTGTCAATACGATAAATATTAATATTATTAAGATTTTTTTTATGTTTCATATGTGCTTGGTGCAAGCGACCAGCTCATTCTTTATTTTTACGGCACCCTCGTCTACATGAATGAAAAGAGCGAAGTGTAAAAAAAATTTAATGAAAAAAATTCTGAAACAGTCTTCGAACGTAACTTAATATATTGAGACCAGCTATCCCCAACAGTTTATGTTGTTATTGATACCCACAAAAAATTATTAAAGTATGACTCTTTCTTCGACGTTGAAACTAGTTTATATATATATATATATATATATATATATATATATAATATTATATATATATATATATACTATATATATAATATTATATATATATATATATATATACTATATATATAATATTATATATATATATATACTATATATATAATATTATATATATATATATATACAAACTCGGTTTATGGCGTCATATGCCGCCATTTGAAAACTCTACAAGATACCACTCCATTTCTTCCGTCAAGGGTCCATTCCTCCTCCAGACCCCTATCCCTCAAAGTATTTTTTATACCATCCATCCAGGACAGATGTGATACAACATTTATTTATTTTTAAGTTTTGTTATATTATTTATGCTATATATATTTTTTATCTTCATCTATGGGAAAACTTACTTTATAATTTTTCAAGTGATGAAACCAGTCGTTAGTATCTTACAAATAGCTAAGTAATTTCTAGTACAATTTAAAAGCAGACACAATTTCCCTGCACTACGACTCCTTAAAATTTATGAAACCCCTTAAGGGCATCGTGTACACTAAAAGCGGAAAATAAAAAAAAAGTTTTTGTGTAAGACGTTATTGTTAAAATTTAAAATATATATCAATTTACTGACATATATTGAGCAGAAAGTGTTTTTTCATATTTCTTATACAGGTTAAAACCCATTAAAGCCAGCGTTACCATATGGTCACAGCTCAGTTCCCAATACGTTCTTATACCTCCCAATAATCCCGTCGTTTATGGGTTAAGTAAAGAAAATAACATATCATAATGTATTTCAAATGCATTTCTCTCAAAAAAAAATTTACCCCAGTTTATACATTTTTAAACTGTTCTATGCTTTTTTTAATATTTGTTGAAAATGCTGAAAATCGCCAAAGGAGAAGTTTCATACACACTACAAGATTTCTGCGTATTCTGTTTGGAATACTGGTTTATTAAGTTCTTCAAATTGGTAAAACACTCTATTGACATATGTGCTTTTAATGAAAATTAAGTTTCATATTAGTTTTTTTTAATAACTGTCAATGGTATTAAAAAATAGATGCACATTTAAAAAAAAATCAAACTGCTTTTAATCAAGGTACGTGCACACCTCGAAATTGCAAGTAGTCCGGCACAAATATTTTTCATTAGAAAATTTCTATTCAATAATAAAATAGCAGAATCTGCAGTTGTCTCGTTTGATTGTGGGATTAATAATATTTTTTCTGCAATTAAATAAGAAGAAAATGTCCATTAAAAAATTTATGTAAAAATGTGCGAACCTTGTTTTAACTAATAAATTCAGAAATTGGACAAAATATTTTAAAATTTCGAACCCATTGAGCATTTAAAATTTTAATAATAAATTAATTAGTAGCTTCCAAAATTTAAACTTTTCAGTAAATGGAATTTTTTCTTAAATATTCATTAACCCATAGGCCGTTACGAACGCGCGCAGCACGTCCACCCCTGAGCCTATTCCTCAACGTTACGGACGCTCCTCTATATGAATTTTTCAAGGTTTTGAACGTTACGAATATACCTTGTTTTAAAAATACCTTGTTCTAAAGTGACTGTTTCTTTCATCAATAGATGTAAAAAATTAAATGGCATTCGAAAACATCGAATACAAAGCAACCGAAAAGAGAAAACACAACGGCCTAAGGGTTAAATTCATAGGCCAGGAAAGTTTTTTGAAGAATTTCTTCTTGAAATAACATAAATAATGAAAAATAATTTTTTTAAATTCACCGTCCCATTAAAATGTATGATAACCTTAACGCCATTTTACCATAATAGTTTATGGAATTTCTACGGAAAATAAAAAGTGCACTCGCCCTTGTGTCATTGTGATACATATCTAGTTGATGTCTATCTATAACATTTTTATCCTTTGCATGTTGAATAGTTAGCTGAGCTGCTTTGCAAATTAATTAGTAGCTTTAAAAATTTAAACTTTTCAGTAAATGGAATTTTCTTTTTCAAATATTCATTAAATTCATAGGCCAGGAAAGTTTTTTGAAGAATTTTTAGTTGATATAACAGAAATAACGAAAAATAATTTTTAAAATCACCGTGCGTCCCCTTAAAATGCATGATAACCTTAACGCCATATGATCATATTAGTTTATGGAATTTCTCAGGAAATATACAAAGCGCACTCGCCCTTGTGCCATTGTGATACATCTCTAGTCGATATCTATCTATAACATTTTTCTCGTTTACATGTCGAATAGCTAGCTGAGTTGCTTTGTAAATTAATTAGTAGCTTTAAAAATTTAAACTTTTCAGTAAATGGATTTTTTTTTTCAAATATTCAGTAAATTTATAGACCAGGAAAGTTTTTTGAAGAATGTTCAGTTGAAATAACAGAAATAAAGACAAATAATTTTTAAAGATCACTGTCCCCTTAAAGTGTATGATAACCTTAACGCCATATGATCATAACAGTTTATGTGATTTCTTAGGAAATAAAAAAACGTACTCACCCTTGTGTCATTATGATACATCTCAAGTCGATATCCATCTATAACACTTTTCTCGTTTACATGTTCAATAGCTAGCTGAGCTGCTTTGTATTCAAACCGTCCTGTTTCGGGGTGAATTCGACAGTCTCCAACACTCATCTCAAAGAGTCCGTGGATGTAAATCACTCCGTCTTCTCCTCTCCTTTTAAAAGGATCTATAATGCTGTCGAAACGTATATCAGACGAAATGTTGGTATTTGTATTCAAATCTTCCACACCATCTGTGCTTATATTACTCCCTATTGGATAAAGGGTTGAGTTATTAATGTCGGTGTTATCACTTTCCAAAATGCTGGAATTATCATTTTCAATATTTCTCTTCCTTATTTTATGCAACAATTGATAAGGATGATTCATCATTTCATGTTTGGATATGTTTGACAAAAATATGTCTCCTTGAAAGCTTTTCATTTTTCTTTTAATACGATGAAAGTCACTGTTAAATATTTTTCCTTTAACATTAATTTGCTGAATACGTTTTATTCTATGATTATATTTTTCAGAAACATTATAATATGATACAGATTTAACACAACACTTCCTTAACTTAACATCACGGAAAAAATGCAAAATCGAAAAGTTTGATAAAAATTTTCGTGATATGCCAGTTTTATGTTTTACTTTAATTTTTCTTTCAACAGAATTCAAGGATCTTTGATACTGTTCTCGAAAACATATGTATGGAAAATAAGACTGAGTGGTTCCTTGAAAACATATTGCGGGCAATTTTTCTTCAGGAAAATAATCTTTTATAATGTTAAAAATTTCTGAATAGTTACAAACTGTTTGAAAGACAAATATTTTGCTGATAGAAGTGAAATTATTAAATGCATT
The DNA here is from genome assembly GCA_963931845.1 of Maratus michaelseni. Lineage (NCBI taxonomy): Eukaryota > Metazoa > Arthropoda > Arachnida > Araneae > Salticidae > Maratus > Maratus michaelseni. The sequence goes on from OZ007586.1 coordinate 142,053,079, forward strand.
AAAGCATATCATACTTGAATTTTTCACATTACTCTTTTTCTGTATGATTTTTCTGTTATATGAATATGAAATCCGAAGCGTGTTGGATGTTTTGTTTTTGTGCTCTTTTAATGATGTTTCTGGAACTTTATTACATATTATAACAGAACTTTGATAGCACTGTTTAAGACATTTTTTGTCCAGCTGTATTTTGTTGCAGCTGCAACATAGTAAAATACATTGAGATTCAAATTGTCCATCACTACATCGTAAATATTTTTTATTGTTCATTCTTTTTTGAGCATAATGAAAAGCAGGCTGCTTTTTATTGAGATTCTGTAACGCTGCTGGGACATGACTTTTATTTTTATAATGAGATTTTAATAAATTATGTCTCAGAAATGGAATGTTGTCCTTATATCTCGTATGGTTATATTGCCGCAAGGTACTGCTGGACTTAACACTAGATTGCATGTTGTAAAATTTATTATGAGGTTTATAGCCATTGATATCATTTACAACTTTTGATAAAAGAGTATCGTTATCTTTCGATGAAGTTGCCATATGAAGTGTCAATAATAGAATGTAAAAACATGATTTATGTGAAAACATTGTCAAAAACATCGCTCCGTCAAAAATGTAAATTTCCGTAGGAAATTTCAAATATTTAGCCTCATATAAATAATTTCGAAATGTTACTGCAATATATATATATTTTTTTTCAGAACAATATTATGTTTTATGAAATTATCTGAAATGCGATCATTAAATTTTAAAATTCACATAAGTAAAATTTTCATGTACTTTAATAAATTAAATGGGCGGATGTAACAGATTTTAAATGCTTTTTGATCACATTAGGGGAGGCAATTAGAATTCATTTTGATATTCAGTTTTCAAGTATTTTTTATAGAGAAGAAATAAATATTTGAAAGCACAACATTAATAGATATAATTCATTTATGAAACTATTTTAGTAACAATTAAATTCGGTTTAAAAATATTTCTTTCTTGTTGATGTAGCAATTATTTTCCAGATGATATATCAAATACTTTTTATTAGAAAGAGTGATATGTTAAAAATTTGCTTATCTTTCACATGAATAATTCTTAATATTTTTCATGCATTAAACAACAACGAAATTTGCATAAAATATTTTTTCTTCAACTTACATTCGTAAATTTCTGTAATAATTCCATACAACTTTTGATTAATACTTTTGATATATTTTTTATCTCATTTATAAAGAAGGCAAATATATTTTGATATTTTACGTGAAAAAAAAATATCTTTCCTCCACTGAATTGCAAAATATGTTATCAGTTTGTAATTATTATTTATTTTGAGAGAATATAAAGTATCTTCTTATTAAAGTTAAAATATTTCTGATGATGATATTTGTAAATGACTAATATAACAGTTATCAAAATGATATGATTTCATAGATAATAAGTTAAACTAATGTGTCCCTTTTTTTTACATTATTTCCAATATTTCATTACAAAATTCATCATTCTAAAAAAAAAAAAAAAACTTAAGAAACAAAAAGGTTAAATTCATTGAAATGATAATAAATTTTTCAAGAACCAGAAATGTTAATATTGTATGGGAAAACTCAAATATTTCTTTTCAATTTACGTTTAATAGAAAAATAGTTACATAATATCAAATGTACTTTTTGTGGTGGATAAATTTCTGAAAAATTATTTAACTTGAATAACTTACTTAATTATTTCACAATATATAAAAGATAAATTATTATTCCAAACAAATCAAAAACACAATGGCTCGCAGAAAGAATTTTTCAGCGTAATTTTAGCTAATGATTCAACTATCCGACGAGCAAAAACCATCAACACGTATATCATAAGAACGAACATGCGGTTAAAATCGAAACGAACTTGAAAATGGTTCTCCCGCCGTCGGCGGCAAAGTACTAAATGAAGGAAGCTACTAAGTTCGCCTTTTTCAGCGCCATCTAGTTACTGTTGCGTAAAATTCAGGTACTTCAGATCGAATTCAAAGGAAAGGGGAAATTCTACACATAAACGTTGATATAAAATATGTAAGAATGATTATGCTTGCTTCTGGGCCAAAGTAAAAATATCCATATCTTATATTTTCTCCCCACAATTGAGTATTTACGCTTGTATGTTTCGCTCTTTTTGTCCCATTTCTACGGTGTCAATGCCAAAAGTGCGAAAATTACGCGAGTGTTTTTTACATAATTCAATTATCTGAAAAGAAAACTTGGAATAAAAAGAGAAATGATAATTAAGCCTATAAGAATATATCATTTTAATATATAAATAATTAACATTAAAATAAATGTATAAAAGTTTCAGCAATTCATAAATAATTGTGAACATGGAGAAAAAATTCAATAGCATTCTACAATAAAACATGAAAAATAAAACCCTTTACGTTAGCAAAGAAATTCAGGATATAATTTATAAAGCTTTTATAGAAATATTTATCTTACCTATTTTCTTTTCCTTTTTTTTTTTTTTTTTTTTTTTTTTTTGAGCGTGGAAACACTTTAGCTGTTTTTATTCGGACGCTTTTATCTGATTGGAGATCACAAAATCTCTGGTATATATTTAATTTATTTCCCTGTTGCATATTTGTGTTTGAGCTTATATTGGATAAACACTTCATTCCTAATTCATTTCCAGCTGTCCTTTTACCTTTTTTTTAATTCAGCAAAGCAGCTCACAATGAATGTAAAATGGCTAATCAAAATATGTTTTTTTTTTTTTTTTTTTTTCTTTTTAACATTACCAATGTAAACAAATCTTTACCAGTGTAATACTGAATTCCGGAAATCGCATTAGATACCACCAGTCGCGCAACAGCTGAAAAAAAAATCGCTAAAAAATAAATAAAAAGAGAATTTATTTTTAAATTCTAAAGAGAAATATTAATAAATGGTAACTGGTGTGTCCCGTTAGAATTCAAATATATGTATGTCGAAATATATGTCAAAATATGTTATTTTTTTTTAATCATTACCAATGTAAACAAATCTTTACCAGTGTAATACTGAATTCCGGATATCGCATTAGATACCACCTGCTCATAGTCGCGCAGCAGCTGAAAAAAAAATCGCAATAAATAAATAAATAAATAAATAAATACAACGAGAATTTATTTCTAAATTCCAAAATGAAATATTAATAACTGATAATTGCCGTATTCCGTTAGAATAATATGAAATCTCATTTTCAAAATTTATCATATTATTCGTGCTACAATTACTCGAAAAATATATATGGCCGTAAATACGGCGGATTGATACAACAGATGTCCTTTTGCAGTCGTCGAAAAATGAAAATTGGGGAATAGTAGATTGAACTGCAAAAAAGAATATAAGGTATTTTTAATTTAAATATTTTTAAGAACGTACGGAAGACGATATTAAACCTGTGGGAGAGTTTTTGTCAAATTTCTCGTTTACTTTTCAATATATTTTAATGATTCTTTTTTCATAGGATGCCTGAGGTAGATTCTAACGAGATATATTTTTACTTTTTCGGATTTGCGCTACAGTTTCTTTTTTTTATGAAAACACTTTCAGTTTCGGAACCTTTTCCGAAATCGAAAGCGTCCTAAATATATGTAGTTATATAGATTAAAATATTTCAATTTTTAAATAAATTTGTAAAATTATATGTAGTTTGTATTTGTAAAATTATGTGTAGTTATTTCATTACAATGGTTATTAATACATTTTAATGATTGTAAAGTTTGGCACTACAAGTTAAATAAGAAATTGAACCTAATAAATCAAAGCAGCAATAACAATTTACCAACCTTACAACTCTTTCAGGTTCTTTACAAAATGCAATATAAAATTGCTTAACATTTTTTCTTACGTAAGAGAAACGCTTTTATAGAAAGATTTTTAGAATAAAATCCCTGTCCCCCGTAGATCGTAAATTTCGAAAAAATACTTTTCTGTTAATTTCGAATTTTTACCACTAAACTATTATTGGAAATTTTTGCCTTATATAATCGTTAAAAAACGTTAGATTTCGGCGATTAAATTAGGCAAAATTTACATTTAAAATTTAATGGTAAGAACAAAGTGTACAAGTTGGCATGTAAGTGCTAGCCACAAAATGAAGAGCATGGGCCATGTTCGCAGGTTCGATACCAGAGTGGTATGGTAGAGGTTACTATGCAAGGTTTTCGAGGGTTTTCTTGTACGAGAACATTACTTCGAGTAACTTTCCCTTTAAAGATTATCCTGGAAAGTCTGCATTCCAAAGCAATTGGTCCAAAACTGGGCGGTACTTTATAAAATCCCATCCCCATTAAATATATTGTTTTTTTTTTTCAATGAACTATCAATTAAGTATTCGTATTTAGTACATTTAATTATTAAAAAGTATTGATAATTGTATACAAGAACTTTATAAATGTTATCAAATATTTTTTTAATTTATATTTTCTATTTATTTTGGACTGATCTTGATTAACATTAATAGATTAAAAAATATATAAAATACAAATTATCATAGATTATTTCTAAGAAAATTTTATAGAAACTGTACTCTATTAAATGCAGAATTTTTTTTCATTAAAAATGGAAGGTAATAACATCGAGATAAATTAATTTGCTGATCATACAGACTACAGTTCATTTAAAATATGATTTATTTTATTCTTATATTTCTTGCGAAAAGCATAAGAGTGTGCATGTCTACTCAAAACAACCTGCGCAAAACTTCATAGAGCACTTTTAAAGAAAACGATATTTCATTTCATTCTGCAGGCGTTTGAGTAGAATACATTCTTCTTCTAATAAATTTTGTGGATTAATACCGTGTATATGCATTTTAAATATTTTAATGTTTTTTCAATGGCATGGTAATAGTCTTTCGAATTTCTAAATAAGTTATTGTTGCTCATTGCAACAGAAAAAGATACAAAATTTATATGGTTGGAATGCATAATTAAATTGTTCCTTTTTAAAAAAATCTAGTTTCTGGAAATTAATTAGTTATTTATTCATAGATTGTTTTATTTAAACTAAGCTAAAATATTCAGGTAATATATTAACCAATAAATGTAATGTTTGCGATAGTTATTTTCAAATACACAAAATTGTTTAAATTTCAGTAAACAACAAAAATGATTCATGTTATATAATTAAATTGAAACAATCTTAATAGCATTTGGTAATATGTTTCCAAAAACATTATGAAATAAATTAATGAATGATGTTTGAATTTTGAATGATGTTTGATTTTTCTTTAAGAAATATCTAAACTCTGTAATTTAAGAGATGAATTAATTTGTTTATTACTTGAAGTATCAACTATAATGTTATTTTTTGAAATTACATATCTCGCTCATAATTGAATATGATACAAATTCTATGATGCAATTTCCTTTAAGCAATTTCTATTTATTTTTTCTAGAAAATAAATCATTCAACATGTTAATCACATTTTTTTCTCCAGCTAAAAATATCATGTTATGAGAACTAATTTCTTTTCTTAATTATTTTACGAACTGTGGTAAAAAGAATTTTTCTGTGGTAAGAAGAAATTTTATATGTATATATTTGTTTATATTTAGGCATAACAATTAGGCAATTAGGAAAAATATTTACAGTATGTAAAAAAATTTCCTATTAAAGTTGGTAAAAAGAAGTTTCATATGTTTATTTTCTTTTAGGCATAACTCTGGTGTAGTTCACAAATCTTGATGAACTTGTTTCAAAACTACTGCATTCTGCTGGTTTCATAAAAATTTTAATAGTTTGCAAAACTCCAACGGAAACTGCATTAATTTATTTTATGATTATTTTATAACTGAATACCAATTACTACTAAGATTACTAGTGGATTAAACCGGGCCAACGAGATGACTCTATGTGCTCTTTTTACTGGGCCTGACATTAGTATTTGTGATGTCACATACGAGATCCATTATGGTCTATGTATCCCAGCAGAAAGATTAATTAAAAGAGATGTTTTTAATCTCTGCTATTATAATTTGTGAGTACATAAATAATATTAATAAATTTCATAATTGTGAAATAAAAGGGAATTAATAATTTTGTTTTACGAAAATAAATTAAAAGTTTTAAATAAAAAATTCTAAGATTATTAGATTTGATTGAACACATATGACTTACCTTTTACTAAAACATTATTTTATAATAAATATACGTACCAAAAGTATAAAAAATCTGACAAAAACATTTTTAAATTCCCTCTTTTTACCACTACATACCATAACTTAACTAAAACCCTATAAATATCAATATAAATGGATAAATCAGTACTTTTCAACTATAGAGGCCTTGGCACATTTTTTTGAAGCTTGGCTCTAGAATGAACCTATTCTAAAACACTTACACTGGAAAAGTACAGAGAAATATTCCATAATCAAAGTGCCTATAACTTTTAATAACAATAAAAAATATATAAAAAATCATGAAAATATTTATTTGTTGATAAAAAATAAAGTAAAAATCATCATAAGTAATCTCTATGAAAAAAAAAATCAGTACTGTTTCGAAGTACTAATTTTCAACTGTGCATAGTATTTTTTCTTTCAATGTTTCTTCTGTTTCATCATAACTTGATAACTTATTTTCTAAAATTGTGCCTTGTTCAGTACCTAATAACCATTTAAAAGAACTCATGTCAACATAATCATTTTCATAAGATATTTGTACATTTTAGTTAACAAAAATTTTAAATGGAACTATGAATTTAGAGTAAGCAGTTTGTATGAAAAATATCAATAATGTCTTCAAATAAAGTTTTGAAATTTGTTAAAAGCTATGCTTTTGTATTTGCCGCATGTCAGGTGTTTATCTATTCACGATGAGCGGGAAATTAAACTTTCCGGATTATTATAATAAGCGCACGAAACCACTGAATTTGAAAACTAGTATTTTAGTACGGAAATTTTCCTATTATCTAATCTAAAATTTTGAACGATTAAATAAATCAAAATTTCAATGTGGAAAAACTGGTGTCAACTAGTGTCGAATAATTAAAATAAATACAATAGACGCTCGTCGGGAATGGATTAATAGCCGAAGAAATCACCAAACAGCAGCCTCTTTAATTCTGATATTCAGTGGTTTAAGTGCATTGTTCGATTATATGTCTGTTAAATTTGTGTTAAATTTGTATTATTTTGTTATTTTATATACTTACTGATGAAATTTTAATTTTGCTATGTACTTTTGAAGCAATTCGTTGTGGAATTTTGCAAACAAATGCTGAATTTTTGAAGTGCAAATGGATTAATTTTTCATAATCGGGCTGCATGCAATAAAGATAGATTTAAAAACAATCACGCTTGAAAATTATTTTAAAAACTATAAAAAAATCAGTAAATTGAGATACAGTTTTCAAACAAATTGCATTTGAATGAATTTTTTGTCACTGTTCCACGGCATAAAATTTTAAATTGTGCGATGTCTAGAAGTTAAATAAAATTGCAGTAAAATGCGAAATTTATTGGCCAGGTGTTGCCACCGTCAATAATACTTCCGCGTTACTCTCGGATATGCTTTTTCTTTATAATATCGATTTATTTGTAAATGTAACACGAATAGATTTGACTGATTCTGAAATTTTAAATATTTGAATTTATTTCAAGAAAGACAACAACTGCAAGCTTTACATTTGAATTTTGTTATATCTCAGGATATTTTAGCTTAGTCTAGGCAAAACCATGCTATGAGTAAATATTTAAATTATTTCTCATACAGTTTTGTGAAATACGTTACACTTTAACAATTTAATTTTGAACATTCCAATCATAAAAATTTGAAATCTTATTTTTGCACTATGAAGCAGTAATTTAATTCGAAATTATATAATAATAATTTACAAACATTTAGAAGCACTACTGTGACATATATATATTTTTTAATCTACTATTATGGTATTAATTCAAAGATTTATTAGAAGAACAAAATGTCCCTCCACGTGTCCACGTGATCCTAAAAGCCTGGCAATATGTGACCTATCAGCTCTATCAACACCTCTTTACTCGCCACAGCTACAGCCATCTTTTGCAAAACACAGCTAAAGAGACCACAACTTCCAATTAAACTAGAATTCGACAATATTGGCACCGCCCTCTGAATACTAGGCCAACGCGATGACACAGAAATGGCGGCTGTCGTTACAAGGATTTTTTTTTTTTTTTTTTTTTTTTTTTTTTTTTTTAGCGTTTTTACGCTCCTTTGAATTTAGATGCCAGTGTTTTTTTTTTTTTTTTTTTTTTTTAAGTATTCTTTACCTTATTATTCTGACATTAAATAAGCAAAGGAATAATTTTAAAATATACTCATATTAAAATTCAAGGGATCGTATAAACGCTGATAAAAATCCGCCTGTGACAACCGCCATTTTTTTCAGCGCATAGATCTGTTATTCAGGGTTGTGGTGCAATTGGAATTAGAAATAAACAATAATTGTCAGCGGCCTTTCCACTAGAGCAGCAGGCGACCTAATAAATAGTACATTTTCTAGCCAGTAGTACATTTTTAAACATTAAAATGCTTAATAATTTTAAGTAAAAAAAAAAATGTTCCAATTTTTCAAATATATATATTTTTTTTCCCTTATTTTAAAAATTGTTCTACATATGCAGTTTAAAAAATTGATTGCTTTAATCTTTTTATTAAAAAAAAAATCTAAACTTAAAGTGTGAATAATAATGATTAAAGTTGCATTTATTAAATATTATATGCTTTTTGGTTCGCTTTTAACAGTTATTCCCCTTAAGACACAACTTATAATTTGATACTAATACTATTTGTTTTACGATTTGAAAATTGCTTTGCAAGGGGTAATTTGGTGAAAAAATAGGGAAAAAAATTCTGGTAAAATTGCAATAATTCTGACAACCTCGTACATTAAAAAATCATTTATCAAAATGTGCCAACATTAGTTATGCAGATAAAATGAATATTACTGAAAAATGCAATAGCTGCTCAGTTACAGTATTTTTTTGTAATGTTGTGTTAATATTTTAATTAATGAATGAATTTTACTTAATATTTACACTTCATACTACTTTAAAAATCAATATAATTAAAGACATTTGTCAACGACATTTTGATTCTAGGCATGTATATGAAATATTAGTATATATATATATATATATATATATATATATATATATATATATATACACATATATATTAGTGCTCGCGAATATACGTTTATATACGTTTAAACGTATACGTAGTTAAACCTTTTTTCCATATTATAAATATCCAAAATCGTTACCGGTTGAAATACATTTTAAACGTATTATACGTATATTCGCGATCACTAATATATATATATATATATATATATATATATATATATATAGTAAAATGCTTTCTTGCGTTAATAATCTTAATTTTTATATTTTACTTACATCAAAATAATAATTAATGATTGATATTATGTTCATTATTTTTTAATTTTTATAATATCACACAAAGAATATAACTGTGTCTGTATTTAAAATGGATTCCTAATGTAAATCTTTCGCAATACGTATTTCAAGTATATATTTACATTTTCATTAAATATTTTACTCACATTTAAACACCTTTGGGAAATATGGCAAAGTGTGCATTTCAAAGCATGAACGCTTAGCAACAAAAAAGCTTAATTTTAATTACTAATAACATTTTTGTTGGTTAACGTATACAAATGAAAGCTGAAGTAATGGAGTTAGAAGACAACGTAAAAAAAGGTAGCATTTGTAATCTAATCGAATTTAGTACTACCAAAATACTTACTTTTCATTATAATTTTCATCGCATCCATATTTAGGGTTTTATATTCAATGTGTATTTTTTACATTTATGATTTTACAAATTTAAGGGCCTATGATACTCACCCGAAGACCCTCAGAAGCTTAATATGAAACCAATCGCAGCGTTCTTTTGAAATTATTTGTTTTCATTTTAGTTTCAACCTGTTGCGTAACAGAAAACTTCTTCATAAAAAAAAAATATGGAATTGTAAAACTAAAAACGTATCCGGTTGAAGACTGACCTCAGCAATTCTGCGCAAAAAATGGAGTTTAAGAGCTTACATCAGTCACGCGAAAAAACGCCCAAGCTAATGTTAAATCTATGGGAAAGTTCTAGCGCGATTTCTCGCACGCATTTTAATATTTTTAAATGCTTTTTTTTTGCATGGGATAGCAGAGGTCAATCTCCAACGTTGTTAGTTTTTACTTTTTCGGTTTTGGTTCCAGTTATTTATACCAGTTATTAACCGGTTCCAACCGGTTCCAAAATTTAAAATGCCCACTTATAAAAAAAACTGCAACAAAAATCGAAAAAGTAAAAAATAACAGCGTTGGAGACTGACCTTAGCTATTCCATTAAAAAAAAGCATTTAAAAATATTAAAATGCGAGCGAGAAATTGTGCTAGAACCTTCCCACATACTTAACATTAGCTTGAGCGTTCCTTCCCGTGACTAGTGTAGGCTCTTATAAATATTGAAATGCAAATGAGAAATAAAAGAACGCTACGGTCACAAAGTCACTGTGACGTTGCTTTGACGTCAAAAGGCTATACGGTACTAGGCTATACGAATTTTCCATAATAATTTATTTTTTGCCAGGAACAGTTTTGCCATTTTAGCGCGTTTTTTAGTCAAAATATCTAGCTGAATTTTCAATTTGTAATTTATGTTTTATGTTTTGAAGTACATTCCATCATTAAATAAAGCGAAGATTACTTTTATGGTAGATTTTAAGGTAAATGTTTAAAGCAGATCTTATGAATAAAATTATTCGCTAAATTGGCAATTCTGATCAGGAAATGTTTTTCAGAATTTGATATTATGTGATTGACGATGATTTTTGCATGCTTTTCTTTTTTAATATATATATATATATATATATATATATATACACAGGGTGTTCGGATACAACCGGTCAACCATTGAACAACGGAAATCTTTGCTGAAATGTACATGAAAAGTGTGTAAAAATCCATACCTCTAAAACGCGTAGTTTTCGAGAAAAGAAAATACGATGCTACATCCTTAGTATCGAAAATAAACTTTATTGAACCACGTGGATTTACAAACCGAATAAAAAAGCAGATTTTAAAATAATAATAATAATAAAAAAATTAAAAAAAGACTTTAAAACACAAAAATTCGTGTCCGATCGGATTGTGAAAGAGGAAGAATTATAAAGATATTGATGGTAGATGTAGGGAAAAGTCAGGTAGCCGCGGACGGCGGGTAACAGCGGACATTTCAATTTCTAAGAAATTCAAAGTGTTGCGTAAATAAAGAGTTATTGTAAATGAACGCCCTCTAGAGTCGAAACAAATACAATTTAATTGCGAATTTGGCGCCGAGTAAGTTAGTCGTGAATGAGTGTTTTGTTTTAATCAATAATTTTTTGTTGCTCCTGTCAAACTTTATTGAACATTCATTTAACATTTGAGGAAGACTGGATTCAGTGCCAGGAATGCAAAGACTGGGCCAATGAAAATTGTATTTATGTAGATGCATCGGATTTTTATTATAATTGTGATGTTTGTAATGCCAAAAACCGGTTGGGACACCATTGATTAATATGTCCGGGGCTACCCGCCGTTTTTTGTGACGCCAAAAATAAATCCAAACTATTTTCAGTATATGTCGTTAAATAATTCGATATTATTAGCAATGTTTAATAGATCATTAAAGAAGTTCGTAATTTTATTATAAGTATAAAATAAAGACACAAATTTCATTCATTTGTTTTTTATTTGCAATTTATCCGGGGCTACCCGATGTTCCCCTACGTCTGATATGCAAATGAACAGTCGCCATTTGACTCGATTATAAAAACGGCAATATGAAACTATCGGCAATCTTTGCATAGTGATGATGTATTCCGATTGTGATTATTGTGTTATATACTTTACTTTCGGTCAGTACAATGTTAATTTAATACAAACTACTGGAGAGTATGTGACGCCATACTTTTTCTTTTGCATATTTCTCGAAAACTATGCGTAATCGAAGTATATTTCTTTGTACAACCATTATGCACACACAGCGAGGATTCTTGATCTGCAAAGTTTGTTTGGTGTTCTCCTAATACCCTGTGTATGCGTATAGATACTTCCATAGCTGATTTAGAAGAACTAAATATTAAGTGTCCGATATTAATAAATTGGTCTGATCTAACGTAATTATTAAAGTGAAAATTTATATTATACAGTAACAGACATTAAATATATTTCACAAAGCAATATCCAGTTAATCTTTTTTGGCTAACAGCCAAACATTCGAATAAATGACAAAGAAATGACTTTAGAAAGGAAAAAAAGTTAATAAAAGGTAAACGGTGTAATAGCAAGAATAAAAAGGTTAAATATGAAAAACAGACTAAATATAAATCTCAGAAAAAGATTATAAGTTATTGTAATAATATAGATCTGTAAAAATATCTTCTCTAAATTGCTCTTATATTTCAATTAGGTTAATAGTTATAATTATAATTCTTATCATGTTTTGTCTATCAAAGTAATATACTATAGCCTCTAAAGATAATCTTGATGAGAAATTCATTTCTCACATTAGATCATTTAGTAAAAAGAAAGAGAAAGCTCCCAAATTGTTCAATCATGATATCATACTCGGATTGTTTTTGCAAGGATAAAGGAAAATTTTTGTGTTTGAAATGATACGACATAATTATGTGTGCTTTTATAGGTCAAACTGTATACAGATTGCAGAAATAAATTTGGTGCAATAATAAAATACCATTTCATCTATTTAGATATTTAAATATTGACAATTTATTTATATTATATGATGGCATATGCAGGGTGCGTACACTTTTTCCACAATTTTCAACAAACAAGTAGAAATCTTCCATTCTGAAATAACTGTGCCAGATTTCTTAAACATTCCAAGGTATGTACGCAAATGTTCAAAGTAATTTTTTTTTAATTTTAATTTAATTTTTAATCCAATTGAGAGTTATTTTAAAAAGAAAAAAAAGACTAGCATAAAACTTGATTTTAAGTTAAAATATACATGTTAATAGACTGTTTTGCAATTTCAGGAACTTAATAAACCAGCATATCAAAATGAATGAACACATTTCTTGTAGTCTGTATAGAACTTGTCCTTCAGAGATATTGAGCATTTTATATTTTATTAACTAACGCATACAGCATTTAAAAAATGTACAGTCTTCGTAAAATTTATTTGCAGAAAAATGCATTTGAAATACATTATGATAGGTTATGTGCATTATCTATCAAAGTAGTCTAGTATAGCCCACAGAGATATTATTGATGAGAAATTTATTTGTACTTTAACTTTAATCACTTTATCTTTATAAGAAGTATGAAAATACACTTTCTGCTAAATATGTGTATATTAATATTTTTTTTAATTTTAACAATAAATTTTCAAGCAAAAATAACAGAAACATAATTTTTACAAGGTAATTCCAATTAATTTTCCAGGAGTAAATCACCCAAAACTAATGAGTAAACAAACAAGTGGATTTTCATTTCTAAACTAAGCGTTAACCCGACAGAGTGAAAAATATCCCAAGCTGGGAATCGAACCCGGGACCTCAGAATACCTGTCTGAGGCTCTACGACTGAGCTACAAGGAACGATATACCAGCTCGGCATCTCTCACTCTTGTATATGTCGGAAAGGCTGTAACCGTAGCACCAGAAGGATTCTTGTATGTGCCCAGCTTGTATGTGTTGTTTATGCTGGACTTGTTGTGAAAAATGTCGTCTAAAATTCGTTACAGGGTTATGTGCTCTGGATGACAGTTTCCATCTGGTGCTGTTGTTGCAGCCTTTCCGACATATATAAGAGTGAGAGATTCCGAGTCGGGATATATTTCCTTGTATCTCAGTGGTAGAGCCTCAGAGCACTATTCTGTGATCACGGGTTCGATTCCCGGCTTGGGACATCTTCTACTCCGTCAGATTAACGCTTATTTTAGCAATGAAAATCAACTTGTTTAGTTATTCATTATTTTTGCTGAACAAACTGAACGATAGGATACAAGATCCTGTAGAACTCAGTACCACATCTCATTTCTGTGATCGGTTGGATTGGGATATTACAGATACTAAACACTAATGATTTTGTAAACACCTTGTGTTGAATTCTTTAAAATATATTTTGAAGAACATCTTCTTTAGCAAACTGTAACCCAGTGCGATCAAAATTATTTCATTAAAAAATAAGAAAGAAAAAATAATGCTTTAAAGTAGGCTAAGATTGGATAGATACAGAGAAAAATTCGTCAGTTATTAGAATTAATTATTTCCTTGAATGTTTACAATGTCTTTTCAAGTGACATTCATGGCCCTGTTGTGCTGTACGCACATCCGAAAAAGTTATAATTTTCTTTATATTTATAAAAGTTATATTTATAAAAGTTATATTTATAAAAGTTATAATTTTCTTTACTGGCAATGAATACAAATATTTTAATATTTTGAAATCTGACAGTGCCAAAACGTTACCTATGCAAATGATTTTCCATTTTCATACGTACTGGATTTTATGGAACTCCTCTACCAATACATTTAAAAGTCTAAACATTAAAATTCCCCTCATTTCGTTTATTAGTTTTAATTATAGATACCTTCAAACCGAGAATTCTATATTATAAAGCGAAAACATGTCCGTGAGTAACGCTGACAAAATATATAGACGTTGGCAAAACCTGACAAACAAACGTTGCTTTTACTTCAGTTATTTTAACTTCTAAGTTCTAAATATCACACAATTTCAATTTTTACACCACCGCATAGGAAAAAAGATATGCTTCAAATGCAATTTTTCTGAAACTGTATCTCAATTTACTGATTTTTATTTTATTATTTCTTTTAATTACGGTTTTAAAAGTAATTTTCAATCACGATTTTTTTTAATCTATCTATCTAGTTAGTGTACAGCTTGATTACGAAAAATTAATCCGTTTGCACTTAAAACATTATATATAGTTCAGCGTTAATTTCAGGCTAACTTTCTGTGACGAAATTAAAGGTTCATCAATAAATAAATAATCAAAATAAAACGCAAATTAAACAAACATATAGCTTAAATTACCCGAATGCCGACATTTTTTCACAATATAGGGCTAATTTCAAATTTATTCGATCATTTATAGCCTTACTTTTTTCAAGTTGACGTTAGGTTGTTGGCATTAGGAGAGGTGTCGGCATTCGGGCGCTTTACCCTAATCTAACTATTTGCATAAACCACTGAAATTATTAGAATACAAAAGGCTGCTGTAAGTAGCGAAATCTTTGGCGATTTCTTCGGCTATTAACTTCCGGAATGCGGCTAATACGAAAGTATTGCTGTTAATAAATTTAAAAATTTTATTTGAATATATTATTGATATTTTTCATATCATATGCTTTCAAAATGCTATTTGGTGTTTTTAGTGGCAATCTAAAAAATGCATTAAGGCTGTTCTCAAATCCAAAGGAAACACTTTCAGCACATTTTTTAATTCACTTTTGTTCCGAAACGCATGAAATGAGCAGGTGTTGTTATTCAGAAGCATTTTAATATAAACACGTTTTTCATTTTTTGATAAAGGCAGAAGATCTTTCAGAAAACACTGTCAAATTTGACGTTTTGAACCGAATTCTCGATTCTTCAGGGCCAGAAAGGAGAAAACCGTGTTGTCACGTGACCCGAATCGCTTATATCTCGATAAGTAATTTATTGATAAAAAAATGAAAACTCATTTCGATTCCATATTGCTTTAACCCTTTCGTGACGAGCGTCCTTTACAGAATTTTTAATCTTTTACCACCGGTTTTTCAAAACAGAAATTTTCGCCTAATTGAATCGCAGAAATGCTGTCATTAAGTAAGGCAAAGCTTACAATAAAAAGTAACTGATTGAAATAATCGAGGATACTGAGCATCTTATGCGTCACGTATACGTGTCGCTCGTCCCCAAAGGGTTAATACTCAGGCTATTTATAAACTTTGCGTTTAAAAATGAGTCAGAAGTTGTGTCAGGAAGTTTTGAATTGTTCAGTAGATCATTTGAGAACACCCTTAAATGTAAAAAATCTATTAGAGTTTTGAATTAAAAAAAAATAAATAAAAAAAAATAGTTTTCAACTTTATTCTCTAACCAAGGAGTTCCGAGTTGGATTACCGTGCACAGTACGAAAAAAACCAGAATATTATTCATTATTAAATAATATGTGTTAAGTTTGGGAACGAGATAAATTTAGCACCACTTTATTTACAAAAGTAGTACAGATGGGTTTTTTACATACATATTATAAGAGAAATGTATGAATCATGAAAATCAAGTATATTAAACAGTTAATATTTTAATGCTTCCAGTTATCAAAAGCACATAATCTATAACAGGATATTATATATTTGTCTTCTTATTTCTTTATTTGACATCATTAGACCTAGAACCTCTGAATAAACTGCACATAATAAATAACATAGGCAGCAGTTTCTGTTCTCGTAGAATTCAGTAGTAACTGGTTCTAACAACCTGACAGACAATATTTAACTGATTTATTGATGAGCATGCCAGAGCCATTCTGTGATTTGTTCTGTGTATGTGCATAAAGTTTATTAATGCTTTGATTTATACATCACAAACTCTGCCGCACAAAAGCTCAATTACGTAGGAAACATATGTTTCCATTCAGTGATACATATTTTTTTTAGACATAAAACTGAATAATTATTAATTATATGTTAGAAATGTAACGAATTTGATCTTAATAGGAATGATCTTAAAATGTATCTTAAAATAGACTGACTGTTTTCAAAATTTAATACAAATAAATTGTGACAGTAATTGAAGGTATTTTTGAAGAACATTAATGTGTGAGTTCAGGAATTTCTTTAATAAATTTCTTTGTTTTATTTTCAACTGTTACCGATAGATGGCACTGCGCTGTTTCAAGCTGAGAGAAGGCTCCGATTAAGATTTATAAATGGAACAAAGTTCACTCAGTTCATTCTGATGAGCTGTTGATACGGAAAAAGTGTGGTTTGCGATTAGAATTTGCAATGTTATTTTGAGCATTTATACAGTTTGTGACAGAGTGCGCCACCTGCCGTCGATATTTTGAACTAAAACCGAGTTGCATTGTAAACTAATTCTTGACTTCAAACATTTCTCTCCTGGAAAATTTCAATAGCTGTCAAAATGTACCCGTTATTTTGTTTTAAAAACAGACAGTCTATTTTAAAACACCCTGTATATTGCGTCAGAACAAACATCAGAGATTGACAGTTTTAACAAATAATTAACTATTAAATATTTTACAAATATTTATCCATCGAAATAGAAAGTTGTTTAGTCCAGTGGGATGACATATAATGATATATTTTTCAATCACATAGCTAATGTAGTAAATCTTTCAAAAAATTTAATATTTCTCTAGTCTTTTAGCATTTATATCCTTTAAATATTTGTTTAATTCGCTGCACCGTTTTAGATACTTTTGCGCACCATAAGACAAAGCGGTTCTGCGAGTTGAATTAAAATTCTCAAAGAATCTAAATCCCACGTGAAGTAACTGAAAATAATTAAGAAACATCTGCTGGTTCAGTCTGAAAATGGAAAAGTAAAGAATGTTTTTCCTTTCATTCAATACTTCTTTCGCTTTTGACTAATGGTATCCCTATTTAAATTCAAGCAGATAAAATCGTTGCCCGGCAATCGATGTATTTCAATTGATCTTTGTAGATTTTTCAAGGAGACTGATGTCTTTTATTAGACTTTTTGTTTGACATTTCTCTCAACATGAAATGTTTGGGCTAACGTCAAAATTGTAACGAGTTTCTAAATCCACAAATAGTTTTCAGTGAGTGATTTCAAAATTAAAAGATTTTTTTTTTTTTGTAACAAGCATTTCAGAACAATTTTTTTTCAGTTTATTTCAAATATTAAATATTGAATATTTTCTCTTAAACATTAAACTTTCTTTTAATAGAAAAATCATTTTACTTTTATAATTAAGCAAAATATTATTTTACTGCATCGAAAGTTTCAAATAAATTGATATTTTAATGTTTTTATCAGTCATCTTCTTAAAACAGAAATTGTGTAAATGCATAAATTTTATATGTATATTAAATACATTGATTTAAATAACATATAGCGCGCATTACACTGTAAAAATATCAATTGATTTTACAGAGAAAACATGGCTCCATTGCTGATAGAAGGAAAATAAAATCTCTGTTTTTTAATTATTTTTCTATTGTTTAAAAAGTTAAATACTGTATATGATTGTAATAACTGATTTTCTTCCCGTAAAATAAATCAATGTTTACGGGCGTGCTTTTTACGATGAAGTTTTCATGTTGTTGTTAAAGCTGTTCTCAATTCCAAACAGACTATTTTCTGATACATTTTAAAATTCATTTGGCTTCGTAAATGCATAAAATTGGCAGATGCTGTTATTCAAAAACTAGGTAATCAAACAGTCATTTACCTTTTTTTTGGTAAAAGCTGAAAAGCTACCAGATGCTGTCAAAGTGGACATTTTGAACCGAACATTAGCGCGGAAAAGGGTCAAACTTCAATGATGACACAACAATTGCTAATAACTAATTATGTAATTCGTTTATTTTAAAAGGAAAAATATGTTCGGTTTCGAATCTCTGCAATTGATTATACCTGCAAAAGTCATGCTTTTACAATTAAAAATGAATTTAAAAAATGTGTCAGATAATTTCGCGTTGTTGAGGGAGAAAAATATTTTTGGGAAACCGCTTTAAGAGCACATATGGAAATTTTTTGGAAACAAAAATTTCCTAATAAAATTTTCAGCAGAGCTGAAATTAATGAATATAACAAAGGATGTGAATTTTCACTTGCTGCGCAACGTACAACTAACAGAGTGAAAAATGTCCAGACTGGAAATAGAACCCGGACTCTTGGTATAACGCATCATTGTACTACCATTTGAGCTATCCGGACGACATATTATATTCATTAATTACCAGCGTAATTTTATATATATATATATATATATATACATATATATTCTCCTATGCTGGGATTTAGTTTGTCTCATGTATACTTCTAAATATGTGTGCTCATTAATGACTTTCCATCTTGTGCTACAAAGTTTCAGCCTTTGCAACAGATAGGAGTGGGAAGTGCCAGGCTGGATGTCGTCCGGATAGCTCAAATGATAGAGCCTTGGTGCGTTATACCAAGGGCCCTGGTTCAATTTACAGTCAGGGTATTTTTCACTCTGTTTGGTTGTACGGTGCGTAGCAAGTAAAAAATTCACATTCTTTGTTACATTCAAAAATTTGCATTTCCATTTTCTGGATGCCTGATAATTGACAATTTTAGACCTCATGTAGAAAATATAAGTCTTCTATTACAGTGTACGAGCTAGTGGTAATATTTGCAAAACTTTAAAAGCGTTTTTACGAAGCTAGGCTTCTTAAATCCGTACCCAAAATATCTCGGCAACGGATGACCCAATTTCCTGGCTTTTTTAAATTAAAAAATTATTTATAGCAGATCAAAGAAGCCCTTGGTTACCACCATTTATGAATATTAATCTCCAACGGGGGGATTTATTTTCTCGAGTTCTATGGGCCCGATTTCCTCAAGAATTGGTTCATTCAACTTAACACGAACTAATTAAGATATAGATAACTAATTAAGATGCAGATTTAGCAAGTCCTGGCTGTAGAAAGCGGAACAAAAAGATTTTGGAGCAAATGCACAGCATACCTGCTATACGGTGCCATAAGAAGCGGGGACACGTGCCGGTGTTTCATTCGAAAAGAAGTTTGTTTAGAAAAAAATGAGTACCTTGTTGGTGGAAGAAGGAACTAAAAGACTTTCATTTAGTATTTGTCCAATTAAAACGAAATATTTTCTAACATTCTTCCCAGGTCTTCCAGGTACTAAATAATTTTCGGTATAATTTTTTCAGGCAAGCTTACCACCATTTATGAATATTAATCTCCGGGTGGGGGGGGGGGGTATTTCTTTTACCGGGTTCTATGGGCCCGAATTCACTGGTAATTGGTTCATTCAACTTTACATGACCTAATAAACATATATAGATTTCGATACATAGATAGATTTCGCTCCCCCAGCGATGAAAATTGAAACTAAAAGATATTGAAGCTCGTGCGCAGCATGCCTGCTATATGGTGTAGTAGACAGCGGGGACGAGTACTGGAGGTTCGTTCGGAAAGAGGTTTGTTTAGAACTGAATTCACACTATGGTGGTGGAAACTGGAACTAAAATATTTGCAGTGCTTGCGCAGCACGCTTTCTTTAAGGTGCCGTAGGAAGAGGGGGCACGTGTCGGAAATTTTTTTAGAACCGAGCTCGCCCCTGGCGGTGGAATGAAAATATTTTCCTGCATGTGCGCCGAAAATACCTATTTTTTTTCAAAACCGCAAAAGAATGTTGCCTATTTGATAATCCCAGACAACGAACTAATCTCATTTTCATTCATCCTCGAGCATTAAGAAAACTCTTGGAGGAGATATATCGATTCGAAACTCACAGTACGTAGTTTATTTTTCATATTCCAAAAATGCAAATTTTGTGAAAATCGGGCTGTAATTTTTTTTTAATTTTGACCAAAAATTTACTCGCTTTGAATGAAAAAATCCAGACATTTGTGGGTATGGTATTGAATTTACTTCCTCTTTGGTGTCCGTCTCTCTATTTAATTTCCGAAAGACGAAAGGGTTACTAGAGGAACGGCTTCATGCAGCGGATTTTAAAGTGATTTCGTGTTTCGTATTCTTTTTTGACGGACTCGGCAACGCCGGGCGCATCAGCTAGTAAATATGATGAATATAGAAGTTTTTGTGTCTGCCGGCTGTGTTCTAAAGACACCGCTGCATGCGCAGAACAAAATTTAGTAGGACGGTGCCTTTATGTATGTAGTTTTGTGCCTCGAAGTCCGATTTTAGATTTTTTTGAGTAAAAATGTTCATTTAATTTTTTATGCGATATTTAACGTTTTTTACATTACGAGGCAATTTTTCCACATTAATAAAATGAATGCGGCATCAGTTTTTTTATTCCAATATAGTAAATTTAGTTCACTATCCATTGTTTCAAGTTTCGTAAAAATCTCCTAATTATACGAGATATTAATTAAAAACTCATTAAAAATCTCACGAAAATGCAATGCTTTTATCTCAAAATGGCGAAATAAATAAAACACTTTCTTACGATATGAAATCGCAGACGATGGAATTTGCTAATTTTCATTAATTTGCGAATATTAGGAAAAGTATTTGAGGTATGGTTTAAAACTCATACATGAGTAGCAAAATGTTCTGCATCTGAAAATCCAATTTTTGTAAAAATCGGCCAGTATTTTTTCTTAATTCTTCAAAAAATTGACCCAGACAAACAAAAAAAAAAAAATGACGCAGACGAAGGATTGGCTTTGGATTCATGAAATTATGCTTCCAGGGCCCATCTTTCTAGATCCTTTCTGAAAAGGAAAGAAAATTAAGTGCGAAGTCAAACGAATTAAACACGCCATTTTGTTCGGTTTCAAAAGTTGAAAATGTTAAAAGTTTTTTTTTTTTTTTTTTTTTTTTTTTTTTTTTTTTTTTTTTTTTTTTTGGGGGGGGGGTAGGTTTCGGCCGTAATTTACATATCATGTTAATAGTACTGACTGTGGCAGGTGGCACTGCATTGTTTTGCGGCACGTGCGCATCACGCCTGCTATTCGGTGACGTAGGCAGCGGGGATCCGTGCCGGAGTGAGTATAGTGCTGTTCCTGGCGGTGGAAGGTGGAAATAGAAGATTTTGTGGCGGGTGCGCAGCAGTGGCGTAGCGTCAGGGGGGGCACGATCATTTTTCTACCAGTATAATTATATACTACATTTAGCCTTATTTAATCTTTGAACGGTATGAATTAAATAAGACCAAGTATAGTGTATAAAAATACTGGTAGTAAAGTGATCCGTGCCCCCCTTGACGCTACGCCTCTGGTGCGCAGCACGACTGTTATACTGTGCTGTAGTTAGAGGGGAACCGTTCCAGAGGTTCGTTCGGAAAGAGGTTTGTTTAGAACAGAATGAACCCCCTGGTATTGCAAGGTGGAACGTAAAGATGTTTTAATCATTCAAGGTTCGTTTGGAAAATTTGAGCGGCGTAGCGGGCGTAGCCTGCTAATAGTTTATATTAATTTAATTTTTAAAAATTCAATCTATGCCGGTTCAAAATCCTGCATATTTCCTTTCTAAATTTTCAGTGAATAGAAACAAAAGTTCTCCAAAATATCGGGAAAAAAAACTTTGGGCTTTGAAAATACCTCGACATCTAGACAATTCTTAAAATGTGTAATGCTTAATATTTTTTAAATTCTAAAGTATCAAAATAGCTTACTAACTTTTACAAACACATATGTGAACGGTATTGGCAGTTCACTACTTTTTTAAAATTCAAATTGGTGAATTCCCACCACTTATTTGAAGTAGAAATTTTCAAAGAATTCAATTACAGTTTAAATAATATGAAAATAAGACGAGTTAGACAATTTTAGGGAAATGGTGGCAATCAAGCAATCTGAAATTTAAAAAAGTAGCGAACTTGCAACACTGCAAGTGAAATATACGTACGTGATAGTGAAATATAATAAGTTTCTATTTTTTGTAGTTTTTTGAAAATGATAATTCTTATTAAAGTAGTACACTTTTATGAAATACTATCAATTGAATGACATTTTGCGAAAAAAGAAAGAAAATATTAGAAATAAGTGGTTTAGATTTTATGTAATTAGATTTTGAGAAGATAGATAATTTTAATTGAACATTTGCGACTTCGTGCATTTACTTTAATGGGAATTATATATTACATGATAAATAAGCTGTATTTTATTTTGATTGATTTAAATCTTAATGGATCTTATAGGATTATATAAAAAAATCACTTATTTTCATGAACATAAAATATGCATTTACATGCTAAAAGTACTTACAGAACGTGTAAAAAGCTATAAAATGCTTTTAATAACTAACCGGCTATATTCGTACATTCTCAAAGACATTCTCAAAGTTGCAAAGAAATTAAAAATGTTCATTAAAAGGTTTCTGTGCTTTTATATATCCACTGTAATCCCTTTTAGTATGTAAATGTTTAGTTTATTTTAGTGATTCATATTATTTTTTATTATAAAACTGGATAGTACCCGTCAAAATTTTGCGGTAAATACCTTGAAAGTTCCTTTAGAAATATGCTTTTATTTTTAATTAGCTGCTTTTAAATTAATTAAGTATTGAAAATATTATTAATTGTTATATTGTGTAAGCGATTCCTATAGATATAAGATGATAGATTGTGTTGTCAGTCCAGCATACACAACTAATGATGTGATATAATTTTAAGATTCTAACTTACATCCTGTTATACTTTAATAAGTTTATCAAGAGATTAAATAAAAATATCAATTGAATGATTTATTTTTACTTACTACAGTCTCGAATGTTTTTTTAATCAATATTTAGTATTTTCTATTTTTTTTTAACTACGCGACCTTTAAAATTTTTCATTAATTTTATTTTTATTTGCCTGACTCTAAAACACAAATATACCATAGATATCAAGGTGATTTCTTTTATAATTCTTATATGGATATTTTTGCTTCTTTGTTTTTATCTCTTCTTTCCTTTTCTTTTTCTATTTTTTAAGAAAATAATCATATACTTTTCTTAGTTATACAAATATATCTTACTGATAATGGTCATACAAAATATAGATAAAATTTTAGATTACTTTATTTAATCGATAACTACATGTAAAATCTTTTAATTTAAATATTTATAATATAAAATAAGTAATTAAAAATGTTGTCGGTTGATAAATTTTATTTACCACAGTCCAATCTTTTGAAAAAATAACAATATTTAGTATTTCTGACTTTTTTTTTAACTACACCTTTAAAATTTTTCATTAAATTAATTTTAGCAGTCTGACTCTAAAACTCTGAATTTAAAATTTTTCATTAAATTAATTTTTAGCAGTGTGATTCTAAGACCGTGAATTTAAAATTTGCTGATTGCAGCTAACGATTTATAATGCATACTTTTTAATTACTTGAATTTATATTTTCCATTTTCACACATTGTTTAATTGTTAAATCAGGGATTTTTAAAGTTCCTTTATGAATATTTTTCTTTCTTTTTGTTTTCTCTCCTTTTATTTTTCCTTTTACTTACACATCATACATAGTATAGGGTAAGTCTTGTAATCCTTTTGAAAATCGAAAACATTTTTTTGACGCTTTTACACGTTTCAGACACTGGAGATTCCTAAATAAATATTTTATATAAAAAAAATTGCGTCTGTGCGTCTGTGCGTCTGTGTGTGTGTGTCTGTAAACTCTCTATCTCCAGACTAAATTGAGATAGAGACTTGCAGAAGAAGATTGAATTATGTCAGAATAATTAAAGGCGTTTGATGGAGGCATAAGGGACTCACCGTCCGACGTATGAGAACCATTTGAGCTCGTGTCCCTAAATTTATAAATTCTAACCTGATCCAAGTTTACCGTGGTATGACAACCGTCCAAATTACTAACCAAATTATTACCTCTGACTTCCAATACTTTGTACGGTCCCCCAAACTTCGGTCCAAACTTAGCGACTCGTTTTTGCCGACTAGAACTCAACCAATGTTTTGCTAATAACACAAAATCACCAACTTTAATTTCCAACTCCCTCCGACGCATATTATAATACAAAGCTTGCTGTTTCTGAGCCTTTCCCATTTTTACCTGTGCTTCCTTAACCAACTTATCGATGTCCTAAATCATATATTCATTTTCATTTCCCGAAATTTTAATCAATTGTTGAAAAGGAGTAATGATTTTCCGACCAAAAAACAACTCTGCAGGGGTTTTTCCAGTGGATTCGTGAACTGCCGTACGCAAAGCATAGGCAAAATGCTGCAAGAATTGGTTCCAGTTTGAATGATGAGTGCCAATAAAGGAAGAAATCATTTGAATGAGGGTTCTATTGACCCTCTCAGCCATATTGGACTGTGGCCGGTATGGAACTGTAAAATAATGAGATATCTCCAGCTGTGTGCACAATTCTTTAAAAATTTCGGATATAAAACAGGGATCGTGATCACTAATTACCTGGGATGGTGCACCATATTTCGAAATAAAACAGTTAAATAAAGCGTTAGCTACAATTTTTTCTGAAGCTTTTCTGAGGGGGACAAACTCAACCCATTTACTAAAATAATCTACAATTACTAATACAAATCTATATCTATTTCCGGTTAAGGGATAAGGACCAATAAAATCAACTCTGATACATTCTAGGGGAAAGGACTTTTTAATTGAAATTAGTTTGCCAGCTGGTCTTATATTTTTGTAATTATATTTTTGGCATGTGTCGCATCTGGAGACATAGGCGCGCACTGCTTCCCGCATTTTAGGGAAGTAGCAGGAGTCACATAATCTAGCGTATGTTTTCCTGACACCTAGGTGACCTGCTAAAGGATTGTCATGGAATTCGTGCAAGATGACCTTACGAAGAGAAGCTGGAATATAAACTCTTAATTCACCACGAGAATTTACAGTTTTTGAATAAAACAGAAGACCATCGATACTTTTGAAATTCCGGGACCAATTTTGGAACATATGCGCGTCCGCGCTTTGTACCATGTCAGCATCTACTAAATATCTATACAATTGACCGAATTCCTCATCCTTTTTCTGTTCCTCTACAAGTTGCTCTCTCGATTTCAAAACCAACGTCAACAAAACACAAACCTTAACCTTCTCAGCTATTCCAACACCCTCCTGGGGATTCCTCGATAAAGCATCTGCTACTGCGTTTTCCTTTCCTGCCCTATGCTCAATTTCAATATTAAACTCAGCTAACTTTGGACACCATCGCACCATTCTCGAAGATAAACCTTTACCGTGCGTTAACTTTGTTAAAGCAGAGTGATCCGTGACAACTTTGACCGGGATATCATAGAAGAAACATCTAAATTTGTTCAAAGCCCAAATTACAGCAAGACATTCGCGTTCAGTAATTGAATAGTTACGCTCCGCTGTATTTAAAATTCGGGACGCAAAAGCTATGGGGCGACCTTTCTGAGCTAACATCGCACCAATTCCGACTGCGCTAGCGTCACAGTATAATTCAAATTGTGAAGAGTAATCGGGATGAGCCAAAACCGGTGAAGATATTAGAGCATTTTTTAAATGTTCAAAAGCGCTTTGCGCCGCTTTCGACCAAACAAATTTCACCCTTTTGCGCTTTAAAGCATATAGAGGTTCGCAAATCTCTGAAAAATGCGGTATGAACTTTTGGAACCACGCTACCATACCCAAAAATGTTGCTACCTGTTTCGCATTCTTTGGAGGTTCCATTGTTGCAATCGCATCCGTCTTTTGTTTGTCGGTTTGTATTCCCTCTTGTATTATTCGAACGCCGAGATATTTCAATTCTTTTCGGAGAAATTTGCACTTTTCTAATTTAACTGTGAGACCCGCGTTTCTAAGCAATGTGAAAACTTTACGTAATAAATTTATATGTTCCTCAAATGTTTCAGACATGATTATAATATCGTCGAGGTATACCAGAACTCTGAAACCAAGAAGAGGTTTCAAAATGGTATCCATCGCCTTCTGAAATGTGGCTGGCGCCCCCGATAATCCAAAACTCATTCGCTTAAATGCAAAACACCCATTATTTGTTATGAACGCTGTTTTAGGTATATCTTCCGGCTTCATGCCTATTTGGAAGTAACCGGACGTTAAATCAAGTGTCGACATGAATTTGGTACTTTGAATATTAGCTAAAATGTCATCTATAACAGGAATTGGAAATTGCGGATATTGGGTGATCGAATTTAATTTCCGGTAATCTATCGCGAATCGTCACGCCTCAGGATCTTCAATGCTTTTTCCACTGTTTTTTCGACACAATACTACTGGTGATGCATATGGAGACTCGATAGACATAATAATATCGTCGCGGAGCATTTTCTCAATGTGATAGTTAATGATTTGTTGTTTAATTTTATCATAACGATATGGTTTGCTTGCCATTGGTGCATGTGAACCTGTATTAATTTCATGCCATGAAACGTGTGTTAGTCCAGGTTTATCTGAAAATACTTCTCGAAAATCCTCTAAAAATTTATTGAATTTACTTATCTCCCCCTTTGTTAACTCAGATTCCTACAAATCAATTGAGAGTGATGAGGACTCGTTTGAACAAGTTTTCTCATCATTATTTACTTCTAACGTACGTGTAAAGAAATCTAAGCTCATCCCTCTATCCTTCATAAAGTCAACTCCAATAATACAATGTGCCTTCAATCCATATAATACCAAAAATTGCCACCGCGCTTTAACCGACCGTATTTCTACCTCCAAATCTACCAAACCTTTTATACTACATTGTATTCCTTGCGCCGACTGAACCACTAAATTAACATGTTGCAACCTTTTATATGAAAAATATTTCTTATATACCTCAAATAATATAAAACTCTTGTCCGCACCCGTATCCAGAACACTTTTTACCACTATACCACTCAAAACTATTAGCAACTCAGGTAATTCCACTGGGTTAACTACTATTGCGTTTAAATTAATCACAGAAGGCTTTGAAGAATTAACCCGTGACTGCTGACCTTCCGCACAACGGCCAACTACCAGTTTAAACACTGCTGACGATTTTTACCACCAAAAGACTGTCTCTCTTTTCGCTGAACGACCTTTTCTTCAACCATCAACTGTCTAACCCTGGACGAACTAGTCTGCCTCTGATTAACATCACTCCTCCTATCCAAACCATTTCTATTTCGACCATTCACCCCCTCATTTTCTTCTTGACTCGTTATTATAATTTTGACCATAATTTCTGAATCCACCATTACCTCTTTGCAAATTCAGCCTCTCCCCATAATTAACTGGACCACGAACATTACGACCATTATAACCATTATTCCTAAACCTATCCCCTCATTGAATTCTTGCGTGGTTCTCAGTCTTTGGTGATCCGCCACATGTCGTGCTTCATATTTGATTAAGAGTTGATAAAGTTCAGCTGTATTCGCTGGGGCACTCAGTTCAATATAGTCCTGGATTGAAACTGAGAAAAGAGGAAGCAGAATATCCATCAGCTCCGTATGGTTTAAATCCAGAGCCAATTTATTTTTAACCTCTAATTTCCGCAAAAAGAAAGCTGATGCTTTTTCAAGAACAAATTGTCTTTTGCAGTAGAATTCCCGCCTGAGTGCAGTAGTATTACTTTTATTTAAAAAAGCTTTTGTTAACTCTACACACGTTTGTTCGAATCTTTTCGAATCATCCGTGACTAAAAATCTTCTAATGTTTTCGAGCCAAAGCAGGGCTTCATCTCTGAGGGAGTACTTTAAGACTAAATATTTATTTTTCTCCGGTATATTGTTAAATATCATATAATCATTTAGGTCGGTTAGGAATTGCTTAACATCCGAGTTTCCGGCAAAATATACTTTGGGGACTATCTCTCGTGGATGTGGGCCATCGTCTAACCCGTGAAGTTTGGCGCCATTTGTAGCGGCCATATTAAAATGTCCGCTGGTGTGGTAGAGCACGAGGAAATAAGTACAACTGTTTTAAAACCAAAAACTGGTTTATTAACACAATTAGCAGGGGGTTTGAGCGAGCTCCACGAAATTTTCCTAAAAGTTTAAATTAACTAAAGAGTTCTTGCTAACAACTTGTAGCTTTAACAAAACTGAAACAATATCATTGAACCTTAACCTTTTAAATATATAATCACGATCCAATACTCTTATCCTCCAGCTTTTACAGAACGCGATACAGTCTTGAAAATCAATCTACAATAGCATAAAACTCCCGTATAAAAATACTAAGTCCAATTCTTAATCCTGAGACTCGATGCGATTTCTCAAGGCTAAATCTAAAATCTCAGTCTAAGTCGAAATATTAAACTTCCCAGGCCAAGTCTACTCTAGCTACCCTGAGCTCTGAACTCAAGTCAAAATTCGCTGCTTATATACTTCAGTGTCGATCGACCAGCTCCAGAAAATTTGCATAATTGAAATTACACGGCGACTCACAATTTCAGGGATTCAGCTGTCCATCGAAAGTTAAAGAAAGATAGAGAGCCTTTATAACTTGTACGCGCATAGTCGGTTAATGGACAAAACGATCACATTGCCTACTGACGTGACGAGAGTAGTCAATACCTTACACATGTACGATCTTTTATTTAAAATACTTTTAATATAAATTTAGCATTTAAAACAAAATATTCTTAGTTGTTAAATTTTAATTATAAAGCATCCGAATAAAAAAAATACAAATCATATAACTTTTCTTCCTGAATTAAATATGGCATTATTAAAATCAATTATTACCAATGGACCGGGAGGCGGCAGCACAGACAATCACCTCATCGAGTTCACGGCTGAAATTCCAGAATTAGTTAAAACTCGATTCGCATATTAAAACGCAATCGGTCTGCCCAGTCATATCTTGGTGGAAAACACCTTAAAACCCGATTTTAGCGGTTGAATCGTAGGTTTACCATTGTGTTTTCCTGCACCCAAAGGTATGAAAACATGAAGAACTGGGAGCAGGAACACACAATGGTAAACCTACGAGCCAACCGCTAAAATCGGGTTTTAAGGTTTTTTCCACCAAGATATGACTTGGCAGACCGATTGCGTTTTAATATGCGAATCAAGTTTTAACTAATTCTAGAATTTCAGCCGTGAACTCGATGAGGTGATTGTCTATGCTGCCGCCTCCCGGTCTACAATAAAATAAGAAAAAAAGCTTTCTGACCAAAGCGGTTATCGAACCGTCACAATGATCGGAACAAAGAAACACCTCACCTTATACCACTCGGACACATTTTTCTGGTGCGAGTGTACTCTAAAACTGGTTAGGTTCTAGATTTATAATGACGTATGTGCATATGCGTCATTTTCGTGTGAAAAGAGGATTTGACGGGAATCACTATTCGTTTTAATATATAGATTCTAAATTACAAAGTAGTTCTTATTAGTTAAATTTTTTTATTCCAAAATTTTATATTTCGTCATATTAAAATATGCAAAAGTTAAACATTTTTATACTAATTTATGATTCTGACTTTTGTTGTACGCACCCTGTAAAGAATATTATTTATAATAAGACATTAATGTGAGATAAAAGAAAAGTTAATAAAGTGTCCAAAAGCCAGCATTTTTCGTGTGCGAAGATGTGCTACTCCCCTTAAGTGGTGATACAATTTTCGACGCTTGATTTTTCATAATTTATTTTTTTGAGAAAACTATAAAATTGAATGTAGAATTATATCAATCTTGAACATCATTAACATTTGTTTTAGAAAAAATCAAAAATGCTGGGTTGTAGCTGTAGAAATATGGTGAAGCCGAAATATTAACATTTTTATACTAACATATGATGTTGAATTTGTTTGTACTCACCGTGTAAATAATATCATATAATCTAATACGAGGAAAAATTGTATGTGTGTGTGTATATATATATATATATATATATATATATATATATTTGCAAATTTTATCTTAAAAACGATTCAAATGATTTAGACTAAATTTTGTATCCTACCATTTTCGGGCACGAAAAGATTATTGGGCTGGGTCACAGGTTCGAGAACTTTCAATTAGTGGGTCATTTTTGGGTCAACGTGGGTCAAGTTAATTTTATCTAAAAAACGGCTTTAACGATTTTGATTAAATTTTGTATCCTACGAGTTTCAGGCACGAGAAAATCATTGGACTAGGTCACATATCCGAGAAAATTCGATTAGTGGGTAATTTTTTGGGGTCACTATGGGCCAAGGTAATTTTATCTAAAATACGGCTCAGACTATTTAGACTAAATTTTGCATCCTATGGTCTTCCGGTACGAGAAGACTGTGTGGGTCATTTCTGGGTCATTGTGGGTCAAGATCTAAAAACGGGCTCAATTTACGCTAAATTTTGCATCCAATGGTTATCGAGCACGAGAAGACTGTTGGGCTAGGTCACATGTTCGAGAAAATTCGATTATTGGGTCATTTTGTTCATGGGTCATTATGAGTCAAACTATTTTTATCTTAAAAACGGCTCAGAGAATTTGAACTAAATTTAGTATCCTACAGTTTTAGGGAACGAGAAGACTATTGGGCAAGGTTACATATTCCAGAAATTTCGATTAGTGGATCATTTTGGTCATGGGTCATTATGGGTCAAGCTATTTCTATCTTAAAAATGGCTGAGCCGATTTGAACTAAATTTTGTATCCTACGGTTTTTGGGCACGAAAAAATCATTGGGCTAGGTCACATGCTCGAGAAAATCCGATTAGTGGGTCATTTTTATCATGGTTCATGATATTTGAACTCAAAGCTAATTTGACCGAGCATAGCTCTCTCTTCCCTGCTCGTTATTTATAAAGGAAGATAAAAGAAGTTAATAAACTGTCCAAAAGCCAGCATTTTCTTGTGCTTAGATGTGCCACTCCACTTAACGTGTAACGCTATATCCAACGCTTGATTTTTTTAAAACTATACATTGGAATGAAAATTAACATCAATCTTGAATATCATTATTATTTGTATTATAAAAAATCAAAATGGCGGCGTTGGAGCTGTAGAAATATAGTGATGCCAAAAATGCTTTTTGCAGTGCAGGTGTTCCCCAATTTAAACTGGAACTAAAATGTTTTTTATCTGTTAATCTAAATCAAATTTGAAATAGAAGTGCATAGATTCATTAAAAATTATTGTCATTTGTAAAAATAGTAAACATACAAATATGGGTAGGAGTTGGAGTATAAAATTTACTTTATAAATAAAAATATTTCATTAATCATAATAATTTTGTGTATTGCTCTATATAAAATTGTTGAGAATATGTGGTTGAAATTTGGAGGTCAGCCGCATTTTTGGAAACCCAATGCTAACTGAGTTGCATTGCCGCCTTTTGGATTTTTTACATGAAAGAAAATACGTTATACCTTCATAATTTGTTTTTCAAAAATGTATGAAAAATAGCAGTGCATTTTCAGGTGTCGGATGTAGTGTTAGGACTTATACCTATATGTCTGAACGTACTTTAAAGTACCATTAAACAAAATTGTTATAAAATTCCTTAAAGACATTGATTCACTGTGATGCTATTCAGGACGCGTTATATACATATTTTATCTTCGAGAAGCAAAATTCTTGTACGAAGCTAACCTGTTTTAAATGGGTAATTTATTTTCCAGTTATAACGTTCTTAAAGTTTAATCATTTAACGGGCGTTGGTATATTATACACTCATGTTTGTGAAAATTGCAACACCATGAAAGAATTATGCAAATTGAACCAAACTTTCAGGAAATGTAAAGTGAGTTAAGACATGCAAATGATTAGAATTGCAAAGCAATTGCACATGCGTGGAACGAGGACCGGACCCTTATCAGTCGCTTGTTCCAGGTATATAAAGGACTGTAAAGATGCGTTGAATTCCGTTTATCTTCCTCTGTCTGCGGTAAACGTTTCATTGGTTTTCAATATGCCTCGTCAAAATCGGAGGAAGCCATACCAACAACTAACGGAGTTCGTACAAGGCCGCATCGTCGGTATGCGAGAAGGTGGATTTTCGTATCGAGAAATCGCAGCCCGCACGCAGTGTAATGCAAGCACAGTGATGCGTGTTTTTACGAAATGGACAGAGGAGAATCAAACAAGGCGAAAACCTGGCAGTAGGGCACGCAATAGCACAACGGCACGGGGCGACAGACACCTCAGCCGCATGAGACGGACCGTAGAGCGTCCTCTCGTGTGTTAGCACAACGTTGGAGCACAGCTACAGGTGTTTCGTTGTCTGGCTCCACAGTTCGTCGCCGTCTGCTGCAGCATGAACTGCGTACAAGGGTTCCTCTACGCAGGATTCCCCTCTCACTGAATCACAGACCCCTTCGACTTCAATGGGCTCAGCAACACAGCGCGTGGCGTGTCCATTGGCAACAAGCTGCTTTTTCCGATGAATCACGCTACAATCTGGTGTACAATGATGGAAGAGTACGCGTCAGACGTTACAGAGGGGAACGTCTATTCCCACAGTGTGTTATCGAGCGTCATACCGCACAAACGCCTGGCATCATGGTGTGGGGAGCTATTGGGTATAATTGTCGATCCCATCTAGTGCACATTGCGGGCAACCTCAACAGTGATCGTTACATAAGGGAAATTGTAGAGCCAGAGGTTTTCCCCCTTCTTGGACGTTTTTCTTGTGCTGTATTTCACCAGGATAATGTCCGTGCACATGTTTCTCAGACAGCACAAGCCTTCTTCAATGCCCAACAGGTTTCTCTTCTTCCATGGCCTGCTTATTCCCCGGATATGTCTCCCATCGAATATGTCTGGGATTTCATTGGTCGGAGACTCGCTCGTACAGTTGGTGGGGCGCACAGTAAGACTGAACTTTGGCATCAATTCGAAGCCATCTAGAATGCCATTCCCCAGGATTACATTCAGAACCTGTATGATTCAATGCCACGACGTATACAGGCTGTCATAGCTCAGCGTGGCGGACACACAAAGTACTAATTTCCGATGTTCTTT
Organism: Maratus michaelseni; assembly: GCA_963931845.1. Lineage (NCBI taxonomy): Eukaryota > Metazoa > Arthropoda > Arachnida > Araneae > Salticidae > Maratus > Maratus michaelseni. The sequence continues at coordinate 142,086,663 of OZ007586.1, forward strand.
TTATTTTTTTGTCTTGTAAATTTGATCGTTATCAGTAATATGTGGAATAAATTTCATTAATTTCTGACAATTCCTTCATGGTGTTGCAATTTTCACAAACATGAGTGTATATGCCACTTAATTTTAATCCCCAAATGCCATAATGACACCAGAATTTGAGAATAAAATTTTGGTTATATAATGTACAGGAAGAAAACCTTTTACTTATTTTCCAATAAATTTATTCGTCAATCCAGCAGCGGTTCATTTATTTTAACGTTTTAGTATCAGAAGTACTTTGCCCTTGAAAGGGTTAAAATCATAGAATGGAATGTTTCAGTTCAAAAAATTCTATTTTCATAATGTAATGCAATTATAATATATATTTTATAATTCTATATTATTTTAAAACAGCATTTTATAGAGATGATTTCAGTGGAGTTGTTAATAATCCACAAATGTCTTATAAATACCCAATTATTTATATATATTTTTTAAAATTTGAATAGACAAAATCTTTCTAAAACTTTTTTAAGAATTGCATTATTTTTCCAAAGTAATTAAAATAGAAAAAATGCTCGGGAAGAGAAAATTTTCCTTAATTAGTTAAATTTTCATTATAGCTATTAATAGAAGTTTCGCAAATGTTCTTTCACGTCTGAGTCTAACTTCTTCTACAACCTTTGATGTTTCATCATGTGTGAAATATTTATAAATATTAGAAGAAAACTGTGGTGAATGCGTCTTGTCAAAAGAAGAAACCATCTCCAGACGGTATTATGTCGAGGCAGACTGTTGCCTAGGTGACATTTTCATTCTCACTAATATTATAGACTGACTGTATTGCAGTGACTGAAAAAAAACTTTTTGAGAGGTATTAATCTATTTTTAGTCAAACATGTTTTGCAGCATGAGGTTTCCTATAAGATTAAATAAATAAGGAGATAAATATTTCTGCATATATAAAAAAATTTGCTTTTAATAAATGTCTATGTAATGAAACTTATTTAACGGGCAGCTTTACATTTAAATAAACATACTAGGCGCAGTCAATAAATAAAGAGTCAGAAACTATTTCATACAATTTATCTAATTAAACTCAAAAGTATTGTGCAAATTTGTTCAGGCATTTATCCTATTGTGACACTAGTCGCACAATGCTGGAGCTCGTAAAAAACCTTTTGCTGCTGTTTGAACTAGTTGCGCATGCACTCCTTGACTTCATCGTCCGTTTGAAACCGTTGTCTAAGCAATGCTTTTATAAGCTCACCGAATATGTGGAACTCACATGGAGACAGATCTGGACTATACGGTGGGTACCTGAGGACTTCCCACTTCAAAGTTTTTGCGAAAACGCTTGCTCCACTCCTGAACATTTCGCAGGGACATAAAGTGCTACCCGTAAATCCTTTACATTCGTCGATAGTTTACACGACCTTCTTCACCTTCTGTTGTCAAAAAGCACACAACACCCCATTGTTCATCTCTGGATGCCTCCATTACGCATTGCTTTCTAAAACGGATAGAACTGATTTGTCAGCTACTCGGTTATTATCCATTTATCATTGCTTGCATGATACGCACCGCCACCTAGCGAGTGAAAGCGCGTGAATATTTTTCGTCGCACCAGCAACTATATTTCAGGCTCATCTCCATTTTTCTAAATACCATACCTTTGGTTTAATGGCCTCTGCCTCATTATTTATTGAATGTACTGATATTATTGATATTTTCATTTTTTTTTTTCAGAGAGAATGTTGAGCGGATATATAACTTTTGAAAAAGTTTTCAGGATGAATGAACATATTGTCTTAAAATGAATACTAAACGTTTGGATGTCACATGACAAAATAATCATTTTTTGTAAAGGTGGTTAAGGTTAACGCAAATTTTCTTTTACACGGTAAATTACGTTTAATATTTTGAAGTATGCACAGGATCTTTTAAAGCGACTGACATTACCTTTTAATTTATTCAGTGATTTTATAGGCATTAAAATTATATTAAAAATTATTTTAAAATATCATTAAAAGGTTAATGATGCAAAATGAGTAAAACAAATGTTTCATTATTTTTGCATCGGGATCTAACTTAGATTGTGAAAGATTATAATTAATGAAAAATATTTTGGGGATAAAAATACTGATTGTGTTATTTCACGAGATTGTGTTATTTCTCGTCATAGCCTAAATTTTTCTGCTTTTTTTAAGGTTCACCCATAAAAATATTTATTATTTATACAAGAAAACAGTGGTGAAGATGGTATGTCAAGAGAAGAATCCATCTGCAATAGATGTTATGTCGACGGTGACAAGTTGCCTAGGTATTCCTGTGTCCATTCTTGCAAAATATATACAGGTTGATTTCTTAATTTTTTTTCCGCCTTAAGCAAATAGCGAACCAGCTTAGCTACAGTCGTGAATGTGGTGTTTATGGATAGAAAAATATCTATGTATTGCTAAATGAGGTACATGAAACCGCCTGTACTGGTAAATTCCACAATTAGAGATTGTATCTTAAAAACAGTAGGAGATGCGACAAATTTGTAGACCACCATTGATTTTGTAAGAAAAGACTCGCGGATGTGCACGCGAATACAATAAATAGTATGCACGAAAATATCCAAAACTAATGCGAGAATTTTGTTTGAAAAAATAAATAACAGTAGACGATAGATTCATTTTACAATTTTAAACGCTCCTGTTTGAAGATAAAAATGCTTACGTTGTAAAATATAACTTTTATTTTAGAAACAAAAATTTTTTAAAAGTATTATTCCACCGCTAGTTTTGTAAAATAATATTAATCTTATTTAATGACAAACATTCTGCGGTGAATCAATGATAAGAATTCCATTATGAAAAACTAGTAATTCTGCGGCATCTCGTACCACATAGTTATTACCACTGTTTTATATTATTTCCGACTTATACTACGTAACTTTATTTTTTCATATTCACATACAGTTGCAACATCACATACAGCTGTTATTCACATACAGTGCAATCTGATTTGATAGATTTGAATTTGCGTACGTTTAAAACAAACGTATTTCGCTTCCGGGAAAAAATCGTTTTTCTTAAACAAAACATGTCGCATCAGCGTCCGGCCTTTTTGCTTCGTACACTGTAAAGAAAATCAGAAGCATTTCGGCACAAGGCGAAAAGGTTTCCGGAAAGTTATAGTAAACTTTGTGTTCGCCACAGTTACTTGTTATTTCGGAATCGTTACACGTATTTTCGGAAAAAATTCAAGCGGTGAATACGCTAAAGAAGTCAGAAACGTTACATTCCATAGTGGAAATGTTTTCGAATAGGTAGTGTAAAATGTTGGTTACGGAAACATTCGGAAATGTTACACTCATTCCGTGTAAAGTTTAAAAATGGAATTCGAAATGAAGTAATATTTCCGCTTTGTGCATGCTCATCTACTCCGACCTACTGCACATGTCATTATCACGTGATTTGTATTGTTCTTGAGAGGACAGACAGCTTAAAACAGATGCAGATGCAACGTATTTATATGAGCTGTAAGTATTCTGTTTTATAATTTCTTTTACTTGAGAGAACAATATGCTTTTTAAAAAAAATTAATATTATCAGATTCTATTTTATTGCATATTAGTATTACATTTGCAGTTAATCTTTTGTTGTATACACAAAGTTAAATAACTCGTTCGATAGTTTCTTTATAATCTTGTTCCATGAATCTATAATAAATATTAGATATTTGATTGATGAATAATAATGTAGTACTAGTATTAATGAAGTACAGATACCACCTATATACGTCTTTAACTCTTCTTTGCATGAGTTTTTCTTTTACTATTGTGTTTTTTATACATATATTAAATATTAGACACCAGAAATTTTAAGATAGATTTTTAACTTTGTTCAGCAACATAGTTCACGGGAAATTTACTAGATTAATATTTCTATATAAATATAGTGGTGGCGAAGAAGTTGATTTATTTATTAAAAGTTAAATAAACAGTGATGGAAATTTACATCACTATGCAATTAAGGGTTAACATCTTTTCGTTTTGAGATCGGTTCCATTTCATAACTTTTCTAATGATGAAATGTATCGTTTATATGACAGAACAAATTCCTAATTTCACTTATACTATACGTTTTTCCTTCATTTTTATGAATCAGATATTTATAAATAAATATAATTGAAAATTTGATTTATAAATCTATAAATAATTATTTTTTAAAATCCGGTCTCGTGAATCCCATGCTGTAAACAGATACATATGAACGATGAAAGTGCTTTATTTCCCAAAATAGATGTATTATTTTTAATACCTTTAAATAAATATATTTTTTAATCTTGTAAGTATAGATATTATGTCAAAAGATTTCGTATCTGTAAATAATTATTTTATTTTATGAACTGTATACTTATAAAAATATATTTATTTTCTCAGGTTATCTCAGCACTTCTCAAGTTATACGAATAAAATAATACCTTTAAATGAATATATTTAGAAGAATGATAGTTTTAAAAGACTATATTAAAAATATTTACAAACAGACAAAACATTTTTATCAATATATCTATTTATAAGTATACAATTCGTGAAAATAAAACGATTACCACAGGTATAAAATATTTTCGAATAGTATAACTATTTACAAGATTAAAAAAAAATGTTGAAAGGTATTACTAAAATCTATCTATTTATAAGTATAGGGAAATTAAATATTTTCATTGAGTATCTATTTAGAGGATGGAACTCATGAGGCTGCATTTAAAAAAAGAATTATTTATAGATCCATAAATCAAATTTTCAACATTATTTATTTACAAATATCTGATTCATAAAAACTCAGTGAAAAACGTACAGTATAAGTGAAATTAGGAATTTGTTCTGTGATATAAACGATACATTTCATCATTAGAAAAGTTATGAAACGGAACCGATCTCAAGACGAAAAGATGTTACAGACGTATATGCGGTGCTATCTGTACTTCATTAATACTAGTACTACATTATTATTCATCAATTAAATATCTAATATTTATTATAGATTCATGGAACAAGAGTGTAAAGGAACTATCGAACGAGTTATTTAACTGTGTATACAACAACTTCTAAACTTGTTGTACTTGTAAACTTGTAGTAGGTAAACTAAAGATGTTTCCAGACGACTCAACTCTGTTCCTACAAAGGAAAATTTGGAAGCCTCTCTTCAGTAGAAGGACATACTCTCAAATTTGGAGTTATTTTAAAATGACAGAAGTATTTGTCATAGAATTAAGTTTTTCAAAGTTTATTTCGCCTGCATAAATAACTTTAAACTGATATCTTGAGTAGCAGTCTAATAATAAAAGGTGAATAATAAAACGAGTTCAGAAAAATATATGTCTCACACCAGAAATTACAGAAATTTTATAGTATTGCTAATTCTAGAGTATAATTCATCTACAAGATCATACTTCATAGGATCATTTCTGTAGTATGATTAGCGAGTTCGCTTACGGAGCTTCGCAGAAAACGCAACTATGATGATGTGGAGTGGGGTTTCGCTTCGAGCGAATGTAATGTTATCATATTTTTTAAAAAGCATATTGTTCTCTCAAATAAAAGAAATTATAAAACAGAAATACACAGAAACATTTCCAAAACACACAGAAACATTTCCGATGTATACAAAAACATTTCTGATGTATGCAGAAACCTTTCGTGTGTATACAAAAACATTTCCGATATATGCAGAAACCTTTCCGATGAATACAAAAACATTTCCGATATATGCAGAAACCTTTCCGATGAATACAAAAACATTTCCGATATATGCAGAAACCTTTCCGATGAATACAAAAACATTTCCGATATATGCAAAATCGCTATAGAACATCTGACTGAAATATAAAGAAACGTTTTCGAAATGCACGGAACTGTTTCCGAAATATGCGAAAACTTTTACGAACATCTGACTGAAATATGCGGAAACTTTTACGAACATCTGACCGAAATATGCGGAAACATAACAGAACCGATGGGTTACATTTCTGCCCCACCAGATACAGTAACGTTTCCGAGTTTTTTTTTACAGTGTACAGGCAACTATTTAACGTATCCTTATAAGCAACATGTATTTTCATACTAAATTGATGATGTTCTACTAATTTGTCATTGAACTATAGTTTTGGGATGCAATTTCAAACTCCAGAATTTACAGCTGGAGTGCGCTACAAGATACTGCATCTTGTAGTCACAGCTGTTTTTCAATATCTGGATACTTTATTCATGGCTGTAAGGTAAATCCAGGAGAGATGGCGCTGTCGGAGAGATTGCGCACATAGAGATTCGGGGGGAAGGAGTAGAGTGAGCGCGCAGCGACTCCAGGTAGTTGTACCACAACAGTAGTGGAGTGTCTACTTGAAAGTGCCGTTAATTGCTTTGAGCGTCTAAGATAAAGTATTGCTATTTTGTTTTGTTTTCCCAAAGTAAGTGCTTGAATTTTCATAGCTATTCATCAGAATTTCTTTGCAATGTCAATAGTACAAAATATTTAAAACGTAAACGATTTCTCATAAGCTACTAAACTAGACTAACAATGTGAACATCAACGGTTCGTTTTAGAAGAGGTCATGTTTAAATAAAAGGCCGCGCAATCTCTCCTACCGAAATTGGTGAGTTTGCGCATCTGCTACTTTGGAGAGATGGCGCAGTGTTCCCATTAGTTTCCATGCTAGGATAGATTACGCAGCTTATTGATAAATTTGCATAAAAAATAAAAAATGAAAATGGACTAATTTTAAGTTCAACGTTTTATTAAGTAACATTGTTTTATTTTGTAATCTTATCTGGACTTGCTTTTTCCGATTCTTTAATTTTTTTCCCTTTAATTAAAATTTTTTAATCGTTTTTAAAATTATTTCCTTTTTCTGATTCTTTAATCCTTAGGTTGAAATATTCACTCCTAATACAATTATATTTGTTCACAAAAACCTTACAGCAATGTCATTTATGTGTAATTGTTATTGTTAACAATTTAAATTGTAGTTATTATTAGTAACAATCTCTCCTACCCATGTGCGCAATCACACCAACCCTGTAAGGACAGATTGCGCAAAATAACTTTCTAGGTTTTATTACAACTGTTCTATTAAATTGCAACATAACAACAAAATAGCAATGGAAATGCATAAAAAACAAATGAAGTAAAAATTATTCATCAATAGTTTAGCAAAAAATTAATCTTTAGATTTTTTATTGCTATTCTTTTGAATTGTGCGCAGACTATCATAGCTTTACCTTATGTAAATCGATTCACCTGTTATTTCCGGTGAAATGGAATTAGGGAATCGCCCTGTATGCTGACGGTTTTGCAATGACTAAAGAAAACAAAACTTTGTAAGGTCTTCTTACCTATTCTCAGTCAAATATATTTTGAAACAGTGGATTTCCTATAATATTATTTATATAAAGATATGAACATTTTTGCTGATTTTCAAAGGATTTTTTAAAAATAAATAACTGTATACGAAATATGATTTAATTGCAGTTCTAATTTGAAATAAAAGATTATTGCTGTTTTGAAGATGTTTTTCTCTAAGAGAAGAATGAACGATAATGTAACATATGTAAAAGCTTCCAATACTAAAAAAATGTGTAGCAAATGTTACACCTCGAAACAATCAAATTAAAATCTGGTACTTGGAGAGTGAAGCGAATTTATTTATTTGAACACTAAAAAAACTCATGTTCGTTTTAAAATTGCATCGTTATTTTGAGCAATATTTAAATATGAGGCGGAACGGCGCCATAGATCGCTGATACTTGGAACAACTTAGCATCTTAAAGAATTTCCTAATTCCACATTACTTCTCTGCAAGAATAATTTCCACAGCTGCCACCATTAACTGATTATTTAATTTTCTAAACATCCATTCCGTTTTAAGCCACTCTCTATATCCTGACGGTATTAAAATAACTGAAAAAAAACATATGCTTGTGAGTGCAACTCATTCATTCTTAGTCAAACATGATTTGTGACAGTTGTATTTCCTACATGATTATTTAAACAGGGAAATAAGTATTTTTTCAGATATTAAAAATGTGTTTTTTTTATAAATATATGTGTACTAAATCATATTTAAACCATTAGGCGCCGCTATATATAGAATTGACCTATTTTTCATGGAACAATTATTTTCGCTTTATGACTAGAAAGTTTTAAAGTACTTCTGAAAATTTAAAAAAGTTAAATCGAATATTTAGGAGAACCAGTATGTTCCTAAAATGGGAGCAATGACGCCAAATGGGGTTAATTTTTAAAGAAATTGCATTTTTGTCTCCGTGATTTATGGTAGTTATTTCTCATTTCTTTTGCTATAAAAGGTATAATATCATTCTGAAATGGATAGTTTACGAAGAATTCATATGAATTAGTACAACATCTATATTTATAATAAAAAATGTAATTAAAATTACCGATACCAAAATAATTTTCATTATCATCTCTTTAGTTTTCTTCATTAGAAATGTAGAATTTGGACTACTTTATATGCATTATTCGTAAAATATGAGTTTCAGAATTACAATATTCCTTTTACAGTTAATAAACAGAAAAATAACTACCATAAATGCTCGGAGGCATATGTACACTTTTTCAAAAGAATTACTCCATTCGGCACAATTACTTCCATTTTGGGAATAACTTGTGCTTTCGGTAATTCTGATAGATCTATTATACCTATTAAGTCCGTAAAGATGTTGTTTTATATAACAGACAATTAAAAAAATATTTTAACTAAAAAATATAATTTTTATTATATATATATTTTTTTTTAATATTTCTTTTGAATGCGTCCAAAAACCTATATTTTGCCATTTTTAACACGTTTTAAAAAATTGAAAATTCAAATGAAACTTTAAAAAAATAGAGAAGTCCTGACATATATTTAAAATGTGAATAACATGAATTTTTTAACAATATATAAAATACTTTAGAAAACAATCCTAAAGCTATGTTATCAGAATGGGAGCAGTGGCGCCTAATGGGTTAGGCAGATCTACTTGGAAATAAATAAATAAAAAACTACTGATATTTTTAAGATAGTTTTCTCCAAAAAAAGAGGGACTATAATTTAAATTTTGAAAAAAACTCCCAATGTTTATGAAGATAGTGTTTAAAAATTATTAATAAAATCATTTAAAGCATGGGTATCTATCCTGTGGGCCGCTGTGCGCACTATTGTAGAATAGAAAAATAAGCTTTATTTAATGACAGAAATGTTGTAATTGAATAAAACGAAGATTCGATAAAATGGGGATAGCATTCAAACAAATAAGTTGAAGAACACTGGTTTAATTCTTGCATGTCGAAACAAGCATTCGATACACCTCTCTCTGAATAGTAGACGTACGCTCTGACACAAAAATGGCGGCTATCGCAGGCGGAATTATTTAGGCTTTTATACAGTCCCCTGAATTTACGCAGCAGTATTTTTAATATTTTTCGTTGACTTATTTAAGAAAAATAAGTCAAAAAAACACTTTTAGGAATTGTTAGTATTCAAATTCAATGGACCGTACAAACGATGCCTATAACACCCGTCATTTTTTTGTGTCAGCTCGTATGCCTAGAATACAGGGGGCGATATTCTATAGGTCACAATTCTCTTTTCTGAGTCACTCCTTCTGAGTCACTTTCTCTGAGTCACAATTCTCTTTTCTTTAGGATAGAAAACATTTTCTATTTTGAAATGTGTATTGACACATATAGTGCAGTGGAATTCATTAATATATTTTTTAAAATATTAATGGTCTAAAAAATGTTTTTCATTATTATTAGTTAGTATTCTAAAATACTATTGATTATTATGGTTGATAAATCGAAATCACTGTAAAATAACATTAAATTACTACTACGTCCATACATTTACGAGGAAGAAATGTTAATAATTCGCAAAAACATTGTATATACTGATTAATTTTAGTAGGCGAAATCTTTCTAAAAATTGTTTAATTATCGAATTAATCTTCTAAACTATTTTTGAAACAATTCTAAATATTTTCAAAAAAATCATAATTTGGGATATTAAACGTATCACAAACGTTCTTTTACGTTAAAATCTAAATTGTTTTACAAACTTTAAAAGTTACTTCTCAAGTAAAGTTTTTATTAATATTAGAAGAAAACAGTAGAGAATTTATCTTGTCAAAAGATGAAATTATCGCTAGACGATATGATGTCAAGGCAGACTGTTGTCTAGGTGACATGTAAATTCTTGCTATTGTTAGGTAGCGGCGGTATTGCAGCGACTGAAAATGTGAGACGTGTAGAGAAAAACAAAACCTTGTGTGAGGTACTCATCTATCTTCATCCAAACATGTTTTGCGGCAGTGGGTTTTTGTATAAGATTAAATATATAAAGAGATGGATATTTCTGCAGAAATAAAAAAGAACTAGCGGAGCTTCGCCCGTTACGCTGGTCGGTTTATTTAGTAAGAAAATTGCATTTAGAATCCTGCAGAAACTGCATTAATGTATTTTTAAAAACTGTCATTGTTGATTTATTTTTTTTTCACTGGTAAAACAAGGAACTAAAATCGGTAAGATATATCGATATCGAGTCGAATGAGCCAAACCGCGTCGTGATCGAACCCATACAACCCGAGATAATTTGAAATGAAATAGCAAATTACTTAGCGTTTTAGTTATTTTTCTATATAAAAATCGGGATTTTGCTAAAATAAAAAAAAATATGGCCAGATTTCGAACATTTTAGAAACCCTGAAACAGCAGCCATAATTGTTATTACTGTTATTGTTATTATTACTATTGGTTGTGGTGGCGTGTTATTTTTATCCAAAATTTCTGTGTACGTATTAAAATACCTGAAAAAGAATTATGGTAAATGTTTAGTCACTCGGTTCAAATTTATGAGATTAATTCTACACAGTCCTTTGAAATGAGGGAGTACAATGGAATTTATCCATGTGACGTCAGCCGCGGGTATATAGAAGTAAACACCAGTAGGCGTGAAGACTATTTTAATATTGCTTCCCTGTCGTCCAGTAAACAATATTTTACGAAGGGTGTATACCCGCAGAGGCGTGGTTGTTGCCACTATTGTGTAGTCCATTGTTTTACATAAAAATTCTTATTGTCAGGGAAAAAAATAAAGGCAAAATGGATATGTCATAAATAATTACAATTTCTTTTTCGGTCACTTTCTATGGCAAGTTTTAGTATAAAAGGAATAAAATGGATTGTTATTCTGAAAAGGGATATCCTGAATGTTTGATATTCTGAAAGTGCATTAAAATACGGAACTAAATTAGAAAATATGCATACTAAAATAAATTTTCATTAGATTCAAAATTTTTATTTGTAAAATTTATGTCTGCATGTTCAAAAAGTAGCCAAAAATATTATCGCGCCATTTTAACATTTATACCAGGTCATTGAACAAAATGGTGAAACTTTAGGGGATGGTAGAGTTACACTACAGCAAATAATTTTTGTATAAGCAACCCCAATTATAATCCGTTTCTTCCCTTAAAATACACGGTGTCTCACTACAATAAAAGTTACCAAAATCAATTAACAAAAGGTTAACCAATTATCCTGGGAAGCGCCGAATTTGTCTTCTATGTGGAGGTATCCGATATTCAGAAGCAAGGATGCAGAAATATATAGGATTTATGACTAAATATTTGTGTTTGTTATATAGATTTTAACGTATTTGAAAGCTATTCTCAACAGACTTGCCTTCCTTTGTGTCAAATGAAATGCAGTCAGAAAAAATGATGGAAGTGTACAGTATTTCGGTACTTGAAATCGTTTATACTGTCAATTACATTCAGAAATGTAGGGTGGTTAATTCAGCAATATTTTGATGCGAATGTTTTTCACTTCTACTACTTCTAGTGATATCTGCTGCGGATTGGATTACATTTCTTCATTATTGTTATAGTTATGAAAAAACAACTTGTTAGTATGAATTTTCGATTGAATAAGAGGATTGTGACCATAGGTTGTTATACAAAATTGTTTATTGTAGTGAGCGCATCTTAAAGATTTTCCAAAGAATAACTCTGTACATATTTTGTATTATCAAATAGAATTATTACCGCATTGAAAATCTGCCCGAATAAAAAAAAAAAATCCAAATTCAGATTGGATTGAGAGACCCTGTATTTGTCAGCGAGTAATTAGAATTTGAGACTAATTTCCTGTACAAAAATTGTTTGTTCTAGCGTGCACTACTACCTCTCAAAGTTTGACCAATATTTTGTAATCACCATGGATACATCTTTTAACCTATCAGATTGGATAATTCCCGCATCGACAACCTTCACGAGTTTAAAAACTATTTTTGAAATTTCATATCAAATATGTTTTAAAGGGTAAAAATAATGCTTCAGATACAGGATATATTACCTTTCATACATCATCGTTTCACGACATTGAGGTATAAAAAATGTAAATAGTATGTGCTTCCTGTAAAAGCAGAAGAAAATTTATAAAGAGCATTCAGTCATTTTTGCAGCAAGCTGTTATTTATTCTTTTAAATTAAAAAAAAGATAAAATGTCGCAGTCAGGTGCCTACGGTAGATATTTTTTCTTTCACCTGAGAGTTAATGTATAATGGCTTTAAGTTCAGCTTCTTGTTCATCAAGAATATATTTTTTTTCACTCAATGAAGTGTCAAATTTTTCAAACGGTTGATTCCTTCTTTTGTTTTTTACAAAGATGCACCAAAAATATTTTTTGATTTCTCATAGAAGGATGTTTTTTTTATGTAGTTTATTTATGAAAAAGTAATATATGTGTGTTTCTGCGCGTATGAGTATTCATATAAGAAAATGAAACAAGCATTCTTTTCATCATTGTTTCTTTTTTTATTATTAAATTTCATCGTAACAGGCAGTTATATAACCTTTTAAAATTCATGAAGATAAAACGTCACAGGCATGTGTCTGTGATGCATTTATATATACATGTATATGCATTTATATATACATAAACATTTTATGCAGTCATATATACAGGGTAAAAAGAGTATTAGTTACGCAGCTCTTTAATTTATGAATGTATGTAAATTCTTGGTACATTGTTTATACATACGTATAAAAATGTGTAAGCGCTTCACAATGGGATTACTTGCAGTACTCCCAACGAAGAAGTGAAAAACTTTGATAACCTGATTTGAAAGCTATTAAAAATCTAAGAAAAAGTCAATCAGAAAGTTGTTTAGCGTCATCTATTTAGTAAGAAGTGAAACTCGTGTTCAGGAATTGACTACATAGAAAGCGAAAAGTGATAATTAATTTATCAGATTTCCTCCTTTGTTATAGTATTGATTTTGATACAGAGAACAATGTTATGTGTAAAATATTTAGTAACTACAATCAAGCAACATGAAACGCAGAAAAGAGAAATAACCATACTTCATTTTTCGATACTTTTCTATCAAAAATTAAAGAAACAGAACGAGTAGTAAAAATTTGTAGAACATTTTTACCTATTTTTAATGTAGGCTTAACTGTAAAAACAGCATGTCTTTGTTATCTCAATTAACCCTTTATGGAGACGACGGTGGGTGCTCTAAAATTTGCTGCTTTGAATGTTTTTTCCCGTTAAAAACTATTTTTTCCGGAGAGCTTAAAAAACGCCTGCTGTTGGCACGTAAAATTAAGTAGTAGGGGATACTTGTCTGTTCCAGTAGTGGGTATTTTTTTTTATTTCAGTTGTGGAGATGTTTGAATGCTATAAAATGTCAAACAAAATATCAATAGGCTGTAAATATATGTATTATAAAGAAAAAAGTTATTAGTTGTAACATTAATAATTTAATACAATGAAAACATAATAAACTTTCATCAAAAGCGGGAAAAAAAGACTCTCTAAAATGTTTAATAAAGTGAAATTTGTAGAGTGGCACATATCAATATTATAGCTTTAATCACAGTATTTCTTTCAATAAAGGTTTAATTCATAAATGCAATTTTAATCACAGTTTATACAATGTCACTGTGTAGTAACGTTAAAATAACTAGCCTAATCACAACCTCCAGAATAGGTCAATTCCATCGTAACTGACGTAACACTTGATCATCGAATTCTATTTTCAAAACTGTGCAGAAAATTTAATAAAGCTAGAAAAAAAATATTTTTACAATTTAAAATATTTCTTACTAAGGACTTAATACCCAAATACTTGCAGATTATTTCAATCTGTCTTTTATTCACAAAAATTGTAATTCAAAATCTTGTAGCTGATGTAACGTAAAATAGACAAACATGTTTTCTGCCTTCATTGAAGTGTAAAAATTATCAAAACCATCCTGTTAAAAAAAGTGATTTAATGTTCTCAACAACACTAAGTAATGACAAATTATAACACTAACTTGTTTAATTAATTTCTGAACAATAAAAAAGAAAAAATGGCATTTACACATGTAACTGACGTAACTTTTATTGTGTAACTGACGTAACTTTTATTGTGTAACTGACGTAACATTATGACTTTACAAAGACAATAATGGTTCTGAACTCTCTTTGTAAATAGTAATTTACAAAGGCTTTGTATTAGGATTTTATTATACTTTATACACCATAAAAATACCAAGCTTTCCAATCATACCCTTAAATTAAACATGTTATAAATTTTATTTCCCCTTCAAAATGAGACTTTTCTGTGGAATTGACCAATAATAAGATACGTTGTTCCGAAAAATGGAGCAGCTGCTCAGGCGGATTATTTTCTGCATTCTAACGGTCACTTGAATTTGGCTACCTCTATTTAAGAATAGTAATTTTCACATTACCTTTCTACACTTAATTAAGGCGGAATTTCTATTTGAAAATAATAAACTTAAATAAACATTTTTATACCCTTTTAGAGCGAGAAAATGATGGGATAGTCTCTTCGGCGATAAACAATCCGCTTGAATCTTCAAGTAGCGATTAATACGGAATTTTCTGAAAATTAAATGCCGACCTCCTTTAACCATTTGAACAGATTTTCTTTCTATGCGCTGTATCAACAGCACTTGTTGCTGTAAATTTCTGAGCTACTGGAAAAGGAATCGTCGGATTCATTTGCAAAAATGTATTTATTACATTATTTGTGCCAATTATAACATTATTTGTGCCAATTATTACATTATTTGTGCCAAAATCACTTATCCACAAAATAGGCTCTCCCGATCGAATGACGTTCACAATTGTGTTACCTCCGTCCTTTGTCAGTAAGATTCCAGGTTTTTACAGGGCTGTTATTACTCATTACGCTGATATGTCGTGATACCTCTAAAGAGCGCCCACAAGAAATGCAAAATTTAAAATTAAACACAATAAATTACTTTTGCATATCAATTTTAGTCATTAAAGCAAAAGGTACAAAATAATTGCTTAAATGCAGCCAACAAGAAGTATTAAAAATTGCCTTAACTTATTCCAAACTACCTGAATTCACAATAAGATGACCCCACTGTTGTATTGATTTAATTTCAAGCATCTCGCTTCGGAACTTATGGCTTCAAATTTCTATAGTTAGAGTCATTAGTACTAGAGGGTTGTATCAGCAACCGCACAAGGAGCGCTAATCTCTGCCCGACTTTCAAAGCCTATTTTTTAGTTCAAATTTAAATTGTGACCATTACTTGTACAAAGTACACTACTGGTAACGTAACTTTATATACATTTTTAAATGTTTTTAATAATAAAATTTGACTATCGAAAAATTTTGTTGTGACATTTTTTGCTAGTGAGAAATGATTATTTTCAATAAAATAAATTCGCTTTCGATGAAACGCGATAGGAATTTCTTGACATTAACGCTTATGAAAGAAAATTCACTCAATTTTTAAAACACAAAATTCACTATTAATACATCAACCAATACCATTTTAGAAAACTTTAAATATGTTTTACAACAGCTTTGAAAACGGTTCAAAAACACGAAAACTTGAATAGAAGAAAAAATTCAAAGGGTTCGCATTCAACATTCGAAAAAATATATATACAGTGCCTTAAGACAACAAAAGTGTAACAGAAAATAGAAAACACGAGTAGAATAAATAAGTAACTTGGGTGCAAACAACTTTATACTTCAACATTCAGAATTTGATTTATTACTTGCGTTATGTTTACCTTTTATATACACCATCAGTACATGAGTACAAAACACATTAATCATTCACAGAGATGTTTAGAATTGTTGCTACATCTAACTAATGAATATATTAATTTTATGTTTTATGATTTGATATCATTTTTTAATACTAGTAGCATACCAATATTGTATATAATAGTTATATTACGGACCAATATTGCAACAATGTTGCATTGAACGGTAATACACCCAATTTTGACTAAACATCTGATTGCGTTAGAAATATTGGAATGAAATGAAGAAATATTTATTCTCACTATTGATGCAGTAATAGCTAAAAATAAAAGTAGCCTATAAATATAAGAATTCTGCCTCATTAGGTTTTCGGTGTGAGTTAGAAGTACGGTTACATGATATCTTTCTGGATGTGTTGTACGAGACGGAGTGGAGTGTGTTTTTCAAATTGGATGGGTTCTCTAATCCAGTAGAACCAGGAAGGAGAACTGGTAAGTGAATTTCATTTAGAACGATAAATAATTTTTTGAAATAAAAGTATTTATAATTTTTTTAGAAAAGTTCTATTTATTAATGATACAAAATAGTTTTGAAGATTGCCAAATTGTTACTTACCTGAAGATTAGGTGATGTTTTTGTCCAAATGAAAACACATGTTGAGTGATTCAGTTCATTTAATAATCAATTCAAAGTGACTTTCAAAGCCTATGTTTTAGTTCAAATTTAAATTGCGACCATTACTGGTACAGTGTACAACTGTTGGTAACGTTACTTTATATACCTTTTTGGATGTTTTTATAATAAAATCGAACTATCGTAAAATTTTTGTTGTGACATGTTTTTGCTAGTGAGAAATGAGTATTTCCAATAAAATGATACAAAATAGCTTTGAAGATTGCCAAAATTGTACTTACTTAAAATTTAGGAGATGTATAATGATGTTTTCGTCGCAATCAATGACCATTCACACACTGCTGCTTGTTGCACCAGGTTTCTTCAATCATGTCATCTTTCTTTAACTAAACCTATAATTCTAAAATAAGAATAAAATAAGAATAAAATAAGAATTGAGCCTACCACATCCACCACTTGCTATGATGTTTTCACAGCACCAAAAGCTTATTATTTTTTATACAAGTAAAGAGTAAAAAGTAAAGAAGAGCTTTAAAATATGATAAGCCAACACAATGCCTTTATGAAGGCACATTTTTATGAAGCGAAATTCTAAAACAATATTATTCCAAAGATAATTTCTTCTAGATAGTTTTTGTGAAAAAGAAAAAGGTTGTTTCACACATTTGTCTCAACTGTCTTTTTAACATTCCCTTGATTTAAGAAGGTCCATAATACAATCCTTAGAATTGTTTTTACAATATTGCACATTCTTTAAAGAAGATATATAAGATATTCTTATAAAGTTTACTTGATTGGAAAATTGTAATGCACTGCTTTGTATAGTATTGAAATGTCATTCTGTTTTTTGAAAAAGCAATGAATTATTACATATGCATACAGTTATTTGAAAAGTCTGAACAGCAGTCACTTCATTGTAAAAGAATAAAATTTAACACAATTCATTAAAAGATCTTGATAATATTCATTTGATTTCAAAATAAAATTATTTGATACAGACTTTTTAATGGTACTTATAACACAATCATGACTTATTTCAGAATATGGATGCAATTTTGAAACAGGTTAGTTATTACAAATTACTTATTACGTTAACCCTCACTTTTGACTCCATATTTGCGTTCTTTAGAGCAAGGAAGACAAGAAAAATTATAGTTGACAAATGTTTCATTAAATCTCCAGAGAGTTCTAAAATAAAATATATTACGTGTAACTCTATAAACTTAGAAATATTGAATTAATATTTTACAGGTAATACTTCCATTATCACACCAGTAAACGTTTAGAGGCAATCTCTGTATAAATTAAACAATACGAAACACTAAAATTCAAAATTTTATCTAAATGAATCTTTCGCATAAATTTTCTGGTTGATTTTTTCGTTCTAGCCTTTTCATATTTTCTTATAAGTAATTGAACGGTAGCAGAATACGGTCCATTTAGACCTTCGAAACGTTTGCTATATCTTGAAACATGATGAAAGGAGTGAACTGTAAACTTTTACATCCATTTTTTTAGCGATGCCTATTATTTTTATGTAAAATTTGATGTAGGTCCTTATTCCTGATATTTTTGGACATGTACTTATTATAAAATTATGCTTTTATAGTATAAAATATGCTTAGGACATAATTGGGTCTATTCAATCAGGCTTTCCATTGGAGACCGCCACTTAGTTATTCCATTCATACCACTTTCAGTAAAAATAATCTTTGTCATATACTTCGACAAAGTGTGCAAGATAAATCTATCATAAGATTTATTTTTAAGAAATAGTGGTAAAAAAATAGTCGCCAGTGACAGCCCTGTTCATTGTATCCCATTGAGAAAAAAAATAAATCCGAGGATTTTTTGAGACGATATAAAGTAAATTTGTACGTGAATTTAACACATTCGCTACTCTACGTGGCATCGCTTGGAAACTCCTTTGACATTGAATATTTAATCCAAAATTACGATTTCATACAGGAAATTTGGGCAGATTTTTTTTTTCATTTTAAGTAATCACGAAATGTCTGTCACTAAATAAAGTAAATATTGCTATTAGTATTTTGTGGTATGAATTAGGAATTTCTGAATAAATAAAATTCCATTAATTTTAACCCAGTAGTGAACGTGTATTATGGAATTTTGACCTCTTCTAACTCCTGAAGACTTAAAAAAAATAGATAAACAATATTTTCTTCCGTGCTGGTTTGATCCATGAAACATGAATAAAGTGTTAAAAGTCGATGTTAGCATTCGTAAAATAAAATTTGGTGTAATTTTAATATGACAACGACTCCTATTTCCAAATTTGCATTCATATTATGGAAAAAGTGATTATTTCGAGCTTAAATACACATAGGCTGTGATTTTATCGAAAACTATTAAACATGAAGTTAAAAATTTCATGACTTGAGTAGAATTCAGCAATGTTTTTTGTCACGTCTTTAACCGTTTCTTCTCGCCTATTTCTGGTTGTACATCTCAACTCGACGTCAATAAGTATTAGCGCCAGCTTCGAATTCAGTTCGTCTTTGAAACAGCCTATATGTAATTCTTTTTCTTTTTGCAGCATTGTATACGGGTCTTCAGGAGGTATCTAAAAGTTTGGGAAATTATTGTATATCTCGATAAATCGATTGATTGTGAATTTCGTATGTTAAAAAGTCTGTATTCGTAAATGGACGTATGGAGCACAGTTTTGTTTCATTGATAAATGAATATTAAATTCTTGCTAAATTCAAGAATAACGAAACGTATATCCATAGGTATATTAAAGGAGAGAACATTCTTTTTCTTAACCGCCTTCACCAAATTATTTTCAAACTTTCAAAAGTCAGGAGCTGAAACAAGCTACCGTAATTTCCGGCGTATAATCCGCAGCTCAAAGAGTCGTTTTTCGACCCAGAAATATTATTTTATAAAATGTAACATAAAAGATCGCTGTAAATATTTAACTACAATTATTGAATAAAATTTCTGGGTCGAAAAACGACTCTTTGAGCTGCGGATTATACGCCGGAAATTACGGTACATCCTTTTCCGGTATTGGTTTATGAGCTGTACATTTATTCTTCGTTTTATGTTTTCCGTTTTATTGTCGCAAATGCATAAGTTTATTAACATTCATATTTTTCGTTTGTTATTCTTCTGTTCATTCATATTAATGTCAATATATGTTTTAACTACATGTTTTGCTTACGTTTAGTCACTTTGAGTAAAACTACTAATTAGAGACCATTAAATAAACAAAACTTTAGGTTTTTGACACTTTCCAACATAGTTGACGAATTCGGTTTATATGGCAGTCTGTCTGTGCTGTGGGGGAAAGTCGTCTAAAACGGGGACGTATGGTCAAATAGGGACGTTAGAATTCTCACTGATAAGTGTTTCCGTCTTAAGATCCAGCAAGTCACAATTATTCATGGTTGACAGTATGCCATTTTGAAATGTGCTATTGACAATGTTTGGTGATCTGTTGTTTTCCACAATGTTTTAAAATTTTTACAGTTTCTCTTTTCGGTTTTCGTCATGGACTGTATTGGTAACTGAAAAAGTCGTCCTTGAACATTCAAATTTGGTAAGTACAGTAATGATGCTTCTAGATTTAAGTTACATTTTGACATATTGCTTGATAAATTATCTTATATCTATATACAGGGTGACGCCATATTTTTAGTATACGTCATTGTCTGCTAAAACTGGGACATTAGTAGTCTTCCAAAAGAGGGACGTCCCCGTTTTGGACGAATGAGTGGTATTATGATTTTTATTAAGTTCTTTAATGAAGTACTAACTTTTATTTAGGCATGATGCCTGATTTTAAAGGTTAAAAAATAACTCTGGAAAAAGGGAAAATGACAAGAAGAGAGGTAAAACAGTTATATTAACACGATCCTCTTATAAAGCAAAACCTGAAACCTTAGAGCAGGAGAAAAATGAAAAAAAGGAATAAGAAAAAAGGACATTATTCAAGAAACCCAATAACCCTGATCCCACAACCTCTAACACTCAAAAATTAAGAAATGAAAATTGACGAAACAGTGATATCATCTAATTCGGAAGAAAATGCTAGCGATGATGCTTGAATCTTCTGTAATGAACTGTACTTAAATTCAAAGAACAAAGAAGGGTGGATTCAGTGTAGCAGCTGTAGAGGTTGGGCACATGAAGTCTGTTCTAGTGCTGAAGAAAGGTATGATATTTTTATATGTGTCTTTTGTGAATGATTTTTTTTATGTAACAAGATATGATATGTTGAAACCGATAATAATGATACTTTGTTTGTATTCTTTTTCTGTATTCATAACTTCATTTTTTGTTGTCAAAATAAACTTGTTTAATCAAATTTCGCATTAGGCTTCAATTTTATGTTATTACTTACGAGTACCCCATTTTACTCAACCGCTCGTCCAAAACGGAGACTACCAACATTTTCCATAAAAATATTTTTTCTGTCTAAACTAATGATTTTTTTTAACAAACAGCCCTGAGTTCGGATGGTCTAGGAGTTACTCTGAAAGTAAAATAGCTCGCCCGATTTTTTTCAGCTGCATATTTTTTTTCGGTCGGGCAAAATACGTTAGTGTCTCTATTTTGGACAACATTCCCCTAACCCTCGTAATGATACCTCTATTACCATGTAATACAATAATTGCGGTTTACTATAGAATGTTAGGTATTGAAAATAAAGTATGTAACGGTTGTAATTCATTTACAAGGATACACAAAAATTCTGTTATTTTATTATTTATGTGGGAAAACTGTAAGCTTAGCGATTTATTGATATTACGATATTTTAAAAGTAGTGATATCCTTGTACTTCTTTGAGATGAATTATAGCAAGCTTTTACAGGAGTATAAAATAAAAAGCATTTGAAGTTCATTTACAGGGACGCACAAACATATTACAACACATTATGATCTATGGGGGAAAATAGTTTGCTGTGCATTTTAATTATGTTACAATACCTCAAACATAATGAAATTTAAAAGAATCACTGTGGTGAATTGCAACATCTTTTCTATAGATTATGAGGTTCACTGTTAAAAATTTGCAGCAAACTCTCCAGTAATTTGACCGTTTTTATTAAAAATGGTTGCATAACTCTATTTTGATTAACTCTATTCTGACCATAATAAGGGCAATAATATGGTGAGATTAGAGTTAAATTACGGTTATGTGATTGTTTTCTATAAAAACGGTCAAATGACTGGATACGTTGCTGCCAATTTTTAACAGAGTGGATAGCATTTACCGTTCATTTACATAGACGCACAAAAGAATTCGGTTGTACTGTGATCGATACTTTCTAGATGTGAGTTTTCCGCTGTGCTATGCGTTTTTAAACTTATCTAATTTTCAGTGTATTACATGGTGTGTATAAAATCAATAGATCGTATACAGAGCTGCACGAAATAATTTGCACACATTACAGAATTTGCATAGCAATTTCTGAAAATGAATTTTACTGATTTTTTTATTGCTTATTTAGATATCGCACTGCATGGTATGAATACATAAAATTTCCTGATAATTTTGTGTTAGTACTGAAAAGTGTTAAATTATCTATGCCTGATCTGGTATTCTTGTTATAATATGTGACCTATTTTTTCTTATCCGTAAGGGTAGGGACCAATTTCATTAAGGAATAATATATTTAATTTCGTAATGCTATATGATATATATTCTATTAATATATTCCATTTGTATACTTTTAAAAGAATAGAAGAGTGGTAATTTTGTCTCAAGTGTTTAGAGAAACCTGATATAGATATGGAGGTACACCCTCTTGCGAAATATCAGTTCCATTTTTTAGGGAATTCGTGCTTTAATAGTGTTCCCTTTTTAGCGCTGACGGGTAGCTAATTCGTAAGCTACTCATTTATCTAGCGTTTAACTAACCGTATAACAAGCGTGTATAATGGAGATAAACGTCCAATTGCGAAAATGTTTCAAATATTTTTCTCTGCTATAGTAAAACCCACTAACGTCAATAAAGGCATTCTTGTAAAAGTTATAAAATTTAAATTTGTATACTGTCCCTGGTACTTAACGGTTACACTAGTATTTATTAAAATATTTTTGCCGCTCAAACTAGGAAACAAAAATCATCTTTTTACGGCCAAAGCATACTAAGGTGTGATATTTAAAATTTCATTAATTTTTGGCACATAAAACTTGCTTTTCTATTTTTAGATTTTGTAAACTCTCCATTGTTAAACCAACATACGCCAGTCTATTAAATATAAGCCAGAATTATCTTCTTACAAGTACTGAATGTGTGAAACATGGGGAGTTGTTGAGGATGTCAGGAAAATGATCCACCAACGGTTGGTCCACTGAAGCTTGTCTTTCAAACAGTATTACGATGAAATAGCAGTAAATACAAGGTGGCCATAATAATACTGACAGTAGTCAGCCTGTTCTGTAGCTCGATCTACTTGTATCAGCTTCTCATTGTCGCGTTTTTAGCAGTCTGGGGATTTCATGGCGTCCCTTCGTTTATCTTATATTATTTTCTCATGTATCATATTTTTACCTTTGTGCCGTCCTTTGTCTCATTATCGGCGGCACGAGTCCACAGACTCCAGTCTGTAATCCTTTTTTAAAGACGTTATGGTGACAGAAAAAATGGAAAAAATTACAGGAAAAACTAGGTGACAGAGATTGACATCCAAGCTCTACAGACCTGGTTCTCTTTTCTGATCAGTCCTTCTAAGGCAGTTAAATAGTGATCCAACCGTTAGCTGCTCAGATACGATCCAAATGAGAGAGATCTCTGCACCTACCATTTTCCAACCATTTTCCAATTTTACTATTCGCAATCCTGCCATTTCACAATGATTTCCACAAATTGTCAACAAACTGTGCTGATTGGTTTCTGCAGGAGAATATGTGATGTCGGAAATTTCTTTACTACATTTAATTGATTTAGTTCCAAATAACACCGATAGATGCCTCTGCACTATTCTAAACTGATCGAAAACGCACAAACTAGCGTAAAAAATGGATGAAAATGCACTGAGTTTTTATTCTTTATTCTGTTTAGCTATTGAAACACTGAAATTTTTTTTAATTCCATGATTATATTGAGAAATGTTTCAATTTGAGACATACTAGAACCATCAATCGCTAACATTTGGAATTAAAACAGCATAGCATATTGAAGATTTCTTTTTATTTTACACGTCACCGTTTACTTCTTATTTAACCCTTTCTGGCACAGACAAATTCTGCTCGTAAAATGCGAAATTACTGACTGACACCGAAATTTACAAACGACTTTTGTTAGAAAATAAGAACTTCTTATATTAAGCTTTTATTATTGAAGCAAAATTTTATTAAAATATTCTTGGTTTCCGAATGCAAGTTTGGAATTAAAATTAGGTGTGCCCGGAGTGGGACCACTGTGCTGGAAAGGGTTAATTTTATAAACAGCCATTCCTTTTCAGGACATTCATTCTGTTTACCCTAAGAATATTGTAACAACTGAAGAAAACATATCCTTGTGAATGCAAGTTATTCATTCTCATCCAAATATATTTTGGGACAGATTAATAGAACATGTAGACTATATATTAATTTACTCTGGGATGGAAGAATGAGTCGGTATTCATTTTTCCATTGAAGAAGATAAGGGAGAAGAGAGATTCGTTCATTCCACGGTTAAATAAGGAGATAAATATTTTTTCAGCTATCAAGAGGTTGCTTTCTTAACCCCTTTGCGACGAGCGTTCTTTACGGAATTTTTAATCTTTTACCACCCGTTTTTGAAAACAGAAATTTTCGCCTAATTGAATCGCAGAAATGCTACCATTAAATAAGGCAAAGCTTACACTAACAAATAACTGGTGGGAATAATTGAGAATTCTGAGCATCTTATGCGTCACGTATACGTGTCGCTCGTCTCCAAGGGGTTAATAAATAAATATGTACTAAATCATATTTAAGGGTATATCTACTTTGAAATAAAAAATATTGTTATTTTTAAGATATTTTCCTTTATTAGAATGGGGAACAATAATATAACTTTTGCAAAAGGCTTCCAATAATCATGAAGAGAGTGTCTCAAATTTATTAAAAGAGTCGTTTAAAACATTGGTGTTCAGTGTGCGGCTCACGAGCCGCTGAGCTACGAATATTGTCGAATAAAAGAATTCGCCTTATTTAATGACAGAAATTTTGCAATTGAACAAAGCGAGGATTCGAAAAGACGTGGTCACAAACAGCTTTCAGGTAAATAGTTTGGGCACTCCTGGTTGAAAGTTTGCATATGAAAACAAGCATTTTTTTCTATACGAGACCTCACTTTTCTGATAATTCACTTTCTTGAATTGTGTACTAGAACTTTATTAATTGATTAATAAATTTTAATGACATATGAATATTTTAAATTATATTGTATTCAAAAGTTATTTAAATATACTATTATAAGTTTATTATGGTTGATATAAGCCTAAGTAATTTTTAAAAAAGCGTTAATGATATGACTGTTAAATTACTTTTGCGTAAATACATTTTTGAGGATGAAAAATTAAACGACAAAAATCTTATAAATGCCGATTTGGTTTATTAATTTTAATAGACGAAATCTTTATAAAACTTATTTAATAATTCCATTAACCCTCTAAAATACATTTAAAAAATCAGTAGAAATGCTTTAGGAGGTGAAACATTCCTTAATTCTCAATTTGGAACATAAAGAGATTATTCAAAAAAAATCATAAATATTCTTTTACATGAAAATCTAAATTGTTTTGGAAAAGTTACTTCTTATGAAAGTATTTATTAATATTAGAAGAAAACAGCAGAGAATTTGTCTTGTCAAAAGGAGAAATTATCGTTAGACGATATGATGTCGAGACAGACTGTTGCCTAGGTGACATGTCCATTTTTGCTATTGTTAGAGAGTGACGGTATGGCAGTGACTGAAAACATTGTGATAGAAGTAGAGAAAAAATATAACTTTGTGTGAAGTACTTATCCATTTTCATCCAAACATGCTTTGCGGAAGTTGGTTTTTGTAGAAGATTAAACATATAAAGAGATGATTATTTCTGCAGATATCAAATGAGATATAAAAAAATATTCACTCTTGATATTTATTTGTGTAATAAAATTAGTGATCAATTTTCAAATGTGTAAGTTTATCACTGCACAGCCCTTTAAATTGAGGGAGAACGAATAATTTACGTAAAAGTTCTTATTGTCAGGTAAAAAAAAAATATATAAAGACAAAATGTATGTGTCATAAATAATTACAATTTGTTTTTTCGTCACTTTCTATAGCACATTTGAGTGAAAGGGGAATAAAATTGATTCTTACTTTAAAATATATATTCTGAAGGACTGATATCCTCAAAATGCATTATAATACGAAACTAAAAAAGGAAATAGGCATAAAAAATAAATTTCTATTACATTCAAAGTTTGTATTTCTAATATTTAAGCATACGCGTTGAAAAGTAACCAAAATAAATTTCTACACCATTTCATTATTTATAACGCTGATTTTTAAAAAAATATATTTTTAAAAGGTAGTAGAGTATATTACAACAAACAATTTTTGTATAAGGAACCAGAGTTTTAATCCATTTATTCACTTCAAAATGGAGAGTGTCTCACTCCAATTCCAACAAATTAACTCGAAATAAATTTAACAAAAAAAATATATATCCTTTAAACCGTCCGAATAACAGACATCTCAGTATCGCAAAATTCGTCCGATATGCGAGAGTGTGGTTATGAAGCTTTTATTTTATTTGAAAACCATTTTCAACAGACTTACATTTCATTGTATGAAATACAATAATATAAAAAAAATGATGTATTTGTACAGTATTTAGGTAAGTGAAGTTATATTTATTGTCAACTTGCAGGCTACACCCGCTTCGGTGGTTGATTTTTCCAAACGAACATCGAATGATTAAAACTTCTTCTAGATCCACCTTCCGCCACCAGGGGGATTTTGTTTTAAACAATCTTCTTTACAAACGAACTTCTGGAACAGGTCCCCGCTACCTACGACACAGTATAGCAGCCTTGCTGCTCACGTACCGCAAAATATTTTAGTTCCAACTTCCAACGCCATGGGACGCATTCTATTCTAAACGAACCTCCAGCAGGGGACCCCGCTGTCTAGGTCACCAAGCAGCAGGTGTGTAGCCCATGCGCTGAAATATAAATCAGTTCCCATCTTCCACCGCCAGGGAGTGCCAGATCAATATACCTCTATCATTAACGCGATATTTAAATTACGACCGAAGTCCCCCCTCCCAAAATTTAGCCAATGACCTTTAACATTAACAAATATCGGCAACCTTTGAAGCAGAAACAAAATGGCGCATTTGAAACAGAAAGAAAATGACGTGTTTTTTTTTTTTTTTTTTTTACTTTGCACCTTAATATCTTTCATTTTTAGAAAGTGGCTAGATGGATGGGCCCCGGAAACAGAATTTAATAAAAGACGAAGCCGACAATTTAATAAAAGACGAAGCTGGTTCAGTTTTTTTTCTAAAATTACCGACCGATTTTAACAAAAATTGGATTTTCGAATGCAAAAAATGTTTCTACATATGTGTGATGAGTGTTAAATCGATACCTAAAATATTTTTCATAATATTCGCAAGTTATTGAAAATTAGGAAATTCCATTGTTTGCGATTTCATATCGCAAGCATGTGTTTTATTTTTATTTTTTGCCATATTGAGATAAAAACATCGCATTTTTCGGAGAATTTTAATTTAGTTTTTAATTAAAATCTCTGGTAATTATGGGCCGATTATTATGAAATTTAAATCAATAGATGGAGGACAAAATTTACTGTCTTGGGATAAAAAATATAAGCCTCAGTCTTTTTATTAATGTAGAAAAACCTCCTCGTAATATAAAAAATTCTCTAAAAATCGCATAAAAAAAATCGCATAAAAAATCCAAAATCGGGCTTCGAGATGCAAAACTACATATATAGACTACCTTCCTACCAAATTTTGAATCACTGTGTTCAGCGGTCTCTTAAGAACACAGTCGACAGACGCACACACACGCACAAAAAAATTCTATCTTTATTATATTTATAGATTACATTCGGAAATAGTCTTATTTTAACAGTCTGATTCTCTGTTATTCGATTCTCTCTGTGCATATTTTATCTTATAAAATTCAAATATTCTCGCATTGAAATCTTGCACGAATTCAAACAAGAACGAAAAATTAATGATTTAGTTATAGATTATGAAACACTTTCAAACACTAAGTGAATATCTTAAAGAAATTTAATCTTGTCATACAATGAAATGGGATATCAAAATAAGCATTTTCAAAAATTTATATCTCAGTCAGTAAAAATCCATTTTAATCAATTACTGTGCATATTCGTTAATACTTGCGAATTTTTTCGTGCAGCCCTGTATATTTTCGCTACCAAGTCAAACTATCGAATGTGGAAAAATGCATTTTTCATTACTTTTAAAAAAGGGCCGATTGTCACCACTAAATTTTAAGAGAGTTGCAGGGTTCCAACATCACCAAGGCTGCCAAATTGGCGTCTTTTTCCATTCAGAAATGTTGAATCCATACCAGAAATTTAAAATAGACATATTTTCTTCATATAATGACAGCCTATCTCGTAAAATAAAAAAGGATCCCAAACTGGCAACCCTGTTCTTCGCAGAAATTTTATTATTATTTTTACTAGGCAAAGAATTCTAATAAAATTTAGTGGTGACAATCGGTCCATTTTTAAAAGTAATGAAAAATGCATTTTTTTATATTCGATAGTTTGACATGGTAGCGACGATATGATCCATTGAATTTCCATAGAACGCCACATGATAAAAAAAAAATTAGATAATTTTAAAAATGTGCACCACAGCTTATAACGCATTTCCAGTACTTATCGATGATAGTCACCCTTTACGCGATTTTTTTTTTTTCGTCTCTGCAAATGAACGATGAAATCTACGCACTCCAATATCTATAGAAAACATGTTGTATTGCACTTCATTGATCTTTTTAATTTCATTATGTTCAAGATATGGTAATATCAACAAGCTGGAAATTGTACATCCAACGTGACAAATGAGGTGCGTTCGTACTATAACTCGTTTTATAAATATTCAGATCTTGGAGTAATAGCTGTTGCATTCTTATGCAAAAATGCATGAATACAAAATTTATTTTATGTGCATATTTTCATATTATAGATATTAATTTTATTTTATGAAATTAAGTTTCAATATAAAAAATTTATTACAATTCTGTTACATTAAAATTAAACTATACGCATATATGTAATACAAAACAATGTAAAAAATGTCATCATTATTATTTCAGTAAAACAAATCGTCTGTTATTATGATATGATTAATTTCTTTAATAAAATAAGTACATTTTAAATTGGCAACATTTTATATTTTGTTGACATTTACTGAAATTACCAAAGGGAAATTTAAGCCTAGCTTTGAAAATATCAAAACTTGAAATCTATATTTCGATGGTTTTTCCATTTAATATCTATGTCTCCGAAATCATCTATCCAAAAAACTGTCGATAGACTATATGATTGCTATAATTAAACAATTTTAGTATATAAAATCGGTTTGATATTCAAAAATACGGAAATAATAGGACTCCATCTTAAATAGGACGTAATCAACATGGCAACCTAGAATCATTACCTATCAAGGGATATCATTGAATTAATTACGCATAATATTATTTAATATAATGCAGAAAACTTTTATTAATATCTTTTTAAGTTTTGTTTCGATTTGCAGAAAATTTGAAATAACTTGACAAAATTCTGCAACGATTATATATATTAAATTTCAAACCATTCGATTGGGTAGTTTTTACGCGGACTTTTTTATATGCGGACAGACGGACGGACCAGACGACAACTATAGGTGCTAAGTATTTATATAATTACGAACGCACTTAATAAAATGCACCGCAAACTAGTTTTCTCTATATATCGTAATGTAACGGAATTCTTTTGTGTCCTCCTGTAAAAGGACAGTACATTCTACACAAATCATTTTAATACTAAGAATTCTATATTAACCTGAATACCATCTAAAAATAACATGGGAATACGAGTATATTAACGACAGTCAGCGTACAGAGAGACGGACATACAAACCGACTTCCTAAATAATTTTAGTCTAAGCAGGAAAGTGTTAAAAAGTTCCCGAATTGTGATTTGAGTGGGACTGGATTTGTGACTGAGAATTAGATTCGTGCCGAGTTATCTATAGAGATAGTGTTTGCTATAGCGACACTTATTATATATACACTTATTAAAGCTTGTTAAATTTATTATGAATCAATATGTATATATTTTTTGTCCTATCAAATTCGATAACTCACGCAGCGACAGCCTTCACGAGTTTAAAAAAAATTGAAAATTCATATCAAATATGTTGTTAAAGTATAAAATTAATGCTTAAAATACAGGATATATTACCTTTCATACATCATCGTTTCACGACATGAAGTTATAAAAAAAATTAAATAATATATACTTCTTGTAAAAGGAGAAGAAAATTGATAAATAATATTCAGTCAGTTTTGTAGCAAGCTGCTATAGATTCTTTTAAATTCAAAAAGTTAAAATGCCGCAGTCATGCGGCTACGGTACATATTTTTTCTTTCACTTGACAGCTAATATATAATGCCTTTATATTCAGCTTCTTGTTGATCAAGAACATATTTTCTTTCGTTCAATGTAGAGTCGAATTTTTCAAGAGGCTGATTCGTTCTTTTGTTTTTCACAAAGGCGCATCAAAATATTTTTTGTGATTCCTTATGGAAGGATGTGTTTTATGCAGTTTATTTATGGAAAGTGCAATATGTGTGCATTTCGTCGTGTGTGAAAATGCGTATAACGGAATAAAATAAGTGTTCTTTCCATCTTCGCTGAGAAAAATGACAGATCAAATATTAGTAAATCGAAGTTTTATTTTGTTATGGAACTTTTTGTTTCAAATATGACGACCCAATCCTTTCAATTCTTGACGTACCAGTAATACTCCGAATATTGAAACATGGACATACCCAAGACTGAGCACATAGAGGTCAGTTCATACTCATTTTTGAAACATGTACATACTCAAAAATGATTAGAATCAGTTCCAACTCATTTTTGAAACATGGAAATACTCAAAAATAAGCCCATAGAAGTCCGTTCATACTCATTTTTGAAACATGGACATACTCAAGATGAGCACATGTTGTTTTATTCTTGAGTTTATGCATATTTTCAGAAATGAGTATATATATGTTTCAAACTTGAGTACTTTTGATTCGGAGCTATTTTGACTATGGGACCTACACAGATTTGAGTATTTTTTGCTCAGTTCTAAAAGTGTCGTTTTTAGAGTGTTTATTTCTCTTTTATGGTTAAATTTCATCGTAAAAGTCTATTATTTTTAATTTCAAGAAGATAAAATATCACTGGCATGTATCTGCGATGCACATATATTTATCTATATATATTTACTAAAATATCTTATATATTCATATATACAATGTGAACAGCATATTAGTTACGCATCTCTATACTTTATGAAAGGATATAGGTATAGTCATAAATTGTAAGTAGAGTGCATATACATGGAAAAATGAGTATACCCTACACAGTGTGATCACTTGCAGCACCCATAGAGAAGAAGTGAAAAACTTTGAGAGTCTATTTCGAAATCTTTTGAAAATATGAGAAAACAATTACTTAGAAAGATGTTCAGCGTCATCTATTTAGTAGGAAGTGAGACTTCATGCGCAAGAATAGACTACGTAGAAAGCTAAAAGTGCGAATATAATTTGCCTAATTCCTGTCTATATTACAGTATTGGTTTCGGTACAGACAAGAATAGTATAGTTAAAATATTTATTAACTGCAATCAATCAACATGAAACGTAGAAAAGTTAAATAAACATACTTCATTTTTGGCACCTGTCTTATGAAATGAAGAAAAGTATACTGGTAGTGAAAATTTCAAAAAGAGTTTTTGCCTTTTATCAATGTCCCGTTCTTAGTTTAAATGACTGCAACAACAGCAAGTATTTCATATCTGAAATAAATCTTTCTGCACACGACTGTGATGCAAAAGTTGTTGATTTAAATATTTTTGGCGTACAATTTCTTTCAGAGAGCTTAATATGCGCCAGCCGTGAGCGCGTAAAATCCATTAGTGGATACTTTTCATTTCAAGGAGTGGACACGCTTGAATCCTTGAAGAAAACGTCAAATAAAGATACAAAAAGTCTGGAAATATATATATTCTTAAAAAAAGTATTACTTTAAGGGGTTAATAAGTTGAAATAAAATGACAATCTTGTTTCAAAAGCTGGAAAACGAATCTCTAAAAAGTTTAATAATTTAACATATGTAGCATGCCATATTTCATTAACAGCGCTTTAATCAATGAATTTGTTCAATAAAATAATGATTTGTAAATGAATTTTAATCACAGAATTGTCTAGTAACCTTAAAATGATCTAACCTAGTTACAGCCCCCTGAATAATAAACCTACGCGCCGATTTAAAAAATGGTGTGGCTGTGGTAGGTGGATGTTTATCTGCGTCCGAATAGACTCTTGAATTTAACTACCACTATTTAAGAAGAATAATATTCGCGTTATTTTTATGCAATTAAATCATGCGAAGCATACTATTCGGAAACCGTAAAACGGTTTTGTATCCTTTTATAGCGAGAAAATGACTGGCTTTAGGATTTATACATAATATTGTCTCTTCAGCGATAAACACACTTCCTAAATCTTCGGGTATCGAGATAGGGCATTTTTCTGACAGTTAACTGGGGAAACCGTGAACCCTTTTGTTGCTGTTAAATTACTTTCTAATGGAGACAAAATTGTCGGTTTCCTTCGTAAATGCATTAAATCATTTGCGCCCTGGACAATTATCTACACAATATACACCCCGATCGAATAACACATAAACAATTTTCAACTATTCTGGAAAAATAGTCCGTGTTCAAATTGGAGTAGGACATCCTGTGTTTGTGATTGAATAATTAGATTTTGAACCTAGCTTCCTATGTAGATAATGTTTATTGTAGCGTGAACTACCACTTTCTAAAGTTTGTACAATCTATCATTAATCTCCCTGTATATATTTTTGCCGTATCAAATTGAGTAACTATCGCATCTTCACAAGTTTGAAAAAGGAGTTTGAAATTTCATATCAAATATGATGTTAAAGTATAAAAATAATGCTTCAAATACAGCATATATTACATTTCATACATCATCGTTTCATGACGTGAAGTTATAAAAAAAGTAAATAATATGTTCTTCTTGTAAAAGGAGAAGAAAATTGATAAATAGCATTCAGTCAGTTTTCAAGCAAGCTGCTATATATTCTTTTAAATTCAAAAAGTTAAAATGCCGCATTCATGCGGCTACGGTACATATTTTTTCTTTCACCTGACAGCTAATGTATATTGCCTTTATGTTCAGCTTTTTTATGATCAAGAACATATTTTGTTTCGTTCAATATATAGTCGTATTTTTCAAACGACTGGTTCGTTCTTTTGTTTTTTACAAAGACGCATCAAAAGATATTTTGCAATTTTTTATGGAAGAATCTGTTTTATGTAGTTTATGAAAAGTGCAATATGTGTGCGTATCTGCGTGTGTGAATTTGCTTTTAAAAAATAAAACAAGCGTTCCATTCATCTTTATTTCTCTTTTATGGTTAAATTCCAATGTAAAAGCAGATATATATTCTTTTAAAATTCTGGAAGATAAAATGTCACTGGCATGTGCATGCGATGCTCAAGTATATATCTATATATATTTACAAAAATATTATACAAATTGATTTAAACAGGGTGAAATGTGTAGTAGTTACTCAGCTCTTTAATTTATGAATGAATATAGGTATTTTTATAAACACTGTTAATGCTACAGTGTATTAACATGCAAAAAGGTATATGCGCTACACAGTGTCATCACTTGCAGCACCCATCGCGATGAAGGGGATAATTTTGAGAACGTATTTTGAAATCTATTGAAGATATAATGAAAAAGTCAATTAGAATAATTTTCAGCGTCATCTATTTAGTAGGAAATTTGAGTTCATGTACAAGAATAAACTACGCAGAAAGCGAAATGTGCGAATTTAATTTGGCTTATTCCTGTTTATATTTCAGTATTGGTGTCGTTACAGAAATGAATAGTATGATTAAAATATTTATTACTACAATCAAGCAATCAGAAAAGTTAAATAACCATGCTTCATTTTTGACACTGTTCCTAAAAACGTAGGAAATTTAAGTATTTCGGAAATCGCAAATTTAAGTAAAAAGTTTTTTTACTCTTTTATAGCGAGAAAGTGACTGGCTTCGGGATACATAAAAAACTACTAACTATTTGGCGATAAACACTTTGCTTGAATCTTCGAGTATACAGAAAAGGCATTTTCTGACAGTAATCGGGTGTATCCTTGAACAAATTCAACAGATGTTCTTCCTTGTTACAGCTTCTGTTGCTGTTAGATTCTCGGCTACTGAAGACGGAATTTTCGGAGTCTTTCACAAAAATGCAGTATATTATGTGTGCCCTGGTCAGTTATCTACAAAATAGGCACCTCCGATCGAGTTCCGTTCGCAGTTTTCCCACTATCGTCCATTTTCAGCAGGATTCCAGCTTTTTATAGGGTTGTTATTTCTGATTCTTGTTATATGTCGAGGCACTTGTAAAGGAAACCTAATCAATTAAATGCAAAATTAAAAAATAAACAAATTTTACATATTTATTTCTAGTGATTAATGCAAAATGTATAAAAAATTGCGGAGACGTAACCACAAACAATAATATACAAAACTTTGGCTTACCTTAATCCAAACTACACGAATTCATGATACGATGACCGCACGGTGGCATTGTTTGAATTCAAATCAGCTCGCTTTGGAACTCATAGCTTGAAGTCTCTGTACTTATACTTACCGACAAAAAGAATGTTACGTGAAATTCTCCGCTAAAGGCAACGCTCAAGTAAATTCGACAAGCAAGAACATTCAAAACTACAAAGAAGGAAAAAATCACAAGATATTTTCGAAATTTCAACGCAAAAATGGGAAAAAACTTGAACAACTAGCAAAACAGGAAGTTTTTAATTTTAAAATGTCGAAAAGAATGTTATATGCTGAAAAAGTGATCATTGGCGGTGGAATTAACATTAATTATTATTTAGTTATGCTTTTCCTTTGAAGTAATAACATCGATCAGTCATTTGGGAATCAATTTGTAAAGGTTTTCAATAAATTCGATGCGATTGGTGTTGGTCTCGAATACAGTATCATCCATTGATTGTCAGAGCTCCTGCAAGTTATTATATTGCACATGCTTCTCATAAATGATGTCGGACATCATTTTCAACACATTTTCAATGATATTTAGATCAGCACTTTTTGAGGGCCAATTGAAAGTATCCAATTGGATGTCACGGAAAAATTGCAATGTTGATTTCAAGACTTGATACAGCCAGTTATCCTGTTGAAATGGATATTTTTGCTACCAAACCATTGATCAAGTATTGGTTTGATATCTAGGCCGATACATTTCTGGTAAACACTAGAATTTATCCGATGTTCAACAAAGTGAATGTGAAGGTAGCCATTCTATATAATCATACCACACATCATAATGCCCTTATTCTGTCAATTATTTTTTTATCAGTGTTTAATCTGGGACCATCCAACTGGACCAATCATCTCGTGCGTCAAGAGAAAACTTTTTTTCGCCCGTGAAAACTACTGCAAACAACACGCGAGAGTCCGTTATTCATCGTTGTTCCAACTAGCGTCATTTCTCCTTGTGTTTTTTTATAATGAATTTTTTTTTAGTTGGCCGACAATAAGGAAATTTCAGCTGTATCATGGTTCTGTGCATTGTCCTTGAAAGAAACCTGGTTGAGTTCGCATTTGTTCTGAAATTTTACTGCCATGACGCGTTCTATTTATTGTTCAAATTTCTAACTTTTCTATTCACTCTCACCTCTTTCCTCAAAAATATCTTCTTGCGTCCACACCTCTTGAGAGCCTCACGAGAAAAGTCCGTCTGTCTTTTGACCCATCGCCGTACCGTCATTTCTGGGATACCGAAAGTTTGAGAAGTTTCCGAAAAATTTTGGAAGCTTGATAGAAATTCAAAACTGTCTCGTACAGAATGTTTGGACACACAATAAGACACAAAGAGCTATTTAGCACTTTTATACAAAGTAAAACGCATTAGTTTTCGTGCCTCTTCACGTTCTCTTAACATTCTTTTTGTCGTTTTATCTGTGTGGTTCAATCGGTGAAACCCCTCCCACAACTCAATAAATAATTCGATTGGCTGGTAAACCAGTTATTGTCAGCTCTCTCGATTTACATAATTTCACATTTAGTTCGTAGTTTGACCAAAAACCGGAAGTTAGAAAACTTTCCATGATCTAGTTAGAGTAGTTAGAGTAGTTAGAGTCAGTAACATTAGAGGTTTATATCAGCTATTGCTTTAAAAATCCCTCAAATTAATCGTACAAAATAAGAATATGTTGAGTTAATTATATCTGTCCAGCATACAGTAAAACAGTATAGATATGCATCGATATGGGCTAACCTATATATTTGTTTGTAGAAAATGTATCAAGATCTGCGGACAACTTTTTAGTGTTACAGATAGCGCTTTTTACGTTAATTTTAAAATAAGATTTAATGATGAAATAAAGTTTCAGCCGAATGTTTATATTGAAAATATATAAATACATTTCTGTTTGAAAGTTATAAAAAATGTCTATTAAATTTCATTTGGAAAATCAAAATATTAAGCGAACAGAGATGTCCATTTTCAGCTCGTGAATTCAATCAACAGACTTGCGCTGTATGCACATGGTAAAAATACTTCGAGAAATTCTCGTCTTCAGTAATTTTTTGAAAGGTGTAAAAAAGAAAGAAATTCTTTAACTTTCACTTAAAAAACTAAAGATGAAGTAAAATACAAATTTATTTTACAAATATAGTAATTAAATTTGTGTTGAAATGTATCGGTATTCAGTTATTTTATTCATGCACTTTTTTAACACTAGAATCACGGGAAATTTTACTAAAGTTTTATGACAACATTATGCACCAGAATTTCTATTTAAAACTTTTTGAATTATTTATTTAATTTCCACACACACACACACACACACACATACCTCTGTAGTATATATTTAATTTATTTTATAAATAAATATGTGGTTCAAATTTAAATATATCCCTTTGGTCGTGTCAAAATGACTCCTCATCGCGTTTCTAGTGCTAAATATTTGAAAACTGTTTTAAAAACGTATGTAGGTTAAAAGTGCCAGTATTGGTCACCCTCCAAAGTTTCTAGTTTCTAAAAAAATAACCATATAGGTATCGTTAAAGATCTACATATGTATCCACATACATCCATATAGATATTGTTAAAGATCTTCGCAGGCATTCATATAGATCTTGTAAATAATATATATAGACCCATATGAAAAAAGGTGTGTGCTCTAGATGAGCCTATCTAGGTAGCCCATGCATATATACATGACACACTTTTACTCACATGGGTCCATGAAGATGTGTGTCCCTGGAAATATTTAACATAAGGAAAATTTTACCGAAAACTCAAAAGAATTCGGAATTTTTCTTACATTTAACTACAATAGATAAAAATTCCATTGTTTAAGCTGTAATTTGGCAACATTTTTATCTCGAAACTTGATGGCGTGAAAGTATCGTCAAAATGACGAATTTGTGCCTCGTTCTGCTCATATCATACGAAGACATCACAAGGCTGACTGAAACATTTGCAATGTACTAGTCAATAGATTTCGAACGCGAAAGTTTCATGCCGTAACTCGAAAATGTGACAGTACAGTTAAAATAACGAATTGGCGCCCCATTGTACTCATATCGTACCAAGATATCAGGTGACAGATTGAAAAATGTGTATTATACATGTACAAGTCAAAATTTAAGATATGTTAAATGATCTAACCGTAAATCAATAACGTGATATAGTTCCTTAAAATTCCCCAATTGGCTCCCCGATCTGCTCATATGGTACCAAAATCTTCCGTGGCAGAGAAGTCATTCTTTCATCTATTCCTAATACTCTTGTCTTATATCACAATTTCATCTCGTAACTTGATGACGTAGTCATTTTTGTCGCTACCGCCCACTCTATCACAGTTGGTTCTTACAACATACAGAAAACGTTATCTAAATATTAGATGATGAATAATTAAATACTAAACATTGATTAATAATGGGGTTCATCTGTCGTTTCTTCCCTAAATGATTTAATCCCTTTAACCTCGGTGTATCTGGATAATTCTATTTGACCTTGTATAATTTTCAATAAAGAAAATAGTATAGTGAACCTTAGTCCCGTTGCAATGAAAGCAAATTTAAGAAAGTTAAATGGCGGCCATATTTAATTTTCGTCTGTGCAATTAGACAGATGATTAAAGTGATCGCGATTATATTAGTTCAGATTGAATTAATCCTGAAAAAAATTGTAAAGGGTGATTACTTTTTTTCAATTTCAATCATGATTACACACACTCATCATGATTAAATTTCGTATGATTGAGCGCTTAGTCGATTAATCAATCGACTAAAAAAGTAATCGATTAATGCCAACCATTGTCTAGAGTAGCAATAAGGAATGTCGACAAAAAATTTATTATCCTGTAAAGTTGAATTTTTTATTAATTACATTATTTAATTTTCTGCTATTTTGAAAATCTGTCGTTTAGAAAAGAAATATTTTTTAAAATGCAAAAATATGTTTT
This sequence comes from Maratus michaelseni, assembly GCA_963931845.1. Classification (NCBI taxonomy): domain Eukaryota; kingdom Metazoa; phylum Arthropoda; class Arachnida; order Araneae; family Salticidae; genus Maratus; species Maratus michaelseni. Next base: position 142,125,189 of record OZ007586.1, read on the forward strand.
TCTATATAAGAGTCATATTTAGAAGGTGATATTTAAAGAAATTTATTATTAGTGAAGAAGCAGCATGTGCAAGAAAATCGGCAAATTTTATTCAAAGACTTGTTCCGATGTTTAATGGGCTATGCCTTTTACCTGTATGAGAACTATAATACAGGGCTCCTAAATGGTTCGCCAACTGAATACCAATATTTTTAACAGAACATTTCATGGTAGGTTCTACAACATTTCCACGAAAATTTACCTCCGAAGGTGGTTCTGAAAAATTTGAAAATAAAATCTAAAAATATTTTTAAAAAAAGAAATACCGGTGTTCAAACAGCGGACCATTTGGGAGCCATGATAATACACCTAACCTAGAAAAATATTATTCCGTATTTCACACACTGAAATGTTTTCTTTCAAGCAAATTTATAGCCTGTAGAACATTTTATGTAACTGTTTCTGCAGTTTTCAATACTTTGACGAATGAAGTTTTAAATTTATCCTGGAGGCAATAAATGTCTATATATTAAAAAATTTAAATTGCTTATTGTAGCTTTATATTCAAAAAAATCATCGGACACAAGACTGATGTCAAACATGAGACAAATATATAAATTTATCATAAAATATTTCATTTTTTAAAATTTTGTTTAATTTTTCCTACGTGTCTTTTACGTATTTCTCAGCCGACATGATGTTTCGTGGATACTTTCTTGTAGTAATTCTTGGGCAACATTTTAAATATCAAATTTTGAATCTTAAGATTTTTTCCCTTCATTTTTTAACTAGTATTGTAGCTCAACGTATCAGTATTCCTGTTTGACGGTTATCTCGTCTCCCAAAGTTTAGGTACGATCTTTATTTTGACACTCAGCATTTAAAGAATGAAAATAAAGGTAACATAAAGGACTTACATGAAAAATCATACTTAGCCTTAATAAAAGTAAATAAAATAAAATTTTCGCAACACCCTTTTCTTAAATGAACTGATAATTTGTATAAAAATCTGATCAAAGTATATGATGTAAGTCGCATTCTAAATTTGTATGTGTTTCTTGTTAAAGCCTACTGTCAATTTTTGTTGGTTAATATAATTAGATATGTCTAGGAGAAATTGTTTACAAAATTAGGAATGCTGACAAACGGGTCAATAGTAATAAGATAACCCTTCTTGAGGAAAATATATTTTCCAATAATATTAATATTTATTAGCTGGTATTTGGGGAAATGTATTGATTGCTTAGAAGCAACATAGGAAGAAAAATAGGATTGGTCCCACGGTTACCTGTATATTCCTTTTTCGAGCTATATGGCTAAATGTCAGGGTGATCCCGAATTGATGGAACAAACTGTAAGGGTTTGTACAAGACACTGTAACAATCATTTATTGTATGGGGAAACTAGGGTCAGAAATCCATTTATTTAGTCAAAATTACAGGGCGTCTCACACCAATCCGTAGTTGCTTTTTCGTACATAACTTTAACAGTAGTGAAGATATTTTAACAAACTTTGCAATAGACATCTTTGTATGAATTGTAAGGATATTGTAAGGATTTCATTAAAGTATCTTTATTACTATTAAAGTTATGAACGAAAACCGGACTTCCGATTGGAATGAGACACCCTGTAATTTCGTCGAAATAAATGGATTTCTGACCCTGGTTTCCTATACAATAAATGATTGTTGCAGTGTTCTGTACCAAACTCTTAAAGTTTGTACCATAAATTCGGGACCATCCTTAATACGTCCTCACGTTGTGCTGTATCTATCAAGCTGACATTTTACTTATATATTAAAAACTTTTAGCGTAAAAAAAATTAATAATACTTCTTGTGATACGGAGAGTACCCCCAGGTGTACGCCGTGAACTTCCAATCCGACGACCGCTTTGCTCCGGTCACAATCATCTGAAACGGATTTGGTCATCAAATTATGAAAGGGCATTAAATTCACCAGAGGTTATACTATAATTTTATTTAAAAAGTTGATTTTTAACAAAATGGCGGTCATTTGAACCAAACCATACTTTTTTCGCAGTATTATTACCTTTTGCGAGTCTAGCAAAAACGATTAATAACTTTCTTTTAAAAAATGAATGAATAGGTCTTGCCCCGCCAGTTTGAGAAATATGGTTTAGCGACGGTTCCGACATGGTTTCAGCATGGTTTTTTCGACATTGCTTTCGACATGGTTTCAAGATTTTATTTCGACATGATTTCAAGATTTTATTTCGACATGGTTTCAAGATTTTATTTTGACATGGTTTCTAAACGCAATAAACTTCGAGCGTAGAGATGTGCGTAGAAAGCAGTTTTGTAGCTGCTGTAGCATTGCGTTCTACGAGCTAAAAAGATTGTAATGAATTGGAAACTCACGAAACCGTTTTAGGTTAAAAATCTAAACTTTTGAGTAATGAAATAAATGTAACAAAAAACGGGAAATCAATTGCAATGTAAAAATTCAATATCAACATAATGGCAATGGTTTCAAGATTTTATTTCCACATGGTTTCGAAACGCAATAAACTTCGAGCGTAGAGTTGTGCGTAGAAAGCAGTTTTCTAGATGCTGTAGCATTGCGTTCAACGAGCTAAAAAGATTGTAATGAATTGGAAAATCCGCTTTAGGCCAACAATCTAAACACATGGGGGATGCAAAAGTTGCAACAAAAAACGGGAAATCAATTGCAATGTAAAAATTCAATTTCAAGAATGCTTTTTCTAAGTAGTCCAAGCGTTAAAAACTCTTCAAAATGAGATACTTGCTTTATCTTCCAAAAGGAAAAGGAACTATATTGTTATCCCGTTTGCAGCAAGAAATACTTCGACACAGAAACTGGAATATCCCGTATTACGTTGAGAAGACATCTTTATAATCGAAGCCTGTGTGGAAGAAAAACTCTTCTTCAATTCTAACGAATTTCAGAGAAACATCCAATTTATTTGACCAATGGTGCGTATCACTTGGAACACAGAATAGTAGATCTGCAAGCCAGGGAATCAGTTAATTATTTCACATTACGGTATTTACAACATTGTATTCATTTACTTATAATGTTTTCTAAATTTCATATTGTTGCTAAAGATATATTAAGTAAAAAAATACATGTAATTAATAAATGAGTCATTTTAATAATATATTTTTTTAAATCATGAATACGCAATAATACTATTAATATGCATTTTAAATTATGTTACAATGATTAGCACCCTTTCACTTTTTTGTCTAATGTTTATTTTTTACACATTTTTTATTATCTACACTTATTTAATATTTCTAAATATAGAATTTTGTAATTCAATCCCCTCCCCCCTTCCTCATGTACTAGAGCTATGAAATTTTGTAAATGTGCATGTTCTCTACAAAAATACAATTATTGGGATATTAGTAATTAAAACTTAAATATCAAATTATTAGCTATGAACTGATATTAATGTCTGTGCATTAAACTATTCGTTAGTAATAGTTTAACATCAACATGAATAAAAAGCTAACGCTATTTCATATGTATATACCATAGCTTAATACCATCAAACACACATTTTATGTGCCAATAACACTACTATCCCTAGAAAAGCCATAGCGATCAATTGACCGATACTACATAAATATATTTCCATGCCATACAGAAAATTCTTCATAAAATATGTTAAACACTGAAATAAGTTAAGTAAATATGTGAAATAGTTTTAAATAAAAATTCTGGTGAAAATCATTTTTATAAAACTTTAGTAAAATTGTCTGGTGTTCTAGTGTTAAAGAAACCTGAAACACAGTATATAGACGAGAGACGAGAGTCTATCTTGTATAGTCTATACACGATGTTTCAAATAAATGTAAAACAAATATGTAGAGATGATAAAGCGGGTGAAGGAAAAATATTTTTTATAATAAACTACGTTTGTAGGGGAGATGGGGGATGAATTATCTTACATTTTCACAAAAATATTTATTTTAAATATTTTATATAAGTTATTATCAATATTATATATCCCATGTCAAACTTTAAGTGTTTGACTACATCTTATGCACAATATTTGTTCAAGATTATTATTATACAGATATATAAATTAAATTTAAAAAAAACGTTCTTCTATGTCCCAATCATCCCCACAGCAGGGATGAATGGGACACAAAAATTTTCCTACCCGTATTCAATGCTAAGGACTAAAAACTGAACAAAAATGCCGCCTTGGCGAAAGCTCAGAGATTATAAATTGTAATATGATCTCCAGGATTACTTGTTAGTCAATGATCTTGGACTCATCTCAGCTTTGCCTTAAAAGGCCATTAAACGGGGGACGATGGCTACAAAGAGGATGAAATGTTAAAAGAATAATTACCATAAAGTATTAATTTATCTACGTATATAATATTATTTAGTTAATAAAAAAATTTCAGTATCCTCTAGGAACGAATGAAGTAGTCCCATTCATCCCCATTTGAAATGTCCCAATCATCCCCATGATGCATATATTCAATTGTCAGCTATTTTGTCTCAGAAATTATTTTGTCACAATGGTTAATATGCATTCATTTTAATTACCAATATTGAGCCTTTAAATAAAAAACTACAACATATCTTAATTGTTGATATTGCATAAGATATTTAACTTCAAATGTAAAAAAAATTACTTTTAAGCAGAGTTTTCAGGAAATGCAAATTTGAAGAAAACTGAAAACAGCCCTGTGCTCTTGCTTTTGGTTCTGAAGCACACTATGGTAGTCAAATCTATGAGGACAGGAAGCAAATAATAAAAAAAATATTGCCTGAAATATTGAGAGCGTCCCATCCATCCCTTGTCCCATTCATCCCCCCATCTCCCCTAATCCAAATGTGTTGTATTCCTAAAGTCGAAAATCTCGGACATCTCAATCCAAGTCAACCGAGGTTTTTGTTTATAAATTTACAAGCAACGGATAATATGTTTAACAAACTAAATTTTATTTCTGTAAAATTGAACGGCATAAAGAGAATTTCTGGAAATAGCTGCGATTTACTTGCAGACAAAAATAAACTACACGCTCCATAATAAAAAATGTAGCTGACAGTACATATGATGTTACTGTCTGATTTACAGAATATTTTCAACACGTCCGTCATGTATCCACATTTCACACAAAGCCATTTCTTATGTATTTATTATATGCCCTGACTTATGTTTAAATAAATTAATTTTAAAATCGCTTATGTTCTGATAGGAAGCATTAAATAAATTTATATCCATATACATAATGGCCATACAATAAAGTTTCCTCTTTGAAGACATATGTATCCAAAAGTAATGAAAGGAATGATACCGAACTTTATGTTTAGATTTTTGAAGACATGTTGAGATGAATTACGCGAAGAAAATATTACAAGCAATCAAATGTCTAAAGCTTTCTGTTCATTGTTACAACAGTCATTCATTGTTCATAATTAATTCAAATGTATTATGCGCCTAAGTGTTACCAAAACTTTTTTAAGGAAAAATAGTGATGATAATATTGCGTAAGCACAAAACAATTTACACAACTCATTGTACTAGCGATTATTGTATATACCTGACCTCTTTGACACAGACTGTGGCACCTTTTTCCTATCGTTAACTTTTGTACTAAATGGTACTGTTTTCTAATGGAAGTCATTTCCTGATGCATTTAAAAGTGAAAATGTAAAACTTGGTATTATTTCGCTCGTTAGTCTTAGCTACGATTAATTACCTGCTAAGATAGGAAATTATTTTATAGCCAACCTCTTTTAATTAATTTGGTTAATTAAAGAAAATATCAATTTCCTTTTACAAATAGTTTTCGTAATAAAATGGTAGTCTTATAAATTTTAATCATTGTGAGAAGTTATTACTGCGGAAACTAGAGAGATTAAGATAGTAATTTTCTATTTTCAAATAATTTTACTCGTGTGATATGAAACATAAAAGTAACCAATATATTTTAATGTTAATTTTCCATTTAAATATCTGCATTTTGCTATTATAGCATCATGCAAATATTAAAATATCATATTTACCTTCAAAATGCCTATTTCACATCAAACAAACTCCGATAAATACTTAAGATACATTTCATCACTTCACCAGGCAACAACATTTTTACGCTCCTTGAAATACATTTGAATACATTAAATGCTAATATGTAGTTTAATATGTTGTAAAGTAATTGATATCTAACAAACAAATTTTCCTATTAGATATCATATATTTTCTAAATTATTTAAAAATGTATCCACATCATTATATTTTATGCACTTCAGCTTGTTATGAAAATAAAGAGTTTAATTTTCTTTTTAAACAAATGCTTTTGAAAATAAGCTGTACAGATGTTTCGCAGAAGTAAATATGAACATATTTGCATAACCAGTTAATCGATACTTTTTCTCATCCAAGTTAAAATTGCATTAGTTTCTTATGCGATTTCGGCATAAAAAGATCTGAAAGCTTTTATGTTAGTTATATAATACTTTTAAAATATTTAAAATAGGCGTTATAATATCATTTTTCTTCATAATTCCTTGATTTCAACACATATTTTTTCCCAGCGGGTAGGTAAATTTTTCAGTCTGATGTTATAGAATGAATGGTACTTGTTTTTAAAGGTAACTGTGAGCATGGACCTGAAACGCTCAAAATGCATGATAAAAATCGTAAAAAAGCTAATTTTTCTGCGAATTCTAAAGAAAATGTTAAAAAAAAGAAATAATTATATGGCTATTCAAATAGACACATTCATATACACAACCATCGACAAGCAAGATTCAAAATCCATCAACTCATACAAGCACTGGAGACCAATTATGCAACATTTCTGTTGAACAAAAACAGATTACAATTGAGATACATTTGTTGCAAAATTGCTCCATTTGCACGTTATCAGATGTAAACGCTACGCGCACTGACGTGAAAGGTGCAGAAAATCAGTACCATATGCATATTATATCAGAAATCACGATTCTTCAACATGTCCGATAAAGGACGAGTAGCAACTACATAGATGCATCAATTGTCGGGAGAATGTGACTAGAATGAAGAACTCTTAGGTCATCTCCATCACACTGCCTATTCTAGTCATTGCTTTGTCTTCTAACAAAAACTACATATCAGAAAGTCCTAAATTTTTGCTCCGCGCTTTTCGAGCAATTTACTCCAAACTAATAATCTTACTTCGACTTCTTTATTGCCACAAAATATCTTTTTAATAAGCCTCAAAATAATATAATTAAATATGAACAACTGCAGAGCAGCAAACTTGTATTTCATTAATTATATCAAAGAAAACAACATAGGTTTAAACTGATATAAAACTATCACAAGTCAACAAATAAATTCACAGGATTTTCTATAGGTTTGGCCTTTTATTCATGTATAAAATCAACTGCAGGCATAATAATAGCCCAGAAATCTTTAATGCATAACAAACAATCCATTTTTATAATAGTGTGTTTATAAAATATACTACAAAAAATATAAAGGACAATCATCAAAAAATAGGGTCTCAATACTCTCATTTATCGGATCACTTAGAAGACAATATGGTAGCATTGACTTTTTCCTTCCCAGACTGCGTTGATATCATCATGGATCATGACTTTTATACCCACCAGCAAGGATGGATAATAATAGAGGCAACATAATCCAAGAATATATTGCACAAAATAACAATAATAAACGAACCTCAACATACACATACCATTTGGATAATAGAAAGCGAACTCCAGACCTAAACTTATGGGAAAAGCACGAATATGTTATCATATCATCGTGGAAAAATGACTACTATGAAAACTCCGCCAGTGATCATTTATGATTATTATTAGATCAAAGTCAACGTTCTCTAATCCGATAAAAGCCTAAATTTACTAACTTGACTAAATTTACTTAAAGCCCTCTTCCAGCAATTATCGCTTATAGACAATACATCGGATACAATACTGTCGGATTCCACTTCTCCGTCCACACAACTTCGAAATAAATCCGGTCTTATGATATGCTGCCACCACCGATATGAAAACGTGATATCGGGCACGGTACTTGATGTATATTCAGGAAAAACTTAACTCTTTCAATTAAAGTTAAAGAAACAATTTATTAACAATATTTACACTTAAACTCGGAGGTAAAGTATCCGGTTTAATATTAAATCAAAATAAATACAGAAACGCTTTACGTGTACCGTTAGACTACGTTGATTCACTCAGAACCGAGATTTCTCTTAATCTCACACACGCTATCTCTCTTCCTTCCGAGAGATCCCGTTCCATACACGTGCTCAGAGCTGCTCTCTGAAAACCAACCTACACACCTCGCTGCCACGCTAGAACTACCTTCCTCTCTGGTCATTCTCCAGAGCACCTTTTTGTCTACGGGGCTACTGCTCTGTTTCCAAGGGTCGCTTGACAACCGTTCCTCTCTCTTGACTGATCTGTCTTCTTAAATAAAAGGGTGCACTCTCTTTCTTATCTATCAAAGGCCGCATTGCAATGGAAATACTTCTTTCACGTCGTTCCCCTTCGGATTAAGATTTTTCTTATAAAGCCTTCAACGGTACACAATAGATACATATACAATACGCTAATCCCTTAAGAATAGCTTTCAACTCTTGCAACTGTAAGAGAAGAACCTGACACCCCCCACCTTAGCGGAAAATATGCCTTTTAGGGGCTAATTTTCCTCAAACTATGTAATGTCTGAGAAGAGTTCAACAGTTCCTTGATAGGTTTCTTCATTACTACAATTACATAAATATTTCAAGGTGTCTGAAAATTATCTACTGACATCTCTAATGAACCATATACTAATGTGATAAATACAGAAAAAAAATACACAATATGCTAATACACTATTATAAACACAAGATGTAAATACAATTATAAATACACAAAAAAGTAAAGTTACACTAGTATTATGTCATTTCAATGTCAGTCCTTAGGCAGAGATTGCTGGAGGCGGTACCACCTTTTCTTTCCAGTCCTTCCTCGTTAACTTAATTGGCACATCCCTTTTCGTAATGCACCCGCTTGAATGGCTAACTTCTGCCTCTGATGTCCCAATTAAATCTTCCTCTAACCAATCAGGCACTTGCCTGTCCAAGTCCTCTTTGTACGTAATAAAGACATTGTACAATTTCTGCCTTATCTTATCCCTCTCCGGCTTACGACCAATCCGATTTTTCTCCATTTCAACCAGTTCGATAGGACCCATAAATAATTCCTTATCTTTCCTTAAGATTGATTTTATGTCCCCAACTTGAATATTTGTTAACCCTTTTATCTCAAATCCCTTCCTGTCTTTATTTTCCGGTTGTTCTCTGTCTAACAACAGATTTTTCCTACAGTCTTCAAACTCCCCGTCACTATCCAAGACAATATCGACTACTTTATTTTTAGCCATAAATGCTCTCATTTCATCTTGATACACCAGTTTCTTACTCCCGTCCCCTAACTCAACTATAACTGCAGGTCGACATATTTCCTCTTTCTCCTTATTACTCACATTCATTTCCCTCGTTGATCGACATTCTACACATGATTCACAATATATTTTAGCTTCCTTCGCCATATTTTCCCAATAAAATGAATGCTCGATTCTTTCTAACATTTTCTTAACCGCGTGATGTTCTCCATATATGGAGGTATGCGCTAGTTTTAGAATTTCCTCCCTTCTAACTTTAGGTAATACTAATTGAGCTACAGTTTCGTCTACTAATTTCTCTTTATGATACAATAACCTATTTACAACATAGTAAGACCCTTTCTCATTTTCAGCTAATTCCCAAGCTCTCTCTAAATCCTTACAACTCATTTGGGATTCCTGAAATACATTTAAACTACTTTCCGTAACTTGATTAATCTTACTTTTCTCTACCTCGGCTTTTTCCTTCTCCTGACTTTGTAAATTTTCCGATCTCGCGTCGACGACATAACGATTATTATTACTATTTCTAATCCTTTCCCCTTCTTTCACTTTATTCCTACTATCTTCCTTACATTCCCTTTCTACCGATTCTCTTAATGATTTCTCGTTGTTTAACCCTGACAATTCATTAGCCACGTCAGGATGTAAAATTACCTGTTCCTTACTATTATCAATTATCGCGCAAAGTACATCCTGATGAATTACATTAGTTTGACCGCGTTTTGGAATAGCTAAAGGTAACTGAATTAATGTCGATTTCACTGCCTTACCAAATATCCCTTGTAAATAGATGCTCCCAGCCCCTGTTAATTTTTCTGCTGGTACTAAATCTTTATGAACGACGCTAATTTGGCAACCAGAGTCCACCAATCCTTTTGTTATCTTCCCATTTACACTAACTTCCACTTTCTCGAGATTATTTAACTTCTCTCCAATAACTTTAGTTCTCCAATTCCCTTTTGCTCCGATTCTTGCCATACTCGCTCCCCTTGGTAATTCTTTAATTCCTCGCACTGAGACATTATTGATACTAGCCCTTGGTTCTTGTCGGTTATTAATTTGATTACTTCCCTCATTATTTCCTTTTGTACAAAATCGCTGAACATGTCCTCGTTGAGAACACTTGAAACAGATAGGCGTCGTATCGTTAGGCTTCTTATATTCCGGTTTTCTACCCAAAAATGGACTAACCTCATTATTCCCATTTTGTCTCCAATTACTACTAAATCCCTCATCTTTTGCCCTTCTAGAATCTTCATTATTCACATACCTTTCTTTACCTTTATAACCCTTATAAGTTACCGCATAAGATTTTTGTTTAGCATCAAAGAAATTATCACATTCCTTAGCAATTTTAGAAACTTCTAACCAATTACTGTGCTGAGTTAATCCTACATGCGTCGCGGTTTCCTCATCTAACGTAGTTAACAACTTATCCGTGACAATTAACTGATTAACCTTCTCATACGTATCTGCACCTCTAATCTTACAATAATTTTCCCACGTTGCTATTAAACGTGACACAAATAATACATGAGTTTCATTTTGATTCCTTCTAGCCTTCTTGAAATTTTCCAAACACGCCTTCGGTGTTGGCTCGTGTTCCCTTAGAACTAATTCCTTTAATTTCTCATAACTCTCAATTTGTTCCCTAGTAGTGTATATTAGCAAGTTATCAGCCTTATCTCCTAACATATTTAGCAGAATTTCGGCCTGCTGGGTTTCCGGTACATTTTTTGTTTGGAATGCCCGTTCTAAACTGCTAAAAAACAGATTCCATCCCTCAGTCCCTTCTGGAACTTTGATAGACAAAGTTTTAACACTTTTAATCAATTTCTCTAGCCTACTCTCATGATTAGATTCTCTAGTCCCATTAGAATTATTTGCCGAACTCTGAATTTTTATCCTTTCCAACTCTAACTCATGTTCCAATCTCAATTTTTCAGCCCTTTCTTCTCTATCTAACTTTTCTCGTTGTAACTTTTCCTCCCTTTCTACCTTTTCTCGTTGTAACTTTTCCTCCCTTTCTACCTTTTCTCGTTGTAACTTTTCCTCCCTTTCTACCTTTTCTCGTTCTAACTCCCTTTCTAACTTTTCTCGTTGTAACTTTTCCACCCTTTCTAACTTTTCTCGTTCTAACTCCCTTTCTAACTTTTCCCGTTCTACTACTAACGCTTCTTGTTCTAAGCGTTCCGTAACAATAGTGCTAGATAATTCCATAACGGCTCCCTCTTCATATTCGTCGCTCTCCACTATCTTTTTCTTAAGCTTAAACCTGGTATCATCTTCCGAGACCTCAATTCCTAACTCTCCACATATCGCCTGAAGATCCACCCTTTTTAATTTTAGTAAGAAAGCCTTACTTTCTACTGATAACTATTACCACCCTACAGTAATACTTAAACACAATATCAAATTAATACTTCCTCAAATCCTACCCTCATAAGTTACCTCCACATATTATACTATTTAACATATTTCAAATAAGTAATAATACAATAATAAATTTCCTTAAACAATGATACCCCACAATTTGCTTCCAATAACAAAGTAACAATAATCTCAATTTTACTATTATGCAATACAGATTTTAAATTTATACCATTAAATAATAAAATACAATTTACACAATCATACTGATACGTTGCAATTTGAATAAAACACTGATGCCAATCACTACATAAAAATATCCACCTAACAAAAATTTGCATGAAATACACATAAATTCCTAAATTTAATCTCAATAAAATATTTCAATTTCAAAATTAGTTCTCACATTAAAAAGTAAATCACAGCACTTTTTTTTTCTCTTTGCCTTCAGTTCTTCCTTGAAGGTTATTTCAATTTAATTTAAATTCTACACAAATTTGCTTTCCTCATTTACTATCAATATTTCAAACTTAAAGCAAACAATATCACTTAATTTAAATATTACTTTAATAATAATTTAAATTTAAGAAATTTCAATTATTCCTTCCAACTATTAACACAATGCATTAATTCTAATCATTAATCTTATCCGTTTAAAACAATTAGAAAATCACTTCTAGTAATTAATATAAGATCCTTTTCTTAAAACAATAGTGTAAAATGGTTGTTAATATCTCATTTGATTTAGACCAATTATTATATTGCACATAAATTAACATCAATTATACACAATAAAAAAAATAGGTTCGAGAATGTCAGTAGAGTAAAATGATCAAAACACCTTACCTCGTACTTCATTCGCTGGGGCAATTCTCTGCTCACTTTTCCACAGGGTAAATCTTGCACTCTCGGGCCACAATCACTGCACCTTGCTTCACAATGCACAAAAAACACTACGCACAACACTACACTAACACAGCACCACCACTAATTCACTTCACTGTAATGACGATAGGCTAGCTGGCACTGGTCTACGATGATAGGGCACACACACTTCCGCTAGACGATCCGGCATAAACTGACTTAATACGGCTAACTGGCGCTGGTCTTCGACGATAGAGCACAAACACTTCTAGACGATCCGGCACAAACTATCTGTAACACGGCTATCTGGCACTAGTCTACAACGATAGGGCACGAACACTTCCGCTAGACGATCCGGCACAAACTCTCAGTAACACGGCTAACTGGCACTAGTCTACAACGATAGGGCACGAACACTTCCGCTAGACGATCCGGCACAAACTCTCAGTAACACGGCTAACTGGCACTGGTCTTCGGTGATTCAATCCCGTCGCTGCCAACATTGTCGGATTCCACTTCCCCGTCCACACAACTTCGAAATAAATCCGGTCTTATGATATGCTGCCACCACCGATATGAAAACGTGATATCGGGCACGGTACTTGATGTATATTCAGGAAAAACTTAACTCTTTCAATTAAAGTTAAAGAAACAATTTATTAACAATATTTACACTTAAACTCGGAGGTAAAGTATCCGGTTTAATATTAAATCAAAATAAATACAGAAACGCTTTACGTGTACCGTTAGACTACGTTGATTCACTCAGAACCGAGATTTCTCTTAATCTCACACACGCTATCTCTCTTCCTTCCGAGAGATCCCGTTCCATACACGTGCTCAGAGCTGCTCTCTGAAAACCAACCTACACACCTCGCTGCCACGCTAGAACTACCTTCCTCTCTGGTCATTCTGCAGAGCACCTTTTTGTCTACGGGGCTACTGCTCTGTTTCCAAGGGTCGCTTGACAACCGTTCCTCCCTCTTGACTGATCTGTCTTCTTAAATAAAAGGGTGCACTCTCTTTCTTATCTATCAAAGGCCGCATTGCAATGGAAATACTTCTTTCACGTCGTTCCCCTTCGGATTAAGATTTTTCTTATAAAGCCTTCAACGGTACACAATAGATACATATACAATACGCTAATCCCTTAAGAATAGCTTTCAACTCTTGCAACTGTAAGAGAAGAACCTGACAAATACTGTATACGAAATCTTTTGTGTGTCCCTGTAAATGAACGATAAATGCTATGCACATCATATTATACAGCATGTATGTTAAAGTAAACCTCAATAATGTATATCAATTTCACTATATTTGAAATAGTGCAACGTAATTAAAATAGGCCGCGAACAATTTTTCTTCGTAGACCATTATGTAACCAGATACTTTTGTGTGGCCCTGTAAATGAATAATAAATGCTTTACAATCCGTATTCTATGGAAATCATGTTTCAGTGCACGTTACAAATTTATATCAATTTCATTAAGTTTATAATAGTGTAACATGAATAAAATGCACCCCAGACGATTTTTCCTCATAGACCATAACATAACGGAATACTTTTGAGTTCCCCTGTGAAAGAAGTATAAGTGCTACACATACCATATTCGATAGTAAGCATTTTGTAGTGTACTTAAGTGATGTATATCAGTTTCAACATATTTCAAATATTGTAACATCATTAAAACACATTTCAAAGAATTTTTTCCCCTAGACCATAATGTAACGGCATTCTTTTGAGTTTCTCTGTATACAAACTATATGTGCTAAATACCTCATTTTCAATATCGAACATGTCATTACATATATAAATAACATGTATCAGTTGCATGGCAATCCGAGTATATTTGCACGAGTTAAACGTGAGTTAGAGCACGGACGGAAGGCCAGACAGACAGACAGACAGATGGCCAGACAAACCGAATTCATAAACACTTTTCAACTATGTTGGAAAAAGTTAACAACTCAACGCGGAAACAAAAATTAATTAGCACACAAAATAGCAGAAAGCTAAGTGTAGAGACTGAATGGGGGCATTATATAAACGTCTTTGTTGATCACCAGACAACGAACAATACTGTCAACAATACAAAAAGAAAGAGCTTTATTGAAACAAGAAATACATTAAGTAAAGAGGAATCCCTGACAAACCTTCTGCTCACAAACATTTACAATATACACTGCAGCCTTCAAACTAATAAAGCAAAGATGTTTAAACAACACCGATCTAAGACTTTCAGTTTTAAAAATCACAACCACATCAAATACATTCCAGGATATACATAACAGCTTATCGAAGAGTGGATCCTCAAGAAGAAAACCACAATTTCGAGAATACAGAAATACTTTCAAAAGCTGAAACACAACCATATCAAATATCATATAGAGAACTAAATTTCAATCCACAAGAACACTACGACAAAAAGGCCCAGGAATATACTTCATTAATGCATAAATAGTAAAAAATGTAGTAAAAAAAAATTAAATCTTATGATGACTCTTTATAAAATGTTTTTCGATCTCGGACACTTTACAATACAAATGGTGAAAAGGCTCAGTGATTTCTGTTTACAGAAACGTCCACCAATCCTTGTTTTCATACATTCATAACTCTCTTGCCGTTTCTTGGCAAACTGCTATAGATAGTGTCATCAAGATGAGAGACATGGCACTACTAGACACCTAACATTTTGAAATATAAACATCACATTTTCGGGAGATTTTTAATGAATTATTAGTTAATATCTCGGGTAATTATGGATCGATATTTCTGAAACTTTAAACAATGAATAGAGTTCAAAATTTACTATAATGAGATAAAAAGTTAAAGCCGTATTAGTTTTATTAATGTAGAAAAATCGCCTCATAATGTAAAAAATGGCTAAAAATCGCATAAAAAATCTAATAAAAAAATCCAAAGTCGGGTTTCAAGGTGCAAAACTATACACATAGAGGTATTTTGCTACCAAATTTCGTAGTTCTGCTTGCAGCGGTCTCTTCAGAACACAGCCGACAAATACAGAGATACACAAACAGACAAACTTCAATTTTTATTATATTTATAGATAGATAGATAAATGTGTCATCTTAATATATTTGTATTATCTGATATTGCTGTTATTATTATACTAATTATACTATGTTATTTCTAATTATCTTACATAAATGTATTCATTTAGTATTTGAAATGTATTTATATTGTAAAAAAGTTTTTACATAAAAGTTTAAAAAATGCTATTGTGGAAGTCAGAATAATGTTGTGTAAGGTATTAGCGACTGCGATAAATAATGACCATGTACAGGGAGTATATTTTTGTAGGAGCTTAAGGTAGGATCTGTGAATAAGTTGATGGTTAATGTAAATGATATTGCTTTTCGCATAATAAAGAGCCAATATCCAACATCTTAAAAAATATATACTTTGTAGTAATTCCAAATAATTTGGTTTTAACATATAATATGTGAGAAGTCACCATAATTGTTTGTAAACATTTATGTGCCGTTGTCTCATACAATACCTTCAACATTTTTTTTAAAGAAATTTTAGTTAATGTACATTTTATCTGTTATTATTATGAAAATATTTCTTTGACACTTCTTCGCAATTTATATATATTTTTACCTCATATTTTACTATGTAATATTTATGTTATACCTTGTAATATTTAAGAAATATAACTTAAAAGTTTTTTATTCAAATAGAAATGCAAGGTCTTGTCCCACAGTGAGATTTCTGGGCTCCCCAAGTCTCGGAACTTTCTGGATTGCTGAAGGATCGAAGGATTTTGTATTCAAGGTGTTTAGTACCTTTGTTTCTGGCTGACTATCCACGAATGGGTGACTTTTGTAATTTCTGTCTCAGAGATATGTTTATGGTATGAAAAAGTATTACAGGATTTTACACTATCCCCAGAATTATATTCAATAATAATCCGTAACGCTACTCAAGGGTGTAGTACCGGCGTATGTATCGTGATGATGACTGAAAAAAGTTATTTATGTTATACCTTGTAATATTTATGAAATATAGCTTCAAAGTTTTTAAATTAAAATAGAAATGCAAAGTCTTGTTCCACAGTGAGATTTCTGAGCTCCCTCAAGACTCTTGATTTGCTGGAGGATCGAAGGGTTTTCTCCTCATGTTGTTTAGTACCTTTGTTTCTGGCTGACTATCCATTAATGGGTGATTTCTGTAATTTCTGTCTCGGAGATATGTTTATGGCATGAGAAATGTATTGCAGGATTTTACGCCATCTCCAGAATTATATTCAATAATAATCAGTTGCGCTGCACAAGGGTGTAGTGCTTGCGAATTTATCCTGAAGAATAATTTAAAATTTGTTTTAGTGGTCAAATAATTGCTGATTTAATGTTAAATGAATATTTAGTTTCTTCCATCTAGTGTCACCCCTGCTCGTTAAATATACACGCATCATCCCGATAGCAGTCTACCAGCACGTGTTGGAACGAAATACATTTCGAATGGAACATAAGTTTATATTTGTCTGATCTTATTATATAAGCTGTACAGAGTAAAAATAAAAGCTACTTAAAATTTTAAAACCAGTATTTAATTAAATTTAACTGTCTAATTGTCCCATGCTCAACAAAGAATCTGGTATGTAATACAGTATAGTTATGTTTCATACAAAAGGTTGTCCTCTCTATAAGATTGAGGAAAAAAGATTTCAGTTTAATAGGATTTGCCTGTATGTATCAAGTGTAAATTCTATTACATACAGAGAAAATGTGTATCAATTTAACACTGCTACCCTGTAGAAATGACAGGTGCAAGCTGGTAGCATCGCTAATATGATTTATGTGTTTTATCTGCTAATTTATTTATATTTTAGAGAGCATTTATGCCAGCCTATTATGTCAGCTTTGCTTTATAGTTTACAAATCGTAAATAATCCATTGAATTAAGTTTTTTTAATTATCCTTTATGTTCGGGGTTCCCAATTTATCCTACAGAGATCTAGCATTATCTATAACGCACTTTAGAGAATCTGTAATTATTACTATCAAAATTTCATTACAACTAAAAGGGACCCACTTAGTAACGTAATTAGTATGCTGTCCACAAAATGAGAAGCTTCGGTCGATGTTTACAGGTTCAAAACCAGCGCGGTGTGGGAGGTGTGACTGTGCCAGATTTTCCTTGTACAATAAAGACAGTTTGGGCCACTTGCCTTTGAAAAATTTTCCCATAAGGAAAAGCCATCCAATAAGGCAAAAACAATAGCAATATGGCAAAAACTGACCCACCCTTAACAAAATCCTCTAAACATTACCACTAAAAAAGTTTTTGAGCTAAAATGCTTTCAATTATTTTTTCAATTTAAAATCACTACATTATTTATTCTGAGAATTTAAATTCGAGTTTATCAGAATATTAATAATAATGTATGATTAGTGCGCAAAATATTTTATATAACTTTTGCATGTACTTTAAAAATCGTGATCGTTAGATTTATTTTCCTTGAAAATGTTTAATCATTTCGCTTTATTGATTAAACTGCTGAGTGCAGCGCCAAATTCCTATGAATGATGATCCTGATTAATATGAGTTAGATTTGCTGCATATGATGAATATTTATAATGAATAATTAATAACTTATGTATATAAGCGTTTAAGTCAGTGCGTACACATGCGTCATGATATGTAAATATAAAGAAATATAGCTTCTGCTATACTCTGTTACATGAAAAAAGGGCATACCCTTAATTTGAAAACGACTTCTAGAATATTTTAGTGGTGTATATTTTTGGTATATATTTTTCTACAATAGTTTATACTTAAAATTTATTTCATCTATTTTTAAACTACACTGTTGATATATTGCTTTATTTTATTTATTTATTTATGTGACGCTAGGCAATTAATTCAGATATTTCCATAAAATGAATTTTTCAGACGCTATATTTATTTGTCTCACAATATTCTTGAAATATTAAATAGAAAGTGTTTTTCATTGTACGACATTAGCTTGCTCGTAAAATTAAAATAGACTTCATAATTAACGCAATGCGTGTTAAAGAAACAACTAATTCCATTTTTTAGACAAAGAATATAAAAAAACTGAGATGAATCCTTTGAAATACGAATATCGGTATTAACATACTATTCTTAAATACAAAGCGCTCTAAATGAGCTCAATGCTTTTGAAATTTATTAAGAAGTAAACGGTGAACACCGTTGAAGTTGTTCTTGCAAGAGATTAACACTTTGATCACCCCACAAGTCTGATGTGTGACTTCCAGTCTATGCACTGTGAAACCGTACGGTCTCATGGGCAGGGTACTGTGGATTTGTCTCTGATTGCTCCGTAGTGCCGTCTATCAGACAAATGAATGAAGTATGTTCTTTAAGACTGCCAAGGGATAGTTTGGGTGGTTTCAAAAAATTAATTTCAGGCTAGGTGGTTAGCATGTTAATGTTTGATGTCTGGAAATTCTTTCCGATATTAACTTGTATTATTTATCCCTATCACCGACAGATGGCGTTGCACTCTCTCAAATTAATTAAAAGTTCAATTTAACGTGTAAAAATGCATCAAATTTCATAAAAATTTTATCCCACCTTTATTCCATTCTGTGTAAAATGGTGAAACAACTCGAAATGGTTTTTCATTTTGAAAGTGACAGGTTTTATTGATTGTTGTTATGGTTTGCGAATCTATAGCGTCATTTGTCGGTCATATTTGAAATTTAACATGAAACCGTAATTAAAAAATTCTATATTTGACAGATTATTCTCCTGCGAGCAGGGCCTAATTACCGACGAGGCATGCTTCCACGTGTAAAATTTAATTGAAATTTTCGTCTAATTAAAGTGCCCTATTCATGCAAAATTACTACCGTGAATAAGGAAAAAGATTCTATTTTTTTTTACTGGTGGAAGTGCGCCCCGTTAGTAATTAGGCTCTGCCTGCGAGAACTTTAAAACCTGTCACTCATTACTTGTTATTAAATTTTAAAAACAATCATTCCATTTTTAAACACCCTGTATGTTTTTCCATTTATCTCTTCTGTACAATCTTCTCAACTATCAGAAGAGTGTTTGAGTCTCCCTGTTGTACTGCAGATTTGTTCGTCACAAAATGTATAATTGGTATGCAAAATTATTTAAATTTGATTATCCATATTTAAACCTGAAACACATCCTTAATCGGCAAGCACACTGTCTCCAAACTATGGCTATTTCAACGGGAATTGTATTTGAAGGCTGTGTTGTTCTATACAATCATAAAACAAGTACAAAAAATCAGGCGTCCAGCATAGATTATGAAACAATTTCCCACACATTCAGAATACTGTAACAAAACTTCACAGTTTAATAAGGTGAAAGATGATGTCTTAGTAAACAATTTGGAAAACGCATAACGCATTTGAAATTTCATTTGATATATAGATATATACCAAATAATATGCTAAAAGTTCAGTTAAATGCCAACATAGTTGAACTTTCCCATTCAAAATGTACTTTAGAACTTTTGTGCAGCCCTGTATAGGATCTATAGAACTTATACACACCAAGTAATGCACAAAAAAATAGTTCAATTTAAAAACGCATACCACAACTGAAAACGCACTTTCCACAATAAACAGTACTGTAGCCAATTTCATTTCTGTGTTCCTGTACATGAACGATAAATTCTATGCACACCATATTCTACAGTAAGCGCCTCGTAGTACTCCTAAGTGATATATATTTAATTTTAATATGTTTAAAATAATATCATTAAAATACATCCCATAGACCGTTATGTAACGGAAATATTTTGACTGTCCCTGTAAACGAACCGTAAGTGGTATACACTTCATTTTCAATACCGATCATGCCATAGTAAACCCCAAAAACATATATAAATTGCATGACAATCTAACTATATTTACGTGAGTTAGGGCAGGGATAGACGTCAAACAAACAAACAGACAAACCTAATTAATTCTTTCGTAATTTGTGTACGACCCCTGAAACGCGATCATGCGACATGATTGGTTCGACATGAGTTCGCAAAGGGTAAACCCTTTGTGAACTCATATCCAGGCATCAAAAAGTGGTTTAAGTCAGCATTTATGTATTTTCATATCTCCTCGACTTTTTATGAGAAAATACTAAAATTCTGTACATGACCTTATTAGGGTATGGGGCACATTTTACTCATTGGGGAAATTTTTTTGTACAGAGGCTGGATAAACATTTAAATTTTATATTTCTACAAATTTAATCCACTGAAAAATTTAATCGATTTCACATAATTCTGTACTTTTTTACGTAATTTTTTAGTTTGTAATATATGTCTATGATCAATATTTAAGGAATAAAAGCTAAGGTCAATGTGTTTGAGAAAGCCCTGTGTATGTGCATATATACAAAGGGCGTTCCATAAAAACTGAGAGTAAAATCATAAAAAAGTAAGAAATATATTTACAGCAAAAATACATAAATTATTTTCAAAATACCTTCCCTCAGATGATATGCAACGGTCCCATCGTTCAACCCACTTTTCAAAACAAGGAGATAAGCCTTTTTCTGGAAGCTGCTTCAAGAAACCCTGCACTGCGGAAATAACTTTAGGATCTGTATTAAATTGTTGCGTAGAATACGAAATATCGACGTTTTCGAAATGTTAGTTGATGCCACTAACTCCTCACATGTTATTCGCCGATTTTCTTGCAAGATTGCCCACACAGTGCTAACATTTCGATCCTTCACAACAATTTCTGGTCGGCGAAGCCTAGGAGCCTGTTCTGCAGACAAACGTCCTTTTTGAAATCACCGTACCATCTAAAAATCGTAGACTTATCAAAATATTTGTCTTTGTAAGACGAAAGTAAGTAAGAAAGAAAATCTTTCTTCCATTAACGAAAAGGGGTTTAAGTCAGCATTTATGTATTTTCATATCTCCTTGACTTTTTATAATAAAATACTGAAATTTTGTACATGAACTAATTAGTGTATAGGGACTATTTTACTCACTGGGAGATTTTTTGTACGATGGCTGTATAAAAATTTAAATTTTGCATTTCTTCAAATTTAATCCCCTGAAAGTTTTATTCCATTTCATAAAATTCTGTACCTTTTTGAACGTAACTTTGTAATTTATAATATATATCTATGATGAATATTTAAGGAATAAAAGCCGAGGTCAATGTTTTTGGGACACCTTTATATATATATATATATATATATATATAGGCGTTTCTGTGTGCCGAATCTTAAAGTTGCCCAATAAGTAATTCCTAAACTATGTAGAGTTATAATTCTAATTGCAGAATACGTTTCAAATGTTATTCAAATGTAATATTTTTATTTCCTGGGTCGTATAAGTTATACTTAGAAAAATATTCTGTGTGTTCTAAAAGGTTAATAAAATAATCAATGTTACACGACTAAATCTTCCTGAATTATGAAAAATTAAATTTTAAGAATGTATTGTGTTTTTGAATCTAAAAACAGAAAGACACGTTTCTAGTGCCATAAAACACTGAAAATTTATAAAATTCAACGAATCGTAACTCGGTACATTTAGTTGTAAAATTTGTTTTTTGTTTATAATGTCTAGTGTAATATAATATAGGTATGCAAATCATCAAAATAATTCTATAAGAACTTCTACGTTTTGAGGAGAAATATACTTTATAATGATCCAATTTCCCATTCATATAAACATATTTTCGCAAAGTAGGTTCTAATATCAATAAAGTTTTGACGTCAAATTTCGGTTTATCTGTGTTTCATACTTCCTGAAGAACTATAAAACATATTGATATTCCAAACAAAATGTAAAACTTGTGTAGAAAAGATATACGCTTAAACTATTTTATCGCAAAAATTGGTTACTTTATCTCTAGCTTCTTTAGAAAGTAGCAAGATAACTTCTTGGAATACATCTTCACCTAAGAGGAAAATGCAAACAAGCACTGCTATTATTCTCACTTAATAAAAAACTGGAAAATGATATTCAAATGGATAAAAATATCCCCGGTGGTTCAAACATCACTCCGAATATATTCTTTTGTAAAGTTACTCAATTATGTATGAAATATTTTCTATCCTAATGTCGTAATATTTTTCCAATGTATGATTCGAATATCTCTGACAGATTTTTATGGTGTAAAATAAGTGTTTGTTTGCAACATACAAAAATATAATGGATTCTTTTATGTGGATGTCTATGGGGATAAAAGAAATTTCAAGCAGGGTATTTAAAAATTACAAAAAAAAATTAATAAGTGGTAGTATTAACACAAAGAAACATTTTTTATTAATGAATTGGTATTCGCGAATGCAAAATATTATCGTTATTGTTTACACCCTATAAAGAGCAAAAATATGAGGATCATTTTTCTAGAAACGTACAATTTCAGTTCTAAATTTTCTAGAAAAATCAAAATCACGCTTAATCATGCTTTATTCACAGTTAATAAAAAACAGTAAAATGACATTCAAGCGGATAAAATTTTCCCAAGTGGTTCAAACATCGCTTCCCGTCTATGTTCCCATCTGTCCCAGCGAAGTTACTCAATGATGTGTGACATACTTTCTCTCGTAATGTCGTAACTTATTTCCAAATGTGTTTATTTCAAATATCTTCCACGGATTTTTATGGTGTAAAATAAAGATTTCTCTGCATTTTTTATCATACAAAATAACATCTATAAATATATATTGGATTTGTTTTATGGGGCTATTTCTATGAGGTTCAAATGACTTTATCCATTCTCTTAAAGACAATAAAAAACAATACCGCAGAATTATTTGAAAATATATTGCTTTTGAAAATATGTTGTAATTGAACAGCGGTATGGTATAATTACCCACAAAGTAAAAAAAAACAACACGGAAACGTTACTCTATCTGGTGGTGCAGCAATGTGGCCCATCGGTTCTGTTATGATTCCGCATATTTCGGTCATATGTTCGAAAAAGCTTTCGCATATTTCGGAAACATTTACGTGCATTTCGGATACGTTTCTTTATACTTCAGTCAGATGTTCAGTAACGATTCTGCATATATCGGAAATGTTTTGTATACATCGGAAAGGTTTCTGCATATATCGGAAATGTTTTTGTATACATAGGAAAGGTTTCTGCATACATCAGAAATATTTTTGTATACATCGGAAATATTTCTGTGTGTTTTGGAAATGTTTCTGCGTGTTTTGGAAGATTTTTTGTGTATTTCTGTTTTATAATTTCTTTTATTTGAGAGAACAATATGCTTAAAAAAATAATATTACATTCGCTCGAGGGGAAACCCCACTCGACATCGTCGTGGTTGGGTTTTCTGCGAAGTTCGGTGAGCGAACTCGCTAATCATACTATAGAAATGATCCTATGAAGTATGATCTTGTAGATGAATCATACTCTAGAATTAGCAATATTATACACTTTCTATAATTTCTGGTGTGAAACATATATTTTTCTGAACTCGTTTTATTATTCACCTTTTATTATTAGACTGCTACTCAAGATATCACTTTAAAGTTATTTATGCAGGCGAAATAAACTTTGAAAAAACTTAATTCTATGACAAATACTTCTGTCATTTTAAAATAACTCCAAATTTGAGAGTATGTCCTTCTACTGAAAAGAGGCTTCCAAATTTTCCTTTGTAGAAACAGAGATGAGTCGTCTGGAAACTTCTTTAATTTACCTACTACAAGTTTACAAGTACAACAAGTTTAGAAGTTGTTGTATCCACAGTTAAATAACACGTTCGATAGTTTCTTTATACTCTTGTTCCATGAATCTATAATAAATATTAGATATTTGATTGATGAATAATAATGTAGTACTAGTATTAATGACGTACAGATAGCACCGTATATATGTCTTTAACATCTTTTCGTTTTGAGATCGGTTCCGTTTCATAACTTTTCTAATGATGAAATGTATCGTGTATATGACAGAACAAATTCCTAATTTCACTTATACTATACGTTTTTCACTCCGTTTTTATGAATCAGATATTTGTAAATAAATAACGTTGAAAATTTGATTTATGGATCTATAAATAATTCTTTTTTTAAATGCAGCCTCATGAGTTCCATCCTCTAAATAGATACTCAATGAAAATATTTAATTTCCCTATACTTATAAATAGATAGATTTTAGTAATACCTTTCAACATTTTTTTAAAATCTTGTAAATAGTTATACTATTCGAAAATATTTTATATCTGTGGTAATTGTTTTATTTTCACGAGTTGTATACTTATAAATAGATATATTGAAAAAAATGTTTTGTCTGTTTGTAAATATTTTTAATATAGTGTTTTACAACTATCATGCTTCTAAATATATTCATTTAAAGGTATTATTTTATTCGTATAACTTGGGAAGTGCTAAGATAACCTGAGAAAATAAATATATTTTTATAAGTATACAGTTCATAAAATAAAATAATTATTTACAGATACGAAATCTTTTGACATAATATCTATACTTACAAGATTAAAAAATATATTTATTTAAAGGTATTAAAAATAATACATCTATTTTGGGAAATAAAGCATTTTCATAATGCATATGTATCTGTTTACAGCATGGATTTCACGAGACCGGATTTTAAAAAAGAATTATAGATTTATAAATCAAATTTTCAATTATATTTATTTATAAATATCTGATTCATAAAAAATGAACACTATTTACTATATATAACAAAGTGAAATTAGGAATTTGTTCTGTCATATAAACGATACATTTCATCATTAGAAAAGTTGTGCAACGGAACCGATCTCAAAACGAAAAGATGTTAAAGACGTATATACGGTGCTATCTGTACTTAATTCATACTAGTACTACATTATTATTCATCAAATATCTAATATTTATTATAGATTCATGGAACAAGATTATAAAGAAACTATCGAACGAGTTATTTAACTTTGTGTATACAACAAAAGATTAACTGCAAATGTAATATTAATATGCAATAAAATAGAATCTGATAATATTAATTTTTTTTTAAAGCATATTGTTCTCTCAAATAAAAGAAATTATAAAACAGAATACTTACAGCTCATATAAATACGTTGCATCTACATCTGTTTTAAGCTGTCTTTCCTCTCAAGAACAGTAGAAATCACGTGATAATGACATGTGCAATAGGTCGGAGTAGATGAGGATGCGCAAATATTACTTCATTTCGAATTCCATTTTAAAACTTTACACGGAATGAGTGTAACATTTCCGAATTTTTCAGTAACCATCATTTTACCCTACCTATTCGAAAACATTTCTGGTATGGAATGTAACGTTTCTGACTTCTTCAGAATAATTCACTGCTTTGAATATTTTTCCGAAAATACGTGTAGCGATTCCAAAATAACAAGTAACTGAGGAGAACACAAAGTTTACTATAAATTTCCGGAAACCTTTCCGCCTTGTGCCGAAACGCTTCTGAGTTTTTTTACAGTGTAATAAGAGAGAGCCGTACACTTTAGGACAAAGTTAGGTACAAAGTGAAACAGAGAAAGTTTTATAACGAAGTTGGGTTTGTACCGCTTGATGTCACCACTTGCTGTCAGTGATACTTTGTTTCAAGATTTGCCTAACTATATTTCAAGCGTGGATGTTTAGTCGTTTGGAAGTTGTGAAGTTAAAGTAGTTTTTCGGACCTGAATGTTTCTCATTAAGGGGGAGTGCGCCTTCATCTTGAGAAAAAAAGACGAAAATATCGCTGTCAGGTTCCTGATGTTAAATGGACCTATGCCTTGTATAAATTACTAGTTAATTAACTGTATTTTAATCATTATTATGTATTATGTTTATTTGTGCATTCTTTTTATTTACTCTACGTGTTTGATCTAAAGAAATCTCTCCTGATCTGCACATCTGTTCTGTGTCGTCCGCAACAGAATTTCGAGGGGGTGTATAATCCCTTGGAATGTGGAATCGAGGACAATAGAATTACTGGCAAACAGAGACATGAAGACTGAAACCAGAGGGGTAGGTGTTCGGTTTGGAAAAATATCTGCACGTTGTTGCCCTTGAAAGTAAAACACTCACCTCCTAGTGTGGGGGACGGCAGATAGGTGGTGATTGGACAAGGAAGGGTACTTCCGTGGAGTACGGAGAAGATACGGTAGCGAGAGCACGAGGTAGCTGTGTGCTACGCAGAGCCGAATATAGACCGAGCGAGTGAGTATGCAGATATAGCCATAGACAGCGATTAGTATTGGTTGTCATAGAGTACAGCCAGGATTGTGTACAACAGTACAGTGCCATAGCATAAAGTGTAACGTAAGAATCATTAGGTAGTAACGTAAGAATCATTTTTTAATTTTTTTTTTCGTTAAATGTATTTAAATATTCCTAGTATATTCTGGCGAAGTTACGTGAAGGTCCGATAATAATTTATGTGAAAAATGCTTCTTACTACATCCATTTTCATTTCAATGCAGAAGAGTTGCAACCATTAAATTATTTCTCAGTTTTTTTTTTCAATATATCAGTATTATCAAAATGCTAAAATTGCAACATATACTTTTTAACTGACTCGTTATTTTTTCGACGATCCTTAAGATTCATTTAATAAAATTAGGAATCGAAGTTTCAATAATAGAAATTGTTTATTTTTTTTAAATAAAAATATTAAGCAAAGAGTCACTTTTATTGTATGTCATGACATTTTATTTATTTTTTTCTTAAACTAAACAACTTTTTTTAACTCCGGTCCCTAGCGTTAAAGAACACACCTGTAAGAAAAGCACACAAAAGAGAAGTTTCAAAAAGTTAAAATTGCCGAAGAAGTAGGGCCTTAAAATTGATTTAAATTTTTCGAAACAAAAATATATTTTTCAAATTTTATCACAAGTACTAGTATATAACCCCCGTCAAAAATAGCAGATAGTTGATCTGCGCAGCATTTTCATAAGACTTCATACAAACAAACAGCATGAAGATTTTATTATTGAAAGGTATGTATTGTAGAAAAGTGCATTTTAAAAATGACAAATGATTTCTACAAATACAAACGATGCGGATTTTTTTTTACTCAATATTAAATTTTTGAAATAGTTCACAAATTGGACAAAACATTCAAATTAAATATTAAAAAATAATACATGTGCGAAATATTTTGTAAAATAGTGTTCTCATTGAGTTTTTAGAAGCTTGACTCCCCACATAGCTCATTTTTTGATTATATAAGCAAAATTAAATGGAAATTACTCGGTATTATCTATTCCTTATATTTTAATTACGTTTCACAAGAAAAAAAAATCATTTTATTTACGATGGAAACAAAATTTCAAAATTTGTTTGTATTATCTGCCGGTAGATGGCGCCAAAATATTAAAAAAAGCGTAATATAACACTGGATCGATCGCCGCAAAACCTCCCTACGAAAGTTGATATAGATGTTTTATACGAAAATATGCTGAACAGACATGATTTGAGGCAGAAGAAATTATCGTTTAGTTGTCATATGTTAGCATTTGTTTTTCATTAAGCCTAACATGACGTTTCGCTACGCTCGGGTTCGCCATGGAAGTAGGATGACATGGAAGTAGGTTCGCATCTCTGACTCGGTTCGCTGTGGAATGATTACCTACAATATAGTTTCCTACACTTAAATTTGTCAATAGATGGCTGCTAAAATAGTTTTTGAAAGTTATAAGCAAAATTAAAGTATTTAAAAGCTTTAATATGCTTTTACAAATATTTTAAGAGCAGAATCAGATGTGAAGCTTTCAAAGAGTCTTTCGTTTGTGATTCATTTGAATTTGTTATGCTGAATGACAACAGTGTTCGTTGGTTTATATCTGGGACACCGATGTTTAATCTGGATTTTTAATTAAGAACTTATAACATTATAATAGGATATGATATACATGTTTTATAGAAAAATGTGCTCAAAAGACATGATTTCAAGTAGAAGATATTATGATTTAGCTGTCATATGTTAGCATAGGTTTTTGATTAAGCCTAACATGGCGTGTAACTACTGTCGATTTGCAGACCAGAGTGGTCGTGCCCGGAATGGTTTCAGACGCTTCCTTGCCTTCGGATGTTATTATAAGTAGATTGAATTTTTTCTGTATTAAATCTTTTCCATCGGAATATTAATTAGTTTTATGTCAGAAAGGTATTATGAAACAGAGAATATAAAAGTTTAGCGAGTACCTTTTAACTCTTTTGCAAATCATATATATTCAGTTTTATTCTATGTAGCATTTAAGTTTAAATATAATACATATGATGTACTATTTCCTCACTGAATACTACAGAATTAACCGTGGGTTATCATTCATGAAAAATATCGATTTGTTTGTACATTTTTCGCATTCGTATAGTGTGTGGAAAAGATCCCTAGAACGGTCAATATAAAACGAGCACGCGTCGGCTGAAATCAGGTATTCGTCACCAGGTGGGATACAGCTATGCTGAATATTTTCCTTTGTATGTGTAAATCTAGAGATCGCGGACTAAGTCGCGAAAGGCGCAAAATATAACGATTGACTAAATTTTTTTAGATTATTTTCCTTTTAAAAAAACTTAATCGCGTGTTTTTTAGAAGACATTTTTCAGGCTGCCGTGTAAATTAGCATTTAAATGGATCAACCAATCAACTTTTTTCTTTTTGAAAATAAACATTATTTATTTACTGGCGCCATCAACTTTTATATGTAAAAATACTTATAGATTTTAAGCGACATTGAAGTTACAGAAAAAAAGACGAAAAATGACACCTTTTCAAACGACTATCATTTTACCAAATTTTGGTAAAAATCATTAAAAATAGGTTTATAGCCTTTCAAATATGTTTTCTGAAAATTCTAACTATGTTTGTTTCAGATGACTTTGACAAACTGTGCACAAAAATGCCGCAAAGCATACCCACCCATGTGCAAATGATAATATCTGTATCAGTTTTAATAATTAATCTATAATAAAAATAATTTTTCTAGTAAAAACTAAAAACTTTCAATATTAAATAGACAAGTTCAGGTTTTGTGTTATTTTATTCATTTCTGTGGAAATAAAATCCCGTAGTTGACATAATTTTCGGGCCTATAAACGGTAACCTCCCTTTAACTGGAAAACGCGGAAGAGCTATGTAACCATTTTTTTCAACGAGTTGAAATGGTACACAGTATAACATAAAATGCTGGTACTCAATGAAGCAGTGTCAAACTATGCAGCATCAGAATTATATTTATTCTACAATGCATTATTCTTATTATATGTTTACTTTAATATGCTTTTATGCCTTTAAGACAAGGACAGTTTACTTACAGGAGTAAATTTTCTCAATTTACCTCTACATAGTTGCTACACACTCCAGCATCCCAATTTATCAGATTTCGGACTTTTTAAAGTTTTCTACAGTGTGACCGTTGATAGGTGGATAGTAAAAAATACAGGTATAGCCAATAGCCATGTCATATATCAAATTAATAAATGTGTTGGTAAAACGCGTAAACAATCGGCACTGTCACATTTTGTATTATAGTAGAAAATGAAAAATGAATTCTAATGATTTTTCAGTGATTTTTTCCAGTATCTATTTATGTGTGTTAGTAAGTTATATATGGAAGATGCTCCCACTAAGCAAATTTATATATTCAATGTCTAAAATATCTTCAGTTGATTAAATCAACCTCTTGATTAACGTTTTTAAAAATCTGTATCACTGTGTACGACTACATGTATATAATTATATAATTAAAATATAAATTTTTTTATGCAAATTACGTGTTTACAGAGCCTGACAAATCCTGTTCGTGGCCTGTCCCAGCCCTAGTTTTTACCACTTACTGGATCAATAAGACAAATTTAATATTTGTTTCACGATACGCTCTGTATTTATAATTCAGGGCTTTGTTAAACGAATCTCATGTTCAATTTTAAATCTTGATTATTTGTTGTTTTGTTTGATAAAAACTACTGTCACAAGAAATTGAGTCATGTCCGTGGACAGAAAAATATTAGCTTTCAATTATATCTGCAGATGGCAGCAAAAAATATTTCGTCTGAAAGATAAGCCTGTTATCATATATTCTATTACAAGAAAATCTTGTGTGTGTGTGGTTTTATGCAAATTTTATCATAAAAACGGCTCTAACGATTTTGACGAAATGATGTATCCTACCGTTTTCAGGCACCAGAAAACCATTGGGCTAGATCACATGCTCGAGAAAATTCAATTAGTGGGTCATTTGGGGTCACCATGGGTCAGGGTCAAGATAAATGTATCTAAAAAACGTTTCCAACAATTTTTACTAATTTTTTTATCCTACCATTTTCGGGCACAAGAAGACTATTGGGCTGGGTCACATGTTCGAGAACTTTTGATTAGTGGGCCGTTTTTGGATCAACGCGGATCAAGTTATTTTTATCTAAAAAACGGCTCTAATGATTTTTATTAAATTTTGTATCCTACGAGTTTCGCCCAGGAGAAAATCATTGGGCTAGGTCACATATCCGAGAAAATTAGATTAGTGGGTCATTTTTGGGTCACTGTGGGTCAAGCTAGTTTTATCTAAAAATGACTATTTTGACTCAGACTATTTACTCAGACTATATAGACTAAATTTTGCATCGTATGGTTCCCTGGCACGAGAAGACTGTTGGGCTAGGTCACATGTTCGAGAAAATTCGATTAGTGGGCCATTTTGGTCATGGGTCATTATGGGTCAAGCCATTTTTATCTTAAAAACGGCTCAAAGGATTTGAACTAAATTTAGTATCCTACGGTTTTGGGGGACGAGAAAATCATTGAGATAGGTCACATGCTCGAGAAAATCCGATTAGGGGGTCATTTTTGGGTCACTGTGGGTCAAGCTAATTTTATCTAAAAAACGGTTCAGACTATTTTGACTAAATTTTATATCCTACGGGTTTCGAGCACGAGAAGAATTGACCTTGGTCACATGTTCGAGAAAATTTGATTAAAGGGTCATTTTGGTCAGGGGTCATGATATTTGAACCCAAATGTTGACCGAGCATAGCTCGGTCTTTCCTGCTCGTTCATTTTAAACGTAGCAATACGTTGCAAGCATTATCTGTGTAAAATATTTATTATTTTTTAGATAAGTGTAAAACAAATCCTGAAAATAAAGATCACACCATTAATCCGGTAATACAAGATAAAAGCAAGTAAGGAATATAAAATAGTGAAAAAAATAGAACAACATGTAATATTAATTACACAGCAGCATCATTTGATTGAAATGAATTTTTAGGATCTAACAAATTATTTACGGAAATATGTCAGGGCTATGTACATCATGGTTACGAAAATAGCATCTAAGGAATGTAAAACTGCAGTTTTTTTTTTTTTTAAAGTCTCAAGATCTGTAAAAGTACTGGAAAAGAGATTAGAGGTCCAAAGCAGTATAAATCATATTTTACTGTAAATTTAAAAATGTTTTTCGGAAAATTTAGAGCTGAAAATGTACATTTCTGGGACTAACTCTCATAGAGTCTGAAACTCACTTGCAAATATGCACACACAACACACATAGTATGTATAAAAACCCGGCATCTAATATCCACACCCTCAAGCGTAAAACACCTTGGCAAAATTCAAAGGGTACCAACTGATTTGGCGAGAAGATTGCTTTCCGCGCATGCGCACATTGACATTGGCATTATTGACAGCGCATTTGAATTCATGTTGATTTAAATGTTATCCTGTTTCCAAAAACATTTTCCTTACGTTTTAACATCACTTAGAAATGGATATTGAACATATAAAAAATTATTGTTTTTATAAGAAATATTAGACCATTCATATATTATACCATTCATATATATTATGCCATTATTATATTATTCCAATATTATCCCATTAATATTTATGGAAATTTATAATTTGTTGCCGCTAATAAGTATGTTAAAAATGATTCTTCGCACTCACACACATGTAAAATGGAAATATTTTTAAAATACTAGCACAATTAGGTAAATTTGAATTTATTTATTTAAGTATCATATTCAGTGATAACAGTGAAAATAGTAAATAAAAATATTATTTCTTTGGTAATAACAATGTACTGTTTTACTAAGCAATTAATTTTTCAAGATTATTTTTAATGAATGGTGAACTTTGAATACGTAAACATTTATTTTACAATCACAATATTTTAATAGAATCTTTTGCTTTATTTAAATGCAGAACAGTATTACAAACCCTGCAATTGAACGAAGCGTTTACAGTATTTGCTATTTAAATATTAAATAGAAATTTTCTATTAAAAAATTGTGGTAAAAGAGTATGAACCCTGTTTTATTATTTTTTTAATAATTAAAGGTCAACAAAAATTTTTTGATTTAATTGTTTCTTTAATAAATTAGCTAGATTAATCTTAAATACGTCATCAAATTAACTGACAAATTGCAAATATTAAATCAATATTTAACTTTCAATAAAAATACCAAAACAAAATTGCATCTGAAAATTCAGCACCTGAATTGCACTAGAAATATTTCCATTTTAGAATGGTAAACCATCCAACATAAAAACAAATGTTGTCAGCCTGCAGTAAATATTAGTTTTAGATAGATAGCTCTTGTTAAATATAAATAACTATAATTTATGATATTTTCTAAAACTAAACATATACTTTAAATGAATTGACTTAAACTGAAAACAAGGAGATAAAATTATGCTACTACAAAATTATAAAAATAACAGTTAAACTATAGCTAATTTTTTCTTGACATGAAAAAAAGGTGATATATCGAGGGGTTACTGTTGCACATATTAATGTATAATGATACATTTCCTACATTTATTTATTATTCTCTAGAGTTAGAGTAATTGTTGCATTGGTACATTAAGTTACTGTTTATTCATTTATATATCAATAGTTTTGTTTACCTAACTTTCCTACACATCTTTACAGAATTTACAAATTGTACAATCTAAAAGAGATTTACAGAAAATAAAGCTCTTAATGCAAATGTATGTGAGGTAAATGGGTAGTTATTTATTGTTGAACAGTTTTTTATGAAATAAAATAAAAAATGACAGTATTTGAACTATTAAAATACTCAAAATCCTTCAAAATGTCAGAGATCCATTCTTAATGCCCATAATGTCGGATACAATAATTTTATGCCTTTCATTAATGTGATCAAAAATAAATTAGCAATTTTTTATAAAATGCAAGTAACTCAATTAAAGTTTGTTTTCTTCTTGTCAAAATGAACAATTACAGTGAATGTTCATGCTTATTATAGTTAATGTAATATCAATATTATGATATCCAAGAATCTCACCAGATTTACATATGTGAAATAGGACTGTGAAATATTCATTTGTGCAAAATGTTTAGTAAATGTTTTATAAGAAATCTAAAAACTCATTCAAGTTGGGGGTGGGACAATACAGATGAAAACTTTAATACTTGATTTTTTTAAAAGTTAGATTATATTCTAGTTATGTCTTTAAAACGGCTCTCAGTGATCTTCAAATGAAAGTTAATAACATTGCACAAAATGTGCTGTTATTTTGTACCATAATGGGTAGAACTTTTAAGCATTAAACAGTTTGATGATATATTTATCCATCTCTTAATTAGTGTATTTGCGGAATATGTGAATGAAACATAATTTAATACTTAATCATAACTCCTACATTCTTACAAATATTAATTTAGGCATAATGCAAAATGTTTTCAGTGTTTTGTTATATTATATTCTATTATACTGGGGACTCATAAAACAATTTTCATAATAAAGCACATTTAAAATTGTCAAAATGTTGTTTCCAGAATTGCGATTTCTTAATTTTTACAATAAATTATAATATTTTGTATTATAATTGTTCAAAATGAGGTACATTTATAAGTCTTAATTTCATAATTAGAGACAAGCTCTAGAAAAGAAAATCTCGATAGTAAAGAGTATGTTAATTAATTAGAAGCATCTTTACAATTTCAAATTTTATAAAGTTTATTATTTATTATCTATGCATTAAAATTATATCAAAATTAACATAAAATATTCAGCAAATTAATAAATAACACATCGGTTAAGATCAATTCTTGGTGAAACTTGTAAATTCTCCAGTTGCTCACAAACAGTTTGCTTAGACGAGAGATAAAAAAATCATAAGAAATTATTTTTTTAAATTCAACATTTAATGTATCAACCTTTTTTTATGCATCATTAATCAATTTTTTGGTGATTAGTAAACAAAATTCTGTGAGCGGAAATGCGAAAACTGAATAGATAAAAAATCGGAATAATATTAAATTATCACAAGCTGTAGATATTAGGGTGGGTCGAAAAAACGAAATTTGTATAATGAAAACACAATAGTGCAGGAAAGCTGCCATTGATAATAAATAATAAATTCGCAAAATATTACACAAAGTGGTTAATATCTTTTTCCGCCGCAAGGGGGGCCAATGTTCCGAAAAATCGAAAAAATATGTTTTTCTTTAAATTAATTATCCAATCATAGCAATACAGTTTCTAATAGAATGCAACAACTACATCAAGATGTTAGTAATGTCCCAATAAAATTTCGTTACGGTGAAATCATTTCTATTACCACCGCAGGAGTAACCAAAATTATGTAAAATCGGCCAAAAGTTTATTTTTCCGTTTTTTTTCGTTTTCTTAATTTTTATTATGTTTAGAATGAAATAAATTTACATTATATGTAGTAACAACTTATAAATGTCTAGTAATTTTGATCATGGACGTAGACAACCAAGGGAGAGAGGGGCCCCGCCCCCCTAAATGTGAGAGAAAAGGGCGTTTTGAAGGGATTTTGGGGATTTTCCGGGACTTTTTAGAAAATTTTTTCTAGGGGGACCCCAAAAGGGTACACTAATGGGTATTTTATGTATGGGAGCCCCCCAACAAAAAATCACTAAAATGTCCCAGACTATCTCCTAAATTCCTTCAAAAACCCCTTTTCTCTCAAATTTAGTGGGGGGGGGGGGGCGAGGCCTTCTCTCCCTTGGTTGGCAACGCTCATGATCAAAATTACTGGACATTTATAAGTTATTACTAGATATAATGTAAATTTATTTAATTGTAAACATATAATAAAAAATAGGAATATTGAAAAAAAAAACCGGAAAATTGAAATATTTGCAATTTTTACAAAATTTTGACCACGCCACGAAATAATAGAAATTATTTCACCATAATGAAATTTTATTGGGACAATACTGACATCTTGATGTATCTGTTGCAGTCTATTAGAAATTGTATTGTTATGGGTGAATAATAATAATAATAATAATTTTTTTTTGCCAAAATCATTTTTTTTGCGATTTTTTCGAACTTTGTCCCTCCCTCCCCTGGGTCTGTTAACGATATTAACCAATTAGTGTAATATTTTGCGAATTTATTCCTAATTACAAATGGCAACTTTCCTGCACTATTGTGTTTTGATTATATAAATTTCGGTTTTATCGACCCCCCCCCCTAGTACATATATAATATACTCGTATATACATATAAATCTCAATTGTCAATATCAAGATTCTAATGATAGGTCTTATCTTGAAACTGCGTTATGTAACCATCCATAATAATACATGAAATATCTAATGAATATAAAATAATATACAAAAACAATGAAAAATTTTTCACATAACTGTATTTTAACTAAATATTCGCTTGTGCAATTAACTATTGTAGGTGATGTTCCTATGTTTCATTATTCTTTATTAGTCTGTAAACGGCACTATTCATCACAAAATATAATTTTTATCTCACATGGCTACAAGTGCACTCTACACGTGTTCGGTATTATTTTACTAAGCACTGAACTGACACCGAACTAAAAAAAATGCAGCTGCGCACTCGCTGAATAGTTAATTTCTGGCCAAGTCATTTGGCACTCTTTGACATTCGCCAAAGATGTTGTAAGCCCTAAGGTTTCGAAGTGTACAATGCACACGGGTGCTTTAGGAGAAGATACGCCTTCTTAAATGTGCAGAAACATGAACATCTCTTTAAAAGTATTAAATATTCTTTTGAAAGAAATGCTCAAATAATACGAAATTTAAAATAATACGCAATGTCTGTATTTAAAATAAAATTCTAAGGACTAAATGCAATATTTTCTCGGAGGCAACGAAAATGATCACCAAAGCGTGGGCAACTGCTTCAATAATCGTAGAAATTGTGTAAAGAATTCAGGGCTCCCACTCGGTCAGTTTTTCGAATACTAGTGTTTCTTTTTTTTTAGAATAAACTTATTTTAGATTTGTCTTGCAAATTTTGTAGAAAACTACCCGGAAAGTTTTTGTATTGCAAAAGTGACCTACCATAAAAATGTTTCTTCGGAATTTCTGGTATTCAAAAAATGGACCAGTGGGATCCCTATGAATTGCACTACAATTCTTTTCTAAGATATTCTTTCCTCTTTATTCGGGCTGTAAAATGTTTTTTGTTAAAAGTTTTGTCGTATAAATTACCTGGGGGTATGAAAGAGTTTCAAGTAGCGTAATTGAAGCATTGAATGTTTTTCTAGCAATTCAATGGAATAGGGATTGAATTTAAGCGATTACTTTTTTTCAGAATAACCGATTCTTTGTGCATAATAGAATTATAGTTATAGTTTTCTAGTTATAGAAACAATATTTAGTAGTATAATTAAGTAACTTACAGGAATTAAACATTTTTCTTCTAATTTTAACTACTAATATTTAAAAATTTTAAATTCATTGGTGAAATAGTTATTTCTCAAAACATATAAGTGGAATTAGTTGCACGGAAGAATTGTAGCAGTCAGAAAATGTATTGTTGAAAATAACATCAGTTAGATAACAAAACTGTTTTGTATTTCTTCTTAGAAAAATATTTATACATCTTTTCGTATGTTTTTGCCTAAACTTTTATAATAAACTATGATATAACTTTCAAAATATTGATGAAATAGTTTTCACAATGTTCATTTTACAAATATATATTTGTAATAAAAGCATATTCGTTTCTTAAAAATCATTTGAAATCTAAAATTTATTATGTAAATATTGTTCAAA
This sequence comes from Maratus michaelseni, assembly GCA_963931845.1. Classification (NCBI taxonomy): domain Eukaryota; kingdom Metazoa; phylum Arthropoda; class Arachnida; order Araneae; family Salticidae; genus Maratus; species Maratus michaelseni. The sequence continues at coordinate 142,162,798 of OZ007586.1, forward strand.
TTTGAATTCCCTTTTATAATAATTAATAATATCATTTTAATTACTTATAGAAATAAATTTTTCAATATATTTATAAAAATGGACTCGAAAAGCTCTTTCTGAAAATAAATATCTTAACAATTGAAATTTTTATTTGACATCATACAAATATATATATATATATAATGTTTCAATGGTTTAATTTTACAATAAGTTATATATATATATATATATATATATGTTCTCGAAAGTTTTAACTGTAAATTTTTCAATTTAAAATTGCATCGAACTGCATATGTAACTGATGATTGTTTATCAAAATTGTCCATCTCATTAACACATTCACTAAAGACTCCTTTTAACTGCTAAAAGGTGTAAAATAAAAACATCATAAATACTAAAATAACTTTTATTAGTCTGTTGACATGTTTTGCCTCTATCTGGGCCATTATCAAAAGAAATAACAATATTCTATAATTGCACGGCCTTTGAAGTTATTATTTGAAACGCTATCATTTAATCTTTCACATACTTTTTTCAAATTACGCACGTTATTTTTTACTTTACTTGGATGTTTATTTCTATATTTGTAACCATGGAGTAACTTGAGCCACAATTTCGGTTAAATTATGTTGCATTGTTACATATTGTATGTTTGCGTGTTACAACCTCTATGGTTTCTCTTATTATGGATGTAAAGTATAGACTGGAAGAAAAAATTATTTTACTTTCAATGAAATTTATTTTGTTGGTTTCTTCTTGATATAATCTTGCTAGGGCTGCGGTTTTCCTATTATACTTAATATCAGCTATATGCTCCTTTTTCTGTAACTAAATTTTCTGCTTACAATGCCTATATAGTAATTCTTTGATCCGCTTTTTTTAATAATAAGTATATCATTTGCAGTAAAATTGACCCAATTACCCAATTTATTTTCATAATTAATCAGGAGTATATGAAGTACCATTTATTAAAGAAGACGGATCAAAGAATTACTATATTGGCATGACAAGCAGAAAATATAGTTACAGAGAAAAGGAACATATAGTTGATATTAAGTATAATAGGAAAAGCACAGCTCTGGGAAAAGTATATCAAGCAGAAACCATCCAAATTAATTTCAATGAAAGTAAGATAAGTTTTACATCCAGTCTATACTATCCATCCATAATAAGAGAAATCATAGAGATTGTAACACGCAAAAATACAATATGTAACGATGCAGCGTCATACCGAAATTGTGAATCGAGATACTCCATGGTTTCAAATATCGAAATAAACCACCAAGTAAAAATAAAAAAATAACGTGCGAAATTTTAAAAAGTAAGTGAAAAATCAAATTATAATGTTTGAAATAATAACTTCATAGACTAATATTCTTATTTGTTTTGATAATGGCTCGGATTGAGCCGAAACATGTCAACTTACTAATAAAAGTTGTTTTACTATATATAATGTTTTTATTTTACGTATTTTAGCAATTAAAGAAGTATATTATTACCAAGTGTTAAAATTTGCTATATTTTCACTAAAAACTTGACAATAGTTCTTGTTAAAATTGAGTACTTATAGATAATTTTGACCGATAATTTTCCTTTCTCATAAACATATGTCATAATGTTAATGAGGTTACGTTTCATTGCTAATTTAGTCTGAAAAGTAAGATTTTAAGCTTAAAAATATCATCGTATGATGTATACACTTAAAATTCGTGAACAATCCATAATCCATATGTGACGGAAGAATGTATTCTCATTTTATATTTTCAAACAGTGTCATACAATGTTTCGCACGTGCTAAAGAAAATCTAAGCAACATCAGTATACATAGTGGATGATCTTGCCGACTGAAGATTAAACATTTACGTGTTGCTATTTTTTTTTTCATAATCATATGATATATATATTTTCCATTTCTTTTCCATATTATGATTTAAAACATAGTTTGTTGCATTTGTTCAAGATTAATTTATTATTATTTCATTTATTATTTGATATTATCTGCATTCAACAATATGTTTATGATTCTTGATATATTTAGATTTCCTCGTAGGTTTTATTTAATATTATGTTTTCTTTCTAAATTTTTTACAAAAATAATTAATGTAACATATTATTACATACCATCTGTAAATAAAAAGTTTGGTCAATTTTGTTATACGAACATTTTAGCTTTTAAATAATTACAAGAAAATTTTTTATACATATATATATAGGGGACAGTAGGGCAAAATTGGGTACCTAATGGTTTTCCTTTGTTGATAAAAGTCGGAACACTCCACAAAATTTTTTGGGGACATCTAAGCTATTCAAAAACTACACCTCTTTTCACAGAAAAATTCTCATCTACTTGGGAAAAGGCGTGTTCTAGAACCATCTGAAACAGCTTTGAAATTTGGTGGTAGCGTAAAAACCGGGTACTAATCATAAACAAAGTTTTTACACTTCCTGTAACAAAACGTTTCATTGTAATGAATTTTGAATCAAAATTTAAAGCATAGATGCATTTTTTAAAGTCAGTATTTTTTTTTTTACATTATTAAGTAATATTTAGTGTTTCATGTAATGACTTGCTCAGCTTTTACTTCTCGTATCCGCTGCACACATCATGTGCCCATTTTTTTCAGACCGCAGATTATATCCATCCTACATCACCTGTTGAGTGAAGAAACAATTCATTTCATAATTCAATGCAAAGCCGTCGATGCCCGGTTTTCTTCCCAACAGAGGGCCAAAAATCAACATGTTCGTTCTCCTGGATAGCTGGATGTACATACTTTTGGCATCAAAATATCGTGTGAAAGCTATAGAAAACAGTGGTTTAGTTTTCTAAATCGATCCTCCAGGCAAGATTTATTTGAAGAGCAGAAAAGACGGCAAATAATTAAAATTTTTGAGGTGAATTTCTTTCTCATAACATTGCATGGACATAGAGATTACCTCACTTCAAAAGCCGATGGAACATTTCTAGGAGATGCTAGGGGATGCAGTTAAGACGGGTTCTGTCCACAGGCCAGCACCCATCAGCTAGAAAACAGGGAACTTGGTGTGACCCGCATACCCATATTTATCCTAATATATATATATATATATATATATATATATATAACTTATAGTAAAATAAATATTATAAAAATTACAAAAATAAACATTATACAAAATAATGCGTTTTTGCGTCACCCGGTGTTCTCCCCGACTGAAGATTGAACATTTACGTGTCGCTTTGTTCTTCATTTTACACCCTCATATGATTTATATAATCTACGTATTTCTGTTCCAATTTATCATTAAATAATTTTTTCGATTATTGTTTTATTATCTACTTTTAAAATATGCTTATGACTCTTGATTTCTGTAATCTACAGATTACAGAACTGGATTACAGATTACTGGTGCTTGCGTGTGGTAGTAGCCTCTAGTCTCTCATCGCGCACTATGGTGGTTGCATGTCGTTAGCTATGGGAGATAGGGTGTTTGAAAGTGGTCAATCTAGGGCATTTTCATATTTCGACCAAAGAGTTCTAAAAAATGTTTGGAATCATCTAGAACGGGAATTGTTTCATTCAACTTAACATGAACTAATCAAAATATAGATTACTTTTTAAGAATTTAAGAAATTTACTTTCTTTAAGAAAAAAGTCTAAAGTAAAGTTTCTAAAGTAAATTTCTTAAGAAAAAAGATGATTTCGCGCCCCCTAGCGGTATGCTTGCTATACGCCGAAAATGACTATTTTTATCGAAACCGCAGAATAACGTTGCTGAGTTCCGGGCAACGCCGGACGGACCAGCTAGTTTATATATATATATATTTATTTATTTATTTATTTATATGCGCATATATATATATATATATATATATATATATATATATATATATATACGTATATATATATATATATATATATATATATATATATATATATATACGTATATATATATATATATGTATGTAAGTTAATTCTGTTTGCGTGAAAGTTCAGCGAAATATAAATTGCATTAATTAAGTTTAAGTAGGAAGATTAGACGAGAAATCTCCAGGATTAATGTTTAGCATATAAATTTATAAATTATTTGTGTAGAAAATTGCACTAAAGCTAATGGTTGTGTTTTAGAAAGAAGGTGGGCTAATAGCCTACAGTTTCTAGTACCACGTAATTTCACCGATAAAAGATCAAAGAGTATAAATTTCTAATAATTTATGTGAAGACTTATGTTTCTCATTTATTTCCAAGCATGTTTTTGTTCACTAATGGAATTACATTTCAGGGGTAATATAATTTATTACTTTATTTTATAAAATTTTACATACAGAGATTAAAAATAAAAAGTTTCGGAGGGTTTCGAAAGTATGACATAAAAATATTCCACTACGTTTAACAAATATATTTTTCTAAATAAAAACCCAAATGAGTATAATACTCGGATTGTTTATAGAAAAACATTCATTCGTTGAATAAATTAAAGGGATGTAATTTCTTTTCAAAATGCAATAGTTTTTTTAATTAACAAATAGTCCCCACGATAAAAATAATGATAGTATACTTTTTCCGTATATATATTATTTGAGGTAGCAAGAATATTACGCACTGCATTCTAAGACATAACTTAAAAACTTCCATAGATATATCCATTCAATTTATGCATTTTATACACTGATGTCCAGAAATTAAGGGTGCAGTGACGAATTTCAGACGTTTCGTCAAATATCTTACTGAAGCTCGTGAGGAAATGCTCGGAACGCCCTTGAACTTTGAGGTTGTAAAGAACATGTTTCACTTCATGTTTTTCAGTGAAGATTCTATCGCGAGGACAATTAGGGTTGGGGGAAATAATAATTTTAATAATAAAATATTATTTTCGATCACCCGAGTAACAGAAAATGGTAAAAATGGTCTGTTACTGTAGCAAATGACTATGCAGGTCCTGTTCAATATCTGTTTGCTTTTGTGTAAGCATAGCATGTATATTCGTGAAGCTGTTAACGTTTCTGTGAAAACTTCAAAAAGTTTTTTTTATATAGCATGCCGAGTTTTCAGTCGAATTTAACACCGCTTTCCCAAAACTTGACAAAAAATCGTAGAAATAGTATACTGTGATTAAAATATTAGTATATTGAATATTTGATGAGATATAGGTATTTTTATGAAATGAATTTTAACTGCGCATGCGCGAACTACAGTAAAGATTTTTTGTCATGATTTGATAGTCAATACTAATGGGGAACTCATATAAAAAGACCAGTGAAATATCGTGAAAACTTCAAAAGTTACAACAATAATTATTAAATTGAAAAATAAGTCCTATAGGATTGTATGGGACATATTTTTCAATTTATTAATTATTGCTGTAAATTTTGGAATTTTCACAATATTTCACTGGTTTAGTATTGACTATCAAATCATGACAAAAAATCTTTGCCGTAGTTAGCGCATGTGCAGTTAAAATTTATTTCATAAAAATACTTATATCTCATCAAATATTCAATATATTAGTAATTTAATCACAGTATACTATTTCTACGATTTTTTGTCAAGTGTTTGGAAAGCAGTGTTAAATTCAGCTGGAAACTCTGCATGCTATAAAAAAAAACCTTTTGAAGTTTTCACAGAAATGTTAACAGCTTCACGAATATACGTGCTATGCTTACACAAATTCAAACAAATGTTGAACAGGACCTGCATAGTCATTTGCTACAGTAACAGATCATTTTTACCATTTTTTGATACTTGGGTGATCGAAAATATTATTTTATTATTAAAATTATTATTTTCCCCCTAATTGTCCGCGCAACAAAATCTTTACTGAAAAACATGGCGTGAAACATGTTCTTTACATCCCGAAAGTTTAACTGCATTCCGAACATTTTCTCACGAGTTTCAGTAATATATTCGACGAAACATCTGAAATGGGTCACTGCCCCTTAATTTCTGAACACCAGTGTATTTTACATATATTTTATGCTAGGTAAATTCTAAAAATAGGTGAAAATTTAATTTCTCTTCAATTTTATTATTCTTACATCAATTAAATTATAGGCGATCGATTTCACATAAACATTACAACAATTATTTTATGGTAGAGCATTTCTTGAAACTGATTGCTCAAGAAAATCATATTTTAATTAAATGATTTTAAAGTTTTTTTTTCTGAAAATCTATTAAACATATTCACCTCAAGTTTTTAAAACTGTGCAGCGTGTTATGTTGATTATTCTTTAATCTGAATAATACAAGTTTTTCTTCCGATAAGCCCATAAATAACAACTTCTGGTAAGTTAAATACATACTTACAGTTTAACAGCTAAAACTGTAACAGCCATAATAACTACACTTGAAATGATAGTAAAAAGAAAATAATTATTTTTAGATAGCAAATTGTACAGTCTTTCAAATAAAACACTAAAATAAAAAATACAATAATTTTTCCTTAAAAATTGTCTTTTCAAGCCTAGTGGGATACCTCAAAATATTCAAAATACTAAACGCTATTCAACTTTTAAGAATTGGTATATTTTGAGCTGTATTATAGATCTTAAACATGCATGGCATTTCAAAATAATTGGTACAGATGTTTAAAGTTATAATACACATCACGAAAAATAACTTTTGCATAGGAAATTAGGGTTGCAATGCACGTGTCAATGGGAAACCGAATTTTCGCTCAAACGTTTACCAATATTGACAATATTGTAACGATATTTTCAACAGAATTGTTTTGTTTTCTCTAAAATATGATGACATTCTGAGAGGTGCTTTATATGACCATTATTGACGTCCAAACAGCACTTAAATAGGTGCTTTATATTTCCGAATATAATTGGCAGCTTGAACGTTGTGATTAACCGAAATAGAAGACTTCTATAACTTGTTCAATGTCAACGCATTTCACACAAAAGTAAGCTACTGTTTATTTCATTAAAAAAAGTACCTTCGTTATTGATACAATTTTTGATAATTTAATGCAAATTTGGGTTTGCCTTGGAGTGAAATGTATTGATTGTTTTCAAAATAAACGGGTTGAGACTCCGTATTTCTACACAAAAATTATGTATTTGTGTGTTGTCAGATCTAAACGTTTGTAATAATAATTTTGAAACTCCCTGTATAATGGTTTATTAAGTCGAAAATGAAATTATTTCTTTTATAGCTAAGATATGTTGCGGTTATTATTTAATGTTTTCATAACGAAAATATATATTTCAATTGAAATTCATTTTGCAGTTTTCAAAAAATTATTTCTATACCAACATTGTAAACATTCTTAGTATTTTAAATTAAAGTACATTTTAAATATATTAATGTGATATAATTTTATCAAATTTAAAATATTTAAACTAATGGTGTTAGGTTATTTTAAACTATTCAATAAATATGGTAAATAAATCACAAAAAATAAATGAATAGATATAACAATGATTATATCAGAGCCGGTAATTATCTTCTGTTTCATAAAGTTTAATGGTGATAATCAATTAAACTCAAATTTGCATACCGTTCACCAACTTTTAAATGTTTTACACTAATATTCTCTTTTAAAGAAACTATTTTTAAAATTCTCTTATCAGGTGTACATATTTTTAATTCATTTATTAAACGCGATCTTTAAAGTGGATCTATTAGCAAAGTCTGAAATGAAAATTCACTTTGAAAATACAGTAAGGTCGAACTTTGGTATCACGAATTATTTGATAGAATGAAAAAAATGCTATTCCTATGCATTTTGTACTCTAGTAATAGCAAAAAAAAAAAACATTTTAGCCGTATTTCTTTCTCACTAATCATCGGTATGTCAAAATATATTCTTTAAACAGAAAATTAAAATGATTAATTTTAGATAATTTCAAAATGTTTCCTTGAATCCCTGTTATTTCAGTTGTTTATGAGATCAATTGGCACTTTCCAGTTAGACGAATCCCATTTCGCGCCAAGTACAAATGTTGGCGCGAAAGTTAACAAAGATGTAATTCGCAAATACAAAGAAATGCATACGGTGACGCTAACCAAGGTCGAACATTTCTAGTGACATATAGCATAGTTTAATGGAAAGTATAGCTGTTTTATTGAATGGTAAATAGAGAAGATATTTACAAACAACAAAAATAAAAAATTCATTATAAAACCGGTATTAAGCCTTTATCTACCGAATTATGAATCAACAAATTGTTTAATCTCAATAATTATCTTCCTTGATGTCTGAAGGTATATTAGACAATTTATATTATAATAATATGAAATTTATATAAGGTTTTTTATTAAAACTGATTTAATAAAGCGGTAGTAATAGCTCTTTTTGTGAAATATTTACAAGAATAATTAGATTAATTAACAGAAAATGCTGTTAAGGAAATATCACAATTCTTTATCGAAACAATGTAAATAAATGTATTGTGATCCTATCATTAAATAGAAAGGTTTTTATAGTTGCAAAATTTTCATGTAACAATTTTTAAAAAGAGAAGATCTACACTTATGTAAAAGGTTGAGAAAAATACCACTTTATAAAATATTTAGCTTTCACTGTTTTGCTGTGCTTTCTAAATTTGATCTAGAAAAGTATTTTGTATAAAAACAAATCCTTATTATCATTATTAGACAGATTAAAGAAATTCTATACAAAGTTTTCTCTGATGGTACTTAAAAGTACCGTCAGTCGATAAAGGGTTAAACTTGTGAAATTTCATTCAGCGTTCCTGAAAATGTTTGATACATTTTCCCATGCCAGTGGTGCTGTATAAATGTAATTTAGATTCAACATTAAAAATAATAATTATAATATACTGAAGTTAATTGACAGAATATTCACAGAAATCTATAGATGCACGCTAAAAATAGTTAAATTGCACAATAGTTATTAGAGAACTGTTATACGGTAATCTTGAAAGCAATTCTTCATTTTAATATCTTTGTTAAAATGAGGGATTGAACTTTGTACTGATATATTAAGAAACGAATAGACAACGTGGTAAGAGTACAAAAGAAAATATTGATGTTAGAATAGCAGACAGTTGTTTCGGATCTTCTAAAGCTCCTTCATCGGTGCAATGGTTAAAACTGCAAGAAATGCACTGTCAGAAAAACACGTCTTTATACACTAAATTAATCCTCATTTTTCAACAAATAATTTCCGTGCTCTTAGAAAACATCCTTTTCCGTAAATTCTTCCCGAAAGTCTGTAGAAAAGGGAAAAGTTCCGTTTATTCTCTGCACGCATGCGTATTGGCTCTATCAATACTAAACTTTTAAAAAAATCGAATTTATATATAGAAAAAAGTTCTTTGGAATTTTAAAAAGTAACAATTAATTTTCCCATTAATTTAAAATTATTTGCAATTTATTTTTTAAAGTTATAAAAAAATATTCAAACTTAGAATATATTCTAAACAAACAGATTAAAAATATACAATAGTTAAATTAAATGGAAAAAATTGATTTTATTCCTAAAAGCAACAAACGAAAATAATGCTTTCAAATTAAAAAAAAGCAACAAATAATTTTCTCATTCATTTAAATTTTTTCACAATTTATTTTTTAAAGTTATAAAAAACACTCGCACTGAAAATATGTTCTAAACGAACACATTTTAAAACATATATAATAGTTGAAAGTAAATCGATAAAAAAAATTTTCTTTAATTTAATTAAAAATATAATATTCATATTTTACATCTAAAAATAAAATTAAGAATATATATAATTCATGTTTCTATCCTCTATTAATAAACAAAAAGTGTTGAAACCCCAACCACCATCTCATAATGACAAAATCTTTCAGCATTTAACTTAAAAATATCCAGGTTTCTAAATCCAAATTGTTCCCAAGCCACCATTTGAAGAAATCCACTATCATCGTTTCAAAGTCTTACTCTAGCAAGCGCCCGCTTACCTTACCGGTAAGACACTTGCACAAGACTCAGGGGTACCTGGTTCGACCCCAAGGTCAGCCAGAAAATATATCTGAATTTTAGCAACTATTTCCGAAATAGTCCATAGATGGCGGCACAAAGAGGGATGTAATATTTTAGAACTGAGGTTTTTCAAATAACGAAAAATTGCTCTCCTGTAACAGAGAAAATAAAATAAACGGACATTCTTCAAATAACAGAAATATTCCTGCAGCAGTGCGACCAGGGAATTTTCCGTAATTTGAAGGAAGTATTTCTGAGAGTGATGTATAAAAACCAAGAGAGAGCAAGAAATGGAGTTTTTGAAGTTTTCTCCGGGAGTTTTTCACTTCGCTGTTTTCACACTTACCACCATTTCACACTTGATCGCGGGGATGCATTTCTTGCTCCTTCTATGTTTTTATAAATTTATTTCGTGAAATTTTAACAAATGGAGTAAATGACCTGTCTTCCGTACTTTAACCATTGTAGCCTCTGGAACAGCTGTCTGCCTTTCTTACATTAATATTTTAATTTGTTATCTTATCACGTTGACTATTCGTTTCTTTGGCTACATTTGTTCTTTGGCCACAGTGCCATTTTAGGGTTTCGAAATCGGGAATACCATGACTGTTTTATCACCTACTTTTATGATAAAATTTCTCAAGAAAAATTATACTTTGCCTTGTAATAGTTTAACCCCAGATAGTTCATCATTTGGCAATTGCCAAATACGTAAGCCCTATTAAAATATTTTCATAATATTACCTTGAAAAAGGAAAAATTGAATGAAAAAATAATTTTTAAGTAACAATTTGAAATAAGATTACTGCATTTGTTGACGAAAAATGAGCAGTTTACCACATTTAGCAGAAAATTCTGACTGGTGTTTTTTAACAGAAAAATACCGATAAATGTTTTAAGCATGTTCTTGTTTTCGCATAAACACATAGAAGTACCTTTCATGCATAATTCAAACATTTTCTCCTTCATCTTTACTTTTTCATTTGATACTATTTCAAACTGTAATTTAAAATAATAACATAATGAGCAATGTTCGCTTATTTTTTTAGGGCCAGCATGCTACATGAACCATTTAAAGCTATTTCACATTTGGAAACTATTTTTAAGGGCTTTATTTATTAAGGGCTTTCCCTTATTTTTTCATAAAAATCTTTTACAGTGTACTGCAAAAATGGTTTTCTATAGAATGCTTCGTATAGTTTTAAAACTTGATCAGTCAAATCACGTAAATTTACATAATGAAAATACAATTTTGGAATATCGGCATGTTCTTACGGAAAGAATCTGTTTGTCTAAGAACATTTTTTTTTTTCACAGGTTTTGCTTGGAATCTCTGTTGCTGGACTTTCCCTTATTTTTTCATAAAAATATTTTCAGTGTACTGCAAAAATGATTTTCCAATATTTTCAATTACAAAAAAAAGTTATCGCCCGTAAGTATAATAACCTTCAAAAAGGAAAACGCCAGCAAAAATTTGCGATATAATACATTCTTAAAGCACTTTGTCTTAAAGCTATTTTTTGCAACGCAGGTACTCTTATTAGAAATCGCGGAATTTAATTTTCCATATTACAAATATTCTTGTTTATCCTTACTTAAGTTTAGTCTGATTTTGGCATAGAATTTTTGCTATAGAAACAAATACTCTCGGAAAACACAGTGACTGTGAATAAGAAATCTATATTATGTTAATTTTTTTTTAAATATACTTTTAAATTTAATCTTAGATTAAAAAAATAGTAGTATAAGGAACAATACATAAAATATCAAATTTTTATATTTAATAGATTTTTTTGTGGTTCAGGGTTTAGTTTAGTGCTCATATTTATAAAAAACAGGTAATTATTTTGATACACATGAACACATACACACACGCACACACTTATATATATATATATATATATATATATATATATATATATATATATATATATATATATATATATATATATCCAAGCTGCCCTAAAAGAGACTGCCGGTTTTTTAAAATCAGAAATAAATAAGCGGTAGCAGCTACTGAAGTTATAGAAGGGATTAATGTGTTATTTCTAGAATTTCTTTACAATGTTGCTTGGTTTTAGTTACACAAATCACCAAAAGCTCGCGCTGGGCTGTCAAAAACTGTTAGGTCTTTCAAACAAACATTAAAAAATGAATAAAAATTCACTCAGTTTTTACACTTCATTCCGTTCAGCAGTTGAAATGCCAGAAAAAAATTGCGTTCGAAATTCCAACGTACTTTGTTACAGTTTGAAACAGTTGAACATCATCTATCAGTGAAAATAAGGAAGCGTGCTAAAAAATAAGAAGCGTCACACATTACAAATTTTGAGTTATTTAATTGAATATTCGTGCGACTAATAAAAACAAAAATTAATTAATTTTTAGGTAAGAAAAAGGGTAACATTTAGCTACTCACACACATACACACACATATATATAAATATATATTATATTATACATATATATGTGAGTGTGCGTACAAATATATACAAGGTGTTCCAAAAACCTTGGCTTTTATTCCTTAAATATTAATCATAGACATATTATAAATTACAAAGTTGCGTAAAAAAGCTACAAAATTTTTTGAAATTGATTAAAATTTTCACGAATTAAATTTAAAGAAATACAAAATTTTAATTTTTATACGGTCCCCGTACGAAAAAATTCACAATGTTTAAAATGTATCCCATACATTTATAAGGTCATGTATAAAATGTCAGCATTTTATCATAAAAATTTGCAGAGATATGTTTAAACAAAGTTGGTGAGGGGTAAATCAGAAATTAAAATGTAAATATTTGCAGCTAGAGTGCAGATGAGGCGACGCAGAATTGCATCATAAACAAATAAAATATGGCTCTTATCTTTATTTTTATTTACAAATTTACAAAACTATGCTTCCTGAAAAATACCTTAAAATTTTACATGGTAAATGAAAGAATAAAACTTGGCGAGTGCGCAGAGGTGTTATTTGACGAATGCAGCTCTGTATTGGCATGGATGGAAGACAATTTGAACAAACTTTGTAATATTTGCGTAAAGTTATTATTTCAACGCACTTTAGATACTTTTGTACCATATAAAAATCACAAATATTATTAATTTATGCAACCATTGTTTTATTTATAATTTGTGTACGACCCCTTAAACGTGCTCATCCAACGTGCTCATCCATATTTATGTATTTTCATACATCTGCGACGTTTTATGATAAAATGCTGAAATTTTTTACATGACTTTATTAATGTATGGGGAACATTTCACTCATTGGGGAAAAAAATTATAAGGAGGCTGGATAAAAATTTAAATTTTGTATTTCTTCCAATTGAATTCCCTGAAATTTTTATTCGGCTTCATAAAATTCTGTACATTTTTTTGCGTAACTTTGTAATTTGTAATATATGTCTATGATCAATATTTAAGGAATAAAAGCTGAGTTCAATCTTTTTGGGGAACCCTGTGTATATGCATATATACAAAGGGTGTTCCATAAAAACTGAGAGTAAAATCATAAAAAAATCAAGAAATATATTTACAGCGAAAAATACATTTTTCTTTTTCAAAATACCTTCCCTCAGATGATATGCACCGGTCCCATCTTTCAACCCAATTTTCAAAACTAACAGAGAAGCCTTTTTCCGGAAGGTGCTTCAAAGAACCCTGCACTGCGAAAATCACTTCAGAACCTGTATTAAATTAATGCGCAGAATGCGAAATATCGACGTTTTCGAAATGTTAGTTAATGCCGCTATCTCTTCACATGTCATTTGCCGATTTTCTTGCAAGGATGCCCATACTGTTAACATTTCGATCATTCCCAACACTTTCTGGTTGGCTAGGCTTAGGAGCCAGTTCTGCAGACAAACGTCCTTATTTGAAATCGCCATACCATCTAAAAATCGTAGACTCACCAAAACATTTGTCTTTGTAAGCTTCTTTCATTAACTTAACTGTTTCTGGCACTGTTTTGCATAAACCACAGCAAAATTTTATGACACAACGCATTTTGTTTAACTCTGAAACACTCACCTCCATTTCTGTAGGGCAAATAAAACTAGTTCTTTAAACAAGCACGAAACTAGGAAAATAAAATCGTCTGCTTCGTTTAGAATATTTATAAACGTACAGTTAACGGTTTGAAAAAATCGCCTGCAGTTTTATTTTATAGTTTTGCAGTGTTACCACTACGTAAAAAAATAACTCTCAGTTTTTATGGAATGCCCTTTGTATATATATATATATATATATATATATAGACACACGCAAACGTTTACGTTTTTTCGCTACCAGGCTTTGAAAATTACATATACCTTATTTAATCATACATTTCTGTGATTAAATAAACCATATTTTTCTTTTTACAAAAGTTGTAAGAAAAAAGCTTAAAAATTATTAACTATGCATAAATTCGTATTTGAATAGGGTTTTTTTCAAACCATGAAAATATGCGATTATAGAGAAAAAATTGTATATTTTTCTTTTTTTTCTAAGCTAAAGAGTATTCCAAACTGCTTCAAACATTATTATTTTCATGGTTCTAAATACGATCAATCTTCTTAAGTGGAATATTTTTTTTAAATATCAAATTTTAAATAAACGCTTTTTTGAAATTTCCCTATATCCATTTATACGAACGAAAATCCATTTATTAAACCTAATATATATAATACTTCTCTTTTCTTATTTGAAAAACATTTCCTGCTTTTCAGATAAAATATTACCATATCTAGTCAACATGTGTTATTTTTATTTGGATTTTCAAAGCCTATATTGAGAAAGAAATCTACGAGTAAGGCAAAAAACTCTAAATTATTTTAGTGAAGCATTTTTTTTTTAAAGTTAAACGTTATTGCTGAAGGCATTCGAATTTAAATTTCTTCATTCGCATAGTATTATTTACGACTAAAAGAAAATAAAGATAAACTTCATAGGGTGCATAATAAATTAGCCTTGGGCTTTTTTAACTTAATATGTCAGCGGAAACTGATATGATAAATTATTTTTGCTCTGAATCTCTAATATTCATAAGATGATAGGACAGAAACTTATTTATCATAACGTTTGTATAACAACCCGGAAATTAACTGTTTGCATGAAAAAATACTGAAGAAAACATCGTTAATTATAATATTGATTATGGTAAATTTTTCATTTTTACATTAGTGTATAAATGAAACTCGTATTCCAAATATAAAAGAGTAAGCCATATTTGTCTGTTAAAATAAACCTATCTACAGTACAAAGCATATGATGACATTTTTTTGTTCTAAAGTATTATGGTTTACAAATTAATTCTAGGACACTTAAATAACATTGACATTTTAATTAAAGTATTGTTCAATAAATAGAAAGCATTTGAAATATCGTCAGTAAATATGCCTATGGGTACATTATAATGTAAAACATTTTGTAAAATTCTAAAGAATAAAAATATTATCTTTATAATTATTAAGAGAATATTTTTTATTCTATAGAATTGTGCAAAATATTTTTAATAAATTGTAATAAAGGTTTTTAATATCTGGAGGCACGGCAGTGCTTCCGCCAATTCGAGAAAACACAGCCGTAAGCATCCTTTTCTTTAAGCAACTCAAAGTACTTTTGACACCTCCATATCTTTGTACTGGAGTTTCCTAAAGAAATGAAACTTCGTCCATCCACAGTACGTTGCAAACAGGACAATTTTTTCAAAATCCACGTTTCTATTTTTTCTAGTTCAGAAGATATAGGAAATCAAAATTTCGATTTTTTAACACCACTCACTCACTCACCAATCATCAGAAAGGTAAGGTACATACCGTAGCCTGGAAACTTGAAATTTTGCATAAAGGTAGTGTTTAGAATACACAAAGAGAAAAAAAAATGGAAATCCGGAAAATTAGAAAACAAATCGAAAAATCGAATATAATTCGATTACGTAGCCTTAGAAACCTAAAATTTGGCATAAAGGAAGTGTTTAGGATTTAAATAAAGAAAAAATTAAAAAATTCGGAAGATTTCGAAAATTAATTTAAAATCGAAAAATTCGAAAATAATTCGAATTTGTGGCCCTTGAAACTTGAAATTTGGCACAAAGCTAGTATTTACAAAGAAAAAAACAATTAAACAAAAAGAAAATTTCGTAAAAAAATAAATAAAAATAAAAATAAAAATCGGAGAAAAATCGAAAAAAAAATGTAAAATACTTCAATTTGTTGGAATTTTCCAGAATTTTTAATTTTGTTTTTCTTTGTATCATAAACACTACTTTTATGTTAAATATCAAATATCTAGGGCCTCGAGTAATACCTCAGATCAACAGCTCCTTTCCTAGAAGTGACTGAGAGTACTTTTGACTTAGATCACATAGTTCTTGCTTAGGAACCTAAAACTTCTTTTTATCGAGAGGACTTTGCAAATAAAACAAAAGCTTCAGAAATTTTGGTACCTTTAACTCGGGAGAAGTCGCGCATACTCAGATTATGAAGGATTTTTACATTGTCACCAATAAATACAATTAATAATCGGCACTTTATTTAGTCTGAGACAATTGTTACAAATTCTATGATAATGTAAATTATAGATTACTTTTCGGAAAATAGTGGTGACAATTGTAAAAACCGTACGCACCCTGGGGTATATCATACCCCATGTGACTGCTCTCGGGTTAAATAATAGGGACAGGGAATGGGCTTGACAAAAACCAATAGATGATGTCCAAACAGAGCCCAAAGTCAAGAAAAGGAGGATTACTTACAAAAAAGAAGTGAAATCCCATCAAAAGCACCTTTCTTTTACCGTAAAACGTTCTGAGATCATGTAGATCCAAGTTTATCTCTCTTATTAACTCTGAAATTTTTATTCACACTACTCCCTATACGCCTAGTCTTAATATATGTATCTTTATTTATAGAATATTTTCTGACTTGCCAATTACACAGCACAAGGAAGTTATTACACCTTAATATGGGTGTGATGGGATGGGATGGGATTTGATTAAACCGATTATGAATGCGAGGGATATAAGCCTAAAAAAGGATGCCTTGGGCGGATATCTTTATGAAAGGGGATGTCTAGCACTTATTCACATTACATCGGAAGAAAACCACCTAAAACTTCGAACATCCAGCATGACTGTAGGAGAGATTTCGCACCCGGGCTTACAATAATATGTAAAATTAAGTCTACGCTACAAATACATATACGTTCATTGCTCATACCAATACTATTTCATACAATAATTTTATAAACTGGATAATTAAAATGTCAGCAACAGCCGTCAGATTCTCTTGCTGTGTAGTTGAGAAGTGACAAAATATTCTTTAACTAAAGATTTAGAGAGTAGGAGTGATTTGTGAATGAAAACTGCAGAGTTAATAAGAGTGATAAACTTGACCCTACATGAACTTTTTACGGTAAAAGAGTCACGAGACTTGGCTACATTTTTAAATGTGATATTTTATATATAGCTGAAATATATAGCTGAAATCTTTTATCACAAAATTGCTTGAAATTCGGCTGTCTGAGCAAACGGATGCACATTTTAAAGTTAACCTAAAGGTGTATAGGTAACTCTAGAGGGTAACACTAAATTGTGTTAAAATAACAGGCTGTATGACGAAATCCAGAGATATTAAAAATGCATAATTCTTCTTAATAAAGTGCCGTGGTATAATGGTGTATTGCATGTGCCGAAATAATCGTATGTTCGCTTCCTGTAAAAAAGCTAATCCACACAAAAAGCATTAGTTGAAACACAAATCTTCTTTCACGTGAACTTTTTATTATATTCAGAACATCGACACCCGGAATGAGGGAGGTGTCGTCTTATTTAGCAAAAGTTACGTCTTTTTCAGTCAAAAAGATCTGATGAAATTTTGCATAGACATTATGGCCAACACTTAGATGTGAATATGCCAAAACAATACATATCGGACCAGGCTTTAGACGTCACACTTTGACTGTTAGAGATAAACCAATATTAAGACTTGTTGAATGAGAAATGTGAAGGTTTACCAGAAATTGGCGCATATGAATTTGGTGATTTTAAAAGACATCACAGAGGTTATTTTGAGAAAACAACGAAAGTGTTATGGGAAGTGAACTAAAATTGTTGATTTTGCGTATTTATGCAGCTATAAATTTAATGAATATGACGTTTAGTTTTAGCATAAGATAATAAAAGAGGCAAAAGGTATTAAAGGCAGAGGGATACATGTGCTTGCACAACACATTAATATGCAGAAAGAAAACCGCATTGAGGAGAAATGAATATGTACTTTAACGTTGGGATTAAAAATAGCTGCTAGCATTTGGGTTAGGAAAAATGATTACTTTTGAGGCTAAATAATAAAGAATTATTTTGAATAAAGAAATAAATTGAAATAGAGAAATTTAAGATAGGAAAACTAAATTTTAGAATACAAAAACATAAAATATATATGATTCTATATCATTGGCTGCTTAGAATGTGCTAGTTAATTTTATCTCATTGTATTATAAAACAACACAGTGTCCGAAGGAAACCGGATTTTTCAATTTTATTTTCTAATTCAACCAGATTATCTTATAGTGCTTGAACTTCGGAATATTTGAATTTTGCTAGTATTGAAATTCGCTCTAGCTATTTCATTACGAATACTTCAAACATACGTATAATATTTCTGAAATATTGGCTTTAAATTGGCGTTAAATTGCAAATATTTCTAATTAAAAATATTTATATAATATTGGCATTTTATTGGAAATATTTCTATTGTAATGACAATAGAAAACAAAAGTATTCGTAATGAATTAGCTTGAACTAATTTCAATACCAGATAAATATGAATATTCCAAATTTCAAGCTGGTCGAATGGGAGAATAAAATTGAAAAATTCAGTTTCCTTCGAACAGCGCGTTGATATTTAATTCAATGAGATAAAATGAACTAGCACATTCTAAACATTTAACGAATATTTGTATTTCGTGTGAAGCACATCCGACGAATGCAATCGGTGACATGTTGTTCCCCATTATAACTAATGTAACAAATATAAATTTTGCTACAAAGGTAAAATATACATTCTATTTATTTACATAAAACGCATTCTCAAGCATAAAAATAATGTCATTCTATTACTTGTCAAAATGTAAGCTAAAAATAAGCAAAAAAAGCAAAATTATAAAATAACAAAATATTTTCATTTTTTCGTATCTACAAAGGTATATCTAATTCAAACATTTCCAACTCTGGTTCTTCAAAATTAGCGTCTATTGAAAAGGAAATAAAAAAACATTTTTTCAAAACAAACTGAAAGGAAATGTCACACAAAGGTACTCTTTAACAAATCTCTTTTTAGAACCAGCTGACGCAATTTAAAATATCTTGTAGCTTTAATAAAATATTTTTTGAAAACTATTTTCCTCAAAAGAAACATTGAAGCAATAAATACTAAAAGCGCTGATTTTTTTAATATAAAAATAACATTTAAAAATTGAACATGATCATAATTTTAATCCATATTATTCATTACTTACGTGATTGCAATATTTAGTAAGCTATAATTTTTAATTTTTAATAACGGACATTCTTTTTTTTCCGAGAATCTATTTATTTTTAAACAAACATATTTTATACAAACTTGTTAAAAACCTTAAACTAATAATTTATCACCAATCATGACAAATCAGTAATCGAAAAAAGTCTTTTCTTTAAATCACATTGTTTAATTTTCATAATTAGATGATTTAATTATATAAATATATGTTTGTGTGTGTGTCTTTAAAAAGTTCGGTATAATTATATATAATGTTATTAATAATTTCACATTACACACACTAATTAATTGATTAAACTTTACAACATTTGAAAGGAATAACTTAAGGATTAAACTAACATAGCTATCAAATGACTTTTTCTATTTCGAAATTTTACAGTAGTTATTCTCACATTTTATGAACGATTTTGATGAGCTGTAAAATAATTTTGACCTACGCCGAAATTTATTTTAAGGAGAAGTTTACTAGTTGTAGCCAAAAACCACATGTTTTATTGGAGATTGTTTACTTGAACTAGAATAAAGATATCATCTCTTTGAGGTTTGCACTACCTTTATTGACGTTTAGACAAGCTTTATAATGTTTTTTAATCGGATATATTTAAAAGTTTGCTTCATATGAGAGAATATGTGTGCTGTGCACCTCCAATCGGTTGTTATATTCACAATAATCAGTCATCTAAAATCAAATTTAGCATTACATTCTAAATAATTATGATATTTTCTACAGATTAGACCGAAATTCCGTTTAAAAAGGTCATAATTATCGAAATGGTGGTAATTTTTTTTAATGTTATTTTTTAGGTTTTATTCTTCTTTAGTACACTGTAAAAAAGACAGGTAGTTATTAAAAGTGATACATATTGTTAGTATCAGCTGCAGGAAAATGTACTTTTTTCATTTAACACAAAAAAATCGGCCATCAGAAAAGTGCTTCTGAACAAAAGTGACCGTCCAGTATGAAAAAACATACTCGTCTTATGAAGCAATACTTCAAGTGTTTCTGATTTTTAAAAATGCACTTAGCTAGTCTAGGCAGCAATGCCTATATAATATTGTGACGTCACGGAAACGTCACAGTGAAGTCAGACTCTGATTTTCTGGACAGTCTTTGTCCATCACATGACATCGATGTTATGTCACAGTGGCGCGGATGTGAAGTCGTTAATGTCGATTTGAGATCTTCTGTGAGCATTTTCTGGTCATGGTTTGATAAATTTATCGATAGTGTGACATTTGTAGCGAGGGTGTATCGGTAGGGTGAAGATATTTTCTCCGATCCCCACGCAACATATTTAGGTTGCCTTAAATTATTTCCCTGCTGTATTTGAATTTCAATCCTTCATTAGGTCGGATAACCGGATTTTACCCGAAACAATTTCGGATCGGGTCGCCTTTTTTTTTTGTTTGTTTTTCTTTTGCTGCAGATTGGTTTCAGAATAGAAACCTGCATAGAGTTCGAAAACAATAATTTACTTAAACCAGACATGAGACTTGCCGGATAGAAAGAGCCTTTGTACTGAGGATAAGATTGATTTTTTACTTCGGAAGGTAGAATTCGGGTCCGGTTTGGATATACCTAAATTACGGTGACCCTGGTGACCTACAGTAACGTCACAGTCACCATGCATGTTTTACGGGTACAAGGGCATATTTGTTCAACATACATATTCCTAAAAATAAATATTTTGTTTGGCTAAAGATAATAACCTAACCTTAAGGGGATTCCGCATTCTTTATATTAAAAAGATTTTAAAAAATACTCAAGTAAAAAATGGTTCAAGAACTATTTTTATTTGAGTACTTTTTAATACTTTTTTGATATTTTATTAAATTATTTTATGAAGGAAAATGATTTAATCAAGAAAAAAAATGTATTTATTGTAGTAAAATGTTATTTTTTTTAAATAAATAAAATTTTAAACAACATTTATCTTACAATTTTGAACGTTTTGAAACATTTCTTTTGAATACTTTTTTGGAAGTGTGCTCTTTAATTGTAAGGATCAGATATTCAAAAAGTTAATTAATTTAAAAAACAGACATGATATATGTTAAATTATAGCAAAAATGTCTATTTATTCAGCATTTTTATTTTTTTAAATAAAAAATTTATATTACTGAAAATTGAACTGATTCTTAAATTTATGAAATAAAGAATCTCTTGTAAATTTCGTGCAGTTAGAAGATTGCGAATAAAGAAATTTCAATTTAAGAGCCTACACTAGTCACGCGAAGAAACGCTCACGCTAATGTTAAGTCTATGGGAAGGTTATCCCGCGATTTCTCGCTCGCATTTTAATA
Organism: Maratus michaelseni; assembly: GCA_963931845.1. Lineage (NCBI taxonomy): Eukaryota > Metazoa > Arthropoda > Arachnida > Araneae > Salticidae > Maratus > Maratus michaelseni. The sequence goes on from OZ007586.1 coordinate 142,184,505, forward strand.
TTTTTAAATGATTTTTTTGCGTAGGATAGCTGAGGTCGATCTTCAACGTTGTTAGATTTTACTTATTTGATTTTCGTTAAACTTTCTTTATAAGCGGACATTTTAAATTTTGGAACCGGTTAGAACCGGTTCTGAAAATGAAAGTACACTTATATAAAAAAAAAACTCGAGCCAAAATCAAAAAAGTAAAAACTAACAACGATAGATATCGACGTCAGCTATCCTATGCATAAAAAATCATTTAAAAATATTAAAATGCGAGCGAGAAATCGCGGGATAACCTTCCCATAGACTTAACATTAGCGTGACTAGTGTAGGCTCTTAAGAGCCTACATCAGTCACGCGAAAAAACGCTTCAGCTAATGCTAAGTCTACGGGAAGGTTATCGCGCGATTTCTTGCTCGCATTTTAATATTTGTAAATGATTTTTTTTGCATAGGATAGCTGAGGTCGATCTCTAACGTTGTTAGTTTTTACTTTTTCGATTTTGGTTCCAGTTTTTTTATATAAGGATAATTTCACTTTCAGAACCGGTTCCAACCGGTTCCAAAATTGAAAATGCCCGCTTATAAAAAAAACCGTAACCAAAATCAAAAAAGTAAAAACTAACAACGTTAGCGATCGACCTCAGCTATCCTATGCAAAAAGAATCATTTAAAAGTATTAAAATGCGAGCGAGAAATCGCGCGATAACCTTCCCATAGACTTAACATTAGCTGGAGCGTTTCTTCGCGTGACTAGCGTAGGCTCTTAAGGCCGGAATTATTTTACTTTGTAAAAATCGGAGTGAAACGGGAAAAAAACACAATAAATCGCTATAATTTCAAAAATCATAGGGGACAAAATTTACTATAGTGACATAAAATATTGTAAGTGAAATTCTTTCGGGAATGTTAAAAATTCGCTTTGGAACGCGAAAATAATATGTTAAAAGTCCGTAAATATGAAAAAAAATTATGTATTATAATAAAAGTTTGAAATTGAGTTCCTTTTACGAATGTTAAAAATCGTCGTAGAACGTAAAACCCCCTAAAAATATTGAGAATCGTGAAAGAAAAATGTAGTCATATAAAGCTAGATCTCTATAAAAAAAAAAGCGACTGGATTAAAAATATACATTGAAGTACATTGAAAAAACATTGACATCGGCTTTTATTAATTAAGTATTGATCATAGACATATATTATAAATTACAAAGTTACGTAGAAAAATGTACAGAATTTTAAGAAATCGATTAAAATTTTCATGGGATTAAATTTTAAGAAATATAAAATTTAAATTTTTATACGGCCCCGCACAAGAAATTTCCCAAAGAGTAAAATTTTCCCCATATACTAATAAAGTCATGTACAAAATTTCAGTATTTTATCATAAAAAGTCGCAGAGATAAGAAAATACATAAATGCTGATTTAAACCACTTTTCGATGCCTGGATATGAGTTTGCAAAGGGGAAAGTTCATGTCGGATTGTCGCGTTTCAGCAGCCGTACACAAATTACGAAAGAAAACATGACTGCATAAATATAGAATAATTGTGCTATTTATTGTATAAAAGTATCTAAACTGTGTGGAAATAATGAATTTACGAAAATATTACAAAGCTTTTTCAAAATATTTACATTAAGTTTACATTTCTGTCAAACATTTCTAAGCTGTTTTAATGTTCATTGACTGTGCCATTTCCAAGTTTTATTCTGTAATTCATCATGTAAAATTTTTAGATATTTTTCAGGAAGCACAGTTTTTTTTTAATTTGTAAAGAAAACTAAAGATAAGAGACATATTTTATTTGCTTATGATCCATTTCTGCGTCGCGTCATCTGCACTCTAGCTGTAAACATTTACATTTTAATTTATGATTAACCCCTCACCAACTTTGTGTAAACATATCTCTCAGACTTTTTATGATAAAATGCTGACATTTTGTACACGACCTTATTTGTCTCTGGGGCACATTTTACTCATTAGGAAATTGTTTCCACGGAGTCCGTGTAAAAAATTAAATTTCGTATTTATTCAAATTTAATCCACTGAAAATGTTAATCGATTTCATAAAATTCTGTACATTTTTTTTTACATAGCTTTGTAATATATGTCTATGATTTATAATATCTGTCTATGATTTATAATATATGTCTATGATTTATAATATATGTTTATGATCAATATTTAAGGAATAAAAGACAAAGTCAAGGTTTCTGAGACACCCTGTATACTCTGCTTTAAGTTGCGATTTCTTACTTTAAATTTTTCACTAGAATCCCACTTTACTGAGTCACATTGTCAAACATTATGAAAGAAAAAGGCATACGTAACGAAAAATATATTTTATATGCAAGAATACCTACGGTATCTGTGAATCATTTTTTGTTATCTTATGATTTTATTTTTTTTGGTAGCTTTGTAGGTTTAGCGCCATCTATGGGCAGTTGTTAGAACATTTTTTTTCACTTGCTTAAAAACAATTTTCGATCATGAGAAGCATTTTCGTGTTCAAACTGTACATTTGTACGTCAAATACTTGATTTTAATTGAATTTTAAAATGTGTCAATACTTTTGACCAAATTAACGGTACCGGTAATGGAGGTGTCTCAGTAGGATTAAATAGACACTTTTTCTCAAACATCCGAAATTTATTTTAATTTTTACTTCAAAAACTGTTCAAATAACTATCCAAAATAATTTGTTTTATTCACATGATATCTTTATGAATAAATATGGCTGCTTTTGTTAAAGCTCTCAAACCGGAAGTTATTTAAATAAACGGAAATTTAAAAATTTTGTAAGAGAGAAATGAATTTATTATTATGAGATAATGGAAGGTGCAACTTACAAATCTTGAATGTTTTAAGACCATTAACTGAATATATTTAATGGATATACGGAAAAAAAAATCAAAAATATTTTCTGAAAACATAATTTTCATGTATAATAAATTATTAATAACGTCCCATCTCCGAAAATTATCGTTATATTGATCTAAAACTGATCGCCTACAACTTCTGTAATGTCATGAATGTAATTAATTTTGGTGTAAATATCTAAGAATTTCATGAAATTTTACAGTTTCTTTTATATATAAGCATGCAGAAAGTATGTATAAATCATCAAAGTGATATAATTCGAATGTGTATATCTGTGCATGTTTCTATTTTATATTCTTAGTAACTGAAATATTTATTTTTAAAAATTAATGAACTTATCATTAATTTTGTCACGAGAACATTTTTGGTAAGTATGAAGTATTGCATTATTTTTTTTCTCAAGCTTGTAAGAATTAAAAAGAAATTTCTTCAAAATAATACATTCAAGAGATGAAATTGTCTTTTCATATACTAATTTATTTGAAATAATCAGTATTATGCTTATTTTTGCTTTTTTTAAAAGTATGTCTCAAATGTTGCGGATATCTTAATAGTGGTAAATATGTTTTACCAAAGTTATTTATTACTTCAAAATTTAGAGTATTATCAGATTTCCAGTTTGAATTAAACAGTAGATAGACACCTTGTACTATTTCTAAGTAAAGTTATTCTTAATCACATAAGTAAGAAGATACGATATTTCGATATCTAAATGAACACTATGTCGTTAAGTTAAATTATTAATCTAAAAAAGAATGTCACAATTTGGCGACAAGATGTTAATACTTCTAAACATGATGAAAATAATAAAGTTAATTTTACAGCAAACTTTACAAAAAAAAGTTATTTTAAAAGAAAATCTGGCAAGTGTAAGAACTGGTTAAAAAGTCATTAATGTGTTAAGCTTTAACTATAAATAAAATGTTTCACAATTATTTAAATTTTAAAAAGAAAAACAAAGTTCATTGTCTGTCTGCATGAAATGTCACCGCACGACTTACAGAACAATTCTGCATGAGAATTATTTATCTGAATAAAAATGGGAAAATGTTGTTGTTACCGATATTACATAGGTGTGTGCGATCGATTTTAATGAACAGAGAAATATTTATCAATAAAAAAGTGATCAAAATCCCCTCAAACTGCTGAAAGAATATAACGAAACTTGCTTTAAGCAGGGGTGTCCAACCTTTTGGTCGTTTTGAGACGCATTTACGAAGGAATGTATAAATATGCCTGCGGCCACGTTTATGAGAAAAAATCTTATTTCGGGCCGCAAATACACTATAGTAATACTAACTGCATGGTTAGAAAACACATACTATGACATGCGTTGTATTAAACTATAGATTATTGCCAATTTTATTTTACTAAGGGGGAAAATTGCGGGCTTCAGACATTTCATGAATTGTAGTTTCCCAACATTGTCATGTTTACTACTAATTTTACCAAAATTTTGCCAATTGTCATTGATATTGTTGGCAAAAATATGCTTAGCAGTTTCAAATGCAGTTCAACAACAGAAACAAGTTGACATATATAAATCTAAATTAGAAACTTTGTCCTTTCGAGATTTTAATTCGACAGGACTAAAGCATGATATCCCCATCATCTATAACATGCCTATCCTAATGTAACAATGTAACATTATGTAATAATTTAAACGAAAAAAAATGTCCTGTAAGCATCCTGAAATTGTAATCAATAATGATATACAGTGTATTAAATTGTAGAATGTGTTGTAATCTAAATGTAGAAAAGGATTTGCAAGAGCGAGTCACCCGTGAGACAATCTAGTTGCCTCTAAGTAGTTGCGCCCCTTCTATGCATTTAACATACCTACTCTAACTTGACAGGTACAATTATATGTCAGCCAAGCGCACTCATTTGTAGAACAGGGTTTCCCATAAAGTTTATCTGATCAGTGTAACACAGGAAATGCAATGATCACATTCTCTAAACAAGAAATTCATACTTTCATGATCTTGTAGCACTATTCTTTTAAATGTATTGCAGAATCAACAAATTTAAAATACTACGTTAATATCTCGGTGTTTTAAGAAAATTTTCGATTATCTGCCGGGCTACATTCAGTACTGTACAGGACCACATGTGTTCCACTAGCTGGGGTTTCTACGGTCCTGCTTTAAAAGATCTGCAGCCGGCTTTGCATACACTGAAAAATTAAAAATAGATCAGGCAGAAATATATAAATAAATTTCAATTACAATAAGAACCTTATTTTATCCATAGTAGTCAATGTCATCTATGTAAGCTATGTCATCTATGTAAGCTATGTCGTATCCACAATACCATTAGTCAGTAGAGTTGAATTAAACATGTATATCTATACTAATATTATAAAGGAGTAAAGATTGTTTGTTTGTTTGTTTGCTTGTTTGTTTGTAGGGGGTAATCTCTGGAACTACCGAACCGATTTCAAAAGTGATAGTGGCAAATTAATGGTGACAACCCCTGCTCCAACATAGGCTATATTTTATGTCGGTGCCACTAACCCCAGGGGGGTGCAGGAGCGAAAAACGTTCTAAAATTGCACTTTTTAGCTCACAGGCTATCAAAGCCTGAGAGCTAATGTGCCCGCCCGTTCTGTATGTATGTACGTATGTACTTAACGCGATAACTCGTGATAGAAATATCCGTTTATCTTCAAATTTTGGTTATAGGTTTATAGTGATAAGGCGCTTCCCTGATTAGTTTTGGGGGTTCAATGGTTAAGTATAAAGGGGGAAACGGGTGACTAATCCCCCCTTAATTTACATAAATGGGTTTTTCGTGAAGAATTATCCAATTTGATTCAAATTTCGTTTATAGGTACATTGGGATAAGGCACTTCCCTAATTAGTTTTGGCGGTTCATTGTTTACGTATAAAGGGGGGGGACGGGGAACTAATCCCCCCTTAATTTAGATAAATGTGTTTTTCATGCCAAATTATTCGATTTGATTAACATTTGGTTTATAGGTTCATTGTTATAAGGCGCTTCCCTGATTACTTTTGGGGGTTCATTGGTTAAGTATAAAGGGGGAACGGGGGACTAATCCCCCCTTAATTTATATAAATGGTTTTTTCGTGCAGAATTATCCGATTTGATTCATATTTTGTTTATAGGTACATTGGGATAAGACGGATGCGTGATTAGTGTTGGGGGTTCATTGGTTACGTATAAAGTGGGGGACGGGGGGCTAATCCCCCCGTAATTTAGATAAATGTGTTCTTCATGCTAAATTATCCGATTTGATTAAAATTTGGTTTATAGGTTCGTCGTAATAAAGTGCTTCCCTGATTAGTTTTGGGGGGCCATTGGTTAAGTATAAAGGGGGAAACGGGGGACTAATCACCCTTAATTTACATAAATGGGTTTTTCGTGAAGAATTATCCAATTTGATTCAAATTTTGTTTATAGGTGCATTGGGATAAGGCGCTTCCCTGAATAGTTTTGGGGGTTCATTGTTTAAGTATAAAGTGGGGAACGGGGGGCTAATCCCCCCTTTATTTAGATAAATGTGTTTTTCATGCCAAATTATCCGATTTGATTAAAATTTGGTTTATAGTTCGTTGTTATAAGGTGCTTTCCTGATTAGTTTTGGGGGTCCATTGGTTAAGTATAAAGGGGGAAACGGGGGACTAATTCCCCCTTAATCTACATAAATGGGTTTTTCGTGAAGAATTATCCAATTTGATTCAAATTTATTTATAGGTACATTGGGATAAGGCGCTTCCCTGATTAGTTTTGGGGGTTCATTGTTTACGTATAAAGGGGGGGGGGGACGGGGGGCTAATCCCCCCTTAATTTAGATAAATGTATTTTTCATGCCAAATTATTCGATTTGATTAAAATTTGGTTTATAGGTTCATTGTTATAAGGCGCTTCCCTGATTACTTTTTGGGGTTCATTGGTTAAGTATAAAGGGGGGAATGGGGGACTAATCCCCCCTTAAATTATATAAATGGGTTTTTCGTTCAGAATTATCCGATTTGATTCAAATTTTGTTTTTTCCACAGATTAATCTCGGAAAATGAAACATTTGAAGTTACTGAAAAAAATAATAGCTCGAAAAGTATTTGTCAGAAAATTGTTAGACAAGTCGTTTGACAATTGTTAGACAAGTCGTTTGAAATGTAAAAAATTGTATTTTTCTTGATATAAATTTAAAATCTAATGATTGTGCCGTTTTTCAAATATTGAATTTCAAAAATTACCAAATTCCACAATGGAGTACCATAGCAAAACCTTCATGCGTAAAAAGATAATGATAAGGGCGACGTGTCCTGACCTGTATATTGGCACGAGTCACAAATTATAGTAGCCTTATTATTCTGTTAAAATATAAGAGTGAATTATGGAACGTCAATATTTTGTTTGATTAAAAGTTTGTTAAGAGAAATATATCAGCGTAGCGGGCGTAGCTTGCTAGTCTTATATATTATGTATATCTAGAATCCCTATATATCTAAAACATCTATTAAATTTTTAGATATATCAGAGCAAGAAAATGGTTTTATAGAAATAGCCTTTATGAATATTTCTGCTATATCTATATGTATTCCACTTTTGGAACTTTAAGCGTTTGAATTTTTAAAAAGATCACAGATCCATCGAAAACAATTTATAGACTGAAAAGACTTGTGGAACAGGAATGGGAAAAAATTTCCTTTGTCGATATTTCAAGTATGATTATTGTCTGTTCAAGTAAGTTACGGATTGATAGATAATCACAAAGGATATCAAATAAACTATTTAAATCCCAAAGAGTTTTCACAAAACTTGATACATAATCCATCAAAATCATGCAATAAATAACTGAATAGACTTTACTTTAAGAAGATTGCGTGTTCTATATTTATAAGAGGAAATAATTTAATTTATACTGCTTATATTCCATGTAATAGTTAAATATATATTATTCAGAAATTATAGTAATTTGGAAAATTCTAATTGCCCTTCTTTTTTGTTAATAAATTTTATCTGAGAGGTATAAAAAAGTTCATCACGAAATACGAATTTCATCAAATGCAGCACTAGAGTAGGTTATTGCATTTCTAATAAGTCACATGACGGTGTCGTCTGTTTTTCAGTTTACTCAGCTATTTCTGTCTAAGAACGAAAATACATTATTCATCATATTTGCTAAAGTATGTTTTTTTAAATTATATTTCGCTAAAGCAAATAAAGTGCTGAAAAATTGTATAAAATTGCTTCGCTGTTTTTTTAATGTAATAATGGATCTTCCAGAAAAGTAAAAATGTGATATTTACATATACAAGGTGATTCAAGAACATGATAAGTGTAAGAGAACGTTAACATAAAGAAAATTTGGCCAGAGTGACGCAATTTAGTGTGCAACAGTATTCTTTGTAAACTTAATAGCTCTATTGCTTTACCAGAATATGACAAACGAAACGATAATTGTCATCACGTGACGTAGAAAATGAATCAAATTGAAGACAATCTAACGTGGATACATCCCATTTCAGGATGATGTGCAAATGACAGGCAATCATTCACGGTTACTTCACATTATAGTCGTCAAATCCCCTTCAGAGTCACATCAGAGTCATTATGCGACGATTTAGACAGTTTAGATTTTGGTTATCGAAAACTGTGACAGTGATCAAAGTTACAATGACCCCACGTGTCCCAGGCTACGACACTTCTGAACTTCTGAGACTCCATAATTACGTCACATCAGCGGACTGTGATACTATGGAACAATGACATGTATTTTTTTTTAATATACATTCAAACCAAAGGTAGAAGGACAGAAGAACATTAAATGATTATCATTAATTATTAATAGTATTACTGAGTCTGTGGTTGTATTACGTAGTACAATTTAATACTTTTAGAATCTTTTAAAAAAGAAGACAGTTGAATTTTTAACATAGGATAATTACATACTTTTTGTGAACATTTTACAGCAGAAATTCTTCTTAGGAGCACCCTTCCCCCCCCCCCCCCTGGATTGAGAAGAATTACAAGTTAGACCTTGATTATCCTATTTCCTCCTACAATCTATTTTTAATATTTTTTTGTTTCATATTAACATTTTATCATAAATTGTTATATTATTGACAGAACTGTAAATAAAACAAATTAAGTTTATTAGTTTATGAATTATAAAATACTGCAAAAAAGTACTATCAACAGAAATTTTCCAAAAAAAATAAGACGTAACACGATATTAATAAAACAGAAACCAAAGGTATGACATACATGAATTATTTTAAGATGAATAATTTTTAACATTAAATTCAAATTTTAATTACCTATACTATAAAGCAAAAATATGTCCGTGTGTAGCGATGATTGATACCTTCAAGGTTTACATTATTTAAGTTTTTAATATAACTTTGGACTAATCACCATTTTTTAGCATTTAAAATAAAATACTGAGAAAACAACATTACATTTATCCCTTTTGCTGGAGAGTCAGGGGGTTTTAAGAACAACATATGAAGCATTTTTTAAATTAGAACTATACCTCTAAAACTAATGCTTAAAAAATTAGCCATTGGTCAACGATAAAGAAGGACACCCAGTATATACACAAGGAGTTCCAAAATTCGGCCAAAAAATTAAGAGGGATGATAAAAGGCATCAAGAGGATGAAAACTTACTATAAAACATGGGGTCGCAAACCACATTTAGTGGGATAAAATCGCAAAAATAGTTATGAAGAGTGTGACGTCGAGGGGAACAAAATGGGTCAATAATAAGTAGAAAAAATATTTATATGACGTCAAGCATGCTTACAATGCATTGCAGTTCAACTTCAGAAAGGAGACGATGACACATTTGTATAGAAATTGCTCAAAGTTGCGGTCAAGAAGGTACATTGCACAGCCGACACCGACGAAGGATTGCCGGACGCGTTAAAACATATTCCTATAAAAATATCCTATAAAAATTTTTGGAGCACCCTGTATATATATATGTATAATATCTTTTGTATTCTGTCCTTTTTATTAACCTTTTCCAGTAAAGTATACTATTTAGACATCCTGTGAAACTATTTTCCGTTTTTGTACATGTTCTAACTGTTCACTTTTCATCTTGACAAAAAGAAGTATTGCCATTATTTCCTCTCTGCCTTCAAGAATATGGGCACTATATCGAAATAAAAATTGGAAGCTTGCCCTTTAACATTATGGAAGAAGAAGCAATATCGACAGCACAAAAGTATGCCATTTTTTTATCATTTCATTCATCATTTCACCACTGGAATTTTCTTAATTCAAGACAGAATGTCAAAATAAGATTTAATTTATTATAGATGCAATGAAATAAGTTTATTAAAAATTTTATTGCACATTTATAGTATGGTATTTCATATTTTCCGTCTTATGAAAAAAAAAAAGATTTTGTCTGTTATGTAGTCGAAATTATTTAATTTAGGTCAATAGAAATTTTAATATATTTTTCAAGTTTATAAAATTATATGATAGGTACAGTCGGTCCAAATAAGAGGAAAAAAACCCACCATACTATTTTATTGCCATATAATCGCAATGAGACGCTAGAGGCACCATTCGAATAGTAGAATTCAATTTCGGTCGGAATACAAGTTGTATTTTTGAAATAGCGGTCGTCTACTTATTAAAAGTTGAATAAACGTATTAGAAATACTTAATAAAAGGTAAATTTTACAAATGGTAACATAGATTTTTGATGTCATAATTAAGTTCCTAGGATCTAAAGAGTCTGGAAAAAGGTATTTTTTATACATTTTATTTTTTATCTTCACAGTGTTGTAACAGAAAATGTGTTAGGTGTTTATACATACATTTCGTATACAATTAAGATCTTTCAATGAAAATACCGAGAACATTCAATTGGTCAGCAAAAAAATGCAGAAACTCTCTATATAGTCTATTAAACTCACTTTATCAGAAAGAAAATTCAATAAAAAAATTTCGGTGACTGGTTCAGACTTTTACAGGGTGGTTAAAATTAAACTGACGGTACTCAGAGGCAAATAACTCGGGTTCCACAGAACGGATCTGAATGAAACTTCAGATTAATGTTATGTAGATCATGCAACCGAGGTTTTCGTAAAAAAAAAGTCTCAAATTTTTCCAGCAGGTGGCGTTTTAATAATGTAAAATATAAGATAATGATTCAAAAATCAAAGAATAATGGAATGTTTTATTTATTTACAGACCTGTGCGCTCTATGTTCATGCCTTGGCGGACAGCAGTACCCTGCAAGCGTACTACCGAATTATCAACGGCCGCACGCAACATATAAGTAGGAATGAGGTAGACATGGCGTACGATGTTAGCTTTCAAGTGCGTTAAATTAGTTACACGTCCTTGATAAACATGATCTTTAAGAAAACCCCAACAGTCAGAAGTCACATGGGTTCAGATCTGGTGACCTTGCTGGCCAGGAAATCATGAAAGTACGCGAAATGACACGTTCATCGGAGAAGTTGGCTTGAATTACATTCTTTACACATCTCGCCGTATGAACAGTTGTTCCATCTTGCTTGAATATTGTGGTAGTAAAACAGCCTCTTTGACTTAATGCCGGGACAACATGATTCTCCAGAAGTCTGCTGTATCGGTCACCTGTTACTGTACGCCTAACAAACCTGTTCATTGTGACTTCCTCGAAAAAATACGGACCCAAAATAAAATTCGCCGTGAATCCACACCAAGCCGTGACGTATGGGTAATGTAGTGGCTGTTGTTGCACGGCATGAGGATTGGTGGAACCCCATATGGGACAGTTATGGGTGTTTATAGCACCATCTAAGTGAAAATGAGCCTCGTCAGCCCATAAAATGTTCGATGGCCAGTACTCATCCACTTGCATCCTCGCCAGAAAACTCAACGCAAAATCAAGACGCACATAGTGATATTGTGGTTTCAACTGTTGCACGATATACATCTTTTAAACATACAACTTCAGAATTTTGAGTAAAATCATGCGCACGGTTGACCATGGAATGTCCAATGCTCGTGCTATTGAGAGGCTACTTACAGAAGAATTTGAAGATGCATCAGATGTTGCAATCGCAACTTCCTCCACAATCGCCGCACAGTGTAAGATTTTGCAAATCTAGCGGGAAAAAATTCAGAAAATCGATTTTAAGTAATTTCAGTTTTAGACATTTTAAATTACATCTAATACATTGAAGAGAAAAGAGATAAAGTGAAAGCAGTTTAACTCCACAACAACACCATCAAAAGTCGGCTCAAAACCACGTTTTCTTTAACCCCTTGAAGGGCACCGGTATATTACATATACCACTTAATTTTAATCCCAAAATGCCACAATGACACCGGAATTTTGTAATCAAATTTTTGATTGATAAGGTACATGAGGAAAAGCTTTTACTTATTTTAAAATAAATTCGTTCGTTAATCCTGATGTCAATCAATCATTTCAATATTTTAGCTACAAGAGTACTTTGCCCCTGAAGGGGGTAAACCTTTTTAGAGCGGCGATTGTTGTAGATGTAATTGCAAATAATATTTATGGCTAAAAATATACTTATTTTGTAAATATTGTTTTATGATAGTATGGAATCGTTACAACAAAGTATTTACTTTTTAGTTTATAATTACGATAACTATTTAAAAGTGTTACTTCTTAAAAATAAACTTGTAAGTTTATATGTAAATTATTTGAAAGTTTAATAGCATATGATAAATTAAAAAAGCTGCCAAAAATTTTGTACACTCTGGTACATTGTAAGGTAATTTTTTTTGTAATTATATATGCATATAGATATAAAATAAATCAATTTCAGCTGCAACTATTTGCAACTTTTGAATATAAGTAAGTTTTTACAGGTACTGAAGTGTTAATTTTGAAAAGAGAATTCTATGAGATATTTATAAATGATGTTACTGGACATAAATCATTTTCAGTGAATTCTAAAAATATTTGGATAGTCAATGTATTACACAAATATAAACTTCAACATTGCTCATATGTTATGTTAGACCAGATTAAGCGGCTGATCCATTCGTATATGATTGACATTAATAGAAGATGGAGAAATTGCCATCGCATGAAGAACGTTTTTTAAAGAAAAATAAGAGATGGCTAGATTCGAATATAAAAATAAGTAATTTCTATATACCAGGCAGAAGTAATAATGACTATGCGAAAAAAGTTGGACGTCCAATGAAAATTTTTTGTTCAAGTGAACCGAAAAAAAAGTGGAAAAAAAAGATTTATTCATTCTTCTCAGAACACTCACTAAATGAACTAGCACATGCCACGTGTTTAAAATTAAGACAATTTGGATGAAAGGATGCTGCGGGTATGTTAAAGCAAATATCTTCAAACCCTAAAAAAGCAACTAAATTTAAAAAAAAATCGTCAAAAAGCTGGATACCCGATATTTAAATATTCTCTTGAAGAAGCGTTGGTTTTAATAACCACTATGAAATTAAGTTGCTGAAAATGCGTGATTATCAGAAACTCTGCGTTACAAAAAGTTTTGGACAGTTATCCATCCTATGAGTAGATAAAAGATGCAAAAAACTGTGCTATCCATCCCAAGAAAACTGCACATTTTCTTAATCATTTGCAGAAGTTAAATTACAATCTATTGCAGATTTAACGATAAAAAGACTTTGTATTATACAAAAACAGATTTTCTTACTAAAGAAAAAGGGTCTGTGCTAAAAAATATAACATTGATATTTAAATGGGGGGGGGAGGTCGATGGCAGCGGTGGACAAAAAGTAGATACAAACAAAAATCAAATGAAAACAACTTTGAAAATGCAAATATTCTAATCCCATCCGTGGTTCCTTTAAAACTATATGGTTGTAATGAAGAAAATCAAAACTTTATATTATGGCAAAATTCACATCCTTCATCTACTTCTTACTGCAGACCCATAAAATTTAAGTATACCAAGGAAACTGATCAGTCAATAACGGAAGAATTTGAAAATGTCAGAAATCAAATTACTGCTCTTGTGCCAACTACAGTAGAATTAGATGATCAAACGTAATGAAATAGAGTACAGATTTGAAGATACAATGGTAGATGGCCAAGTGTGCAATATTCTATCTTTAAATAAAGCAACCCAAAAAGTATATAGCTATAACGCAACTTCCAAGGTTATGAATAATTTGAAATTGATTCGAACATATACGAGTAATGCTCAGACATTTTCTTGGGGCTTATTGACACCGGGCTTACATGCACACATAAGATTTATGGAATACCTTTAACATATTGGTTATAGACAGGATGTAAAAAAAAAGGCAGTGCCGAAAACATTAAACTCTTCTTGTTGTAAATGGTAGGTATTGTATGTTTTTTAAATCTGCACCAAATAAAATAACACTGCGTAAAAGTCAATAAATGGAAATGACGAAAACTCTTTCTATTATGATTATGATAATGTAATAATAATGACGTAAAAACAATACGTTCCGCTTTTATACCGAAATTGCACTAACTACTCATTTGCATATGGTTTTTAGAGTACAGAGCCATCTGATAACAAAATTTCAAACTTTTTTTTTACCAAAATCTCGGCCGCATAATCTACATAACATATATCTGAAGTTTCATTCGGATCTGTTCAGTATAACCAGAGTTATGAGCCTCTGAGTACCGTCAGTTTAATTTTAAACACCCTGTATATTGTTGATCCTCTTTAGACCGCCGAAAAGTTTACTTATATCTTTAATACTAATGATTGAAAAAAACATTGAACTTACACACTTATGTTTCACGATTGTTGTCAGTTTTATGCAAAAGTTAATGTAGCATATATTTCACATTTTTTAGTATGAATTTATTGATAATTCCATAATTGAATATATGTTTTTGATTAAAAATATACCTGTAATATGTTTGGATCAATTCATTGTATCTCATTACAAAAAAGAAATAATCGAATGATTTTTAGGGAAGATAAAATATGCTACGTGGATTTAACATTTGAATTTTGAACTTTTAAAAAAAAACTCGTTTAACTCTAAGAAAATTTAAGAAAAAGTACATAAACTGTACTTTTTTTCGAGCTGCCTTGATCTAAGGAAGTGACATATAGTGTCAAAAGACGGTTATATTGTTCAAAAAATCAAATTTGGTAGCATTTTTATTATGTAGACGACCAGTATTTCAAAAATTGCATTGATCTTCGCAAAGCAAAATCTTCTTTGTGCATCTCGCATCTCACTGCGATAAATTTGGGTAAAAATATGCTTTTTTTTTAAAGTTTCTTGATCTAGCAAAAAGATTTAGTAAAAAATAATAAAAACACTCCTGAGTTACCCACCATTCCTAAAAGCACTTTATTTCAGAAACCTGAGAAATCCACAGATTTCAGAAATTTAACACTAGAACGCCGGACAGGGTCATTCTTTTCTAAAATCTGTGAATTTTGATGGATTATTTTTGTTTATCTCGACTTTCAATAAATGTGTATGAAGAAGTCACATAGAAAGTTTTGGGGGATTAGCTTTGATCAATCATGGTTTACGGATGGAATTACCTATCTGTCCAGTCTGGTGTAAATTGGACATTGCAATAATTTAAATTCCCCTATTTCAAATTTCGTGCTTCTGTGTGATTGTTCTATTGTGTAGAGTAGGGGAGTCCTGGAAAGTTGTTTTTTGACATCTGGCCATCACGCGTTCTACTTCAGCTGCATCAACATATGCCACTGAGATGCCATTTCTCGCAAAAACTTGTGAGTTATGACTAGTAGAGTTTCTGAGAAATTTTCTTTCGTTCTTGTTACTTTCTATGAATAAAATTTAAAATGTTTCGTAAGAGAGGTCTTACAGTGGAAGAAATAACCGCGCTTCTAAGAGAATTGTCCGATAATGAATCAGAAGCTAGAGAATTATCTGACATGCATGATGAATCTGATGATGAAAATTTTATTCCTGCTGTATCATCTGAATCGGAAATCGATGGGTATATTGAAATTGATGATTCACAAAATCAGAATGAATTTGTGGCTCGCAATGGCTGAGAGCGGAAAGAGTGTTGTCCTGGAAGTGCAACCGTTAGATTAGCAACTCAAAATCTTTTGCAAAAAAATAGTAGTTCAACTAGTTATGCAAAAAGAAATGTGAATAATGACAGTGTTTTGAGCGATTGGTTGCTTTTTGTAGACAGAACAGTTTTAGAGTATATAATAAAATGTACAAACACAGAAGCTTGTCAAGTATTAGAAAATGTTTCTTGGTCTTTTTTTAAACAGGAACTTTTTGCTTCCATTTCGATGTTGTACGCACGTGGAGTTTCAGGTAACCTGGTACTTCAATTATTATGGTCTACTGCATGGGCCCTACTACTATGGTCTACTGCATGGGCACTACTACTATGGTCTACTGCATGGGCACTACTATTATGGTCTACTGCATTTTTGCAAAGAAACTATGCCCTGAGGCAATTTTTGTGAAGTATCCAGATTTTTGAGATTTGATATCAAACCAACGTGTCGTAATTGAACAAAACAGGATAAATTCGCGATGATTTCTGAAGTATGGAATCCTTTTGTTGAAAACTGCATAAGCTATTACAAGCCAGGCCAGAACATAACAATTGATAAACAGTTATTTCCCAGTAATACTCTCACTCTCCATTTACTCAGTTTATAGCATCGAAACATGATAAATACGGACAAAATTGTATAAAGATTGTATAAAGTCAGGAAAAGAAGCGTTATATTCAACAAAAATATTGAAAAATGTAGAATCGGGCTCAACACTTACAGTTTACCAGTGCAAACATAACACAAAATGTGATAATCCTGAGTTCTATGCACTCAAGCATTGCAATTACTGATAATTCAAATGAATCACCTGAAACCATCTGTTTTTATAATGGAACGAAATGTGGCGTAGATATGTTTGACCAAATGTCAAGGCAATATTCAGTCAAAGCAGGATTAAAAAGATGGCCAGTTCACACATTCTACAATATTTCAGACATTGCAGGCATAAATGCCTGGATTATTATCAAAAGTGTAACGAGGGAAAAAAATATCAAGCCGTATTTTTATTTAAACATTAGCTGAAGAATTGCGAGCAGAATATATTGAAAAATCCAGTAAAAGAAGCAGGTAGGATGAAAATGAACTACGAACTGAAAATCCACCTTAGCGTAGGAAATGTGAGGTAGGAAATGTGAGGTTAAAAATGTCATGGAAATGTGACAAATAAAATATGTTCATCTCATGAAAGAATGACCTGTGACAAATGTACGAAATATGTCCGCTATAAATGTATTGATTGTAAATAACGTAAGTAGTTATTTCTTTTGTTTATATTTTCTTATCATCTTGCAAAATTGTTCTTATTTTACTGATATAATGTTATTTGTGTGTAACGTGTATATTTACAAAAATAATATTAAAATGCGCATTTTCTTCGAATTTTTCACTTAATACAGACGCGTGTCAAAATGACACCTTGCCGGCGTTACAGGCGTAGCAAGACTTCCGGCGTTCTAGTGTTAATGAAGCATTTCTGAAACAAAAGTTTCTTTGTTGCTCCTAACTTTCGGAAACGTTACCAACTAATTTTTACAGTGTTTTAATCAGTTTTCTCAACCCAGTAGCTCAAAATGTTGGTTTTTCGGTTGTTACCATTTTTCAAGTAAGCATTTTCATGTTCAACAGAAACAATCTCAATTATAGCGTAAAATAAACATTCGTTGTTGTTCTTGCATGTATAAGTTCTGTTGAAAATGTTTATTCGAGAATTGATAGCACCCGAAAAACCAATGTTTCGAGTTGATATGGAGTTGATATCGAGTTGACGAAAGTAACTAAAACATTGTAAAAATGACTTCGTAACGTTTATGAAAATTAAGAAGAGAAAATTAAACTTTTTGTTACTTTTATGTTAGCTGGGCGCCAGTGATAACTCGCCAAATATTATTTAAATTGGCATTATTTGAAGTTCAAACAATTAACGATGCATTGAACAAAGATTTGAACAACTGACAATTGAACATCAATGTGAACTAACGATTCATTTTTACAAATTCTAAATGATATTAAAAGATTTTCGGACCTTATGTAACATAAGTTTATATTTTTGTGTATATAAAATTAGATACCAAATAACGAAATAAAATTAAATTATAAAATAAAATGTTTCTAGTTTATGTTATATCTTATTTCAACATTTTTGTAAGTGGCTAAGCCTAATCATTA
The DNA here is from genome assembly GCA_963931845.1 of Maratus michaelseni. Lineage (NCBI taxonomy): Eukaryota > Metazoa > Arthropoda > Arachnida > Araneae > Salticidae > Maratus > Maratus michaelseni. The sequence goes on from OZ007586.1 coordinate 142,202,545, forward strand.
ACATGTGATACTTTGTTATTTGATTTGATACGTTCGTTTTTACGTATTCTATCATGATTATATTTTAGCTATTTTTAAGTAAGTTCTTTAAGATAATAGATTGCAATGTTAAAATATTGGCTATTTGTTATCAGCTAATCTTAAACATTGGTGAGAAAAAAAGGGTTGGCGCGATTTAAATAATTTTGGCCATCACTGGCGCCCGACTAACATAAAAGTACCGACTTCTGTTCCAGAAATGCTTCTTTAAGTCTTGGAAATCTATTGATGGCTGAGGTTTATGAAGATACAAGAACGGTTTTCGGAATCGTGGGTAACTCGGAATAGGTTATATTATATTTTCATAAACCTTCTTTCTAGATCAAGAAACATTTCTCTTTTCTTACAGTGCCTCACACTTTAGTATTCTATGATTAATTGTTTAAAACTTTGAAGAAACAGGAAACGTATAGAAATACTTCCATGTTTTGTGTGATAATTTGAAACTCAAAATTGCTGAACCACAAATCTTTTATCAAAATGTTCACATCTGAAATGGCTATTATTTAACATAAAAATTTAAAATTCAATTTCTAAACACGTTAAAGGTGTAATTTACGCTTAATATTTAATGTCATTATAGATTTTTGAAGGAGTTTCGGAAAATATTCCCAGTTTAAGGGAAAAATTCATCAACATAATAGAATCATAGGTCTGCTTTAAACGGAATCGTGCGTTTAACTAAAAAAATCCTCCTGTGGAGGAAAAAGTCATTTGATATGCATAAACGACGTTTTGAAAATAATAGTTTACTTACATATAATACGTATAAAATTCTGTGAAATTTGTATATTTAAAAAAATAAACACATCTTGTTTTCAGCTGCGTAACAAAATGTATACATGCAAGAGCACCAAAATAATGTTCATCTTACGCTGTTAATTTAGCATGTTTCTTTGTTCAACATGTTTATTGAACATCACATTGTATTTCGCGTAGATACTGGGTTGAGAAAGCAAATTAATACACTGTAAAACAATTTCGTAACGTTTTCGAAAATTACAACAGCAAAAGAAACTTTTTTTTCAGAAATGCTTCTTCAAATCTTCTATTGATTCTGAGGTTTCTGAAGATAAAGGAACACTTTTCGGAATCGTGGGTAACTCGGAAAAGGTTATATTACTTTTGAAAACTCTTTTGCTGGATAAAGAAACATGTCTCTATTTTTGTCAGTGTACGGCGAGTCACATTTCTCGCTTTAAAACAGAGTGAGATATTTTTATCGCTCTATTTAAAAGCAAAATGAATTTTTACTATATTTATCTCGCTTTAGAATAAATTATAACAGAAGTTGACTCATTCAAAATAATTTACGTACTTTATATAAATACTCCCCAATGTGTAATTCCTAGTTTTCTTATGCTGCATGTTTTTTTATTGATCAGCGTAACATATGGGGAGATTCACAACTTCGTAATCCTAATATCCTTCATAATCCTTTGCAATCAACGATTTCCAAGAATATATTCGTAGAATAAACTGAAAATCGTTCTTGGTAAGCACATTTCTCTTCTTCAGTAGATCGTGAGTAAATGTTTTTCTTATATTAATAGACATTTGACAGAGTAGAATTGTGTTTTATCAGCTAATATTTTAATCAATTATTTAATATAATAACTTTTGAATCATGATTAATTCATAATTAAATGAATCATGACTAATTTAACCCTTTATCGAGCGGTGGTCACAAAAAAGGACACCTAATTTTAATTCCAAAACTGACAAACGGCACGAAGAATATTTAATTAAAATTTTCCTTTTGTTAAGTGCCGGAAAATAAGCAAGTTTGTATTTTCTAATGAATTCGTTTGTTATTTCTGGTGTCAGTCCATTATTTCATCATTTTACAAACAGACTTACTCCGCGCCGGAAAGGGTTAAACTTAGTTTTCAATTACTTAAATATTCAATCTTTTCGCTCTATTTAAAAGCAAGATAAGTTTCTGATATTTATCCCGCTTTAGAATAAATTATAACAGAAGTTGACTCATTCAAAATAATCCGCGTACTTTACATAAAAACTCTTCAATGTGTAATTCCTAGTTTTCACTATGCTACACTTTTTTTATTGGTCAGAGTAACATATGGAATGGTTCACAACTTCGTAATCCTAATATCAACGATCTCCGAGAATATATTCGTGGAATAAACTGAAAATCGTTCTTGATGAGCACATTGCTCTACTTCAGTAGATCATGGAGTAACTGTTTTTTCTTATATTAATAGACATTTGCCAGTAGAATTGGGTTTTATCAGCTAATAATTCAATCAATTATTTAATCTATTACATTTTGAATCATGATTAATTCATAATTAATGGAATCATGATTAATATAACCTTAGTTTTCAATTATTTTAATATTCAATCATCTCGCTCTATTTAAAAGCAAGATAAGTTTCTGCTACATTTATCTCGCTTTAAAATAAATTGTAAACGAAGTTGTCCCATTTGAAATAATACGCGTACTTTACATAAAAACCCTTCAATGTGTAATTCCTAGTTTTCACTATGCTACAGGTTTTTTTATTGGTTAGAGTAACATATGGAGAGGGTCACAACTTCGTAATCCTGATATCAACGATTTCCGAGAATATCTTCGTAGAATAAACTGAAAATCGTTCTTGATGAGTACATTGCTCTTCTTCAGTAGATCATTGAGTAAATTTTTTTCTTATATTAACACTAGAACCAACATGAGCCGTCATTTTAACGGTTACCAAATGAATGTATTCCGATTCGAACCAGAAATTTCTTTTTAAAATAAATTAAATACATAACTCATAGAAATACATTAAATGAATAAGTTAAGTACTTTTAAATAAAATTTCTGGTGTGAAATAATTTAAAAAAACTTGAGCAAAATTTCCGGTAGTTCTAGTGTTAATAGACCATTGCCAGTAGAATTGGGTATTATCAGATATTTTTTTAATGAATTATTTAATCTATTACGTTTTGAATCATGATAAATTCATAATTAATCGAATCATGATTAATCTAACGAATTAAGTTTTCAATTATTAAGTTTTCAATCACAATTAATTTTATTATGATAGGTTAAGTAAAAATAATTTTTTTTTTTAGTTTTAATCAAAATATCATGGTTGAATGATGAATAGAGAAACAAAGCCGTTTAGAGTGTAATTTTTAGTGCCCGATTAAGTCCAATTAATTGAAACTAATTTAATCGCTAATCATTAATTATTATTAAACATTTAGCATTAATATTTAAATGTTAATTAGATCAAAGTTTCCTCAACCCTGTTTGTTATCATAAATCTAATCTTGATTTAATTTTCTATAAACCTAAAATAAACATTTCTTCGTAAGTGTGTTGTACGTATCTTATCTCATTTTCGTATTTTTTACGTAAGACATTTTCTGTTTAAAATTAACTTAATTGTATTTACTTTGGATACTCTCATTGAAAGAAATGAATTTAAGCTATCATTTGTAAAAATATTTCTAATTTGTTGACATAAAAATGGAATATTTTTAGTAGTTTTTAATAAAAAAAAATTAAAGATAGAATGAGAAAACTTGTAAAGATAACTTTTTTTAATTACGAAGAAAATAAACATCTTATCAAGCAGGGCGGTCGCTCTGCCAAGCCAAGCTTTAAAAAAAACGCCACACAAACAACGCCAACAACTGGACTAAAGAGCGCTACTGCTTACTTACAGAAAGCAACTTCGCAATGTTAAATCCACAAAACATGCCAGAATAATATATCAGATATCAAATAAATCAAGATTCGCAGAAAAAAATAACGAAAACTAGAACAATTTAATGAAGAATTTCTTCAATTTAAGACCAAACTAATCTTCATAAGTGATTTATAAACAGAGATATAGATTTTTTAAAAAAACGTCGAGTTACTTAAACTGATCACTTTTTTCTTCGTCAAACTTTTTTTTCAAACAACCTACAGACCTTAATATTTGGCAGACGAAAAAAAGGATTGCATTTTTGGACAAGTAATTACGTAATCTATGTGCTTTTATAAAATCCAGTGTAAAAAAAATATTTTCTATCCTTAATTAGCAAAAAACTGTTAATTAACTTGGCGATTAAAAAATTATGCCAAAACAGAGATAAAACCCGCCAACGACCATGTACCATCTGTGTTATAATAGAACAAATCAGTTACAGATTATAACCACATCAAATTTCATCTGCAAGTCAGCCATTTTCTTCTGAAGATATTTAAAATAAAAATAAAACTTCATAATTATAAGAACACACATTTTATCAGACAATTAAATATGACTGCAAACTGTGGCAGATGACTGTTTCCAACATGAATAACTATGAGAAATTGCGATCCAACACATCGATCTGGCTGGCTCATTCGCAGAGCGTCAGCGCGGTACACAGAAGATCCCAGGTTCGAGTCCTGGCCCAGGTCAATTTTTCACTGGAGTTTGTTTAGTGTATTTAATTGTCTGATAAAATGCGTGTTCTTATAATATTGTAAAATAAAGTAATCAGACGTAGTGTTTATGCTTTAAAAATATTTTAAATGTATAATTTGTTTTTAGAAAGATCTTTAAAAATAAATTAGTGTTTGAGGGAAGATGTACCTTCTAAAATGCATACATTAAGGATTATCGACATTTAAAATTTCTTTCCAAACGTAAACAAATTTTTTGAAATGAATTAAATGTGATTCATTTATTTCTAAAAAAAAAAAAAAAAAAAAAACAAGGTAAAGGACAGGCATTTTGTTCGCAGGAATACCTTTCACGTCATTTTCCTATAAATTAATGAAATCCAGTTGTTAAATTATTTTTGTTTTAGAAGTGAAGTTTCCATTTAAATTTATTGTAACAGTACAATGTTTAATTGAATAAAATAATGTAAATCTAAGAAATTGCTAAGAAATTCCAAGCATGCACAGGTCAACGCAAAAAATAAATAAATAAATAAATAAACGAAATATAAATAAATAGATAAATAAACAAATAAACAAAAAATAAATAAATAGATAAATAAATAAATAAATATATAAAAATCAGCTTTCAGAATTTCTAAAAATTATTCATATATCTTAATTACAAGCTAAAGGAGGGTTTATTTCTATATTATTCTATGCATAATAGTAATTTCAGCTAATATATTAAATTCCAATGCGATCTGTTTTAAACTTTAAAAAAGTTTATATCACATGATAAAAAATATATAAACAGAATGCGCGTCACATTTCGGGGAGGGGATGGGGAGGGGCGTGAACAAAATTAGGAAGTATAATAAGGCTATTTGTTTGAAACTTTATGATATTTTATAACACATAACATAAATTTCAGAAATAAAGCCGCGTCAAAAATTATAGGGAGGAGCGGAGCGCGTTTTGCCTACACAAGGGCGGGACACTTTTCTACATTTTAACGATATCCGTCATGTCACATATCGTTACAAAGGGCTTTGACCACCTATTCATGTTATGCACCACAGGTGTCACCCCCACATTTTGCGCCCCCCCCGACACTACTCATGTGATATATGATGTCGAAAGGCCTGTGACCGCTTATTCATATTATGTATCTTGGGGGTCCATCCTCCCACTTTCCTCCCCTTTTCTAACTTTTGCCAACACCTCTCATGTGATATATCGTTGGAAAGGTCTGTGAACGCTTAATCAAATTATGCAGGGGGGGGGGGGGGTATTTTCTAAATTTTGCACATATCCCTCATGTGATACATCGTTGGAAATGTCTGTGACCGCTTAATCCTATTATGCATCTCCGGTGTTCATCCCCCCTCTTTGAACCCCAAACGCGATTAGCTTTCACCACCAGGGGCGCTTTCCTATCTCTGTTTCTATGGGTTGGATCCCGAAGGGGTATGGCTCATTCGACTCGACATCGATAGATCTTTCCGATTTTAGTTCGTTTTTCACCACCAGGGGGAACTTTCCTATCTCTGGTTCTATGAGCTGAATCACGATGGGGTATAGCTCATTCGACTCGACATCTATAGCCTTAACGATTTCAGTGCCCGAGGCTCATATAGAACAGATTGCGCTACCTGGTGGTGGAAGATGATACTTGAGCGTGCACAGCACGGCTGCTATACGGTGCCGAAGGCAGCGGGGACCCGTGTCGGAGGTTCGTTTGGTTAGAGGTTTATACTATTCGATGTGCAAATTAAGGGATTATCCAGTGCCGAAGGCAGCGGGGAACCAGGTCGGAGGTTCGTTCGGTTCGAGGTTTCTCTTATTCGACGTTTTACAAGATTCGAGGCCCCGATGTAAATTAGGGGCCCGCTAGCGGGCGAAGCCAGCTAGTACTAATAGTAAAAGAGCGTGATATCACGTTTGATTTCAAATGCAGCGCTGACACGCTATGTACGTATTCCATTTTTATTCATTTCATGGATAAGTCAATGATATTTTTTAACGGAGGATAACAAGTATTATAACAATCCACATTTAGTATGTTGTTTTTAAGAGTGTAATTAGTTTAATTCAAAAATCTACTGGTATTTCTAGTTAACCCTTTAAACAATGACTGAAAGTAAAATGTAATTTTAAATTATTTCTCATGTTTAGATTATTTAAATTATGTTTAATCTATTTAAAAAAAAGAAATGATATCTACAAAAACAACTTTTCTAAAGTAAAAAAAAAAAAAAAAAAAAAAAAAAAAAAGTTGTGGCTAAAAAATGGTGTGATATCAAATTTCCAAGCTATTATATTACTTATTTAACATTTTTCCATTAAATAAGTTATCATATATATAAGTCGAGTGCCTACATATATGTTAATAGAAATCGTTTTCTCCTGTACTAAATACTACATCCTAACGAGTTTCTGAAAATTCAATTTTTTCCAAATTATGCATGATGGGCTTGGCGGCCATCTTTCCATATTTCTAAGCACCCAAATTTCTAAAGTAAAAGCGTAATATGTTTGCAATGTAATATGTTTATAACAATTTCGAACTTCAGATTTTAACTACGAACAGATAAATTAGATAAGACTTATATTTTGAGAAATTGATTTTTACTAGTTTGAAATTATTAATTACTCTAAAGAATAAATCATAAGATGTATCTTTAAGAAAAGTCATCATTATCTTATGACACAATTTTCAGAGCATACAAGTCTATAAATGAAACGCTTAAAATATTTGCTTAAATAACAATTTTGAACTTCGGATTTTAACTACGGATTTGGGTGCTTAGAATTTTGTGAATAATATGCAAAGATGGCCGCCAAGCCCATCATGCATATTTTGAAAAAAATTGAATTTTCAGAAACTCGTTAGGATGTATTTAGTACAGGAGAAAACGATTTCTATTAACATATACGTAGGCACTCGACTTATATATATGATAACTTATTTAATGGAAAAATGTTAAATAAGTAATATAATAGCTTGGAAATTGGATATCACAACATTTTTTAGCCACAACCTTTTTTTTTTTTTTTTTTTTTTACTTTTGAAAAGTTATTTTTGTAGATTTACAGATACAGAATTATCTAAGTGATTGACGGAAGGCAGAAGGAATGTTTTAAGAGTGTCCAAAAAGGTTTCTAATGCCGAAAATTGACTGAATTTTAATCGTGAATTAGGAAGCTTGTAAATAATTTAGACTAATATTCATTTTTTGTATTTATTTCTTTATGTTTTATAGAAAAATATTAGTCAATTGCAAAAAACAATATTAAATGTTTTGATATTGTATGGCACAATTTAATCTTGCAGAACTAGTTTTGCAATGATATTGAGGTCCAGGTTAAATATTTTTGAGTTGTCAATTTACATTATACTTATTACGTTGCCTGTCTATTTTAACTGAAAAAAAAATATAAAAAATTTATTTTTTATGTACAGTCAAGAGACAACATAATAAGGGCCGTCCGTGGACGAGTGGTTAAAGCACCACTCCTGTAATCGCTTGAGAGCGTAGGAGAAGGTGGCAGGTTCGACTCCCGTCAACCCCGTTGCGCACTCTTTGTGGAGTTTGCGGCTGGAAGTCTTCAGTGTTTTATTTCCTTGTGTCTATCGAGTCCTCATCTTGGCGAAGATTTATAAGCGGATATTTTTATCAAACACACAAGTCTGACGTATACGTTCAATAAACAAACAAACAACATAATAAAGAAGAAATGGGGATTCGAAAATATTTAACCTAGACTTCAAAATCATGGCAAAACTATTGTTGCAAGATTAATTTTGGCATTTTTTTTTAAATCTTTTATTATCCATTTATTTTATTTTTTTTTACAATTTAACAAATACAGGGTAAGTCGAAATGATTGCCCTGATTACAAATGGCAATAACTTCATTGTAATCAACGATCGGTAGAAACACTCTAAGCACGTCATAGAAAGAAGCTCAAAGATTAGTTTGCATATTTCATAATTGTTCCATATGGCTCCTTTAAGTCATATACAAAACATCCATGAAATCGACCAATCAATCAATTCATTTTGCGCCAGATATTGCTAATAATGTTTGTATAGACACTCACGTCCATGCATTTTCTAATTACACTTTCAGTTGGATTACTTTTATAGGCAAAGAAGGCGTATCTCCGTAAAGAAGAGTCATGAACAATGCATTCACAATGTCTGGTGAAAAATGGACTATCAATTTGATATTTTCTCGGTGACTAAAAAACGCCACATAGAACATCTATGAAGTACGCAAACAAAACGTTGTCCTTTTTCTGTAACATACTTAAACCGTTTCTTCCAATTATTTTTTACAATTAAGCTATTGTCATTTGTAATCAGGGCAATTTTGACTTATCCTGTACTTTTAATAAATGGAAAAAAAAGTAATAGTGCTAATTAAAGGCTTCTTAATCCACGATCAAACGTCAGCTAATTTCCGTCTTTGGAAAACTTTATGGTCCGAAATGACTGGAAAGCAAAAGTGCTGGAGACGCAAGGCGTTGGCTGAAAGCGTGAACGAACTTTGCATTCAGTAGATGTTTGCAACAATAAAATAATAGCAAAATTTGAGTGAGTTATAGTGATTCATAAAATTATCTTTTATAAAAATAAGGATATTTTTTATAATTTATTTACGTTGTTTGCTCTCGGAATAGTGGCATTTTTTTGGTACCAATTTTTAAATGTGAAAATCCAGCTGCGACTATTACACAAGGAAATATGTATATGTTACATACATATACTCATAAAATATGCCGGTACATAAACACCTGTCATAATGAAATTATTTCCGATGAAATTATTCCGTTTCAGACTATCACAAAGTTTATGTAAAATATTTTTTGTGGGTACCAAAAAAGACGGAGGGGAGGATTTATATTATAACTGGAGGTAGGAACAGTAGAAGAATGTGCTAAAAATTGATTGCTTAGACCTCGTGGCATCTCACGTGCGAAGATTTTAAACCTTTTTTACTTGCTTATTTATCGAATAGTATTTGTTTAGATAAAGATTTATTAACAATATTGGATAGTACCGTTTAAATATATTTTTTTCTCCGATCATGCAAGTTTTTTGTCATATTTTTCTGAAAAGCTCTTTTGTTGTTTTTTAACTTTGTTTGAAAAAAGAGTGTGATGTTTACTCATGACTCAACCAAATGAAATGTTATTTTGAGCTTGTTGTCTGTATTCTCGAAAAAGCGATTATTTTATTCGTAAGAATAAGATCATCATATGATAAATAATACCGTAAATACACAAAATAAAATAAACTGCGACTTATATGATTGAAACGAATTTTAACGAATTTTTGTGCTTTAAAACTGATGTGAAAAAATTCTGAGACAGCAAGTAAATACGATATACTTTTTCAAAAATCTAGTCAGAACTGCAGAAGCAAACTTTCTGAATAGTTAAAGCTCAATATCATTGTGTCTATCACATAAAATGGCCATCGTTAGTCAAAAAATTATAAACCAGACTTTTTCATTTTCTGCGAAGGAAATATCGATATGAAATCAGATTACTAAATATCAACAATATCACGAAAACTTTAGGATTATGTAATAGAAGGACTTGCTGATATGAAGTGTTCTGAAGTCTCCAAGACAGTGAAATTTTTTTTTTTCGTTAACTCATTCTACAGTTATATTTGGGAAAGTATTAAAGTTGCTTCATTGACGATTTTTATTCTGTAAAAATATAAAGTATTAGATTTATAAAAGGCATGAGACAACATAAATATAATTTAATTTCTGAAGAATATCATTTGATGCAGATGGACCAGGCGTTTCAATAGTCCGTAGCAAAAGTAAAAGGGGGTAACAAATTGAATACATGTCGAAGAGACTTGTGGATTCCACACCATAATTCAACGTGATAGGGGATTTTGTTTGCAATAAAACAAATTCAAAATCTCAACAGTAGAGATCGCTGCTGCAAAGAAGACAATGAAAATGATTATGAAATAATAGATATTTTTACAGCGCGGTTTACAGCTGCAAATAATCAACGTATCCAGCACTGAGTCCAGTACTGAGTTTAGTCGCGAACACAGCATGAAAGAACACATCATCGAAAATTGTTGTCATTTCCTGCATTTTCGTGCTTTTCAGAGCTGGTAAAGATTGTTAATTCCTCTATAAACACGTGATTTTAGGTGTCCTCACAACCAGGTATTACACTGTATGTTTTGACGTGATACTAAGTTCGCATTGTGTAAGTTATATACATTATAGACCTTCATTACCTACAACAGTATACTTACCCTCTATTGTTGAAATTTTGAAATATTGTTTCACGTCATACAAAATTCTCTAACACAATGAATATAATTACGGAAACCGCAAGTCTCTCCGACTCTTAGATATTTTTTATCGGGTTTTAATTTTGTTCCAGATGTTTGAAATACCTGGCATCGCAATTTAATATTAATTCTGTCAATAAAATAATTTTTATTTTAATAATAGATTAATATTACATATTCAATGAGAAAATTTAGCTTTAAGTATTTATCAGTGTAATATAATTAATATTAAGAGGACTAATGCTATGTTTATTTACTTAACACTCTGCAACTTTTACTTATTCAAATTTAAACCCAGCATTCTGCTTCACTGAACCTAACAAAATGGGATTTATGTGTTCTTGTTTCGCAATGATAAAGATCTCAAAATAGCGGACATGCAAATGCAAGCGATTTCATTTAAAATAAACTAGCACATAAGTAGAAAAGGTCCCAATGTAATAACTTCGTGTGTTTACTCAATACAAAGTCGGAAGTACTTGAAGTTTTCGTTACTCAAATGAATTTCGACCGTTTTAGCAAGTGCATTTATTGTAAATGAATCTTTATATTTAGATTGCACTTCGCATGATAAAACTTTTAGTTACTCTTATTAAATTTCATTCCCATTATTACTTAGTAATAGGAACGCAGCAGCTGAAATGAAAATTATATCAACTGTAGTGTAGAAAGGTGACAGTTGATTATTTGATAAGTGTTTTCAAAATGAGCATATTTTAGAATTCATTAAGAATGTAAAACTTTGTTAAATTAGCCAATAAAAATAATTTTATTAAGAGACTTCAAAGACAAATACTTTCTGACTGTTATTTATTTATGTATTACGTTTTATTGTATGTCCACAATTATCTCAATAACCAGTGAACAGATTTGAATTTAACTTTTTGTATTAAATTCTAGTATACCAGAGAAGGTTTTAAAGATAACAATCATTGTGTATAGCTGTTTTAAAATTAGAGTTCAAAATTTTAATGTATATCATTGTCTACTGCGTGTAAAACGTGAGCGATGTTTATAAATATATTGACTTTATAAATAAGAAAGTAACTACATACAAGCTATAAAATATGATTGGTCGAGGGAATTTTGTTAAAAAACTTGGCGAATCTGTCATTATCGCCATGCTAATGTTTGCAGACTTGTGTCACTCATCCAATCGAAACTGCCCAGACGAGTATTGCAAAAATTTGGTATCTGGGTTGCCAAAATTTGGACAAAAACTTCCAATAAAAGCACTTGCGTACCTTATTTGCACAGGCGTTCCAACATAGGTGAAAAGTGCTTCGGTTTGTCTGTCTGCCGTCTGCCCGTGCAATAACTCTCATAAATATACACGGATTGCCATGTAATTCATACATGTTATTGACTATCACTATGGCATGTTCGGTTTGAAAATAGAGTGAGTAGCATTTATAGTTCGTTTAAACGGACACTCAAAAGAATCCCGTTACATTATTGTTAATGGGAAAAATTGTTTGCGGTGTATTTCAATGAAGTTATACTATATTTCTAACCTAATGAAATTGATATGCATTTCTGAAGTGCACTAAAACATAATTTCTGTAGAATATGCAGTTCAAAGAATTTATAGTTCATTTACAGGTTGGCCTTTTTTTTTACATAATGGTATATGTAGAAAATTTGTCTGCAGCGTATTTTAATAATGTTAGACTATTTCAAACATGATGAATGTTATATAAACCATTGATGCGTACTGAAAAATTCTTACTGTAGTATACGACGTTTATAGCAGCTATCGTTCAATTACAGTGACACAGAAAATATTTCTTTACGGTACTGTCAGTGAGTGATAAGTGCTGGAAATACGTTTTCAGTTCTGTTAGGCATTTTTCAGTTTAACTATTTTTTTGCATACTACGATATTTGAATAAATTTCATAGATCATATACATTGCTTTTTAAAATAATTCAAAAGCATTATTGTGTATTAGCGTGAATTGCTTAAGGGTGTTTTTAATTGAGTTATACATATCCAGCTGAACTATACTAAGAGATCGACAACTAAGATGATACTTGGCGCAGTACACTATAAAGAAATAAAACAACCTTTTAGCACCTGGACATTTATCTTACGGCTGACTAGTTTCGGCAGCATTCAGTGTAGCGTCATCTGTGCAAAAAATTATGGAACTTTGCTTATATATATATACTAGTATATAACCCCGTCAAAAATGACGGATTGTTGATCTGCGTTCCATTTTCATAAGACTTCATACAAACAAACAGCATGAAGATTTTATTATTGAAAGGTCTGTATTGTAGAAAAGTACATTTTAAAGGCAGTAGATGGCGCCAAAAATATTGTTCGCAACAGTGTTCGTTAGTTTATATCTGGGATTCCGATGTTTAATCTGGATTTTTAGTTAAGAACTTAAAACATAATATTAGGATATGATATAGATGTTTTATAGGGAAAATATGCTGAACAGACATGATTTCAAGTAGAAGATATTATCATTTAGCTGTCATATGTTAGCATCTGATTTTCATTACGCCTAATATTCCGTTTAATAACGGTCGATTTGCAGACCAGAGTGGTCCCTCCCGGAATGGTTACAGACACTTTCTTGACTTTGGATTTTATTATAAGTAGATATCTATGTGGAAGAGAAGGGATTCGAGGGATAGGTTTATTGACCAATAAGAATTACAGGAAATTAAGGGGAACAGACAATAGGAAATTGTTTACGGAAATGAAGTGATGATAGGGAAAGTGCTAGTAGAGATTGAGAATTGGATGTTTTTATATAATATGTACAGCAATCTGACAATAGGGGTATATCGGGGGTTAATTGTGACTTCGCTATTATCCATTGTCAACAAATATTGAAATTATTTTATTAACTTTTGCAGAAGATTAATGTCAGACTAGTAATTCGTTTAGGATGCTACGTTGTTTTTATATCTCCGTTTCACGCTGTTTGTTGAGTTTCCGGCTGTATTCGTTAGTGATGTGTATTTCCTTGTGTCCAGTTTTCATCTAGACAAAAGCTTATAAGCGGGCATTGATGTCGCGCAAACAAATCTGATACACGTTCACAATTAAATACATTCAAAGAAAAGTCAATAAAAGTAGGAAGAATAAAGTTATCATTAACATTAAATATCAGCAGCAGAAATTTCAGAAATTTAATATACGTAATGTATGGAGCAGATATATAATGTTACTGGGTTACTACAGCATATCTAATGATTTTATATTGTTTTACTAGCTCAAAACCAGTAAAATCATGGTATTGAAGTAGTCATCGCTAAGATATACGCAAAAATTATTTTGGTAACATTTGATAATGATAAATGAAATATATTTTGACATCACAATGCAAGACATAAATATAGCCTGAATATATCACTTAAAAAATCGCATCAGCAATATTAAAATACCTTACAAACAAAACATAACTACGAGAGTAAATAAAAAATTATCCGCAATTTTGACATAACTCTTCTTACATTGTTCATACTGACCTCCGTCCTCATTTATTTTATTGCTATGCTGTTGTAGTCATAGTATGAAAGTTTGATCGTAATTCCTCCATTTGTCTTCCTTTTGTTGCCGATAGATCATTGCCGCTCCATTAGAGGTTTGCACCAAACAGGAGCAACTAGCAGTGATCCGGTTTTTGTTGTAGGAAGGTGTATCAGGGGCCGCGATCAATCGAAGACTTTCGGCACAATACGGGAACAGTGTCTTGCCACAACGGTGTCTACGAATGGATTGAAAAATTCTAAAATGGTCGCACAAGTGTTACGAATGAGAAAGGAGCTGGACGACCGTGTACGGCCACAAATGTCGACAACATTGAGCGTGCACGTGACATGATTAGACCGTGACAGTGACTATTGATGAAGTCAAATCAAAGAGGCATTAAGGGACCGTCGATTCACCTCGGACAAAGATCTGAAGGACGTGGATCATAAGTATCTCGCTGCTCAGCAAAAAACCTTCTTTTCTGAGGGCATCAGGAATCTTGTGCAACGATGGACCAAGTGCGTTGAAAAGCAAGGGGACTATATTGAAAAATGATGTTATCGTTAGTTTCCTATTTGTATTGCAATAAAATTTAGAACTACATTGCGGATAATTTTTGACTTACCCTCGTAATATGGATCATGTGAAGCAATCCTTTATAGAAATATAGACAATAAAGTGTCAAAAAATATCTAATATATTGTAATAGGTACAACTTTTTCTAAACTGAGAGTAAAAATTAGAAAAACAATAATGTAAAAAAAAAAATTATTTATGACATTAACATTCCAAATAATGTTTTTTTTTTTTTTTTTTTTTTAGATTTTTATGAATCGTGTAAAGATTTTTCTTATCCGTCCGTGTTGTTTTGTGCCATTATTCAAATAGACAGAAGCTCGAATAAAAGTAAAATGCTATTTATTTGAACTAAATAAGTGTTTCTGATTATTTTTTTTTTGGACAAAAAACCATTTCAAATCCTTATTACTTTAAACAGCAAGTTCATAAAAATAAAGCTTTAACTGTGCTACATAAATTTTAAGGGACGATTCATTCCTCTTTTTAGTTCCAAAATGTAGGATCTTTTGTATAATTATTTTCTGAACGAAGCATTAGTTTACCGAAATTGGATTTTTTTCCCGTTACCAATTATATATTTTGGCAATTTTTGCGTGTAAAAATTATCAAATCTGGTGGCGGTAACTTTATTTTGAAACACGTGCGCACAGCGGGCACGAGTTTTCGCGCAGCAGAATTATGCCTTGTACAGAGATCTGAATTACAAAAATGATACGAGTTCTGTATACAAATTACATTTGAGGGGCCATGAACATTATTTAGCATTGACTCACAGTAAAAAAGAAGGCGATTGTTTCAAAATGGACCTACCGATTTCGGGTTTTTATTATCAACTACAAAGACTTTAAAAAACTATTTAACTGTTAGTTTCTTAATATTAAATAGGTTCACGGCCATTATCTTTCAAACCTGATTAATATTTTGATAATCGATTGATCGATTCGAAAGTTTGCTGCACCGCATGCTGAACATGTTCTTGAGATAAACGATGCAGTACAGACAAGCAAAATTCTTTTCAGCATACGCACGGTTCCGCTCAAAGGACCATAACTACGTAAATAAGTTTAATTATCCAAAATCGTTTCAGACACATGTTTTATACACTTCAAGGATGCAACAAAAAATTATATCTACATATATATATACATATACAGTGTAATTCATAAATATCGAAACAATAGGCTATCTCTTTAAATATTGCCCCTAGGTACATACTTTCAATTGCAAAGTTTCATAAAAAAAAGGTGCAAAATTTGATGAGATAAGTTGCAACTCCATGGGGGGTCTATTTCAGAAAATACAAAAATTAAATTTTTATACGGTCCCCGTAGGGTAAAATTTCCAATTAGAAATTTTTTCCTTATCCATTCTTGAATTAAACAAAAAAAATTCCATCTTGATATCTGCAAAATTCACAGACATATTAAATTCCAAAATTCGTGACTTACACCACTTATGCGTACCTCTGAGCGACACGATATCAGTTCATTTGAAATGCAAGTTAGGGATCGACCATAAATTTACACATTATTAAAAGTCGATCTAAGGCAATGTCTTAACGTTTAGATATAAAACAAAAGCGCATAGATTTTTGCGTTAAACTTGTTTGAGAAATATGCTAGAAGTCTTCCTGAGCCCGAGCTTGGAGGCCCATAACTGGCACGGCCCGCTGGCTGGGCCATGCCGGCCCGTATCTTTATTGTTCTTAGGACGTGTCGGGCAGGCAATAAGTTTTGTAAAAATAGTAATAGCGATAATGAAACTTCTTTTAACGCAATCACTGGAAATATATTTTAATAAATTACACAAAAATATATTTTCAAAAATCTACTTTTTGTTATACAGTTTCAAAAGTTATGATGTTTTTAAACCTATTTTTCATTTATTCCAAACGACATTGTTTTTGAAAAATAAATCTTTATTCGAATGTAATAGTCTGAGAGTATAAATAACCATCAATCACCTGTCTATATAATGAATTAAATAAAATTAAATGCATCGCCCATGAAAATGATTTTAACAGTAAGTCGCCCTTAATTAGAGGCAACTTGTATGCTGCGTGCAGGGGTCGGAAGTAGCGCGGTACAAGTAGCGAAACTACAGTAGTCGCTACTTTTTACAGTAGTTTGTAGTGTAGCGCGCTACTTTTTGAACAATGTAATGTAGCGAGTAGCACGATACAAAAATTCAGTAGTTTGTAGCGAGAACCGACGCTACTTTTAACGATACTTAAGGGGGAAAATGTAGTATTCTGTTAATCACGTGACCGAAACTTGATTCTTTTGTGATAAATTTATTCAGTTAAACAATTTGAGAATCTCAGCTACAGTGTATAACAACGCATCGCATGAAGTCATAGATTTTTACCACTGACACTTGCTTCTAGAATCAAGTACTAACCCACCAAAAGAATTAATTTTCTTGCTGGCAACATTTGTCTATTTACTCATTAGTAAGTCTTCCTGTTTTAATGCTACGTTTCTTATTATTCGGAATTTCTTTATTTACAGATTAATTTGTTGTTTGCATTTAAAGTTGTCTCTCCATGATTTTCTAGATTGTAATATCTATCTTAATTTTGCGACGAAATTTCTAACGTGTGTATAAACTAACATCTTGGAGACAAATACAAAACATTTTCTTGTATGCTATCTTTCTTAATTTTTTAATCCCCTCGGTTATGTCGCATTTATTTAATTATATCCTGGCAGATGCGATATAACAAGGGGTCTCTTTATTATTTAATCCGTTTCTTCAATTTCTAATTTAAATTGAACCCTTTAACAAAGTCTGGATGTAGCAAAATAGTGACTACTTTTGAAAAGTAGTTTGTAGTCGCTACTTTTTAAAACAAGTAGTTGTAGTTTTAGTTAACAGCATTTTCGATAAAGTAGTTGTAGTTGTAGTTTGCTACAGTAAAAAAAGTAGTTTTTCCGACCATTGGTTTCGTGTAATTGCACTTTAAAAGGGAAAAATATGAAGTTGTCAGGGCTGAAACTATGAAAAAATTCGAAATCGACATATAAGAAAAGTCTTGTTCAAATCAACTGACACATTTAAACAGTAAAGAATGAAGGTGAGTATGGGAGAAAATAAACTAAAGCAGATATTCAAGCTACAGGACGGTGGTATTTACTCACCTGGAAATTTTCAAAAAGCATTTAAACGTTCTATTAGGAGCCAATCTTTCTTTAAAACTTTAAATGCATTTATCTGCATCATAGGTTTTTTTTTCAGCATTTCTCATCTTTAAATTGATATAAGTCAATAACCGTTAAAGCTAAATGGTTCAAACTCGGAATATATCATTTTCTAATATTTTACTTATATTTTAATTCGGCAAATTTGAAAAAAATATTTACTTTTCAAAATCTGATTTGTTTAAAATAAGTTGCATCTTTTTTAAAATTGCTATTTTAAATATTTTTAATTTTTTTAAATTTTTTTAAATTAATATTTAGTAAAATGCTGAATCAAAATTAAAACTTATATGTTTCTGTTTAATTAAAAGAAAAAAATTCAATTCGACAAATAATATTTCGAATTATAACAATTTTAAATTACTCTGAATTTTTTGAAAAAAAAATTATTTTTAAATTTTGTAAGAAGTCTTATGATGTGATTCTGTTTACAAATTATATGGTTAACCATTAAAAAAAATTCAAAATGCTAACTCTATAAATAAATAAAAAATAAATAAATGTTTCTCGGACACCTTACAGTAACATTGTTTCTTGAATTACACGCATTTCAATTTGTGTCTGATCCCTTGAAACCTCATGAATTATTAAAACGAACATATCTCTCTGAGTTTTGAAGATATCAAGATGGAATTTTTTTTGTTTAATTCAGGAATGGATAAAGAAAAATTTTCTAATTGGAAATTTTATTCTACGGGGGCCGTATAAAAATTTAATTTTTGTATTTTCTAAAATATACCCCCCATGGAGTTGCAACTTATGTCATCAAATTTTGCACCTTTTTTTATGAAACTTTGCAATTGGAAGTATGTGCCTAGGGGGAATATTTAAGGAGATAGCCTATTGTTTCGATATTTATGAATCACACTGTATACACACACACACACATATATATATATATATACATATATACATATATATATATACTCGTATATATACTGAACTACAAAAGTTAAGGTAAAACCAGTCTTTTGCATCTAATTTGAAAACAAATTAACATAAAACATGAAATTTAGTAGAATTGTGCTTTAACCAATAATTTATCGAAATTTACTTAATTTTAATATCAAGCATGATTTATAAATAAAAAATTGTATTTTTTGGAAAAGTTCACTGATTGATAAAAAAATAAATGGCAGTTTTTTGAGAAAAACTTAAATAACGGATTTTAATAAGGCATTTATCCGGACCTACTTGAAATGCATTTGTGGCATCGCTTTTCTATACTGTCAATTAAGTTGCCAGACACTGCAATGGGAAACAACGCCCATACATGGGTCAACGCTTATTACCGCTCATTTAACGACTTCGGAGGAGGACTTACGGCAGCTATCTGTCTGCCCAAGATAATCTGAAAAAGTTTCTATCGGATTAAGGCCCAAAACTTAAGCTGGCCATTCCATTTGCTCCAAACCTTGACCATCAAGATAATCATCAACGACTTTAGCTCAATGCAATAGAGATTATCATCCATTAAGATTAATGCGTCACCAATAGCACCACCATACGGTGATACAAACGGAGCAAGGATCTCGTCTCAATATTTCACAGCAGTCAGAGTTCTTCCATGGCACACATGGAGGTTACTGTGATCACCCAAGAGATTTCAGCCCATATCACGATTCCAACTCCTCTATAACTGTGTATTTCAACAATGTTACATAGGTAGAATCTGATTCCTTGTCTCTCTAGATTAGCACAATAACTGTATCACTCTCCAAAGCAAACCGGGACTCGTCTGTGAACCGTACGGAAGCCCATTGTTGTCTGTTCCAAGTAACGTGTTCTCTTGGAAAACATAAACGGGCACTTCTGTGTTGTCGATTAAGAGATATACATACAACGGGTCACGTCAATAGAGTTTTATAATGCCAAGATGTCTGTGCACCGTAGTAGCAAATATTGTCATTTCTGTTGCATTACGATGATCAGAAAAGACCTGAACCACAGTAGGTTCCTACTCCTTCAGGCCAAAAGAGCTATGAAGCAATCTTGTGTAGGAGTTATAACCCCTGTGTGGTCTGGAACAAGTCTTCTCGATACTGAATTTCCGGATTCAAATGGATCCCACAGACTTTGAACCACACTACGAGACACATTAAGACATCTAGCAGGATTAGCTTGTGACAACCCCATTTTCATCCATCCCATTGTCCGCTATCTTAACGAAGCAGGTAAACGACATCTCCTAGATATGGATTAGCATCAACAATTCAAGATCAGCAAGCATAAAAAATTTTCAAAAAATTTCCAAAGGCTCCCACTTTCTCTCGCTTGCTATATAAGTGTCTAATTATTTAACAAAATAGAGATGGGCATAATTGTTCCATAAGAATTTATTGAAGTTACTTAATATCATTTATATAAACCGTATCTGGACATTTATTTTTATTCTTTTAATAATGAGCGTCAAGAAACTGGTTGTGCATTAAATTTTGGAGGTCAGAGTATCTCTTTCTCCCTCTCTCTCGCTATATATATAAAAAGAAAAATAGACCTTTTATGGACCAACAAAGTGCAATATCCCCATAATTTTTTAAAATATCCAACAAGCACCCACGTAATTTGCTTAATTGCTAAGTAAACAAATCTTTAAAACAGTTTTACAAGAATCGATTCTAAATTTACCCAACTCTCTCACAGAAATTACTTAATCTGTTACTATGAGATAAATAATCTTAATTTCAAATATTATTTCTAGCTAAATCTGAAAATATTTTTACTGTATGCCTCAGAGCAAAATCAACTTTTTACCTCAGAGCAAATCGATACACAAAAACACACTTAAGCTAGAGTATCACGTACTTTTTATACCAGAAATCAACCGGAAACACCCTTAAAACTTTGCATACGTATATACAATTAAGTCTCTCTCCAAGAACTTTACCTTATGAGCATAACAAATACTTTACAAATAAATAATTAGTTTCATCTCTCTTTTATTTTGCAACAAAACAAAAAAGAAAATGTTTCAAAATTTATAATTGCAGTTTTCCATAAATATCTCATACATAAATGCAATTCAAATTTCTGAATTAACGATAAAATATAAATAAGTTATTATCTTGTTTACATTTTATATGTAGAGTACATTTCAGATAATGGTCTCAAAAATTATTTAATTTCTTATCAGTCTCCAATAAAGCGAAAAGTGATTTTCGATAATTCTAGCAAATTCAATTAAATTAGAACAGATGTTAAACGATATAATTTAGAAACTTGAATAAGGGGAAGCAATAAGATTGTAAATTAATTATGAAAATAATGATGCAATTTACAAAATTTAACTAATAATTGATAGTTACACAATGCTTTTTGAATTATTTTATTTGCGCACTAGCACTATTTGTTAAATTGAATTGAAAACTTCATTTCATACTTTCTGTTTTCTGTCTTCATTACAAAAAACAAATCTAAAACCACAAAAGGGGTGCATTATATATCTCATCAGAATTTTCCATTTATAGTTAAGTTTTATATTTAAACACACATACAGAATACACATTTAATTTTTATTCATCCTTTATACTTATTAAGATTGTTTATATGATAAGAATACAGAATGGGAATATGGTAAATCCCATTTTTCTATTACTACTGATCTGTACGCATAAGTGCCGTAGGTATAAAAAATAAAGCAATAGAAAACCATATTTTTAATTACAATTAGACCGGGAGGCGGCAGCACAGACAATCACCTCATCGAGTTCACGGCTGAAATTCCAGAATTAGTTAAAACTTGAATCGCATATTGAAACGCAATCGTTCTGCCAAGTCATATCTTGGTGGAAAACACTCAAAAACCCGATTTTAGCGGTTTGCTCGTAGGTTTACCATTGTGTAATCCTGCTCTCAGTCCTCCATGTTTTCATACCTTTGTGTGCAGGAAAACACAATGGTAAACCTACGAGTCAACCGCTAAAATCGGGTTTTAAGGTGTTTTCCACCAAGATATGACTTGGCAGACAGATTGCGTTTTAATATGCGAATCGAGTTTTAACTAATTCGGGAATTTCAGCCGTGAACTCGATGAGGTGATTGTCTGTGCTGCCGCCTCCCGGTCTAAATTAGTGTTTCCAATATCAACAAAAATCTATATTTGATATACATGTTTTTTTTTTCACCTGTATTCACTTTAAAGCTTAAAACCCCGTTCAGACTGGATAGTTGAGGTATCTTAGATCGCCTAACTCACTGAGGGAGTTTCACAAACTCCACCAGTGAGTTCGAAATTTCTATTGCTAGATACAACAATTACCAATCCCTTTGCTTGGCAATGGATGCTAGCTTTATCTGATTGGCTGTTGCGGTCGGCTTTAACTCATGTACATGCTCAAATTCTATGTTTGTACCGATCTCAGACACAGTGACGTTCAGTGAGTTATCTGAGTTGAGTTTTGCGGTGTGAACATGTGCTCTAATTCCGAAGTATACCACCTCTAAACTGGCGGTCAAAGATATCTTAAATATCCGATATAAACGGGGTATTATGGGGGTTTCTCAGCTTGACAAAATAGCATATTTTATGAAGATCCTTTCCATTTTATTAATAAAAGAGGAATATATAGGAGTTTTCATAAAAAACACACATTTTGAACTTTTGAAAACCCTATTTGGTTTGTCTGTTTTTTTTTTAATTGAAAATACCTCCTTGTGAACTTCGTTTTCCTCGATGTTGCACGTTGTGTAGCGTTTCGGGATACCAAAGATGTCCCTGAGTTTTTTACTTCTGAAATCAATGACATCAAAAGCACCTTATAGTCAATAATTGTCTATCTTTGACCAGCGGTTTTTTGAAATTTTGGATTATTCACAAAATTGCCGTCAATTGAACTTAGTATATCAGTATTAAAAAAAAACAGATTTTGTTTTTTTTTTTTATAAAAAAACGAGCGAATGAAAATTTTAAAAATATTCTGTCAAAAACTATGAAAACATACAGGGGGGTAGGCTGGTGTTAGAGTGCACATTTTTTAAACAACTAAATATAAATGAATTTTTTTTATGAATACATCAAAGTTACAGGTATTTATTATTAATCCTTAATAATCAAGAAACAAACTACTATAAAGATTTGAGTATATTTATAAAACCATTACGAATAATCAACAACAAATCACAAGGAGATAAATGCATAAAATTTCCCACCCTGGTCGTCATTTCCTTCTACTGCCTAGATCTCATTGACATCTTCAGGGTTCTCCTTTCTGCAACCGTGGAAGCCTAGAACCCGCCTTTGTTGAAAATCACTGAGTTCAAAGACCAGTGACTTCCCATTGAGAATATACATTTTGTAATTTTTATGTATGCTATTTGAAAAAATGAAGAAATTTGAAATACTATTATAGCTGTAACTTGATATAAACCATTGTTTGCATTGGTGTAAATTTTTTGCAAAATGTTATGGATGCCTCCGTCCAACTTTATGAGTGCCTTATGAATTATTTGGAGAAATTATGTCTACTTTTTTAGGATGCCTCTAGAAGAGAGTGGCGGCAGATACACAGTGCGCATGCTCAGACTAAATGTTCTGTCCAAATCATGGGTAACCATATTCCATAACATGGCAATAATCGCCTGGACGTGTTGCATTAGTAAGACAAGTATACAAACATTAGCTTGTTTGTATGTTTATTAAACATATACATCAGACATGTGTGATTGATACAATTATCCGCCTATAAATCTTCGTCAAATGAGGACTGGATAGACACAAGAAAATAACAGCACTGAAGAATTACAGCTGACAACACCACAAATAGTGTGCAACGGAGTATACGGAGTCGTACCCGCCGCCTTCTCCTACGCTATAAAGCGATTAACGGAGTGATGCCTTAACCACTCGGCCACGGAGGGTTCAACATTAGCTTGGTGATAATGTCAGGCTCACTAAGATGCTTGACAATTCCTTTTTATCCAAAATATTATTGATCAATCAAATGTGATTTTCCTTATTATGTTGCTACTCTCATCTAGATGCACCCTAGCAGGGCTACACTAGATACCGGGCTTGCTCATTTATTACCATGACGTCACAAATGGTGGCTGCGAGGCTAACGAAAAAGACAGGCTTCCGCGGTGCATTCCACTTATCTTTTTTTACAGACCGCTAGAATGACGTGATGCTCCTTTCGAACACCTGCATTGGTGCATTCGAGCATCACATGACTCTCGCGGTCTGTAAAAAAAGATACGCGCAAAGCACCGCGGTAGCCTCGTGGTGGCTGGCTGCGACGAAATACGTGCAGCGATTGTCACAAAACGATGGGTGCATCACTTTGTACCAATCGCTGGTCGCGGCCAGCCAGTATTTGTGACGTCATGACAATGAATGAGCAAGCCTGGTATCAGGGCTACACTACATACCGGGCTTGCTCATTCATTATGATGACGTCACAAAAGGTGGCTGACTAGGAAGAAAGACATACAGCGATTGGCACAAAACGATGGGCGCGTTGCTTTGGACCAATCGCTGGTCGCGGTCAGCCACCATTTGTGACGTTTTGAGAGTGAATGAGCAAGCCCGGTATCTAGTGTTGCCTTGCTGGTATCTAGTGTTGCTTTGACCCTAGTCAATCCGAAAGTGCTAGAAAACATCTGGAGAGAAACAGATTGCTGCCTGGTCGTCTGCCGTGTTACAAGAAGTGCAAACATAGAGTTTAATTTAAATCCATCACAAATTGTAATAATTGGCAATCATTTGCAGTAAATATTATTTTCATGCCTCTCTAAAAAGTCATATTCAACTGTCTTATTGGTAATTTTTGTTCCGTACGTCCTGTAGTTTTATAAGGAATATACCTTAAGTTACTTGTCTTACTAAGTAATCAGTTTGAAAAGATCTGGGATATACCTCCCAATTCTAGAGAAGGGAGTCATAATTCAATCAAACTCAAAAATACTTCAATTTTTAAATAGGTGTATATTAGAAACTGTTTTTTTATCCATTTCCCAAAATCTATGAAATATAAAATGTCTTTGATTCTTAAACATTTCCATTCTAATTTTTCGTATAATTCAACGAAGGAATTATATCTAACACTCCAATAATAACATGAGACAGCGAATGTTCGGGCATAAAACTCCCTAATTAGGATGTAATACTGAAAGCTGACATTATGCGAAACAAAAAACCCAGGTTACAAATATTATATTAAATTTGCGCCAAGTCACATTAGTAAAATACGTCAATTATGTTCTCTGAGAGGAATTCGGGGATGCGTGGGGACACTAGCATACTGATCCACAGATCGACTTCAAAACACTCCATTTTTGGACCATTGTTGTTCCGCTCTTCATTGTTGCACCTGTTGTTCTACCAATGTTGTAAACATATTTACTGCATACACTTTCTGTCTTCCTAAGTCGAATGTAAATAGTATTCCAAACGAACCATTACTAATTAAGAAATTTGATCATGTGGACTATAATTTTCTTCATAGATTAAGGGAGACTGGAGATGTTTAACCTACTTTTTACTAAATTGCTCGTAATTTGTATTTGACAGGCAATAGCATCTCAGTTTACCACATATAAACAGTTTATTATATATTTCAGCTATTTGCAACGTCAATTTTTGTTTAATGAAATAAATGGATGATTTAAACGAATATTACCCATGACACTGTAAACTGGGTCAGACATAGCCACTTCAG
The DNA here is from genome assembly GCA_963931845.1 of Maratus michaelseni. Taxonomy (NCBI): domain Eukaryota; kingdom Metazoa; phylum Arthropoda; class Arachnida; order Araneae; family Salticidae; genus Maratus; species Maratus michaelseni. Next base: position 142,228,219 of record OZ007586.1, read on the forward strand.
GGAAGATTGGACCACTGTAATTGCGGTTTGACCAACTAATGTGAAAAAGCAAATTCTCACCAGAAAATTTATTTAATGAGAAGTAACTGAAGTACATATTTATTTATATTCTGTTACTAAATACAAATTTTGATACTTAACATATTTATTTGATCTGGTCAGTGGATTAAAGTTCCTAATTATCAATGCCTTATTTTTTTTCAAATTAATGTGTGTTTTCATAACCAGGTAAGAAAAATATCATTTCTAAAGCTACTCTTTTGAAACCACTACTGTTTATTAGATATCGTAGTTAAAGAAGATCTTCAGAACAAATTAACGCAATATATTTAGCACACACTGCGATATATATATATATATATATATATACAGGGTATTTAAAAAATGACCGGCATATTTGAAAAATCAATAAAAACTAAACGGGCAGCGATAGAAATACGCCGTTTGTTGTAATATGCTTGGGACAACAGTAAATGTTTAGGCAGACAAACTTTCGAAATTAGTTACAATTTTCAACAACAGATGGCGCTGCAGTCTGGAAAAATCTAAACCACTATATTTTCCACATATCCACCATGCGCAGCAATAATATGGCGTAGTCTCTGAACGAAATTACCAGAAACCTTTTTAAACCTGTGACTTCTTTCTGTGGGGACACTTGAAAGACCAGTTGTACCGCCACAATCCAAAAACAATTGAACAACTGAAGCAGTACATCTCTTCTGCACGTGAAGCCATCCCGCCTGACACGTTTATAAAGGTTTCTGGTAATTTCGTTCAGAGACAATTGATAAAATTAAATACATCTCAGATCCACCAGAACAATCTGAATTCGTTGTAGAACAATTATTATCAATAGCTGTAGTGCAAGCAACTGGTTGACGCAATTCATTCATCTTTTGATGGTTACATTCATTTATATCTATATTTGTAATAAATAGCCTAAATGCACCACCAGAACACTTCCGTTTTTCTACTGAAAAAGTTGTATAGTAGGGATTCTTATTATATTATAGATTTGAACCGAACATTAACTAGCACTATTACAATGAAGAATATCGCCAAAGACTTATTGGGATTCATATTGCGAAATGGTTAATATAAAAAATATCTTCGACTATTGATGTAAATAATAATTTTCACCTAAATTATCAGCATAGAAGTAGAAACAAATATTATTTTTACTTATTGTATGAATGTTCATGTGGTATTTCACTGTTGTATAGAAAACGATTATGATGTTCGGACTTAAGCAGTCAAAAAACATTAAAAGAGGCTCGAAAATACTTTATTAATATTTTTCTAACCATTTATATTTTAAATATCTGAAAAATGTCAATACCTATCCGGAAAAACTATTCACCTTTCTTGACGGTTATTATCCATGTGGCAAAAAATGTATCAACGATGGCAGTATTGCCAAACCATTACTTAAAAAAAAATTCAGATTGCTTGATTGCTACCAATTTTTTGAAGTAGAAATATTCGCCCTATTTAATGACGGATTAAATAATGTGAAAATAAGGCGAATTATATATATTTTTAAAAATGGAGACAATCGAGCAATCCGAGAAAAAAAAAGTTGCGAACTGGCAACACTGAACAATGGTTCAGCCATAGCCTACTGAATATTAGGGCTGCGTGCTGACACAAAATTGACGGCTATAGTAGGAGTATTTTTTCAGCTTTTGTATGATCCCTTGAATTTTAATACCAGCATTTTCCAAAATATTCTTCGTGTTATTGAATAGCAGAAAAATACGGAGAAGAATACTTTTAGAAAATATTGGTATTCAAATTCAAGGGACCTTACAAATGCTGAAAAAAATCTACCTCGACAGCCACCGTTTTTGCGTCAGCGCGTAGGCCTGGTATTTAAAGGTATGTGGTTCAGCAATGGTTAAAATATTTCTAACAATAATTTTATAAAAATTATATAAAATTAATGACAATTGTGCAATTTTCTGCAATCGTAACAAAATATTCGTTAAAAGAAGTCGGTAGCGAATTAAAATTTTAAATATATGAAAGTACGAGGACGTTTTTCACAGAATATGACATCACTTCTGGATGCGAAAATAAATTCATACGTTGTTTAAAGCCAGCAATAAAAAATTTGTTTTAAATTTACTGGATTTTTATCAAACATTTTTTGATTCACAATTCTATTTATGATGTCACAAAAGTAAAGAAATGATCCTTATATATTATTTCTCCTGTCAACATCCCTTTTACTCAGAAAATATGAAACGCAGAACAACGAATGACATACCATATGAAAGGTCTTAGAACAGGCTTCTGACATAGCCCATTTAACAATTCGTTAAAACATGTTTTTGATTAAAATTTGCTGAAATTGAAAAATTAAATCGGCATTGTTTTCATGAAAGAAATGAAAGGTTTTCCTGAAATTATTGTTGCCAAAAAAATAAAATACCACATTATATGATGCTCATAGAAATTATTATAAAAAACACCGCACGGTTTATTTTATACTTATGATTAAAAAGCGAAATTGAAATTGAAATGTTTAGATTTATAAGCTCCATGGTTCTCCCGAAGCGGATGACGTCATCCTCTAATGCAGTCAAAATACGATTGTTAATTTTTTTTCCTCGAGCGTGCCTTTAGCAATCTTGGATCAGTTTTTAGTCTAACTTTGATGGAATAAATTACATGATATTCTGGCTTGACTAACAACTAAATGTTGTTTGCAGATAATTTTATCCTTGCTTTTTTTTTAGAAGTTTAACCTGCATCTAATAAATATTACATATTGATAAAAAATTATACTTCTCTATTATCCCGTCGACCACTTTTCATAACAAAAAACTATCGCCAAATAAACGGGAGAACGTTGCCATTGGAATATCAAAAAATAAATAAAACATAAGAATTTAAGGACACAATTGTTATTTTAATTAATAAAATAACTACTAAATCAGTAAAACATAATGAAAAATACACGCAAATGTCGAATGTAATACCACTAGATGACGTAACAAACACGCATAATGATTCTGACATCAAGTAAATGGGACTGCATTTTTGGCATTTAATCTTACAGTTTGGCGGTAGTTTTTTGTTATGAAAAGCGGTCGACGGGTTAATAGAGAAGTACCTAAAAAATATTAGATTTCAGTGCGAAATCTTCGCACGGGCCCTCTGGTTATTTTTTACTATAAAAAGACCCCAAGAATTTAACAATAAAAACAAATTCACATAAATTGGTACTGTTTTAATAAACATGAATTATTGTTAGTTTTATTAAACATTTTAATAATGTTTCTATTACAGCAGACCATAAATTAATAGTTCTCCACAGAATAAAATGAAACAAGAACGAAAAATCATGCTTTAAGGATATATTATAAAACACTTTCCAACACATTCAGAATACTGTAACAAAACTTCAAAGTTTAATAAGGTGAAATATGATGCCTGAGTAAACAATTTCTAAAACGTTTAACACATTTAAAAACGCAATTTCAGAATTTAACAATAAAAACAAATTCACAGAAATTGGTACTGTTTTAATAAACATGAATTATTGTTAGTTTTATTAAACATTTTAATAATGTTTCTATTACAGCATACCATAAATTAATAGTTCTCCACAGAATAAAATGAAACAAGAACGAAAAATCATGCTTTAAAGATATATTATAAAACACTTTCCAACACATTCAGAATACTGTAATAAAACTTGAAAGTTTAATAAGGTGAAATATGATGCCTGAGTAAACAATTTCTAAAACGTTTAACACATTTAAAAACGCAATTTCAGAAATTACCATCAGTACCTGGAAAAATACCCAAATTCTTTTGTGCAGTATGGTACATGATCTATAGATTTTTATAAAGATTACATAGGATGCTAAACTTTAGTTCAGTTAGGAAAGGTATAGCACAGTTGAAAATTTCCCTTTAGCAATTTCAGACAATAAACAGAAATGTATTAGAGACCTGTTGTGCAGCCCTGTATGTGGTTTTTAGAATTTATACACACCAAGTAATATCCAAAATATCCGTTAATTTTAAAAACGTATACCACAACTGAAAACGTACTTCTATCAATTATTGATCATGTACAGTACTGTAACTAAATCATTTTGTGTGTCCCTGTAAATGTATGATGAATGCTATTGCCTATTCCATAGTACGCATCTTCTAGTGAACTTCGGTGATATATATAAATTTCAGTTTATTTGAATTAGTGTAACATCATTAAAATTAAAATTCGAAACGATTTCCCCACCCATAGACCGTAATGTAACGGAATTCTTTGGAGTGTCCCTGTAAACGAACTATAAATGCAACGCACTTCATTTTCAATACCGAACATTCTATGGTAAACCTCAATAACATATATTAATTGCATGGCAATCCGATTGTATTAACGAGATTAGAAGAGGGACAGACATACAGGCGACAGACAGACAGACAGACAAACCGAATTAATAAACTATTTTCAACCTTGATGGAAAGTGTTAAAAATAACAAATTAAATTTACAAAAATAGTTACAGATGAGTTTACGTTCTTAAAAATGTAAAATTAATTGCTTAAACTTTTGCGAAGTTTTTATGTTCGCATCGTAATTAAATGTCCCCACTCCCCATAAAATCCTATTTTAAGCTAGTGCTTGCATTGTCCTTAAAAGAGAACGTAAATTACTATTAAATGTTTTAAAAAACAATCTTGTGTCAAATCACATGTACTGAAATACGCAATTTTTTTATGAACCTATAAGAGAGAACATATAGCGAAACTGGCATTTATCACCGAAAAAAAAACACATTCATTTCTATGTTGAACAAAAATTTAATATCAATTTAAAAAGAATTGGTTAAAAGGTACAATTCATCAGAATATGCTCGGAATTGTATCTTATAATTAATGATATTTACTTTAGAATAGAGGTATATTTAATATGAGGTAAAAATGGTTTTTATCCGCTTGTACAAATAAATTTTAGACTTCCTGTGTGTCATTTTTTCCTTCTTTAGGTAAAATGCTATAGCTTTTAAAAAGATACCTTCATGAAGTTATTTATTAAAGTTTAGTAGTAAATATTCCATAGGTTGTAATAATAAAAACTACAATTTATGGAAATACCACATTAAATTTTCGGTTTATCTATCATAGTTGCTTGTGTTGCTCGTATGAATATTTTTTTTTGTCTATGTCTACGAAGCTGTTGGAAAATGAGTACAGGTGAAAATGAAGTGAATTAAACCAGATCGAAGGGGAAGGGCGGTTTCTTCTTTCATTCTTTTTTTCCTTCGTCTGAAAGGAAAGAAATAATGTATTTAATAAATATCTCTTGAAGGAATTATTGAAACCAGGGGAGTTCTATTCAAATATGAAGTAAGGTTCATTTACTGAACTCTACTATTCTTAGTATTTTGAAAAATAATTTATTAAACCTAATTTTTCTAGAGTACCTGAAAATATACGAATTTAATAGTTCTTAACATAGACTATGACCGTAACAGGACTTTATATTGTCATATTGTATTTTATGTCCGGTAAAGTTAAGTGTGGACATAACATAAAAATTAATGAAATCCAAAATACACTATATATCTAAAAATTTTTGGACTTTTTAGGTTTTTAACGTAGCGTATGATCTATATATTTAAAACAGAAGGCTGTTTATTAATCATCTGCCCTAAGCTTTCTGCTGAACTAATTTTGATAATTTTTTTGAATGAAAGCTGTTATTTGTAGATGTGCTCGCACTAGCTATTCTTTAAAATATTCTCATTTTTCTATTTTAATTTTTTTAAAGGTTTCTTATGAAATTTCTTGAAACTGGAGGCAATCGGCATAAGATTTTCTCTACATTCTCTTCTGACATAAAATTAATTTGCCTTATCACATTCCACCAGTCAGAAGCGGGATTCCATCAGTGTAAATGTCGCCGTATTTAAAAGAAATTTTTCAATGGTTTTCATAAAATAAAAAATATATATTAAAATAATTGCGTTTAATTACGCAGTAATCACGGAAGAGCAGAATACAGATTATTTACTGAGAAATAATATTAAATAATCTGTGAAAATAAAATAACAGTAATTAATCTATCACGTAAGAAGTAATATATAAAACTAAATGTTTCCGATGACCAAATGACGCCATTCGAAAAACAAAAGATAAATTTTCCTCCATGAATACAAAGTATTTTACTAACTATGTGTCGGTATGACGTCATATTCCCTGACCCGAGGCTAGCGAAAAAGAAAGGCTACCGCGGTGCTTTACGCGTATCTTTTTTTACAGACCGCGGGAATCACGTGAGGCTCGAATCCACCAATGCAGGTGTACGAAAAGAGCATCACGTCACTCTAGCGGTCTGTAAAAAAAGATAAGTGGAACGCACCGCGGTAGCCTGTCTTTTTCGTTAGCCTCGCCCTGACCCTTATTCCTGCATCTAAATAGAAAGAACTTCTGCTGTTTATTTAAAGATGCTTGGCATGCACAAAATAAAATATTTCTGAAAAATACATCATTTCCATTTAATTATAATAAATATTTAATGAAACTGCGAATTTTTAAAACAATTGCTTAAATGAAACTTACGGTAATATTTTCCTATATATTTTCGTCAAAATGATTTTATTTCCAAGTTTTGTATTCCACCAACTCTGAAATTAAAAGCTAAATCGTCTGCTTATGAAAATTATATCATTTTTAAAACGTACATTTTCAAACACAATATTTCTATTGTTACAAAGCTAAATGGAGTCCAGATTTGTTACTGAGATCATAACTTCAATAGAATGTGGTGTTCATGTGAAAAGTTTTGAGTATGTTTGTGTGAATACTATGCGTTGAATTTGCAGTGCAACAGTTTTTTTTTTACAGTGCACGGGTACAACTACTGATATGTTAAAACGGTATAGTTAAGTACGGACTTTAAGGCTTTACATTTTAAGAACATCTTAAAGATACCCTATACCTAAGTAGTATTATATATATTTTCCTTAACAAATGACCGTAAGTAGAACTTTACTGGACTTATTTTTAATTGACTTTTTCAAATATGCCATTTGTTGCTACTTTGGATGAAATATTATACCTGTTGGAAAAAAAAACATTTATGAAATGAAATTACTTTTCATAAAAGAGCTCTACCAACACAGGATCTTCTAAAGAAATTGTAAAATTTAACTTTAAGTTTAACTCTGAAAATAGCTTCAGAATAGTCGTATACAGGGCTTTACGAAATTGTATAAACTCTGGCAGCCAGCAAAAAATTTTGATCGTCAACAAAAATTATTTACCCCCCTTCTCCCGTCATTGATTTTCAAAAAGTTTTTTAAGAATTAATAAAAAAAAATAATAACAAGCATAGTTTAGAATAATACATAATTTAGACAGATAATATAAATTAAGTTTTGTAATGAAACGTATCAAAATTATATTTCTCTCTAAAAAAAAAAAAAAAAAAAAAAAAAATGTAAACGTTGAATTAACCGGCATGTTCCAAAAATACTGATTGTCGAATGGTTCAAATGTCGGATAGTTGATTGCTACAAAATCTATATCTGATAAGTTATTAAACAGGAAAACAATTTTTTGCCTATTTTCCTGTCGAAGTCATCCAAATAATTCTAATTTTATTATTTTAAAATTTGTATTTGATGAACTGATTTTGACCAAACTGAAAATAAATGTTAAAAATATCTTCAGTTTGAATATAGTTTCTCAGTTTATTTCTTAATATTGTTGAGAGTAGGGAAAAATAGCAATTTGTGCTAGATCCATTTTTGTAAAAAAAAAAAATAATAATAATAATAACAATTGGTCGTATGAATGAAACAAATTTATCTATTCCTATGAAGCTATTGTTTAATGAAAATCCAAATTTATTTATTTTAATATATATTTATATTACATTCAACTTAAAAGGTTTTTCATGGTAATACTGAATGTTCGGTACCGTAAAGTTAAATATAGTAAATTTTCAATTAAATCTAAAATGTACTGGGTATCTCAAGAATCTTCGGCTTAATCTATATATAACATATATAAAGGGGGGGGGGTGACCGTTAAAAAGAACTTCACTGAAGTTATTCTAAAATTAACTTTTAATATATGTTTATTTGCTTTCAGAGGTATGTTATACCATTTTTAAAAAACATTCACGAAATGCTTTATTGAAGATACAGTAATAGAGTTCTTCCAACATAAATGCTCTAAGGAATTTTAAAACTAAACTTTACTAAAAGTTCAGTTTAACTCTCACAGTTCTTTTAGTATGTCCGTATGAATAAAATCCTTTTTCATCTATTCCTATGAAGCTATTTGGAAATGGGAATCGATGAAAATGAAATAAGTTAATTCAGAATAGATGGCCACTGTCTCGTTCATGCCTTTTTTTCGGTCAGAAAATAAATGCAAAAAACTGTTATATTTTCTAATAACTATCAATTACACTAATAGTTTTAGAGAAAATAATGGGTTTTTATTTTCAAGAAACAGTAATGTGGAATTTATTCAAACTGTAACATTTCCGTGCATGTTTTTAAATAAATTTATAAATTTTAATTTTTGTAGGGTAGCTTAAAAATATGCGAATTTATTTGTTTTAACATACACAATATCCATAAAAAGATCTTCCATAGTACTATTGAATATTAAATCCGGAAAAGTGAAATGTGGTAAAAATGAACGTAAATTTATTGAAATCTATAATGCGCAGGGCGGGGTCATACAGTGCTGGAGTAGTTTTTTACAGAAATTTCACTTTATTTAACTGAAAAAAAAATATTACAACTGAGATTTTTTTTTTTAATAGAAATATTTAATCATTAACTATTTGCATCATTATCGTGCATTTCAGAAATTTCTTTTTTATTCAGAAATTCATAATCCGTACCGGAAATTCGGAAAGGAAGATTTTTATTTTATGGTATCACGAAACGTCTGTCACTAAATAAAGCGAAAGTTTTTGTACAGCATTTGTGCTATGAATTCGGAATTTTTTAATAAAAAAGAAATTCCTCAAACGGAATCTTAGATGCAAATGGGGTTATAGTGGTGCCAAACTCTTCGCAAATTCCAAGGAGTGTTCGCACATTGGAACCGAATATTTTGAAAATATTCGATTTTATTTTGCTCTTAACATACAAAATGACAGTGAAAAAACTTTACTGGAGTTATTCAAAATGATTTCTACATATATGATATTTTCTGTGACTTTGAATGAAACATTATACCTATTGTAAAAGCCTTCACGAAATGTTTTATTAAACGTTTAGTAATACATTCTTCCAACATAGAAATGTCTAGGAAGTTATAAAATTAATCTTTCAGTTTATCTCTCATTGATGCTTCAGAGTGTTCGTATGAATGAAATCTTTTTATCTATCTCTGTGCAGCTATTGGGAAATACGAGAATCCGTAGGTATCGATGAAAAGAAATGAGTTAATCTAGTATAAAGGGTTTCTGTCGCGTTCATTTCTTTCTTTTATCTGATAGGAAATACAGAAACTATAACAATTTTCTAATAAATATCTCTTAAATGGATAGTTTTTGAGGAAAGAATGAGCTCTGTGCATTAAACGGAATAAGTAGGAATTTCATCAATCTAGAATATTTCAATATATGATTTTTATTGCAAAATTGCGAAATTTTAATTTTGTAAGGTAACTTTATTTGTTTTTAACGTATACAGGGTGTCCATAATTAAAGGACCCTACTTTAAAGTTGTCTACAGACGAAACTGTTGGTCAGAAAGTTGTGAAATTTTGTGAAGGACATATTGAAGGAATGGGAATTTGTTTAAGCGAAAAAAATTAGTTCGAAATTTCGCCACCAGATGGCGTTTTTAATGAATTACACATTTAGCATACATTTACAATAGTTTACATATTTTATTGCAACGGAACATGCTCCACATGACGGCCATCATTTTAAGCTACCATCTGGAATCGTAAGATAGCATGATCCACAATTGACCGCAGTGTGTTCAGGTAATTGCTAAAAACATGTCGTGAAAAAAGTTTTGTTCAACATTTTTTGTTGTAATAAAATTTATAACCTATCGTAAATGCATGCTAAATGTGTAATTCATTAAAAATAGCCCTCTGGAGGCGAAATTTTGAAGTAATTTGTTTTCGCTTAAACAAATTCCCATTCCTTCATTATGTTCTTCACAATATTTCACAACTTTCTGACCAATAGTTTTGTCTATAGACAACTTTAAAGTAGGGTCGTTTAATTATGGACACCCTGTACAATAAGCGTAGAAGGATATTTATGACCATATTAAATAGGTTAAGTCTAAATGATTGCCCTTATTACAAATGACAATAACTTCGTTGTAAACAACGATAGGAAGATGCAACCTGAACTTAATACAGAAGGAAGTTCAAAGTTTTTTATTTGCGTGTTATATGACTGTTGTTTGGGACTCTGCTTTGTTATAAGAACATAATCCAAACGATTACACATCAAGCCAGGTATTGCGAAGAATGCTACATAATCGTTGATACTCAACATCTGTATCAAATTGTGACATGAGCCATGTCTGTAACATATCCGAATAACTGTTGCATGCAACAATTGGCCAAGAGGGAATAAAAATGAATAACCGTACAGTTTTCATTTCAGAATCGGGCAGAAAACATTGACTTAAGGTTTTTTTCTAGGACCAAAAAGAGTCTTGTAGAACAGATATAAAGTACGACAACAAAAATTTATTTATTTTGTATTGTGTTCAAATTGTTTCTTTGTATTGTTGTTTATAAAGAAGTTACTGTCAGTTTTAATAAGGGCAATAATTTAGACTTACCCTGTATTAAGTCCGGAAAAGTTTAACATTGTCAATATGATCGTAAATTTAATCAAATCTAAAATGTACTAGCATAGCTACCAACATTTACGGGTTTTCTGTTAACACAATATATATAAATACATCTGCATCATTAGCGTGAATTTAAGGGGATATTCGACTTATTTGAGTCAAAATTTTCGATTTGTTTTATTTTGCATTTCTTCCATCGCTCAAATGTGTAGATTGTTGCCCTAAAGCGGTTTCGTGGTATTTTAATTTCTTGTAATATTTTTTGCCTATTGAAAGTAACGCCGCTCGTTTAACGTAACGCTATTATAAAATTTAAACTCGTTTTTCTCGAAACTATGTTTTTTTCAAAGTTGTCAATAATTTTTCTGGAGAAATATTCGACCTTTTCCAACATTTTTTATTTCAAAGGACGCTACTTGTTTTTTCTGGAACTTATATCTCCCATAATTATAATTTTTTATTTTTTTTTCAGCTCGCAAAAGGTTAAAAAAGGACAAAAAATGAACTTTGTGTAAATGACCGTAATTTTGTCAAAAATATTTTTTTAAAATAAATGTTAGTATAAGCTCCAGATAACTTAATGCCCTTTCATAATTTGGTGACCAAATTTGTTTCAGATGCTTATGAGCTGAGAAAAATCGGCCTCGCGATTGGAAGTTCACGGTGGGTTCTCCTCGTCGCACAAAATGCATTATTATATATATTTTTTACACACAAAAATTTAAATGTACAAGTGAAATATCACTAAATATAAGGCCGAAGGTTACACCTCTTTTCTTTGTAACTGAAAAAATCGTTAAAATCACGTGAATTTTAGGCTGAAAATGTGGAACATCCCATTAAGGAATTTCTTTTATATTGAGAAATTCCGGAATCACACCAGAAATTCTTAATAGTATTTTTTGCTTTTTTAATTACAGACATTTTGTGATTACATTAAAAAAAATCAGAATATCTGAATAAAAAGTAATTTCTGATATTGGCGCATATATGTGCTAATGATGCAAGTGGGTTAATAGAAATTTTGGACTTATTTAACTGCATAGGTATGACATTAAATAAGGCAATAATTTCACTGAACTCATTCTAAAGAGATTTTTATAAATGTCTTTCCTTTTACTTTTAATTAAATATCACACTATTATTTAAAAAAATAAATAAAATGTTACGAAATGTTTTATTAAGGTTACTCGGTTCCTTTTGAAAAGTATTTTTTATTTATACATTTTTCGTACCTCATCAAAAAATTAAATTGTTAAGTATAATATTAAAATAGTTAAGACAAAAAATATAATATCATACATAGTTTTCCAAAAATTTTAATTTGGTAATTAAATTACAAAATTTAATTCAATTTTTTAGTATTTTCACACATTTTTTTTTTTACTTATAGTAACAGGCGTAATCTTTTTAGAAAATGTTTTAATGAAAAACAAAAATTCCTTATCTACGCTAAAATTGAGTAAATATCCAAATTTCTAAATATTTACAAATTGTATTCCTTCTTTTTCAAAATCCATTTCTAATTCTATTTAATATACTTTATCGATTATATAGAAAATATATATATGTCAATTTCTTACATATTTATTAACGTTTATGCATTTTTAAATTAACAAAATGTAATTCAAACATCGTACTGAGAAACATGAAATTAAATAGTGGAATTCTGTTACATTTAAAATGAAAGGATTCCATTAAAATGCCTTTTTCACATATTTATAATCATCGGATCTTTACATATCTTCGTTAAATTATACTAGGGATTCATTTATACATTTTAAGGAAAAAATAGAAAATATTTCCGTCATATTTGGCATAAACTGAATGCTACCAAAACCCTTTAAAGGTTTAGTAATACATTTTTTTTAAACATAGAATTCACTAAGGAATTATAAAATTAATCTTTTAGTATATCTCTCATAGTTGCTTTAGATGATGAATGAAATCTTTTTTTATCTGTTTGTATGTAGCTATTGGTAAATGTGAAACGACGAAAGGGAAATGTCTTTATCCAGAATAAAGGACTACTGTCTCGTTCATTCCTTTCTTTGGTCTAAATGAAATACAGGAACTATAATATTTTTCTAATAAATACCTCATGAACAACTAGTTTTTGAGAAATGTATAATATCTATGCAAAATCTTAATAAGTTTGAATTTCATAATTTTCTAGCGACGGCCATGTATGGTTTTTAATACAAAATTATGAAATTTAATGTTTCTCTGAAAACTTTGTTTATTTTATCATGCCTCATGGCTGCCAACTTTTACGCTTTTTTAAAGCCAAATAAACATGTTTGAACTAAAATATTTACTTAATAAATTAAATAAAATGTGTACTAAGCTTCTCTAAGCAAACGCGATTTACGCTATAGTTCCATGTTCGATTCCTGTCCCTGCTAATTTTTCACTCATGTTGGGTTTATTGTATGAATTTATATGTATGAAATAAATTTATCTTTATGTGTACTTTAATGAATTCAGGAGTTAATTTATGTGCTTTAATATACGATAAAGTAAATAAAAATAAAAAATAAAAGGTAAATTTTATAATTTTTTACATAAGAAACTGTATTAATGAATATTTAATAAAGCATTTCGCAAAGCTTTTTTTTTCCTATATAACGGATATTATCATTTAAAAAAGCAGCAAACGACATATATTAAAAAACCATTTTAACAAAAATCCAGTGACATTATTTTTACGGTCATATCGTATGTTAAGAAAAAATAATCCAATATTTTTATGATAACCGGTAAGTTTCAGATTTTATTAGATTTAAGGTCAGATTGATCACGTTTAACTTTATCGGACTTAACATTCAATATGGTCATAAAAATGCTGTTGACGGTTATTCTGAATCATAACTACCAACTTCTATGCTTTTTTAAATCATATAAACATGTTTTGAACGAAAAAAGTTATTTAACAAACTTAGTGCGCACAATATTCACAGACTACGAATGATTGCTCAGACGAGGAGACCAAGTTTGAAGAGCATAGATGTTCCTCCCGGGACCTTTAATAAAAAAAAGTACAATTTCAGCTGGAGCTGAACCCGCCGGTAAGCGCGACATGGAGCGGGGTGATAAGTACAATGGGCTTGGACCAGAATTGCCCAAAATTTACAGAACTCGCTGCCCTCGCTGCCAGAGAACAGATTTCCCTTGTGTCACGAGGCAGCGAGCTGCCGAGGTTCTTGAAATTTACGTGCGTACAATATATGTTAAAGCACATAAATTAATATCTGAATTCATTGAAGTTACACATTATGTACCGATCGAATATTAATTATTCATCCATGTCCCGTCATCCAGTGCTGTCCGATTGCTAGCCAGTTACATGGATTAAATGTGAGAAATTGCCGAGCTAGGATATTGGCCAGGGTAGTTCTCTGGTTAGAGCAACAACACGGTAGAAGCCCCAACAGTGACACGGTTGAGGACAAAGCTGTTGTCCCAGGTTAGATTCTTGGCCTCGGCAAATTTTTCACTCGTGTTGGGTTTATTGTATTAATTTATGAGTTTGAAATAAATTATTTTTTATGTGTTACTTTAGAGTATTCGTATAAATACTCTTTATTTATTTCTTGAAACTATTGAAAAATGAAGGTCGATGAAATAGAAATGAGTTAAACGAGAATAAAGGACTACACTGAGAAAAATGACAAATGATTCTTAATCTACGAAAATATAATATAACCATGTTCGAAAATATATAACAACTTCTTCCGATTTACCCACGATTCCAAAATGCGTTTTTATCATTAAAAGTATAAGCAATCAATATATTTCGGAGACCTAAAGAAGCATTTATAAAACAAAAGTTACTTTTTCTGTCGCTAATTTTTGGAAACGTTTCTTAGAAGTTTTATAGAGTATTAATCCTTTTTCTCAAACCGGGATATCGATTATCAGGATGCTACAATATTCAATTAAACATTTTCAGCTCTTTAACTGAATTTTTCATGGAAGTGTAACACAAAAATATTCATTTTAATGTTAATGCTAATGCTGATCATTTATTATGTTTGTCTGTAAAACCTGTTTGTTGGGCATGAAAATATATAATTGAGAAGTGGTAGCATCGATAAAACCTATATTTCAGGATGAAATACCTGCGATTAATAAATACACTATAAAAGCTACTCGGTAACGTTTCGGAAAATCAGTGGCAGCACAAGAAACTTTGTTTTTATAAAAACTTCTTTAATTCTCAAAGACATCTTAGTTTCTGAGGTTTCTAAAGGCTACTGAACGCTTTTCGAAATCGTGGGTAACATCGACTAGATTATTGTATATTTTCGTTTGTGGTCATATTATATTTCCTTGATTAAGAAACATTTATTATTATAGAGTGTAGGACTGCAATAAATGACAGCCCCTATAAATTACGCTATAAAAAAATACTCCGGAATGTTTCCGAAAATTATAGACACCAAAAGAAACTTTGATTTAAAATATTATTCGTTAAATCTCAAAACTATATCGGTTTCTACGGTTTCTAAAGATAAAGAACGCTTTACGGAATGGTGAGTTACTCGGAAACGGTTACTGTATATTGTCGTACGTATTTATACTGTATTTTCGTAGATTCAGAAACATTTGCGTTTTTTACAGTGTTTTTAAATTTGTTTTATTCCATTATTTATAGCAGACAGTAAATACAAAAACTATAACAAATTTACAATAAATATATCTCAAGAGATAGTTTTAGAGCCATACAAGCGATAGTTTTTAATATGGGATTTATGTAATATAATGAAACAATTTGGATTTTTTAAAAACAAAAACATGGATGGATTTTTATTTTTGAAAATATGAAATTTAATTTTGTAGGATAACTTAGAAAACAAAGAATTGTTTAGTTTTAACAAACGCAATAGCTGTAAAATATTTTTTATGGCCATATTGAATATTAAGTCCGGTAAATTTAAATATTGTCATTATAATCGCAAGTTTAATGAAATCTAAAATGTACTGCGTATTTTAAAAGTATTCGACATTATTTTGTTCTGAACATACAGAACGACCGTTAAAAGAACATCACTGGAGATAATTCTAAAGCGGTTTTTAAATATATGTCTTTTGATGCTACTTTGAATGAAATATTATAACTGTTGTAAAAAACCATCTAGAAATGTTTTATTAAAACTTCAGTAATACAGTTTTTCTAACGTAGAATTCTTTAAGGAAATACAAATTAAACTTTTATTTTCTGTATCATAGTTTCTCCATAGTGTTTATATGAAGGAGAAATCCTTTGTATCTATTTCTAAGAAGCTATTGGGAAATGAGTATCGATGAAAAAGAAATGATTGAATCCAGAATAAAGGGCTTCTGTCTCTTTCATTTCTTTCTTTGGTCTGAATGGAAATACAGAAACTAAAATAATTTTCTAATAAATATTGTTTGGGAATTATTTTAGTTGCGAGTTTTGGAGAAAATTGTGATCGCTCTGAAATAAACGAAATAAGTTCAGATTTCACAAAATTTATAAACGGCCATGCAGGATTTTGTAATAAAAGTTGTGAAATCTAATTTTTTATTGAGCAATGCAAATTTGTTTGGATTTTTTTTCTTCTCAACATACATTAGCCGTTTAAGACCTAACCTACACAATTGTGTAGGTGATCCTAAGGGAAAAAAATACAATTTCCTCTTTCCCTGTGATTTAAAGCTTAGCCTGCACCACACAATTGTGTAGATTCTCCTTTACATAACCTGACAACGTAATTTTTGTTTTAAATATTTCTTTTCAATAAAATATAATTTTTATATGCTTTTAATTTCTACCAAAACTCTTCAGGTCTTAAACGGTTAGGAATCTAAAATGAACTTTTATGACCATGTTGTATGTTAAAGTTATATCAAAACCAACTAACATTATATACAGTTAATATAGCAGTAAATATTAATGGAAACAAAACTTTACTGGGTAACTCAAAAACTCACCTTACTGGCTCTTAATATGTTAAGGACCAGTATTTTTATTGCTAGTTTTTAACAGTGGTAAGTTATTAATTCTGTCTACTGGTGAATGAGGATCGATGAAAAACAAATGAGTTACTCCAGAGGAAGAGATACTGTTCCTTTCATTCTTTTCTTTGGTTTGAAAGAAAATATAGAAAATATAATAAATTTAAAAAAAAAAATCTATCTCGAGCAACTAATTTTTGAGCAATATGTTTGGATGAAATCTGTGCAATGAACAAAATAAGATGGAATTTCATAAAATTCTAATAACGGCCACGTATGCTTATATATAAAACAAAATATATACTCGAATATACACTGTTAAAAATTTGGAGCTAAGTTGAACCAATTTTTGGTGCTGCAGTAGCTGCCACCATAGGATGGTGAAACGTTGTTCCAAAACTTGGTGCTAAGGTTGAACCATAAGTTGATGCAACCTTATACCAATATATGGTGCAAACTTACACAAATACAATGTGTTTTCAAAAATTGTTGCTTCATTTTTTTTTATTTAAGACAACAAACTTTGAAAACCTCAATTAAGTAAAATTTAGAAAATTGGCTTTTAAAATTAATGAATATTTAAGGGCATTTTCTAATGCAGTATGTCGGTATTTAATATGAAAATTATGTTGGTGAAAACAGAAATTTGAAACATGTATTAAGTAATGAGTCAAATTTTTTTAATTTCCTAATACATTAAGAATAGCCATAGTGACCTATTAGCCGGTTTTTATTATTTCTTTTTCTTAAGCCAATTTTCATATTTAATTACCTTATTTAATTACTAATCACTAAAGCAGTCGTCAGTAACTACGTCCACAGTGGTTTCAGGTTCGGGAGTAGCAACATTACACAGTCCAAGCGAAATGTATGGTAACCCAATTACAGACGTTAGTGCGATTTTCAATTTCTATATAATTTGCTAAATAAACCTAAGTTTCTAATCGTATAATAACGCATGCAAACAATGTTGAAATAAAAAACAATCAGATAAGCTGTAAATATCACCCCTAAATTATATAGAAACAATGAAAGCATCTTAAACAGAAAAAAATACAGGAGGAGGGGGTTCAAAAAATCAATGCTTATCAACTCAACCCACCTCTTTTTTAACAAGTTAAGTCATTCTAAATAGTTGTGTGTAAGACTGTTTTTTTATGTCTGGTGATTTGTAATTGTTTAATTAAATCTCATCAAAAAGTCACCTGTAAAAAATGCAGCCAAGTCTCGTAATTCATTTACCGTAAAAAGTACTGAGATCGTATAAAGCCAAGTTTAACTATCTTATTAACTCTGAAATTTTCATTCACAAATCACTCCTAGTCTCTACATCTTTAGTTAATTATTATTTTGTGACTTGGCAATTACGTAGCACGAGAATGTGATTATATAGTTAGTCTTAATCAAATAAAACTATAACATATTAAAGTGTAATAACTTCCCTGTGCGTGTATAATTTGCCTTAATTAAATTATCCCATCCCATCCCATTACATAGCAAGGTGTAATAACTTCCCTGTGCTGCGTAATTGCCAAGTCACAAAATAATAATTAACTAAAGATGTAGAGACTAGGAGTGATTTGTGAATGAAAATTTCAGAGTTAATAAGATAGCTAAACTTGGCTTTATACGATCTCAGTACTTTTTACGGTAAATGAATTACGAGACTTGGCTGCATTTTTTACAGGTGACTTTTTGATGAGATTTCACTTCTTTTTGTAAGTAATCCTCCTTTTCTTGATTTTGGGTTCTTTGTGGAGATCATCCACTGATTTTCGCTAAGCCCACACTCTGTCCCTATTATTTACAGGTATCAAAAATTTGAAGCTTTAGTTTCGTTTGCAAAGTACTGTAGATAAAAAGAGATTTCAGGTTCCTAGGCAAGCACTAAGTTATGGGAGGGAGAGTGTCAAAAGTACTCTCAATTGCTTCCAGGATAGGTGCTATCCATCTGAGATATTACTCGCAGCCCTAGATACTTGATATTTAACATAAAAGAACTTTTTAGTATAAAAAGAAAGCCAAAATTAAAATTTCCGGAAATTTCAAATAAATCAAACTATATTCCTTTTTTCGATGTTTTTTTTTTCGTTTTTTTTTTAGTCTTTTTTTTTTATTATTTACGGATTTTTTAATTTTTCCTTACTTTGTGTACTAAACCGTGCCTTTCTGCCAAATGTCAAGCTCGTAGGACTACAAAATCGAATTATTTTCAAACTTTCGACTTTTTATAAATTTATTGATTTTTCGATTTTAATTCTAAATTACCTGATTGTCATGCCAATATAGTAATTATTTGATCCGTCTTCTTAGGATCATTTAGGTTCAATTTAGAGATAAATCAAGTGAATCTTAGAGTCACCATGATTTTATTTAGAAAGCACTATCAAGCCATAACCAGCCAATAATGTCGGGAGGGTAGGGGGAGCTGTGAAAATTTTTGTGGGGCTAACATCATTTAACAATCCATATTTCATATGTGAAGTAAATAGAGTACAACCTGTGAAAGAAAACAAACCTGTCTATTAAGAAATCGCCTATATCGTAGCCAGTCTATAGCGGAAATTTTCTATAACGAATTTCGTAAACGAAAGAAAAGAAAACCATAATCCGGGGGAAATAATATAAAACAATTAGGGGCGTTGTACTAGCTAATAGGACAATTATCTTAAAACTAATGTTTCTAGCAGTACAAAATCAAATTGTTTTCGAATTTTCGATTTCTTAAAGATATTTCGATTTTTCGATTTTACTTTCGAATTTAATGAATATTTTAATTGTTCCTTTTATTGAATAGTAAATACTACCTTTACACCAAGTTTTAAGTTTCTAAGACTACAAGATAAAATTATTTTCAATTTTGATTTTTTCGAATTTTTTTTATAATTTTCTGGATTTTTTAATTTTTTCGTATTTTGTATCCTTTATTACAAATTTCAAGTTTCTAGCGCTACAAAATCGAATTATTTTGAAATTTCCGATCTTTTTCGAGTTTTTTATTCTATTTTCGAATTTATTGTGTTTTAATTTTTCCTTTTTCTGTATTCTAAACAATAAGTTTACGCCGAATTTTAAGTTCTAAAGCTACAAAATCGGTTTTTTTTCAATTTTTCGAATTTTCGATTTTTTTTTCGAATTTTACAGATTTTTTATTTATTTCCTTTTTTTTGTATCCTAAATACTACCTTTATTCCAAATTTTAAGTTTCTAGCTTTACAAAATCGAATTATTTTCAAATTTTCGGGGTTTTTTCGATTTTTTTTTTATTTTCAATTTTTGTTGTGTTTTTAATTTTTTCTTTTTCTGAATCCTAAACACCACCAAATTTTCAGTTTCTAAGACTACGAGATCATATTATTTTCAATTTCTCTCTTTTTCTTTTTTCTTTCTATTTTTTTTTCTGTTTTTCTTTAATTATCCATATTTTTTTAATGTTTCCTTATTTAGTATCTTAAATATTACCTTTATTCCAAATTTCAAGTTTCTAGTGCTTTGAAATCGAATTATTTTCAAAATTTCCTTATTTTTCGATTTCTTTCGATTTTTTTATTTTATTTTCGAATTTTATTGCGTTTTTATTTTAACTTATTCTGAATCCTAAACACAATCTTCACCGCGAATTTTAAGTTTCAAAGGCCAAAAGATCAAATTATTTTAATTTTTTTCAATTTTTTTCTAATTTTTCGAATTTTTGATTTTTTTTTCGAATTTTCTGGATTTTTTAATTTTTCCTTATTTTGCATTCTAAATACTACCTTTATTCCGAATTCCAAGTTTCTAGCGCAACAAAATTGGTTTATTTGAAAATTTTCGATTTTTTTTTCGATTTTTCGATTTTATTTTCAATTTTTTTTTGTGTTTTTGATGTTTTCTTTTTCTGAATTCTAAACACTACCTTCACACCAAATTTTAAGTTTTTAAGACTACAAGATCGTGTTATTTTTAATTTTCAATTTTGTTCGATTTTTTTGAATTTTCGATTTTTTTTTTGAATTTTCCGGATTTTATAATTTTTCCTTTCTTTGTATACGAAACACTAGCTTTATTCCAAGTTTTAAGTTTCTGTGGCTGCGGGATCTACCCAATCTTTTTGATGACGCGAGAGTGAGTGAGTGTGTGAGTGACAAAAAATCGAAACTTTGAGTTCATATATCGTCTGCACTAATTTATGGGTATTTTTTGAATTATCCATATTTTTGAATTTTTCCTTATTTAGTATCTTAAATATTACCTTTATTCCAAATTTCAAGTTTCTAGCGCTATAAAATCGAATTATTTTCAAATTTTCCTTATTTTTCGATTTTTCCGATTTTTTTATTTTATTTTCGAATTTTATTGCGTTTTTATTTTAACTTATTCTGAATCCTAAACACTATCTTTACTGCGAATTTTAAGTTTCTAAGGCTAAAAAATCAAATTATTTTAAATTTTTCAATTTTTTTCGAATTTTACAATTTTTTTTCGAATTTTCCGGAATTTTTAATTTTTCCTTATTTTGCATCCTAAATACTACCTTTATACAAAATTCCAAGTTTCTACCGCAACAAAATCGGATTATTTGAAAATTTTGTATTTTTTTTCGATTTTTCGATTTTTTCAATTTTGCTTTCGATTTTTTTGGTGTTTTTGATGTTTTCTTTTTCTGGATACTAAACACTACCTTCACACCGAATCTTACGTTTCTAAGACTACAAGATCGTATTATTTTCAATTTTCAATTTGGATGGAATTTGTTGAATTTTCGAATGTATTTTTTTCGAATTTTCCGGATTTTATAATTTTTCCTTTCTTTGTATCCTAAACACTACCTTTTTTCCAAATGTCAAGTTTCTAGGGCTACGGGATCTACCTAATATTTTTGATGACGCGTGAACGAGTGAGTGGGTGAGTGAGTGACAAAAAATCGAATGTTTGAGTTCATATATCGTCTGAACTAGAAAAGACAGAAAGTTGTAATTTTAAATTTTGGTCTTGTGTGCCAAATACTCTAGAAAAACGAAGTTTCAAATTTTTGGGATACTCCAGCGCGGAGATATGGGGGGGGGGGGGTCAAAAGTGCCCTGAGTTGCTTCCAGAAAAGTATGCTTACGGCTGTCCTCTCTCGACTTGGCGGAGGCACCGCCGTGCCTCCAGATATATCTTTAAAGTGTTAAATATATGTGGAGGTTTATAATAATATAGAGTTTGAAAACAACAATTTGAAGTCTAATTTTATATAGTCTTTTTCATGTATGCATATATTTTCCTTTTAAGCATACTCTTTAATCATGCTTTGAAATTCCCGTCCGCTATTGCTGAAAAATGGATATTAATACTGTGCTTATTTATGGAAGGACACAAGTAAGTCATATTTAATTATATTTTTTTATTCCTGTAGATTTTTTAATCTTGAGAATATGAGCTAAAACATTTTTATATATTTTACAGAAAAAGATTAATCTCGTTTTTATTTTATGCAAAAAGTCCACAAAGCCTTTTAAATTTATGTATGACTATTATCTATTTATTTATTTCTTTTCTCTTTAAATTTAATTTTTACATAAACTAAGAAAAGTAAGAAATAGAACAAAAAGAAAAAAAATGACTGCATATGTACTCTTCTTCATTGTTTCGAAATCATTTTGAATAAACAAGTATATATTCATCTCTTTAAAAAAATATACTATCCTATATTATATTTAAGTAAACATGAAATTTTAAAAAAATATCTTTACTAAAGCAGTTTTTTTCCATAAACTTCATATCATACAACATTTTATTTAAATGCTATTCTTCATTTATAGTGACATAATTACTTATATCATAAATGTAGCAAATGCGATTGGAATGAAATTTAATTTAACAATTGATACAGAAAGTCTATAAATAAATGTTTTTACACAATCATGAAAATTTCAAATCATAAACAAAATATCGCAGAAAAATGCCTACATAGAATTTAAAAAATGAATATACCAATTTAAAAAAACACTAAACATAATAATTATTTTTTAATAGGTGCTATTAAACAACAATAGATGAATAAAATGCTTATCTTCGTTATTAGACTTAACACCGTTTCAAAAATCTTATGATATGATAGTATACATTTTGGAAATTTGATTAATATTAAATAAATCTGAAACATTCGGTAAGAAGATTTAGAATTATAAATTATTATTTAAAATATTAGCAATAACAAAAAACCTTTAAAAAGTTTCACTTCTTATATTAAAAACTATAAGATTTAAAAAGGAATTTTCACAGAATAATGCTATTTTTAAACGTAAAAACCTTTTCGTAATATCATAATCCTATAAAAGTCATATTTCACTCCACAAAAATAAAACACTCATGTCTACACTGTAAGTGGCTATAATCAGAAAACTGAAAAAAAAATAGAAGGAATCCAACATGAATAAACGCAATTTCAAATCACTGCAAATTAATGTTTACATGTCTTATGAAGGGAGCTATGAGTCAAATTCTTCCGATTCAGCATTTGCCATAAAGGTGCAAATTAAAGTATTTCACATCACACTATCGAATAGGAAGAATGAACTATTTATCACTCACTAGATTAATTTTAACACAATTATTCAAATTGGTAAAGAAATCATACGAGTTGTAATTTTCTTTACCAATTTGAATAATTGTGTTAAAATTAATCTAGTGTAATCACGTATCCAGCGTTTACTGGAGTTCCAGCGATTTATTCTGTTGAGCTGATTAAAATATCAGACCAGATGCTATGATCAATAAGGTTAACTGGATGAATTATGCCCTCCAGATTCGACCGGGATAGTTCAGTTGGTACAGCGTTCCAGCTTCAGCCTAGAGATCCCAGGTTCGAATCCTGGCCCGGACATTTTCCGGCCAGTTGGAAAATTACAACTCGTATTTATCACTCATTCGTTTATCCATAAAGACCAATAAAATAAAATCATGATTAGTTTTTGCTAAGCATTGTTATTTAATTATATTTCAGACTGTAGCATGAAGCAGTCATATAACAGGCGATCGCTTGTGAAATCAAGAATTTTACAGCATTAAACTATAAAAACTAGATCAATATTTTTCTATAAAATATTAAAACTATTCAAATCATATTCAAAAAATGCAAAATCTACAGGAATAGAAGATTTAAAAAAAATAAGACTTACTGTTTCTTTCCATGAATAATCATCTTAATAATATCCATTTCATTTAATCCTAGCAATGGCGGAAAAATATTAAATTCTTTCGCTTATCTCATAAGTAGACATGCACATAAATTAGTGTTCTGATTGGCTGCTGAGTAGTATCAAAACTTGGTGCAACTTAGCCTTTTCCAAGGTTACACAATGAAAAGGTGTAACTTTGTACCCTCTTTTGGTACTACTTATTATTTTACTGCATATATTCGTTCAACATTCAGTGGAAATTTTTAACAGTGATATATTTATGTTTGTGTGTATGTGGATGCGTTTCTTGTGTGTGTATATAAATAGATGTGAAATCTAAATTTATACAGCGAGCTTAAAAATATTCGAATTTATTTATTCTTAATATACATTATTACCATAAAATGAAAAGGTAGTTAAAATTCAATAAATTATTGAACGGTCATAAGGAGAGTAAAAATTAATTAAATCAAAACTTTATTGGTTACGTGAAAAATATTCGACCTTAGCCGTTCGTAATTCATTGCGGAAGGACTTGTTTAATCGACTTCTAAAGGAGGACGCTATACAATTCGTTTGCATATATTTATATTTTAATGACCGAATGTGTAAAAAGCTTGTTACAGATTTTAAAATTTAACTTAAAAAGAACAAATGATGATGAAAAATTGCGTTTGCAGAAATTGGATCAAGGAGAATTCAGGACGAAAAAAATTGCAATTTTTAAATGTTCCATCCACATTTTAATTTTGGTTTACTCGATATGTCTAAAAGGCAATGTTGATAAAATCTAAATTAAAACTGTGCATCCGTTTGTGGATGTCGGTTAATTACGGTTTTCCAATGGGTAATAAAGTATATTAATATGTGAAATCCTGGGGAAAATTCACGTGAGTAATAAAGTATATTAATATGTGAATTCCTAATGAAATAGCTGTTTCGTGCCAATTTTTATTTTTTAATTAACTGCCAGTCGAATTCAAGAGGTATATATATAAGTTGTTTCGCAAAGTCCTTTTAAGTAATAAAATTAAATAAAATATTTTGTAATTAAGTAATAAAATATTTTGAGAATTGGAATGTATAAGGTCATTTTTTAAAACAATTTCTGTTAGTATAAATTATTCCTAATTTTAAATAAATTGATTTTTTCGATTATTATTTTTTAATTCGGGATACAGAAAGCTTGTTCCAAAAATATCCATAATGAAAAATAATTTTATAAATCCACCGTTCTGTTAAATTTTTGTAACAAACGGTTTTGAGATACTCTGCATATTACATTCTATTTGTAAAAGATTAATTGAGTAATCCAATGAATTTACCGAAAAACGAAGAAAGAATCTATAACAAAGACAATGTGAAAGAGAGAAATGTGCCGAAAGGTCAAAAGTATAAAAAGATGAATCATCTCTTTACCATTTAGAAATGAAAATAATTTCCCAGTGCATAATTCTTCTTACAATACTCATATTTATTTGGTAGTAATTTACTTAAAGTGAAATAAATCCTTTTTTCTATAATTTGGTCTTCAAGACTTCAACCTAATGAGAACATTCTCATAATTGAAAACATCAAATCATTATGCAACTTGGTCATAATTTCACATATGTAAAATGTCACACGGTCTCTTTCGATGACAGCTTTGCAGAGTCATAAGATATGTTATCCAGTTACGTGTATCTAGTAATTTGATAATGAACTTAGTTCTGCGCAAAATGTTCTTCCGTGTTTTGTGTAATTTATTTATGATTCTCCACCAACTTCAGTGACTACGTAACAACTACTGTTTATTTATTTTTTACCCGCGATACCTGAAAAATAATTTTTATTTAAAATTATAAATCTACACAATTTTAAAATGGGTAAAAACTATGATATTGACATATAAACATATATAAATTATGTATATATATTCATTTATTTTTCCATTTATTTTCACGCATGGGATTTCATTTTAATTATATGCAGTTTTTTAACGGTTATATGTATATATATATATATATATATAATAAAACTTTTGTTAATAATAACCATTAAATCACATAAATAATCCACAATAGATAAACCGATAATTATAATACAATACATATATATATATATATATATATATATATAAATGCAAGATTCTAAAATTTAAAAAAAGTGGGGAAAAAACCCAATATGTGGAGAAAAAATCCAATGTGCAGAAGGTGAAAATTATTGCAAGAAGCAATTGGAAATTTATATAGTCAAACACTTCTCAAGGGCAATATTCCACTAATATAAGTAAGATGTAACTGATTTCTGTTTGAGTAAATAGGCTTGAGCTGAATATATAAACTCAAATTGCCCGATCAATTACGTAGTCAAATTTAAAGAAAATTAAATAAAAAGGGAGAAATATATATATATATATATATATAATTATAAATGTAAAAATATTTAAAATGCATAAAGAAATATAAAACATAAATAAAATATCACGAAATTAACGAATTTTACTATTTTTGACTACTAAATACACACACACACACACACACACACACACACACACACACACACATATATATATATATATATAACTACACTAAACGATTTTATATTTCATCATACACAAATATGAAAGAAAAGAAAATTACAGATGGACTCAAATCTGTTAAATTAAATTATCCAAAAATTAAAGTATGGAATTAAAAAAAAAAATCTTTAGTCAAATTATTAAGCCCAAATTACTATAAATTAACAAAACATGTACGATTTCATCGTTGCACGAGCTATAAAAAGCTAAAAATATACAAGAATTGTGTATCGTCCATAAAAAATCAATAAAAATGGATGGAAAATGGGAACATGCTAAATGAGCAAAATTTTCGAATATAATTCAGAACCGCATGTATGAGACGAGACAAGCATGCTTGAATTGCATCATTAAACATGTCACGATACCAATTCTAAAAAATTAAGTTTATGTAAAAAAAGGAACGACTCATGAGGATTGATTGATTGTTTTTCTTTTTAGGTAATCAAACACAGAAAGAGAGTAAAAAGGAGAAAAAGTGAAGTCAAATGTATTTAATTAAGATAAATTATGTTGCTGCGATCTAGTAAGATAAATTACAAATTAAAAAATTAAAGATTTGAAATTAATCTAAAAATAATTATGTATTATTGAATGATGAAACTTGCATCTTATATATCGTTTCTAAACTTAAAATAAAACAAGATAATAAAATAAAATAAGTAAGAGAGGGTAGGGGAAAATAAATAAATAAATACTTTTATAAATTTACATTATCTTTTTAAATAACAACTAGATAGTACACGTCCAGATTTGAAGGTAAACAACTTGAAAGTTTCAATAGAAAAATTGTTGACTTTTTAATTAGTTGCTTTTAAATTAACTAAGTATTGAAAACTTGACGAATTGTGATATTGTATAAGCTATACACTAAGGCGATAGATGTCAGTATAACCAATTCCATTAATGAAGTGAAAAATTTTAAGCTTGTAATTCATAACCTATTATGCTTGCTTTTGAGCAGAAGATTAACTAAAAATATTAATTGAATGGGAAGGGCATTTATTTTTACTTATTTACAGTCTCAATGGTTTTTTTTAAATAATAACATTTCGTAATATCTAATTTTTTTAAACCACGCGACATTTAAAATTGTTCATTAATTATATTTTTTTCAGTTCCACTCTAAAACTCTGAACATAAAATTTGCTGCCTAGAGATAATGATGCATAATATATATATTTTTAAATATATGAATTTTATTTACATTCTCATACATATTTAATTATTAAATCATGAATATAAATCTTTTTTTTTTATAGTTCATATATGGATACTTTTCCGTCTTTCTGTTTTCTTGTCTTTTAATTTTCTTTTTTTTACGGAAAATAATCACATGCTTTTCTTAGTGCATATATAGATATAATTTTGTTATAAGAGTATTATCAACAGAATAGTTTTGTGTGTTTTTGAATTATATTGTGTTGGGGTGTCATTGATCGAGTTGTGTTTTTAAAAAAATGAGCTCTCAACTTGTCTTTCAAATCATTTCTCTCAACTCGACTCGAATGTCAACATGTTTGATACGTGCCATGTGGAATTGATCATTATGAAGAAGTTGCTATATTTTGAGGATACTGTATCATTCTTGTGAGTAAAACATTTTTTCTACAATTTAAGGGTTCAAAATTCCAATATTATTTCAAAAATGATATCTGGTGGTTATATAGTGTGGTGATTTATAAAGATTTTAGGATAATCGTTGTAAGTGATATATTATATATTTCTTAATGGTTTTTTATTTACATTTTACATATTTCCAATTTTAAATTTTTCCAATTGTTGTCTGGTAATAATTCAGTATACTTGGCTGATTCTACTGTACTTAGCATCATGCCAGTAGAATTATGAAATACTGAATTATTTTTAAAACACATGTGGGTGCAGCCAAGCTGACGAGTACATCCACATATGTTTTTTCATATCCAATTCTTGATTGGTTCTCTTGTGGTCCAGTTTTTCCACTGAATAATGTTCATAATTAATTTAATAATCCATTTGTGTTTACATAATAGCAACTCCAATTTATAATTTTTTTCCCCTTTCTCTCTCTTTCTTTTTAAATGTTCTTCAGGTATGAGTAAATTTGGCTAATTACCATTGAAGCACATGCTATGGTAATTTTATGATTGCACAAGTTAATTATTAGCTATGTGGTATTCTGATTACACAATATCATTAATTATCTCTTAGTAGATTTTAGTAGAATGATATTAGAACTTGATATGTTTTTGAAATTCATAGATATTATAATTATATATATATATAACTTCTTAATGATGGTTATACAAAACATAGCAAAAATTGCACATCTGTTCAATTTATTTAATGGATAATATATATATATATATATATATATATATATATATATATATATTACAACAATTGAGCAGACACCACTTGCAGTTACAGTAAGAAAATTTCAAACATTTTAAATGGCAATACCATTTGTGTTTTTATTGTGAAATGATATTCACGTCGGAAAACCAATAATAGTGGTAAAAAGTTGATTTTAGCTGTAAAAATGGCAAAACAAAACCAACGAAAATAAAAGCTTTGAGAAAAACAAATGCCCCTATAGGCGACAAATAATTTACTCGGATTACAAAATATTTCTAACTGCTTCACGTTCACAGACGATGACACATCGTTTTCGGTATACTATGGGCAGCAATACATCGTTGCATGAAGATATTTTTCAGAATCAGACATTTCATGGGGTTTATCATCGTTATACTCATTCAGAAGATGTGATGTGTGTACCAAGAATTTTAAATACCCCAAAGACAAAACCAATTGAAACAAACAACAAAAAAACCGACTGATATGTATTCGGGTGACCCTACGAAGCACGTAAAGTCAAAAAGGGGGTTGATAACAATGTAATCATTTTGTTCTTGCAGCACTCGTAGAGCAGTACATTTTCGTCCTTGAATTTATTTTATGTCGCTATTTCTACAGCTAAAATTATTTTAAAACTCTATTTATGGTTTTACTCCGTTACCCTCATTTTGCGACATTTTTAAATCTAACTTTAATAATTATACAATCAGAATAATTTTGGGACAAGTATACCCAAATCCACTCTGGACGAGGTATGTGTACTTGAGTTTGAGTTAGAGTTAGAGTTCTCGAGATCTTTGCTGCAGCCAGGGGCCGGCACTATCTCTAAAAAAGAAAAGATGAATGAGAAGTAGTAGGCTATACAACATTTAAAAACTCAGTAAAAAGTTTGTGGGATGTTAATGCAAGGAGAGAGTGCTAAACGATGCACAGTAACGGTAAAAAAACAAGGCAATGTACACAAGTGAAAACAGATAGAAGGTTAGGTGCAATGACGGGTGAATTTAGATAAGGCACAGGCATTGCGGAAAGAGTTCATAGTCAAGTTCATAAGATTGCTGTATGATGTGTCTGAAGGGGTTTTTAAAATAGCAAACAAGTCTTTTCTTGGGAGGTGGTATTTAGCACAACTTAGGAGCTTATGTTTGGGGGTATGAATCTCATGACAATAAATGCATATTGGAGTAGGACTTAAGTTCAATTTGTGGAGCGTTTGGTTGCAAGGAATCCTCCCAGTTCTCCATCTAGCAATAGTGACGTCACTACGTCTGTCTGGAATCCATTTTCTGTGAGACTGGGGACTGATATCTAAGCTACTATACATCGGACTACCTTGTCATGTTCTGCCGTACATTCCCGAAATTTAAAAGCAACTGTTCTATTCTCGATTCCCAATTATACGGATAATGGGCTTGTCTAGAGCCCAAAACGACTACTCTAGTGTATAATTTTATTCTGTGATTTTAATATTTAGTTTTACTTCTGTATATTATTTAATGTCCTATTTTAAATGTCTTATTAATTTTTAAAAAATGATTCACACGTAATTATATTTAATTATTTGAAAATATAAGTATTATGGTGTTTCAAATTGCAACAAGTAACGAGAATTTTCTTAAGAATCTTCATGTTGCATAATTTTACGAATGCGATTTAGTTAACGTTAAGCATAAAATATAAACTGAACTTTAGGTGAAGATAATACAAACTTACGTCAAATATCAGAAATGATAGAATAACTTATTTTTGGCTAAAGATAATTATATCTTTAGTTTCGGGAATAAAATCTGCAAGGGAAAGAATATAATGAAACATGTGGTTACACGTGCCACATTAAAATTCTCCTACATAGATTACGAGCCCCATTTTAAAGAAAATAGAAAGGAAAGAGTGTTACTTTAGCTGGGTTTATTGTTCTTAAAAGCTTGAAATTACACTAACAATTTTCCCATTCAGATGAAATGCAAAATAGCGTGGTTTAACACTAGAACTACCAAGGCGTGTCATCTATGTCCCAAGACGTGATTTTTCGCTCGTATGACTGTTGTTTTTCAGAAAAAATTTGAAATTGCTTTACTCTCTCTTAGAAAGTATAATGGCAGTATAATGCCTTAACACGAATTTAGTTGAAATCCAAAGAATACTTTTTTAATCTAAATGTCTGTATACTAAGAATTGCCATAAAAAATTATGGAGCTATATATATTTATTTTTTATTCAGTCTTAATATCTTATTCATCTGTAGGAACATTATTACGGTATTCAAATTGATAATTAAATGTATATTATTTGAAAGGATTTCTTATTTTACATTTCATACGAGCTGTCAAATTTCCAACGTAACTATTCTGAAATTAGATATTTAAATTTTCCTTGATGGTATCTTATCATTATATTTCATATTATGTAATATTCAAGAAGATAAATTTTATTAATCCTTAAATAAATATCATTGAATTAAACATGAAACTTTATTGTGTGTCTGTATCTCTCATACAAAACAAGAATAACATCTCTAAAGTCCATGGGTCAGCTATGACCCACCCCGGTAGTTCTAGTCATACAAGAAACACGGTAGTTCAAGTGTTGAACGAGTGTTCTAGTGTTGAACAATAGAACGAGTTCATTGTTTTCTGCACTTCGTGTTTAAGAAAACAGATCATTTAAATCATATATCTATTTCGGAAATACAATAAAGTATCCTTTATACATATTTAATTAGTTTGAGTTTTGTAAAATGAAAATTATCTGTGTTTGAAAATTAAAAACAATCACTAACTTTTTGTTGTTAAAATTTATGTACAAGCCTGTGTGCAGAATTATTGAAAATAATATTACATTCAACAGACACATTCTTCATTGTCAACCATTTTTCACCCCTTAATCGTCGCACCCGGTAAATTCACGGGCAGTGTAGGCTACTTCTTTAAAATTGAAATTGTTTGATTCCCACCAGTTTTTTAAAATAGTGTAATTGGATTTATGCTCGCATTATTTTATCTGTTATTAAGTAATCGGAATATTTTCTACTTAAAAAAAGTTGTGGCAGTGAAGCGATCTGAATTTTTAAAAAGTAGCCTACGCTTATCGGGTGCAACGATTAAGGTGTTAAGCAGGTAGGTACATTTATCATTAGGTACATTCTGTACCTAAATATGGAAATCTTGTAATAATTAATTTGTAATTTAGAAAACAAAACCAATACTTAGAAAATATATATATAGCGTATCTACGCGTATTTTTGCAAAAGGTAAAGTAAACAAATTTTGTTTTGTTTTCCAATATATATATATATACTATAAGTATTACTAATACTATAAAGTATTATTTAAAAATATTAAGAAATTCAAAAGATATATTGCAAGCAATTGAAAAAGCATTTTTAGATAATTCTATTCAAAGTGTTTCTGTAGGATTGTTTACAAAAAACATACCCAATATTTTTAGACAATATAGCACATTCAACAGCTGAATTTGTAAATATCGTAAAATTATATTTGCATTTTTGGAAAAAAAATTGAAAATATTGCTAGTTTTCCAAAAAAGTTTAGTTGATCTATGAGTTTCTTTCTTTTATGAGCGAAATGCAAACAAATTTAGGTTCAGTTTTAAAATATCAATATATACTATAATCATTGAAAATAATTTAAAAGATATTATGTGCGCAGTTAAGAAAAGCCCATTTTTAGACAAATCAATTTAAAGCATTTTTTATACATGGCTGCTAAGAACATCTGCAATATTTTAAGGTATAATTAGCGCAATATCTGATTTTTCTTTGTGATACTTTAAATGCTCTGAAAATATACTCTTATACTATATATATATTCCATATTCATATATCATATATATTTTTATCAAATGTTTCGAAGATTTAACTGTCTTTTGACCTTAAAATGTTTGACAATAAGACAAACATTCTAAATATATATTATATTTTTAATTTCTAACATGTGTGGAATAGATGCATAAATTAATGCAAATTGTAATGCATATAAAATTATTCAAAGTGAAAGATACCAAACACGTGATTACGTAATTTATCATCATACGACATTAGAGTAATTTTTGTATTAATAATTGTTTAACCAAATGAAAAAAACTAATTAATGCCAATAATTATACTGAAAGTGTTTTTGAAATGAAAAACAAATCCTCAAGCAAATCACATTTCCGTTAAAAGTATTTAAGCTTTAGTATTTCCATTAAAATAATAATATTAACGCATTTACCCCGCTTGGTCGCAAATTTTTACTATTAAGCCTAGAGCATGTATATTATTTTCACATTCTGCATTATTCAATAAGATGATATTCATTAATATTTTTATATTAAAATTAATGCACTTAAGGAAAGCAATATTTCTAATGAAGATGTTATACGCACACTACATTTATTGTACAAATATAAGTATTAGATTATTTTATTGCAATGATTTATCATTTATTACGTAACAGTTGTTACATGTTTTCCGGCCACGATGTCAATTTTTGAGGCATTTGTGACAACAATTTAATTTTTTTTTAAATAAAAAAGTGTTCGTTTAACTGTCAAAAGACAAATTCAATGAAGCCATTGAAATCCATTATAGACTTTAGTGAAATTTAATGAACAGAAATCTTAAAATCGGAGGGAACTATTCCCTTTTCAAACTAAAATCCATATCAAAATCAATGTATTTTTTGGAATTCTAAATCGATGCAACTGAAAAGTATTTTCACGAAAATAATAATGGTAATTAAATTACAAACTTTAAGTGAAATTAAATTTTGTGAGTATGAATATAACTTTGAACTTAAATACAACTCTGGACTGATATTTGGAGGATGAAACCAACTTCTTACCTATTCTGCTATTCTATCCAAGTAGCACAAGATGGTTGGGCCAACGTTGACGAATTGATGTCTAATTGATGTCCTACGTTAGATCAAAGAAAGAAATGTCCGCCTTGCCGTACTATTGGCCAAAGAACCATTTGCTAACTAGCTGTCGCACCGTTAGCTGGTCAGTTACGCACCAATTAAGAAGGGGTCGCTGTACCTACCATTTCACAAACATTTTCCAACCTTGTCATTCCCAACCCGATCATTTCGCAACAGTTTTCAAAAAATATCAACGATGGGCCAACAATCTGTGATATGATGACCTATGGTGTCTACTTGGGTTTGAACTGGCTCCAACACGTCCTTCAATAAACACTATCACTCCATTTTTTTAATGCGAAGCCAGATTGAAGAACAGCAACTACAACTGCCAATAGAAGTGGCGACTCAAGAATCTCTGTCAGGTAGAATCCGTTCTAAACCCGATTCCTTCACCACGTTCCTTACCATTTATACTTTCCAAGAAAAGAAAATAACATAATTATCATATGGTCGCAAAGTACGAGTGACACTACAATTCATTTAGTGCTTTAACACTTTCTAAACATAAAGGCAGAAAGTAAAGGATTTAGCTTCCACGCCCACGAGTTCGCACCATTGCATTCAAAACGTGAATCAGTCGCTGAGTTCCTTGACAAAGAGATCTTTCCGTCGTCAATTCGGGCAGAACTCTACTGGTGAGATGCAAAGATATATTTAGGGCCAGGTCTGGCACTGGCGACCTTGTTTTATTCTATTCGTTCCACATTTTTAAACAAATAAAATTTCCCTAACACTTGAGCAACAATTGCAAGAGACATCTAACACAAAGAATACTCTTTTGGAAATAGCCGCCAGAGACAATCTTATAGGGCTTGAAATAAAACTTTCACGATATATCTTAAAATTAGAGACAGAAAAAAACTTAAAAGCAAATAAATTGGTGTAGAAATTAAAAATTTGAACTTTGAAATTAAAAAAAAAAGTTTAACTAAAATATCACACGCCAAAATGGGGTTAATTAGTCGCGCGAAATTTCCAATCCAAAAAGTCTTACTTTCAATTTTCCAAAAGCTCGCAAAGAATCAAAACTCAAAAAGAAAATAAATAAATAAAAACTTCCACTACGTGTTACAATCAAGTTGCTAAATCATTATGTCCAATGCAATTCTTTACTCCAATAGTACTGGGACAACCTAAGAAAATCTAACTGCATGGCTTCCAGAAATTTCAAAATTCATGAAATATTTCTTGAAAAAATTCTCAAACCAAAAATTTGCTTTTATAGTAACTTAAAACTACAAATTCATCCACGTGTAGTAAATAACACACAAAAGTTAAAAACTTAAATTTTCTACTCTTTCTAAATCTAGTTTTAAAGTTTAGACATCTATTAAAAGTAAGAGCTAAGTAAGATATATACTCGAACGTTATTCAAATTCTACTACCGACTACATAAAAAAGAACTAATTCCCTGAAAGTTACATGGGGTTTACATACCTACAGCTAGAGTTGCTGTGCAGTCTTAATAATTTCAAATGAAAAAAAAAATATATATTTTGCATTGCAACAGCATGACACACGATGTCATTATTCTTCTCTAATATGACTGAAAATAGAAAAATAACACAATAACTAAAATTTGTTAAGTAATAAAAGTCACATATTTTTCAAAGTACACCATATCAATTAACACATAAAACATGTTAGTTTGAGAACTATTGTGCCTTCTTATAAGCATTTGTCGAGATGAGGGCTAAATAGACACAAGGAAATATACATATCTGAAGATTATAGCTGGGACCTTCACAAAGGTTCTCCAGTAGAGTTACAGGGAGTCCAACCTGACAGCTCAACCTTGACAGATTAGCGTCTTTACCCCCACAGCCATGAAGGACTAAAAAAGAAAATATATGTTGTTAAAGTGTTAATAAAGATAATACAGTGGTCGCAGACAAAAATCCATCAGCTCCTAGAATTTACAGAAATTGAAATTTTGTAGTAATAGTTGATGATGCAAAGATTCGAAAAACGATTGTCAGTTTCACCTATCTTGGTGTGTTTTGCGCACGTGGTGGTACTTCCAGAATCCTTTCAGTCTTAATTTATTAGTTCACGGATGAAATTTCTGCATTAAGCAGAACACAATTACAATATTTAAATGAAACTCGTCTGCCACGTCATATTTTTGTGGGCGAGGCTAACGAAAAAGAAAGGCTACCGCGGTGCTTTACGCATATTTTTTTACAGACCGCCGGAGTCACGTGATGCTCGAATCCACCAATGCAGGTGTACGAAAAGAGTGTCACGTCACTCTAGCGGTCTGTAAAAAAAGATAAGTGGAATGCACCGCGGTAGCCTGTCTTTTTCGTTAGCCTCGTTTGTGGGTATCGCAGCTAGGGCAAATTTTACTTGTTGAGTTTTAGGGTCCCAATTTCCTAGTCATCGAGTTCACAAAATTTGCAATTGTGTAGTAACAGTTGACGATGCAAAGATGCGAAATAAGATGGTTTGCCAACTGTTATCTTGGTGCGTATTGAGTCTGGATGTCGAGGCCCTCTGAGGCTCGACTATAAACTCATTAGTTCACGGATGAAATTCCTGCATTAAATAGAACTCGATTAGAATATTATAATGAAAAAGGTATGCAATGTCATATATCGGTGTTCAATGCAGACAGACCAAATTTTATTGCTTGACTTTTAGGGCGCTAATAACATCATAGAGTTCACAGATAGACTTGGTATCAAATTGAATCTAACTGAATCTAATTGATGTGTACTTTTCGAATTTGTTTGATCTGGCAGGTAGTAGTCTTACACTTTCGTCAGACAGACCACTTTCATTCAGGTTTGACGTGTCCTACTTTGACTACTAACAGATGAATTTCAAACATACAGCTCATTTTCAACATTTTTAAACACAGTGTTTAAAACTTTATAATATAGTTCGAAATATTTATCAGCTCTGTTAGTCTCGCAAACTGTTCGTCTGGCTGTTACTTTGTCTGACAATCAGTTCCTCTGGCTCTCCGTCTGACTATTCGTATAATTGTCTATTCTCTAGCGTTCGTAAATATACTTGGATTGACACGAAATCGCTATATCGTATTTAGATTTACTATAGAATGGACCCTATTAAGGATGGAGTGTATATGACTCATTACTTGTTTACAGGGACGTTCAAAAGATTTCAGATACAGTATGGTCTATTGACGATTAATAGTTTAAAGACATTTTAAGAATAGTACAGTGCATAAAATATTTCCAAAATAATATGGCTATTGATGTGACTGCTGTAGTTTTCCTATAAGAAATGCCGAGCGTATGCTTAATAGTTGTTTTATGGTAACAAGCAAAATAATCATAATACGTTGCTATGTCTACAGGCAGAAATGGTTTAAAGTGAGGTTTATCGATGCTATACAACATAATGAATTTCATATACGTTATTAGTGAGCACGATAATATTATCGCTATTGTATATTTTGCACGTAGAATTTGATGTTTTTTACAGGACCACACAAAATATTTATACTTTATGATAGAAATATGGTGAAAGCGCATTTTCATTTGTGTTTTGCGATTTCAAGCTTAATGAAAATTAAATACGTTATGTTGTCTGTATAAAAAGATATATTTCATAAACGAAGAGAGCCTAACAGAATACGAATAGTAATATTAAAGTCTATCGACAGTAATATCAGAATCTGTACATTCAATTGTATTATGCGTTTTCTAAATTGTTTATTCTAATACATCCTTTCACTGTATGAAAAGATAAAGTTTCTCAGTAATATTTTTTTACAGTTGAAAAGTATTTCATCCTCTGTTCCTGTTGCAAGATTTCTGTTTCTTGTGTATAGATATAATTATTTGTAGCATTGAAAAAGAATACTTACTTTCATTGTTACGCCATTTTTAATTGCGTGTATGTTAATTAATGCCATGTTCATACACCTTAAAATGAAAGCAATTTAATATACGTGTCACACTTTTTTTAATAAAACATAATTATGAAAATAAAAATTAGTAATTAAACGTATATGGTTTTAAATATACTAGGTTCATAGGAAAGTCTCTTTATCCTGATGTAACTCTAGAATGGATAATGCTAGAATTGTGGAACGAGTTTCTACCTACTGTTAACGAATATGCGTAAGTACATTGATCACAAACAAGGAGAGTAACACAACTCAAAATATTACATTTAGCAGGAGAAGCAAAAGAATATTTGCCTTTTTTAACTATAGTATAATGCTCTGCATGCAGCTGTAAAAGCATGCATAAAAGTTTAAAACCCCAAAGCATAAAACGTAGGAGAGATCACTGAGAAAAATGACACTTTCAAATCTGAGTAAGTCGTCGTTGTTTTCATTTTGTTATGAAACTTTTTGTTTCAAATAGGACGACACAATGCTTTCAATTCTGAAATACCAGAAATACTCAGAATATTGAAACATGAACATACTCAAAACTAAGCATATAGAAGTCAATTCAAACTCATTTTTGAACCATGGAAATACTCAAAAATGCGCACATAGAAGTCTGTTCACACTCATTGTTGAAACATGAACATACTCAAATATGAGCACATGATGTTTTATTCTTGAGTGTGTGCATGTTTTCAGAAATGAGTATATACATTTTTCAAACAAGTGTAATTTTGATTCGGAGCCATTTTGACTATGCGACTTACTCACATTTCAGTATTTTTTGCTCAGTTTTGAAAATGTCATTTTTAGTGTGATGGAGAACATTAAGCGAAATTTAACCCCCCCCCCCCCCTCCCACACACAATTTGTGATGGAAAAGTGACATATGGCGTCATCTAGCGGTTCTCAGAATAACTACACTTATAATACTTTTTCTGTAGTAAGACTAAGGCACCTCTTTCATTCAGGTTTGATGGATATATTACAAGAATAATACGCAAAATGAATTTTTTGCAGTTGTGTCACTCTTCTTGCGGGTGAGCCATATGAGGGCTGTAGCACCAATACTGGGGAATTTTAGACTTTATCATCCCTATCTCGAAACTTATGAGCGATAATATAAAAACCATCAATTACAAAGTGTAGAGAATTCTCGATTTAGTAGAAAATGATGATTTATATGTAAAAATAATTGTATTAGAGACCCTAAAATGTTAATTTCCCAATAACAAATTTCTGGCTAAAATATGTTAGTAATCGCTTGTAGAGATGCGACATTATAATACAGAGGGATATTTACTAATAAAATTAACACATCTAAGCAAGTTACAATTTGTTTTAATAAGAAAGTCAAGTTAACTATACTCAATGTATCCACCATCTTCAGTAATGTATGTTTTTACATGGCAAGTACATGTGTATTAACTTTTAATTAAAATAAATATTTTATACTCTACTTAAACGCTTTAATACGTATACGAAGGATCAGGACAATAAAAATGTCGAAATTATTAAAGTAAGTATACTTTTTTCAGCATTAGAAATGCTTACATCCATACACAAAAAAGAAAACTAATGCAACAGGAACAGATGATTAGATATTTTTCAATAGTAAAAGACAATTGCAGACAAATTTTATATTTTCATACCGTAAAAGGGGTATTGGATAAAAAAAATATAAAACGCATAATACAGTTTTTTGTACTCATTCAGATATTACTGAACACAGGCTGTAATATGCTATTTGAAATTTGTTGGACTCCCTTGCACATGATATATAGCTTTTTATATATTCAACATAATGTACTAAAATTTCATTAATCTTGAAATCGCACAACACAAATGAAAACGCACTTCCCCCATATTTCGATCATTAGACGATAATACTTTTGTGCGGTCCTCTAAAGAACCTTAAGTTCTACTTGCAAAATGCATTATAAAGATAAAATTATCGTGCATCCCAATAACGTATATGAAATACACTAGGTTTTACAACATCTATTAAACGCACTTTCACCAATTTCTGCCTGCGGACATTAAAGTAATAGTATATTTTGTGTGTCCCTGTAAAAGAACGATTAACGAAAGGCTCGAACTAGTGCAGTCCACACCAATATGACATATCATTTTCGTAATTTTTGATACACTGTAAAATCATTAAACTGTTCTTTAAACTATTATCGTGAAAAGACCATAATGTATCTGAAATCTTTCCAGCGTCTCTGTACACGGTTAGTAAATGATACTCACACCATGACTATAAGATTCACTAATTTATGTACTGATGTTTTTTAAAGCATAACTCAAAAACAACTTATCAGATTGAGTTGAAATTTCGGATTCGCATATTATAAGGTTCTAGGAATCAATTTCTGTTAAAAAACAAAAAATCATGCGTTACAATTGATATTTTCTTTTCGAAAATGAAATTTATAATTCGTGATTTACATATAATTTTTTAATGAATGAAAATCACATAATTATGTTCAGGATGTTTAGTACTAAACCCCCCAAAATATTGCCCGAAAATATAATTATTAGAGGAGATATGGGTGAAAACATAATAAATTTAATTAACATTAGGAGGTAAAAATTTATATCTGTAGAATTCCTAAATTTCTTGAAAAAATGGTTCTTTGTTCGGTATCAGATGTTAAAATGCACACAGGAATTGAAGTTTGATGTCGAATTTTAATGTTTCTTACTACCCTAATGTGGTGAAGGACTTTTTTTTTGTATGTATGTAAAAAAGTCATTATTTAAAATCGAATGGCTATTTTCATTTTCTCTGCAACAATTTGGTGATAAATATTTATGGTATGTTCTATTTTATTTTTATTTTTTTGACCGTTTGTAAATTTAGAAAAAAAAAATGTCCAAAAAGCTTGAAGAATAAAAGTTGCGCAATTCAAACTATAACTTATGGCGGATGTATTGAAACCACTTGTGACTAAACGTATCTCATGCTAGTAAAATTTCTCTAGGAGCTATAAATAACAATGTAGAAGTCAATATTCAAAATCGAATGGCTTCTCTGCTAGAATTTGGTGATAAATATGCATGGTATTACAGAATGAACAGAAAAACAGAAAACAAACATAATACAACAATTTTATTTCTATTTTTTTACTGTTCGTAAATTTAGAAAAAAAATGTCCAAAAAGCTTGAAGAATAAAAATTGCGCACTTCAAACTAAATCTTATGGCGGGTGAATTGAATCCACTTGTGACTAAACGTGTCTCATGTTAGTTAAATTTCTTGAGGAGCTGTAGATAACAAAATTACATATAAGCAAATAATCTAAACAAAGAAAAGGGAGGAAGAAAAGGTATCTCTATCAATATTGAAATTAAAATACTCTTATTTATTATAAACATAGAAAATACACATAAATGCGTACATTTCGCTTTTCAGAATTACCCATTTGTAACAGTTTATATAATAAATAATAATAATAATAATAATAATAAACAAAAGAAAGGATGGCTGAATCTTCCACCTACAAATAATCTCGTAATTTCGTTTGAAAATTTAAAAAAATCGAAAACATGCATCCGGAATTCCTTATTTTCAAAAATAGATTTTTTTTTTCAGATGTTGAAGAATACATATTTTCTTGATGCTCATTTTACATTACCTTAAAATAGTATCCCAATTTTTATTCGCTTTTCAAGAATTAACATTTTTCGTTGGTATAGTTTTATAGTGTTGAAAACAACGAAAAACCTTTTACAAAATCCTTTTACCAGATTGAAAATGCAACCTAGTTCTGTATTTCTAAAAAAGTGTAGTAGTGTGATGAAGTGACTTCATGTGGCTTTCAGGAAGTTTAAAAAACTCAGAAAGCTTTAGGATTAAAGGCTTTATTGGACCAAAAGTGTGGTTTAACTGTAAAAAGATTTTAGAAATCTGTCAAAGTAAAAAAGTAATGTTAGAAAACTTTTCAAATTTAGACGAATGTTTAGATTGTGTTGCATTAAATAAAATATTTGTTTTATTATTATATTGAACGCTATATACCAATTAAATATTTAAAATAATTTTAATAATTAAACATCATATCTTTCAAAATATAAAATATGAAGAATCTTCAAAGGAAAGAAATTTAATAATTCAAATGCAATATAAAATCATTTTCAGTCTATATGTAACCGGAAAAATAAGGAAAATATCATTTAAAAGTAATTTTAATGTGTTTCATATACTTTTCCATGCAACTTTTTCGTTAATTTTCCATATTATATACATTGAAGAAAAGGAAATACGGATATATTTGTCTTAAAAGCCTACACTAGCCATCCGAAGACATTCTGGTAGCGTATTCTTCAATTTCTCGTTTATACCATATTTCCAATTATTCGTTATAGTTTTTCAATTTATATAAACGAATATTTTGGCACAGGATAACTGAGGTCGATCTCCCAACATAGTTGAAAAGTGTTTATGAATTAGGTTTGTCTGTCAGTCTGTCTGTCGTCTGTTTCTCCGTATTCTAACACGCGTAAATACATTTGGATTCTCATGCAATTGAGGTTTACTATGGCATGTTCGGTATTGAAAATAAAGTGTGTAGCATTTATATGTTTTTTTTTTAGGGCACTCAAAAAAATTCGATTACATTACGGTCTACGTTGAAAAATCATTTGCGGTTTATTTTAATTATGTTACACTATTTCAAACATATTGAAATTAATATATTTCACTTAGGTGCACTACAAGAAGCTTACTATAGAATATGGTATACAGAGTACCTATAGTTTTTTTACAGAGGCACTCAAAAGAATTACGTTACATTACGGTATGTGGGGAAAAATTGTTTTCGGTTTACTTTAATAATGCATTATAAAGTCTTACTATAGGATATCATGTGTATAGCATTTATCCTTCATTTTCAGGGACACACAAAAGAATTCGGTTAAAGTACAGTCTGTTAACAATAATTACTGAAAGTGCGTATTCAGTTGCGGAACGCGTTTTTAAATATAACTAATTTTTTGGCTATTACCTTCTGTGTTTATATTCTATAGATCATATACAGGACATCACAAAAGTTCTCTAGTACATTTCCGTTTATTCACGGAAATTCCAGAAAGGGAATTCTCAACTGTGCTATGTGTTTCCTAACTGAACTAGAATTTTGCATTCTATGTAGTATATACAAATCTATATACCATATACAGGACTGCACAGAATAATTCGGATATTTTTCCGTATATTGTTGGTAATTTCTGAAATAGGATTTTTAAATCTGTTATATGCTTTCTCCGAATTGTTTACTTAGACATCATCATTCACATTATTAAGCGGTAAAGATTTGTAAAAGTATTTTGTAAGTGTTGGAAAGTGTTACATAATATACGCTTGACGCATGATTTTTCGTTCTTGTTTAGTTTGCTGATTTTGGTTGCAGATTTTCTTCATGAGGACACTTTCTGTTTTGGAACCAGTTTCGAAAGTGAAAGTACCTTCGTTAAAATATATCTACAACCAAAATCGAAAAAGTAAACAAGGACCCGGTTATTGACCTCTGTGAAGTAAGTCATTTAACATATTTAAATGCAAACGAGAAATTTAAAAAAGAATGATCCCATACGATTAACAATAGTTTGCGAGTTTTATCGTGTGACTAGCTTTGACACTTAAGAGCCTACATCAGTCATGCGAATAAACGCGCAAGCTAATGTTAAGTCTATGGGAAGATTCTTGGCAGATTTCTAGCTCGCATTTTAATATTTTAAAATGAAGTTTTTCGCATAGTGTAGCTGAAGTCAATCTCTAACGTGATTAGTTTTTACTTTTTCGATTTTAGTTCCAGTTTTTTTATATAAGGGTGCTTTCACTTTCAGAACCGGTTCCAACCGGTTCCAAAATTTAAAATGTCCACTTATAAAAAAAAAACTAACCAAAATCAAAAAAGGGAAAACTAACAACACTAGAGATCGACCTCAGCTATCCTATGCAAAAAACATCATTTAAAAATATTTAAATGCGAGCGAGAAATCTGCCAAGAACCTTCCCATAGACTTAACATTAGCTTGAGCATTTTTTCGCATGACTGATGTACGCTCTTAAGCAAAAGAGTTTAAAATCTAGAATATCACTTATATTATCAATGATGTTATTAATGCACTTCATATAACTACTACTAACTTCTACTAACAAGAGAACCACTTTTGCTGTTGCTCGCACCTAACATGACCTGGTGCACTTTGTATCCCTACGCAAAAAATTTAGCGAATCGATAAAATTTCTGTGTTAAAATCATATTTTATATATTTTTTTATACTTTTATTTTTATTATTGGATTTTAAATTGTTAATTTCACGCTCAAAGTGAGTTCAGTTGCCAAACATGGCACTACAAATTTTTCGCCCGCTTTATCCCTGTAGGTATTAGAATTCAATATGTATTAGAATTAAATCAGAGTTAAATAAGAAAAAAGCCAACTTTTTCCACCGCCAAAAATGTAAATATAATGTTATAATTTTTCAACGTAATTAAACTTGTAGGTTCTTGAAGGAATTTTTTAACTTTTTTCAATATTTTATATTTATTATTAACTAATTTGTATTTTTAATTGCTTAAAAAAAGCTTTGATGTTAATAGTCCGATAAGTTGTCTCGCAAATTACATTTTGAAAAGTTAAGCTGATTGCTATATAATGCACCAATTATCAATGCTTTGTGCGAGCTGCACCAAAATTAGTTCCCTTGTAAGACAATTGCAATTTCAACCCCACATAAAAAATAATTCTCATATGATTTTATGTGTGGGGAAATGTAGCAAAACATTTAAACTTCAACATTTTACACATTACTATTTTATAAATTTATAACGAAATCTAAAGGGGAAAAAAGGTGAATAAAGATAGCAAACTCCTTTTTGCTAAGTGCATATTGTTGTTCACGGAAATTGTTTTTTTTTTTTTTTTTTTACTTTAGTAAATATACCTAATAACTTATAATACAAGGTGTCCAAAAAGTCATATTTTAAATTTGACATATTTTAAAATTAAAAAAGATCAAGCAATTGGCGTACGAGAGTACTGTTTGGACAAAACTGCTTCTTATGATTTGAAAATTTGTTTACGCAAATAAAAAAAATTACTT
This sequence comes from Maratus michaelseni, assembly GCA_963931845.1. NCBI lineage: Eukaryota > Metazoa > Arthropoda > Arachnida > Araneae > Salticidae > Maratus > Maratus michaelseni. The sequence continues at coordinate 142,272,968 of OZ007586.1, forward strand.
CCAAAAATATATCATAGATGGCACTGCTTCTAGAAATTTATCGATATACTAGGTAGAATGCATTTATACATAACAATGGCGAAAGACGTGCAACGCGTATGCAAAATTTTTGCCCAAACTATGGCAAACCACATTCCAGAACTTGACAATATTCGCCCTCCTGAGTTAGATTAAACGTGTTAGGATGGATAGACGAGTATTGTCAACAAACTGGAATGTGGGTTGCTATAGTTTGGACAAAAACTGTGCATACGCATTGCGCGTCTTTCGCCATTGTTTTATATAAATGCATTCTACCTATTCGATAATTTTCTAGAAGCAGCGCCATCTATGAGAAAAGGTTTAAACAATTCTTTATTTGCTTAAACAAAATTTCAGATCATCAGAAACATTTTCGTCCAAACCGCACTTTCGTACGCCAATTGCTTGATCTTTTATTGAATTTTAAAATGTGTCACGGACTTTTGGGACACCCTGTATTTCCCATATTCATAATCTTGTACTGCCTAGTGAACGATTCATGATCCAATCTGATAGCAAATGGTTATAAAATAAACAATTAAGTGATTAAAACATGTTATATTACTGATACTATCAATAGAGTTGAACGTTTCTCTCGGAAAAAATGACACCTTCTGAAATATCACCTTTTAATACCACCATTTCCAAACATAATTTTTCATAGTGGATTTCTACAACATTAGCATAAGAAATCTACCAAAAAAATTAATGTTCGGAAAGAGTGGTATTTAAATGGTGACCATCTAATGAGTACAATTTTTTTCCACTACTGCATATCCCTTTTTAGTAAGCATATTGTTGTTTATGGAAATTAGCTTTTTATTTTCGTTTAAGTAAATATATCGCATAACCTATATTTTTGGCATAATTGTAATCCTATACTGCTTTATAAGCGATTCGTGATCCAATCTAAAGGGTGATAAAGACTCTGGTACTTTATAAAAGAACCACATTCGAGAGTGACCACTGAGTATTCTTGAAGTGTTGTGACGCGTTATAAAATAAAAGAGACGACTTTCACCATAATACACATAATAATTTATACAATAAACATCTAGTGGGTATAAACATTCCGATAATAAACAATACTACTATAAAGTATATTCATTTTTAATGTAAACATCAATAAGGAAAATCATCTTATTGAATAATGCAGAGTGAGAGAATAATACCCATTAAGTGGCTTAATAATAAAAGTCAAAAACAATCGGTGAAATATGTGTTAATAATAGTTTTCTTTTCAGCAATAATTAAAATTTAATATGTACATTAAAGTGCATATAGTTGTTTATGGAAATTAGTCTTTTTATTTCTTTAAATTATCGCATAACCTATGTTATTTCACGTAATTACAAAGCCTAGTCAATGATTCCATAATCCAATCTGGTAGTAATGGATGATAAAGATTCTGGTACTTGATAAAAGATCCACATTCGATCGTGACCACTGGGTATTCTTGAAGTGCTGTGGCGCGTAAACAAATAAACGAGATAGCGGCCACAACAATACACATGACATAACAGATATACTTATAGAATCAGTATAATGTGCGTATAAACATCACGATTAGAAACATTACTTTCATAAAGTGCATTCATTTTTAAGACAAACATTAATAAAGAAAATCATCGTATTCAATAGTACAGCATGAAAGAATAACACCCATGCGAGTAGCTTAATGATAAAAGTCGAGAACAAGCAATGAAAAATGTGTTAATGTTAGTTTTTTTCAGGATTAATAAAAATTAAATCAGTACATTAAAGTGCATATAGCTGTTTATGGAAGTTAGTTTTTTTATTTCTTTAAGTTACTCTATCGCATAACCTATGTTATTTCGCGTAATTATAACACCTAGTCAATGATTCATGATCCAGTTTGGTAGTAATGAGTGATAATGATTCTGGTACTTAATAAAAGAACTACATTCGAGCGTGACCAATGGCTATTCTTAAAGTGCTGTGGCGCGTAAACAAATAAACGAGATGGTGGCCAAAACAGTACACATAATAGATATACTTATAGAATAAGTATATTGTTCGTATAAACATCTCGATTAGAAACATTACTTTCATATAGTGTATTCCTTTTTAAGACAAACATCAATAAAGAAAATCATCTTATTCAATAGTGTAGCATGAGAGAATGATAAAAGTCAAGAACAAACGATGAAAAGTGTATTAATGTTAATTATTTTTAAGGAATAATAAAATTTAAAGAATTACATTAAAGTGCATATAATTGTTTATGGAAATTAAGTCTTTTTATTTCCTTATGTTACTCTATCGCATAACCTATGTTATTTCGCGTAATTATAAAGCCTAGTCAATGATTCCATGATCCAATCTGGTAGTAAGGGGTGATAAAGATTCTGGTACTTGATAAAAGAACCACATTCGAGCGTGGCCAGAGGGTATTCTTGAAGTGCTGTGGTGCGTGATCAAATGAAAGAGATGGCGGCCACTTCAGAAGAGTTCCGTCTTGTGTCTGATTTTTAAGATTTATTCTTTGCAAAATTTTACCATCAATTTACTTGTGACAATTGGAAAGCTTTTATTAAATGAAATGTCTTGGTCTTTGGATATTGTTTTTGGAAAGTTAGAATTCTTCTGTGAATTAGAATTCCGTGCCGTAATGATTGTTATGTAGGAAGTAATCAAAATTGTCAAAATTTCTTGAATAAAACGTAGACAGGGGTGAGAAAAGTTTGTTTTCTTATTATGTGTTTGTAAGGTTAATAGCTGGAGTCAATCGAAATTTAAAATAAAGGATTTTAAAGACCGGCATGAAAATATTTTTGCGCATATTTTTTTAGTTTGGAAAATATACATTAATTGCGCATTTTAAATATTTTTTTTCCGTGATTTACAATAATGCGTTTTCTTTATTTGGATAATTAAAAGAAGAGAGATTCTCAAAAACGCTACCAAATACTATTATATATGTAGGAATGTATATGTTTGAAAATAAGAATAATTTAGAATATGAAACAAAGATAAATGCTGCATATATATATATATATATATACTTTCTTAATTGTGTAGGGATAGTGTTAATATTAACAATAAAAAAAAATTGTAAATCATGAAAAACATTTTATTTAAAATGTATTATAATATTTATATCTATATTGTTGTATTTCTTCTATATGTAGGAATGCTTTTCCTACATATGTAATACATTCTATAATGTTGGAATCTTAGTAGTATGAATTTTTATAGTAAAACGTGAATAAAAAAATAAATTTTTTATAAGTAGAAGTATGTGATTGTAAGGTTATTTTTTGGAGTCAGTTGAAAAGAAATAGGAGAATTCGACAGAATGTCTCTTTAAAATACTTTCAAGCACGTTTTTATGGGGTTTTTTTTGTTGTTGTTGTTGTTAACATAAAATGTGCATTTTAAATAATTTTGTGATTTAGAAAAAATACGTTATTCATTGTTTAGCTGGTTGTAATCGTATACATGGCTGCCAACTACTATGATTTTTGGTCACCGTAATTTCTAAACAAATCTTCGTCTTATTTATTCGCAAATATCTGCGATTAACTAAGGAGATGATTTCCATTAAGAACGCGGTTAAAAATCGTAGCAGTTGGCATCTGTCCGTTTGTAACATTCCAAACAGAAACATGAAATAATTATTTCGATACCTGATATTTACGCAGAAAAAAACTATATTTTTCCCTTTAAAATAAATTTTTCATTACATTAGATGTTTTTATTATATTTCTTGCTTACATAATTATCTGGGGAATAGGATACTTTCATAAAATCTTAAATGTAATTTATTTCCCTAAATAATTATTTATTTTAACTCAATCAGTTTCGAATACTTCTCATTTCATGAAAAAATTTGTGCTGTTCGGTAATTTGAAAACTGTTTTATATTTACCTCGTTTTCTAAAAATTACATATGCATTTTAAAACTTTTTTGAAAGATGATTTTTCGACTCGATATTAATATGAGCTGCAATAGCATTGCAGATTATAATTAAACTTACTAAAAATATTTTTACATAAACTAGTTAATCTTTTGTGGTTTTTATAGTTCATTTAAATATGGATTTTGTGAATAGCTGTTTTTTCATAAGAATTTGTATTAAAAAAATATTTTCCATGTGAAATTAAAATAGCATGTTGAAACCACATTATACCCAGGAATCAATAAATGTTCAACAGACATTAAGCCTTTGAAGTTCAAACTGCAGTAATCTATTGAATCGTTTATTTTAGAAGGGACACAAGTCACATTTTTCAAATTTTACACCACAGATAAAAACTTTTTATATGGCAGGATATTTTGGTTTTTTTTAATTCTTTGGATTGCAATGTCAGGACGGATAATAAAGTACGCTTTGCACATGCTTTTCAGATTATTTGAATGAAAAGGTTGATTTCTGAGATCTTTTTTACTTTTGGACATATGTCCTTTCTAAATTAAACACAGATAAACTGAGAGTTCAAACAGTGAATATATAAAAAAAAACAATGCTTTAATAACCAACAAGTACACAAAATAGTGAAGAAGATTGAAATGTGCCTCTTCTGTCACTTTTCCCATTGAAAGCTTTACTCTGCACTGCCGAGTGTTGAAGTAGCGCAATTTACAATGCTGTCGTTACAATGCTGTCGTACATTGCGTCTTCACTTACATATTTCAGAATTTTTTTGTTGTCTTCAGTGCTTTTTCGCTAATAGGGCTTTTATCTTCAAAGGCTCGTTCATTAGGAAAAGTGATACAAAAGTGATTGGAAAAGGGCACATATACAAAATATGTGCGCTTTTTAAAAATAAACGTGTTTTCTAACGTTCATAACAATCAATGGAGTCGAGTTAGACATGTGCCCTTTTAAATAATAATGCGGTTACCCTAGTAGAATAAATTTTTATCAAAACATCGATTAAAAAAAAATATGACTTGTACTCTTTCTCAAAAAACCGGATACAATTTTTGAATAGGAAAGAAGTCATAATCGATATATTCACTCAAAATACAGATTGCATCACTCCTTTCTAAACATAACTATATTTTTGTAAATATACATAGAAAAAAATGGAGGTGTATTTTTTTAAATGTTTTAAGATAATTAAAAAAATTAAATATGTAGTGCGTCTGATAAGTACTGAGACTACAGTTATAATGGAAAATCAGGAAGTGTATTTTCAAGATCACAGTTTGAAAATACTCTTCTGTGAACACGATAAAATGTTTACTTCAATCATACAGGTAATTAACCCCTTTTTGGCATACCGTCCACCACAGTGGACAAAAGTGCTATGTTTGTCCTAGCAGCCTGTTTCATTTACAGTTCTTATTAAAAGCTTGTGCTACACTGTGGCATCTATGCTTTCACTAGAAAAATCTGTACAGCACCGCAACAACACGTAAAATACTTGTTGAGATATCATCGATATGGATGTCCTATGGATGTCTGGAAAGATTAAAGATTCCGTAAAGTACGCTCGTCGCAAAGGTGTTATGTTATGCATTGTGCTAAATGACAAAAAGGCCATATTTTGGATTTTCCGTACATTTCTCCTTTTATAGCTCAAATGTAATTTCTATCCAGAAAAATTAAGCCATCTTTCAATAATTTTGCTTATATTTTCAAATCAATATGAATGAAATTTAATTTTTTATTGATTTTTCCAACTGTAAATATTGGCTTGTTAGCTTGTTAGCTTCTTTGGCTTATTGGCTTTGGTTAAATAATAGTTTGTTGATCATGAAAAGATTAAGGTATATAGAACTGACAAAAAAAAAATCATTTTTGAACAAATTAGCTTTACATATACAATGTGTAAAATTTTAACATTAAGGGTATAGTGGACTTTGAAAAAAGAGAAAATCGATTCAATATACCTATTTTTGTTTTTATGTGAACTTTTATTGTTAAAATTAATATATATACATATATATATATATATATATATATATATATATACATATATATATATATATATATATATATATATATATGTATGTATGTATCAATGAACCTCCCTAAACGTGAAACAGCATGTTTTCATATTTCTTAACCCCTTCCGAACAGGTGCACGTATAATTTCCATATACGAGGGTGGGCTGATAAGTTCTCGGCCTGACAGTGAAAGCACATGATTTTTGACACAATTTCATATTATTTTTCAATGTATTTCCCTTGCAACTTAATACATTTAAGACAGATGCTTGTGTGCGAATTGTTTAGTGCATCCCTGTACGAGGGTGGTTCGAAAAGTTCTCGGCCTGACAAAGAAAATATAAGATTTTTGACAATATTTCATTTTATTTTTTAACTCGCAACACAATACATTTCAGAAGACCCTTGAGAAAAGTTCATTCTTTTGCGTTTTTTGTCGACGTTCAACAAACGCGGTACGCATCGAGCGGAAAGCTTTTTCATGCCTAAAACATTGTGTAAAATGTAGTGGGCATGGTATATCGAGATATTTTAATTGTCAGTAAGTTTGAATATCTCAATCGGTAATCATTCAATACGGCATTGTGAATTTTTAAAACGATTTCGTCGGTTGTAACGGTTTTTGGACGTCCTGAGCGTTCATCATCGTGAATTGATTTCCTACCATGTTTAAATTCAGCAGCTCACTTTTTTATCGTCGAATATGAAAGATAAGAATCCTTTAAGGTAAAATGTAACTCTTTTTGTACGTCCGTGGTGGTTAAACCATTTTTAACAAAGTATTTTATGACAGCTCGAATTTCAATTATTTCCATTTTTAGAAAATGTCAAAACTTGTTTACTTTACTTTATCGCCAAGCAACAACCAATAAACTCACGTCTGAATCTCGGTAGCATGTCATCTAAAGTATTATACTTTAGAAACATCATTGACATTTGGTCATACCCTGTGCCAGGCCGAGAACTTATCAGCCCACCCTCATAGGATACTTGCCAAACTGCAAGTATTCCTCCGTAATATCTGGTTTAATTTCACCCTAGTTAAACACGTTTCAAACCAGAAAATTTATTCGGCATATATTAATTTCTTGTTTCTAAGTGGAACTAATTTGTTTTCCTTTCTAAAAACAAATTTTGGTTCTAAACGTTTTAATGCTTCGTCAAATTAACCCAAACTTTACGGAAGATTACTGGGCGGTTTTTGCCGGTATGATATAGGATGCGTACGTTTCTTTAAATTATTTTTTAGTACCTGAATATTAGGTAGATTTCGTAAGAAATACTACCTATTGCATTCTCACCTAAGTTAGAATTTTTGAAAAATTTTGCAGATCTACGCCGATCATGACTCCCAGAACCCAAAACCACCCCCAGTTCAAAACTTTATATATATATATATATGTGTGTGTGTGTGTATATCTATGTAGCTATCTATCTATCTATGTTTTTTTTAATGGACACGATAACTGGAAAAATTCTGCATAAATATCTTCCAAACTGATACATAAAATCAAGGGGCATAAAATCTCGGTCAAGTTCGTTAATGGGCAAAATCGAACCAAGGGGGGGGGGGCTCATGGGGGGGGGGGCTTTTTGTGAGAACAGAAAAAAACCCATAATTTCTTAATTATGATACGTATCGAATCCGTTTAAAGTTATTATTACTTCTAGAAAAGGGCCGAAAATTTATTTATGACAAATGTTTGATATCATTAAAAATGGCCCCAAGGGGGGGGGGGGGAAGGGGTTTTTTAGAAGAAAAAAAATCATAGCTTCGTCAATTCACAAGATATCAAATCCGCTTGAATTTATTATTAATCCTCTTAATATTATCTAAAAATTTTATATTGACAAGTTTTTTATAGGGGGTTTTTTATAGCAAAAAAAAAAAAAAAAAAAAAAAAAATCCTGCTGGCTTCACCTGTAAACAAGTTAGGTTTCGAAGTGGGCGGTTCCCATCTGCCGTATCATGGCAAAGAGGTCATTTCTTCCGCAATTCCCAACAAACAGGCGCCCCCCCCCCCACGGTCTGCATCTTCGAAATCTACCTGTGCCTGTAGGCCGAGCCGTCAGGGATTTTTTAGTTATGATCTTTTCAGTGAAATTCTTGGATTAAATAAGGCGACAAAAAATTACTATAATTACTGGTATTAAAAATTAAAATGTCGTTAAATGACGTTCGTCCTGAAGGGGTTATAGGTAAGTATGGAAAATAACATAGCATAATGTACTTAAAATGATTTTTACTCAAAACAAATTTTACGCAATCTATACATCTTTAAAATGCTCAATGATGTTTAATTTTTGTTCAAAATTCTGAAATTGAGTCTTTATAAATATTACAAAAAATACGTTTCGGTATATTGGTTTATTAAGATCCTCAAATTAGTATTATATTCCATTAACATATGTGTTTGTAATGAAAATTCAGTTTCCTTAGATTACGTGCCAGTGTTTTGGCCTTTTTAAAAAAATAAAAATAATTATCTGTGTCTTTAGAAAACGGGTACACAATATATATATAGGTATAAGTGTTTTTAAGCATTAAAATAAAAAAAAAAAGTGGAAAAAAATATTTTTTCCTTTAGTTTCGTTCACGTGTTTGCATATTTCGCTTGCTCTTCTAAAATATTAAAGTCCCATAGGATTGAAATTATAATTTTAATTCTATGTGACAGTTATTTTATAATATCTTGTTCGCATTTCAATATTTTTAAATTATTTTTTTGCATTTGATAGCTGAGATCAATCTGTCCAACCGCCGCGTGTTTTTAACTTTTCGATTTTGTTTGCAGTTTTTTTATATGGTTAATTGGTTGATTTATGACCGTCCATTATCTACTCTTGGGATATAGGCCCTTGGGGGAGTGCCTTCCGTGGGGGTCTTTCTAATGGATCCTAACCCATATTTACGGCAAGGCTCGAAGAAAACCACGGAAGACTCCGAATTTTTTTTTTAATGATACTTTCACTTTTGAAACTGGTTCCTAAAGTCAAAATAGCCTAATAAATAAATAAAAAAAAAAACCTGTAAGAAAATCGAAATATTAAAATAAACGGCGATTGTAGAGACCGAAATCAGCTGACCAATACAAAAAAAATCCTTTAATAATATAGAAATGCAAACGAGATATTGTAAAATAACTATTTCATAGGATTAACTTTCACGAGCATGTATTTTTGCATGACAGGGCAGGACTCTTAACTGTCTGTCTGATTTAAATAGTGAAGTGCAATTTAAGTATTACCATTGAAAAAAGAAAAAAGGGGAGAAAATATTTTAAAATTTGGAATGTATCGAGCACTTAAAAAATAAAAAATACAGTAAATTATTATTATTTTTTTAATATTTGTCGTATTCAGGGTGCAGAACACTTCTTTGAAGAATTTTTTCTTGGATTCATAAATAATGAAAAATATGTTTTTAAGTCCGCCGTATCTTTAAGCAAAGTATTTTTCTATCTTTGATAGATTTTAAACATCTAAAATAGTAAAGAAGTAATAAAGTAATCGATATTGATAATATAAAAATACATAGAACTTGTATATTTTACAGAGATATATTTTGTTTGAATGACGGGAAACTTCAATTTTATGTACTAAAATTGATCTTTTACGTTAACGGTTAATAGTGCTGCCATCTAACGAGAATAATCATTACTTAAAGTTACTATTCACTTAAATTTCGTTCCGAAACTTCACTTCAAAATTTAATACTTTTAACTGAATACACCGCAGTAATACTAATAATTTTTAGATTCTGGTAGAAAACTTATTTAAATCAATTAAATTAGTAACATTTTACGTATTTTTATTTTTTCCAACACAATGTTTGTTTGTTTATGTTTTCCGAAAAGTTTTACATTAATTACTTTTAATGAATAAAATGTTTTAATTCTTACATAATTCAACATCATAATTTGTTTAAAAAAAAATTTAATTGAAAAAATTGTCAATAATTGTGTAGAAACGTCCATAAATTTGGGTTTTACATGTTTAAATTACATTAAAAGAAGGATTTATTGGAGGGGGAGGGAGGAGAATAAAGCTTAACGCATGAAACATTACAATAATTAAAAGAAAGAAAGACATTTTATTGCTAGTTTAACGAAATATGTCTAAAAAAACACACAGAACAATATTATTGTATTAAAATTTCATCAAAGAAAAAGAATTTCATGTGGGGCTGTTATTTGAAAAATACGAACTTCATAGTTTTTATATAAAAAAAACTGTCTGAGGGGTTAAAAACGTGGATAATATATATTTAAAAATATTATTTACAAATTTCAATCAAAATTTTGAATTTAATCGTTCATGATGTACGTGATACACAATATAAAATTACCGGCAAGCCGGTAGGAGTAAAAGACAATTTCTCTTCTGGGAATTTTCAAATTTAATACGCTAATTTTGATTTTTTTTTTCTGTTGATTAAAAAATAAAAAATAAAGTAATAAAATTTATTCTTCCCAGGTGATTCAAATAAAATAATTAAACACTAACAGATAAATAAACTAATAATTTTTCATAAGGGACCCTTCCCCCTGAACACCCCGAGAAAGAAAGCTCTTAGTTTTACTTTACTTTTATGTTTTAAATATATATATATATATATATATATCTTAAACGGGGTGTTCAGGCGAGGGCAGGGCTCCCATAACGAAATAGCCTTAATTTTTTTCTAAATGTGTAAAATTTGTTTTGTGTGGGTTCTTGTGTGACAAATTTTTTTATTTTAAATTATTTCACGTTTAAGGGGGCTCAGGAGACTTATTTTTTCAATGAAGGTCCAATTTTGCATCATGTCACATTTATTTTTTTTCTTCCCTATTAAACACAGAAACATAATTTTTTTACAGCCAATAGCTTAATATATTTTTAATATAACATCATTATTTCAGTATTCTACAACTGATATTTTCTTTTTATTTAATGTTTAATTTTGATAAAAAATTTAAAATTCATTTTTGATCGCTATCCACTGCGCGCAAGACTGTATAAAAAATATTGGTTCTAGAATTCCAAATAATATTGCTAATAACGTAAAACAAATTTACCCTGAAGGTATACTTCATTTTAAGCATTTTAAAACAAAATTTTTTTTAATTAAAAGTAGAAATATAAAATTTTGAAAAAAATTTTTTTTTTTTTTGGGGTTGAAAAACTGTTAATTTTAAATAACTCATGCAATTTATAATATTAAATTTGAAGTATAAAGTCTTTTCTTGGATCAAAATGAACGCATCTGTAAAGTTTCATATAAATTGTTTTATCCGTTTTTAAGAAATGTTTTGTGCAATGGGGTGCAACTCAAAAAATATTTTTAAATTTTTTATCAAATTAAACAATTAAAAATATGTGCCCAGTTAAACTGATGACATTGAGCTCACAGGCTATTCACACTAATTGTATATTTTACTTTTATTTCAAAGAATAATGCCTCTCGAAAAATAAAGAAATCGACAATAAATTAAGGGGAGGATTAGCTCCCCGTCCCTCTTTATACTTAGCCAATGACCCCCCAAAACTAATCAGGGAAGCGCCTTATCACAATGAAACTATACACAACATTTGAAGCAAATCCGATAATTCTGCATGAAAAACCCATTTATCTAAATTAAGGGGGGATTAGTCCCCGTTCCCCCTTTATAATTAAGCAATGAATCCCTAAAACTAATCGGGGAATCGCCGTATCACAATGAACCTATAAAAAATTTTGAATAAAATCGAAAAATTCTGCACGAAAAACCCATTTATCTAAATTAAGGGGGGGGGGATTAGCCCCCCGTTCCTCAATTGAATTTTTGATCCAAGACTGAGAAAAATGACACTTTCAAAATCTGAGTAAATCGATGTTTTCATTTTGTTATGAAATTTTTGTTTCAAATATGACGACCCGATGCTTTCAATTCTGAAATACCAGAAATACTCAGAATATTTTGAAACATGGGCATAATCAAAACTGGTCATATAGAGGTTAGTTCATACTCATTATTGAAACATGGGCATACTAAAAAATGATTAGAATCAGTTCAAACTAATTTTGAAACATGGAAATACTCGAAAATGTGCACATACAAGTCAGTTCATACTCATTTTTGAAGCATGGATATACTCAAATATGAGCACAAGATGTTTTATTCTTGAGTGTGTGCATGTTTTCTGAAATGATTATATACATGTTTCAAACTTGAGTAATTTTGATTCGGAGCTATTTTGACTATGCGACATACTCAGATTTGAGTATATTTTGCTCAGTTTTGAAAATGTCGTTTTCAGATTGAATATCTTGCCCCTCACTGGATTTCGTTCTATCGTCGTCAATGGTTTGAAACTGAACCTATTTTAACGAATAAAATATTCTACATGCGAATATCCACCTTTACCTATCCACTATTCTGTATCTACACCTTCTTAATGACAGGCGATCTACGCATTTTCCCGTGGACTAGAAATGTACTGACCATGTCAAAATAAAAACGTTAAGTTCTTTACTTGCAGATCTACAAAACCAAAGCGTCATCAGAATCAAGATATTGTTTGCAAAATTATAAAATACTGTTAATATTGTTAAATCAAATAAATAATATATAAACAAATAAATAATATAAAATATTGTTAATATTGTTAAATCAAATAAATAATATATAAACAAATAAATAATATAAAATATTGTTATATCAAAATATTGTTTGCAATTTTTAAAATAATATTTTAATTTAAAATTAATATTTTGTTTAAAAAATATTTTTTTTTCAAATGGCAACAGTGGCGTTGTTAGGGTGGCAGAGCAAGGACATGGTGAGCACTATCCCTACATTTTTCATAAATTTTCTTCCCCTTCTTTAGTCGAAAAAAATTCTGTTTATAGATAAGGCGAAGAGTTCTATTTTAAAATAGTGGTATCCAGAAACTCCGAACTTTCCTCCTGGCTACGCCACTGAATGGTATCATCCACTTTTGACACCATATTTGGGTTCCTTGGATCAAAATAGCTTGGGAAAATGAATAGTTTATACACTGCTAAAAAAAAGTGTTGATTTTAGAGTATAATGCTTGTAAATATACAGTATACTTGTTACAGTATAATACTAGCACCCCGGCTGCTAGTATTATACTGTAAAATCAACACTTTTTTATTTTTTGCAGTGTACACGTTTTCTTAAATCTTCATAGAGTTATAAAAGAAAGTATTTTTGTGGTTAATCCAGAAAAAAAAATTAAGATCTCACAGGGAAAAAAATGTTCATATTTATATAGCCATTTACCGGAAAAATTATAAAGGACATGTAATTATAAGGTGAATAAATTTTATTTAACAGAAAAATTCATACAAATATTCTGCTTGCATTCAAAGATGTTTTCTATGTGGTTGAACAATAACAGGAGACGGTCCCTTTACACCAGTGGCATTCACCCCGTGGTCACGTGCGGCCCTGCAATTTTCGCAAGTCATTAAAACAATAACATAAATTGGCGTTATTTGGATTTTGGGGGACTTTGTCCAAAAACAAAAAAATGCATTTTAAATCAGTCAGAAATAAACTGTTGTGAGCGTATTGACGTGATTTCACAATCACACTACAAGTAACAATCAATAACTACTAAAACATTACACCCAGACCTTATTTAAAATTATTTTTCATTTGGGTCTAACAAGGAAGGCCTCCTTAAAGCGCATACTCAAAAAAAAAATATATTTTTTAAATGCTAATGGAATACCCATGTACGTAAAAAACGATCAGTCAAAATTAGCTGCGGAATCGCAGTAGAAAATCTGTAAAAAAAAAAAAAAAAAAAAAAAAAAAAGAATCAAATATTTGGCGCAAAAGGTGCAATTTGGCGAGCAACACTTTTTCCTCGCCAAATGCACGCGATTTTAATTCATTGGAAAATTCCTGGTTAAATGAGTGTTTAAATGCGTAGTACTTTATGAATTTAAACTTAAACGATTATATAGTTTATTGTTTTTCTATAAGCATATAATATATATACAAGTTGCGTATTGCTGAAGTTATTTAGTTTTACACGGTTTCGCCGGCTGGATAAATTTCACAGTGTATTTGAACAGTAACTGCCCGATTAAGAACACTCTCATTATACATTTCGATATTCAATAAGTCGTTGTTTCCATGGCAACAATACTTTTCGATTCTTGTCTCCGACACTAACAATATAGAAGTCAAATTGACATTCCTAAGAATCGGACATTAATTATTAGCTTGAAGCATTTTTAATCAATTTCAATTTTGTTCTAAACCGTAGTATAAGATACAGTAGATTCCCGTTACAACGAATTCCATTACAACGAAAAATCCCGTTACTACGAAATTTGACAAATCCCCTTTTCAAATTTCATTAACTCCAATGTATTAAAAATTCCGATTTAACGAAGTGCATTTTACTAGGAATTCCGTTACAACGAAAAATCTTCATCGAGCTCTTTTTTTCTTTTTTCTCAATTGCTTAACAGAAATGAAATATACTTCGAATAGCATGTCGAAGATAAAAAATAACGTTGTTTTGGGGACAGGTGCTACATCAGATTTTTCTCTCCTTTGCTATTTTTTCGTATGTCTACTTCTGTTTCTGAATTCCTTTTCTTCATTAGCCCATACGCTTCAAAATGATCACGTGACAGACAGCAGGTGGACTTCACTGTGAAAGGAGTGTTTGGGCTTGTTCTGGGATATCTTTATCGTCAATACCTGTTGCAGTGTGTTTCTTGCTTCGTTCATTGATAAAAAATGGCTTGTGTGAAACGAAAACAATTTTCGTTGGAAGAAAAGAAAGCTATAATTTCTGAGATTGATAAAGGATTGCGGAAAGCTGATGTGGCCAAAAAACATGGAATAACACCATTGATTTTATCTACATTTCTAAAAGATAAGAAAAATATTGACAGACAATTCCAAATTGCAAGCATTGGTTCCCATAGAAAACGAATGCGGCAGTCCAAATTTCAAGATGTTGATAAATCCGTGTTCAAGTGATTCGAAGATGTTCGTTCACGCAATGTGATCCTCTGATAAGGCAAAAAGCTCAAGAGTTCGGAACAATGCTTGGTATCGAAAATTTCCAAGTCAGTGTCGGATGGCTCAATCGCTTCCGTACTCACCATGAAATTGTAATGAAATCAATTTGAGGCGAAGCAAGTGATGTACCTACAAAGACTGTAAATGAATAGGGAGCTGGAAAAGTAGCTGCCCTTATAAAGACATACAGCTCCGATGATGTTTTTAATGCTGACGAGGCTGGAATATTTTATCAACTTGAACAGAGAAAAACATTAACATTTAATGACGACAAATGCATTGGAGAGGGAAAACTTCAAAGAAACGAATTACAGCACTTTTTTGTTGTAACAAATCTGGAACCGAGAACAGAAATATATTAATTGTTGGTCACTCTGGCAAGCCCCGTTGCTTTAAGAACTGTCATTCGCCTTGCGATTATAAATTCAATAAGAAGGCATGTATGACACAAGATATCTTTAATGATTGGCTAGTGCAATTTGACAAAGAAATGAAAGCTAAATAACGGAAAATTCTTCTCATAATAATCCCCCCCAAATTAGACTGCATCCAATTTAAGTACTTTCTGCAAAATTGCACTTCTATTCTACAGCCTTTAGACCAAGGCATCATCCGTGCTGTAAAATCTCGCAACTGAACTCGTTTGCTAAAAGAAATTCTTTGCGGCTTAGAGAATGGCAAAAGACCAAAAATAAATCTCAAAGAAGCTATTGAATTGATCTCTGGTTCGTCGCAAGAAATTAGCCAGAAAACAATTTCTAACTGTTGGAAACATACTCGATTAACTGACACGGAAGAAAATTAATCAGAAGTTTTAGATTTGGATATGAGTCCTCTGAGTTAAGCACGATTTGGAAGGCTACCAGAAAATTAACATCAATCCCTGATCAGGTGGATTGGGAGGATTTTTTTATCTGTAGATGACAATATTCAAACATGCTCTGAAGTGACTGGTGAAAATATCATTTTATCCATTAAAACTACATTAGACCAACAAAATGACAAAAGCAGTGATGACGATATTGGTGTCACCGAAGATTCAAAAGTTACCTCTTCGGAAGGTCTCTCATGCTTGGAGAAAATGCGTGCTTTTGTTTCTCATCAAAAGAATGTTCCAGAGGAGGTATTTTCTCACATTCATTCGTTGCACAAGTTTTTGTTATAATCAACTACACATCCCTTTGTACAAACTAAAATTACAGATTTTCTGCAATAATGTATTACTAAATAAAGGTTAGTCCGTAATTTTGTTATTTTAATATTGAATTTAATTTACTAACTTTTTCTATGTTAATTTAACTAGTCTTCCATTAAAATCCTCTATAATGAAAGGTACATTTATCTTACATAATTTATTTACGTGTATATGTAATTCATTAGATAAATAGGAGTAATTCCGTTACAACGAAAAAATCGTTACAACGAAATATTTTAGTGGTTCCGTGGAGTTCGTTGTAACGGAAATCTACTGTAGTTAATTTTTTTATATATACATATAACCGTATATTGCAAAACCGTAATTATAAAAGTGTATTTATTTAAGTTACACTTGCTTAAACTAGCTCAGTTTGAATAGTAGAATTGAATTTTTTTTAAAGTATTTACCTTAAAAGCGTATTTTTTAAGACTTTCCAACATAGTTGAAAAGTGTTTATGAATTCGATTTGTCTGTCCAACTTTCCGTACTATAACTCTCGTAAATATACACGGATTTTCATGAATTTTTTATACATTATTGAAATTTACTGTAGAATGTTCAGTATTGAAAATGAAGTGTGTAGCATTACTAGTTCATTTAGAGGGACATACAAAATAATTCTATTACATTATGTTCTATAGGGAAAAATCTTTTGCGGTGCAATTTTGTTGATGTTACGATACTTCAAACATAATGAAATTAATATGTATTACTAAGGTGTACTACAGCATACTTATACCGGGGTATACAATTTATAGCATTTAGTTAAATTACAGTGTTCAATTACAGGGATATACAGATAATTCCTTTACACTGTGATCTAAAGGGGGAAAATCGTTTGCGGTGCATTTTGAACATGTTATGGTACTTGAAACATAATGAAATTTAAAAGGATCTCTAAGGTTCAATACAACTTATGTTCTATAGATTATAGAGTGGGTAGTATTTATTGTTCATGTACAGAGACGCATAAAATAATTCTGTTAAGATCGGTAATTGCTAGAAGGGCTCTGTCCGCTGTGATATGCATTTTTTTGTAATTTTTAGTGTATTGCGTGTTGTTTATAAATTCTGTAGATCATATAAAGGACTAAACGACAGATTTTGAGTATGGACAGTAATTGCTGAAAATGGATTTTTACTGAAATATGTATTTTTAAATTCCTTATTTAGATATCTCATTTCATCGTATGAAAAAATAATTCTTTTTTTAATAATATTCTGTTATTGTTGGAAAGTGTTACATAATCTATGCCGAATGCATGATTTTTTTATTGTGTCGGCAACCAGCGATAAATCGCCAAAAGCACGAAATTTTCACAATTTTTTACGGACGTTATATCAAATTTCCGAAGCTTTTTTTTTTATATTATAAACGTATATATCCTCACGAGAAGAATATTCTGTAATTTTTTTCAAATTTTTCTGAGTATGCGCTTATAGAGACCTTCCTTGTAAGTAGCCGTTTCCTCTGTGCGATTAACCCCAAGTTACTGTTTATAACTGTATACAGATATACTTTTGGCGAAATAATTTTGCAATATACATATTATCTTGTGAAAACTTTTTTGAAATGTATTTTTTACAGATTTTATGTTTTTTTTAAAATCTGACACATTAAAAATAAACATAAGGATTCTATATTTTTTTTCAAAAATTAAAAACCAACATACTGAATTAGAATATTGCAAGTCTGGTGTATAGCGTTCCATCTTGCTTTCAGGAACCTTTTCTGTCGGCTAATGGGCCTTACCTACTGTGCAGTTAATGTTAAATTGTTAACATTTGTTAAAATTAATATTTACATATTAATATATAATTTATAGTAGTAGTTCATTACAATATATAGACATATAACTGCAGAAACGTAAGTTCGGTCCTTCAGCTCCCTTATCTACTAGTAAATCTGCCGATCAGAAGCCTCAAGGTCAGTTCTGTAAGTCATTGTTTTTTAATTTCACTTTGAAAATATTCAACATCCTACAATCCGCAATTTGAATTTTTTAATTTACATAAATATTTATAAGCATATAAAATTCTTCTAAGGTTCCCGTAATCAGAAGCTTTAAATTAAACACGGTGTTAAGCAATGATAATCTAAAATTATGATGAACTGCTTATGCTTACAACTTTTTAGATAACGTACATTTCTTCAAAGGGCGTACATTTCTTCCCCCCACTGACAATCTCTCCTCCGTAGTTTCATTAAATGTACATTCGTAATTTCCTATTGCATGTGCGAAATAGTATATCTTGGATTTCGTTTTACACTGTAACTTTACTAGGATAATCAACCGTTTGGACAAGGCATTTATGTTATCCTAATATCCAAACAGTAATCATAAGAGACGGTAGTCTCTTGAGTGACGCAGCGAAAAACCGAAAACCGTAAGCCCAAAACCGAAGATTCCGTCACTCTCATATATACAGCTAGCAGGACATCAAAGGAAAATCGAAACGCCGACATTTAATATCTCAGTAAATTTGAGGCATACCGTTTCGATTTTTTCACATTAGTCTTATATCTATGGCCTAACTCTATCCTGAAATTTATAGATTTCTACATGCAGTAGATTTTGAGATCTGGAAACCAATTTTTAAGCGAAAATGGAAAATGTAATGGTGTAATGGGCACAGAGGTGTTATCTCGAAAATGGATCGAACGATTTTTTTAAAATTAATATATTATATTAATCGCTTTTAGATGAAGAGAGTAAGATTTTGAGCTAACGTAGGAAAACTCTTGTTTTTTATATAATCCAGCTTCAAAATCGGACTCTTTTCTTATGCTTTTTCTGGTAGACTAACATTAAAGATTTTCGGCCTTTTCACCCTTTTTTATTCCTGCGCGGTCAGGATGTTCATGGGTATCACGGTTATAGTTAAAGGCGATTTCGCAATCATATGTGGCTGAAGAACTATTTAGATTCTTTTTTTTTTTTTAATACGAAAACAGTTTTTAATGCAATTTTTAATATGTAATATATATGTATTAAATTAAATTATTGTTTGTATATTTTTCTTTTTTGTTATAATAAAGAATTTCTTATTTCAAAATCTTCATTAAGTCGAAAAATATTTAGATTCCTTGATTAAAATATTGAAATATTTTATAATTATATATATACAATTTAATTGTTATTTATATATTTAATTTGTCATTTTTTAAAGGAAAAAAAGATTCAGATTTTTTTTATTTTATCAGTTAATTTGAAACAGCCTCTAATCAACAAATCAATCATCTGTTTGTTTTCAACGAGTCTCGAATGTTGTTTTTGTAAGAATAACACTCAGTGAATCTTTTAAAGAAGTCTTTTAAAAATTTGATGACAATAGAAGATTGGTTTTTTACTTGTTAGCTATATTTTCCAACTCTCCAAATCAAACTTTCCCATCATTCACCTCACACAAATTTAATAACTAAAACTTTTTATTTCAGTGTGATTGAAATACGTTTAATTGTGATGAAACTTTGGTATATTATATAGGGAATTTATATAACGTAAGTTTTCACTTTTATGTATATAAAATTAGATACGATGTTTTCATTATGAAATACAATGTTTCTAATTTATGTTATGGCTTACTTTAACATTTTTTTTATTGACTAAGCCTATCATTAATATAGGGGAGACCGGTACACAGTGAACCTATGGACACAGTGGACCACCCCCTAATATTTTATTTATTTAAATTTTTTTTAAGCTTCTCTTCTATCCTAATAGACAACAGCACTGCAATGATTATTTATAGCCTTCAGAAAGTATGTTTAGCTCAGATTGAACTATTTTATCCTGCTTTGTTGTTTTGAGCTTCTAAAAGTAAAATTTTTCATCATCATATTTTTATTTTTTTAGTAATTAAAGGTTGTAGATAAATAAAATAAAACAGCTTTTTGAAAAGCTAAGATACTTGTTTTTATTTTACTTTAAAGTTATTATGTTTAAAAGAAAGCTATAAACAATATTAATATGATTATTTATTGAACTTCAACATGGGGTACAGTGGACCACCCACTCCTGGGGCACAGTGGTCCACAATCCACTCTGCTCCTCTAATGCAGAATGTTCAAAATATGTAATAATTGTTTTCTATAAAGAAAGATTGTTTTAAAGTAGAATTAACTGTAAAATAAAGTAAACAAATAAAAATAACAATTTTTTTAACATAGTAAGAAATATTTTGTTTTGTATTTACTGCCTTTGATAAATATAACTGTAGTCTCAATGGGTGATGATTCTATTCAAGTAAGATTCATGAGATGCAAATTGAATGGAAATCAGTATATTTCTCCCGAAACTGTAGATGAATCTGCTGTTGATGTCAATGATTTCATAATGTTGCTCGCAGACCCAAAATTATTTCTTGGAAAATTCCAGGCTCAATCTTACTGATAAGTATTTTGGAATTTCATTTGCAAATTTTATTGTGAGCTGATTTTTTTTGTACTTAAGTAATAACTTCAACTAAATTGCAATTGTTCCTGTATTAATCTGTTATTATTTTCAAAATATAATTAATTTTTTGTTTTTGTTTCAAAATTTATATTACTATGTTATTTTGCGAATGAAGAGGCAACAAAAAAGAATTAGATTAATGAAAAATAGATTTATATTATATTTTAGATAATACCTAATAGTGGTCCACTGTACCCTGGTGGGTGGACCAGTGTATATATATATATTTTTTTAATGTATTGAAAACTATGTTGTGAGAAAATTATGATGGATGTAAGAAGGTTTAAGGAATATTCAAAAATATTTTCATACAGATTGGTCAGTCTGTTAAAGAGAAAAAAAAATTTAACTGAAAAAGTGGTCCACTGTGTACCGGTCTCCCCTACCCGATTACATGAGATTTTGTTATTTGTATTGATATGTTTGTGTTTACGTATTTTATCAAGATTATATTTCAGCTATTTTTAAGTAAGTTTTTTAAGATACTATATAGCAATGTTAAAATGTTGGCTATACTTTATTAGCTTATGTTAAAGATTGTAAAGATCTCGAAAAAAAAAGTTGGCGAGATTAAAAATTTTTGTCGATCAGCTAGTGCTCGACTAACATAACAGCAGAGCTGCTGGGATGGAATTTAATTTTTAAAAAGGACACATTTTGAACCGGTTTCTTTACAGTCCCATTTTATTAGTAGAATTTTGTGATAATTTCCCGAATGACTGGCGAATTTTGCATTTTTTGTAAAAAAAAAAAATCTTTAGATGTAATTTTAAACAAAATCTCTTTTCATTTCTTTAATTTGCAAATATTTTAAGTTTTCTTATTTAAAATACTGTGATTAAATGTCCAATGTAAGATTTCCCTTAGTTGAAAATTGTTATGACAGAATTTACACAACTGCAAAAATAATTGATTACTACAACAATGCATTTTCAGGGTTTTTTTCCAATAAAATTAGCTATACAACAGAGGAAAGTTAACTTCATACTATATTTACATTGCAGTAATTTGGAGAGTTGCAAAATATAGCTAACAAGTAAAACACAAATCTTCTTTAGTCTGCGGGTTTTAAAATACTTCCTAAATATTCACTCGACACGATGCAATTTCCTTACCTTGTATCATTTTTATCGATAAAACAGGTAATTGACAATCATCTCACCATTTAAGTAACAATCTAAAGTCAATTTCTAAAAGGACAAGAAAATCAAATCAAAATAAGTAAACAAACAATAAATAAATAATAAAATACCTAATATGAGTCTTATTCTTGTAAACAAGAATTTGCATTGCAATCACCGCTCATGAATACATGACACAAGCGATAGGTTAATTTATTGTTAATTGATAGTAGAGGTGCCCAATCTTTTTAGGCGAAGGGCCACTTAAAAAATTGTTGGGTTGTCAAGGACCACCATCACTTAGCACAGAGAGAATTTTGTTTCGAGGAGATGTTGGGTAGGGGGGGGGGGAGGATAATTAGCATTATCCATACATACAGCACTGTTTGGTTGCAAATTTGGAAGAATACTAATGTTCACTACATGGATTTGTGATTTTTATGCGGCTACTTGACAAAATTGTGATTTTTATGTGCCCGTTCTAAAAAATTCATGATTTTTATGTATAGGTTCAACTTTTATGTATAGGTTTCAACTTTTTTACTCAGTGACCACTGGCCAGTACATGGATTTTTTTACTCCTGTTTTTCAGCAATGACCAATAACAAATTTACAAATACTTGATAAAAAATTTAAGAAATTTGTCAAACGATTGTGGAATAAACGGCGAAATTTGTCAAATAGTGTTGGGAAAGAAATCACGACATTCGTCAAATGATCTCGGGGAAAGAAATCAGGCATTGCAGGAAAAAAATTAATTATGTCTAACTGTCGTGAAAAAATTAGAGAAATTCGTCAAATACGTTCGGGGGGAAAAAATCACAAAATTCATCAAATGATCTCGGGAGAAAAATAGTGAAATTTGTCTAACAATCGCAGAACAGAATTGCAAAATTCGTCGAATAGCAGTGGAAAAAAAGTGCACAATTTGTTCGTTCATGGAAAAAGTCGTGAAATTCATTAATCGATAGTCGATAAATCACGAAATTCATCAATCGATAGCAGAAAAATCACAAAATTCATTGATAGTGGAAAAATCACAAAATTCATCAACTGGTTTCAGGGGAAAATTTTTTCGAATATCGTCGAATGGCTTCGAGAAGAAAAAAAGTCACAATCCGTCAAATAATTTCGGGGAAAAAATCATGAAATTCGCCAAATGGTTTCGAAATCTGTCGAGCGACAGCGGGGAAAAAATCTTTTTCCATTCAATCATCGCAATTGGGACTATTAAGTTTGACCAGTGGTGGCAGTAAAGTCAGTCGCCAAATTTTCAGTATTACTCGCCGATTGGCGAATGGCAATTTTGTCCTATATTTTTACACGTCTGATCGATGAAATTCAAGATTTTTACGCACCCGATTGATGACTTTCTTAATTTTTATGGATCCGTTTGACGAAATTAATGATTTTTATATGCCCGATAAACAAAATTCATGATTTTTATGCATGCGTTCAACAAAATTTATGATTTTCCTTCTCCCGATCCACAAAATTCATGTTTTTACTGTGCCTGATTGACAAAATTCGTGATTTTCAACTGATATGCTTTCCGTCGGCCATTTAATGAAATTCACAATTTTTCTTCTCTAGACAATGGCAAAATTTTAATTTTTTTTTTCTTTTTTTTTACCGTTTGTTGAAATTTACAATTTTTTCACAAACATTCGATGGAATTCTTGATTTTTCCATGCCCAATATACGAAATTTGCGATTTTCCATGCCTATCGACAAAATTCATAATTTTGCAGAACCGATAGACAAGATTCATAATGTTTTCCCACAATCTATGGACAATTTGCAAGTTTTTTCCGCGACTGTTCGTTGAAATTCGCGATCTTACCATGCCATTCGATGAAATTCGTTGCTCGATCCATGAAATTTGCGATTTTAAGTGCCTTATCGACAAAATTTGCAGGTTTTTTCAACTGATTTACAAAATTCAAGATTTTGAGTGATTGACGAAATTTACAACTCCAGAATTATCGATTTTGGCATCTCTGGTTTCTGTTGACCGATTATTGAAATTTGCGTTTTTTTTTCTAGCGACAAAATGGCGAAATTTGTGATTTTTCCATGCCCATTCGACAAAATTTGCATCCAGTCGATGCAATTCATAATTTTATGCACCTGATCAATGAAATTAATATTTTCCTACGATCTATGGACAAAATTTGCGCATTTTTCTCACGAATTATTAAGGAAATTCGGAATTTTTGGATAGGTTGGCACGCATGGTCTCTGCGGGCCACCAGTTACCCATCACGAGCCACAGGTTGTGCATTCCTAATCGTGATGCAGTTTAGCTCATTCGACTCGACCTCGATAGAACTTACTGATTTTAGTTTCACCACCAGGGGCAGTTATGTTCATATAGAACAGAGTGCGCCCCTGGCAGTGGAAGGGGAAATTAATGGATTTTGGAACTAACTCGAGTTCTATGGGTCCCATCACAATGCAGTTTGATTTATTCAACTGGACATCGACAGGATATATAGATTTTAGTTACAAGTTTCACCACCAGGGGGCACTTTCCTATCTTGTGTTCTATGGGCCTGATCACGACGAGGTATGGCTCATTCGACTTGAAATCGACAGCCTGAAAGATTTCAGCTATGTTTGTATAGAACAGAGTGTGCCCCCTGGTGGTGGAACATGGAACTAACAGATTTTGCAGCTAACTTGAGTCCTATGGGTCCCATCACAATGCAGTTTGATTCATTTGACTCGACATCGACAGGATATATCGATTTTAGTTCCAAGTTTCGCCACTAGGGGACGCTATCCTATCTCGTGTTCTATGGGCCCGATTACGATGAGGTATGGCTCATTCGACTCGAAATCGACAGCCTGAAAGATTTCAGCTATGTTTGTATAGAACAGAGTGCGCCCCCTGGTGGTGGAAGATGGAACTAACGGATTTTGCAGCTAACTCGAGTTCTATAGGTCCCATCACAATGCAGTTTGATTTATTCAACTGGACATCGACAGGATATATAGATTTTAGTTACAAGTTTCACCACCAGGGGGCGCTTTCCTATCTTGTGTTCTATGGGCC
The DNA here is from genome assembly GCA_963931845.1 of Maratus michaelseni. Classification (NCBI taxonomy): domain Eukaryota; kingdom Metazoa; phylum Arthropoda; class Arachnida; order Araneae; family Salticidae; genus Maratus; species Maratus michaelseni. The sequence continues at coordinate 142,297,782 of OZ007586.1, forward strand.
TGATCACTACGAGGTATGGCTCATTCGACTTGAAATCTACAGCCTGAAAGATTTCAGCTATGTTTGTATAGAACAGAGTGCGCCCCCTGGTGGTGGAAGATGAAACTAACGGATTTTGCTGCTAACTCGAGTTCTATGGGTCCCATCACAATGCAGTTTGATTCATTCGACTCGACATCGACAGGATATATAGATTTTAGTTACAAGTTTCACCACCAGGGGGTGCTTTCCTATCTTGTGTTCTATGGGCCTGATCACGACGAGGTATGGCTCATTCGACTTGAAATCGACAGCCTGAAAGATTTCAGCTATGTTTGTATAGAACAGAGTGCGCCCCCTGGTGGTGGAAGATGGAACTAACGGATTTTGCAGCTAACTCGAGTTCTATAGGTCCCATCACAATGCAGTTTGATTTATTCAACTGGACATCGACAGGATATATAGATTTTAGTTACAAGTTTCACCACCAGGGGGCGCTTTCCTATCTTGTGTTCTATGCGCCCCATCACGACGGGGTATGGCTCATTCGACTCGAAATCGACAGCCTCAAAGATTTCAACTATGTTTGCATGGAACAGAGTCCGCACCCTGGTGGTGGAAGATGGAACTAACGGATTTTGCAGCTATCTCAAGTCCTATAGGTCCCATCACAATGCAGTTTGATTCATTCGACTCGACATCGACAGGATATATTGATTTTAGTTCCAAGTTTCACCACCAGGGGCACTTCCCTATCGGGTTCTATGGAACCGATCACGACGATGTATGGCTCATTTGGCTCGGAATCGACAGCCTGAAAATTTTCAGCTATGTTTGTATAGAAAAGATTGCGCCCTTTGGCGGAGGAAGATGGAACAAACGGGTTTTGCCATGCATTTTCATCCTTCTAATTGTGTTACTCTCTCGCTGTATAATTTAAATGTTGAGTCTTGGATTCCTCTCCAAGGGCCATCACCCTCATATTTTATTGGGGTCCAAGGGGTCTTTTTTAGCATTTCTTTAAAATTTTATTCTAATGATTAATTTATACCCTATACTTAATTTCGACTAATTGACATTTTCATCAATAACCTTAAAAAAGTAATGATATCAGTACAAAAACCCTTAACGGGTTAAAAGTTGTGACGCAGCACTTTCTTTTGGCTCTATGAATTTTAAATATGGGTCTTAAAAGCAATGATATCAAATTTAAGTGACGCTATGTTAATAATTTTTTTTAAATCATAATTTTCTTTTAAGTTTTATTTATATTCACAGGTGCAATTATTATCTTAATATGAAAAATATATAAAATTTATTTGCTGATGCTTTTTCATTCACATCTCTCATGAATTCAAAATATGGGTTTTAAAAGAAATGATATCAAAATTTGAGTGACACCTTGACGTTAATTTAATAGGACTCTTTTAAAATTCAATTTAAATTATTTTTGGTTTGTCTTCTAAAGTATATTTACACATACAAACAATACTTTTAATATTTCAATACACTTTTAAATATATTACTTTCACTGAGCCTATATTATGTATTGAAATGTATTTATTTCAATAAATTGATTTATCTTCTGTGCCACGCTATCCAAAATCATAAGTAAAATTTATGTAAATGATTATTTTGCGTCATAGTATCCAAACAAAGGGAAATGTATGCAAGTGGATAATATGACGCAAAATAATCATTTACATAAATTTTACTTATGATTTTGGATAGCGTGGCACAGAAGATAAATCAATTTATTGAAATAAATACATTTAAATACATAATATAGGCTCAGTGAAAGTAATATATTTAAAAGTGTATTGAAAAATTAAAAGTATTGTTTGTATGTGTAACTATACTTTAGAAGACAAACCAAAAATAATTTAAATTGAATTTTAAAAGTGTCCTATTAAATTCACGTCAAGGTGTCACTCAAATTTTGATATCATTTCTTTTAAAACCCATATTTTGAATTCATGAGAGATGTGAATGAAAAAGCATCAGCGAATAAGTTCTATATATTTTTTTCATATTAAGATAATAATTGCACCTGTGAATATATATAAAACTAAAAAGAAAATTATGATTAAAAAAAAATTATTAACATAGCGTCACTTAAATTTGATATCATTACTTTTAAGACCCATATTTAAAATTTATAGAGCCAAAACAAAGTGCTGCGTCACAACTTTTAACCCGTTAAGGGTTTTTGTACTGATATTTACTTACATGCCAACCACGAAACACCTGCATCTGATGGATAAGTTTAATAAAAAACTGAATCTACTATATCTAACTTATATGTAATTTAGAAATCTAATGTTTATACAATTTTTGTTTCCGAAAAACAGTTCTAAGTGTAATTTTATAATATTTAGATATAAGATCTTATCTTAATACATCCTAATATACTCGATGGCAATAGCATACTAAAATCACCCAAAAATAGGCATATTTGGAGACTTTTAAACGTATTTGTTAATCATTCATCATCGGGTCCACTGTCAATTGATTAAATAGCAAACGTGATTTGACACTATAAAGTATTTTTTGTGATAGCTTTTCAATAGCACATTCAATTTAAAAATCTAATGTTACTAACATCGTTCATATTTAAAGCAAACCTATGTTGCAAACCAGATTACGAAAAATTAACTAAGGTTTTATTTCCCACCGCCAGACTTTCTGCTTAATCTTTCGTAATCGGGATTATTTAAATGATTTTTTGATAAGCTATGAGATACAGTTGCTAGGGATCTGATAACAGAAAATAAAGGAAACATGTATCATGTCAAATAAGTAAAGTCCTAAAACAAAATGATTTATATTATTCGGACATATGCATAAAATTCTACCAAATGTTATACATCTAATTTAAAAGATATGACAAAGGTATTAACACAATTTCAAACTAATAGGAATAATTTAAGACCCTTATTTGGAAATTTTAACTTCCATAATTTATCATATAAATCCATTAATAAAATGAGCCATTTTCTTTTCAACGAATGGAAAATTTGAAAATCGTGTGAATTCCCATAGGAAAGCATTAGGACATGAAAAGAAATGTATATTTTCCAAACGAATGTGCTAAATTTAATCAAAAACTACACAGTTAATTACGTGTACCGCACCAACATACCTACCTAGTTACAAGCTAATAACATATTTTTTTTTACGGCAGTTATTGCCTTACAGAAAAATATAAAACAAAAAATTTTCGGGTCTCAACCGTAGCCTCACTGACGTTTCGGCTACTAGGGTTCCGCTCTTACAGAAATTTTTATGAGGGCCACTTCTTTAGACGTTCGAAAAGTAAAGATTATCTAAAGCTCGTAAAAAAATTATTTGAATGAGCTATAAATTTAATCCAAGGTTTTTTAAGATACTCATATTTTTATGTAGAAATTAATGCAGTTCATAATTCTTACATTTTTAATATCAATTTATTAATAATATTCATAATTTAAAATATCCTTTCGAATAAAATGGCCATTTTATGTTTGGATTCATTCATTATACCGCGTTACACCGCGCCCTGGATACTAAGCCTGCGCGCTGGAAAAAATGGCGGCTGTCGCAGGCGGAAGCGTTTGTACAGTCCCTCGAACTTCAACACCAATAATATCTAAATGTTATCTTTGACTTATTTGATCTCCGAAAAACAAGGCGAAGAAAACTTTTAGAAATTATTGGTGTGAAATTTCGAGGGACCGTTCAAATGCTAAAAAAAAAAAAATCGGCCTTCGAACGCCGCCATTTTTGTCAGCGCGCAGGCCTAGAATTCAGGGGGCGGTGCTCGTTAGAAAAATGACATTTGAAACGGATGATTTTTAAGAAAAGTTTGTCACGTAGATTTGACATTAGTATCCTTAAATTTTTACTCTTTCTAACTCTATAATTTTTTTAATCATAAACTATGCATTTTTCCAGCTTCTTTGATCCAAGAAATTCAATTAAAGTGTCAGTAGTGAAAATATTAAAGTCACTGAAATATTAAAGTTCGTGCATTTTTTAATATGTAAACGACCACTTATGCAAATAATTCACTCATATTCAAAAAGAATACATTATTCCTTGTCTAATGACAACTTTCTTGTTAATTTATTGTATACAATCTGCGAATAAAAGTGGGTGATCCTTTTTTACACCGGCTGTTCTGGCAAATGGCGTTTACAAGTTATTGAAAACGTTGCCAGAGAAACGCGACTACATGAAAAATCGTACTGGTTGGTTGCTCAGTGATTAGTAAGGGTAAGACTTACGTATAACTACTACTTACTATAAACGCTCTGCTGAGTGAGTAAAATAACGTACAAAAAATTACGTTCAATTTTAATGTTAAGTACTGTTATTGAATAAAAAACGCACAACCTTATGCTAGTTTAGGACCAGATTGTCACAGAAAAATGCCAGAAATACCATTCGATTAGGAAATGTGTTTATGTTCCGAATATGAATTCAAAATTTAAAATAGAGATCGTTTATGTATTAAAAATATACCAACTTTTAATTTTCAAATGTTAACGCTCACTTCCATTAACATATTATTCCTTGAATTAAGATAGATATGGAAAAAGGTACAGTTTATAGTCTTTTTCTTAAATCATTTCAGTTATAGCTGTTATTAAGCTTAGAGGATTGCTAATGTCAATCCTCGTGACAAATATTAATTTATATCTTTCCAAAAATCTTCTGATTGAAATTTTGTATTTTTTTTTATTGAGATGCATTGAATAAACTGAAACATATTCCAGGCATTTCTTCGATCTTAAAACATATTTTTAATTAAAACAATCCTATTAAAAAATATTACTTCTGACCTATAGTATGTTTATGTTAAAACGAACCACAATCGTCCAACACACGAGTGGGTTACAACTCATTCCAATCATTGATTTTTAAGATATAGATAAATTGTTCTTTTCGACGTTGTAAATTAACCGTATGCTCTTATCAAATCGACCACAAAAGAGAAAATCTTAGAAAGTTACCGGAAACAAAGTATGATTTTTTTTAAAATTTAAATTGAGATTATTTTATATTTAAAAATTTTGTATAATTTTTCTGGTTACTGATTATATGTTCCCGATATTTTTTTTCATTTTGAGATCTCCATTTTATTATTTGAAATTTTGGGATAAACCCTTAACACATTTCCTTTTAAAACTGTCTGCAGATTTATGAAAATGTACATGATCTATGTCTTTCTACGGGCAGCTTTGATCCAAAGAACTCAAATAAAGTGTAATAAGTGGATGTTAGCATTTGAAAAATTAACGTTTTAGGAATTTTTAATATCTAGATGAACCCTATTTCAAAAAATGCATTCATATTATGAAAGTAGACAAAATTTCATCTAAATATGTAGTATTTCTTGCGTATCTCGCTGACAATATGGTGGTGAATTATTTTTCCTAGGACTGTGCATAATTTATTTTATGTTTGCATAATTCTTAAAACTTAAGATTAAAAGTAATAATACTATCATTAAAGTTTACTGCTTCATCACTGGTTCACCTTAAATAAAATATGGGTGCTTCTAGCTGGTGAATCATACTTAGAATATACCAAGTGCCTTCACTTTTGCGATTAACGTTGATTCATTGCCGGTCTTCTATCAAGATACTAAATCAATTTATGAAGAGCATCTGTTATTGTTTATGTATATCCTCTTTTACCTATCCTATTTTCTCTAGCTACATCCTGATACAGACAGACGATCTAAACCATTTCTTATGCACTACGAATGTGCGAGGAAATGATGTTTACACGGAACAAAAAAAGTCATTATACTGAAAATATTGTAAGGAAATATTGACTGCATGAAAAAAGTAGTATGTTGCAGCCATCACAAAACTTTCTTCTACGTAAATCAATTAAATTAAATATTTTAAATATTACATGAAATTACATCGATTTAGCAAATAGTTTTTTTTTAGCAGCCACTCATAGATGTCGGCAACCAAAATTGAATGAGAATGAATTCCCATATTCATTGAATTATGTGCACTTAAACTGGATTTATAAATATAGCATATTTTGAACAAATCATCGCATTTCGGCACCCTCTCTTAGTTGACCCATCTTTTCCTATCATGAGGATTCCAAATTTACTGTTTCATTGAGTTCTGCGCACATAAATTGGAGATATAAGCATCGTGTAAATCGAACATATCATCTATTTGCTACACCTCTTGGAAGCAAATTTTGCCCTACCTTCTCTATTTGCTTGTGGGAGATTTTGCCCAAAAACTAATGAGCACCAGTTCACATAAGGATAGAAGTTCATGTTCATATGATATTTTAGCCTATTCTATGAAGTAGTTCGTAAGTAAAGCGCCCACAAAATTTGTGTTACATATGCACAGACATTTTCCAAAAACAGTGAAATCTTGTTCTGGACATTCTAAAAATCCGTATTCTATTCTATAAATCCGTTGAAAACCGGAAGTCGAATTTTATTACGAATACAATACTTTCTTCTTCAATAGATTGAAGAAAGTTATAGTGTTTGCTCATTGATGGCTCAGCCACTTCCCCCTGAATACTAGGTTGAGCGCTGACACAAAAATGGCGGCTGTTGTAGGAGGATTTTTTTCAGCGAATGTACAGTCCCTTGAAATAGAATACCAACAATTTCTAAAAAAATTTTCTGACTTATTTTTTGGGGAATCAATAAATCAATGAAAACCTTTAGAAAATACTGGTATGTAAATTTCAGGGGACCATGCAAACTCTTAAAAAAATCCACCAAAGAGCACCGCCATTTTTGTGTCAGTGCACAGGCCTAGTATTTAGGGGACGGTGTCTCAAACAAAAACAACACAAAAACAGTTAAAAATGTACTTGTTTTGTAAGGTACTTATTTTGTAAAAATTCTTAGAAAGTCTCATTTTTTAGACTTACAAAGTAATGCGGAACAAAGCTCACATCGTGTAAATGAATGTCACAGTCGGTCAAGAGAAAAAAAGCCCCCATCCCACATACTATTTTACCACCAAATTTGACTGGAAGTATTGTCTTCTATAATTCTGTATGGATAAATCTTACAAAGTTTCAAGGATCATCTCCGTAATGAAACAGAGAAAAATTTTAAATATTTAACACTAACACCTAACTTTGACAGAATATTTTGATTTTTCGCCAAATCTCGCCTTCGGATACCAATTCGGTCAAGAAGTTAGAAATGCAGATGTAAAGTTTTGAACTCATAATATTAAAATCATATTTAATCTATTTTCGTATAACAGACGCATATATTCGTCCATTTTGAAAATATGATGTTTATTCCAAAACTCCTAATACATACAAGAAATTCCCACAGAAGAATTTTTGCTCATGTAATAACGAAATTATCTGTCATTAAATAAAGAAAAATTATAAGAATTTCTGGTATGAATTCGGAATTTCTAAATAAAAAAAAAACTTTCATCCGAAGGGAGCATTCCTGAAATTCACGCTTTGGATGCAAATGCGTTAATGGTTGTGAAAACAACTGTAATGCGTGTATTTTTTTAATTATAACTTAAAAACTACTTGACCGAATAAGCTGAAATTTTGGATTCGTGTATTTCAAGCTTCTAGAAATCCATTTTTTACCGTCTGAGGAATTTCCTGCATTTCCATAAGCATGCTTGTAAATCCCAGGATACATACATTTTTTAATCGCTGTTTGATGCTATATCTTTTATATCCACTCAATCAGTATACTGTTCAAAACAGAATTCTAATCAAAAAAGTTTTGTCTACAGCTATTTTAACATGATTTATAGGAACGAAAAAACACGGCCGTAATGGTGAAATGGTTTTAATATTAATTTCATAATATATAAAATTGGAAAGCTTAAATACAAAACATTCACATTAGACTTCGATATCAGATATCCTTTCTAAAAAAGAATCATTTAACACTACTGAAACACAAAACAGAAATTTGTAGTAAATGCTTTCGTTGGATTAATAATAGCTTGCCAGTGCCCTATGCTGACAAGTGTAGCCTTTAAAAAATATTTTATATCTTTTGTAAGTTATACACTAGATGCCGTTTTTAAGGAGTTAACGCTGTTCTCAAATCCAAACTGGCTACTTTATAGCGCTTTTAGGTAGCTTTCAATACAAAAAAGTCTTTCTGGCCTGTACCGGGAGGAAAAGGTAGCTTTCCTATATCTTCGTTTTAAAATTTTAGCTAATGTTACACGAAAACAGCAAGTTAAAATGCAAAGAAACGTTTACAAAAGATTCGTTAATACTGAATTTGAATAAGAATTTCGCCAAATTATTGAGCAATAGTCAAATTGGCTTCATTTATGAAGACTTATTTTGGTCGCCAAATTTGGCGATATTTCGCCAAATGTCGCAAATTTTGCCAATTTTGTCGCCAATGTCGCCAATTTTTGGCGCTAACGGATATGAATATATAGTTTTATGCGTATGATTGGGAAAATTATTACAACAATGAAAGAAAATAATTTGCGAGTAATCGCGTTAATGTGCTGTTTTGTTTCAAAATGTCAGCCACCCTAGAATTTCAAACTGCTCTATCTCAGCCATTTTTTAAGATAGAGGTAAACCAAAGAATGCTCTGGAATCCTTGTATCAAGGCCTAACACGTAATTAAAAAATAAATTTGATTTTTTAAATTTTGGATATTTATTTTAGTTTTAAATTTTAAAATGGCCACCATCTTGAAACAAAATGGCGGATCAAGCTGGCCAACGAACTCGGTCGAGACATTGGTGACCTTAATACACACAATTAGTTTCATCAAAATCGATTTATAAATACGAGCGTTATCCTATGACATAGGTCATATATATATATATATATATGGATATATCTCTCTATATAAATCAACATTTGAACGGAGGGTGGTTTTGGGGTCTGGAGGTCATGATCGGCGAAAATATATCGAAATTTTCCGGAACTACTTTCCTCCGAACGGCTGCAATAGGTAGCTTTATACTTTTTTCTATTGAAAGCTACCTAAATGTATAAAGCTACCTATTGCAGCCGTTCGGAGGAAAGCAGTTCCGGAAAATTTCGATATATTTTCACCGATCATGACCCCCAGACCCCAAAACCACCCTCCGTTCAAATGTTGATTTATATATATATATATATATATATATATATATATATATATATATATATCTGACCTATGTCATACGATAACGCTCGTATTTATAAATCAATTTTGATGAAATTAATTGTGCGTATTAAGCTAACCAATGTCTCGACCGAGTTCGTTGGCCAGCTTGGTCCGCCATTTTGTTTCAAGATGGCGGCCATTTAAAAATTTAAAACTACAATAAATATACAAAAAAGTTAAAAATTCAAATTAATTTTTTAATTACGTGTTAGGCCTTGATACAAGGATTCCAGAGCATTTTTTGGTTTACTTCTATCTTAAAAAATGGCTGAGATAGAGCAGTTTGAAATTCCAGGGTGGCTGATATTTTGAAACAAAACAGCACATTAACGCGATTACTCGCAAATTATTTTCTTTCATTGTTGTAATAATTTTCCCAATCATACGCATAAAACTATATATTCATATCCGTTAGCGCCAAAATTGGCGACATTGGCGACAAAATTGGCAAAATTGGCGACATTTGGCGACCAAAATAAGTCATAAATGAAGCTAATTTGGCTATTACTCAATAATTTGGTGAATTTCTTATTCAAATTCAATATTAACGAATCTTTTGTAAACGTTTCTTTGCATTTTAACTTGCTGTTTTCGTGTAACATTAGCTAAAATTTTAAAACGAAGATGTAGGAAAGCTACCTTTTCCTCCCGGTACAGGCCGGAAGGACTTTTTTAATTCATTTTTGTTCGCAAATGTGTCAAATTAACATGTGTTCTTACCCAGAAACTTTGTAATCGAAACACGTTTTCCATATTTTGTTAAAGGCAGGAAATACTGTCAAAGTCAGCGTTTTGAAACGAATTTCCCGACGCAACAGCGCGAAAAGCGGGAAAAACGGGTCGTCACGTGGCACGAGTTGCTTATACCTCGATAAGTAATCTATTTATCAAAAAAATGGAAATCTCATGTCGATTCCAATCGCTTCAATAACCAGGCCAGCCAATTTTATGTCTTTGCGTTTAAAAATGAGTCAGAAAATGTGTCAAAAGTTTTGCGTTGTTGAGCAGGTCATTTGAAAACCACATTAAGTAAACAGGAAATGTGTAGTTACGCAGCTTTAAGTACAAGGTTTCCAGTTAGCACGTTTTCCCCGTAATTTATACATTTTGTGACTTTTTCTACGTTGTACGTTTAAATTATTCTCGTACGACAATTCCTTCCGTTTTATTATTATCATATTATTTATCATAAATAATTCATTATATATACTTTCATTATATATATTTTAAATAATTCAAAAATCTCATACTGAAGTCTTTTTGTGCCTTTATTGTACAGTACTTCATTCAGATGATGACATGAACTAAAACTGACTTTCTTTTTATTGTCAGGCTGTTGCCTGAACTCGATTTCATTCATGCTAAAAGTATCTCCATTCTAAATTTTTAATTTAGTATACTGGGTGATTATAATATAAGTTACGATTTCAAAAATCGATAATTTTTAAACTACTGGTCAGAATGACTTGATATTTTAGCAGAACAATCGTGAGGCAATGGAATTTTGTTTGGCGAAGGAAAAAAATAGTTCCAAATTGTGCCGATAGATGGCGTTGTCAGGGTAATGTCAGGGGAAAGACCAAAAATGTATTCTTCAACCCTTTCCGGCGCGGAGTAAATTTGTTTGCAAAATGATGAAATAATAGACTGACACCGGAATTTACAAACGAATCCATTAGTAAAAAGAAACTTATTTTTCTGGTTCTTAATGAAAGGAAAATTTTAATTAAATACCGGGTGATTATAATTAAAGTTACGATTTCAAAAATCGATAATTTTAATTAAAACTACTGGTCAGATTGACTTGATATTTTAGCAGAACAATCGTGAGGCAATGGAATTTTGTTTGGCGAAGGAAAAAAAAAGTTTCAAAATGTGCCCATAGATGGCGCTGTCTGGGTTCACATTGTCTGAAGATATGCAAATTACTAATACGTGACATGCGCACCGCAGACATAGCAACCATAAAAATGCAGAGCTGCAGCTCTTTGCCTGAATGCTTCATCATGACTCTGACTATGAAGGATCGCGCTCTGCTCTTGAAGCTTTTTTATAAGAAAGATGACTGTGCACTTACAGCTATTAGGAAGTTTCGGACATTAAAATCCATAAAAAAAGGTCCAATAAGAACAAATGGTCTGCAAAAAATGATTGCTAAATTCGAAGAGACCGGTTCATTTGACGTTAAACGGGGTAGAGGAAGGAAACCAGTTTCAGCTGCGGCAGTGGAAGATGTGGCTACAGCATTACAGGAACATACTGACAGTGATGCTGGAATCAGCAGTGCAAGGGGGATTGGCCGAATGCTGGATATGCCGAACAGCACGGTGCGTAAAGTCCTACGGAACGTCTTACGCTGTTATCCGTACAAGATAACTCATGTGCAGGAGTTGCTACCTGCTGACCTGGAAGCACGTCAATCTTTTGCACTACAATTTCTTGCCCGGATGGAAGTGGACAACGGATGGCCATGGAACATTCTGTGGTCTGACGAAGCCCACTTTCATTTGCAAGGTTCTGTAAATACGCAAAATTGCAGGATATGGGCGACCGAGAATCCGTCCCAGCTACAGCCATTACCTCTTCAGTCTGAAAAGGTCACTGTGTGGTGCGGAATAACGGCAGCGTTTATCGTCGGTCCATTTTTCTTCGAGGAGATCACACCTGCGGGTCCCGTTACCTGCACAGTTACTGGCAAGCGGTATGAAGCACTTTTGCGTAACCATGTTCTTCCAGCACTTCAACAGCGTCAGTGTGTGGATCGCATGATATTCATGCAAGATCGCGCTCCTCCGCACACTGCTACTACTGTGAAGCAGCTACTGAGTGATAATTTCGGAGATGATAGGATCATAAGCCGCCATTTTCCAACAACGTGGCCGCCACGTTCCCCCGACTTAAACCCGTGTGATTTCTGGCTTTGGGGGTACCTGAAGAATGTTGTTTATAGCGAACGGATTCAGAATCTAGCCGACTTGAAGGCAAGCATCACACAACACACCCATTGCATTAGTACAGATACCCTCCGATCTGTTGTGGAGCATGCCGTTTTGCGCTTCCAATTAGTAGCGGAACAAGGCGGAGGGCATATTGAGCAACTTATGCCTTAATAATCAGTAAGGTGTTTGTTCCATGAAGCTCTTTTTTTTTTTTCATTTTTTGTCATTATCGCTGTCGTCGCTGTAAACACGTAGTCTTGTCTTTTCGCCAATAAATTTTTAGTAAATCTCTGAACTCTATTTTTTTTCCTTTTGGCAACATCATTCCTATGTTTAACCCTTTAACGGGCGGTGGTCACAAAAAAGGACACCCAATTTTAATTCTAAAACTGACAAACGGCACCAAGAATATTTAATTAAAATTTTCCTTCATTAAGAACCAGAAAATAAGCAAGTTTCTTTTTACTAATGGATTCGTTTGTAAATTCCGGTGTCAGTCTATTATTTCATCATTTTGCAAACAAATTTACACCGTGCCGGAAAGGGTTGAAGAATACATTTTTGGTCTTTCCCCTGACATTACCCTGACAACGCCATCTATCGGCACAATTTGGAACTATTTTTTTTCCTTCGCCAAACAAAATTCTATTGCCTCACGATTGTTCTGCTAAAATATCAAGTCATTCTGACCAGTAGTTTTAAAATTATCGATTTTTGAAATCGTAACTTTAATTATAATCACCCGGTATTTCTATCTCAAGTTTTGAAGTTTTATTAATTGGCTCATCCCGGAAATATTTGCGGTTTTTCAAAAAGCAAAGCGCGGTTTCGTCTAGTTATTTTGCTACTGCTGATAAGGAGTGACCTTGAATGACACAAGTATATTCATTCGGCCTTTTCTGTTTACGCTGCATAATTCCCGCTTGTGCTGTGGCACAATTTTTGTTTCAGTTCAGTGCTAAGAATAGAGGACCAAAAAGTTCATTTTCGTCATATTATGGTCTTTTATTTTAACAGAGGTAAAAATGCTAGTCAGACTGTTCCATAGACCTTCTAATATACTAGACATCAAATTGGTAACCTTTTCTAGGCTCCAAGATCACCTACCCGCCAAACGTGATTCCCACCTAATTTAGTACGCCTAACCGGTTTTTCTCAAGCCAAAACCTGCCTGGAATTTCCGTATTCTCGCCGTAACTTTATTATTGTGTTTATTAGTGCGTGCGAGAATGAAATCGAAGTTGTCAAGAAAGCGATTACCGCCAAAACAGACAGCCTCTAAAGCGCCAAATCCGAGCTGATCTTGGGACCAACTTTTCGACCAAATAACAATGGAATATGCTCTCTACTAGTATCTTTGTTCTGAGGACTGTTCTGTAAATTTGTGCTGTATATTTACAAAGTGCTCTTTCCGATGACACAGTTCGAAGGTGGTTTGAGCAGTTTAAGTGCGGAAATTTCAACCTCGAAGATAATGTTCGCTTTGGACAACCATCATTTGTAAAGGAGGACCTCATGTAAAAGAAGCTATCTTGCACTGTACATTTTGGAATATTTAGTTTGCGTGATAGCTCCAGAACTGTCTTGGATTTTCATTGATAGCTTCTGTTAAGAAGTCCTCCTTTACAGATGAGGGTCGTACAGAGCGAGTATCATCTGCGACGCTGAAATTTTAGCGCTTAAACTTTCAAACCATTTTCAAACTGTGTCATCTGAAACAGCACTTTGTCAATATACAGCACAAGTTTTACGAGCAGTTGGACGAACATTTTTACCTTTCTTGAGATAAAAGAGCATAATGTGACGAAAATCTTTTTGATTTTCCATTCTTAGCACTGCACTGAAACAAAAATTATACCACAAGACAAACGAGAACTAAGCAGCGCAAGGAGAAAAGACCAAATGTATATATCTTGGTCATTCAAGGACACTCCTTATCAGCAGTAGCAAAATAAGTAGACAAAGGCGCGCTTCGCTTTGAAAATTCGCCGAACTTTCCGGATGACTCAATATTTTATAGTCTTGCTTTAAATTAAAATACAAACAATTCTTTTTTTAGGGATTCTATTACTAAAATTTTTCTCGACATTAATGATTTTTAGGATATTTTGATTTGTTTCTGTTACTACAATAAACTTTTGAATCTTAATGGGAAGTACGACTACAAAATTAGTTAAACCGTTTTGATAGAATAAGGTAATACAAATATTTTTCGAAAATAATAATTATAAATATTAATAAAGAAATTTTTCTAAGGAATTTAAAAAAAAAAAAAAAGTCATAACTGTCACATTCAAACTAGTTTAGCAGGTTGTGAAAAAGGACGGCAGTGTGATGAAACCAATACAAACTACTGTCAATAAAAAAAATTCAGTTTTTTTTCTTTTTCTTTTTTTTTTTGTTTTTTTAATAGATAAATCTCGAAATCCTTGCGTTTAAAAAAAGAACCTCTATTGTGATTAAGGAATGCATAGCACATACATTTGGAGACTTTTAAGAAATTGAAGTGAATATTTCGCAAAGACTTATAAAAATAAAACTATGAGTCTTCTTATAAAAAATTATTTCTACGCAGAGACAATTATGAAAAAGTTTCTATCTTCCAAAAAATATTATTATCCTTTGTTTGGAACTGATAGACTACAATTTATATAATGTTGTGAGTGTAATATCTGAGATTAATCTATATTATAAAGATCAAACATATTCGTGATTAACGCTGATGTCATATTGACGGTGGCAATACCTATTCAATAAATTTCGCTTAAATTGCAATTTTTTTTTAAACTTTTAAACATCGCAAAATTTAAATTTTACACCGTCAACTCGAGAAAAGATGTTCTTTCGAATGTATTTTTTTTGGAAAATGTATCGGAATTTACTGATATTTTTTATAGTTTTTAAAATAATTTCCAAGCATGATTTTTTATTAATTTATCTCTATCGGGTGCAGCCCGATTACGAAAGACTAACTCGTTTGCACTTTAAACAATATACATAATTCAGGGTTTGTTTCTGGCTAATATTCCAGAAGGAAAGCTAAACTTCCTCAATAAATAAACAAAATAATATAAATGAAACACAAATTTAACAGACATGTAATCGAACGTTTGCGTATCTATATTTCGAATCTATTAAATCCACTGAAAGCGATAATAAAGTATCTCTTTTAATAATTTGGAAAAGTTTATTTGAATACGTAATTGATATTTTTCATATAAAAATGCTTTTTGCTGTTGTTAGTTTGCAATATATATTAAAAAAATATTTAAATAAAAAAAATCTATTACAGTTTTTAATAAAAACAAAATGTTTTCACCCAGATCCTATAACTCGGAAAGCCCAGATTGATTTCCTTAGTTTATTTAACACGTGATTTTATATATATATATACTAATTTATTTAAACAATTAGCATTATACTCACTTTTGCTTTATTTAAAATAATTGTTGTGAAACGTAAAGGAGTACCTTAAAAGAAATAAATTACTGAATAACTAGAATGTTGGACTTTGTTTAAAAATTTTTGTGTTTGAAGTTTTGCATTGCAGATGGCAGCACATTACCTATGCTTGGAAGATTTAGCCCATCAAATCGATTCCCAGTGGTTTCCCACTCAAAATGATGTCCCTTTTGCCAGAAAAGTAGGAAGGTTTTGGGGGAAACTTTACCCAGAAATGAAGAAGCAGCCGACAAATACAACGCCTAAAGGAAGATTAGATTATATTGATTCTTTAACATCTATAGAGTTCCTCCCCTCCCCCCTCCCCCCAAGTCGTTCTTTTGATATAACCTATTTCTATAGGTCAACATTTTTCTTTAATTTACTTATCACAATAACACATGCAAGTTAATATATTTAGTATATTTTTATTTTCTTTGAAAGATAGCGCCTAAATATTTCGAAGGATTTTGAAATATTTTTGTGTCTTTGAAAACAGACAATTGAAAATATTGTGAAAATATATTTTAATACGAAAAAGAAAAAAAAAAATGTTAAATGCAAGAAATATTACATTTTTCTTTAACTTATTTATCATAATAATAAATGCAAGTTAACATATTTAGTTTCCCCCACATATTTACTTATTTATTTACTTACTTTAAAATATAGCAACAGTTTATCATGAAATATTTTTCAGAAGTTTTTATCTTTTCGAAATCAGGCACTTCAAATTAATGTAAAAATACATTTAATCTAAAAAGCAAAAATACGTTAGGTCCAAAAAGATTACCTTTTTGTTTATTTATTTATCACAATAACACATGTAAATTAGCATGAAACATATTTAGATTCTTTCTTTCAATTTTTCAAATACAACAAATAAATATTATTAAAGATTTTCAAATTTTTTTCTCTTTTATAAATTGGATGCTTAAAAATATTGCAATATATCTTTTAATAGGAAAATCGAAAATATGTCAAATCCAAGAAAGATTGCATTCTTTTTTAATTTATTTATAACATGGAAATTAAGATGTTTGGTTGCCTTTTTTTACATAGCAAGCGACTAATATAAAGAAAATTTCAGATATTTTCATCTTTCCGAAATCAGACGCCTAAAAAACAGTGTAAATATTAATTAATATACAAAAAACCTAAATCCGAGAAGGATTACATTTCTCTTTGTTTTATTTATTAAATAAAAACATGCCAGTTAACATTAGATAAGATGTTAAGATAACACTTGTCTTTTTCTAATAGCAAGAAACTATTATGAAGAAAATTTCAGACATTAATAATCTTTCGAAATCAGATGCTGGATAATATTATACAAATATTTTTAGTACAAAAAATGAATACATGCAGGAAAAAACAACACATAGAAGTTTTCTATACATTTCGCAAATTAAAAAAATCTAAGAACGATTACAGTTTCTTAATTTTCTTTTTCTTTTGTTTTCTTTTTTTTAAAACCAAAGTAACACGTGTTGGGTAATATTCTTAGTTGCTATTTGTTTTTCTTTTCAAAAAATAGCAAGTGGATAAAAAAAAAAAAAAAAAAGATATTTTTCAGATTACATTCAGCTACTTTTAAAGATATTATATTTTCGAAATTAGATGCTTAAATATATATATAAGTATAATATATAATACATATAATGCATATAATGTATAATATATAATATATAATGTTCATATAATGTATAATATATAATACCTACTACTACTAATAATAATAATAAAATAAAATAAAATAAAAAATAACATGCAGAGGGAAAAGCTGCGCACTAGCGAGCCAGATGTCAACATTAATTTTTAATTGTATTCTTTGGCTTATTTAATCACAGAAATTCTCTCGTTACATAAAGCGAAGAATACAATTAAAAATTAGTGGTGACAATTTTCCTGCTGGTGCACATCTATTACACCACTGAACACGCAAGCGTATGTAACACATAAAATTTTCTATAGACTTAGCAATTTACATGGATTTTCTTTACAAAGTTAGAAAGGTACATGTAATTAAATGTTTTTAATATATAATTATGTTTATGAAATCAGATCAATAAATAAATGTAAAGAAATATCCTTTAGTAACTTTCAAAAAATAAAAACGTGCAAAAATAATGTGAAATAGGGATATTCCTAACAAAATTGCATAATTAATAAAAAAGTGAATCAAAAATAATATTTGTGTTTTTTTTAATTTATTTAGCGCAACATCCCTCAAACATTTACGATACATATAGTAATTTACGTAAATTTTTCATATAAAGGTAACGACTTAAATATTATCAAGCTTTTGTTTTCCGTATATTTTTATGTTTAACAA
The DNA here is from genome assembly GCA_963931845.1 of Maratus michaelseni. Lineage (NCBI taxonomy): Eukaryota > Metazoa > Arthropoda > Arachnida > Araneae > Salticidae > Maratus > Maratus michaelseni. The sequence goes on from OZ007586.1 coordinate 142,315,627, forward strand.
ATCAGATAAAAAAAGTCTTTTATTTACTTTAACAAACCGAAAAAAAATGCCAAAAATATGAAACAGAATTCCAAGCAAAACTGCATTATTTGAAAAGTAAAAGTTAATTCAAAAACGGCATGTATGTTTTTATTAACACATTGACTGCCTAGACACACAAATATGTGTGGAAGAAATATTTCCCGGGGCGGCATACTACACGAATACATGACATACCAATACTTTCATTCAAGAAAATTTATTGCTATGAAATGGAATTATTGATAATTTATTACCATGTATTTAAAAAAATAACCCCGTGGCATGTTTAGTGATTTCGGTTTGACAGTCAACGTGTTAAAATAGCTAAAATGGGATGTTATTGAATTAAAAATGTATAAAATTAACACTTCGTATAACAGCAATTTTGCTGTTGCAATAATTAAATAAAGAAAAGAAAAATGAAAGTAATTCCTGCATCACAGTTATATTATCGAGATTTATTGCTAAACAGTTAAGTTACAAAGTTTACATGTATATCTTGTAAAAGTATTATTGCTTTTTTTATTGCTTTTACATCTAAATTCTGTAATTATCTTTATCACTAATAAGTAATCCATATGTAATTCGTCTTCATCTTATTATTCATTTAGCTTTAGAGTTTCGTCTCTTGCTATAAACAGACGCAACACTTCCTCAGCTTAATTATAGGAATACATATATATTAATTTACCGTTGTACATTTCTATAAACAAGTGTGAAATTTAATTTAAAATTTATGTGATCTTTTTATAAATAAATAACTGCGGTTTCATATTATATTGTGCTGCTTTATATCATTCATACTCATAAATTACTCCCATTTCCTTTATTTAATTAAGGGTTTTTCCAATAGATTATTTTTCTAAACGTTTTACGAATAGAAAAGAAACAGTGCACTGGAACGTGTGTGTCCCAACCCATCGCAAGATTTATTTTAATTGTGAAAAGACTATACTGTAAAAAAAAAAAAAAAAAAAAAAAAAAAAAAAAAAAAAAAAAAAAAAATCCTTTATATATACTGGTGATTTTATGTGAAATTTCTGTTTTTTAACAAAATTTTTTTGTTTTGAGTGGAACTCATACATTTCCCTGGAATAAAAGGAAAATTTCTTTTTATTCTTATTCGTTGAATGTTAAAAAACAAATGTTCCTTCCAAGACAGACAGACGGACATGTTCCTTTTCAATTGAGATAAAACGGAAAATATCTAGTCAAATTTTCGTAATTGAAGTTTTGGCTTATAAGAAATTCGTCGTTGGATGAGGTCAGGTGGTGTAGGGAACACAGCATTCCTTTTCTAATTGCGAATACAGTGGTTCGAATCCCGCGGAAGGAAAGCAAAGAAAACCGGATATGATAATATGCAAAGTAAATACCTGATCCGTATAAATCTGCATCAGTATGTAAAATTATTAAATAGCTTTTCTTATTATTGCACTTTTGTTCATATTTTCTTGCAAAAACAGAAATTCCCCCCTACTTGTATAGCAGAAAATTTCCATCTTGAAAGAGAGGGAATACCAAAACGGACACTTAGACGGCAACTTTGCGGTGAGTACATTTGCCATTTTTTAAAAAATGTTTTTTTTTTTTTTTAGAGTGTAGGAAATTTTCCAAACGGAAAAATTCAAAGCCAAATTACCCAACCCAAGAAAACGAGTTTAATTAATGATTTTATTTGGATCATTTTCATAGAAATATACGAAATGGTGTGTCTCTATTTTTTTTAAAGTAATTGCAATTGAAAAATGTTATGATGAAATATGTGTTATAACTGAATAATACACGTAAATTGTTAAATAACAAATAATAATATTTTTTCATGTAAATAGTTTGCCCGTAGAGCCGGATAAATCATGTGGCATGTCATTGATGTTATGCATGTTTCATGATGGTTTGTTATTATTTATTTTTAGTTCAGTGCTTTGTAAAGCTTATCTTAGATTCAATTTCAAAGGGTAATATTGTTTATATGTAGTTGTATTTGAAAAATACCAAATGTTATAAAAAACTGAGTCATGTGCGTGGACAGAAAATTAATAGCTTTTAAATAACTCAACAGATGGCAACAAAAAGAAACTTTAGAGTGAATTCGTTGAAAATTTTAAAAGTATCAATGTGTTGCAAGTATTACTTGTATAAGTATTTTTATCTTTTTTGAAATAACAGTGGAGAAATTATGAACTTAAAGTTACTATCAGCTTTGGGTATAACATAAAAATTGGTAAGGATTATAAATTAGTAAAATTGAATATTGTAAAATGTAATATTAATGATACAAAAGTTAAATAAGTAGCATCATTCAATTCAATCTAATAGTTCGTGTGTTACAAATAATTTACTATGAAAATGCAGATATGTGAATATAGTTTCTGTAGGCATCATGGTTTCGAACATAGCATCTACAAAGCGTAAAAATGCAGTTTAAATGATATAAAGGAATTACAAATGATACAATTTCTCACAATCTGTGAAAATATTGCAATAATATTAGAAAAATGTAAATCATAAAACCATTATTTTTTTACACTTAATTAAAAAAAATCAGAAAATTTGGCACTGAAAATGTAAGTTTCTGTGAGAATGTTCCAATTTCTTACAGTGGGAAGTTTTCGATTTTTAAATGTTGAATATGGAAAATATCTAAAAAGATATCTACAGGAATAGGAGCTCTTATAAACGGTACCAGCTTTCTCATTTAAAAATTCAGAGACATGGAATTTTTGGGGCTCTAATTTTTTTTTCATAAGCAAAAAATGGTGCTTCAATTTATTTGTGGAATTTTTAATCTTTAAAAACTCGGACGGATTGTGGTAACATAAAAACACGATTGGCATACTATACACGCAAAGACATTTTAAAGCCTAAATAACAACTAATAATGATGTACTTATTTAGTTCAATGTCCAGTAGTAGCATAAAAGTAATAAACATTAAATTGTTAAAAAAGAGACTAATCTAATTAGGATCACTATAACACAGGTGGTTTGTAGTAACATAAAGACACGGGTGACGTCTAAATGTCAACTTTTGATGCAGAAAATGAATAGCGTCTAATGTCTAGTAATAATTTAAAATCAATAGACATTACATTTATAAAACAATAATTAAGAAAATGTATAGCATAAATTCCAAAACAACAAAGAAAGTGTATTCTGTACACAAGTGGTGACTTACCAATAAAAATAATGAAAGAGAGCAGAATTTTTTTGCGAAATTCAACCTTAAACATTGGTTGAACATTGAAGCAGTGGCGTAGCGTCAAGGGATGCTACTTTTCACCAATATATTATTGTACACTAAATTTGATCTTATTCAATCGTATAACATTCAAAAATTAAACAAAGCTAAATTTAATATTTTTACAGCCTAAGAGAGACTGCTAGACAAGGAGAACAAATCTGTAACGCATAAATGTCCCTGCCGGTACTTTAAAAAAAATACAACTTTCAGCTGAAGCTGGAGCAACAGGTAGCAGGGGGAAATTACAAAATACAAATAAAGAGCCTTGGACCAGAATTGCCCGAAATTTACAGAACAAAACCCTCGCTGCTGGAGAGCAGATGTCCCTCACGACACGAGGCATCGAGGTGCAGAGGTTGTTGAAATTGACTTGAAGATGGTGTACCGCAAATCACCTGGTTATTAGACAGCTGATCAGCTAGAGGGTTGTGCGCCAGAGACATGCTCTCTCGCGACAAGGGGCGCTGTGGCACTGTCAGAGGAACTCTACTCGCGACTTGGGGCGATGCCATACGAGGAAATAAGCGTTGCTCTGGGTACTAACTAACTTGTCAGGTTAGAAATGTGTGCTAGGTGTTGGTGAATGTGTTTGTGTTTTATTAGAAATGTAGGTCCTGATATAATGTTTTGTAGCCATCCCTTAAGGGGAGCTGGATGTTTAATACGTCAGTGTGTGGTAATTGCACATTCTTGTTAGACGTGGGTGGGAGATCCCACTTCGCGGCACTCATATCTATTAGCTCCTGCACATCTAAATTTGTGGAGGTAGGATTTGTAGAGAGTCGTGGCCTGTTAAGAAGCTCGTGGTGTATGATGTGAGGTGATACATATTGAGTGAGACTGTGGTGAGTATGTCAAACGTATGCCTGCCGTTGTCAGTGAGTTACCAATACTCTTGCCATTTGGAGATGATCCTAGATTTTAGGACTCTCTTGATGAACGTCTGGGGCGCTGGGAGGTGGTGATCGATGTTTGTATGCTTGGTGGCTTGTTTTCCGAGTTCGTCCGCGCACTCGTTGCTAAAAGTGCCCTTGTGCGCTGAGACAGGGTCGAGATGTTTTGGTACACGAGGATTTTTAGTTTTAAATTAATATTTAGTACGAGTAGTTTGGATGTCCTGTGTTCGTGTTTGGCCTGTAGTCCAGACAGGCTCTAGATGAAGATGGGGATCTATGCTCCAGATTGGCCGTCTATCCAGGGCGGATAAGATTACAAAGAAGACAGCCTGGAAGACAGCCTGTAATTGTTATCGCTGAGTCTGTATTCCCGCTGGTGAGTCATCTCGCCTCCTTCCGTAAAGCAAAATGTTACCGCCACGCCGGTATCAGTTCGGGGCCCCTCAGTGAAGGTGGTTGGACATGTGGCAGGGGTGTAGCTCTTAAGTTGTTTGTTGACTTAAAAGTCTTCCGCATGGTGGATCTGCCAGCCGTGTACTTTGTTTTCAATGGTCATGTTGGGAAAGAGTTGTTGGATATGTGGGCCTGGCAAAGTTGTAGGATGGATGCTTTCTTGAATTCGAATTTTAAATTTATTGCTATGGGTTTAATGCCGGTGAGTGTGAAGAAATAATATTGGTATTGAAATGATGCAGCATCCCTGGACGCTATGCCACTGCATTGAAGGGTCTTTGAGAAGAGGATAAATGAAGCGCAGATGTTACTCACGTAATTATTTTGGAATTCGCAACTGATTTTCACTGAGTAGCGCACTCAGTACGACGTCTGTGTCTTTAAAGGTTAAACACGGTTGCCAGGTGTGGGCCAATGTGCAATATCCTTTTAGATACTTATTTATTTTCAAATATTAAAAAGTATTTTACTCTTGTCAGGAGACTGTATAAGTGAGAGACATGATGTATAGCACCCGTTCCACTACCTTCATTACCGGCTTCATTACACACTAACATTTAGCGGGTGCCCTGAAATGTTTTGCACGAACGGGCGCATGACGTATAATTTTACGGAAAGTAGTTATGCTCTTAAAAAAGCAACATTTTCTATATTAGCAGTAAGAGAAATGTGACAAGAGCAATTATACATATCAGTAATAAATATTGAAAGTTAAATTCCGGATATTTCTGAGGACAAAATTTTGTTAAATATCACGTTTGTCGTAAAATTTGCGGCACCCTTCCGCTGGAAAGTCAAAGCAAACCGTGCAACGCTAAGCACGTTTTAAATATTTTTGAAATTTTTCATTGGATGAACATATATTATTCCTAACAAAATTTAGCCACTAAAAATTTTTGTAAGATTATTTTGCAATTGAAAGTATATAATGATTTCACTTCGTTTAACATATATTAAAGAGTCATTTTTTTTATCATCAATGTATAAAAAATGGATTTCGTTCGAAGCCACGAATTTTTTACACATTCGTAATGGCACCATATCTAAATGTGATGAAATTGTAAAAGAACCACGACCCTTTCTCAAAAAGGAAATCTCATTTTCGTCATTGTCTAGAAAATGTGCCTTATTCACGTCACTGTGAAGTCGATACGTCCCATTTTATGACTAGTTGCAAAGGAATAAAACATCGATCACGGTGACTTCACAATGGAGTTACGTTATAACAAAATAACAGTCACCTGATCGTCACGATTTGATGAAACAATGAAATCAACTTTGGGTCACTGTTATGACCGTGACCATTAGTGACGATTTTGATGTCACCGTGACGTGGCATTGACTCTCTGCGCTATTATGGGTGTCACTGACTATTTTGTGTGACTTAAAATAAATGCTAATAACATTCTAAAACTAAAAAACTAATAAAATTCAACTATGATGCAATTAGATAAATTTTTAACATATTTCATCTGAAAATTATCGTTATAGCTTTTATGCTACTTCACGTTAAGTTAACAGAATATATTCTTATAATAGCGATGGCTGAGGTTTTGTTCCAATTGCATTTAAATCAAGCTACGAAATTCAGTTCGAAGTTATTGTCATTCATAAATATTAATAGGCTAGTTACATAGACTAAATAAAGTTTCTTTTTGGCATTAGTATAATGAATTAATTAGTATGATCTGAGGCTGATCTGAATATTTCAAAAGCTTCTTTTAAAATGCTAGTTCCCGATACCATTTTTCCACGGTCTCTGCCTAAGCTTGTTATGAAATTAGTTTAATTCATTACAAGAAATGAATAGAAATATGCTAAAATATTATGTTTTATATCGGTTTAGAAACTATGAAACACGATATGATTGTGAGTATATATTTTATTTCTCTATGAATATGAAATTTTACTTAAATATGAAAAATGGTTTAAAACACATACAAATTAAATTATAAAATTTAAAATATACCAACATGTGGTAAAAAGTATTTACAAAAATTACATATCTCCTACATCCATTATGAATTTTAGGAAAACCTATTTTTGTTTAAAAGATTTTCACTTAGGCATGCGCTATATGTCTTTATCAGTATGATGCCAAACTACGTAAAAAAATGGATATTATTCATCATCACGTGCAGCAAGACGATAAATGACTTTTGTTTGTAAAATAATATAGTAACAATATCTTTTTTTAAATTTTCAAATAGTTTAGATAAATTTTACGTTGAATAAAAGCGACAATTTGTTTTTTAAAAACTTGTATTTGACTCAAAAACTCGCATATTTAAAGCTTCTAAAAATCAATTTCTGTTAAAAAATTATAGATTACATTTTTTTTAAAAAATTAATTAAAAAAACTAATATTACTTTTTCGAAATGCATTTGTTTAAATTTTACATTTTATATAGATGGCGAACTGTCAAATTTAATATATCAGTTAAAAAAAATCTGATTTAATTGTGTTTATAATAAACGAATAAAAAAGTAATAAAAATCATCAGTTAGGGACTCGGGAAATGTATGAGATTTCATTAAAATAATTCAGCAAGAACAATAAGAACAAAAAATATATTTTGCATGCCGATTTAAAAACATTTTAAAGTTTAAAAATCGCATCGCGTATGAAACCTTTCAGGCATTTACATAAAGAACACCTGACACATTTGTAGTCATAACTAGCGTCATTATAGGAAATTTTTTTTTTTGTTTATTTTAAAATATCCAGAAAATATTGTTCTTTCATAAGTACAGAGCGTCCATAAATTATTGTCGGTATTTCCTTCACTCGCAACATTTGATTTAAGAGAATGAAGAAAATATCTTTACATACTCGTAAAGTACAACTAATTTTTTTTTTTATTAACACAAACAAATTTGCATACGCGTAAGTTACAACTCAAAACGTTATTAATCTAACAACAATGATAGTCAAATAATAAGTAATATTAAAATTTTATCAAATTTATCAAAAATTATTAATGAATTTTCATCACAGAGATATTACACAATTCATTAGTAAACTGTTTGATAAATTTGATAAAATTTTAATATTAATTATTTAAAAAAAAACCTTTTTTTTTAATTGTATATTTTAGGAATATGTACTAATAATATTTTTCGTCATGGTCTTAAATGAACAGTTAGGAGTTAAGGAAACCTCAACAGTAATTTATGAACACTCTGTACTTTTCTCGTGAAATCGAATATTTTCAAGATTTAAAGTGTCATGCTCTCTTATAGAGACAATTTACACATAAAAAAAAATAATTATTTGAAAATTATCTTATCTGGCATCACGTTATTTTAAGATTGTAAAAAATATATAATATTGAAATGCAATAACCAAGAACATTTTACCTGAAGCTTAAAAAATAATTTTTCCCCCAGAGAAACGTGTCTATAAATGGTAAAATATAAAACAACACTAAATTCTTAAATTTACAAAAAATCTAAAATGTTGATAGAAAGATTTTTTTTTTCATGATGTTTTATTTTAAGATATCCGAATACTGTTAAAATGAAATTTTATTTCAAAAAGTTTCTATTTTTGACCTAATATAAAAGCCCGTTAAACTACTTTCAAATATTTTTATTTATATTTCCTTGAGTAAAATTCTTAGCTAAGGGACATTTTTTATTAACATAATACTTAAAAAACCAAACATAAATTTTATTTTTGTAATAGCAAAATATTTGTTATGTGAAATTCGAATTATTAAATTAATAAAAAAATATGAATTATACGTTATAATTTTTTATTGCATTTCATTGATAAATATTTCTTTTACACAACGATAGCTTTTACTTCTGACTACTTTACTAGTTATCCCTAAAAACATCACGTTACTAACTTAAAGGATGTTGTGTGAGATATACTTGATGCTTGTGTATTATAAGTATTTATTAGTGCAGGATTTCGATTTTATTGAACAAATATATTTAGGCTAACTGAAGGGTGTCGATTTCGTTTTTTCTCTCAAATTTAGGGTTTATTATTAAAAATTTTAATGTTTGTGTTCAGTTTATTAGGTAGATAATTATCTAAGTAAAATGTTAAAATATAGTATAAGAATAGGCGTTATTCCTAATCCACTGTCACTATTCTTTCCTGTTATGAAATCTTTTTTCCCTCAGCTGTATCTTTTGAGCCAAAATATTAAAGTAGTTTAAAAAAGGTTCAAAAATGTTTCATGTTAAGGAAAGTTTTAGTCATATTATTATATATATTGAATATAAGAAGTCAACGTTTGATACATTCATCATAAAAAATCACCAAGAAGAAATTTAGCTAAATGAAAAATAAAAACTCGGATATCTAAAACATATTGCTCATGTAGAAAATGAATTTTAATTAGTATATTCAATAAATCACGTTTGCAAAAAGCTATGGAACGTTTATTCATGAACTTCAAAATTTTCTTAATATTGGGATAGTTTTCCATGAATTTATTCTTATAAATATGCTTTTCAAAGTTATAAGACCCCTTAAGATTCTATGTAAAGATTTTGAGGTATTTTATTAAATTATATGCATTCCTGTCTGTTTATCAACAAACTTTTAAGGACCTTTTATAACTGAAGCGTTTGAAAGCAAGGAGGTGTAAGTCACTAATTTGGAAAAATTGAGAGAATTGCATAGAGGGTATCTAGAGATATCAATCTATACATATAAATATCGGTATAAGTGATAGCTACAGAAATGTATTGTAAATTTCACTTTTACAGGATATAGATATTTCCCCGTATGGAAGAGTTTCAAATTATGTCACAAATCGACCATTGGAGGTCAAACAACCATTGAAGTTCAGTTGTGATTGGTAGCTGAGATGATTGTGATCACAGCTGGAGGTCAACCACACAGTTGTGATTGACGGATGAACAGGTCATCAGTTGAATGTAACTTCCCTATAGAAAATGATATTTTAGCGCGTAGAGAAAATTCTTGTTTTTGAGCATTTTATCAATTGTGACATACCACTTTGCCTTTAAACGTGTTTTTTCATTAATATGCTTCATTATTATATTAACCCCTTAATCACCACGACGTACCTGCGTACGTCATGAACACCTCTATCTGCAGTACCAGGACGCATGCGCGTACATCCAGGTTGCCAGTTTGGCCTTTTTTTAAAATCCAAATTTCTAATTCATACCAGAAAGTTATAGTAGTAATGATTAGTATAAATTTTACGTAATGACAGACGTTTTGCGATTTCATAAATTAAAATTATTCTTTTAGAATTTCCGGGATAAATTTTTTATTTTTGAAATTTTCTGTATTTTTGATGAAATTTAACATAGCTGGTATTCAGCATACTATCACTAAGTTGAATATGGTGCTTAAGAGTTTAACACACATTTCATTCTTTTAACTCATCATTGTAGACTCCTTAAGTCAAGAATGTCTTTTCCTAAACATTTACACCCATGAGAATATCCATTTATTTTCAATTCACATAAGCTCTCGTAAACAGTGACATTAGCATTTTACATCGAAAACAGCATCAAACTAGAAGTTAGTTCAAAATGTTTCAAAACGCTTTTAGAATTGTTTTTAGTAAATTCTGCGAAACAAAGTTACACAGGATTAATACGCTTGAAAGACCATTCAAAAGTGTATATTCATGGTATGGAAAAATACTTATCAAAATTATTATCAAATCAAACTAGATTTTATCCCGAATCAGTTGGTACATTTATTTTTCCTTTACCAAAAAGTAGAGTTGCAAAGGCTAGAAAAAACCCGGTTTAAACCTGGGAATAAACCGGGTTTTTTGGTAATAAACCGGGTTTTTTGGGAATAAACCAGGTCTTTTGGGAATAAACCTGGGAATAAACCGGGTCTATTGGAAATAAACCCGGGAATAAACCCAACTTTTGCAACTCTACCAAAAAGCGTTGCTTAAAATAAGAAGGGTGGTGTGTTTTTCTTCCTCAGATTTACCTTTCAAACTAAAAAATCAACATACTTTAATATATCCCATTATTTTACATGTTATCTAAAGTTTTATCTGTATCTTTTTATATAATGTACACAAGAAGTTGATTTATAAAAAAATTCTCCAAAGGTATATCAGATTCCTTAAGATTGCATTTAAAAATTTCGAGATATTTAATTAAGGTATTCGCATTCATGTCTACTTTTCAACTAAATTTTAGAGACATTTTATAATTCATTAATATATTTTATTGTTATATTCTTCATGAATTTTAACTCCTCATTATTTTAACTCATTGTTGTATATTTGTTCAACCAAAAATGCAACATTTCTTTTTTTATAAGTTTTTAATACCATAACACTATCCATTTATCCTCAAGGCACACAGATTTGCACAAACAGTGACTTTAACATTTTATATTGAAAACATCTTCAATTTGCTTAAGACTTTTAAGTCTTATGTAAATTGAAGCTGAATAAATGCAGCTCCATAAAATTAGATTCAATTTAATAAGGCTAAGTCTTGTGTAAATTGAAGCTGATAAATGATTCTTTAGATGATTTAAGATAAATAACTAATGTTAAATGATATCGAAAAGTTTTCACTAATATTTCACAGAAATCTTTTTAATGGTGTGTCATTTTATTGTTTTTTTTATGTAGGGTAAAACCACTAGTGATGGCACGGTTAAGGACGTAGTTCAGGTTTTTAGATAATAAATGCTACACTGCGCGCATTTTTGTCCTGGCGGTGATCAAAATATAGTAAGAAATGATCGAAGAACACTTTAGAGTCAAGAAAATCAAGAAAATTAAAAATTTTCCGTGGCATGATTTGTTTTATAAAAGGAACGGAAACATCAGTGATGACCCATATTGCAGCAGTACTCACCCGTCGTTGCACTAGCGATGGCCCACACATGTCAATACTTCTTTTTTTAAACATTTTTGCTGTCTTTGGTCCACGACCTTGTCTTGGCTTTCTCTGCCTTTTTGTTGGCCTTCTTGTTTTCTTTGTAGGCCTTATAAACTTCTTTTGTTGCTCGTTTTACCGTTCTTTCTCTCCGTTTTACTACTTTTCGCTGGGCTTCTTCTAATTTTCGTTCCTTGGTTTTTTGCAGCCACTGCCATTTTTGCGATATCAGGACCAAAGGCATTCTTTCGAATCTCTTATTCCCTTTGCTTTCAGGACTGTGCGGACATTCGAAGATATCGTTTAACTGATGAAAGCGGTCTTCGGCTGTGGAAGAGGAAGTGTCTGAATTTTTCTACCCTGAAAAACTCTCATGGTCGGCAGACTCGGCCGAAACTTCTAACTCCTTCGTCGGAAGTTTTTGGCTCGTGCTGAACAATTCTTAGAAGCACAGGAATGTTGTTTCGAAGTTATTGCTATTTATTACTGGAGCTCGTACATGGTTTAGGTGTCATGATAACTACTGAGTCTGTGTAATCTTCTTCAGCTGAGTCCATTGACGTTTCCGTAGGCCTGGTCTGAAGGTTTGATGTTTTCTTCTGAAGCTTAAATAAATGGCATAAAACTTTAAGTTTCTCACATGATGGTTGTGGAGTATTTCCGAATTTCTTCATTATACTCACGACTTGTTTGAATTCCTCAATCTGTAGATTTGGCAGTTCAGCATTCGAAGCCTAATTACAAGTGGTACCAGTTGAAACATTGTTGAAGACGTGACCCTTGCACTTTGAGTAGTCTAGAGAATTTGCATTGAATGGATAAAATCCCGTTGTTCTGTAACTGTTTTGGTTGGAATCAACACGTCTTTTTCTAGCACGATTTTCAGGATTAGGGCGATGTTCACTTTAGTTACTGATTCATGTGGATGGTCCTTGCCCCAGCAAAAAAGCCCTTGTTCAATAGAGCTTTTAGCAGACGAAAAGCAGCAAAGTCATGGGATGAAAAATATGGGTAATGTTTGCGTTTAAAGTGATAAAAATTATCTGTAGAGATTTGCGAAGTTCAATGGTTTCACGCATATGGTGCGTTTTGAGCCCACCTACCGGCATTGAACCATTTACCGGCAGTTGAACACCATTCTTTACTAAAAAAGGGGTGAAGACATTTCCTAACTATTTATAAAACTTTTGCGCAGTCACCAAACTGTTACTTCTCTTACCAATGGCCAGTGATTGAGGAACGCTGTGAATCAGTTGTGCAGAATTTTTTTCAAACACATTACATTTGGTTAACATAGGCCGAAAATGCAAACATAACAGTTATGGAACACTTTTCGTCAGCTTGGTCAATTTAATAGGCATCTTTGGTGCGGTGCCCTTCTTTGCATTTCCCAGGACAAATTTTGAAGTTTGTATCATCAGTGTTAAAGACTGTTTGGATCCAACAAGGCTTCCAAAACTTTTTTTTCCTTCAGCAATTCAGTGATGTCCTAGGACGTTTCCAGTGATTTTTCTAATACCCTCCGGTGCTCGCTAATTTTAGTACAGATACAGCGTTTAAAAAATTCAATTAAAGTTAATATTGTTTCAAATAATTTTTATAACTTAATTAAATGTGTTGAAAAAAATCTTATTTTTCAAGATTTTTTCTGTCTGCATACCAACCCTAGTCTAAAAGCACCGGAAACAAACGTCATATCATTGACCAACTTTGTACTCTATCGAGAAAGCTTATACCTGTATTTTAAAATTTCAGCACTTGCTGTAGATGCTATTTGTGTTGCCGAAGTTAGGCAGTCGGTGTTTAGACGCTAGTCTAAAAGTGTAACCGACTATGCCATTTGTTTCAAAAAGAACGTCGTGAGTTACAGAGAGTATAGTTTAATGTGACAAAAACAAGAGTTATAGATTAATATGAATTTGTACGCAAATAATTTAGTTTAAGTGTACGAAAGAAATAGATGTACTCAATAACGGTACTTCACTTCAAGGCAAAACATAGCAATAATTTGTAAAAAAAAGGGTGGGCCATCATTGCTGCTCTCATAAAAGACTGACACCAGTAATGGCCTTCCCCACTATCTGGCTTAATAAGCTTATTTTGATAAAACCAACATGTTTAAATGTTTTTTACACTTTATTGAATTCATTACAACTCACCTTTCTTAGTTTATTTTCTTAAATCTTTCGTACACCGCATGAAAACCAAGTTTGCTTACTAAAATTCTGGCTAGCAAATCACTGCCGAAAGAAGTGTAAAAGACAAGCTTCGTTAAGAGGAGCGCCCCCTCACGTTACGCGGAATGATTTGCGTAAACAAAGGCGTCACGTGACAGTCGAAGGGCCAATTTAACAAACGTGATATGCAATGAGCTCAAATGTTAATTGTTTGACCTTTAGCGTCGTCGGAATATTAAATGGACTATCGCTGGTATGTGGGCCATCATTGGTGATATTACCTTACTTTTTAAGACAAAAAAATCGAAATAAATAAATATACAGAAACTCTACGTGATACCGTAAGTTATTAGCTATATTTTAACATAGAATGTAAATAAGAATCAACGTTTTACACAATTCAAAATATCCTCTTGGAAGATTACCGTATACCTTAAGATTTTAATTTACAGAATTAAAAATATTTTTGCTATTCATGCATATTTCTTACCATGTGGAAACTAGCCTTTAGATACATTCTATAATTCAAAAATATATTTCATTACTATATTTGTCATGCATTTCATTATTTTTACTCATCAATGTACAGGGTAGGACAAAAGTCCATGACGCATTTTAACATTCACTAGTAGATCAAGTAATTAGCATACAAAAGGGCAGTTTGGACGAAAAGGCTTCTCATGATCGAAAGTTTTCTTTAATAAAATACAAAAATAGTTTCTTGTAACTGCCCATAGATGGCACTACACCTTCAAATATGTCTAAACATTCACCAAAACTTAGCAAGCAATTGCCCACACTTGCTTATAAGATATTCCCACATTTAAAATATCATTTTAGGTTCCATGTGCTGTTTGTTTTTGTTTTGTCATAATTTCTGACGCTGTGACTCAAAAGTATGGACTTATAGGGCAGATATTTAAATTAAGACATCACACAACTTAAACCGGAGTTTGTGAGAATCTATATCAGAGTAATGATGAATGAGAATACACTTTTATGGTGACGATTAATTTTCATTGTACCTAGTTAAAATATATTAAAAATGCGATTTAAAACTAATTACGTTATTAACGGACAATATAGGTCCAATTTTCTTCACATTCTTTAAAACTAAGCATGTTAGGTTTTGGTTGGTGTAATGGACATGTTTTTCACTAATTATACAGGGTGATTCATAAAAGATGGGCAGAACTTTAAGGGGTTATAGTACACTTAAAGACAAATAATATTAAATAGGAGACTAAGGGTCCCAGACGTATTTCCAAGGAGATAGGGGGCATTAAAGTTTAGGGTCCGAAATTTCAAATGATTATAAAACATGGAAAAATTGGTCGATTCGTTTGCGGTTTTTGCAAAAAATTTTCTTTATGCCAGTATTTTCTTGAAATAAAATTTTAAAGTTCAATTTCAAAAAATGCCGATAGGGGGCGCTTTAGACTTTGGAGTAACAAACAACTATTTTTTAACGTTATTTTTTGTATTTCTTTAAATGATTTCGAAAGCTTAGGCTTAAACTTAAATTTTGATCTAAAAATCTGAGTCCTAACGAGTAGTTAAGTAGCGTAAACTGAAATTTGAAATTTGAAACCCTTCTCCCCCCAGAACAAAAATCAGTTATTCCCGATCTTTGTGTCGTAGATTAGGCTCTAACTACTGCCGCGTTTTGCTAAAATTATTCTTTATGTCAATATTTTCTTGAAAATAAATTTTAAAGAAAATTTTCAAAAAATTCCGATAGAGGGCGCTTTAGACTTTGGAGTAACGAACAACTATTTTATACCGTTATTTTTTGTGTCTCATTAAATGCTTTCTAAAGCTTAGACTTAAACTTAAATTTTCAGCTCAAAATCTGAATCGCTGAGCGTGGTTCAGTAGCGAGGGGAGGGTGTTCAAATTTCAACTTCTGAACATAGTTCAGTTTGCACTACTTAACCATGCCCAACGATTCTGTGCTGTGATACGAGGCAAAAATACAACTTTCGTCAAGGACTGCATAGTCGGAATTCACTCATAAAGGCACTGGCACAGTTCGAAACGTCGCTCATGCAAACGTTAAAGCTCCATTCCTGACGCTAGTCACCGGGTGAAGAAGGAAACAGAAAGTATGCAAATGTCAAATGGGGAAGAAGAAGAACACGTATGCAAAATTTCAACACGATTCAGGCATAAAAACCACTGAACGGTGAGTCAAGTGTAAGTCGCTGTAGTAATGAATCGGGAGATGGTGCCCTTCACGAATAAGGAAAAGGCTGAGATGCATTTAATTTACGGAGCGGCAGATGGAAATGGTGCAGAGGCACAACGAATGTACGGAGAGCGATTTCCTAACAGGCGGTTGCCTAACCGCAAAACTTTCGAGCGCTTGCACAGACAGTTGTGTGAGACGGGATCATTTCTCGCTTCCCGGTCGAATGCAGGTCGTGCAAAAAAGGACGAATCAGTAGTTGTTGCAGAAGCCATTCTGGATGTAGTAGCGGCGCAGCCAAGTACAAGTACACGAACAGTGGCTAGCCAGGTGGATACCTCACAGTCCACGACTTGGAGGGTACTGAAGAATGAACATTTGCTCCCGTTTCATGTGCAACGAGTCCAGAAACTGTCTCCAGGGGATTATCCAAATCGTATTGAATTCGCCCGCTGGTTTCTGCAGCAGAACGCGCTAAATCCACATTTTGGTCGAACTGTGCTTTTCACCGATGAATGTACCTTCACACGTGAAGGTACATTTAACACACACAATGCACATGTATGGGCGGATGTCAATCCACATGCTACGTATCCACATGCTCATCAGAGACGCTTTTCCATCAATGTTTGGGCAGGAATCCTCGGAGACCACCTAATCGGACCGTACCTTCTTCCTGAACGCCTCAACGGTAAAACATACCTCACATTTCTGCAACATGTGCTGCCAGACCTGTTAAACGTTGTTCCTCCACGCATCCGGCGGGTCATGTGGTTCCAGCACGATGGAGCGCCAGCCCATTACGTACGAGACGTCCGCAACTATCTGGACATCACATTTCCGAACAGATGGATTGGTCGAGGTGGTCCTGTTGCTTGGCCTGCTCGCTCGCCAGATCTTTCACCCCTCGATTTCTTTTTTTGGGGACGATTGAAGGCTCTTATGTATGAGACACCCATTGAATCCCCCGAGGAACTGGTCGCCAGACTTTCCGCCGCTGTAGGGGAAGTGCTCGAAAAGCCTGATGTTTTCGTGAATGTTCGCCGTTCCATTCGTCGCCGTTGTTCTGCGTGCATAACCTCTGGTGGTCACAATTTTGAACATTTATTGTGATTACATGTTAATAAATATGCTTTGGTAACATAATCCTAATTTGTGTCTTTTTACCTCGTATCACAGCACACAATGTGTGGACATGGTAAACTGAACTGTGCTCAGGAGTAGAAATTTCAAACCCCTCTCCCCAGAAACTTAACCACGTCTAACGATTCAGATTTTGGGCTGAAAATTTAAGTCTAAGCTTTAGAAAGCATTTAATGAGACACAAAAAATAACGGTATAAAATAGATGTTCGTTACTCCAAATTCTAAAGCGCCCTCTATCGGAATTTTTTGAAAATTTTCTTTAAAATTTATTTTCAAGAAAATACTGACATAAAGAATAATTTTAGCAAAACGCGGCAGTAGTTAGAGCCTAATCTACGACACAAAGATCGGGAATAACTGATTTTTGTTCTGGGGGGAGAAGGGTTTCAAATTTCAAATTTCAGTTTACGCTACTTAACTACTCGTTAGGACTCAGATTTTTAGATCAAAATTTAAGTTTAAGTCTAAGCTTTCGAAATCATTTAAAGAAATACAAAAAATAACGTTAAAAAATAGTTGTTTGTTACTCCAAAGTCTAAAGCGCCCCCTATCGGCATTTTTTGAAATTGAACTTTAAAATTTTATTTCAAGAAAATACTGGCATAAAGAAAATTTTTTGCAAAAACCGCAAACGAATCGACCAATTTTTCCATGTTTTATAATCATTTGAAATTTCGGACCCTAAACTTTAATGCCCCCTATCTCCTTGGGAATACGTCTGGGACCCTTAGTCTCCTATTTAATATTATTTGTCTTTAAGTGTACTATAACCCCTTAAAGTTCTGCCCATCTTTTATGAATCACCCTGTATAATTTATCTTTTAAATACATTTTAAATCATTTTAACTAGTTATGATTTTTTTTTAAATTGATTCTCATTTTTACTCCGATTTATGTCTGCATGATTCACAGAACATCCACCTTAATTTAAGTTGTCGCTTCTTAGTTTAATTTTTTCTCTAGAAACTCAAGTAGCGGGGTCATCTGTGATCAATACTTGCTTATCGTATAATTTTGATGTTTTTTTTTGGTAGCTTTGCAGGCATCGTCATCTATGGACAGTTATTGGAACTAATTTTTGTATTGCCTTAAATAAAACTTACTTTAGAACATGAGAAGCATTTTCGTTCAAATCTCACTGTTTTACTCTAATTACTTGATTTTTAATTGAATTTTAAAATGCGTTAAAGACTTTCGGCCCACAATGTATAGTTCTAAACGAACAATGCCACGTGTTTTTCTTCTAAGCCGTTTTTTGCATGACATTTTCCGTTTATCCCCAAGACACCAAGGCATGCACAAACATTGACATTTTACATCGAAAACAGCTTCAACTGAGACGTTTGTTCGAAATGATGGTGAAAGCTTTTATAATTGTTTTAGTAAAGTGTGCAAAACGAAATTTTGCGTTACAAATGCAATTACTAATCAGTTTGAAAGCACATTCAAAACATAATTATGTTCATGGTATGAGATAAATACACATTAAAACTGCAAGGTGTTCTAAAATGCACTGGCTGTTTTTAAAATTTAATAACAAGTAAACGGTGGCAGCTATACAAGTTATTCTTGCAAAATAGTAAAATAAATAGTCAAGATTTCTTTTACAACGCTATGTTATTTTCTTTAAAATAACACTGACAGATAGCGCTAATGTATGTCAAATTATAATATTGCTGAAAATAACCTTGCATTTAAAAAATGCAAGCCATATTTTGTCTTTGTATCAGAATGCTTTTGAAGGTGGTATAATGAGTGAACTCTGATATATTTTTATACATTAGTTTGTGTTTCCGAACAGTTCGAGAAACTAGAACATAAAACCGTATTAAAGAAATTCTCGATTCCATACATTAATCTCCTGGAAAAATAACTTCAATATCTCTGTCACCGTTTATTTCCTAATGAATTTAAATATCTTCCGTCATTTTAGGATACCCAGTATTATGATTAAAAAATCATAATTTTGTTTAGAATTTTAAAATTATCTTAGCAATAATACCACAATGAAATATTGTATTTGTAATATTTTGATATATAAGTCACGTAAGAATTCATCATTTTAGATATTTAAAAAAATACTTTTCGAAGGCATCAGGCACTTTAAGATTTTGATATAGTTTATTAATTTATTCGAATTTCCATATAGCGTTTAATTTTGCATAATTAATTAATATACTTTAAAACTATATTCATCTTAAATTTCATTATTTTAACTCATCATTGTATATTCTTAAATTAAGAATGCCACCATAAGCCTTTCATACTTTTATACCTACGACACCATCCATTTATCCTCAAGACACATAGCCTTGCAGAAACAGTGAATTTAGCATTTTACATCGAAAACAGCTTCAACCTAGAAGTTCAAACTGATGGAAAAAGCTTTTAGAATTGTTTGAGTAAATTGCGCGAAACAAAGTTTTGCGCTGCAAAGGACTAATCCGTTTAAAAGCACATTCAAAAGTATACTGAAGGTACGGTATAAATACGTATTAAACTATTATCATAAAAGAATTCTTGGATTATTCATTCTAAAGATTTAAATGAGCTTAGTGACAATAACACAGCAAAATATTGCTTTGTAATGCATCTAATTAAAACTTTATTTCTTAGTAAAAATGTTATATTAATTAATTTTATGGAAATAAGTTGAAATTACTAACAGAAATTCTACGACATTGGTTCAGATATTTTATATTTAAATTAAAATGAAATATTTTGTTAGTCCGAAAACTAAATAGAATCTAATCGTGTAAAATATTTTGAAGAAACAATATACTTTAAATTTTGAGTAATTAAGATTTTATTAACGATTTATTCACTTGTGAATGGGCCAGGTGCTTATTGCCATGAGAAATAATGAAAATAAGGTGCAAATTTTAGAATTCGTTCCTTTAAAACACAAGGTGGACTAAAAGTCCTTGGCACGCATGAAAATCCAATAATAAACTCAAGTAATTAGCGTATGAGTGTGCGGTTTAAAAAAAAATTCCCATGTTCGAAAGGTTTGTCTAAAACATTTAAATATTTACTTTCTAAAGTTGCGATACCTATGACTTCTAAAGTTCAAAATAGCAAAATTACCTCAAAACTCAAGATAGGCAGCTGCAGGTAATTTTTTTTTAATAATCTACTACTATATTTCACCGTGAGGGATAACATTAAGTACCGTTAAAATACGTTCCATGCTAAAAGTGGCGGATCTGTAGAAACATGATAGTTAGATTGTACAAACTAAATGGTATGCAACTGCTTTATCTTGAGATTGTTATCTTTTTTCAAAGATACAAAGATACAGCGCCATCTATGGGGAAATTTTGAAATATTTTATTGATTTGCTTAAACAAAAATTTCAATTACGAGATGTATTTTCATCCAAACCGCACTCTCGTACTTAAATTATTTCGATTCATTATTCGATTATAAAATTTGTCAAGGCTTTTGATTCACCCTGTAAATAAAAAAATATGATTTTATAATATAAATGAAAGTTTGACATATATTGTTTCTATGGATCGATCAACATTTACGATTAAAGTTGTAGCTAAATGCACCGGTAGCTCAAAGGATATAGAGAGTTCTCTCGAGAAGAATGATCTGGCGTGTGATTCTTGGATGAGGCATAATTCTTATAAAAGTTCTTGAACTTAGAAATACCTAGAGACCGTTTAAAGATAAATATTGGATATTGGCGCTATTGGAGATTCAAGCGCTCCAATACGTCATCTGGTGGAAAAAAGATATAACTTCTCGCTTTAGGAAAATCCCATGCAAGCACATTGAACCACATATATTTATAATTTGTTCAGAGTAATTATTTTTTTGCACAATATCAGATTTCATGCGACAATTTGTTTCCTGTTATATGAAAAAGTAAACATCATCTGAATATGAGAAAATCTAAAACTTTCAAACGCATTTACAATAAAAAATTATTTCAATGGCACTTTAGCATTAGTTAAAAGGACAATTATCCTGTACTGACAGCTGCGATCAGCGCCTCTATACACGGTTTTAAGTCCAAATAAGAAATTTTGGAACTAAAATGGCCAACATTTTGTCAATGTGAAGTCTCTCAGTATAAAGGATCTGTAATATATATTAGCTTACCCTGTTACAGGGTGTAACATATAGCCGTATATATTTCAAAAATTTGGAAAAATATACTCATATAGGAATGGGGTTTTCACCACAAGACTAAAGTAATCAAATATATATATATATATATATATATATATATATATTTTTGCCAGAGAAAAACAGTAGTTTAAAGAAACCCATAAGCAAATTAAGATTTCAAATATTTATAAAAAATTAACAGATTGTCGAACAGGATTGCTGTTTGCACTGTAAGAGTTGTCAAATTGCCGGAATGTTTGTGAAAAAATAATTCAAAGAAAAGTAAATATTTTTCGCTTTTGCCGTAAAAGTTTCCAATATTTTGGCAAGTTTTACAGAGCAATCCGCACTGCGATACGATAATTTGACAATTTTTTTTATAGAATTTTGAAAATGAAAGGACTTATGGTTCACTAGATAGACAGAATAGGACATTGACAAAATGACGAACATTTTAGTTCTAATATTTATTAATGTTGCTTTATATAAAGAGACTGGAGAATGAGAATAAGTCATCCATTTTATTTCAAAACCTGCTAATACGTAATTGTCCAATCTTCATGCAAAGTCTCTAGAAATTCTTATACGTGTGGCCTGGAGTGGTGCTGAAGGAGAATAATTAGGGATGATGTAGCACAAAAGAAAATAAAAAAAATTAACAATGAAGGGAGCGAATGTAAGGACTGAGAAACATTCTTAACTACACTGCTCAAAACAATTAAAGGATATTTGAAGTTTTATATAAAATAAAGATATAAACGAATTTTTTTTTGCCAAAAATAGAAGAAGAGAATCACAAATGCAAATTTTTCTGGTTTTCAAACTGTGGAGTATGCAAATTTTGAGTTCGACGTCAAAAACGTCGCTTCAGCGGCAGCGAATGAAATTTGACTTTCAACTGGATAAAAGAGAATGAAGACAAGGATGATCGGCATTCAGTGATTGCTTTGTTTCGATGAGTACGATGTCTCAGCGAAGTCATTTGACAGATTCAGAAGCTTGGAGAATTGTTGGTAGGTTAGAAGGGGGCCAAACTCAAGCCGAAGTAGCGCAAGCCATTGGAGTGTCACAAAGTGTCATTTCCAGGATATGGAACCGTTTTTTGGAGAGTGGATGTGCAGGCCGAAGACCAGGGC
Source organism: Maratus michaelseni (assembly GCA_963931845.1). NCBI lineage: Eukaryota > Metazoa > Arthropoda > Arachnida > Araneae > Salticidae > Maratus > Maratus michaelseni. The sequence goes on from OZ007586.1 coordinate 142,337,863, forward strand.
AAGGTCGTAGACGGGCAACAACGCCCAATGAAGATCGATATTTAGCGTTAACAGGTCGGAGACACCGAAACATGAACGCTACTCTTCTCCAACAACACCTTCGCTCGGCTACAGGCACCACGATTTCAACTCAGACTGTCTGAAACCGGCTCCATGCTGTAGGTCTGTATGCTCGCCGACCGATGGTATGTGTTAGATTAACATCAAGGCATCGTCGCGACCGCAGGGAGTGGGCAACCGAGCATGTCAACTGGAGGAGAAATGAATGGAGCAATATTCTGTTTTCTGACGAGTCCCGTTTTTCTGTGAATCCGGATAATAGGCGTATTTTCATCTGGAGGGACCGTGGCAGTAGGAATAATCCTGCGTTCGTGCACGAAAGTGTCAGATTTAGCGGTGGAGGAGTGTTGGTGTATGGTGGCATCTCCATTGACGGGCGCACTGACCTCTACATCATTCGAGATGGAGCTCTGACTGGTCGCCGATATAGGGATGAGATCCTCAGACTTATTGTAGTCCCTTACGCTGCAGCAATCGGAGATAACTTCATTTTAATGGACGATAACTGCAGGCCACATCGTGCAAACCTCGTGGAGGATTTCCTTTTCGAGGAAGGAATCGTTCTAATGGAATGGCCAGCGTGTTCTCCAGACATGAATCCAATCGAGCACGTTTGGGACGCTCTAGGAAGACGAGTTTCTGGCCGCCAACAACCCCCACAAACTCTCCAAGAACTGGAAAGAGCTCTTCTGGAAGAGTGGGGCAGAATACCCCAACTCGTCATTAATAGCCTCATTGAGTCCATGCCTCAAAGGTGTTCAACGTTGCTGGCCGCCCGTGGAAACCATACCCCCTACTGAAAATGATTTTCTTTGAAGAAAACACCTTTTCTTATTCTTTTTTTCTCATATGCACAGATTGTGTTTTTTTTTCCTTTTGTACACAAATGCGCAATAAAATGCATTTTTTTCTGCCAAACATGTGTAATTTATTCTTATATAACCTACTATGTCTGTCGACCATGTATCAATCAGCTAAAAAGTTTCCCAGATACAAAATCCACCTAAAACTGCAATATCCTTTAATTGTTTTGAGCAGTGTATTTTTTTTTCAAGTAACTTAATTAGCTCCCTAAATTTTTCCTATACATATTTGTGAATGGCTAATAGTCTGAAAATATGTGCGTAAAAAGGGTTTATAACTTTTTCAAGTTTGAACTTTCCACGTCCCATATTTTATGAGAAAAAGGGCTCTGACAGACGGACAGACAGACACAGGGGTGATCTTATAATGGTTCCGTTTTTATTTTTTATGTACGGAACCCTAAAAATTGATACTGAATATGAACCATTCTATAATAGTTGAAAATTTTAGTAGATGCTTGAATTTACATTTCCATCTAGGCAATTAATTGCCTTGTTAATGTTATAATGATGTCCGATTTACATGTGTCTGGTATGAGAGCAATTACTGGGGAATGTCTGTAATTGCAGAAGAATTCTCAACTAGTGGGACTGACAATTTTAATATCTTCTAAATGTCGCTTTATCCCCATTTATTTTTAAATTAAGCAAAATTGGACAGACAGGGATTTTGTAAATAAAGTTGAAAATGGACTATATAACCAAAAGTCACCGGACCTTTTCGATTTTAGACGTTTTGTGTAATACCTGGAGAAATACTTGACGAATTCATCTGAAGTTTCAGGAATAAAAAAAAACATGTTTGATATAATCTTTTTCAGCGAAATTAAAGCGAAGGCAATTAAGGGTCCAAAAACAAATTGAATAAATAAAATATTATTGTAGACCACTCTCTAAAATAAAATACTCGAACTGACCAGCAGCCATAACACATGACTATCTGGAACTTGTAAAACTTTTGTGTTCAGTTGTGTAAGAGTAGCAAGTATATTCATGGAAATATAAAAATTTCTTTAAAAAATTTAAAAAAATTCTGCATGTTTTTGTTTATAGCATACAGGGTTTCAACAAATTTAACGCCACTTTCAGAAGACTTGACAAAATAAAGTAGAAACCCTTATTATGTGATATATATTGATTGAGCTATTAGGCGGGAGACATGTCTGGTAAATGTTCAGGCCAAGGGGAATTGGTATCTGACATGATGTGAACAATATTTAGAAGTCCTTTGAGACGTAGGGGCGAACGTAATTCTAGAATACGGCTGCATGATAGTGCTGAGGAAAGAGTGCATAATAAAAAAAAGAAATCTTAAAAATTAATTATTAAACATTAAAAAGCATATTTTTTTTAACCTGCGTCAGTGCTGTTTTGTATTTTCTTAAAATTTCAATAGCGCATTGAAACACTTCTTGTTGATGTAACAATTTAAAAAAATATGTTCATTGAACTATATCTTTATTTGATTTTATCACACAAGCATATATTTAATAATTTGTTTATCACACATTCAGAAAAGCAATGTTTAATTGAAATGATAAATTGAAGTAGTTTTAATCTAAATTATTGTATTTATTCACATAATTTAAGGCCTTGCGTATTTATCACCCTCTACTTTTGAAAGAAAATTTCGGTAAAAAACAGAGATTCGCATAATTTTCGCATGTTGAGTTTGAGATAACTTAGTCAAAAAATTTCAACGCATGTGTACGTGTACTAATGACTTTCAGTTTGGAATATTTCATGTAGGAGCTTAGAAAGAAATCCTCTTTTTGTTTCCCCTTGCGGCTTTTCTTTATCAGCTGCATTGTGTGCAGATGGTATTATAACTAATGCAGTTTCATCATACCTGTGATATATTTCAGCTGATTTATTTACATTTGAAATGCTTAGAAAAATAACAATTTCATGGAAGATTTTACATTCAAGTTATACATCTCAGATGAAACAAATATAAATAGTAACAGGAAAGCTGGAAAAAATTGTGACTGAATGAAACTTTTTTTTATATTACACTGAAAAAAAAAAGACAAATGTTTCTCCATCCATGAAAATATATTATAACCACGTGCAAAAATAAATATACAGTAACCTCTTTCGAGGTACCCAAAATTCTGAAAAGAGTTCTTCATCTTTAGAAACTTCAGAAACTAATATATTTTCAAGATTTACAGAAGTATATATGAAAACAGAGTTTTTTAGCTGCCGGTAATTTTTGGAAACGTTTCCAAGAAATTTTTATAGTGTATTAATCAGTTTTCTAAGACCGAAATATTGGTTATTAGGATACGATAAAACCCGAATTAAACATTTTCAGCTTCGTAAATGAATTTATGCATGCAGGAGTAACAAAATAATATGCATTTTTAATGTTAATGTAAGTGCTGTTATTGTATCCTGTTTGTCTTCAAAACATGTTTATTGAACTTAAATATGTTTATTTTAAAATTGACAGCATACAAAAAATCTATATAGAGAAAACTGATTAATAGACTATAAAAACTACTTGGACATGTTTCCGAAAATCCGTGGCAGCAAAAGAAACTTTGTTTTTATACACGCTTCTTTAAATCTGGAAAGTATATTAGTTTCTAAGGTTTCTAAAGATAAATAATGCTTTCCGGAATCGTGCATAACTCGGAAGAAGTTAATTGGATTGCCTAAGAGGGACTGCTCAGACAGGGATGACAGGGATGACCACCTCAGGAAACCCGGCCTAAGCCTTAGAGTTTGTGTGCAATCCTGAGGGGCTGACACGCCTCTATCACCAGCGAGACCACAGCCACGGAATTATGTATGCAAGTTTTACAATATAATATTACAATTTTTCTTCTTCTCAGAAGTTTTACTTTTACATGTGATTTTCTTTGTAGTGAAAGTAATTGAATTTGTCTGATAATACAGTTATTACTTTCATACATACGATTATTATTATTATTTCAATGTATACAGAATATACAATTTCCGGATGAGCTATATACAAATACTGTGCAGGCACCATGCCTAAAATTATTATTGGTTAAATATGATGGATTATTCTTGGCTAGCATATTTTATACAAATACTTTATTACAATTGATGTATATGGAAAAATATGATGCACACATACAGTTATTATAGTTAATTCGATTATACAATTATACAGTTTAGACCATTTCTAGAATATGACTATATACAAGTACTGTGCAGACTTTATATTTAGGATTTTTGGTTAAATGCGATGCAGATTCTTGGTTAAATACTTCTAATACAATTAATAATATACTAATATGAATATACAGATGCGAATACACTGAAAATTTACAAATAATATGCAGATACTAATAATATACAGATAGTGTGAAGTTAACTCTCATTACAACAATTATTATATTCAAATACAAAATACAATTATTTATATACATATGTACAGAGAAAACAGGGCCCCTGCTAGATTGGACAAGCGGGCGCCTGACTACAGAGGAAGAGGATTTGAAAATAAAAATTCATTTTTTTCAATAAATTTCATGCAGTTGATAATGCGCTGGAGAAGAACCGGACGGTCCAAGAGATATTGTATCCAGTTTTTAAGCGACATTTGTGGTGATTTTTTGACATGGAAATGTGAAGTTAGAGTGCAATTTAATATGTAGTGTAACGATGTTGCTTCTAATCCACAGACACATAGTGGTGAGTCACTTCTGTTAATTTGGAATAGGTGTTGTTGAAATGGTCCATGATTTGTTAAAAATAGGTATAGATATCTGTTGTGTATTTCTAGTTGTTGCAATACTTCCGGAAGGAAGTCTCTTGTGTAATGACCCACCTGTGCTGTAGACCAGCGTTGTTGCCAACTGTCCATGATTTGTTTTTTTAATTCTCTTTTGAGTGTGGACGGTGGTACAGGAAGAAAAGTTGCTTCCAGTGTTTCATCGTTTATTGCTGACCGCGCCAACTGATCCGCCAGTTTATTTCCTGCTACACCCGAATGACCCTTGACCCAATTAAAAAATAAGTTTTTGGAGGATAAATTTAAACGTTCTAAAATTTCCTGGACTAAATAATTATCTATGTCAAATTTTGAAAGAGACATTGAACTTGATAAGCTATCCGAAGAGATTAGAAATTTAACCGACCAAGTCTGTAGAGCATAATATCCCTCCAGGTCCCTTAAGGTCTTAAAAAATACAGAGTTCAGCCGTAGCTGAAGCCGCCAGAAAACACGACAATGGGCGGCAATTACATAATACAAGTATGAAAGAAAATCGGCCTAAGGCCAGCGATGCCAGGAATTCTCCAATCTCTAGCAAGTGACAGAGACTGATCGAGGCTTTACATTAGTGGTCCGTCACTGCCGGAAAACAGATTTTCCCTCGCGACACTGGGCAGAAAGGGGCATCAGTAGGCAGTGGAAGTTTTTGGGTGCGCCGGAGAAACGCCTTCGGGCAGGCGCGGGATACTCTGCCAGAGCTCTACGCGCAACAGAACTGACAGACAGGCTCCCTAAGTTAAATTTTATAGGTAAGTTAGATGGTTATATCTGTTTTTTAGTTTTTTCGTAAGAAGTGGGCGTCATGAGGTTATTTGTGAGCTAATTTTTAGGAGGGTTTTGTGTGTACCTGAGATGCCATTGGCTTGTCAGTGTGCAATGAAAATATGGATGATGTTATTGTACGTTTTCTTTTGTAGTTATATTATATTTTCCTAGATTGAGAAACATTTGTATTTTTTTATAGTGTAGCTTAAACTTAAAGGGTTTTTTTTTTCGTACATAAAATGGTTATTAATTATTTTCGCCCTATTCTAAAACTATTTACGAAATGTTCAAACACATATAAATATTGCTTAATCTTAATTATTCATTTTATTAAATTTTACATACTTATATGCCTATTATACATATTCATTTCCAAACCATTATCCTGCATAGTCCTTAGCTTTCCTTTGAGAAAAATTAATTTTATAAGAACAATATGTCACCTGTTTATCGGAACCATATTTTTAGTACTAATGAATGACAAAAGAAACAAGTTTGAAATTGTACGTCAAACGTGACAAATGAGGTGCGTTCGTGCTATAACTAGTTTTATAAATATTGAAAACGTGATGCAATAGCTGTTGCACTCTCATGCAAAAATGCACGAAGATGAAAAAAAATATGTGCAGATTTTCATATTATAGATATTAATTTTATTTTATGAAATTAAGTTTCAATACACTTTTACAAACAATTAATTACAATTCTGTTACATTAAAATTACACTATGCGCAAATATCCAACACGAGATAATGTAAAAAAAAAAGCATCGTTATTATTTCAGTGAACTGAATTATATCGTTTCTTATTAAGATATGATTAATTTCCGTAATAAAATAAGCACATTTTAAGTTGACAAGAGTTGGACTTTTGTTGACATTAATTGAAAATTCCAATAGGAACCTTAAGACTAGATTTGAAAATTTCAGAACTTGAAATACACAATTAGACTCATTTCCATTTAATATCTGTTTTTTCGGAAACATCTATTCAAAAAACTGTCGGTAGATTATATGATTGCTATAATTAAACAATATTAGTACATAAATTCGGTTTTGAAATTCTGAAATATGGACATAATCTGATACCATCTTAAACATGACGTAATCACCATGGCAACCAAGAATCATTACCTATCATGGGATATCATTGAATTAATTACGTATGATAGAATATGATAGAATGAAGGAAACTTTTACTAATATCTTTTTAAGTTTTGATTCGATTTTCATTGCATTCGAAATGACTCGACAAAATTCTGCAACGATTATATATATATTAAATTTCAAACCATTCGATTGGGTAGTTTTTGCGCTGTTATATGGGGACAGACGGACGGACCAGACGACGACTATAGGTTGCTACGTTTTTATATAATTACGAACGCACCTAAAAACGAAAAACAGGCGAGTAAATATGTTATTTAAAAAGTTATGAAAAGTATTAAATATAAATATTTTAATAAGCCACAAAATTTCTTGTATGCAACTAACTACTCACAAAAATGCAAATAGGGATATTGATTTAAAATGAACAGAACAGGATATTTCTTTTGTTTGTTTTTCAACAAACTACAGAAGCTATATTTATTTAAAATACACATATTCATGCAAAGTTATGAAATATCTATTATAACATGATTATAATAAAATATTTTTAGATATTTCAGAATGTTATAATTTGTTTAATAAATATTCTGTGACTATCGTAATTTTTATTAGATATGCGTGAAAATGAGATTAAGATTTTAAAATTTTATTCCGAAAACTGATGAGATAAAACCACTACAAAGTTTAATTTCCATACAAATAGCATTTCAACTATTTATTCATTCTTCATTGAAAATGTTATTCTCTGATAGTGTAGATAAGAGTAAAGTTAAAGAAAACTTCGTGAAATGATGTTAAATGTATATTTTCTTTTCATAAATGCTACCAAAAAAATGGGGCTTTATTGTTATTTTTTTTAGTATTACTCCAATATAGCAAATTTTAATTAAATTTTTAATTAAAACTTGACTCTGCTGATTTTTGTAATTGATTACCTCTAGGCTAAGTGTCAAGGGAAAAAAACACAATATAAGGGAACTTTTTAGAAAAAATTTACATGTATTGTTGATACATATTTTTATACATGCTTATAAAATTGTAAGATAAAATAATATATTTTATTAATCATGGCAGAAATTTCAATCAGCTGCTTGTAAAATCACGGATATTTAGGATAAGATTTATAAGAACAGGACAGAAATTAATTTTTCTATCATATTTATACTGATCCACTCTGGTATCTTAAATACGTCTCTATATTTTTTTTTCTCTGCGTATACGCCAAAATAATAGACGTAAAATAGCCTACAAATTCAAGCATTCTTTACATAACTCAGGAAACAAATCAATGTTTAGCCACTACTGAGTCATTACATATACAATTGATCAAAGTCTTGTAGCTTAACGTTTGCCTTACAATCAGATGATTGTAAATATAATTTTATTAGGTTTGATAGTTTTTCATTTTTCAGAACTCCAGTATATTTGTCAATAAATGTTTAAAATTTTAGCCTAATACGAATCAAGTCGTCACACTGCATAAAGTGATTTTTAATTTGACTACACTTGCCAATGCAGACTTCTTCAACACTCTTACCATGTCAATAATTTTGGAATTCATTGACTAGAATGAAAATCTGCATTGTTTTGTTAGTACATTTTAAAGTTGTTATATAGTTTATATTGATTTTATTAATTTTGTTATATTTCTGTATTATACTAAATTATCTTATTATTTCAAATACTTTTTTAAACTTTATTATACAGAGTGTTCAAAATTATTGTTCGTGTTTCCTTACCTTATAACATTTGATTTAAGAACATGACAAAAAATATTACATATATTCGTAAAATACATCACAAATACTTTTAAAATAACGCATGCAAAGTTAAATATTCTCCGCCACTATAAGCGATAACCCTAGCGGCGTCATATTGTAGAAGGCTGAGACGTGATAATTCATATTGACGAGTGGAGAAGAGAAAGCAATGTGCGTAATGTTTGTTGTTCTTCGAAGCAAAATCCGCTAGCACTACAGAACGTCGCGTGCGTCGCTTCAGGAGTACATACAGGGAAATACACTTTTGAGAAGTTTGATAAAATTTTAATATAAATTATTATTTCATTGTAATCGTTACTTTATTAATATCGTTTTGAGTTGAAACTTTACGTATATGTAACTTTGTTTGTGTTATTTAAAAACTTTTTCAGTTGTACTTTACGAATATGTCATACTATTTTTCGCCATGATTTTAAATCAAAAGTTATGAGTTAAGGAAACTCCGACAATTATTTATGGACACCATGTAAAAGTATAGTGTATTGCTTCCCAAGAAAAAAAATCATGCATCAAGCATAGATTATGTAACACATTCCAACACTTACAAATTACTTTTACATGTCTTTACCGTTTAATAAGGTGAAAGATGATGTTTAAGTAAACAAAAGCACACAGCCAGAGCACCAACATGTGAGGGTTTGCGGGAAAAGCCTCTGACGGTAGTTTCCCCTTCACTACCCAGCAAAGCCACAGGCCGAAGAACGAACCCGAAATAACGGGTTATTGCAGTTAAATCAAAACAGAATAACTACACCACACCAAACTTAGAGAGAAAAAACTGTTCCAAGCAGGGAACTAGAAACACAATGAAACGAACCGAAAACTGAACTATAATTCAACTAATTTACTAATTAAGAAATATAACAGATTTTAAAGACAGATTGAAGTTACATCTGTAATCTAAATCTAAACCTAAAATAAACTATAAATGCAATCACAGAGCCTCCCATACAGAAGAGTTACAAAAAAATAATACAATAACCAAATATATAGCAATTAAAATAACGAAATTTATAGTAAAGAAACAGAATAAAATGACAGAGCATCTTACCAACAAAGAGTTACAGGATATTACCTTTAAAGCATGAGTTGTGAGCATATAGATACCTGTGCATATCCACCGGATAATGCAAAAGCCAATGTAGATCACCGGAATACACTACATTCAGTATTGATATATTTGAGTTCATTGTTGCAAAAACCATGCGAGAGTCACTATTACGAATAAAGTTCCTTGAACAACACTGATCAACCATTAACTGACATTATATTCAGTGGGATCACCGCAGCTTTCAAGATAGTCACAATAGACTATAACCGAAGTACAAATAGTAGCGAGAATCGAATGTCAATGTTAATTAACAAGTAATATCCAGATTTGCCACAAAAGTCAATTGCAGGAATTAAATTCCAGTACTAAAGACACGCAGAAAAATATTAAACAAGAAATGTTAATAAAAGCATTAAAAGAAAGATTCAAATTCTTGGACCAACCAGTTATGTTCAGCAAAGATGTATTTAGTCCCGAGGATCCAAATAAATGTTCTAACAATTTTAGACCTGTAGATAAAATATATATTCCAACTATGCCCTCTGAGTATAGGCAAAGAAGGACACTCCCCGCGTAATAAAACGTGTTGTGTCAACTGTTTGAGAAAACCACAAAGCATGGCATATCATTTTAAAATTGATAGCTAGAGACAATATGAAGCACACAGAACAACTTAAAATTAGATTCATCAACGTGTATAAAATAATAGTTCAATATATGATAAAAGCTAGTTCTGTTATACGGCAGAATTATACGAGAAAAGTCCATCATGTACATCTGCAACTTGTTCAAGTAAAATACTAACTGAAAAAACACCAATGTCTGATTAAACTTGGTAGACTGTAGCAAACGTGTATGGAAGAGAATAATATGTCTTTTGATAAAGCACTTCTCCATTATACAGAAAAAATAAACAGGAAAGTCATACTTGAACCCAGCTTCAGCATAGCTTTAACAGTCTAAGAAAGTACAACTTTCAGTTCTGCGACGGTGATAAATTCATGATCGTCTACATCCGTGTACATTGACTTTCACCAAAGAAGGATTAGAAATAGTGAGACATCCCAGACACGATCGTAGAGCTATCAAACAGATGTAAGCGACCGCAAAAGCTTTTCACTAGGGGTGGTCGCCTGTAGCGTTACTTAGAAAATTAAAATTATATGTCGGGGCGTTCCACGACAGGGATTATAGGATTAGAATTCAGCGAATAACATGAGAGAAGGGCTGTTCGAATACAGTTTGATAGCAGGATTTTAACGAATGAAATGGAAGATAGAACAATTTGGAAATAAACAAAAAGGCGATGCAGAGAGAGAACTTGGAGAAAAAAACTGGGATAGATACTTTTCACAGTTTAGAGCTGGGGACCGGTACTTGATACTCTCTCTCTCTGGGATTTTGGTCTGGTTTTAGGTCCTAGGCGAGATGATCGCGGAATCGACAATGAATTAGGCATTCGGAAGTTCCGGAAATGGAATCTAATAATGAGTAGTTTGAAAGTAGGTGTGTGCAGCAAGGACGAGTCAACGAACTCTCCCCGAGATGCGAAAGAGTAATTTTGAGGACGAAGAAGAGAGGAAATAGCAGAGATTCTAGGAGTCCAACTGAATCCCCAGAGAAACAGGAGGTGAGTGAAATGTTATATGGGGTTTTGCTTGGTTTCGATCTTCCGAGTAACCGCGATAAGGAATAATTTTAAGCTTTAAATATTATCTCGGGCATCCCAGTCACAATTAGATTCATAATATTTCTAATATGTGTATTAATGAGTTTGATTGACTATGAATTAAATGTTAATAAAATGGATCAGTAACTTAAGCATTTGATTCTTTACTTGTTATGGTTTAACTTTTAGAGCCGATTTCACAACGTTCCTGAAAATTCTTATTGCGGACACCACGATTACAATATCACTTAAAATGCTCCATGTACATTAAATTAAATCAACATCGACTATTTTAATCATTTATCTGTATAAAAATGAAGTAAACTATAAACTACGGTAAACATATACACGAAGGTTACACGTAGGTCGGACACTGTGAAGGAACTATAAGTGCTATACAACCATATGCTGTAGTAAGCCTCTTGTAGTGCACCTCAATTATATACATCATTTTAAATATGTTTTAAATATTGTAACAACATTAAAATGTATCGCAAACGATTTTTCTCATACACTGTAATGTAACGGAATTATTTTGAGTGTCACTGTAAAGGAACTATAAGTGCTATTAACTTCATATTCAATATTGAACATGCCATAGTAAACCTCAATAACATACATCAATTGCATGATAATCCGAGCATATTTACGCGAGTTATAGCACGGAGAGACAGACAGAAAGACAGACAGCAGACAGACAGACAAACCGAATTCCTAAACACATTTCAACAATGTTGGAAAGAGTTAAAAATGTTTAAGTATGGCTGCTCTTGACAGAGGCTTTTGCTGTTCGGCCAAACCCTCCTCTGATACTTTAAGACTGTCCTTGTGGAGGCGTGGTAAAGATGATGTGAGGATTTGCTGATTTACCTTGTAAATTACGTGTAACGCAAATGTTCAGCTATTTGAGCAGTTCAAGAAGGCCGTACACTTTATCAAGTTTACGCGATACATAAGATTGTATGAAATTACAATAAAAATAATTTGTTTATATTATTCTTTCAAAACATTTAAAATTTCAAAAAGTGCTATAGACAGCCTTTTTAAGATTTTCCTCCATAATTGAAAAGTGTTTATAAATTTGGTTTGCCTGGCTGCCGTCTGCCGTCTCTCCGTTCTCCAACTCGGGTATATATAGTCAGATCGCCATGCAATTGATATATGTTAATATTGCTTCCTATGGCATGTTCGGTATTGGAAATGAAGTATGTAGCGTTTATACATCATTTACAGGGACACTCAAAAGAATTCTGTTACATTACGGTATATGTAGAAAAATAGTTTGCGGTGTACTTTAATGAAGTTATACTATTTCAAACATATTTAAATTGATATACATTACTAAGGTGCACTAAAAGAGGCTTACTATAGAATGTGGTGTGCATAGAATTTATCATTCATTTACAGGGATACACAAAAATTTGGTTTCAGTACAGTTTAAGAAGAATGATTAGTAGAAGTGCACTTTAATTTCTGATACGTGTTTTTAAATTGAACTAAGTTTTTGCCTATTACTCGGTGTGCACAAATTCAGTAAATAATATACAGTGCAGCGCAAAAGGTCTCGAATGCATTTCTGTTTATTAACGGAAACTGCTCATGGAGAAATTACAACTGCGGTAAGCGTTTTCTAAATTATAGCATACTCTGTAGTATGTGTACAAATTGTATATAGAGATACACAAAAGAATTCGGTAACCGTTCTGTCTGTTGACGGTAATTGCTAGCATTGAGTTTTCAAATGTGTTATAACTTATAAGTTTTCTAAATTGTTCAGTAAGACATCATATTTCACCTTATTAAACGGGGAAGTTTTGTCAAAACATTCTGGAAGTGTTGGAAAGTTTTTCGTAATCTATGCTTGACGCATGATTTTTCATTCTTGTTATCTATTAAATTGAATAAAATAATCTTGTAAGCGAAGCATTTTTAGTGTGATATGTTTGCAGAACTTTTCTAGAATACAATTTTTCTCGAAATATATTTAATTGAATACAAAGTATGCATTTCTTCAAAAAATTGAATGATCCTATGATTTTTTGAGGCAATCCTTAAATTTTTTTCACACACACACAAATAGATATAATCCTACTTAATCTGTCAGATTAAGTAGGATAGAATTTTTTTAAATACATTCATTATAAAACAAATCATAGGAATATTGTTTAGTAGTCTTTTTATCCAAGCAAAATATAATTATGGCGGGTTTGCAGGATACGCTTTTATTGTATGCAACATAATAAAATAAATTTATTTATGAAATCTTCTATTAAAATTAATTTCAGTTTAATTACTCTTTGTAATATTTATATTTGTCAAAACATTCTGAAAGTGTTGGAAAGGTTTTCGTAATCTATGCATGACGCATGATTTTTCGTTCTTGTTATCTATTAAATTCAATAAAATAATCTTGTAAGCGAAGTATTTTTAGTGTCATATGTTTGCAGAATTTTTCTAGAACACAATTTTTCTCGAAATATATTTAATTGACAACAAAGTATGCATTTCTTCAAAAAATTGAATGATCCTTTGATTTTTTGAGGCAATCCTTTAATTTTTTTCACACACACACACACACATAGATATAATCTTACTTAATCTGATATATATAGTAGGATAGAATTTTATTAAAATACATTCATTATAAAAACATACAGAGGAATATTGTTTAGTAGTCTTTTTATCCAAGCAAAATATAATTATGTCCTGTTTGCAAGAAACTCTTTTATTGTATGCAACATAATAAAATAAATTTATTTATGAAATTTATAAGTAAGCGGTAAGCGTTTTCTAAATTATAGCATACTCTGTAGTATGTGTACAAATTGTATATAGAGATACACAAAAGAATTCGGTAACCGTTCTGTCTGTTGACGGTAATTGCTAGCATTGAGTTTTCAAATGTGTTATAACTTATAAGTTTTCTAAATTGTTCAGTTAGACATCATATTTCACCTTATTAAACGGGGAAGTTTTGTCAAAACATTCTGGAAGTGTTGGAAAGTTTTTCGTAATCTATGCTTGACGCATGATTTTTCGTTCTTGTTATCTATTAAATTGAATAAAATAATCTTGTAAGCGAAGCATTTTTAGTGTGATATGTTTGCAGAACTTTTCTAGAATACAATTTTTCTCGAAATATATTTAATTGAACACAAAGTATGCATTTCTTCAAAAAATTGAATGATCCTATGATTTTTTGAGGCAATCCTTAAATTTTTTTCACACACACACAAATAGATATAATCCTACTTAATCTGTCAGATTAAGTAGGATAGAATTTTTTTAAATACATTCATTATAAAACAAATCATAGGAATATTGTTTAGTAGTCTTTTTATCCAAGCAAAATATAATTATGGCGGGTTTGCAGGATACGCTTTTATTGTATGCAACATAATAAAATAAATTTATTTATGAAATCTTCTATTAAAATTAATTTCAGTTTAATTACTCTTTGTAATATTTATATTTGTCAAAACATTCTGAAAGTGTTGGAAAGGTTTTCGTAATCTATGCATGACGCATGATTTTTCGTTCTTGTTATCTATTAAATTCAATAAAATAATCTTGTAAGCGAAGTATTTTTAGTGTCATATGTTTGCAGAATTTTTCTAGAACACAATTTTTCTCGAAATATATTTAATTGACAACAAAGTATGCATTTCTTCAAAAAATTGAATGATCCTTTGATTTTTTGAGGCAATCCTTTAATTTTTTTCACACACACACACACACATAGATATAATCTTACTTAATCTGATATATATAGTAGGATAGAATTTTATTAAAATACATTCATTATAAAAACATACAGAGGAATATTGTTTAGTAGTCTTTTTATCCAAGCAAAATATAATTATGTCCTGTTTGCAAGAAACTCTTTTATTGTATGCAACATAATAAAATAAATTTATTTATGAAATTTATAAGTAAGCGGTAAGCGTTTTCTAAATTATAGCATACTCTGTAGTATGTGTACAAATTGTATATAGAGATACACAAAAGAATTCGGTAACCGTTCTGTCTGTTGACGGTAATTGCTAGCATTGAGTTTTCAAATGTGTTATAACTTATAAGTTTTCTAAATTGTTCAGTTAGACATCATATTTCACCTTATTAAACGGGGAAGTTTTGTCAAAACATTCAGGAAGTGTTGGAAAGTTTTTCGTAATCTATGCTTGACGCATGATTTTTCGTTCTTGTTATCTATTAAATTGAATAAAATAATCTTGTAAGCGAAGCATTTTTAGTGTGATATGTTTGCAGAACTTTTCTAGAATACAATTTTTCTCGAAATATATTTAATTGAATACAAAGTATGCATTTCTTCAAAAAATTGAATGATCCTATGATTTTTTGAGGCAATCCTTAAATTTTTTTCACACACACACAAATAGATATAATCCTACTTAATCTGTCAGATTAAGTAGGATAGAATTTTTTTAAATACTTTCATTATAAAACAAATCATAGGAATATTGTTTAGTAGTCTTTTTATCCAAGCAAAATATAATTATGGCGGGTTTGCAGGATACGCTTTTATTGTATGCAACATAATAAAATAAATTTATTTATGAAATCTTCTATTAAAATTAATTTCAGTTTAATTACTCTTTGTAATATTTATATTTGTCAAAACATTCTGAAAGTGTTGGAAAGGTTTTCGTAATCTATGCATGACGCATGATTTTTCGTTCTTGTTATCTATTAAATTCAATAAAATAATCTTGTAAGCGAAGTATTTTTAGTGTCATATGTTTGCAGAATTTTTCTAGAACACAATTTTTCTCGAAATATATTTAATTGACAACAAAGTATGCATTTCTTCAAAAAATTGAATGATCCTTTGATTTTTTGAGGCAATCCTTTAATTTTTTTCACACACACACACACACATAGATATAATCTTACTTAATCTGATATATATAGTAGGATAGAATTTTATTAAAATACATTCATTATAAAAACATACAGAGGAATATTGTTTAGTAGTCTTTTTATCCAAGCAAAATATAATTATGTCCTGTTTGCAAGAAACTCTTTTATTGTATGCAACATAATAAAATAAATTTATTTATGGAATTTTCTATTAAAATTAATTTCAATTTAATTACTCTTTGCAATATTTATATTTGTCAAAACATTCTGAAAGTGTTGGAAAGATTTTCGTAATCTATGCTTGACGCATGATTTTTCGTTCTTGTTATATATTAAATTGAATAAAATAATCTTGTAAGCGAAGTATTTTTAGTGTCATATGTTTGCAGAACTTTTCTAGAATACAATTTTTCTCGAAATATATTTAATTGACAACAAAGTATGCATTTCATCAAAAAATTTAATGATCCTTTGATTTTTTGAGGCAACCCTTTAATTTTTTTTCACACACGCACACACATAGATATAATTCTGCTTTTAATCTATCAGATTAAGTAGGATAGAATTTTATTTAAATACATTCATTATAAAAAATTTCATAGGAATATTATTTAGTAGTCTTTTTATCCAAGAAAATATAATTATGGCCTGTTTGTAGGATACGCTTTTATTGTATGCAACATAATGAAATAAATTTATTTATGAAATCTTCTATTAAAATTAATTTCATTTTAATTACTCTTTGTAATATTTATATTTGTCAAAGCATTCTGAAAGTGTTGGAAAGTTTTCCGTAATCTGTGCTTGACGCATGATTTTCCGTTCTTGTTATCTATTAAATTGAATAACATAATCTTGTAAGCGAAGTATTTTTAGTGTCATATGTTTGTAAAACTTTTCTAGAATACAATTTTTCTTGAAATATACTTAATTGACAACAAAGTATGCATTTCTTCAAAAAATTGAATGATCCTTTGATTTTTTGAAGCAATCCTTTAATTTTTTCACACACACACACACATAGGTATAATCTTACTTAATCTGATAGATTAAGTAGGATAGAATTTTTTTAAATACATTCATTATAAAAAAAATCATAGGAATATTGTTTAGTAGTCTTTTTATCCAAGCAAAATATAATTATGGCGGGTTTTCAGGAAACGCTTTTATTGTATGCAACATAATAAAATAAATTTATTTATGAAATCTTGTATTAAAATTAATTTCATTTTAATTACTCTTTGTAATATTTATATATTTATTCTCACTTAATTTGATAGAGCGTTTCCTTTTGTTCGCCGGGTCTTTATTTAAATTTTTTCTTAACGTCCCGAAAACAAATGATCGGATTAATCTTAACACAAAGAAAAAACACCAGACGACAAACAGAAAATAAAGCTATTACAACGGCTCGGTCGATAAGTAATGAGTACTAGAACTGTTCATTTTTTATGCGTTAGGAATTTAGTAGGAGTTCATAATTACCCACAGAAAATGTGGTATGTTTATCTAGAGTTTAAAATAGATTACAGTAAAGATTTCTGAACATGGAATTGCATAACAATGTTATTAGCAAAACTGTTATGAAGAAGCTTACGTAAATATTTGTTTTCATGTCACGGTATCAGACATTGTTTTTTTAATTTTGTTTAAATTAAAAACGCAAAGCTGTTTAACATAGTTTTTTTTTCATGGAAATGACTAATCAGCCTTGCGGTTTATAAAAAGAATATTCCTGATTTTAAGCTGTTGCTGGGAAATTGTTAAATAAACGTCAGATTTTCTGGCTCAGTTAATTTTATAACAATCTGTATTTCATAATGTATGGTGATATTATGAAATTATAATTCTAATATGAAATTTTCTACTTAAATTATTAACTTAAATTACGTACTTTAATTAAATATGGAATTATGTAATTTCATAATTTTAGAAATGGAAATGTATGTATAATGTTATATAATATTGATAACATAGCATAAAATCTTATAACCAAGTTTTATTTAAAATAGTAAGATGTTATGACAATTTAAAAAAAAATTACAATGACTGTTTTTCAAACCTTCGATTAATTTGTGGGCATTTCATGGAGACATTTTTTAATAAGATATGATACCGAATTCATGGTATAAACTTTAACGGTCGATGCAGGCCACTGTAACAATCATTTATTGTATAGGAAACGATGGTTACAAATCCATTTATTTAGTCAAAATCACAGCGCGTCTTACTCCAGTCCGAAGTCTCGTTTTCGTTCATAACTATAACAGTAGTGAAGATATTTTAACAAAATTCGCAACAGACTCACCTTTGTATGAATTGTCAGGATATTGCAGTGGTTGCATTAAAGTACCGGGTGAACCAAAAGTTCGTTAAAACTTTAAAAATTCATAAAAAAGGAAGAATTTATGATAAAGAAGTGCGGCTTGCAAAAAAGGGCTCACAAGGTAGTAGGATTTTTTTTAGTAGCAAAAAACTTTTTAGTTAAAAAAGTCACCTGTTGATGGCTCTAACATGCGAGAGATTCAGCATAATT
Source organism: Maratus michaelseni (assembly GCA_963931845.1). Lineage (NCBI taxonomy): Eukaryota > Metazoa > Arthropoda > Arachnida > Araneae > Salticidae > Maratus > Maratus michaelseni. Next base: position 142,356,329 of record OZ007586.1, read on the forward strand.
ATGCAAATTAATACTGCAATAAAAGACCGGGTTACAAGAGGATTTTTCATTCGCTTTCAGAATGTTATCATTACCCGATCGAGCGTTGTTCGTGAAGTTTTTTTATTTGAACGGAGAGTCAGCAACTGTTGCGTTGCGAAATTTCTGCACGGCGAAAGGACTGAAGACGAAAAATGTGGTCTGGAGATCATGTTGATATTGCATTGTTATTGCAAAAATAAATGGATGGAGCGTACTGTTGTCTTGTTCATTGTGTTTCGGGTCGTCAGCGCCCTCTACCAGTGAAATTTGTAACTATTTTTTTTGCTGCTAAAAAAATCCGACTTCCTTGTGAGCCCTTTCTTGCAAACTGCACTTGCTTATCATAATTTCTTCCCTTTTTATGAATTTGTGAAGTTTTAACAAACTTTTGGTTCACCCGGTATATTCACTGCTATTAAAATTATGAAAGAACAATTTTCAGAGATTTGTGGGACTAAAATCGCACTCTTCTTTTCTTTTTAACACTTTCGAACATAGTTGAAATGTGTTTTTTATTTCGTTTGTCTGTCTGTCTGTCGTCTGTCCGTGCTTTAACTCCAGACTTTAACTCCTTTCCTTGATATAGAAATATGATTTTGGGGCATATTTGGTATTGATTATAAAGTATGTATCATGTATGGTTCTTTACAGGGACACTAAAAATAATTCCGTTACATTACGTTATATGGGTAAAAAGAGTTTGCGGCGTATTTTAATGACCTTACACTTCTATAAACATATTCAAATCGATAAATATCACTGCACAGTGCACTACAAGGCGCTTACTGTGGAATATGTTGTGCATAGAAGGTATCGTTCATTTACAGGGACACTCAAAAGAATTTCGTTACAGTACTGTCTTATAAACAATAATTACTGGTAGCACGTTTCCATTTTTTGTACGCGTTTTAAATGTAACTAATTTTTTGCATATTAATTGGTGCATATAAATTCTGTAGATCATATACAAGGCTTCTCAAAAGATCTCAGGTACATTTCCATTTATTGACGGAAATTGCTGAAGAGGAATTTTCCATTCTGCTATGTATTTACTAACTGAAGTCAATGTTAGCAGTGTAGTATGCATACAAATCTATAAATCATATACAGGGCAGCACGAAAGAATTCGGATATTTTGTTTGCGTGTAATTGCTGAAATTGGATTTTCAAATGTGTCATGCGTTTTCTAAATTGTTTATTTAGTAAACTCTGAAGATTTGTTATAGTATTCTGAATGTGATGGAAAGTGTTTCCTAATCTAGGCTTGACGCATAATTCTTGTTGAAAATTAATTTAAAGACTCATAACCATAATCTTAATTCCTATTTTTTTAACACTATTGCAATTCACGTTGATTATGTACCTCCAACAGGTTAAAACTAATTAATCGCGTATCAATCTCTTTTGAGACATTCTGTATATATGGAATGAATTGCAAACATCATTGACAATTTTAAATACAAAATATTATTTTAAAAATATTATATTAATATAAATGCATCTTTTTTTATGGTTGTCTATAATTACAAGAGTGAGGCTTTAGATTAAAATTGGTAAACTATTCTGTGGACATCCAGAAAAAAAACATGGAAAATTCTGCATGAATTTGAATGCTGAATCCAAAGAAATTGTGCAAAAGTTACTGATTCTAAATCACCTTATTATTTTTAGCTGAATCATACTGATTAGTAAAAATATCACACGAACTGAATTTTTCCAACTGAGTGAAAAAATTTAATTTTTTGAACCTATTTAATTCAGGTTGGCAATTTAAGTCAAAAAGTCTTCGGTTCGACTCCCACCTATAGCAGCGTTCTGTTACACATGATCATTTTGCCTTTAATTTATTTAAATTAACTTTTCTTTATTTCAAAAACCTTGTCTAATTTATCGTTTCCCTGTATACCCAAATATCTTAGGTAATCTCCTTTAATTTCATAGAAAACCAAATGCATATATCATTACAGTAATCCGTTAATTCTGATTTACAATCGTTATTTCCTTGTCAATAATTTCAGTTTCTTTATGATGCATTAAAGATTTAAAATAGGTGAAAAGTAAATATTTCTTTCATGACAGATATATTTATAATGACTGATTTTTATACGTAATGTACATACTAAATCTATTAATACCTTATTTAGATCACAGACTACACTCTATAATTTCCTTTCCCCTCCTAAATATTGTAATTCACCTATAAAGTAATTTAAACCGAGTTAATAGCCATTAAGCTATGTTGTGTTGACAGCTTGAAATAAATAAAAGCAATCATATCACTATTTTACATCAACTTGAGTACTTATAATTGGGATTTTCCCCAACTGTCAACTACATTTTTATAAAAATAATCAAGTGGATAATGTAATAAATATGTTTATCGTTTCGAAAACATATTTGTTAACATTAATGATTTATGAGATTAATAACTACATTTCATATATCACGTGTTTTCTTGCATAATTCAGGAAAACCACAAATTAATTTTATTTATTTAGATAATAATGTGTTATTTCCTGTCAAATAATAATATTTTTTTATGTAGCCAAATCCTTTGTTTTTTTCAAATATGATGCCAAATGTTTTTGTATAAACATAATTTATTTTCGCCAAGAATGGATGTTTGGCAATAATGTGAATTTACTCCCTCTCTTGCTATTATGATGATCATCTGACAAGGACTCAGCTTGTGGCATCTCTCATCTGCTTCTGTTTCAGACACCTCTCCCAAGCAATGTACTTTTCAGGCCCCAATCTGTCTAGTTCCAAATGAAAAGGAATTGTCTTCCTACAATTAATAATGGAGTTTTTATTATCTTTGAACATGGAAATTAAGATATATATATATATATATAAACTCGGTTTGTGGCGTCAGGTGCCGCCATCCGAAACATCTACAAGAGACCACTCCATTTCTTCAGGTCAAGGGTCCATTCTTCCTCCAGATCCCTATCCCTCATGGCTTTTTTTATATCATCCATCCAGGTCTTTCGTGGTCTTCCTCTTTTGGTTTGTTCTGTAATTAGATGCAATTTTGGGTAGTCTCTCGTCACTCATTCTTTTAACATGGCCATACCAGATTAATTGTTTCTTTTGGAGATCGCCTAATATAGATCCCTCTATTTTCATCATTTCTTTTATTGTTTCATTTCTTATTCTTTCTATTCTGGATATCCTGCATGATATTCTTAGGGCATCCATTTCCACTGCTGCTAATTTCTTTCTTTCTTTCTCCATAATTCTCCATCCCTCTACTCCATATAACAAAATGTTCTTTACTATAGAATTGTATACATTATATTTTCTTTTCCTGGAGATCTCTTCACTCCACCAAATAGAGTTTAAAAGTTTTACAGTCTTTCTTCCTTGTCAGATTATGTATTTAATTTCCTGTGAGTCTGTGCTTTCTCTATTAATGTCAACACCAAGGTATCTATAATACTCACAGCTTCCTATTTTTATGTTATATTTAAATTTAGTTATGTCTCATTTCCTCATATACATAGGTATTTGGTCTTACTAACGTTCATTTTCCCAGTCCCCATTTCTCAATAAAATTCACACGATTCCTAACAAAAAACAACTATCTTCATCGTACCACCCTGGGCATTTTTTCTCTCAGTTGGGAAAATTCAGTCCGTATGGTAACTTCACTAATCAGTATGATTGATTTAAAAATCATAAGGTGTATCAACGTAACCAGAGTTTAATGGAGTTCCATTACCTGCAGTATATTCTCTTCAGCTGTCTATATGACAGCCGAGATGCTATTGCCAATAAGGTTATCTGAGTGAAAAAAAATCCCTGCCGGCTCGGCCTACAGGCACATGTAGATTTCAAAGTTAAGTACTAATTTCACGAACAAAAACTAAATGAAGATTAGAGATGAATGGTTCTTTCATTAAATGAACCACACACTATATTTTAAATTCTGACGTTCTTTTTATTGAGAGATGCGCATGTTTAATAATGCAACCCTATATACATCAGCTCTGCAATTTGTAAAAAATTTTTACCACGCCAATGATGCGTTTTTAACATCTTAAGTGGCGGATTAATGGAGTTGTGATTTTTTTTCTACAAACCCCCCCCCCCCGTTTTTTTTGTTTTTAATTTGTTTTGTTGTAAGAATTGGTCCTATCAAAAACTTATCAATATAAAAGTTGTAGATATTAGTAAGAGAATTTCTAATACATTTCAGTTGATTTGATAACTTGTGAATTGACGAGGTTATGAATTTTTTCCTTCTTAAAACGCTATTTTTTTCACCCCTTAAGGCTATTTTTAATGATATCAAACATCGCGTATATACATAAATTTATCATCATACATAAATTTTTGGCCCTTTTCTTAGAAAAAAATAATAACTTAAAACTAATTCGATATGTATAATAACTGAAAAGTTGTGAGTATTTTTCTGGTTTCACAAAACCGTTTGAGAGCGTAGGAGTCAGGTCGGCGGGTTCGACTCCCGCCAGCTCCATTGCACACACTTTGTGGAGCTCCGGGATGTAACTCTCTGGTGTTGTAAACTTCCTTGTGGCTATCTCTTCCCTGTATATTGACGATGATTTATAAGCGGGCACTTGATGTCAAGCACACAAGTCAGATGTATGTTCTCAATAAACAAAATAAACAAAACCGTCCCCATTTCCACCCCCTTGGTCCGATTTTGCCTATTACCGAACTTGACCGAGATTTTCTGCACCTTGATTTTATGTATCAGTGTGGAAGAGATTTGTGGATAATTATAAAAGTTATTGTGCCCATAATATATATATATATATATATATACAGGTTGGTCATAAAAAACTTTGCCGATATATGGAGCTCCAGCGGCCGGTCCGTATAACTGATCGAGGTGAGATTTCAGATATAGTTATTCAGTGGTATGAGCTCGGGATTCTATGAACGGCAACAAAGTGGTGCTCACGGTTACGATTATAGGTACAGAAACGCGAAAATTTCCAATGGAAACGCCCATTTTTTGCGTTGGAACCATAAGTGTATTGCAAGAAACGGACTCGTTATGCACGCACAAATAAAAGCTATGCGAATGGCCAAAAAAATAACGATCGGGGCGCACGGAGGAAATTTACATATGACACAGAGTCAGTACACCAATCACTGATTACAACACAGATCGGAGAAAAGAAAACTTTTATTTTGATTACGGATTTTCCACATGGGTGCCAGATGCGGGCGACTGTGGACAATACAGCCGAACATAACATCACATGAGGGATGTTTGTAATCTCACGTTTGATAAAATCTTTTAAATCCGGCAAAGTTTGCATATTGCACATGTACACTCTAGATTTGAGATATCCCCAGAACCAGATATCCATAGGAATGAGGTCGGGGGATCGCGGAGGCCACGGAAATTGAAAATGGCGTGAGATGACACGGTCACCAAAATGCTGTTCCATGACCCTGCGAACAGACTTTGCTATATGTGGAGGTGCACCAGGACTTAAACAATAATGTAACCAACAACATCCAATGAGAACTCTAAATCATAAACTCTTATGAACTTACAAAAACTCAGCCAAATGTGAACCTATTGTAATGTAATTATGATAATTATGCAACAGCCTAATGGCCTCATTTGTAATTTGTATTTTTTTAAAAAATAAACTTGAGCTTTAAATAGGGCTTGTAGAGCTTAAGCCATATGGTAGGCCTCCCTGCTTGGTTGAATTGAATTGAATTGAATTGTAGAGGTGCACCATCTTGCATCCAAACGAAGTCATTCAGTGGATTTCGCTGCAGCAATTCTGGTATGACGTAATTTTTTCAGCATTGCCGTACAGCGGGAGCCTGTTACGGAACAAGTTACAATTCCCGTTGGTGTCGTTTCCTCAAAGAAGTACGGCCCGAGAATAATTGTGTCTGTAATCCCGCACCACACAGTAACTTTGACGTCATATAAAGGTACTGGTGCCACAGCGTGCGGATTCATGTCTACCCAGTGCGCACAATTTTTGGTGTTAACGTTGCCAGTTAAGGTGAAATGTGCCTCATCCGTCCATAATATGCGAAGAGGCCAGTCGTTATCTTCATAATATCGGATAAGAAATGCATTAACAAAGTCTATACGTTGTTGATGGTCCCTCACTTCTAACATCTGGACGCGCTGGTACCGGTATGAAAACATGCGGATTACAGAGCGCAGTAGCTTTAGGACCGTTTATTTTGGTATATACAATACACGAGATGCACCTCTTGCAGTTTGCATGTGTCCTGTAGTCACTCTACGATACACTTCCATAACAGTATCCTCAGGAACAGTTGGTCGTCCGTATCGCGATCTATCACAGGTGCATCCAGTTTTTTCGAATTTCTTTACTAAATCACGAAGAGCTTGCGGGCTACATGGGCCACGTATTTGGCGATGGTTTCGACGGTAAAGATGCAAGGTTTTCGCAGCATTCATCCCATTTTGATAATAGAGTTTTACCAATTCACCACGAACTGTCGCTGGAAGAGTAATTTCGTCGGCATGTGCGTACTCCCGACTGAAGAACTAACATTCCCACACCACTTTTTATCCGTTTTCTACGCTGACTATCTGTTGAACGGCTTTCCGTGATTGGTGTTCTTCCTCTGTCATATGCAAATTTCCTTCGTGCGACTGATAATGTTTTTTTTAGCCCTTCGAAGAGCTGTTTTTGTGCGTGCATAACGCGTCCGTTTATTACGATACATGCACCGTTCCAACGCTCTTTAGGGTTTTCGCATGCGCCGAGTATTTGGCGATGGAAAAAATGGGCGTTGCCATTTAAAAATTTCGAGTTTCTGTAGCTATGGTCGTAACCATGAGCTCCAGTTTGTTGCCGTTCACAGAATACCAAGCAAATATCTGTGAATAACTATATATGAAATTTCATCGCGATCGGTTGAACGGACCGGCCGCTAGAGTTCGATTTATCCGCAAAGTTTTTTTATGATCACCCTGTATATATATATATATATATATATATATATATATATAGAGAGAGAGAGAGAGAGAGATAGATAAAGTTTTGAACTGGGGGTTATTTTGGGTTCTAGGGGTCAGGATCGGCGTAGATTGGCAATTTTTTTCAGAAATTCCAACATAGGGGAATGTAATAGGGGACTGTAATAGATAGTAGTTCTTACGAAATCTACCGAAAATATGAGCCGGTTGTCCGTCTTGCTAGCTAAATAGCTAGTGTTGGCAATTTAGGTCAAAAAGTCTTGGGTTCTACTCCTGGTCTTGGCATTTTCTTCACATATATGAAAAAATTCAGTTCGTATCACCCTATTATCAGTTCTAAATCACCTAAGTTATTTTTAATTTGTTTTTATATTTCACTTTCTTTGTTTTTACTTTTAATTTTTCCTTTTTAATAGGGACTATTATTTTGTTATATATGCTGTTGTATATATGTTTGTTATGTTGTTGTATATATTGTTTGCTGAAAATAAAAGTATTAGTAAATACATACATAAATTTTAAAAAATCATGCATGTAATTTGGCGCATTTTTTATTTATATTTAAAATTGCAGTTAAAATGTATCTATAGAAACCCTAGGTAAGGTTTACCAGTACAGAAATATTCAGTCATTTCTTGCACTTTCATATCATTTCGCTTTGTATAATTACTCACTGTAGGATGAACAATATAAATGGGAATAAATTATCTAATTTATTAAATTTTGCGTACTTTCACTGGGTGCGAGAAAAGTTTTGGTGCATCAGGAAATACCATTTCTTCTATTAAAATATTGACAATATATTTATGTTATATCATTACAAAGGGTTTAGATATTTGTATCAATTGATGTTTGTTTTAGTTTTTCTAATGTTAAATAAAGAATCGAAAGTCTCAAAGAATAAATAACATTCAATGACATCCATACAATTGCTTTGTGGAGAGATGAAAAGCTGTTTATAGTTGAAAAATCAATACACAAACAAAATGATAGGATATTAACTCCTGTCAAATGGTCTGCATATCCCAGTTTTGTGATTGTTTGGTGTGGAGCAATGTCACATTAAAAACTTTACTTGTAACTGTCAGCTGGTGTTAAAATCACTCAGAAATATTTTTGAAAACATATCCTTGAACCTATTATAAAGTCATTACTTCAAAAGTACTTCAGTAAAAAAATTTGATTTTTCAACACAACTCTATCCAAGCCCATTGGACCAGAAACCAGATATACCTAAACTTTTTCTGCCCCCTCTAGGTGCGATAAAATTCAACATTTTAAGCTCTGCAAAACTAAATTTCGAGTCCATAAATGCTATTATGGGAGTTTTGCAAATAAATAAATATATATGTTTTTTCATCAAAAAGTTTTCATACAATTTTGTAATTGCTATTTTTACGCACAAGTTTTGTAAAAAAATATTTGAATCATTTCAATATGTCTTATTAGTAAAAATCTACATTTACACATTAAAGTTTTATAAATTATTACTGAAAATTCGGAAAATTCAGAAAATTGTAGTGTACACACAGAAAAAAGTTTTGTTGAATCAACAAAAATTTGTTTGCCCCAACGAAACTTTTTGTTTAAATATGGGTCAATGGAAATTTTGTTTGAATCAACAAAAAAAATATTGTTGATTTTTTTTGCAATTCCAAAAAAAAAATTTGTATCGTCAGCAAAAAAATGTTTTGTTAATTCAAGTAAAATGGTTCAATTTTACTTGAATTAACAAAATTATTTTTGTTACATAGATATATGCTATGTGTTTTTTTAACAATCTATTTTCTTTTTTCAACAAACTATATTTTGTTTGTTTAATCAATAAAATATGTTATATTACGAACTTGTTTTGTTTATACTACAAAAACATTTGTTAAATGAACCAATCTACATATGCAATTTTAACTATTTTTTAATTCATTTTCAACAGTCAATTACATTTGTAAACATTGAACAATAACAAGTGAATTTCATCCGGCCTTTTTTTCAAGCGCAAACCGAGAAAATGAAAATTGCCCATGCCGGGAGTCGATCCCAATATAGAACAGCAGCCCCCCCTCAGAACAGCAGCCTGACGCTTTACCACTGCGCTACCAGGAACGATGTCTGAGTTCGGCATTTCTGACTCTTATATATGTCGGAACGGCTGCAATCGCAGCACAAGATGGAATGTCATAAGGAGCACGCAAATTTCTGCGGCAAACATGAGACGACAGTACAAAGCACAGCATACGGCAACACATAGTTAATTTTTTATTCATTTTCAGCAGTGAATTACACCTGTAAAAAGCAGGATAACAATTTCCTTGTTATTATTCAAAGATTACAGGCGTATTTGACTGCTGAAAATGAGATAGAGCTATTGCAGAAATCACGAAAACTGCAACATAGCTGCGCCACCTGTTGCGCGATTTAAAGTAAAAAGTAATCAGCAACAATTTATATCAGAAAGTAACTGAATAAAAGGTTTTATTAAATTCTGTGCATTAGTTCTTGAGATAAAAACAGCGAAATCGCGTTCAGGACAACCGGAAATCGAAAATTTTTATGAATCCAATTCTTTCTTCTTGCAAAGATAGAAGACGGTAATAAATGGGACAGGGGGATTTTTAAAACTACCTTTGTCCGTCCCAGTGAAAAAAAGTTTTAATTACCCCAAAATTATGTTAATCATGTAATTATATAGCTATATAAGTCAAATAAATCAAGTTACGTAAGAGAGATATGGCTACTACACAATAATTTAAATTTTTCAAAAATAACAAAATTTTGCTGGAATTACAAAAATATTGTAAAATTAAAAGAAAAAAATTTTGTTAGTTCAAGTAAAATTGGTGAAATTTTGTTAAGATTTTGTACGAGTGTTAACAATATTTTTTTGTCCAAGCAACAAAACCAATTTTTTTACTTGAACTAAAATTTTGACTAAAGCAACCAAAATGTACTCAACAAAACAGGTTTTGTTGTTTTAATCAATTCCTTTTTCTGGGTGTAATGTGTGTAAGATCTTACCAAATATGGGAAATTTTATTTAAATAGCTTTTCTGATTATCCTTTAGCACTAAATATACCAACAATCGTTTATTTGAGTGGTACCAAACGAAAATATGTCGATTAGAGCCCGAAAGCTCTTCATAAAATAAATTAAAATATAAATCCTACAGAAATAAGTTAAGTTAAAGAATTAAATAGTTTTAAATAAAAATTCTGGTGTGACATATTTTTATAAAATTTAACAAAATTCCTGGTATGTTTAGTGTTAAACTTCTTTTATCCAGTGTTTATACGCTCGTATTATATTACATATCCAATACTTTTTATGTGCTAGGAAAATTATTTTTATGCATTAATAACAATGCTAATACTACCAAGCATTACAAAAGCTAATCGTAATTATTTGGAAGGGAAATTAATTATCAAAAAGATGTTTCTAATCTTTCCCTAAACTAATAAAGTGAGAGGCAAAATTTTTATTCGTCAAAGGAATGAAAAGAGCATCACTAAATGCCTAACAGCCCGAAAAATTGTTACCTAAGTTTATTAATTCTTATCACAGACAGAGTAAAATCCTCCATGTAGAAAATCGCATCGGTAAATATTTGTAATGAATATTGTTGACATGTGTTCGTACGCGATAGACTCTTTTAAGCTGTCTATTAGATCCATCAGAGGAATAAAGCTCTTTTAGATGAGTATAAATATAAGCATTGTCTAAAGTTTATAAGATTAATGAAAAATATAAAAAAAAAACTTTTGCGACCAATGTTATTGCACGCCGCTTAATCATTTTAGTATAAACATGGTGGATAGTAAGGTAATGGTAATATTTTGTTTTACTTATATAAAAGATTTTAATTAACTTAATGGTTTATGTTATATGAAACGGAACTATCTGAAAGTACCGTGAAAATTAATTAGACAGGTGAGTTGGTGTTTCTCCGAAATTTCTATTTAAAAAATGCCAAAACTAATTCATTTGTTTATGCTTTATAAGAATTTATAGTTCCAAATTCGTGAAATAGCGTTACATTATGCAATAGTAATGTTTAAAAGTAATTTATATTTGCTTTAGATAAATTTATGATAAGCAGTAAAAACTGGATGGACGACAAAAAAAACTTTTTTCTACGTGTTTGAACGACAGCAGGAATGCACAATAGAGCAATGCCTTTACAGGTTATTGATAATTTACTTTCACGTAATTCCCATTGCCATTGTTCTCTTATCGCATGGAGAAATTAACAAATTTCAAGAGCTTCTCTATGACCTATTAGATTTCTGAATATCTTTCAAAGAGATATCTCTACAAAGCTTATGAAAAATGCTAGTTGCGTTTAAAAGCTTTTTAATTTATAATTAAATAAAATCCATCACTATTTCAACTCCTACGTCATTCTCGTTTACCGTATTAAGATGAAATTTGCAGTTTTAGAAAACGTAATATAAATTATACAAATTCGAGTATTCAATTATACGAGTTCAAAAAATTTTAATACAAATTTTAATTCCAAAACATTCCTTTAAATTTGGTACGTAAACCTAGGCGTAAAGTGAAACTTAGGCTGAAAATACTTTGTAAAAATTGGGTAATGCTACAAACAATTTGAAATTTAGATTAAATTTTTATACATGTCTCCCAAATTTTAATTCATGCACACCAAGTTAACGTAGTTGTTTGACTCAATCAACTTTTACCAGAATCTTTTTATACGAAAATTTTCAGCAAAACAGTATTCAGATGACCACCTACTATAGTATTTCTATGCCTACTTTTTGTCTACGACAACGCATTAAATTGAATTTCTAAATGGCGGTTCACTAAATAATATCAAGAAATCATCAATGATATTAAGATTAAGAGACTACTTGCTGCATAAAAAATGAAATTTCAACTACAGCTAATGTCTTTGACTTAAAAATCAACGTAACTACTTAAAAGAACTTATTCTGCAGGGATTTAAATTACTTCCTACCGCATAATGAGTATTTAAAAAGTTTCTTACTCATCACATTTGAAAACTATCCACGTATTACAGAGAAAACTTATTTTATGCTTATAGAAAAATCTGAAATCCAAACAAACCTTAATTTACTCCTTAAGAATCGCATGTTTCACTAAAAAAGTTTCTCAAGGGATATATCTGTTTTCCAAAATTGCGAATTGCGTTTAATGAGTGATCTTTTTCTCTGGAAAAGTCCATTTTTTGTGAAATCACGATGGGCTAATATAACTTATCTTCCTGATATTATTGCCAGTACGTGAAACTAATGATATAAAAGGAAGAAAATTTAGAAGAATCAGGACTTTTTTTTTATTAAAAAAAAAAAACTTTTACGTTTTGAGAAAGAATATACATTAAATTCACATAAGAAAAATTAATGAAAAGGGGATGCGGATGTCAAAAATCGTACGTGAGTAAAGCAAAATATACAGTGCATTTTGTGCCCCTCCCTCCCCCCATATTCTGAAATAGTAAAATAATGCCTTTGTGAAGAATGTTCGATTTTTTTATATTTTATCACCAGTATTTCTAAATAGAATATTTTGCCTAATTTAATCTCTGAAATTCTGTGAATAAATAATGTAAAATTTACTATTGGAATTTACAAGTAGGAATAATCACGGATCTTGAACCATCTGTACTTCACGTATACGTGACTATCAGCTCGGAGCGCTTAAATGCTTAATTTACAGTTTTAAATTTGAAACGCTCTGATGTCTAATTTTTTATGCATTAAAGAGCGTGCACTTTTGAGTGCAAAACTCACTAATGATATTAAATCTTATAGACAAAATAATCATACATTTTATAATACGTGGCAGTAAAAGAAAGATTCTCGAAAATAATTAAGAGGAGATAAATTCTAGTGTGTTTATATATTTTAATTGATTCATTTTAAAATAAATATTTATTCTAAATTAAAATGTAACAGTTAAATCTTCTTTTTTCTTTATAGAGAGTTAGTGAATTCATTAATTAATTAAGAGAAAAATCAGATTTACTTTATACTGCGGTGGTAATTTCTAAATCCGAAATCCGACAAGTGAATTTCGTGCAACGTACATTTCTTGACTGTTTGTTTACAGTAAAGTACAAAATGTAAAAAAGGATCACTTCTCATTACGATGTGTAGAAGACTTGGAAAATAATTTGTTACTTTTTTAAGGTGCCAAGTACCTTAAAAATGGAATTAGAAAATTGACTCATTCTCTACAGGGAAAAAATACCCCTTTTATATTACTATTTTAATTTCTAAACGCAAAAAACGACAAGTGAATTTGACGCAATGTATATTTGTTCACTGTTTTCTTAAAAAAGAATAGCAAAATGTAAAAAAATGTTCATTTCTCTTTATGATGAGTACCAGAATTTGGAAATTTGAGTACTTTCTTAATAGATCATGTACCTTTAAACTGACCAAAACATTATTTTATTCACTCATATTTAAATTTTATTATTAAATTAATAAAATTATATATTTTGTACGGCAGGTACCTCATGGCATAAATTTTACACCTCTTTTAATACATTATATAAGTCACATATGCGTTAAAATCTTGCAGTAAAATCTCCTCATTTTACTTTCTTGCTTGAAAACTAAAGCATAATATGCTGAAAAGTTTGTTTTCTTTCATCTTAAATACAACAGGAATTCCTATTTAAATGTACAAAAATTCATGAAATTTAACATGTTTTGTATTTAAATGCAAGCTGAAACGACAGCTGTCACAAAACAATGTCACGAATTCTTTTGAAATGAATTCAAAGCATCCACACTTGGCAAAGTTCATCTCTTAAAAAAATTCCGATGAAAAAACTTAGAAGGAAATTTCGAATCTTCTTTTAAAAATTTTCTTCAAGCTTCTTTCTTTAAAAAATATCAATTATTAATTTATATATATAAAAAAATGCCTAAATACATTAACATGTGAACGGGCTGAGGCGTTCATAATTTCTCTACAACCATTTTTTCGATGATTTTTTCGCTATTAATAAATCGTTGTATATGTTTTACTTGTATAGAAACTGAAATTTTTATTTTAAATGTATGTTACACAAAAAATCATAATTATACAGAATGCTTAATTAAACTATTGCAGGCTAGTGTATAAAATGTTGTGGATATAATAAATAAATAATAGTGGAAGGTGGGGGTAGTAAGAAACAGGCAAAAAACAAACAAAAATCCTAAATATATATTTTAAAAATATAAAATATATGGTAAAATATAGTTTTCACATTTAAACTCTTATTATTTGTCAAACATTTATCATGATAAACATGTATTTATTATCACACCTTCCCCTACTACTCTAATACTTAATTTTATTACGAATGAAAAAGGACTTATAAATTGTTGTTAGTTCACCTATTTGGTGATGTAAATGGACTTAAATTCCCTGCATATAAATTAATTTTGAAGCTTTTTTAATTATGCTTCAGTTAATTATTAGAATATTTTTCGAAATTTCTTTCATTTTTTTACTCTTGAACTAAGATACTCCTCTACTAATAAATCCAAGCTAAATTTGCCTTTTCATATACTAAACAAAATAATTTAGATCATTTTCTTTTTCATTAACTACATGGGTAACATTATACGACATTAAAATTAGGCATGGTGGACCACTCTTTAATAAGTATTTAATAAAAATTAACAGTTAAATCGTTATCAGAAAATTCTTAACAGTAAGAAAAATATTTTCTTCTTTTATTTAAAATTAAAACTGCAGCTAAGAAAAGTTCTAGTATATTTTTTCTTCTTTATAATTATAGTAAAAGAAAAATTTATTACTTTAGTGTTCTGCGCAAATTTTGTACTTTAAGGAATAATACAAAGGTGAGAAAAATTATTTAGAAATACATTTGAAACCTTTTCTTTTTTTTTAACATAAATATATAAAAACTTTATAAGGCAAAATAGCAGAATACGTTAGTATATGTGGGGGGTCAGAATCACAGTGGAGTAAGTCATAAATTTGAAAAATCGAGATAACCACATTTTCACTGAACGTATATTAATTTCTGTTCAGTGTGACAGTCAAATAAGTCATACTCAGGGAGTCTCTAAAGGGCAAAACAAGTAGTACCACTTAATGCAACGGCAATGCAACAAGATTAACAAAACCCTTCATTTCTCAAATGACTAAATATTGACTTACTCCGCTATCATATAACCCCCTCATATGTCGGTTTGTGACTAAATAATCTCCGTTTTGTGTCTTATTTTCCCTCCCTCACCTAGTACTCTATAATTTATTTTATTAAGAATGAAAAATGACTTTTTATTAGTGAATTATTGTTAGTTCACCTATCTTGGTGATGGAAAGGGACTTACCTGTATATAAATTAATTTTGAAGCTTACTTAATTATGATTCAATTAATTATTAAAATACTTTTATGAAATTTCTTTCAATTTTATCTTCCTTGAGAAAACTACTACTACGTAAAGTCTAATGCAATTTTTTATTTTGCTAGCTATACAGAGTGTTTCAAATATCCTCGCTTAAAGTGAAGAATTTATTACAAACATTCGCTGCATGATAAGTGTCAAGATATTATTTCAGTGATTTGATCTATAGAACTTTATACATAATGTAAGATATTATGAATATATTTCATTAGACTAGACTAGTCATTCAGCTAGTGATTAATCCTTCTACAGTCTCTAAGTGATTTAGATACTGTAATGTAAATGATGAAGCTTTATAATGCTTCCAAATTTAAATATACATGTTGTCCTTAAAAAGATGAAACGTGGTTTAATTATTTAGATGTTGAAGATAAATTCTCAATGTAAATTGCAAAAGTGTTCAAACTAAGGTAGTAAATACGATTATGTTAATGTTACCGTCTTCCCATTAATTTAAAAAAAGTTACATATTTTGAGTTTTCATACAAAACCTCTAGAAAAAATTGGTCAATTAGAAATTATTTACTTTTACTACAACAAAATCATTACAGAAAACGACATATCTGTATTTTTAAAATTGAAGTAGTTATGCTTAATTAAAAATTGGCCATTTTAAAAGGGGACAATCAAACTAGAAGCGGAAATCGAATAGCAACCGAATATAGTAAGGAAAAGGAAGCACATATGATAATACGTATGGGTCTGTTGACCTTAAACAAAATATATATCTAATGCTAGCAACGATATTAGTGTAGAAAAACTCCAAAATACTTACTGAAGCTAATATTAGATGAAAGAAAATACTTTGAATTACTTTTTTTTTAATACTGTTTTGGTATTTTTACTACATTTGTCTCTCCACATTATTTCTACTATTTTTTTCTAACCACTTGTTAACATAATTTTGATCTAAATAACATTATTATCAATACCTCAATGATCCTCATTTGTACTGATGAAATAATCGTTTAAATGGTACAAAAAAAAGTATAAGGAAAGATGGGGCACTGTGGACAAAATGCACACAGTAAAATGAATTTATTCTACATAGTTTTCATTTAATATGTAATACTTAAAAACGTCAGTATTTTAATAAATATTTTCAGTCACAAGTCACATAATAGAAACAGAAGTAATTCTATATGAAGGAAGTATTTATTAGAGAAGTAGATTATTTTTGGCTATAAAAAGTAAGATTTTGTCTCTTTAAAGTTTTATATTGTTTGCTAGTAAAGACTAAAAATATGGAGAAAAAAGCAATAAGTGTTTAAAGATAAGTCATTCATCTACTGGTAAATCCATGTTAAATTTGTCTTTTCGTATATCAAACAATGTATTTTAGATCGTTTTCTTTTGTATGACATGATGGGTTACATTGGCCTACACTAAAATTGGACATAATGGATCACTCTTTAATAAGGATTTAATAGTGAAATATCCATCAGAAAAACTTAAATAGTAACAACGATGTTTTATTTTTTCAGCATTTAAAATTAAAACTATAGAAAAGTTCTAGTACATATTTTTCTTATTTGCTTAAGATTAAAGGAATATAGTTCAATTACTTTTGTGTTCAGAGCAAATTTTATACCTTGAGTAATAATATCGAGATTTATAACAAACTGAGAAAAATATTTAGAAGAAAGTTGCTTCCTTTTCTGCTTTTATATTAAAAAAAAAATACAACAATTATAACACTTAAGGGTATTCTCCCCTCACGCGAAAACACCCTCTCACTAATGTTAATCTTATGGGAGAGTTATTTTCTAATATCTCATTTGCATTTCAATATTATTAAACGACTTTTTTGCATTGGATAGCTGAGATTGATCTCTACAGCCGCCGTTTTTTACTTTTTCGATTTTTTTTTCTGCGGATTGTTTTATGAGGATACTTTCACTTTCAAAAGTAAAAGTATCTTCAGTAAATTAAGTAAAAATTAATTGTTAAACTTAGATATATACTTTAAGACGTTTTATAAATGAAAATAAGGAACTTAAATATATTCAGAAATTATTTCATATAAGTTTATCTGTAAATTGTAGAAGAAAAAAATAAAACTTCATAAAACTTCACCAGCGGCTGAAAGGTTTGAGTAATAAATTCAATAAATATTTTTTCTAAGTCAGTTTACTGAAAATTGAAAAAGTTAAAAAAGTTTCATGCATTCAAATAAAAAAATATTTTTTTTATAGATTTTATTAATTTTTTATCCATCTTTATTCCCAATGATAGGTATAATAAAAAATACAAAAAACACATAACAGTTTGAATTTTCATTAAAAAATCCCATAGTAATATGATTTATTAATAATTTTAAGACCTTAATTAAAACATTTCAAAGCGAATGCACAGATTTGTTGTAGTATATATGAATATTGACCCATAGACATATTGTGAAAAAAAACACATGGAGCATTTTAAAAATTCATAAACTCAAAACATCTGTTTAGAGAAAAATGATTTTCAAATATATTATGTTATTTTATGTTACTTTTCGAGTATAGTTGCCTGTGCGAGATAGAGAAAATGGCCAAAGTGAGAACGATTCCCAAAGAGAAGGAAATTTAACAACACATTTCTGTGTTTCATATACACAATCAATTTTTATAATATTTATACAATTTATTTAATATAAAGAAGCCATTTATCAATTTTATATACAAACAGAAGTATAATGTGTATAAAAATTATATATACATATATATATATATATATATATATACATATATATATATATAATTAATAATGTAATAATTTAATGTATATAATTAATAATGTAATAATTTAATGTATATAATTAATAATGTAATGCTTATATCTATATATCTATCTATATATATATATAAAGTTCAGTAGGTTTGCTTTTGTAGCTGTTTATATCATTTGACAGCAAATCTCATTTTCTGTAGCCTGATTTGCACCAAGCTTTAAAAAAAGAAAGCAAAATACCGCCAAGGCAATAGTGGAAAAATATCTATTTTATTTTCATTTCTTACCTTTATTATGAAATATGAAAACTCACTATCTTCCAAGAGTAATGAAATATATATTCAATATTATATATTCCATTTTATATTTTAACGATTTAATAACCCAAAAATAATTATTCGTATTGCTGGCCGATTTTTTGTTCATTTGAAACTCACCCGTTCCCTTAAAAACCCAAATAACATCTCTTTACGAATGATTTTCTATTTACATTTTGCAAAGAATACAAAAGAGAAGCTTTCTTATTTTAACTGTCTAAAATGCGGTTAGTTTCCCCTATAAAACTAGCAAATGTTCTAATTATAATTTTAAATGCCAGAATGTATCTTGCTATTCCTTGTACTAGGATTTTTTCGTAAGAATATGCTGTGACCTCCAGCTTGCATTTGCTAGAAAAGATAGTTTTAATTATTTTTACTGACACTTTAGATGTAACTTATATATAATAGCATGGCTTATTTGTCACGCGTAAAAATGCTAATAGTGTTCTTGTTCTACACAAGTCATTATACTAAGTAAAGTTTTAAAACTTCCTTATTTGCTTAATAAATAGATTTCAACTTCAAAGTTTCTTGAATTCTAGAAATGAATGTATGCTTTCTGCGTTCTGTTCGTTTAACTGTAATCGATAAGTAGGCAGATTACGGTCTTTTTCGTTAAATAACCAAAGGTATTAATTCTGTGTGCAGACATTTTTATCGTAATGAGGCGTGCTAAGAAGACGGCAATAATGAAGATAAATATTTGTTTGGCATTAATTTTTATTACTGAAATCAGGTAGAGATGATTATATTTTCAATTTAATAATCTTCAAATCATTATATATTGTATATGAAGTTTTTTTTGTATTTATAAATTGAACTCTATATATTTTATTAATTCCTAAAATAATATGTATATAAAATAAATAAAATTGCTGTTTAAACATGATAATAATTTTGAAAATTTTCAACAATATTTGGAAAAAGAGTATAACGATACTGTCTGTTCAATGTCATTTTAACCGTTGATTGAAATGTAAATATTCCATATTTAAAATGTTTTTATATAAATACATTGCAACAAGACTTTACAATATAACCACATATATTAATTCTCTGCAGACATTTTTTATCGTAATGAGGCGTCTCAGACGTCGGTAATAATTAAGATAAATATTTGTTTGGTATTAATTTTTATTACTGAAATGAAATCGGATACAAATGATTATATTTTCAATTTAATAATCTTATCAATTGAAAAAAGATAGTGGCTTATACTTTTTCAGTAGTAAATTCTTTAAATTACATATACATTTTGTAATAAATCTATCCTTCTGTATTGCATATCAAGGTTTTTATATTTATAAACAGAGCTCTATATATTTTCTTAATCCTTAAAATTAAAACTGTATATAAAATAAAATTTTGCTGCTTGTACATGATAGTAATTTTCAAAAGTTTCATTATCAGTTGGAAAAAATTGTGTAAAAATTCTGTCTACACAATGCCATTTTAATCATAGTTGGAAATGTAAATATTAAAAAAGTTTTTTGTAAATCCATTGTAATAAATATGTAACAATAATTTGTATTATAACTGTAATATGAAATTTAATTGATATTTCTTTCTTGGCACTGTAGTGTCCGTGAGTCTATAAACCCTGAGAGCTCAGATGTGTTATAAATAAATTAATAAATTAGCCTAATTACTTTATTTAACATTTAAAACCCTTTTATTACAACAATAAAATATAACATAAAATGAATAATAATTTTTTCAAATGCTTCTTCCGGGGGATATATGTTCAATTTTTGATAGGTTACTGATGTGATTTAATATTTTACTTTTTCTGTTATGGGTATTTAATGTGAAGTTGAAGTTTATATTCAAATATCAATATACATTTTTTATTATTCATTGACGTAGAACAAACACAAACATGTCTAAATACTGAAAATATTTCTGTACTATACGCACTCATAGCCAAAAAAATGCTGACAAAATAATTTTTTCTAAACGTTTCTTTCTTAAAAAAAGAAAAAAAATCATTATATGAGACGTTTGCGGCCGAACTCGACAAAAGTCGACGTCTTTTTAATTTTTACATTATATGGAAGATTGTAGTAACTGATAGAATCTTTTGCAAGAGTCCAGTCCACCTCTAATACTATGAAATTTTCTTTAGACTAGAAACTGATAAACTGAAGATAATGATAAATGTATTTTTTAACTGTCGTTTCTGGAATTTGTCATTGCCGGATCGGGAGAGGAGAATTTACGTTTTTAATAAACAAGCGTTGTCATCGGGAAACGAGAATTATTATTTTTATTCAAAAAACATCATTGACTAAGGGCGTGACTTCTACCTTAAATAAAATGTAGTTATACACAATATTGCCAAAGGTGATTGGGCACTTGCGATTTTAGACGTTTTGTTAACTATCTAGAAAAATACATGAGGAATTAACCTGAAACTGCAGGTGTGTAAACAGTATAGTATAGGTTATATATTTCCGCGAAGATTTTTTCTCGAAACCCCATCGGGGACTGTCAACAAATTGAAAAAGAACGAATAGCTTTTGGATTACCCTGTAAAAACTAATGTATCAAAAGCGTTCAAACTCGAAATTATTAATAAGTGGCTTCTTGTAATATACTGTGTTCATTTTTATGAGGATAGCATGTATACTTGTAGAGAAATTGAGGTTTTTATAAAAGCAGTCCCAAATTTCACCAAGTTTTTTGCTTGTAATTTGCAGAGTTCTTAATATAAAAAAAAGTTACTTTGAGAAAATATGTCAAACAATATTGTACATAATACTCTGCATTCAGAATCAAGCTATGATTTTGAGACTTTCACAAAAGTTGCTCTATATACTTAGCTAATACATTATGCATATTATATTTTGATTGCATTCGCGCATGCGCAGTGAAACATTTTTCAGTAAACCTGCTCATTTTTCATCCAATTTTTATTTTATTTATTTCGGATCAAAGTAACTTTTTTTTATATTAAGAACTCTGCAAATTATAAGCAAAAAACTTCGCGAAATTTGGGACTGCTTTTATAAAAACCTTAATTTCTCTACAAGTATACATGCTATCCTCATAAAAATGAACACAGTATATTACAATAAGCCACTTATTAATAATCTCGAGTTTGCACGCTTTTGATACATTAGTTTTTACAGGGTAATCCAAAAAATATTCGTTCTTTTTCAATTTGTTGACAGTCCCCTATGGGGTTTCGGGAAAAAATCTTCGCGGAAATATATAACCTATACTATACTGTTTACACACCTTCAGTTTCAGGTTAATTCCTCGTGTATTTTTCTAGATAGTTAACAAAACGTCTAAAATCACAAGTGCCCAATCACCTTTGGCAATATAGTGTATCATGTTCCTCATATTTCTTTAGATTGTAAGACATTTTATAACAAATCCGTTTATTGAATGATATTTACTGATGCCTAAACTTGAGAAAACTATCTAGGAAACAATTTACGAAAGCATTTCAAATGAGAGAAGATATACCACTGTTTTAACATAATTAAAATACACCGTTTTAGAGAAAAGTTTAAGTAAAAACTGTCCGATTCTAATGTATTAATATTCACAACGTCTCATTTTTCACTCAGATAGAAGTTAAAATTCATTTTCGTAATAAAATTCAAGATTATATAAGGATTAAGGATTGGAAAAGTAATTATGAAATCTTTATCTTAAAAATATTTTGTATATTCGTTCTCAAAGATTTACTATACATGAATTTTCAAATTAGCATTCCTAAATGCAAACAAAAGTAGTACACTCTAGAGTAATGTTAAATACAAAGGAGAGAAAAACACCATTAAAAATGAAATAAAGCACAACCCATACCGAAATATTTTAGCCTTACAACATCAGGTGAAAAAATAAGACTCTACCACATTGGGAGTTGTAGCAAAACTGAAGGAATGTACAAACAAGAACGAAAAATCATGCGTCAAGCATAGATTATGTAGCACTTTCCAACGCTTCCAAAATAATTTTACAAATCATACCGTTTAATAAGCTAAAAGATAACTTCTAAGTAAACAATTTGGAAAACGCATAACATATTTAAAAACATAATTTCAGGAATTTCCAACATATACAATATTCGGAAAAATATCCGAATACTTTTATTCAGCCCTGTATAGGATATATAGAATTGTATATATACTACATAGGATGCTAAATTTTAGTTCAGTTAGGAAACGTGTAGCACATTTTAAAATTCTCCGTCTGGAGTTTGTCAATAAACAGAAATGTGTTCGCGAACTTTTGTGCTGCCCTGTATAGGATCTACAGAATTTATACACACCACGTAATAGACAAAAAGCAAGTTAACATTAAAATCGCGTTCAGTAACTTAAAACGCACTTCCAGGAATTATTGTTAACAGACAGTAGATAATTCTTTTGCGTGTCCCTGTAAATGAACGATGACTGCTATACACACAATATTCCGTAGTAAGTCTCTTGTAATGCACCTTAGTGATCTATATAAATTTCAATGCGTTTAAAATAGTGAAACATTATTTAAATAAACCGCAGACGATTTTTCTCCATAGACGTAATGTAACGGAATTATTTTTACTGTCCCTGTAAAGTAACTATAAGTGCTATGCACACCCTGTTCCATATTAAGCTTCTTCTAATGCACCTTAGTGATATATATAAATTTCAATGCGTTTAAAATAGTGAAACATTATTTAAATAAACAGCAAATGATTTTTCCCCATAGACCGCAATGTAACGGAATTCTTTTGAGTGTCCCTGTAAAAAAACTATAAGTGCTACACACTTCCGTTGAAATAGGGAACATGCTATAGATAACGATAATAACATATAAAAATTGCAGAGCAATCCGAGCATATTTACGGGAGTTAGAGCACGGACAGACGGCAGACGGCAGACGGCAGACGGCCAGACGGCCAGACGGCCAGACAAACCGAAGTCATAAGCACTTTTCAACTAGGTTGGAAAGTGCTAAAAAAGGAAATCAGGTGGCAGAAAGCTGGAGACAAACTGTAAATTGTAGAGCTGGAGAGAAAGAGAATTTCGTGAAATAATAGTGCTATTACGCGTGATAATTTGAAGCGACAAAAATTGAGGCGACTCGTCAGTTTTCCAAGCATTTTATTGGCTGTTCAAGGAAAGGCTTTTCCTCGTCAGTTTTCCAAGCATTTCATTCTGTTCCGGGAGATTCCATAACAAATAAGCACAGGCGACAAAATTGCTCCGACAATAAAAAGTTGTTTGGTTTTCGAGCAACTCTTTTGAAGCTATATATGTAACATGATGTTATCCGAAATTAGCGGCAAGTTTGACACATCATGTATTATACGTGATAATTTGAAGCGACAAAAATTGAAGCAACTTGTCAGTTTTCCAAGCATTTTATTGGCTGTTCAAGGAAAAGCTTTTCCCTTGTCAGTTTACCAAACATTTCAATGGCTGTTCCGGTAGATCCCAGAACAATGAGGCATCACAGGCGACAAAATTGCTCCGACAGTAAAATGTTGCTTGGTTTTCCAGCAACTCTATTGAAGTCATAGGTTTAACATAGTATCGCCCGAAGGTAGCGGCTACTTTGACGCCTCGTGTAATAGCACTTTTACAAAGAGAACCTGAATCAAATGAAACAGAAAGACAGAAACAGAAAAGGGAGAGGAATTAAGCAAAATCAAATAATAAAAATAATTAACTAATTAAAAATGCTAAGGAGGACAATAAGAATCTGAAGAAATTTTACAAAAATGAAAAGAAACTACGTCAAGAGAAAAAGCTAGAAATTAAAATCTTTTGTATAGCCTCAAATATATTAATCCTGGCTGTATATACATACAAAATACCTGAGATGCTGGAAAACACCTAGACATGGGATATCGCCTAGACATCTGTCGTGTTACAAGTGATACATACATAGAAATGTATTTTCATTATAACAAACGTGAAAGACCTGTCTGTCAATTGCAGCAAAACCATTTCCATACATTCATTATTGAGTGAGTTATTCAAATTTCTTATTGGTAGTTTTTGTACCGCAAATCCGCAAGCATTTTTTATTACGGTAAAAATATAATTAATCCGTCTTATTGTGTCTTCTAAATAAAATTTATTACACCAAATTCTTTTACGACTGCATAAGACATGGTTTTCTATTACAAAATAGATTTTAAAAATACTTAAGTAGCACATACATTTAAAGTTTGGATTTCAGTAATTACTTGAAACAGTATTTTATCCCTTTCCTGCGTATTAAACCC
This sequence comes from Maratus michaelseni, assembly GCA_963931845.1. Classification (NCBI taxonomy): domain Eukaryota; kingdom Metazoa; phylum Arthropoda; class Arachnida; order Araneae; family Salticidae; genus Maratus; species Maratus michaelseni. Next base: position 142,380,994 of record OZ007586.1, read on the forward strand.
ATGTAAGGTTGTATTAAACAACAACCCTCACTCCTATGTCACATATAAAACGTGTAGGACGTTCAATATAACTTGTGAAATATAACAATATAAGGCAGAATCATTTTCTTTTCGAATATTCAGTTAAAACATTCATTTTTTGATTATGTTCTGCTTGGAGAAAGATTTTTTTCAAAGAATTTCAGCTCTTAGATCTAAAGAAAAATGGGACAATTTCGTTTTTACCTTGTGCTAATATATATCCAAAATTTTCCTTACCGCAATGAATTACGTAATTAAAAATAATATTTTATTTTACTCCATGGAAACCTTAAATAAGGTTAGTTTTGTAATTTTGTATAAAAAATCTATTTTTTAAAAATCGACATTATTTATTCTTAATAATCCCTTTAAATATATTTTAATTCCAAAATATGTTTTTATTCATTTAAAGATAATTCATGCATGATAAAGTTAAATAGCAAGCTAAAGTTCAAAGAGAATTTTGAGCAAGCAATTCGTAAGAAATATTGATCTATTAGAAAGAATTTCTTTAGATGTTCGGATGTGTCTTTTCAAAGATATTTACATTTTGATTATTCTTGAGATCAGTTGAACTTATGCCTAAGCAACGCATTATAATCTATTTTTATTTTATTTCTTTCGGTTTAAACAAGATTTAGATCGTAATAAATAACATTTTAATGCGTTTATTTTAAATATGGAGTAATAAATATCATTCTAGTTCCAAAACTATATTAGTTATATTATTTATATTGCGTCCCAATATCGCGCCAATATTCCATTGATGAAAAACAAGTCCAGTGCAACACCAATATTGGTTAAATATTAGCTTTACATGAAAAAATCTCTGACGAAATGTTGAAAAATTCGAAAAAAAAAAAAAAAACGCGTAAAGTAGGCAAAGTGAAAAAACCCCAATGTTGTGACAATATTTCCCGTCAATATTGCTATTATACTGCCAAGATATAGCCAATATTGGGCAAGATTAGCGAAAAGAAATACTGGGGTATTGTGTTTCTATTAATTCAACTAAAATTTAAAAATAATTACAGAAGCAAAATTGATTAAATACGAAATATACAATAAAATGTAGGTGAGATTAGGGCACCTTATATTTTAGGAATTGTAGTTAAAATAAACAGTAGTCTTCATACGTAATGCTATATATAAAAAAAGCACTATTTTTCTGAGTGTAAAGTAAAATTTATGCCATGAATAGATCAGGTTTTATACAATGTTTTTTCTCTTTTGAGAACGCTGGAGTAACTTGACACTATTGATTTATAAGGTATCTCTTTAGTATAAAGAGTAAACATTTTTAAAACGAAATGTCAAATTTTTAGAATACACGTATTCATCATGCTGTTAAATCTTTAAAATCTCACTGTAGTTCCAAGATGAACAAGCAGAAATTGTTAAACAAATTTCCCTCTGTAAGATTTAACGTTTTAACCAGCTATTGGTCGCGTCATTTTAGACGACGTCATTTGTCGCTTGTAAGCGTTTCCATCACAGTACCTGCTCACACTGTATAAAAAGTAAGCGTATTGAAATTATTTGTAAAATTTTTCTTTAGGTGTTACAATATAAGTTATATTTACAGATCAAAATAATTTGAAGGTCATTTCTGAATTAAAAAAATTTTTTTAAGAATAGCCTGGGAGAAATGCGCGACCAACAACGAGTTAAAAGCAGTGAAAATACAGATATATCGGCTTAAATTTGTTGTTGAAACATTTCATAAACTTTGTGTCCTACTAGGGTAGGATAGAGCAGATTGGGACACATGGTAACGGAAAGAGTTATACACAGCGTAGTTCTTAAGACAATTTGTATCTTTTTTACCTACACAGCTATTAATATGCAACTATGAATAAATAATGTGACAACAAATAACAGTCTATTAGTAGAAATAGCTCAATTACGATAATTACAAATGACTTCGTAAATATTTTAAGTAAATGATTTATTCTTCAATGATTCTACTTTACGATTTATTGACTGGTGGGATTTTTTTTTTATCATATATCACTATATCAAACCTTTCTTTGCTGAATAATGAATCTCAGTAGTATGCATAACAGGTAAAATTGGTTTGTCAATTAAATAGCGCATTACTTTTTTCAAAAATTAAACTTTTCTATGGAAGCTAAATCAGTAACGTACTCGTTTTACTAAATCAAGGGATCAAGCAATCTGTAGAATTCTTCGTGTAAGGATTGAACAAGCAATAAAATGTGTAAAAATGATTAATCAAAAAGTTTCTCAAGGTGCCTCATCCCCTCATCCTTCTATAACGATTTAAAATCACGTGATCAGTTTGATTTAGTCAACTTTCTTAGTAAGTTCAGATTTCAGAAGTTATTTTTTTTTCTTTTTATAGCAATACATAACATTAAAAAAAAATAAAACATGCATATATTCGAGCTGTAATTGACTGGTTTGTTTTTATAAACACACAAACATATATCTTAGGTGTTAACATTTTATTTAATGCATACAATTCTGTAAATTTCTGATAATTACTCTAATTTCTTTGTATGTTAGAAATAAATAACTTCTTCAATTTTCTAGTTTACCATGTCAACATTTATAACAAACAAAACCCCAAAATTAATTTTGAGACGCTCATTTTTAACCGAAACTATAGAAACATTTGTACATTTGGAATTAAATCCTGATAAATACCTATTTTTTACGTTTTTATTGCTCATCTCATGAAAATTCTCTAATTAACCAAATGTTTTTTATTTGTTTAAAACCCACTTGTTCCCGATATGAAACCCATTATCATTCGTGAACATTATTTTTTTGTTATATTTAATCAATAAATACACTGTTGTTCATAAAATATCAAGTATCCAATATCTGATTAACGAAGGATACATGCGGTGTAAAATAAATGGTATTTCAATGATGTATGTCAAATGCAAAGTTTGGAATAGACGACAAAAATTTTGGCAAAAAATAAAAATTGTTTTTCTAAAGAGGGGATTTTGATAATATTTCATTTGGCAGCAAAGCGGCAATAATTAAGCACGCATTATTTAAAATGGATGTTTAGTAATGACAGAGATAACAATTTCGAATATAGCAGTCAATAACGAATCCCTCTTTTTCCTGACGGAAAATAACATTTTGCTGATAAGTTTCCCAGTCCAGTCCTGACTATGGTGTGCGTTAACCCTAATGGCATGAGCAGAATGTATGACACATTGACTCGTCGTTTATCATTTTACAGAAAATGGCTTGTCCCTCTTGATCGATGGTGCCCTGATGACGTCAGACATCCGGAAATGGCGTTGGTTTCCGGGCCTATCTCATCTTGTTTATTTATTTATTTTTTTAAGATTTTGTTTAGAAGTTTCACGGGAAATTTATCATTAGAATGAAAAACTGGATTCCGTGTTTAGCAGAGAAATTTTTTTCGTGAACAAACGCTGCAAAAGAAATTCATATATGTACGATGGTGCATGTAAAATATTGCGCCTTGGATTTTAAAATGTTTCATTTATTGGTTTTGGGACAAATATTGATAGTATTTTGATAAAGTCTGAACAAATAGTTAAAAATAACTGTTTATTACCACAATTGCAATCGTTAAAAAATCATTATGGAAATTCCTTGACTGAGATATAATAGAATGGATATAATTGTTTTTTTTCTTTACATAAACTATGTCATTAAGCAAGCAACAACAGCTCCGAGATCACTTGTAAAAGAGATGGCATTGATGTACCTTTTTCTGGGGAACTGTTGAAGATATTTCATTACTTTTTTAACAGTTTGTCAGTAGTGAAACTATAAATTGATCATTTGATAAGGAATAGTAACAATAATACAACAATTACGTAATTACGCAAACAAACAAACAAATAAAAATACATGTAAAACAACTGAGATTGAATAACTTTTTTTTTCGGGAAATCCTGCCGAGATTGTATTGTTTTAAACGAGTTTTCGTAGAAATTAAACTGCAAATTGGTCGACGGGCAAGAAATGAAGAAAAAAATGCAATAGCTGTTTTAATAATAATAATAATAATATACTCTGCTCGCATAATTGCGTAACTATTTTTTATATATTTAATCTTTACCGACCGATGAATTTATAGTTTAACTATAGACAAAACGACGAACAAAGTAATGAAATCCCTTCAGTAGTTATTATGAAAGAGGTACATCATCGTCAGATGTTTTACTTGTGATTTTGTATCTGTTGTTACCGCCCTAAAATACAGAAATCCTGTATGTTAAACAAGTGTTTTTCACATCCTCCTATTTTTAATATTTGCTTTAGAATTCAAGATTGTATTTAAAAATTTCACTGGAAATTTTTCATAAAATCAAACATTGTTTTCTGTGCTTTTGAAATTTTGTTTTAGTGTGAGATTACATGTTATTGTCAAAAAAGACTAAGAAACGTTTATATATATGGGTAAAGAAGCGAGTAAAACAAAGAGTACACTGTAAAAAAAATCCTGAGGTTACCAAAATTAATTTTGTAAATTTGCATTCCACAGAATTTTTTAGTAACCGGTATTATAAACCGGAAACGTTGCTAGCTGTTTTCTAGTAATTCTTACAGATTTTCTTGTAGCTGAGTAAGAATACAAAAAAGTTTTTAGTAATTGCAAGGATCAATGAGAAAAACTAACATTTTTTTAGTAGATCGGCGCATTTTTTTACAGTGTACGCAGGTGTTTAAAAATGTATTATTTAAATTTTTTGGAGGAATTATAGATGATTCTATGATGAATTCAGAACAACTAGTTAAATTAACTTGTTTATTGTTATGACTGTCAATCTTTAAAGAATTCATTATCAAAATTCGCGGAATAAGACATAATAGAATGGATATATAAATGGATTTAAAACACAGAAATCCTTTATATATATTAATAAAAGAAAATTTTTTGTCTCTCTCTGTGTGTGTGTGTTTGTTGTTGATCTCTAGGGAAATCTATCGCATGTAGAGGTCTGCAAATTTGGATAATGATAGCCGAAGACTGTTTCCAATGCACTTCAGAGTGCATTTTGACAGAAGATTTGCAGACAGAAGATTTTTCATTTTTTGATAATTAGACAAGATATTAATTAAAAATCCTTATCGAAAGTTAATGAATTAGCTTAAATTTTCTTGAGTTGGCCGGTTTTATGTTCGCTTCCACGCATGCCCAGGGAAAATGCGGTATTTCAAGCACACAGCTCACAGACAGGAGGAAAACATTCCGTTTTTTATGTAGTTTAAAATTGCAATGTCCCGGTACCAGAAAAAAAATATTACATATATAAATAGCCGGTACTTTCTCGGTAACGATGGTACATTTCATTTTAAAAATATGAATATTTACTATTTCAAAAAATATTTTCTGAAAGTTTTCCGTATATTTTTCGTTTTTTGTGCATTTTAATCACGAAATCGCCTGGGCACGGATAGAACTTAAAAAAAATATGTATACGTTTACACGGTACTTTCATTACACTGGGGATGTCTTTAACCCTTTCGGGTCTGGTGTACTATTCATAGTACATGTCTTTCGATTGAGTAATATAATTATTTTCGTTATTATCTTTCTGTAATAATAGTAGCATATGTCTATACATTTATTATTATGACTTTTTTTATAGTTTAGCATTCAGTAATAATAATAATAATAATAGTTTTTTTAATTATCTTTGCACCGTTGGCGATTCTTTTATTTCAACCATATGTTTCACTCTTTTAATTTAAAATTGATGCTACTTTTCGAACGTATAAATTGTGATGAAATATAAAAAATATTGGAAAATGTAATGCCTATTTAATACTGTTGTAATAAGACGTTTTTTCCAAACGTCTTCAAAATTTCTTACTTAGTCTATTGTCACATGAATAGCACACAAAATAATTATTTTTGTAGATTTCAGTAAATGACATATACGTTAAATTTCAGTAACCTTTAAATTTTATGATTTGGATTGCTTACTTTTAATATTATTAAGTTAAAAGTAAATTTTCACAAAGACTGAAAAAAAATTTGGACCAGAAATAGTTTTAAAAAAAGAAACCCATAAATATTTACTACCTTTAAAAGATACATTTTAAAGGTCGTTTTCCTATTTTTCGAATGTTGTGCATTTTGAAATAGAATTTTCGAAGCTCGGTAAGAGTTAAAATAACAATGCATACCAGTTGTCGGTACTTTCGTGGTATTGGTGGTATCTTTCATTAAAAAAATTGAATATTTACTACTTGAAAAAAAATTGTGGAGGTCATTTTCAAATTTTTCGGATTTTCTACAGTTTAAAATTGCCCTCTACTTGGGCCGGACCCACGGATAACAGAGTGCCTTTCTGCGGGACCGGATGGGCTTGCTAGTGTTAAATAAGTTGCCTTATTTTCATTATTTGCTTTCACATTTACAGATTTTATTTCGAAATTTAACTTATGAAGAGAAATATTTTATAAAGCATTGACGATATTGGTATAAGAGGAATGCTTGCAGGGAGGACTTTTGAAGCAAAAGTTACCCGAATTATTGTTCTGGTAAAAGTAAATACCTGTACATTTTGCACAGTCACCCCACCTAGACCACACTCGTTTCGAACCTTAGAGCATTGGCCGAAACTCTTCATTTTATTACCAGTATGTTGACTACTAGGCTGATTGGGTTCTGGTAAACCGCTGATTTCCGTTTATTTAAAATACTTTTTTCCTATCATTTCCTTATGAACAAAGTCAGATTTTTTTAAATGCAAATATGATGAAGCATGTAAAGTAAAGAGTAAACGCGAGTTTCTAAAATGTATTTTTTAAAGAAAAAAAATGGTGATATAATAAAATTCAAGCAATTAAAATTACCTGTTTATTCATACAATTGTAAATTAGTTAAGTTAGTATAAAAATTATTGAGTTATAATAAAATAGATATAATATTTATCTTCTCATAAGCTAATTTAACCACAGAAATCATTTAAAATAAATAAATGATTTTCCGAATGCCCGCATTTGCTTCAGCATTTAAGATTTTAATAAGAAATTTCTTAGAAAATTTATCATGAAATAAAACACTGGTTTCTGTGTTTTATAAATCCCAGGATATATATATGTATATTTAATCGCGCTTTTTTGCTATAATATCATTCATATGACTTAATTATATACTTTTCAAAACATAATTCCCGAAACGGAAAAATACGGGCTAGCCGCCTATAGGATTAAAGTTGTGTTTCGAGTAAAACATGTAACATAGGTTGCATATATATATATATATATATACATATTTATCTTCAATCTTGAAATTAAGTTTTTTATCTTCAAAAATTGTATAAAAATAAGTAATTTCTTTTGTCTATTGTTAAAAAGTTTATTTGTTTTTTCCATTAGAACAAAATTTAATATTAAAATTGGAGTAAACACTAAACCTGAAGATATTGCTTTAGTTTTCCACACATGATGAATGAAGCCAAAGTGGCACAATTTTTTATAAGAAGTGTTTTCCTTAAAATAGATCACTAGTACTTTCTAATGGGCACCTTAGATACTGTACTAAATAGAAATGATGTAATAAATGCTAAATCTTTCAATAACATATGCTTAATTAATCGCATGGAATTACAATGTCAATATTTTAATTAATCAGAAAATATTCATTAAACTCTTAGAACTGTTAATTAGATTAAAACAAATAAAATTTATGTTACTTATGATCTTAAAAAATGCAGTCTATTTAAAGCTATAAAAATACATATTGACAGCATAAAAGGGCAACGCTTGAGAAATCCTTTAGAAGGCAGATGTTATTGAAGTATCTTTTTTCTAGTGAATCACTCAAACGATTGCAATATTTTTATTAGTCTTGGCAGTATAGCGAAATTCTAAATTGTTAGTTATGCAAGAAAACAAAATGCGCAATGATCATGCAATTTTGCAAATAAGAATTTCTAGTTTTCTCTACATTAACGTTATTAAAATTGGATTGATTTTAAATGAAAACGAAACTATCGATATATAGCTAATTATAATACAAAAGATATTGAAATACATTCAGTAGTTCCCGTGAAAAAAAGGTACAGTACTGATTGAAAAAAAAAAAATGTTATCACATTCAAATAACTCTAACGCAAATCACCATATACAAATATGACTGGCGCCAATCGAATAGTGAAAATGTCTATTAATTAATTCCATATTTAAATTGTGCTTAGTCATTCGTGCACATATTGAAATTGTACCATACTTGAACATTTTCAATACTAACACCTAATTTTGATATCATATTTGGATTTTTTAGGTAAATGTTACCAAACGGCACGTAATTTAGGAATTATACAGGTTTAAATTTTGGAACTCCTAATGTTAAACTCATTTGCAATCGTTGCAAAATAGATTGCAATGCGGATAGTTGTTTAAGCATAACTCAAAAATTACTTAAAGGAATGAGCTCAATACTTGGATTCGCATATTTGAAATTCCTAGAAATCGAGTTCGGTTAAAAAATTCATGGGATACCATTAATATATTTTTTTTTCAAAAATTATTTAAAATTATATCAAATCATCCTAAAAAACTATAACTGGTTCCAACCAATTAGTAATAACGTATATTAAATTAATGCTATACTTACATTTCCGTAGAGATCGCCTAAATATAGAAATTGTACCAAACCTGAATTTCTTGTTGTTAGAGTTACTTATTATACTGTTAAAAATAACTAACAAAAAATATTTCAATCTATTACAATTTCTAAATTTTTATACAGTAAGCAACATCTTTACGAAAAGATTTGGCTAACGTAATCTGTAACTGAGATTATCGTCATGGAAAAGTGGGAAAGTATGATTTGGTTTCAAATTTATTTAAAAAAAATATTTTAAATATTTTAAAATCACTTTTAATAAATAATAAATTATTACTTTTAATAAATAATAAATTATTACTTTTAATAAATAATAAATTATTACTTTTAATAAATAATAAATTATTACTTTTAATAAATATATAATGTAACCTTATTCCATTCATTAGTTTTAGAGGCAGATGTTTCTAAATAGAGAACCAATCTGAATTATAGAAAAATAAATATATAAATAAATAAATAAAAAATGAATCGCAAATATTTTCCTCGTTTCACCCAAATGTCTCCTTTTTGTGTTTCCTGTATTCACGGCTGCTTATTATACTGTTAAAAATAACTATAAAAAAATTATTTCAGTCTCATAAAATTTCTAAATTTTGATACAGTAAGCACAGTCTTTATAAAAAGATTTCGCTAACGCAATCTGTAACTGAGCTGATATTCATGAAATAGTGTGAAAATATTATTTGGTTAGAACTTTCTTTAAAAAATATTTTAAATATTTTAAAACCACTTTTAATAAATAATAAATCATTATTTTAAATAAATATAAAATGTAATTGCATCCCATTCATTAGTTTTAGCAGCACAGATTTCTAAACAGGGAACCAATCTGAATTACGCAAAGAATACACGGTGTTCCAAAAAATGTATACACAGTTTGAATGATTATAAATTCCGTTTTTAGCCACATATAATTAATATTTAAATTGCAAAATAATCTACATAAAATGTATAACTTTTTCTCCTACTGCAGATGTTCAAAATTATTACCGTTCTGGACAATACATCGCTGATAATGGTAGACTATTGATTCACAAACTTCAATAAACATTTCATTTGGTGCACAATTTAGCTTTTAATTCTTCCATTGTTGCCGTTTCAAATATATCATTTATCAGATTAATTGTAAGTCGCGTAGGTCGATTTGCCTGAAACTCCTGCGATATTGTCTTTGTACTTCTGCTACATTTTCATACTTCCAATAGCATTTTATAATAAATTTTATTTTTTCAAAAGTTAATCTTATTCCACTCATTATTTTTCCGATTAATTACATCCTAGAAATAACGAAAAGTCAGAAAGTTATGATCCGTTAAACAGTGTTTTGGGGGACTCATTTTTGGGGGCAACCTGCATATATCTATACTAATAAAAGAAAGTTTTGCTCTGTGTGTTTGTTTGTTTGTCTGCGATATCTAGAAAAAAATTAGCCCACATAGAAGTCTGAAAAATTTAGGTGTGGATAGTCCAAGGTCTGGCCTGGTGCACCTGAGTCTCAGAATTTTAATACTTTGAAAATTAACAAAAATATCAATTAAAAACTGATCAATAACTCATCTCTTTCTTGCGAGCTGGCTTTCAGAACTCGCGCATGCTTTGGAATTTATTTAAGATTTTATCAAGGGCCCGAGCAACGCTGGGCGAGTCAGAAAGTATATAAATGAAAAATAAAGTTATTGACACGAATGACAAATCTTTTTTCTGGATTTAACCAAATGTCTTCTTTTTGTTTTTCTTATTATTATAGCTGCTTATAATACTGCTAAAAAACGATATATCAAAAAATATATTTCGATCTATTAAAATTTCGATATTTTAATACAGTGATCAACATCTTTATAAAAATATTACGTTAACGGTGTCTGTAACTGAACTGATCGTCATGGAAATGCATGAAAAACGTGTATTTTGTTTAAAATTTCTTTTCAGACTTTTAAGATGTTTTCAAAACATTTTTAATAAATATCTCTAAGGTAAACATTTCTAAACTAAAATATTCATAAGCTTTGCAGTTTTCCGTATTAGGATCGTGTTTAGAAACTTTAGAGAAGTTTCGGAATCTTTGTTCAATATGCAAGAATGAAAAGTTTACTAAGAATCTTTGAATATCGAAATTGCACAAACTACGTAATTTTGCAAACAGAGCAGAGATAGTATAATAAACTAGGTCATTTGCTGTTCAAAAATTAATTTTATTCTTTATTTCAAGTTCTGGTAAATAATTAGCTAATGGGATTTCTAAGCTGTCGAGACTATGGATAAACACTGCTGATGAAGCATTAGTGCATTGAAACTGCATTCAAATAAATGGAAGTTTCATTTAATTAAAGTATTTCAAAGAAACTTTGTGCGTTTCAAAACTATGCTTGACAAAATTAAATACAATTGAGAGTAAATAAAATCAAATGGATTAAAGATGGGCAATAGGTAAATAGCGAATAACTGGGAAAAAAACAGCATTAAATGATGTTATTTAACTCTCACGTTTTTTTTTTCACAAATTCTTTTTTATTGGCATAATTAAAATGATGTCCAAGTTTATGCTTAAAAAATGATTTATGTCATAAATGTGGCTTGGATGGTAAAGGGATATCACTCAAAATAATTTATTTAATAAAAGTTTGTAAAACACTGCATTTTATCATTTAAGTTAGCAGCCTCCATATGAAACTCAAATAAATGAGAAGTTTATGACGAATATATTCTAATTTTTTTTAGCTGCAAACTTTGACACAAAACAACCACAAATTTCAGTAATAATCTTTGCCTTATTTAATCGCAGAAATCTACGATTAAATTACGACTATATTTTAAAATATAGTGGTAACAAACACGCATTAATTAAAGGTGATTTCATATAAAATTACACGATATTATTCAATTTTTTTTTAACATCAATCATTTAATGATTATTTGTGCTACCATTTGTAAAGTATACTGAAATGTAATGAATACATTTCGTTGAATGAAAAATTATGATGAATTAAACATATACACATATGAACTTTTTTTAAATTTGTAAAAATTATTGAGGCAAATTATTTTGTTTTAAGTTCAAGAAAAAGTTCTTAGAACTTTTGAATATTTAGCTTTAAAGGCATATTTTGTCGGTACGTTAAAAGATAAATAGAAATAATTATAATTTCCTTGCTCAGAAGTTACCAAGTAAAGAAAAAACAGGCAAATATAGAGAAAATATACAGGGTGTTTCAGTGTCAGATTTATAAAATTTGAAAGGTGTTATCTATTTATTCAATCAAAAATACAGAGTATTTCACTTCAATCTGAGACTGGAGTTTTGCCTACACGCTCAATCAAAAATGGCGGCTGTCGTCTGCGGATTTTTTCAGCGTACGGTATCTTGAATTTAAATACCACTATTTTCTAATATTATTCTTCGTCTTATTTATTTGAAGAAAAATAAGGCGACGATTACCTGAAACAGCGGTGCTGAAATTAAAGAGATTGCACTATTGCTAACAAAAAATCCACCTTTCTTAATAAGATGACGACAAATAATTATTGTTAGTCTAATCAAATTACGGCAAAATATTCTAAAAACAAATCGCAAGGGACTGGAAGAAAATTCTGTTTTAGATGGGTTTCCATTTTACCAAGTACAATTGTAATCTGTTATTTCATTGAAACCGTGGAACATTTTTATTTAATTAGGATTTATTATATACAGGTGTTACTGCATTATACAGCAAAACATATAAAAACTAAATCACTAAAAAGTAAAAAAAAATCCGCGGTAGGTCTCTGTGTTGGCAGGTCAGGGCTTAATTTTCGCCGGAGTCAATTGGAACTCAGTTCCGGTACTTCTCTGTTTTTAGTAAATATTTAAATATTGGACAGAATTCACTGGAGCTCATAAACACTGCGCTCCGGAGCTCAGTGCAATAACGCAATCCTCCTTTCCCTCCCATCTCCAATCTTTTGCCTTATTTTGTATCAAAACACTTATAAGTGACGTGTAATGTGTCGCTCACGCGAGGCTAACGAAAAAGACGGGCTACCGCGGTGCATTCCACTTATCTTTTTTTACAGACCGCTAGAGTGACGTATTGCTCTTTTCGTACACCTTCATTGGTGCATTCGAGCATCACGTGACTCTGGCGGTCTGTAAAAAAAGATACGCGTAAAGCACCGCGGTAGCCTTTCTTTTTCGTTAGACTCGTCGCTCACGTAAGAGATGGAGATGAAACGGGCTCGATTTTTATTCTTCGGGTTTGGGCAGGCTCGAGCTCAATATGTCTTAAATTCAAAATTTTATTTATTTCCATTTCAAAACATTTTAATGCTATTTTGATCAGAATAAATAGTAAACAGAAATAGTCGTATTATATTCAGCATAGCTGCGAATTATTCTTTTTTGTGTTAACACAATTTCCGAATCATAATCCTGAGCTTATTTAAACGCAGAATTCTGCGATTAATTAACATTAAGATTAGGCAAAGGTTTCTATTTGGAAGTACTAATAACTAAAAAGTGGAATAGTTGATAACTAAGTATACGCAGATAGATGTATTTAATATTTTGCTAAAAATTTTTTTAATTTTGAAAATAATGTATGAAATATAAATATGCAGATTGGAGTGACGTCGGAGGGGGCGGGTAGCTACGGGGGTACTGCAGAATATTAGGGCTCCGGTACTTTTTTCTTAGAAATTAAGCCCTGTGGCATGTATAATTGAATGCTTTTCTCTCGGTCGCGTCGTGACCATGAAAATTTTCCATTAAAGGCAGTTTTCCGTTCTAGACAAGATCCGCTTGAAAAGTTTTACTATATAAGTTACCTAAAAAGTTCTGTTAAAGTAGAACTTAATATTTTCATATATTATGTTACACATAAACAGTGTGATTTCTATGAATCAGCGATGCAGCAACATGCAACAAAACAAGGGTCTACTGCACTTATTCATATAATGTGCGATCCTTTAAATTCGACGTAATGAAAACTATTTGAACATACTTTGCTTGAAACATACGAAAATTTGCATACTCACACAGTGACTAGATAAATATTTGACACCCATTAAAACGTTTGATTTATGAAGTTAAATGTTGCTATGAATTCTTTCGAACTTTAGTGTGTTCTTGAGAAGTTTTAAAACTTTGTGTATTTGAATATGAAGTTTAGTCTCAAGGAAATTTTATGATCAAACATTTTAAAATCCGGTAATTTTATAAGATAAATGATGTTTAGTCAATAAAATATATTTTTTCTATTTGGAAGTTAACTACATTTCGCATAATAATCATGTAGTAAACATATTATGTTTAATACTAAATATATATATATATATATGACTGTAATATACTAGTCATAATTAAAAAGTAAATAATTTTTCTTTTTAAATATTTTATTATTTTTTTCTTTTTTAAAGGATATTTTCAGTATAAAAATAACTTTTCTAGGAAAATTCAAGTAAAGTACAATTTCAAGGATAGAAAACGAAAAATTGTTTTTCGTTTTCTATTTTTTCTAACATAAATGCGATACGTTTCAATTTATTTAGTTAGTTTACTAAATGTAAACAAAAGCATCAAAACTTGAATTTGTGACAATCTATACAGGGTGTACCAAAAAGATTGAAACGCTCTTTAAGTTTTTACCTGTTGGAAACACCTAAGCAATTTCAATTGAAAAAGTGTTCAAAATAAGATAGGACTTGTTGATGAAATAGTCCTGCCATTAATTGTGAAAAAGTTACACTTTTTTACATTTATATGGTGCAGTCCAATTTTCCTATAAGTTACATTTAGAAAAAAAAAATCATAATCAGACCAGAAAAAATAGTAAATATTCCATTATTCAATGACCAAAATACACCGAGTAACGATATTTTGAATTTTATAAAATTTAAGCGTTGTCCGGCATTCAAAAGTCGTCTCTCTGTTTCTAATGCATAAAGATCCTGAATTTCATAGATTTTTAAAGTACCATAACTCTGTGAGTTTTGGTCATAGAAGAATGGAATTCTTATTGTTTTACTTATCAGAGCATGGGAATTGTTCTTCTAAACAAAACGTATAGGACCCAAGGAACGTATAAAAATTAAAAAGTGTAATTTTTGGAAAATTAATCGCAGGACTCTTTCATCAACATAAATTTAAATCCCACTTTATCTTGAATGCTTCTGAAATTTACATTGCTCATAGATTTTGGTTGTTCTAAAATTATTCTTAGCCTTAACATTTTGAAAAAACATATTGTTTATCTTTAAAAATTAGTAAAAAAGACAAATATTTATTTGATAAATGGTTGAATATTAAAATTGTTTTATTTGATATGTGTGAAATATTCAGTTGATCTCATCACGCAATTATGATTTGTAGCATTTCTAATTTTTATAACAAAATACCGAAAAATATGTGAAATAATATCTAAACTGTTTATTACAAACTATTAAAAAATAATAAATACCCCAAAGGGAACCAAAGACATAAATGGGTTAACAAAAATTATTAGAGGTTTTACAAATATATACGTTAATTGATAATTTTAAATTCTAAGAGATAATCATGCGTTATTTCTATTCGTTTATCCAAAAGAAACAAACATAGAGATAAAAGATAATGCTGTGAAAATATCATAAATATTATATTTGATGATATCCGAAATGTTCACACAGAATGAAAAATATTACGTAAATGAAGGGTGAAATGGATACCGTTATTAGATATCTATGACTTATTGCCAAGTCACTTTCGGAGTGGTGTTGCAGTAAGAGTACCAGAGAATAATAATTCTTGTTTTGAGTCTATATTTGTTATCATTAATAAGGAGTATTATCTTTCTTTCTTCTTTTCCTTTATCTTATGGGGCATCTCAGTTGTGAGAAAAATAACTTTCAAAAGTTTCTGAAACATAAAAGAAATAAGTAGATAAGCATTGATTTTTGGCATCCTTATGGGGTAAAAAACAAAACAAACTGATTTTTCTAAGATGATTTGATTTTTTAAAATAGTTTCAAGTTTGTATTTATTGACTCTTTAATTGATTATTTTTTGAAGATTCTTTAACCCTCGAACGCCCATAAGTAAACTTATAATTATTTTACATTCATAGGTTCTATTCTACAGTTTTCAGTAGAAAAAATAGTAATATTTTTTTTTAATTAAAAGTACATGTCTCTTATGTATGGCTAAAAAGTTTAAGAGAGCATCACAGCAACAAAAATTAATCAAACATTCGAAATCTTACAAATATCAAATCAACATTTATTTAACTTTAATATTCAGGCTTAAGAAATGTGAGACTTAAGGCTTTTTTGACATTTTTATCCCTAAAAGAAGATCAACCTTGTTCTAGCTTCTTTGAGGGAGAAAACAAAAACTCTGGAAGAGTATCATATCTAAAAATACAAGAGATAAGTTAGACAAAATCTCTTGGAATGATTAGACAAAATCTCGTAGATCCCATTAAAGGCGACACGGTACATATTCACTTAAAACCTAGCCTAGAGTTTTCTTCATTGACGTGTCACTGGTCGGATCTCAATAGGCGTTGACGGTTACGTGTATTACACAAAATTAGAAACGTAGCATTTTAGTAAATTTTAATGTATTCCAATTCTATCAATTTGATTTTAATTTTAATAGATATGAAGATCTTATAACACCATCGTATATTAGGTAGATTTCATTGCGAAAAGCTACTTATTGCAGCCGTTCGGAGGAAAGCAATTCGAAAAAATTTTGGTATATTTTCACCGACCATCACCCCCAGACCCGCAAACCACCCTCCGTTCGAATGTTGATTTATATATCCACACACACACACACACATACACATATATATCTATATATATATATATACACATACATATATATCTGACACATGTCATGCTGCAACTCTCTTATTTATGAATCGATTTGGATATGACGCAGTATGCGTGTAGGCCATACCAAGGTTTCGACCGAGTTCATTGGCCAGCGCCATCCGTCATCTTATTTCAAAATGGCGGCCAGTTTAAAAAAATTAAATTTTTTAAAAATTCAAAAAATAATTATAAATTGAAAAAATTGCTTATGTTAAGTATTAGAACGTGATAAAAGGATTCTGAAGCATTTTTTGTTTTTGCTAGTTCTTAAAAAATGGCTGAGATATGGCAGTTTGAATTTTTTGGGTGGCTGAGATTTTGAAACAATCTGATATTTGTTATGATGTAACTCTCGTTTTTATGAACCGATATGAATGGGACTGATCATGTGTACAGAACATACCAAGGTCTCGACCGAGTTGGTTGGCCAGTATAAAAATTATGAATTGCAAAATATGTTTCCGTTAAGTGATACAAGGATTCCGGAACATTTTTTGCTTTGGCTTTATCTTAAAAAATGGCAGAGCTATGGCAGTTTGAAATTCTAGGGTGGCTGACATTTTGAAACAATCTGATTTTTGTTATACTGTAATTCTCATGCTGAAACTCGCATTCAAATTCAATATTAACGAAAACAGGGATTGAATTTTCTATAATCGAGTTCCAAATAATTTATATTCGGGTGTTTGAGTAAAATGAGTTGAATTTTTGAAAACATGGACTATGAAAGCTAACTTTTCCTTCCGGTACAGGTCGGAAGGACATTTTTTATATGCTTTACATTATTATACATACATTAACCTATAAAATACACTATCATTGTCACTATCATGAACGCTTCTTGTGGAAAACATTAAAGTGATTTAAATGAAATTCATTAAGATGTGGCAAATAAACCTATGTTTTCTGATCTTGTGTAACACGTTTAAACGATTTTCAAACAAAAATCAATCAGAGAGGTTATTAAAATACATCCTAAATTATAATGAATCAATTAAAACAATGTAGACAAGAACGAAAAATCGTGCATGAAACATAAATTATAAAACTCTTTCCAACACTATATCGGAACTGTATAATACTGTATCGGAATTTTACCGCATAAAAAAGTGGAAGAATTTAGCAAAAATTCAGAAAACGCACAGCAACTGAAAACGTGCTTTCAGAAATAACCATCCAAACGTATCTAACTCCTTTCATAGCCCTGTATATGAATTTATTTATATTCTACAAAAATATTTTAGTACAGTAAATAAGCTGTAAAACGATAACTCAATTAAAATACATCTTAAGAAATTCACGTTAATGCACAGTAATTCTTACGAATTGTTTTGTGCATCCCTTTATATGATCTATAAAATTAATACGCACTACATAGTACACAAAATATTAGTTAAAACACAAGTCAAAACTAAAAACGTACTTCCAGCATTTGTCGCTCATGTAGACAGTGCTGTAAACAAAATGAATGACAAATGCTTTGCACTCCACATGTGCTACAGGAAGCATATTTTACTGAAGCTGAGAAATGCATATCAATTTTATTATCCTTGAAGTAGTATAACATAATGAAGACACACCACAAACGATATTTCGTAATACAGAATAATATAACGGGATTATTTTGAGTGTCGCTGTAGACAGTAAAATTGAAATCATAAACACTTTTCAACTGTGTTTAAAAGTGTTAAAAAAGGAAAAAAAAAATTAGAATCTGTCGGAGGTTGGCGGGTGGCAAAAAATAATGCTTATCTACCGACTTTCACAATAACATTGTATAAAATAATTTTCAATCGGCTCTTTATTTTTCAATTCCTGACGAATACAAAAAAAGTTTGTTTAGTTGTTATTCTAGAATTTTATAATATAAAACAATAATATAGAATAAGAATTACATGTAGTTTCGTGTTTCATAATAATTGTAAACACAAAACTTGTTAATAGTTAAGAAAATATTAAATTATATAATTTTTTTATCGACCACTGAGAAACATTCACCCAATCTTATACATAAAATATTTCACGCTGATGTAGCATAAATGATTCATGCGGACATACAACGTAAATAATTGAAATAAAAAAAAGTTGAATGAAAAAAAAAATAAAACGAATAATGAAATTAATCTATATAGAATATATGCGTAATTACATAATTATAAACCCTAGAGTGTATTTTTTATTAAGCGTTGTATTTTTTGCAATTAATAATCATTAAAATAAGTGTATTTTAAATGGTAGTGATTTTCTTTGTTTAGTATCATGTTTTTAGTATTCCAAATAATGGAGCTGACACAAATGAAAGTTGAAAACACATACTCAACATTATGATAAAAACAAATTACAGAAGCAGCTATCAATATTGTTTCTGTAATTGTATTTATATTTAACACGATTAAGATACCTTAAATGAAGGAATACACTTAGTTTTTCGCAATCTTGTAAAACATAATTAACGAAGTAGAAGCCTGTTTTTTTTCCACAAATATTTAACAAAATACAGACGAGTGTTTTAAAAAGTGGTAATTCTTTTTAGTATTTTATTTCTAGTAATCTAAATAATGGCGATGACACCAATGTACGCTGAAATACATTTTCAGCATTGTCATTAAATAGAGTACAGATTCGTCTATATATTTTTTAATCTTAAGTACTTTTTTTAATCTTTGAAAATCTCTTAAAACCGAAAAAGATACCATGATAAAATATAAACACGAACACAAATAGTTTTTTTGAAATTCTGCGAAACATAATTTACCAGCCAGAAGCATGCATATTTGCTGCGGAAACTTCACAAAATTACAGGCTTTTAATTTGTTAATCATTAAGTGGGTTTTCAGTAGTAGTACTTTTCTTTATTTAATATTTTATTTTTAGTAATTCAACTAATGACGATTACACCAATGTAAGCTTAAAACCCTTTTACGCCAATATCAATAAAATAAATTTAAAATTCAGATATTTATATTGCAAAGATAATTGTAAATATCTCAAGCACGAGCAAGATACCATGATAAAACATATACATTAATCCAAATAGACTTTCGCAATTTCGAGAAACATAATTAACCAATCAGAAACTTTTATTTTTGCTTCGAAATTATCGCGAAATAAAAGTTTCTTATTTGTAATCTTACTATACATGTACCCATACCTGAAACCATGTTTTAATAGCCTATTTTAGTTCATATATCACAATTCTGTTTTATTGCTTTATTTAAAAGATCTTACAAGTAGCTATCCAAAACACTACTTGTTTTTCTCAATCATTGAAAGTGTGTGTTAATTCAGCTGTCAAGCCGGAAGTGTGTATTTAAATAACGGTAAAATTTACTTAAATAACCAAAATAAAGAAAACATCTAATATTGAGATTAATGAAGTTAGAATATATAAAACTGGCACTTTTCAAAAACTTCAGGCCAATATTTCTAATATATTTTCAGAACAAAAAACTTTAAATGAGTTATTCCGAAAACTGGATTTTTATCAACAATCAGTTACGAAAAACGTTCCATTTTCAAAAATTATGGTTATATTTATACAAAACGGATTGCCTATATTTTACACGTGTTTGTGCGTGTAATGAAATGTAGGTTTAAATATCTTATAAATTCTAGAATGTTTACAGTTATTTTAGTAAATTAAAACTCAAGAAATTTTATGAAAAATCTTAAAATTGACAATTTGAATTGGCATCACCAAACTACATAGTACATTCCTTGGAATTTCCAAGAAGTTCTAGAATATTTCTATTTAATATTTAAATCGCATTGTTTAATTTCAGCCTTTGTAATATTTTCCTCCAATTAATAAAGTGAAATATTCTGTTGAAAGTTTGTGGTAAAACTGTACGCACTCTGGGCATAACTATGTAAGTTTTGTTTTATGATTCAGACTTTAAGTCATTACATTATTAGTATGTTCAAATTGTATGCTTATTAACACTATTATTTTGTTCGTCGTGCAAACACTTTTAGAAAGTATCAAATATTAGATTACTTTTTCTGAAAATTTTAAAAATAGAAAGAAATTGAAATAAAAATACTTTTTTTACAATTTAAATTGTTTTTTAAGATACTAATTTATTTAAAACAATCATTATTATAATCATGTTTGCTTTATTTTTTTTAAACGGGTGTCAAAAGTAATGGAATACTTAAAATTTAATATATTAATACCTTCCATCTTTCTTACAAAATTACAATTACTGAAAATATCAATATTCATAATTTTTGTTTCTTTACAGTTCAAATTAAAGAAGTGTTTCAAAACGAAATTCAAATATTTAATTTCGAAAATCTTAAGCATGTAATAAATATCGTTTCACATTAGAAATGATCAAAGGTATTTTTTTCTCATTTTGTATCCTTATAAAATACCAAGAAGGAGACTGAATTACATCTAAACATGACGTCACAACTCTACGATGATCGATTTCAAAATCAATAGATTCCCCTTTTCATAATTATAAGTTAAATAGATTTTTAAATATGTTTCCAAGAATTTTCTGTATGGAACTATTGATAATCTTAAACAAATTTTTCCAACGCTCTTTTAAGCCACATTCTTTAAATATTCATATTTTCAGTATTTTAAGACATCTGTGAAGGTCCATAAGCTAATATTTTGAAAGTTCTTTGGTCATTTTATTGGATATAAACCACACTATGTTTATGTTTATGCCAAGACATGAAACAAAATCTATTAAAAGAGAAACTATAAAGGTTAATGCACACCATTAGAATTCATTTCAAGCAAGATGTGCAATAATTACGTCTGCATAATGTTTGAGAAGAATTAGCATATAAAATATACGCGTTTGTTATATTTTGAAGAAAAAAAACTTTAATTAAGGAATTTTATTTTGGTAGTACAGATAGAGATCAAACATATACAAAAAGAAGAAAGAAAAATCATGCGTCACGAATAGATTTTGAAGCACTTTCAGACAAATTCAGAATACATTTTAACGCGATTTCGTTTTTGATATGATGAAAGAAGATCTGTAAAACGCAGAATATAATTAAAAACGCACATCCGACAAACACCAATTGTAGATAGACATGTATCTAATTCATTTGCACAGGACTGTATGAATTTATTTATATTCTACAAATATCTGTTAATATATTAAAATATATTTCAAGTGAAAAATATATAACATAGCTAAAACACATTTTAAGCAATTTGTAGACGTTCAGTAGAAGTTAAAACTTGCAGCCCGGTATATAAGCTAATATAATTTATACACACCACGTAATATACTAAAATTCTGTTGAGCTTTAAAACGCATATCATAATTGAAAACACAATTGCATGTTTTCAAGGTATTTTAATGATGTTACGATACCTTTAACATAATGAATTTGATATGCGTTACTGAGGTGCATTACAACAGGTTTCCTACATCTTTACTCATGCATTTTCTCATGCATAACTGAATTATTTTTTGTGTCCCTGTAAATTAAAGACAAAAGTTTTATCACTTTTTTCTTTATCTCGACACTTTTATCTTTAAAAGTTTTCCTACAAAAAAAAAAAAAAAAAAAAAAAAAAAATGTTGGAAACCTGTTGTAATGCATCTCAGTGACGCATATCAATTTCATTATGTTATTAACATCATTAACATCATTATTAACATCATTAAAATACCTTGAATATATGCTTCACCAATAGGCCATAATGCATCGATATAATTTGTATGTCCTTGTAAACGGACTATTAACGCTCTACTCTGCATTATTGATATGAAGCGTACTATAACAAACCACAATAACATATACAATTTACGTGAAAAAATCCAAGTATATTTACAAGAGTTCGAGCAAAAAGAGACAAATGGCAGATAGACAAATGAACTAAGCCATAAACACTCTTCAACTATCTTGGAATGTGTTAAAAAGATAAAATTAGAAGGCAAATAAATAATCTTTAAAATATTAAATGCAGTGTATAACACAGATTTAAGCTTTCCTACAAAGAAAAGATGTAGGAAACCTGTCGTAATGCACCTCAGTAACGCATATAAAATTCATTATGTTAAAGGTATCGTAACATCATTAAAATACTTTTAAAACATGCTTCTCCAAAAGTCTATAATACATCGAAATTATCTATATGCCCTTGTAAACGAACTATTAATGCTGTACTCTGCATTATTGATATGGAGCGTCCTATAACAAACCACAATAACATATACCAAATACGTGAAAAAATCCAAGTATATTTACGAGAGTTCGAGCAAAAAAGAGATAAATGTCAGACATATAAATGAACTAAAACATAAACACATTTCAATGATCTTGGAATGTGTTAAAAAGATCAAATTAGAAGCCAGATCAATCATCATTAAAATAAAAAATGCTGTGTATCACTCAGACTTTAAAATACTTGGCAGACGATAACGGTACAGATAGAAATAAAAAAATCAAAAAGTAAAAATCTAAGGAGAATTGCGAATATATATATTCTGATGCAACTTAACTTTTAACTAATTTAACTTCAACTGATATTATTTTTCTATGTTCAACATAAAATGAAACGAGTGTTTTTCATTTAGCACCAAGATTAATCTGATCTTACGGTTTATTTCTTTTTAAAACTTTCCAATGTAGTTGAAGCGTGTTTATGACTGCGGTTTCCTCGACATTTTCTGTATGACCGTGTTCTGACTGCGTAAATATACTTGGATTACCATGAGCTAGGTAAAAGATATTCAGGTTTACCACAGAACATTACCCATTTGAAATGTAATATGTAGCATTTATAGTTCGTTTACAGGGACACGCAAAATAATTCCGTCACGTTATGAGGAAAAATCGTTTCCAGTGTATTTTAATAAAATTACACTATTTCAAGCATACCGAAACTCAAACATACTGATACATTATTGAGATGAAAAACAACAATCTTCCGGTATAATATGCAGTGAATGACATTTCGCATTCACTTACAGGCACACACAAACGTATTACGTTACATTATGACCTACGGGGAGAAATGCTGCACTATTTCAAACATAATGAAATTGATGTGCATTGCTGACGTGCACTACAAGATGCGTACTGCAGAATATGGAGAGAAATAAAATATATCTATCCATTTACAGGATACAACAAGTTGGAAATTGTACGTTAAACGTGACGTAGGAGGTGCGTTCGTTTTGTAACTAGTTTCACAATGTAAAAAAATCATCCTTATTACTTCAGTGAAATGAATTATATCATCTGCTATGAGCAAAATGAATATATATTTTTTTCTTATTACGTAGGCCACGTTTACAAATGCGACTTTTTTTTTCTACACCAGACAGCAGTGTAAAATTCCCCATGGAGATCTTGCCTTGCGAAAGATTACGTCCATGTTTTAATATTGTGACTCATAATGAACGAATCCCCTGTGTTTATTTACTCTAATGGATTGAGATATTTGGCTGTTAACGTAATTTCCGTTGAAATTATCTCAGAATTTATACATTTTTTAATGTAAGTCATCTCTCACACAAACAATTTTTTTCAACAATCTTTCTAAAAATGTAATTTTTAAGCAATTTTATTCGAAAAAATAATTTTGAATAAAAAATGGCGGCCTGGCATATGAGAAAAGAAGTGGTTTGCCCGTATTTGTTTTCGTCAATCACATGACTTGCGCTTTTATTATATAGATTAGGTACGATAGGATTTAATAGAATAAAGAAAACTCTTATTAATATCTTTTTAAGTAATCGATTTTCATAACTTAATCGATTTTCAACCAGTTTGAAATGACGCGACAAAATTCTACAACGATAATACATATTAAATTTCAAACCGTTCGGTTGGATAGTTTTGCGCTGTTATATGCGGACAGGCGGACAGACAGACTGATGGACCAGACGACGACTATAGGTGCTACGTATTTATATAATTACGAACGCACCTAAAAAAAGATTAGGTTACAGTAATATCCATGAGCACATACTGATAGCTGGAAGTTCGTTTTCAGATGCGGCATGCGTTTTAAAGCTTAAGAAAATTTAGCACGGTATGTGGTGTATGTAATTTTTATGGCTCATACAAAGAGATGCACAAAAAATTCCATGAACATTACTGTCTAAGGGCGTGGATTGTTTAGATGTGTTGCATTTGTTAT
The DNA here is from genome assembly GCA_963931845.1 of Maratus michaelseni. NCBI lineage: Eukaryota > Metazoa > Arthropoda > Arachnida > Araneae > Salticidae > Maratus > Maratus michaelseni. The sequence goes on from OZ007586.1 coordinate 142,405,578, forward strand.
GCATTTTCTAGCTTAACAATTTTTGTTAGTATATACTAAGATATGTTTGTATATAAATAAATTCATATACTGGTCTACGAAAAAAAACAAAATTTTTTGCATTCTATTAATGGTAATTGATAGAAGTGGGATTTTAGTTGAGTTTTGCTTTTTCTATACGAATTAGATTTTTACATAATATGTGTCTTGCATAAAAATGTGTAGATCATATACAAAGCTGCACAAAATATTTCTAGTAACCATATATGGATGTTAGATATTCACAAAAAATTTCAAATGTGTTTTACGTTTAATAGATGAATTAAATGTTAATACACCATGTGGAGTGCAACAAATCTAAAAATCACGTACACAGCTGCTCAAAAGTATATCTTATCCACTGTGGGCATTAATTGTTGAAATTAGATATTCAACTGTGTTAAGAATTTTCTAAATTGTTTATTTAGATATGTTATTTTATCTTATTAATCAGTAAAGTGTTGTTCCAGTATTCTAAAAGTGTAAGAAAGTGTTTCATAATCGATGTGTCACGTATGATTTTATTTCTTGTTTTTATTTTTACTTTGCTCAGGGCAATTAATTTTAAATTGTGAAAACTCTTCCATATATACTTTCATTATTGTATTAGACAGTGTATAAAAATGCAGGATGTTATCGCTTTTTAAACGGTTTAAATATAGATTTTTTTCAAAAATGAGCATTTTCGACAGCTTTTCAATCAAAAGGGGGAGGTGGTTTTTATATGAGATTTGGAGATATACATACGGAATCTTAAAATTAAAGAAATGATCGCCAATATGATTAGAAAGGACATTTTAAAATCTGGAACATTTCATTGAATATTTTTTTAGGATGTTGTTAGTTAAAAGTACAGTGAATTCCAGAAATATTTTTCGAAATAAAGCCAGAAAATTTGCTTAAAAAGGGTTTCTTGTTTCTAAATGTCTTTTATTAGTTAAAAGTACAGTGAATTCCAGAAATATTTTTGTACCTAAATCCAGAAAATTTGCTTTAAAAAGTTTCTTGTTCCTAAATTTCTTTATTTGTAACTGGTTGTCATTTCTTCAAATTCCAGACTCCATATAACATAGATCAGTGTAAAAAAAAAAAAACAACTTAAAACGACTTATAGAGACAATAAATAGAAAAGCCCTTGCTTGCTAAATCACATAAGAACACTACTTTCCCCTTTTGAGTTATAAGCTGTCGGAAATTTGACATTTTTAAACATTTGCGTTGTTATGAGGGAAAAGAGATAATAGCCTGACTTTCTTTCTGGACATGTTCGGAGATAGAATTAACCCATACAAAACTGGATACTCTTATTTTTTCCCCTTCATAAGATGCAAATTTTCAATAGCTGGCACTTTGGTAATATTTCGGTATATTTTAATGTGCTATTTCTTTAAAAAATTCCGATAAATTCACTTAACAGTTACATGAACTAGTTGAAAAAGTGACCATATTTTAGATCATTTTGATTTTTTTTTTGCTTATTTAATTTATAAAATGCAAGATTTTATAAATATTTGAATTTTGAAAAATCCTCTTTTTCAATTAAAAATATTTTTAAGATACAAATTTTTGAAAATGGATTCTAATTTCTTTTGTGTATACGTATCCACATACAAAGTATGGAAAATATAAAAAAAATGTAGTGTTTGTCGGTATTCAGCAAAATGACCCGAATTTGCGTAACTATTGGATTTATTAGATTTATTTTTTCCGAATTTATAGTATAGATACGGCTAAAACTGTTGAAGCACATTAAGATCGCTTCAATAATTCCATGGAAAAATATACTTCTAAATAAGTTGTTTTCAATAAGATTTCGCAAATTATGCTTTCTCCTTAAATGATTATGCGACGAATGAAGAAGTCACAATTTGGATATAGTAATTATAATTGTGCGATTTGCGGTCGTTCAAAACATCCTAGTGTCGTTGCATAAACTGGCTTTGTTTTTAAATTAATCGCAAGAAAAACTTCAGATGCAGCTAAAATAATTTGAATTTATCTCCCTGAATTAAGAAAATGATGAAACTTTGCTTTTTCTTGGAAATGGACTAAATCTTAGTTAAAATTATTTATAAAGACAGTTACATTTAATTTAAAATGTCTTACGTCCAATACTACTGTCTACTGTCTTTAATTTTTTTAATGATCATAAAGTTTGTCTGGGAAACACTTCTCCCTTTTCATGCCAAATATTAATTATGTAAAATTTGAAAGCTATCTTTTTATAGAAATAGTCAAATTATAAATTAAAAAAATTAAAACAAAAATGGAAATGGTAAGGTAAAACATAATATAAAATACAATTCCGAGCATATTCTGATGCAACGCATCAGAATATTTCTCATCTACGGATAAAATATAAATAAATGTTGATTAGCAATGTTTTAAAAATATAATACTTTCGTGAACTTTGTAGATTAAATAACAATTAAAAAAATGTACAAACGTCAACATAATTGTTATTGCTCTGTTAATACTTTCGATCTAAAATATGCAACAAAATACCACATTTTTTTTAGCATTTTCTAGTATTAGTTTGTTTCAAAAGATTAATAGAAAATATTCTTTACGCTTCAGATACTAAATCTGACAAATTATCGAACGCCAGCAGAAGTTTGCTTTATACCATTAGAGTGTAAATTGGATTGTAAACCTATTAGAATGTCAAATGACTCAAAGGGTTATAGGGTATATCGGGTTAAATATAGTCGTATTTGGTTGAATTAAATATTCAATTTTATCTAAAAATATGAAAAGTGAGGCCGAAAAGTCCGTATGAATTTTGAAAATTCATAAAATGTAACAAGTTGTCTACGCGTAGTGCAAATTTCGCCATAAGATTAATCAAAGCATAGGATTTTTTCGTTATAAAATAAAAAGTTCAGGTACTACTAAGTTCCATGTTAATAAAATACATAAAATTTTTTTTAATTTTACAACAGGTAATATATTTGCGCTTGGGACTACTAAATTGTATAATACATCTTCACATGTAAATAAACATTTGAGTTTCCAACTGGGCGAAAAATGTCCAGACGAGGATTCCAACGACGGACCTCTTGGCTGAAGCTGGCAATACTTTGCCAAATGAGATATCCTGGACGAATCTGGATGACATAATTTACCCAGCTAAACTTATTGATCACACCATCTGGTCTGACATTTGAATCAGCTCAACAGAATAAATCGGAGGTTATGGAACACCACTAAAAGCTGGATACGTAATTATACTTGATTAATTTTAGCACAATTATTCTAATTGGTAAATAAATCATATCAGTTGTAATTTTCCAACTTTGCGAAAAATGTCCAGGATTTGAACCAAGGTTCTGAACGAACAGGTTCGAACAAGCTGGGATTCGAACTCGTTCGAATCCTGGATTGGACATATTTCCCCCAGTTACAACTCATATTATTTATATACCAATTAGAATAATTGTGTTAAAATTAATTTAGTAAATAAACATTTGTTGTGTATATGTTTTATATCTTTACGAATACGAATCTTATAAGTGCCACCTAACGGTCAAAATATGAATTATTTTCTTTCTTTTGCCACAAAAAATAGGAATCTTTGACATGTCACATGATGCAAAACCCACTTTCATATCGATAATCTTCCTTTTTTAAGAATTTCTAAATTTTATACAGACTTTTTGAAGATTCTGTATTTAATCTATAATAATATGGCGTAAAAGCTATAATCGTAGACGTTCATTAAGTAGAAAACATAAATATGCCTAGACGAGTGCACATGTAGTATTTACAAGCGAAACCAGTTTTCGTAACGGTTACGTCAAAGATATTTATTTCTACTGTTACGTGCCACAGCAAATATAAGACTGGGATCAAATATTTAGCAACCAACAGGGAGAAACGTTAAAGAAAGTGTCTCCGATCTGCTGCGATCAAATAGTGGAGAAGGTCAGGTAAGTAGAAAAGGAGGAAATCAATGTGTAAAAGAAAGATGCTTTGCTACAATTTCAGTAAGTATTAAAATTGAAAGTGTAATTTTTAAAGGTTTAGATCTGTTTAAATGTAATTTTTAGTGATAAGAATATTAATTTTTAAAGATATATTATTCGATATATGTACTATTACAAGTTTTAGAAACTGTATTGCAATATGTCTGAAGATGTTTTCGAAATACAGGGTCATCGAAAAAGGTTGGACAAAATTGAAAGAATCATAACTGTAAAAGTAATTGAGAAAACGCAGTTATTATCTTTCCGCAGTAATCGGCAATTATCCAAGATTTGTTAGATGTAGCTGTTTTAAAGTCGTGACATTCAGAGGAAGCGTATAAGCAATTGCACAGTGAACGAGACCATCGTGCTGTTCTACCTTTTAAGGTGATTCTGGAGTAGAAAGCGTATAAGTCTAAAACTATAGGAGGTATGGGAAAAATGTGAATAAGAAAGTTCTGCAGCGTAGTCTATTTAGTAGGAAAGGGTTCATTATGTACACGAATAGTCTAAGCAAAAAGTGAAAATGGTGAATGGGAGGTGCGATTTGCATTTTCAGATAATCAATTCTACGCGTCATCTGAATATCAGTACTTTCAAACAGCTACATTTAACAATTTTTGGATAAATGCCACGTGCTTTGGAAAGAAAATAATTGCGTTTACTCAATTACTTTTAGAGTTATGATTCTCTCAAATCTGTCCTACCTTTTTCGATGACCCTGTATTATTGTCTATCCATCCCTCTGGGGTTAAAAACGTTTCCCCCTTCCTGCACTGTAAAATAATTCAAATGTATCTTATTCTAAGGAAAAAATAATATAACCATGAACAAAAATATACAATAACCTCTACCGAGTTACCCATGACAACTAAAAACGTTCTTTATCATTAGAAACCTCAGAAACCAATATTCTTTTCAAGGTTTATAGAAGCATTTATCAAAACAATTTCTTTTGCTGACACTAATTTTTGGAAACATTATAGAGTAGTTTTTGTAGTGTATAAATTAGTTTTCTCAACCCGAAATAAGTTTTTTAGATGCTATAAATTCTTAATCAACATTTTTATGTTCTACAGACAAACGTTATAAATTAACATTAATGTTAACATTAAAATTAATATTAATTTTTTATTCTTTCATGAATAAGTTCAATTACGCAGCTGGAAATGTTTAAGAATTGATTCCATCATAAAAACTGATATTCCTGTGTGAAAAAACTGATTAATAAACAATAAAAACTATTCGGAAACATTTTCGAAAATCAGTGGCAACAAACGAAATGTTTTTATTTTATACACTCTTCTTTAAAACTAGATATATTGATTTCTAAGGATTCTAAAGATAAGGAATACTTTTAGAAGAAATCGGTCTCGGGAAAGGTTTTTGTATATTTTCTTTCGTGGTTATATTGTATTTTTGTAGATAAAAAATATTGCCCTTTTTTACGGTTTAGCAATGTGACGGGCTCAGTCCGTTCTTGTGATAACGATCTCGGCTCCAAAACGGGCTCTGCCTCGATTTTCATACCAGTCTTCGAGCTCGGGCGGTGTTGGCAGAAAATGAAAATTATACTTTTTTCACAAATTGAAAAAAAAAAACCTTGATATTTGAGAACCAACAATATGGTCTAAGTTTCTTAAAGTGTTTTACAGTCCTTTAAAATCAGTTTGAAAGGGAACTGAATTCTGATTGATAAGATATAAGGAGAAATACTTGATTCTGTGTACAGTCAGTGTTGGTAACATAAAATGCTTTGGGATACCCCTTGCCTCGTCTTTATGCCATAATTTTACGATGATATTTTAAAAGAATAAGAATAATGAATTTTTATGATTTCTGCCAGTGATTGGGTATAAATAACAAATTTGTTATTTTAAACAGATTTTCAGGAACATGAAAATCACGAAACATTGTCCGGATAGATTATTTAGGATTTATACTTATTTCTACGCAAGAAGATATTTTTAAATGAGAAAATTAATCTTGAAACAATTTTAAAATGTTACTAACAATTTTGTATTCATTATTTTTTGTATCGAGCTCGAACGGGAGTGGATATCAGATCGTCGGGCTTGTGCTCCTAAAAAAGAGCCCGAGTTCATCTCTAACCCCTGCCTCGTGTATATTGTTACGACATCAAAATCTGATTACACAGTCACTCTTCTTGGAATATAACCTTGCATGCTGCGGGTTGGGTAAAATTCAAAGGGGTGGTTCACTCAGCGTTGAGCGCTGTCTCATTTAACATAAATACGATACAGTATCATGAGGTAAGATTCTACGATACAGATTCATGAGGTAATTTCTCTTACCTTTTATGCTCCAATGATTTTTATTAATCCTTATTTAATTAACTCAGTGGTGTGTCCTTTGTGATCTGGCATAGTTATTTCTTCTTTTTATTCACAGAAGATAAAGCTGGATTTTTTGTGTTAAGTTATGCTATTATATTATGAAGTAGCAAAGACGGATAGTTGGATATAAACAGGCATATTAAACTTATTAATAACATTCACAAATACTACAAAATACCATTCTAGGTAGGTTGAATATATTATTATCATGGAGCATTTTTAGCCCTTGGCTAATTACATGTTTCACAGATCTAAAGAATAAAAATTAGAGTTGTAGATAAAGCATTCATAGATCATTACTCTTGTCACGTGATTACTGGAAAAAACACTTTCATAATGTTGGTGAAATAGGATGCAATCAACACAATTTATAAAGTTTATAGACCATTAAGAAAGTCCTGTAAAAGTTCGGTGTTGGATAATTATCTTTAAAAACACTTAATATTTTGTAGATTATAGTCTGATGGGAAAAACATATTAAGTCACTTTGGAGTTCTTTCTGTGTAACGTTTTGTAGGCCTCTGTTGCCGTGATGGAGTATCTTTAATTGGTTTGTAGATTTATTGCCATTTCCTTGGTTGAGTGTAAGTTTCGGATAATTCCTTTGAAAGAGATTATTATTTCTAATATAATTAACCGTAGAGTTTTTTTACTCTGTACTATTCACCACTTTGTTTAACTGAATATGTTTATCATTAAATTTCATCAAATATATGATTATTTTTTAAAACTATCTTAGTATACAATTTAGAACAAAATTTTGATTCTTTGCAAGCTGTTTAGACTCAAAATTACATTTTAAAAGAAAATTTCCAGCAAGCACGAAATGAATTTGAATGTTGATGTACTAAACAATCCATCTCACGAAAACTTCTAATACCTTATTTTTGGGGGTTTTTATTTATTGAAAATAATGTATCTCACAATATAATGCAGAACAAAATTTAAATTTTTTGAAAGTTTTTCGAAACTTAAAATTTTAATAAATTTTAGTTTCAAAATTTTTAAAAAGGAGAAGAAAATAATCCGATATTTATAAATTATTCGCAGTTAATTTTTATCTGTACGTGAGTAAAATTTACGGAATCCGTCGAAAGCTTTACTTTCTAAAACACGTGATACTGAGAATTAAAAGGACTTTATTTTAACATTCATTTTTATGCATAATAATATATTTAAACTACATTAATATGGCATAAAAGCTGTAAGTATGAAATATAAATATTCCAAGATGGGTGCATTTGTAGTATTTGCAAGCGAAACCAATTTTCCGCAACGATTACGTCAAAGATATTTATTTCTTCTGTTATGTGCCGCAGCAAATATACGACTGAGATAAAATATTTAGCAAGCAATAGAGAGAAACATTGAAGAAAGTATACCCGATTTGGTACAATCTAACAGTGGAGGAGGTCAGGTAAGTTGAAAAGGAGGAAGTGAATGTGGAAAAAAAAGATGCTTTGCTGCAATTTCAGGAAAATAAAATTTTTAAATGTTTAGATGAGTTAAACCGGTAATTTTTAAACAATAATCATATTCATTTTTTAAAATAATTTATTCAGTATTATTCAATATTAAAATGTTCAGAAACTTTATTTCATTATTTTTAAAATGCTCTCACGTACAAGTGTGTTTTTACTGACTATAAAAATATTTTCTTTTAGTTGTATTTCTGCTTATATATTAGTGTGGCAATAGATCTATTTCCACAAATAGAAACATATTCTTACATTCATAACAGATACATATTTTAAAATTTATTTGTATGTATGAATATATATTTAAACTGTTATAATATGCCGTAAAATCTGAAAACGTGGATGCTCTGTAAGTTTGAAACACAAATATGCCAAAAAGGGTGCATATGCAGTATTTACAAGATAAAGCAATTTTTCGTAATTTGTGCGTCAAATATATTTATTTCTGCTGTTACGTGCCATAGCAAATATACGACTGGGATCAAATATTTAACACCCAACAAGGAGAAACATTGGAGAAAGTGCCTCCGATCTGCTTCGATCAAACAGTGGAGGATGTCAGGTGAGTTGAAAAGGAGGAAATGAATGTGAAAAAGAAAGATGCTTTGCTGCGATTTCAGGATTGCAAATAAATTTTTTAAATGTTTAGATGAGTTAAACTGGTAATTTTTAAGCAATAATCATATTCATTTTAACATATTTTATTCAGTATATGTAATATTAGAAGGTGCAGAAACTTTATTTCATTATAAAGTCTTTCGAATTATAACGTAGAAGCGTGTTTTTACTGACTATAAAAGTAATTTATTTTAGTTGTATTTTTGCTAATTTAATAGTGTCACAATTGTTGTATTTCCACAAAGAGATACATATTCTTACAATCATAAAATATACATATTTTAAAATTAATTTTTATGTATGAAACTATATTTAAACTATTATAATATGCCGTAAAATCTGAAAATGTGGACGCTCTCTAAGTTTGAAACATAAATATGCCAAAAAGGGTGCATATGCAGTATTTACAAGATAAAGCAATTTATCGTAATTTGTGCGTCAAATATATTTATTTCTACTGTTACGTGCCACGGCAAATATACGACTGTGTTCCAATATTTAACACCCAACAAGGAGAAGCATTGGAGAAAGTGCCTTCGATCTCGTACGATCAAACAGCGGAGGAGATCAGGTAAGTTTAAAAGGGAGAAATGAATGTGGAAAAGAAAGATACTTTGCTCCGATTTCAGGATTGCAAATAATTTTCTAAAATGTTTAGATGAGTTAAACTGCTAATTTTTAAGCAATAATCATATTCATTTTTAACATATTTTATTCAGTATATGTATTATTAGAAGGTTCAGAAACTTCATTTCACTATAAATGCTCTCGAATTATTACGTACAAGCGTGTGTTTACTGACTATAAAAGTAAATTCTTTTAGTTATATTTTTGCTTATATAATAGTGTCACAATTGATCTATTTCCACAAATAGATACATATTCTTAGATTAATAACATATACGAATTTTAAAATTCATTTTTATGTATGAAAATATCTTTAAACTATTATAATATGCCGCAAAATGTGAAAACGTGGACCATCTCTAAGTTGGAAACATAAATATGCCAAGAAGAATGCATATGTAGTATTTACAAGGGAAAGCAATTTTTCGTAACGGTTACGTCAAAGACATTTATTTCTACTATTACGTGCCACAGCAAATATATGACTGGGATCAAATATTTAGCACCCAAAAGGAAGAAACATTGAAGAAGGTGTCTCTGATCTGGCTGCGATCAAACAGAGGAGGAGATCATGTAAGCAGAAAAGGAGAAATTCAATGCGTAAAAAGAAAATTACTTGCTACGATTTTAAGAAGTTTTATAATTACAAATGTAGTTTTAAAATAGTCAGATTAATTTAAATATATACTTTTTAAGGGAGAAGAATATGCAATTATAAACATATTTTATTGAATTTATGTAAAACCACCGGCTTAGTAACCCGATGTGTCGCATTTGCATTGGAGAAAAATAAATATTATTTTTCTTCTCCATTCTAAAAATATTTACCATATTAGTTTTATTAAATTCCTTATCATAAGTATGAAATTATACTTAAAATGTAGTTTCACTGAAAATTACGAAAACTACCTTTTGTAAATCACGTGACTTTGATGCAATTATACTAAAGTACCTTTAAAAAAAATGACGACATATGGATAAACAAAAATAAAAAATGTTACTGCTGGATAAAATTTTCGATAAAAATTTGAGGAGATCGCAATTGCGTCTTCTAATTTGAGTGTGTGTCATATGTGTATGTCACCTCTCTTTTATAATATCACTCTAATTTATAGTAAAACGTTGCTCAGTATAAGATTTCAATGACGTTATTTTCAAAAGTTTCGTTATTTTCAACATTTGGCAAAACATCTCGTCATTTGAAAAATTTTGAAACTGGTGGTATAAAAATGACATAATTATTTACGCGTACAAAATCATTTAAATTTAAGAATTAAAATGCATGATTCAGATTAGTTATGGGGCTATTTTCAATAAAGCATTCCTCTTTAAGGATACTGGAGAACAATCCTAAAAAACGTCTCTAGGTAGTATGCAAATGACATCTTACAGGGGAATTGATGCACTAACCTGACGCAAAGTGGAACATGCATTAAAGAAACTCAATATAGAATTTCGACAACTAACGATTTCATATTCCTTCAGTTGTTTGTATCATCAGTATCGGTATAGCGTATCGGTTTGTGGGCTTGATACCGTTTCGATTCGATACCATGTATTAAACGCCACGTTCTGCCCTTCTATTTGATGTCTTTTACTTTAACGAATATATATTTTAACAAATAATTATTTTCATTTATTTTCCAGTGGGGTACTTAGTAGTCGAGTTATCTTCCGAGCAGTCTTCCATAATCCCGGAACGCGACGGTGAATGTGGGCATCTTTTTGTTAGATGCTATTTATCGGCACTTAAATCTAAATAATTTGGAGTAGCCCCAGAATACGATAATTAAATATTAATTATTAATGCTTAGTAATCAAGGTTTAAAATTAAAAAGAATAGGTAGTAAGATAAATATCACACCCAGAAAAAAGTTTTGTTGAATCAACAAAAATTTGGTTGACCAACAAAACTTTTTGTTTAAATATAGGTCAAAGGAAATTTTGTTTGAATCAACAATTTTTTTTTTTTTTTTTTTGCAATTCCAAAAAAAAAAAAAATGTATCGTCAGCAAAAAATGTTTTGTTAATTCAAGTAAAATTGTTCCATTTTACTTGAATTTTGCTAAAACAACCAAAATGTACTCAACAAAACATGTTTTGTAGTTTTAATCAATTCCTTTTTCTGGGTGCAGATCAACGTAAGATTATTATCATCTACTTCCACTGCCAATTGGAATATTTTATATAGCGTAGTTTGATGTAAATTTAAAATCCATTATTGTAATCAGGTTTGTTATCTATGAGGCAAAAATATAATGCAGAGCTGACAACTTTTTCGAGTTTTTCCTACCACAGTATTTAAAGAGAAAAATTTCCTTTATTCAATCTTAAATATGCCGCAATTAAGTAAGACACATTTTTCCGTACAAAATTACAATTAGAAGACCCTTCTATTTGATGTCTTTTACTTTAACGAATATATATTTTAACAAATAACTATTTTCATTTCTTTTCCAGTGGGGTACTTAGTAGTCGAGTTATCTTCCGAGCAGTCTTCCATAATCCCGCAACGCGACGGTGAATGTGGAGATATTTTTGTTTGATGCTATTTATCGGCACTTTAAATAATTTAGAGTAGCCCCAGAATACGATAATTAAATATTAATTATTAATGCTTAGTAATCAAGGTTTAAAATTAAAAAGAATAGGTAGTAAGATAAATATCACACCCAGAAAAAAGTTTTGTTGAATCAACAAAAATTTGGTTGACCCAACAAAACTTTTTGTTTAAATATAGGTCAAAGGAAATTTTGTTTGAATCAACAATTTTTTTTTTTTTTTTTTTTTTTTTTTTTTTTTTTTGCAATTCCAAAAAAAAAAAAAAAATTGTATCGTCAGCAAAAAATGTTTTGTTAATTCAAGTAAAATTGTTCAATTTTACTTGAACTTTGCTAAAACAACCAAAATGTACTCAACAAAACATGTTTTGTAGTTTTAATCAATTCCTTTTTCTGGGTGCAGATCAACGTAAGATTATTATCATCTATTTCCACTGCCAATTGGAATATTTTATATAGCGTAGTTTGATGTAAATTTAAAATCCATTATTGTAACCAGGTTTGTTATCTATGAGGCAAAAATATAATGCAGAGCTGACAACTTTTTCGAGTTTTTCCTACCACAGTATTTAAAGAGAAAAATTTCCTTTATTCAGTCTTAAATATTCCGCAATTAAGTAAGACACATTTTTCCGTACAAAATTACATTTTTTTACTATTAAAAGATATGGTTGATTGATTTATGCTTCTTTCTGGTTCCTGTTTTCTCAAAAACTATTTTAGATATCGAAATGTAGCAAAATTAATCCGTAGTTCATAAACTGCATTTCATTGTTTTAAAAATGCTTCCGAATTATTACGTGCTGAAAAGAATAAGGCATTTAAAAGTATTAGGCTACATAAAACTTTATAATCAACAAACATCATACCTAAGCCCGTATTACTGCTTAATTTAGATCGTATGATCTCTGGTGACAGCTTATACAGTTAAGCTTAATTTTTAACATTAATACAAATTACATCGCTTTGTGAATATTTTTCGAAGAAGTTCTGTCATGAGAATATTAAAATAAAAAAACAATTTAATAAGACTACTAAGAGTTAAAGGATTTAAAACCTTAATTGCTGAAAGATAGCCTGTAAGAAAAAACTAAATAATTAAATACATGATACAAGAATTAAAGTCAAAGTTTTAAGTTAAGAAATAAAACATTTTATTTACATTATGCACACAGAAATCAAGTCATTACCAAATATGAAAAAACACTGGTTATGCGATCCATACTTGATCCTAAATTAACTGGCATTTTTAAATTCCTTATGATAATAATGTTACAATTTCAAAAACCAATGAATGAATTAATTGAAATCCAATTAAGGATTACGTGAATAAATCTTTACTGGAGTTCACTACCGCAACTCAGGTATCTTTAAAACTGAAGCCAAGTACAAGTTTTTAAATTTCTACAATTTGAATATAATATTGAGAAATACCTTTGCGTTTGCAGTACAATCACAGACATCAATGGAGTTGTGTGTCGTCCTTAATTCGGTCAGTCATAACACACACAGGAATACACCCACGCACAACTATTTATTAAGGCATTTCGTACTATTCATTTAATTAGCCTTGTTCGCCTCTTAAAATCTTTTAATGTACTTTGTCACGTAAATGAGACGCACGGACCCAGTCATGAATACATTTAACTGTCCTGGTTGTATTAGACCTCGAACGTCCCTGATTGCATTAGACGGCACGCTGCCAAAAAACGAAACTGGGGAGCCGGTAAAGACGTGAATCTTTGTCAATCCACTCTAAGACAAGAGGATATAAAGACTCGTCATCGCATCTGTTAGCTGCAAGTCGAAGTGTTTATACCGCAACGTTCAGCAATGTCATTCTTCATGTTTTGATGTGCTGTAAGTTATATTTCAATATTTATTAATTTTATTTTAAAAAAAACGGGAAATGTCCCACTGACGAATGTGAGTATACTTCCACGTAGATGGTGGTCGACCCCTCCATACATCGTCAGTGATTCAGACTGTCAGATGGATCCTTTTCCCTGGCTGGAAATCTACATCGTAAATATGTCCTTACCTATTCTATTTTCTCAACTATGTCCACTATGGCTTCGCGGGAAAAATATATTACACTCTTAAGGAAAACATAATTAAAATAAAAAATTCTAATACATAATTATTTGATTAATATAAAGTTTCATATATACATATTATTCCTCATTATGGATAACATATTGACAACATTTGATATTTCTCTTGTCATTGTGCAGAGTTATTAATTAATAAAAGTTCCACTCCGTTGAAATCTCGTTCTTGAACTTTGAAGGGGATATAAAATCTTAGTCCATTTCCTGTTTACCATTAATAACGTATGTATTTCTACTAATTATATAAGACATTAAAGGGAAGTCGGAGTTTTAAATGAACCCTGCCAAAAATACGAGTTTTAGTTTTCGTGTGATTAACTAGTTAAATTTTAAAATATAAAATACAGTACCATATACTTGGCAGAAAGTGTGCTTTCATACTTCTTAAAAATAATTAATGGAAATGACACATCATAATGTATTTTAAATGTATTTTTCCCAAAACAAATATTTCAGAATCTGTATATCTTTACGCCTCATGCGTTAAATCTTTACTGAGAATTCTTTAATAAGACTAAGAGACAAGCTTGATAATACTATAAGCGACATGTATATCTTCCCGGCGTTATGTTGAAGTAGAAAAGTCAAACAAATTAATCGTCAAAGTATTGGCCAAAGGCATCTGTGACTTTCTGCCATCACGTAACCTGTGTGGCCCATCCTTAAAAAAATGAGGTAGGTTTGGATGCTATAAGAGCATCGATGTAGGATCACACTTTGACCTTTGTGTGGAAGGAATTACCAGCTGTAGAGTGTTGGAGGAATTGGAGTCATTGGTAATATGTGGGTGCTAGGTCTGATGAATAGGTTAAACGGGAAAATATACAACCCAAGTTCCAAAAAGATGTTTTGCGTAACTGCATCTACACGCGACCTGTGGGCTGCCATAAGTGCAATGCAAGTGTTGAGTCGTTGTATTAGTCGTTGGACATTATTGATCTCATTGGTTGGACATTGGTTGGACATTGTTGATGGAGCTATCATTGACCAACAATATGTATCTTACCCATGGCTGGTAATTGCTGTTTCACGGTTCAATGATGGACATCGAGATGTGTTGAAATGTCTCGGATTTATTGGGTGGTGACCATATCAAACAGCTTTTGCATTTTCATATCGTCAGTTTACTTTGTTCCCCCGCTTTTGGGTGCTTCGATCATCTGAAATTGATCTTTCTTTAACTTCTTAAATTACTCCTTTAATTTTGATACTCCAGTGACGGCCTTTTCATATGCTTCACTGATAAGTTCTATCGCTTTCGTTAATTTATCTTAATTTTGCTTAATTTAAATATGAATAACATGTTGCAGGGGTTTTTAACTAGGATTCATTCTTCCTGAAAAAGAAATAGAAAAACATTATTAGAATAATTGTAACAACGAGTAAATCTATGAATCTCATAAGGCGGAAATTACCTTAATACAACAGATCTCTGGATACATTTTGGACTGTTAGTTTATTAAGGTCCTCAAAGTACTGTTTGTCGACCACAAGAATAGCTCCCGCCAAGAAGTCTGCTTTGTGGCGGTCGCTATAGTAACAAGACCTATCCATTTCGAATGGGGAATACGCGTGTGAGGAATTGGCGGAATAAAAGGTTACCCCACGTCATTCTTCTTCTCAGATCAGCAGTTGCACGCGTTATCTTATTTTTGATTTAATTTTGATTTTGCTTTTTAAATTATTTGTTCCCATTTGTTTAAATAATTTTGTTAATTTGTTAAACTGAAACGATGCCCTTCCAGTTTAGGAAAGGTGAAGTCTTGAAATCGCAAGCACGTAAAATCTGGCAAATGACTAAAATGACGTAAAATCTGGCTACGAAAACTTCAAAAAATGGACGTGTGTGCGAACAGTGCCATATGTATGGATAATGCTCCGTATCATACGACTGCCGAAAACCGCACTCCTACGAAATATTTCTACAAAAAACGTTATGATAGACTGGCTAAAACACAACAAAATATACTGCGACAAATAAATGCGGAAAGCGGAACTGTTCTCTCTCATAGACGTAATCGTCCAAAGAAAATCATCTTTAAAATTGATAATTTAATAGAAAAAGAAGAACATGAAGTTCTACGACTCCCCCCCCCCCCCTTATCAATGCGGTCGAAACGCAATAGAATTTGTGTGGTCCTCTGTGAAAAGAAAAGTAAAAGAACGAAATGTTACAAGTGACTCAAGTTAGGACAATCTAAAATCTCTACTTCAAACAGCTATCACTGAGGTTACTTCGGCAGAATGGGTAGCGCATTGCAAATATGTGGAAAACGTTGAAAATAATTACTGGGAAAAAGATGGACTGTTAGAGGATTTATTGGACGAACTGTCATTTAACATTAATACCGGTGATTCTGATTCAGAAGAAACCGAGACTTCTGAGAGTGATTTAGAGGACTTTCACATGCTTGAATAAAATTCTAAAAGTTTAGAACGTATTATTATTTTTAGGTAGATTTCGTAAGAAATACTATCTATTACATTCTGACCTAAGTTGGAATTTTTGAAAAATTTTTGCAGATCTACGCCGATTATGACACTCAGAACCCAAAACCACCCCCAGTTCAAAACTTTATCTATCTATCTATCTACGTCATTTTTTTTGGACACGATAACTGGAAAATATCTGCATAAATCTCTTCCAAACTGATACATAAAATCTCGGAACCAGGGGGGGAATGGGAGGGGGGGCTTTTTGTGAAAACAGAAAACCCCCCATAATTTCTTAATTATGATACGTATCGAATCCGTTTAAAGTTATTATTACTTTTAGTTAAAGGGTCGAAAATTTATGTATGACAGATTTTAGATATAATTAAAAATGGCCCCAAGGGGGCAGGGGAAAGGGGTGTTTTAGAAGAAAAAAATCGTAACTTCGTCAATTCACAAGATATCAAATCCGCTTAAATTTATTATTAATCCTCTTAATATTATCTAAAACTTTTATAGTGACGATTTTTTTGTAGGAACAACCCTTATAGAAAAAAAAACCCTGCTGGCTCCGCCTGCAAACAAGTTAGGTTTCGAAGTGGGCGGTTCCCATCTGCCGTATCATGGCAAAAAGGTCATTTTTTTCGCAATTCCCAACAAACAGGCGCCCCAGGATCTGCATCTTCGAAATCTACCTGTGCCTGTAGGCCGAGCCGTCAGGGATTTTTTTTATGTTTTTAATGATAAAAAAATTTCTCCGTCCTTGCAAATTGTTTGAAAATACATGCTGAAATTTATAATAATCACTGAAGTTCGTTTATTGTATTAATAATTTAAAGTCATTGATAATTATTAATGGCTATGAAAATATTAATTTTGAAACAATTATTTAAGATAATTTAATTTAGTTTTTACTGTAATTAATTTCAGATTAATTCATATTGATTCATATTTTATTTTCATATGTAAAATTTAAATATTATCATATAAATAATATATGAAATAGTTTACTTTCATTCGATGAATCGATTAAAATAATTACAAAAAAAGTAATAAAAATAAAACATCGCCAACACGCCCTCAAGGCGCTTAGTAAACCAATGTGGATGCCTATCTTCTGGCTTCCCCTGTCGAAAATGGAGCGAGTCTTGTTTCCACAGCAACAGACAGGCACAGACTTTTTGGCGAGAGCTATTCTTGTGATCGACAAACAATAGTAACAAAGCACATCCATGTGTAAAAAAATTAATGAAAATTCAGTTGTGTGCCGGGATTTTTAAAACAATGTCTCTCTGGATTGAAAAATAAATTTATAATTTTTAAATAAAATACATTTTAATAAAAGCAATAAAAAATTAAAAGAATATTTTGAAAATTAGAAGAAATGGAGTACATTACATTATTTTAGCTTATTAATAGCTTAAAATGCTGAAATGCTCAGTAAACTGATTTTTTGAGTTCATTTAACAGAACACTTTAAGTAAGGATTTTTCGTTGGAATAACATAAGTGTCTTTGAAAAATAATTTACAAAGACGGTCTTTTTGTTTTCCCCGATAGTATTTGTGAGAATTGCAATTAATCTATTTTTACAGATATTTTTCATACTTTCCTTCTCAATTTTTAATTAGTATGGAAACTAAATTACAAAAGCAATACGTTTCTTTTCTTTTTCAAAAATTTTAAATTACAAATGAAATTTTTAAATCTTCATATAACCTTAAATATAAATTTCAGTGATATTTTTAAAACTGCATTTATTTAAAATTATGTGACATTACACGTTTCAAATTTCTACTCAATTATTTACAATGTGTCCTCAAAATTGTTTACGTTTTCTACCGAATATAATGTTCTCCATACTTTATTTTCGTTAATGATTTTTTACTGCTGTCACATACAATTTATTTTTGCAGAAATATTTACAGTAACTTCTGATTAAAAAAACAATGGTTATAAGCAATCTTTTTCGTTCCGAATTCAGAAAGCATTAAACTAGAAAATGATATTTTTTTAAATACTGAAGAAAGTTTAAATATAGTTTTAAAATGGTCTTAATATAATTTAATAACTTATTAATAATATAGGCTGGTTGAAAATTACACAGTAATGAATTTTATACCTCTATTCATTTTCTTTTTTTAACGTCCGCGTATTATAGTTATATGCAAAGGCTCATTTATAGTTTTACCATTGTTAACGTTTATTAACAATCATCATTAATAGTTTACTTTTTTAAAACACTTTTTGCGTAATTATTAATTTTGATATTTTTTAAACTATCAAAAGAATAATGCAATCAACAGTAGTTAACTATAGATTGTCTAGAATGGTAAATGCAAATTAACGCATTAGATTTCAAGTCTGACAGATGTTATAAAAAATAAACTAATTTTACAACTATTTTCAGGCTTTAAAGTGATTAAACATAGCGATTAACATAATTTAAAACTAATCGAAGTATTTCAGACGAAACCTAAATTTACACTGTCTGTTTATATTTAAGCCTATACTTCTCACCTTGTAGTAGTAGGACTGAATATTTTAATCCTTGTGTTGTTTGATAGTTTTGTTAATCGGGGGAAATATATAGTAATATGAATATGTATGTTGTAGTTTTATGTTATCCGGGAATCGTATAAAGTTAATTTGCATTTTTCTAGAGAATTATGTGCAAATTATGCCTGATAACTAAATGCGTCACTCTCTTAGAAATGTCCAAAGTGCTGTCAAAGAATATTAATTAAAAATGCATTTACAATTGAAAAATAAGTTAAATAGAAATATACGGTATGGTTTAACCGAGCTATACATGTAAATAATTAAATAATAAAAATAAATAAATGTTGATTTAAATAATCTGTCTGAAGAGCCTGATAAATATCATGACCGTGGTCTGTGACAGCCCTAAATTGTACCACCTAATGGGTCTGCAAAGTTCGTTTAAAACAATTTTGAGATACATTATTTATTTTGAGTTCAGTGATTTGTAAGGGTACATTGTTAAAAAGTTTCTGTCCGGTTGAACCACATTTTTGTTCTGCAGTAGCTGCAACCATAAGATGGTGAAATCGCATTTCAACTGCGATTCAACCGGTGCTTCAAATGTTGGAAAGATATTACACCATCTTATGGTTGCAGTGACTGCAGCACAAAAGATGAGGTTCAACCCAGCACAAAACTTTTAACAGTGTAATCTGAGGTTTCATTTCAAATGGTAATCATGTTTATTAAGTTTTATCTGATAACGAATTAATGTCACAATTGAATGATGTCCGTATACAGAAAATAGAAAATTAATAGCTTCTAAGTAGCTCAATAGATGGCAGAAAAAATAACATCAATCACACGCTTTTTAGACCTTTTAAACTAAGCAGATTTTTTCAAGTGTTATCTGTGTAAATGTTTTACTTTTCTTAAATATAACTGTGAAAAAATATGAATGTAAAGATCGCACTATCAGTTCCATGGACAAGATAAAAACTGATAAGAATCAGAAAATAGCAAAATTAAATGGCATTACATATAATGCTAATGTACAAAATGTAATTGATATTGATTTCAGTAGTGTTATAAAATAACAATTAAGTAAAATAACGGGTAATATTAATTACAGAAAACTTAATGCAGCAGCATAATTCAATTCAGTCTAATATTTAGTATGCTACAAATAATTTTCGTAAAGAACGTCAGGTTTGTGGATATTATTTCTGGGGCCACCATGGTTGCGAACGTAGCATCTACGCAATGCAAAAATGGAATTTTAATAAAATATTTTTCACGATCTGGGAAAATACCGGTACAATGATAAGTCCAAAGCAATATAAAACCATTTTTCATCCTTAATCTGAAAAAGAAAATTAAGAAAAAATAGCACTTAAATATGTACTTATTTGAGAGAATGATCTTAATATCATTTACAACGTTTATTTATTTAATTAATGCAACAGAAACGATATTCCCTACACTATCAAGTTTAGTAGCGTAGTTAGCGTTTGTAGGCCACTCTTAAAGAAATAATCAAGAATTTTAATAATTTTGATATAGTTTTGACATTTCGGACACGGAAATATTTATCTATAAGCTTCGAGAAGAGCATATGATAGAGGTACTTAAAATAAATCAGGATCAGTCAGTATGCTGTAAAGTCAGAATTAAAATATACCACAATCATTTAGTTTCCGACATATAATAAAATGTTCCGTTCTTACGTTTGTATTTACGTTTTACAGATCTAACTGAAGAAAAGAGCTGTCCTTTTTTTAAAAATTAATTTGTAAAAATACGGAAAATTGTAGAATGCATGTTTGATTAATATTGAAACATATCATAATTTGATGATTTAATAATAAGATTGCTTTCAAAGAGGATTCTCTATATTAATGCATGTGTATTTATTATTTTATTTTATATTAGGTAGGATCGAAACGTTAGAGACTGGATTACCTAACAATTATGATTTATTGATATCATGTAGTTACATTCAAAATATTCCCCATCTGCAGCCTGTGCACTTCTGCCAGCGTAAGTACAGTGTCTGAAAACATTCATTGAAGCCTTTGAAAGAGATTGTCTTCAGAGCGGTCATTGGAGCTTCCTCAACCTACCGTACGAAATTCGCGTATTTTCAGCAACATTATCTGAAATACGTCTCAGTAAAATCTCCGTCTTTTACAAGGCATACCCCAGCGCCAGATAAGTATGAGGATGAATTTGCAGGATATATGTATATTTAAAGAATTCTTTCAGTGAAAACTGGTGAGAATATAATTTTTCGTTTGTACGATAATAGCCAATACGCATGCGTGTATGGAATAAACGGAATTTCCCACTCTTCTTCAGACTTTCGGGAAGAATTCACGGAAAAAGCTTGTTTTCTACGAGTACGGAAATTATTTGTTGGGAATGAGGAACAATTTAGTGTATAAAGATGAGTTTTTCTAACAATGAATGACGCTGATGGATTGACGGAAATCAACACGCACAATTTCGTCACCATATTTTATGTTGTTTTTCGTAATTGCTGTTGATGGCCGTCCAGCCTTCAGATTGTCTTGTACGGATTTACGACTATTCTTGAATCCAGCGGACTATGAAATCCCCTTCGTACGACACATTGATCTATCACCATAAATTTCTGCAAGAGTATATAGTATTTTGGTAGGCAATTTTCCCATACGATAGGATAATTTTATATTCGAACGTTATTCTCGAAATCTATTTGCTGCATTCGACAAACGCGGAGGACTAATGTTCAGTGATACACATTGTCAGGAAAATAGCACACTGCGTCATATTTTTTTCGCAAATCTAGCGTTACATGCGCAGACTTGCCAAGTCTCCGGCTTTTTGGATACTAGTATTTTAGTACAGAAAATGTCGTTTTATTTAATCGGAGTACTCTGAAATTTAAAAGAACGACATTTTCTCTAAGAAAATACTGGTGTACAAAAAGCCGGAGACTTGGCAACTCTGCATGCGCTTCTATGCCACGCTAAAAATAGTTCCCCTGTCCTCCAATAGGCATTTGAAATTTCAGCACATTCTCAGCTTTTTTATCCTAGCTATTAATTAACTATATAGAGTTTTTTTTAATTTTATTTGATAAATAAATAATTTAAAAGTTATTTCTAATGTCAAAAAAATTAACAGTCGTTAAATAGCTCAATGGAATGCAGCAGATCTGCACTTCAGTGGGTAAAAGATATTAGTCTGCAATTAGTCTGTTTGAATGTATGTTACAAGTATTGGAAAAAAAGAGACAGTTTTCTTGAAATAAATTCAAAAAAATCTTGAACATAAATATTACACAATCAAACAAATGATCATGGTAATGATACAGACAGGTAATTCTTAAAAGATTAAAATTACATCGAATTCCATGTAACATTTATTTCACAAAGCTTAATTAAACAATACCATGTAGGTCAGTCTAATAATAAGAGTGATATGACTAATTTCGAAAAAAACGTGATATTCACACACATGTTTGTTTCATAAAATATTTATATGACGGTGAAACATCATGGTGACGACATAGCATCTAGGAAATGAAATAATACAATAAATACTTTCTCACAATCTTTCAACCTGCTGGCATAATGTAAGTGCCTAGAAATATAAAAATGATTTTATATCTTTATATTTGTAATATCTTTAAAATAAATGAATGTTGTAAACCTACACTTATTGGAGAAGGAGCAGGGTTAGGATCAAATTTATCATAAGTTAGGATATTAAAAACAAATATACCGCGATGTTCAAATGTATATTCAATGGAGTACAGAGTGTTTCTAAAATGATTGGAAAATAACAAACAAACCATTTTGGTATTGGAAACCAAAGTCGTAATCCATTTTTTACTCAAAAATACAAAGCGTCTCACTCCAACCCGAACATAAAAAGCATTCATAACTTTAACTAACATAAAGATATTAGAAAGCGATTTTTACAGACTTACTTCACTTATATGAAAAGCAGTGATATCATGGAAAGTGATTGAAGTGTGCAGGATTTCACTATTTCAAACCATATAAACTGTCAATTACATTCGGAAATATGGAGCTTTATTTAGATACTGATGTTAGCTACTTTGTCTCATTTTTCCTTACATCCTTACACTTCTCACAAAGCAAGGCCAGTCTATGTCGTGTTTCCTTAAAATGTATTCATTATTTTTAAAGGAATGAACGTTAACCCGAATTCGGGTTCGAGTGAGACGGCCTGTATTTTTGACTTATTAAATATATTGTGGCCCTAATTTCCCAAACAAAATGTGTATGTGGTACTACGCACTACAATCTTTTCTGCATCATTCTGTATTTTCTATAATTAGAAATGCATCTCAACATCCTTATTGAAACAGAACGAAAACTATTACAATTCATAGAATTTTTCCAAACCAATTAGTCTATGATTAGTTCATTTGAGGGTAATTTTTAGCTTTTCATAAAACTAATAAACCATGTTTATGGAATAACCCACTGTACGATTAAAAACATCATTAAATGCAGGTCACTTTTTTAAAATTTGATTTTTAGAGTGCTAGTTTTCGCAATTTTTTATAACACAAAGAAAAATAAAAGCAAAAAAGTAAAATGTGTTTTTGACTACTCTTTTTTACTACCAAAAGCACTTCATATTCTATTACTTAAAAAAAAAACTTCAGTGTTATTTTTATTCAAGTACTATAGAGTGGGATGCTAGGCTTAACTTCTTGTAATTAAAAGAAAAATAGTTTCGTCACTTGACTGCAAACTGCTATCGCAGCCTTTGATATATTGATCTTAAAATACTGCTTCAAATTAACTGAAGTACGACACTTACTTTGATCGTTATGTCATTAAGAGATTTTCATATGCTTCTTTTTCTATCAAGCGGTTTGAGCGTCATAGGATACTGGGAAAATTGTAGTTGTAAATTTGTAACGTGCGTTTTAGTCTGTAATTTCTTATCTAAAGTAATTTATTCATTATCTTCATAATGACGATTTGTGTTGATTTATTTCCTCAAAATTGTTATATCTGTATAAAAATATTAATTATTCTCATATTTACATTTATTGATATAGTTAAATTGGTTAATTGTATACTTTAAAATTCTATTCATTGTATTACAGTCTATAAAATTAACTGTCATTTATATTGCTATAAGAAAAAGCAAATAATATGCAAATGAAACAAAACGCATTTTTCAATCTTATGCTATACAATTTCACAGATATTTAAATTAAATGGAAAAGTCGGAACCCTTGATAAAACAGATTTATAAATTTAGGAAACAGGCAGGATAGCTTTAAAAACAAAGCTGTTTAAAAACTGAAAAATATATTCGATACGTCGCATATCCATTTATTTTTATAAACCGGAAGGGTATAATATAAGTGTCTCTATTTGGAGCTGTCTGTAGCTTGAAAGAGCAACACAAATGAAACCATAATTGGTACACTTACTATTCAAGAAGGGGGAAAGAGAATGGAACAATAAAACAAATTGCAATAATCGCCGACAGATGGCGCTTTTGAGTGTGTAATACAAGAACAAAAATTAAGGCTTTAAACCGCATGACAAACCTAATTTATTGGAAAGTGTCACAGGGAATGTTGTTACGCTTTCGAATGGCGGTGCCGATCAATTTCAGGTTCCAAATGGCCATTGTGCAGGAGGACACAATCCAGGCGGTGCACGACTTTCTCAACTGCGAAGTGTAACGCATCAGGAGTGATGTTTCACATAAATTGTGATATGCGATCTTTTAAGTCATTTGCGATACCTCCGCGGTACACAAAGGCGTTTGCACCGCCAGGCTCCGTAGCGCCATTTGTTGGCGATTATTGTAACTATTTTTTTATTTTTCCATTCTTCTTCCCCCTTCTCGAATAGTAAGTGTACCGATTTCTGTTTTATTCGGGTTATTCCTTCAAGCAACAGACAGCTCCAAATAGAGATACTGATATTATAACCAACCTTTTTTACAAGATGTTCTGTCAAGACCGCATAAACTGTGCACGAAAAGAATCCTCATATTGTGCACATAAAAATTCACTAGAGAACAATATAGCTATGACCATTACTTTTTGTAAAAATGAGAAATGAGAACGACATAAAAACATTAAAGATGGACGTTGCAACATTTATTAATGTACAAATTAGAGATACAGACTGTGCATAATTATACTTGTACTTTGCTAAAAGCAGTATAAAATGGAAAGATTAAATAGTTAGTAAAAAGTCAAATTCTTGCAACAGTTTAGGATAAATCTCTATAGCCATCCTCAGGGATGTTCAAAGTCATAAATGGAGAAAGGGGAGGGAACTCAAAGGAAAAATGAAGAATGAAAAAAAGGGAAAAATACACTTAATATGCTCGAGCCATCTACCTATAAAAAGTGAAACACAACAAATTAAAGGATAAAAAGGGGGTTAAGCTATTTTCAAAATGTTTATCTACAGTGGTGGCCAAAAGTGTGGACATTTTTTGAAGGTTTCATGTTTTTCAAATTTGTGTGCTTGTAGAATATATTAATTTTCACTTAAATACAAACGTTTACATATCAAATTGAAGGTAATGTAATGTAGAATTTAATAATAAAAACAGTATTACAATATCTGTATAACAAAAAAAGTTATGCATCTAATAGTAAGATCTATCTTAGATTTGCATAATTTTAAATTCATACTTACACAATCAATACTTAGTAGGATAACTCTTATTTTTTAAGACAGCCTCACAGCGTTTTTTCATCGAGTGAACGAGTGTTTGGAGTTCATCTTTCGTAATCACATGGTGCCAAGAATCAATTATAGCTTCAATAAGTTGTCTTTTATTGGATGGACGTTTTTTTCGTGCAATAATTTTCAAACGTCGCCACAAATTTTCAATTGGATTGAGACCAGGGCTGTTTCCTGGCCATGGTAATATATCTATGCCTTTATTTTGAAACCATGCTTTGCATACTTTTGCTGTGTGGCATGGAGCTGAATCCTGCTGAAAAATAAAGGGTGCGTTGTTGGGGAAGAGATCCCTGATGCAAGGTATCAATTTTGGTTCCAGGACAGTTTCGATGTATTTTTTGGCATTCAGGATGCCATCAATCACTTGAATTCGGCCCACACCATCTGCAGACATACATGCCCAAATCATGACATTTGTTAGGTTTTTTGTTTTTGCTTCAATGCAATCAGGATGAAGTGCTTCTCCTACTCTACGTCTCACGTATTTTCTACCATCACTACCAAAGAGCGATATTTTACTCTCATCGCTTCAGATTACTTGCTTGCATTGATTTTCTGACCATTTAATGTGTTCTTTTGCTCACGTAACTCGTTTTTTGCGTTGCTTTTGATTTAAATATGGTTTTTTCCTTGGAATTCTAGCTTGTAGTCTAAATCCTGATAACCTTCTTCTTATTGTTCTTGAACTTACTGCAATACCCGCTGCATTCATTTCATATCTAATGGCATCTGAAAAAAGTATTCTATCTTGAAGGCATAGCCGTTTAATTTTTCAATCGGCAGTAGCACTTGTGCATTTTTTTCGGCCTGATTTGGCCTTATTTTCCACTGATTTCGTTTTTTCATAACGTAAACAGAACTTTCATACACCAGAACAAGTCACTGAACCACCAACTTGTCTTGCAATTTCAGCATAAGAGAGGCCATTTTCTCTCAATATGACAATTCGGCTTCTTTTTGTAGATGTCCAATTAGTTCTTCTTGTTGATGACATTGTTTAAAATTAGTTTAATTAAAAAAGGACTTTAATTTCCAAAAACAGCAATACTCTACTTAATTGTACTAGTATGCATCATTCCGAAAAATATTTCCACAACAATAACTCTTTTACCATCCAAATAACCTAAATTATAGTTACAGACATTTGATTGGTCCTCAGAACAGTGTTTGTGATTGGCTAGTACGCTTTTATTACAAAACACGTCCTTATTCAAAACGATTTATGTTTGTTTGTTCTACTAAAATGAGCATAACTTTTTTTGTAATACAGATATTGTAATACTGGTTTTATTATTAAATTTTACATTAAATTACCTTCAATTTGATATATAAACGTTTGTATTTAAATGAAAATTAATATATTCTACAAGCACACGAAGTTGAAAAACATGAAACTTTCAAAAAATGTCCAAACTTTTGGCCACCACTGTATATATTTGGGTTGTTAAATGAAAAAATATCATGACAAGTATCTTTATTCCTTAAAGCAATTTCGATTGACTCTCTAACCATGGCTTTAACTGCGTTGTTATATTTAGAAATAATTTTAAAGTTGTTGAAACCTATTTTAATCTATTTATTTCTTGCGTAGAATCTCGAGAGGGCAGCTGGTAATCTCCTGAATTTAATGTCATTCGTATGCCCTTTGAACCACTCAAAAAATCACGTTTGGTCATTCGAATATAAAAAATACTATGATTATTATTTAAAATGATGGGGATCTTATATGCTCTGGGGGGATTTCGTATAATTTATTTGAAATCAATTCGATCAATTTACGGAGTGGGGGTAGCAATAAGATGGATATTAAAGTTAATAAGAGCTTTTGTAAGTCTTTCATAGAATATAGGGATACATTGGAATTTGAGATAAAATGGAATACTATTACAGGGGACAGAATAATGGATTAATTGGCTACCAAATTTCTCAATGATCTTGTGGATGTAATGGGGTAAAAATCTATGGTCCGTGGCGATATTCGTAATATGGTTAAGTTCTTCTTTGATGGAATCTTCAGAACAGACGAGCAATGTACGCTTAATAAAAGAATTAAAGGCAGTCATCTTGTAGCTAAAAGGTACGGATGATTTTTAAGGGATTACCGTGACAACTTTACGGTAGACTGTGCATTTCAGAGTGTTGTTATTCTTAATTAGTTGAACATTAGGAAGAGTAATGACGAGTTTGCTTCAGTTTCCAGGGTAAATTTAATGCTGTGCCAGTAGTCGAACCCAAAACATCTGGCTTATATTGGCAACGTTCTGCATAATTAGCTACCTGGTTTGAAAACTGTCTGACACAATTCACTCAGACAACTTTTGGTAATAGAACATGGTCTGTTATGTTAACAGATCAGGTAGCTCAATAGACAAATTTTTGGAAATTTAAGCAAGAGCTAATGGATTTGACACATGGCATGGAAATTTTTCGCTCAGTTGAAAAAATACGAATTCGTATGATATCTTCCAAAGTAGCCCAAAATGGTTGGGCGAAGGTTGACTAATTTTAGGCTAATTGTCGTTCTACGGTGGTCCACAGTAAGAAATGTCTGCATTGCCGGACCATTAGCCAACAAAGGCCCAAAAGTGGTCTAGCCATTCGCTACTTAGAATGCTACTCATATATGCTCCAAATTAGAAGGATCTCAGCACATACCATTTCCCAATAATTGTCAAACCCTACCATTTCCCAACTATTTCCTCAAACTGCCGACGATGGGCCAACAAAATGTGCTACTTGGGTTTAGAAATCAGCATGTTTGAGTAAAAATCACAGACCAGATGTTATTGCAAAAATGTTGTGTGTTTGAATTATGTCGGCCGGTTGTCAGTCGCAGTAGCCCAATAGGTAGAGAGTTGGAAATTTAAGCCAGAGATCTTGCGTACGACTCCCAATGTTTCACTCATTTAAAAAAAATTGAAAAGTGTAATAGTGTAACGTCAATAACATTTTTGACACCTTCCAACATAGTTGAAATGTGTTTATGACTTCGGTTATTCTGTCTGCTGTCTGTCGCCTGTCCTTACTCTAATTATCGCAATTGTACTAGAATTGCCATGTAATTGCCATATATATTATTGAAGTTTACGATATCAGGGTCACTATGAAAAATGAAGTGCACAGCATTTATAGTTTGTTTACAGGGCACTCAAAAATCCTGCTAAATTATGGCCAATAGGGGAAAGTTGTTTGCGGTGTATTTATTGACATTACACTATTTCAAATATAATGAAATTGATATGCATTTAGGGAGGGTACAAAAACGTACATTCTCCAGAATATGGTTTGCAAGTCACTTATCATTCAACTACAGGGTTACTCTAAAAAATCTGGTTACATAATAGTCTATGGAAGAAAATGTTTGCAGAGTATTTTAAAAATGTTACACTATTTCGAACATAAGGAAAAATATATAAATTATTGAGGTGCATTACAAGATGCTTACTGTAGAATATGACGTGCATAACAATTACCATTCATTTAGAGATACAAACACAAACATGTCGGTTACAGTACTCTCTATGAGGGATGAAAGCTGGAGGTGTGTTTTCAGATGTAGTACGCGTTTTTGTGCTTAACTAAATTTTTGCATACTATGTGCTGTGTATAAATTCTACTAAGTCGTAAGCATTACTGTACATGAACGGAAATTGTTTAAAGGTTTTTGTAATTGAATTATGCATTTTCAGCTGATGTACATTTAGTATACGATAAGATTTTTGTAGATTAAAATAATTTCATATACATGGGTACTTAAAGAACCGGATGCATTGTCGTCTAAGGATGGTAATTTCTGAAAGTACGCTTGCAGGTGCGTTATGGGTTCTCCTCCCTGAATTAAATTTTAGTTTAACATCAAGAGAGTATGAATTATGTAGATAATATACAGAGCTGTATAAAATTATTCGAGCGCATTTTCGTCTGTTGTTGCAAATAGCTGAAGATAAATTTTCGACTGCTTTATGCGTTTTGTAACAAAATCTAAATTTTAGCACACTTTGTCATGTATATACAGATCTATAGATTATATACAGGCATGAACAAAAAATTCGAATGCATTTCTGGTAATTGCTGAAATGTAGTTCCACATTTTTAAAGTTCCGTTGGAATATTCACGAAGTGTTGGAAAGTGTTTCGCAATCTGCGTTTGACATATAATGTTTCTTTCTTGTTTAGAAATCCCAATGCTTTGTAGTTTTAGTGGCAAACAAAGAAATGCAAATAAACTGAAAATATTCTCTCCTTAAGAACCCAGGATTTGTTAAAGGAAATGGTTTGTTAGCTGTTATGGATGTTTATTGTGTTGAAGACGTTTATGCATTTATATTACGTATTTAAAAAAGCAGTTGTTTAACACAAATAACCATTCCCAGAAATCACGATGCTTTATATTTTTAGGAGTAAACAGAAGATGCAAATAAACTTAAAAGTCTGCTTCTTAAGAAACAGGCATTTGTTCAAGGAAATGGTTTGTGAGGTGATGTGTGTTTATTGTGTCAGAGACTTTTATTCATTTATATTATGTATTTTAAAATAACTATTGTTTACAAAAAGACGAGCCATGAAATTAGAAGTCAGTAAATTACGAGTTAAATTATCAAGGTGCAAAATCTTAATAAACACATTTAATGAATCATTATTTATTGGGGCAAAAACAGTTGCGAAATCTATATTGAAACTGTTCATATTCACATAACTTTTGTTCGGAAAATACTGATGTGATTTCAATAGTTTTTGGTATTATAATTGTCTATGTTTTGATCGATATTCTTCATGAAAACTAGTTTCATTTAGTAAATTTAATTTAAAGAAAAACATTGTTTGGTTTGCAAAATCGTCTATCTGTTTCATTTTTGGTTTATTTGTTGCCGAACACCCAGATTATCAATTAACAATTGCCAAAATTATTAAAACTATTGTCACTTCAGTAGTTTCACGGAAAAATACATCGCGCTGACTCAATGAAACTAGAAAGCCCGTTTTTGTTTCTCCCCTCTCTAGAACAGTTTTTCGACAGAGATTACGTGATCTGACGTCATGATTTCCGTCCTAAGGCAAGAAAAACAAACAAGAGCTTTCTCGACCTGTACTGGAGTCGGCCATGAGCTAGTGTGGCGGTCCAGTTGCTCTGGATACCACTAATTTCGTAAAGTTATTTTCGCCTTGTTTATCAGGTTCAGGTTCAGTTGAGCGGTGTGGTATACCGATTGGCTAAAGCTCTACAAGTCCCGATCAGCTGGGATATCCACTATCCAAGGACCCTAACCAAGAGGCAGGACCCGGCCAAACACTCGAAGAAAGCTCTTTAAACTATATATACAAATAAAGAAAAAACTGCGATTAGTTAAAGAGAGGATTCTTTCTTTAATATAGTGGTATCAAGAGCCTCTAGACCCCCTCCCTGGCTACGCCACTGCAGTCATTCACAACAGTTTAAAAGTCATTTAACTGACCAAATCTTGGATTTTACGGAGAGAATAATATAAAATTATTTTCATTTTGCCCCGAGTATTAAAATTACAAATAATTTTCATCATTCCAAATGGCTATTTGCCCTGAATATTTATAAATTTAGTTTGTCGATTCTATCTAACTTTTTATTAATTTACAACATAACATCTTAAATTTTGACATAAGATGGCTTCATACGAACGCCATTTTCTACCGTTGAAACAATCTAATTTATAAGTGGGTAACAATACCACCAAAATCCTGTGCAGAAAAGTTGATATTGAAGTTTTTTCTTCCTAAAAAGCAAGAGCTAACTTGGCCGGTACTGAAGTCAATCGTGCGTGGGTACGCCACTGAATGAGTGTTTTGTCTGATAAAAATATGTTAGAATAAAGGGCTGTGCAAAGAAATACTTGGTCATTTTAAAATGAATGATTTTTTTTTTTATTTAGCCACTGATATTTTCTTCTGTTTAGTATACGGAGATATATAATTGAAATAAAAGTATGAAACTATATTTTTAAACTAAACTCTCAATTACTGTGATTCAAACAGCCTATTTCAGATATATTAGAGATGTCCTTCGGCAGAGAACACAAAGTATCAAAATTTGTTCAGTTACATGTCGTCTTAATGAGGCATATCCTGCCACAGAAACGACTAAGAACGAAAATTTGTTTAATTGGAGACTGTTATGACTGTTATATTGAAGACTGTTACGGTCGTTGAGTGTCAAACAAATATGCTATAGAAAAAAAGGGTCCGAAATTTGCAAGGTGATTTAAAAATTGATAAAAACATTTTTTCAAGATTTCTGATATGCAGAGATACATAGATGAAAGATGGAATTAATTTTATTCTCAATTTCAACGCTCAGTTATTGCGACTAAAAGATCACATTTAAAATATTTTAGATATAACCCCTCCCTCAGACACAACAAGGAACTAAGTTTTGTTAAATTACTTGATTTCTAAAATGTTATTTTATGTGAGACAAATGTGTTATATTAAAATGTAGCCTAAAATATATTAGGTGGTTAAAAATCAATAACATTTTCATTTATTTTTTATTTTTCCTTTCCTCTTTAAATTTAGAGGATTTCTACTGTACGCAGATATTATGAATGAAAAAAACTATTGTGGAACTCATAGCATTAGAGAATATAAAATTTGTTTGATTTAGAGCCTAAGAGGGACTGCTCAGACGAGGAAACCAGGTCCGTAGAGCACGATGGCCTTCTCGGATTCCTGTTTTAAGGTACATTAAAAAAAATAAAATAAAAACAATGTTCAAACACCTGCACTGCCTGGAGAGAACCCAGACGGGATACGAACACTGTCAGAAAAAGTTACTCAAATTTCACGAAGTTTTCTCAATTTTGGACGAAACCGTTTCCTGGGAAATGCTTCCAGCGAATATTTCGTCAAATCTAGTAAATTAATTTCTTCACTTGTTTGAAGATACACATTTCGTCACACTGATTGTGCGAAAATTTAAAAAAAGGTAGGTGGTGACATCTATTGACAATGTTAGAAGCATCTGTACTTATTGACTGTGGAAAAAAATTACGTCGCTTATCTCAGGTTTACATGGGGATTCACACGCGCTGTCTTCGGTGTGGGACGCGACTGCGCTGTCTATCTCGCCAACGGGTTTTGCGTAAATGTATCTACGGGATTTTGCTGTGTGTTTATATTTTTAAAAGGTAGGTTGTATTTTTATCGGTGCTGTTATAATTTTTGCATGTTTTAATTAATAAGGCTAGATTATTATTACGGTTTTTGTATGGTTCATAAATAATTAGAATATGGCTTCATTAATATAAGTTATTAGAGAAATTTACTTTATTCAATGAATGATTAGAATATGGTCTAGTTAATTTGTTGGTCAGAAATAACAAATTTTGAAGTGAATATTGCAGGAGAGTTTATCAATTTTAGATGATAAGATTTTAACACGTTACTATTTATAGAGGGTTCAAGAGATCAGTTATGCATAGTTTATATTTGATTTTTATATAAATATATTTCTTAAATGAAAAAGAGCTCCTGAAATTTTGATTTTTTTAACGATTTTGTAACAACAAAAATTATAATAAACATTCCTGAAAATTTCAACAGCTAAAAAAATAACTAGTGCAGAAACAATAACTACATATATTCAGTATTAATCGAAAGCGCTTTTCTAAAAATAAATTGTGACAGGAATAACATAAACGTATATCTGCTTACTAAAATCACGGTATTTGAGGAGGTACAGTGAGTCCCTCTGTAAACAGCTTAAAATGTATTTTCTTAATATGCATTGCATCTGGACGTGAATGGGGAAACAGCTTCGTCAAATAATTGAGAGTTTCCATTTTATTATTAAAAATCAAGTGATTTTGAGACGAAATGATTGTCAAAGATGATGAAATGTAGCTCAAGAATTGCTTATCGTCAAAAGTGAGAGTTTTATTTTTGACAGTGAGGAAGCAGTTTCGTCAGATATTTGAGGTTTCGCATTCATTAAAAACCACGTGACTTTGTGATGAAATGATTGTCAAAAATAACGAAATAAAGCTCAAGGATTGCCGAATCGTCAAAATTGAGTGTTTTATTTCTGAGAGTGCATGCAAATATATTCCTCAATACAAATATATAATCTGTTTATGAAAGTAGTCTAGGTTCAAAAGGATTATTCAGTTTTGAATGTGAACGGTATTGTTCGGATTCTAACATAAGTGCGTGAACAAGCCGTCTATTTTTTCATTTGTTTTACTTTCGCAAATTGGGGTTGAATCTCCAAGAATCTGATTCTCGTAATTTTTTAGGCAGTAGTATGTTAGTTAGGTTTCTGTTGTCTACAAACTAGCATAAATACGGCCAAATATTGCCAGATTTTGTGGGATATCGTCGCTCGTAGAACATCAAGGCAAGTTTAAGCTTCCAGCGAGCTGCCCACGTGTCGTTAGTATTGAGTGACGTTCCATTTTGACGGATTCTTCAGCTGAGAAACTTGCCTTCGAACGGTGTGGTGTTCCTTTATTGACTTTAAATAAAAGTGTATCGGATTCCACGTGCATCTCTTCAATTAGTGACCTTTTCTATAGTGATATATTTAATCTTTCGAGTGATATTTTGCAGCGAGTTAAGAATCTTGCCTTCGGAATACAATCAACGTAGCTTTTTTGTTTGGCGTTAGAGATAGAATTTAGTGAATTTCTTTGGATTAGCTTCTGCCCCTCTCGTTATTTCAGTGCTGAAGATGATAATTAGATCATCATTAATTTAACTGCAATGCTCCACTGCCATCATCATCTATTATTGTTTTAATAATCTGTTTTAGTGTTAATCTTGAGTTAAGGCTATTTTCTTAAGGGAGGAGCATGAAGTGTCTACTATAAATTTTACTTTGATGTTCAAATCTCCACTATTGCGATTCAAATAGCATAATGCATATGTTTTAATGCAATATATCATCCCACAGAAATGACAAGGAACCAACACTTTATTATATTTCACACATTTCAGAGCGATCCTACTGCAGCCATCATATAGAACCATGTTTGTTCATTTACAGAATTTGAAAACAGTTGCAAATGATATAGTGAGTGAGAAGGACATTTTAAAAATGCGGACTTAAAATGAATACATTTTCATTTATTTCTATGTTGTTCAATAAATAAAAAACGATTTTCGCGTATTCGTGATGTATAAGGTGTATGCATTCCTTGATTTTTGCCACCAGTATTTTTGGAAAGTACTTTTCGCCTGACTTAATCACTGAGTTTGTGCGATTAAATTCTTATAAGATTTCTATTTGGAAATACTGATGCTAAATGAAAAACAACCGTATACATGATGCTCCTACCAAAGGAGTAAGGTAGTTAAAAACATTGTTGTAACTTTATAAGTACAAATATTTATTCTAATTATTGCCTTTGAATTTATTGTGTTCTCAGCAGTAGACATGTATTTCTTCAATTGAAGCCAGCTTCTTTATGTCTTTTATATTTCATACAAAATTACATTTAATCAGGTTAGCTAAAACATAAAAGTTACCCCTTCCCTTTCCCTTTCATATTTATATTGTATTTTGATCTATCTTCTATTAATCGATGATTAAAATAAACTTAAGCATTTCTGCAAATAATTACAGTTATTTTATGCAGTAATATATTTTCTGTCAAAAAATAACGCATGTCTTGCAATTAGGATTATCCATATTAAAAAGTTACTTAATCTTTGAACTAGATGAAAAACACCCAAAAATTTTCATAAGAACTGAAATACATTTTCAAAAGCTAATTATTTACATGTATTTTAAGAAGGGAAATATATTTCAGTTTCTTTATTACCTTTGATAACCACTTTTACGAAGAAAAAAAAATAATAAGTCTCACTTTTTTGTGTGCGTACTTTGATAAAGAAATTAATGGGATAGAATACATTAATACCATTTTGTCTGGCAAAAGTCTGGAATTTTTATGAACTGTGGACACATTTCAACAGCTTTACTGAAAGTTGAACTACGTTTGAGTCAAACAATTTCCTTACAAACGATTTATAATAATATGAACAAATAAGATACCACAGACAGATACTGGTTAAGTATATTTCAGCATGCCTGTATATAAAAGATAATGATATAACAAAACTAGGACAAATGTTTTATTGGAAGATTTTGATTTTATAAGCATTCTTTACTGGATTAACTAAAAAACATTTTTTGTTAAAGAGTGGTGGGATTGAACATTATAAGCGAAAATAGTATGGACTGTTTAGCGAAAAAAATACAAGTCGACATATGGAGAAACCTTAATAAAATGTGATATATTTGTACTTACAGGGTGTTTCGAGACTAATGGAAATAAATTTTCAGGAATGATGATATGGGTCATGAAAAACAATATATGTAAAGAAACTAGCGTTGCAATATTTTTGGTGATATGCTTATAACAATTTCTATAAATATATGTTGTAATATTTGTATAATATTTTACATAGTAATATATTTTCCCTCAAAATATATTGCACAATTTCTTCTTGTAATAACGCTCATCTATGGTAAAGAGTTTATTTATCTTTGAAAACCATAAATAAGTAAATGAATAAAAATTAAAACATTTCGAAAAAATGAGATAATTATTTAAAAGCTAATTATTTATATATATTTTATATGCGTTTTAATTCGTGAAAAAATAATCTGGTTTCTTGAACTACTGTAATCACCGTTTTTAAGGAGACAAAAAATAAGCCTTAAGTCTGACATATTTTTGTGCGTGCTATGATAAAGAAAGGGACAGACTATATTAATACCAGGTTGTCTGGAAAAAGTCTGGAACTTTTAGAAGAATTTAATGCTTGTTTAAGTAAGTTTGAGTAAAACAATTTCCTTGTGACCGATCTAAAATTAATATCATTATTACCATTGAATTTATTGTGTTTTCTAGCAATAACATTATACACTTCTTTAACCAAGGCCATCTTTTTTATGTCTTTTTATTTATTTTTACTTGCAAAACCATATTCCATTAAGTAAATAATATAGGTTAGCTTTTCGTTGTGGTATTTATTTTGTGATTCAAACTATATCTTGACTGTAATAAACGAAAGTAAGTTTTTTAGACCCAAAGTAATTATACTATCACATGAAGTTAAACGTTTCAGAGCTTCTAAGAGGGGTAGGGTACATCCTGACGAACCAAAATCATATACCAATGGGCAGTCGGTAATGCTTTCCTGACGCGGTAGATGGCTTTGTGCGAAAGTTCCGAGCTTTCGTGCAGGGAATCTTCATTTCGCACAAGAACGCCAAGTTAGTAGGATGGATGATTACACGAACGCAAAATTAGCCGATATGCATTTGGTGTACGGGGCTGCAAATTGTAGTGGGTCAGCCGAACAGCGTTTGTACACGGAACGATATCCGACGAGGCGTATTCCCAGTCATAATTTATTTGCAAGACTGCACCAGAGGTTAGCTGAGACAGGTTCATTTGAAAGAGCTGACAGGGTCAGGGTAAGAACAGCACGGACTCCAGCCGTCGAACAGAATGTGCTGCAGCATGTACAGAGGAATACAAGAACGAGTACACGAAGTCTAGCAAACGTAGTCGGGGTTTCCCCTTGCAGCGTCTGGAGGATTCTCCGAGAACAAGACATGCATCCGTTTCACGTGCAGTGTGTCCAGACACAGCAACCGGAGGATTATGCACCTCGTATTGCTTTCGCACAGTGGTACCTTGGAAAATGTGCTACGAATCCCAATTTTCCTGCTGAAGTGTTGTTTTCCGATGAGGCATCCTTCACAAGGGAAGGAATTTTCAACTCGCGTAACGACCATATGTGGGCGGTCGAGAACCCGCATGCAATACGACGTCGTGCAGCACAGATTCGATTTTCGGTCAATGTATGGGGCGGTATTATGGGAGATCATCTCATCGGACCTTACCTGTTTCCGTGTCGTCTAACCGGGATAACTACTTGCTCTTTCTGCAGCAATTATTGCCACAACTTTTGAGAGATGAACAGATTTCTGCATCGACGCAACAGACAATGTGGTTCCAACACGATGGAGCCCCTGCCCATTATAGCGGAGCTGTTCGTAACTACCTGGATCTCACATTTGGTCAACAGTGGACCGGACGTGGTGGTCCCGTGCATTGGCCTGCTCGGTCACCCGACCTATCATGTCTTGATTTTTATTTCTGGGGTCATATGAAATCGCTAGTTTATGACATCCCTGTTGACAATGCTGAGGAGCTGGCTGCAAGAATCGCAGTAGCTGCCAGAGAAATTCAAAATTCGCCTGGAGTATTACAGAATGTCCATGCGTCGGAGATGTGGCGCGTGCATTGTAGCCCGTGGAAGCAACTTCTAACACTTACTTTAATCCATGTACCTTTTGCTTCTTTTCATGTATTATTAAAACGATTTCTCACTTACAGTCTCTTTTCTTTATGTTGCTTCTGTGTACAACACCGCTTCAGGAAAGCATTTCCGACCCCACATTGCTATATGATTTCGAGTTGTCAGGATGTACCCTACCCCTCTTAGAAGTTCTGAAACGTTTAACTGAAACACCCTGTATATATATATATATATATATATACCGGGTGGTTATAATATAAGTATCTCTATTTGGAGCTGTCTGTAGCTTGAAGGTATAACCAGAATGAAACCAAAAAGATACACTTACTATTCGAGAAGGGGGAAGAAGTATGGAACAATAAAAAAAATTAATTGCAATAATTGCCGACAGATGGCGCTTTTGAGAGTGAAATTTAATATGTCATATTATGTACCGTGGAGGCGTCGCAAACCTCAATGACTTTACCACATATCACAACATGTGCGAAGCATGACCCCTGATGCGTTACATTCCGCAGTTGAGCACGTCGTGCACTGCCTGGCTTGTGTCCTCCAGCAGAATGGCCATGTGGAACCTGAACATGATCGGCACTGCCATGCAAAGGCGTAACAACCACATTCACTGTGACATTTCCCATTAAATTAGGTGTGCCATCCAGTTTGGCGCCTTACTTCTTTGTTCTTGTATTATACATTGCATTTCACTCTCAGTAGCACTATCTGTCGGTGATTATTGCAATTATTGTTTTTTTATTGTTCCATTCTTCTTCCTCCATCTTGAATAGTAAAAGTACCGATTTTGGTTTCATTCGAGTTATTGAGTTATTCCTTTGAGCTACAGACAGCTCCAAGTAGAGATACTTATATTATAACCACCTTTATATATATATATATATATATATATATATATATGTTATTTGAAAAAATATCACACTTTTTCTTCTTGCAGTGAAGATTATCTGTATTAAATATATATTTTATATTTGAAAACCATAAATATGTACATGAAAAAAAGCCACATAATTTCCAGAAATTGAGATAAATTTTTGAAGGCATTTATTTTATTTATATACGTTTTAAGTCGTGAAAATTATTTTCGTTATTTGTAAGGAAAAAAAATAAATTTTCTCATTTCTTTGTAAAGAAATCTGGTATTTTTACGAACTGTGGGCCATTTCAATGCTTTACTAGTCTTAAATGCGCTTGGGTCCGCAAATGATTTATAATTATATGAATAATTAATATACCATAAACAAATACGAGCTAATTATGTTTCAACGTGTGCGTATTTAAAGGGCAATCATATCACGAAACTAAAAGGATTTTTTTTTTTATTGGAAGATTTTGAATTTATAAGTAAATATTTTTCAATTAAGGAAAAAGCATTTTTTGCTAAAAAGTGATGTGACTGAGCATTATAAGAGGAAAGTGTATAATAAAAATGAGTTGAAAATAAATCGAAAAACAAATGTGAGTTCTTTCGAAAAAGCTAAAGAGATTTTATATAGAGAGTGATTTAGAATCGATTCTTCAAACATTAAAGGGTGGTAGTGAATTCAACAAAAAAACATTTTTTTACATGAACAAGAACGAAAAATCATGCATCAAGCATAGATTATGTAACACTTTCCAACGCTTCCAAAATAATTTTACAAATCATTGCCGTTTAATAAGCTGAAAGACATCATCTAAGTGAACAATTTGGAAAACGCATAGCTTATTTAAAAACGTAATTTCAGGAATTTCCAACATATATTTCCAACATATACAATATTCGGAAAAATATCCGAATACTTTTATTCAGCCCTGCATGTTATCTATAGATTTGTATATATACTACATAGGATGCTAAATTTTAGTTTAGTTAGGAAACGCGTAAGCACAGTTTAAAATTCTTCTTCTGGAGTTTCTGTCAATAAACGGAAATGTGTTCGCGAACTTTTGTGTTACCCTGTATATGAAATACAAAATTTATACACACCAATTAATAGACAAAAAGGGAGTTAAATTTAAAATCGCGTTCAGTAACTTAAAACGCACTTCCAGGAATTATTGTTAACAGACAGTAGAGAATTCTTTTGTGTGTCCCTGTAAATGAACGATGACTGCTATATACACAATATTCTGTAGTAAGCTTCTTGTAATGCACCTTAGTGATATATATAAATTTCAATGCGTTTAAAATAGTGAAACATTATTTATTAAACCGCAAACGATTTTTCTCCATAGACGTAATGTAACGGAATTCTTTTGACTGTCCCTGTAAAGTAACTATAAGTGCTATGCACACCCTATTCCATATTAAGCTTCTTGTAATGCACCTTAGTGATATATATCAATTACAATGTTTTTGAAATTGTGTAACATCATTAAAATAAACCGCAAATGATTTTTCCCTATAGACCGTAATGTAAGGGAATTGTTTTGAGTGTCCCTGTAAAAAAACTATAAGTGCTACACACTTCAGGTGAAATAGGGAACTTGCTACAGATAACGAAAATAACATATAAAAATTGCAGGGCAATCCGAGCCTATTTACGGGAGTTAGAGCACGGAGAGACGGCAGACCGCCAGACAGCCATACGGCAGACATTTCGAAGTCATAAACACTTTTCAACTAGGCTGGAAAGTGTTAAAAAAGGGCATTTATTCAGTCAAAAATAAAGTCTCCTGAAAATTAAAATCCGGATATTTGTTCATAATTTTAACATTAATAAGGATGTAACAAAATTTGCATACATTGTAATATAAGGATATCATACAAAGTGGTAGAAAATGTACCATCATATTCAAATAGCACTGAACTAGACGATCCATATTTCCGAATGTAATTAACATTGCATGCGATCTCACTAACCAAAATACTGTACATTTCCAGCACTTTTCTTTATATGGATATAACAAATAATTGATATAACGAAAAATGGTAAAAATAGTTACCATCCTTATCCAACTAGCACTCCATATCTCCGTATGTCGTAGATTTTATATGGTTTGAGATAGCGAAATGCTGTTCACTTCCATCACTTTTCATGACTTCATAGAAAGCAAAATAAGGCTGTTGAAAAATGCTACTTATGTTCGGATTTGAGTGAGATACACTGAAATATTATTGAAAATATGGATTTAGACTCTGGTTTGCTATACAAAAAATGCTTATTGAAGTGTGCGTTACTCCAACTTTCTTGAAGTTTGAGCGATTGATTCTGAATCACTGTGCATTTATACATACAAAGTGCTTCTAAACTATACTGGGTGGGCAAAAAGTCCGTAGAAACTTTAAAAGTTCATATAAACCGGAAAAATAACCGAAATAAAAAACGGTTTGCAGGTTTGGCATCGTTAAGCACGTGAACATTTTTAAAACAGGAAAAATATCTCAAAAAACAGCCAATAGATGGCGCTGGTACGAGCGATCTCTGGGAAAATATACAAAGGAGATAGTTATAAGAACTTGAGCTCTTAATTCACAACCAATTCATCGTTGTAAACCGTGTATGTGAACAAGGATGCTGAGGGCGAAGGATAAAGCTTTCTTGGTGAAGTTGTTTTACGTGAACCAGGAATCAGAGACCATTTCCTTGCGTAAATTCCGATTTCAGTAGAATGTGAGGGTTGTAAAAGGGTCTTTAACAGCGACAGGCCTCATAAAGCCTGTTCGGCAGTTTCAGAAAACTGGAAAGCTGAAGGATCGTGTAAGATCCGGATGACCATGTTTAAGGGAGGTACGTCCGCCGCGTGATGCACCCGAATTGGAAATTGCGATTAAGCTGCAGGGACATGCAGTCAGACGCTTCGGCTGACCAACACCCTCGATACTTCATGGAATTCTTGAGCTGTACCCAAACAGTCGTGCCATGAACATTTACCATGAGATACTGTACAGGAGGAGGAAGCATTTGTGAGGTGGGCTTTCTCCAAAATTGAACAAAATCCCACCTTGGTCTTTAACATCTTGTGGAGAGATGAAGCTCAATTTTCACTTCATGGCGACATGAATACCTATAGCTCTCACATCTGAGCGACGTACAGTCGAGTATTTGAGGCAAAATCCGGGCCAAAATTACTTTTCATGTGTTTTAATGTTAAAACCATTGCTGTTGACTTACTAATAGTAAATACACTTAATTAATGTTATACATACATAAATGTATGCATTAAAAAATATATAACGTTTACTTAGTTTTTTACTGTTTATAAGAGGAAAGTAATTGTTGATAGGTTTCTTTTATTTACAAGTAATGTTTAATTAAATGTGGTTATTTTTACTATACATACATGTTTAATTATTTTTATAAATTAATGCATATAATATATATATATTACTTGTATTTAGTATTTAGCAAAGTTGAGTCTCTATTGTACAAAGATTCTGGTTTTTAAGTGTTATTATTAGATAATTTTAGTGTTATTATTAGTATATTAGATAATATATTTCAATAAATATACTTCAATAAATTAGATATAAAATACTTTAAAATAACCCATTTTCAGTTTTAATTATTTTTTATTATATAAAATTTAAAACTATTAAAATGCACATGCCAAAGTATACATTTAAACACAAATATGATGATCGAATATTGTCTAGTCAAACTTTTGTTTTTGTTCCACCTGCTGTTTGAGGCCTAGTACTGTTCCATAGAACATTCGGATCAGAATGGAAAGTTTTTAGGAACTATGTAGTGCTTTAATATTCAGCAACATTCACAGGACTACTTTTTATTATATGTACATTGTTCATAAAGCAAATGGATGCACACAAAACCTCGCAAAACGAAAAATTATTAGTGATAACGTGTGCGCAATTCCATGGTGGATCGTCTTGTTTCACCTTCTTCACAATCATTTTTAAATTGATTGTGTCATTTTATTACTTGAGACGAGACATCAATAGTGTGTCCGTATAAGAATTGTACATTAAATCTTTGCCTAATTTCAATACGTTTGTCATTTTCTTTTGTTGAAAGTATTATACAAAGACTCTGGTTTTTAAGTGTTATTATTAGATAATTTTAGTTTTATTATTAGTATATTAGATAATATATTTCAATAAATATACTTCAATAAATTAGATATAAAATACTTTAAAATAACCCATTTTCAGTTTTAATTATTTTTTATTATATAAAATGTAAAACTGTTAAAATGCACATGTCAAAGTATACATTTAAACATAAATATGATGATCGAATATTGTCTAGTCAAATTTTTGTTTTTGTTACACCTGCTGTGTGAGGCCTAATACTGTTCCATAGAACATTAGGATCAGAATGGAAAGTTTTTAGGAACTATGTAGTGCTTTAATATTCAGCAACATTCACAGGACTACTTTTTTATTATATGTACATTGTTCATAAAGCAAATGGAAGCACACAAAACCTCGCATATCGAAAAATTATTAGTGATAACGTGTGCGCATTCCATGGTGGAAACGTCTTGTTTCACCTTCTTCACAATCATTTTTAAATTTATTGTGTCATTTTATTACTTGAGACGAGACATCAATAGTGTGTCCGTATAAGAATTGTACATTAAATCTTTGCCTAATTTCAATACGTTTGTCATTTTCTTTTGTTGAAAGTTTAATAATTATACTTTGTGCATCAGCAGTAAGTACTTTGTATTTAGACATAATCCTAGCCACTAAATATATGAAGGTAGGAGAAATACAAAGAATGAAAACGAATGTTTAAATCGTAAACTATTTATCATGATTGCCACAAAAACAATTATAAAGAAATGCTATTAATATTAAAAAAGTCTCGTTTATATTATTCTTGTATTTTTATGCATAGCTGCCAACTTTTACGCATTTTTCCTACCGCTAAAACTTTATAGTAAATTTTTGGTTATTAAACAGCCGAAATCAAGTGATTCAATAAGAAAAAAATTTCTATTAATT
The DNA here is from genome assembly GCA_963931845.1 of Maratus michaelseni. Lineage (NCBI taxonomy): Eukaryota > Metazoa > Arthropoda > Arachnida > Araneae > Salticidae > Maratus > Maratus michaelseni. The sequence goes on from OZ007586.1 coordinate 142,449,189, forward strand.
TTTAGTGGTAGCAAAAAACTGTAAAAGTTGGCAGCTATGTTTTATGAAAACTTTGCAAATTACAATACGAACATCCATTTTTTCTTTCTTTCAATTGATTTGCCATGCATCATGTACTGTAAACAAAAACTTAAATTGCTCTGTCTTCAAAATGATGCCAAATATGAAATGAAATGTTTTCGGAAACTGTTACCAATATTATGAAGCTAATTTCTAAGATTGGTTGCTGTTGCGGCTAATACTACTAATAACAAAATAATAATATATCAATTATTTGTTAACCAGAATAACATTACCCGTGTAGAAATCTCCTGCATTTGACATATATGAAATGTCACAAAATAGTTTTCTAATTTCATCAAAAATACGATCCCTTAAATTTTCCGTTTTTTATATTTTTTGATGAACCATGCGAATTCTGATGGTGACAAAAAAAGTGTTTTTATTTATGAAATTCCAACAATCGTATTAGTAAAAAATATTTAATATTTAAAAAACACATTAATTGAAAACATGCATTCGCATTATGTTTAGACTTTTACAAAGAATTGTATAAAACAAATATATGACATATCTTTTGGGTGGGGTCTAAGTATTTGACGTTTCTCTTTAACTTTGCAATCCATTCTTCAAGAATGAAATATCGCCTTACTTTGAGTCGTGAATATAATTTTCTTTAAAATAAAATTTTCTACATAAATATACATTTTATTTAATTCATTTTCTGCGTGTTTGGAATCATCTAATTCAATCCCGGTATTTTTAATTTGATTCCCGTAAAGTTACTTTATTCTGAGATACTGTGGTGAAATATATACAGTGGTGGGAAAATTAATTAGGAGTAAATGAATTTTATATTGCAATTAACTGTCATCTGCTGCATCAAAGTCATTTTATCTACTTTGATTTAATGTGGATGTCTGACACTCAGTACTGGAATGTACAGTTCAGAGAGAAAAGAACTATTTGTGCTTAAATTTTCAGAAAGTTGAGTGTGCGAGAAGGCAATAGCATAATGACCAACTTTTATACTTTTTCCTACTACTAATTTTGAACCGGAATATTTGCCTCATTTTATCGTCGAAAATGTAGGCCTAAATAAGGAAAAATTTAAAAATAGTGGCAGGAAAAAAGCATAACAGCTGGAAGCTATGTAATAGTTGTTAAAGATCACAGAAAGTGCCTTACAATCATAGAATATGCGACCTCTTACAGTCATATAATATCTGAGTAGTTAAAAATTTTGCTCAGTTACTGGAAGTAATATCAATTTTCACATATACGAAAGTGAATGAATGCCATTCTTACTCGCAATGGTTTCGAACGACTATTTTGTTGTCACAGACTAGTAAGAATGATTATTCTTTCTTTAAACACATTCTCGAAATCAAAGTCTGACACCCTAATGAGGCGAATAAAATCGATTTGATCCAGAATCTGGCAATTAAAGTTCAACTCCGGTAAAGAATCGCTTTGCTCATATAATTTGCATACATTTATGTAAAAAAATAATATGATGGTTTAAAAATTTCCTTATGTAACTTATTTTATATTTTTATTATTTGAGGCATGTGATACTTCATACAATAAATAAACCATATGTGCAACAGCATATCTGAATATTTTAGATACGCGAAAGATGCCACCACCTAAGAAATACTCATCACAATAAATCATTTCACAATATTTATTATATATCAACAATAGAGTGCAATTGAAAAGAATCTAGAACGCAATATTGTAATACATTCACGAAACTAAATATATGTATTTAAAATCTTCGACAATCAATCTTTGTTTCCTAACATTTTTTATTATTTTCCAAAGCTGTTTTTCACAATCTTGGTAATATGAGACTTTCAAACATCTATTGAGATACAACAAAAACAACGCACATACACGCACAAAAAAGCAAGTAAATCGCTTTAAACGAAAATTGATTGGAAGGAGTATCTCTCATTTTTCACTGTACCATATTCTATTTTTCTATACTTTGGTTCTTCTATCACACGTATGTTCGAAGATCAATCAAAATTTTTGGATTACAAAAGAAAATCCGGTTCTTCTGCTGCTATATAAACAATGTCAAAACTCCGTTTGTACGTTGCCGTTTTCGCAATGTTTAGTGAGCCCGTTTGCGATATAATTCGGCGCTTTTATCAACAATCTTATTCGTCGTGCAATGCTTTTCTAGAGATGTATAAGTCGCTGAAAAATCTATTCATTTTATTCGTTCCTGAAGTGATTTTAGGGATTGGCGTGGAAGTATAATGTAATTGCAAAACATTTATATCCATTTTCTTTATGAATAAATCCATAACACAGCTAAAAATCGATTATGAGTATTTTTGCATCTGCATATTAAAATACGAGTTTACGTAATCGATATTCATACTCTTTTTTTTTCTTATTTCTTTATTCATGTAGTTTTATAAACCTAAAACATATCAAATTTAGTAACAGATGAATTTAAACATCTGTTCTATAAAATCTAATTAAGCACTGGATAAAAGATTTATTTCGATATTGTATTCGACATTATGTGTTATCACAAAGTTGTCAACCCTCCAAATGATTGAATAAAAGTATTTCCAAATAGTAATATTTGTATCATTTAATCGCTGAGTTTCTGCTTTCAATGAAACGAGAATTTTGTTCTGAAAATATTAGCATTCAAGTGACCGGATGATTGGTATCTTTCTTATCTGAATAAACATTTGCACATTTTTGTTTTAGTATTAGTACAAAATCTCTTTTCGAATCACAGACATGTGGCACATTACATTGAATAATCCTAAGTACACAAGATTAATTTTAACACAATTATTCAAATTGGTAAAGAAATCAAATGAGTTGTAATTTTCCAACTGGACGAAAAATATCCGGGCCAGGATTCGAACCTGGGATCTCTTGGCTGAAGCTGCCATGATCTACCAACTGAGCCATCCCGGTCGAATCTGGAGGACCTAATTCATCCAGTTAACCTTATTGATCATAGCATCTGGTCTGATATCTGAATCAGCTCAACAGAATAAATCGCAGGTATTTTGGAACTTCAGTAAACGCTGGAAACGTGTTTACACAAGATTAATTTTAACACAATTATTCAAATTGATAAAGAAAAGTTGTGAAGATAACTTTTTTATTTAATTATGCATTAATAATCCAATTTATGATAGAATAATTGATTGCTCTTTCAACATCTGTTATTCTTTTGACAAAGCAACGAACTAATATTTTTGTTTTAAATAATTATCATTATTTTTTTTTAGTCATGCAACCGTCTGAGGCTAATAAGGTTGGACGAAGTATGAGTCATTTTTAAGTGTATCATATTTTGTTAAAACAATTTTTACGGTTTAGTTAATCTGACGCAACTTTATTCACCCCATTACTCTGTTTGTCTGTCTGTCACAGAGTTCGTTCTCGGAAACTCTATAAGTTAGATACTTGAAATTTTGTATAGTTAAAGCTGAATACCTCAAATCACCCGACAAATAATAACATTTTGAAAAAGTTTTATATTATTTTTATTAAATGAAATAATTTATTGACATCCGACTATTTCTTACAAAAAATGACATCCGGTCAGGTTTTAAAACAGGGCCTTAATATGGCGCCTCTTTTTCGCGCCGGCTAGATGCCTCCGTGATAGTATGTTTAATTGGTGTTTAAAAGGTTCCTGGATCGAAGCTGGGCGTCTGTGTCTGAAAAGTTACTACCGAAATAGATTTTATTATCAAATAGATTCAATTTTACAGAATTTTTGAATTTTTTATTTATTTATTTATTTATTTATTTTTATTTTTTTATTTTTTTGCCATTTAAGGCCAAAGGTTGTTGAAAAATATTTTATCAATTATTTTTTTAATTCAAAAATTCTTTTTTTGGGAGATTGCAAAAATTTACATTTTGTTTAAACTTTTGCTAAATTTTTGAAACTTTGGAATTTTAAATTTCGTTTAAACAATTTGTTTTGTTTTGAGTTCGTAATTAAAAATTTTGCTTGAACATTCACTAAATTCCTGAAATATTTCTGCATTTTAAATTTCGTTTAAACAATTTTTTTTTGCTTTTAGAAATTTTAAATTCTATTTAAGCCTCCTCTAAATTTTTGAAATTTCGGAATTAAAAAAAATTCAATTTTGAATTGTATTTAAATACATTTTTTAAAAACAGCTCTTATTTTTAAGTATTAAGTTTCCTCTTTAAATTATTAATTCTCGTCAATGACTAGTGCTGCCATCTCATTTTTAATTTATTAAACTTTCTTCTATTGAAGTAATTTTATTCTATCATTCACAATTTAAATTATATAATGTAATGCTTTAGATGCGTTTTCGCTTGCCAATTTTCACACTGGAAATTCTCTAACATATGCTGTTACAAATGTTTGAAAAGCAGTTCTTGAATATTTTTAAAATGATTAAAGAAATAGCTTCCTCTTGCAATAATTTTAATATTAAATTTAATGGAGCTGCCATCTATGTTCTTATTGATAAAGTGCATTGATAAAGGATAAGGATTTAATAATTATAAATTAATGATTTGTATTTATGAATTAAAGGATAGAGTATTTTGAAAGGACTATTAAACGAAACCCTTTGTGCAATCTTCGACCACACTTACCCGCTTGTTTTTTATCACACTTATGTTCACAGATTATTGAAAAAAATAGTATAAAATAAATTGTTTCTGAAATTTAAACAACCTCAAATCTCCTACTGTACTTTGCCATTTTTTCAATTTTCGGTGAACCTTGTTCGTACATAATTCGGCACTTCTAGTACAAACCAACAATCGTTTTCGTCGTGCAATTATTTTGTACATAATTATCAGTTGTAGTGGAATCCTTTACCATTTGTTCGTTCTTGAAGTTATTTTAGGGGTTGGCGTAGAAATATATTGTAATTGCAAAACAGGAATATTCGTTTTCTTTATCAATAACTAAACAAACACAGCTGCAATTCGAGTCTGAGTGTTTTTGCATCAGAAAATTTAAATTGGAGTTATAAAAATTGATATTCATTCCTTGTATTACGCCCTTTTCTTATTTCATGCTGCTTCGTAGTTTTTGAAACGCTGAACATAGCATATTCTTTGAGTGCATGAATATAGACATCTATTCCAAAGAAATTGATTACGCACAGAAGAAAAGAATAATTTCGAAATATGATGCAATGTTAGATATTGTCAGCATAAACATGACTAAGTTTTCCCACTCATATTAATAATCAGAGCTATTTTCAAATCATAAACATGCAGCATATTTCATTATATACTAGTGAATTATCTTGAACTGTTGTGAAGATAAATGTTCTGTTTAATTATATATAAAGAATCCTATGAATGTTAGCGTAATTGCTTGTTATCCCGGAATTGCTTATTTTTTAGAATTTAAAAAAAAATTAACATAAAAGTAAACGAATCACATTTAAAAATAATAATTATTCTGATTCTTTTACTTCAGTCATAGAACCGTAATCTAGCAAGGGATTTCTGTGATTGGAAGAAGTATCTCTCATTTTTAGTGGATCATATTCTTCCTTTAAATCCCATTTTGTTCATCTATGATACATATGTTCAAAAGTGAATCAAACGTTGTTTGACAATAAAAGAATATTATATAAATAATTTCAAATCTCCGCCTGTATTGTGATGTTTTTGCAATTTTCAGTATGTTTTGTTGATATATAATTTAATGTTTTCGTGATCCAGCGATCGTAGTCATCGTGCAGTGCTTTTGTGAAGAATTATCATCTGCTAAGCAGTTCCGTCAGTGCGCTACTTCATCGGATTACACTCTGAGAAAAAAACTATAAATTTATGAGCGTTTGCCCTTCAATTTTCCCGGGCAACAGCCTTATTTGATGAAAAACTGTCTGATCCACTAAATAAGCGGCCTTATCCCTTAGATACTTAGACAATTAAGAGCAATCCACATATTCTTACAGCTCTAGTCCATATGTTAGCAAAAATACGGTACTAACCCATACATTGTCCTCCGCTAGGGTTTTACTCGTGTTTCGAAAATTTTAACCCGCCAAAAGAGCGATTCTGTGATGATTATCTAACGTGCTACGTGCTACGGAACAGTAAGCAAAGTGTTATTGTGTTTTAAAATGCATTATATCCTGTGCATTATAATGCTATATTTGCCCCGTAAAATTACGGGCTGCACAAAATGATGGCCATGGATTTTTTTTTTCGAGGTATGACTGGAATCTCTGATGCCGGCCTCTGCCCGTAATTTTACTGCAAATTTTTTTGCATTGTACTTGATTGCGACCACGTTTTGAAATACAAATATTAATCTTATTTTATGCGAGATTAATGACCAAGTAAATAAGACGACTATTACAATTTTTTTAAAAAAGTGGCGTCAATCAAGTAATCTTTTTTTTTTTTTTTTTTTTTTTTTTTTTTTTTTTTTTTTTTAAGTAGCATACTGGCAGCACTGCTGATGAAAAATCCTTAATTTTCTGCGTTTTTGAAGGGATTTTAGGGATTGGCGTGGGAATGTAATAAAATTGTAAACATTTATGTACATTTTTATGGATAAATGTATAAATACAGCTAAAAATCGATCAGGAGTGATTTTGAACTTGTAAATGAAAATGGGAGCTCGTGTATCATAGGCGTCGACTTAAAGGGGACAAATCAGACAAACTGTCACCACCAATTTTAAAATGTACTGTTTTAATTACAGTGCTTAAATAGGAGAAAAATACTTTTAATAATTAGTGATAGAAGTATGCCTGCTTTCCCATATCACTTCCGTGAAGTTGTCGCCTATGCGTGTACTGGCCATTTATTCTATGCATTGTAAACATTTCTTATTTCATTTTTCATATAGTTTTAAAAACAGAGAACTTTTGAAATCGATTAAGCGCATGAAAACATATATCTATTCCAGAAAGGTGTATTACACACAGGAGAGAATAATAACTTCGAAATTGGATTAAATGTTAGATATTGTCAGTATACATGTGCGTAGATTTGTGCAAAAATATAAAAATTTTGCAGTGATTAATAAGAGCTATTTTTTAATCAGAAAAAAGTGACACATTTGATTAAATAGTAAATAATTATTAAATGATGTGAAGAGATAGTTTTGGTTTAATTGTACATTATTAATCCAATTTATGTTAGCATAATGGCTTGCTCTCCCAACATGATTTATTTTTTAACTTAAAAAATGAAGTAATCGCACGTATTTAAATGTTTATAATTCTTGTACTTCAGTCACAGGATTTTTTAAACCTAACAAGGGAATTAGGCGAATGGAAAAATTATTAGTCCTTTTTCAGTGTATCACATTCTATCAAATCTATTTGTTCTTTTAACAAACGGATACTTCAAAACGAGTCAAAATTGTTTGATTATAAAAGAAAATGTGATCTTTTTATGTTATCTAAACAATCTCAAATCTTCTCCCATACTTTGCCGTTTACGCAATTTTCAGTTAGCCATACTGTGATATAATTCGGCGATTTTATGCCAGCAATCGTATTCGTCGTGCAATTCTGTTCTGCAGAATTATGAGATATTGAGAAATCTTTTCCTTTTATGTATTCTTGAAGTGATTTTATAGATTGGCGTGGAAATATAATGTAATTCGAAACCAAATATATCCATTATCTTTTTGAATAAATGGACAAAGACAGATAAAAATCTGTAAATTAATATGTGAGTTCACGTATTAGCTATTTAAGCTGCATATCATGAAATCTTCTTATTTCATCATTCATGCAGTTTTCATGCAGTTTCAGTGCATGAATATAGATATCTGTTACAGATAGCTGGATTGGGCACTGGGGAAAAATTATTTCAAAGTGTGTTTTAGTTTTAGATATTATCAGAATAGTAGAAGTTGCGTTTAGAAGTCGTGATAGTAAATACATATGTTTCGGAATGGCAAACAAATGACATATTTCATTAAATAGTAAATAAACCACAAAAAAGTATCGATAGTTTTAATTGTTTTTTATTTTTTTATTTAAAATTATGATAGCATAACTTCTTTTCACTCGAGACCATTTATTATTTAACAGAAAAATGAACGAATTGCAATTGTTTAAAATAGTTGAAATTCTTGTACTCTTATGAATAAGGAAACAAGGCAAAAACAATTCACTTTTTATTTTTAGGGGCAGAAAACTTCAAAACTTCAAAATATATAAAGTATCATAACTCGATAAGTTTTCGTCGTATAAGAAGGAATTTTTTTAATGTTCTTCTTAGACGCAGAACAACATTATTTAAATATAAAGTCTCGGAAAAGAGGCCGTATAAAAATTATCTTTTTAAAATATCTATATATTCACTTGTAAAACAACTGTCATATTAAAAAAGCTGGTCTTGTTTTCAATTTTGTGTTATTGGAAGTATCTTCCTATCATCAGAAAATTAAGAGATTTTTACCAAGGCATCCACAGGATGTACCCCGAAAAAGAATAAACCGTTGCGATAAACAGGGTGGTTATAATATAAGTATCTCTCTTTAGAGCTATCTGTAGCTTGAAGGATAACCGGAATGAAACCAAAATCGGTACACTTACTATTCGAGAAGGGGAAAGAAGAATGGAACAATAAAAACAATTAATTGCAATAACAGCCGACAGATGGCGCTTTTGAGAATGATATGTAATGTGTAATATTGTGTACCGTGGATGTGTGGCAAATCTCAATGACTTTGCCGCATATCACAACATGTGCGAAACATCTCTCCTGATGCGTTACATTCCGCAGTTGAGTACGTCGTGCACCGCCTGGATTGTGTCCTCCAGTCATGTGAAACTTGAACATGATCGGCACCGCCATGGGAAACGTAATCATATTCACTGTCGCATTTTCCAATAAATTAGGTATGCCATACGGTTTTACGCCTGAATTCTATGTTCTTATATTACACATTACATTTCACACTCAACAGCGCCATCTGTCGGCGATTATTGCAACTATTTTTATTGCTCCATTCTTCTTCCCCCTTCTCGGATAGTAAGTGTACCGATTTTGGTTTCATTCGGTTTATTCCTTCAAGATACACATAGCTCCAAATAGAGATACTTATATTATAACCACCCTGTATATAAATTACAGCTGCTAACATCTACAATTTTTTATCACTCCTATGATTTTATAGTAATAGTCGAATTATTTAATCACAGATTTCTGAGTTTAAATACGATCACTATTAAAATTTACTGATACAACGGATTATTGCATTGGTGCAAGTCTTTCGTGTCCTACCCGATATGTCACATATTCGGATATTAATACACCCGCCAGAATATATTGTTGTTAAATTTGAAGTTTGCAATTTTGTTTTTCAAACTAGTTGTACAAAATACTCTGATTGTACAAGCCCATGTATTAAACAGTCTCTCTTGCATTCCATGATTTGTAAAATTCAGTATTATGATATTATGTTAATATTTATCAAAAAGTTTTTTTTTTCAAATATGGTTAGATGTTTGACTATATCTTACACTCATATATGATTTTGCTGTATGTTAAATCTTTTTTTTAGTATTCAGTATTTTTTAGTAGTGTAAAACGGATAAATTATAAACTTTCACGATTTTACAAGAATTTTACTGATTTATTACAAGAAAATGGTATATTTTTATTTTATCGCTAAGTCCACGGAAAAGTGGACAGTTTATGGAAAATTACATGTTCATCCAAAATATCTGAATTAATTATGATTAACTCATAAGGCTGAAATTTAAAATATTTTAGAGAAAAATAAGTGACGTGTGTGTATAAAAATTCACTTGAAAAATTATGATATACACACGATAAAATATTCCCCTAAATTCTATGAAATTTCATGTTTTAGTACAACTACGTATTTAATGTTATGAAATTCAACTTTTGCTTAGATCAGTGTTTTCCACCATAAGGTACGCGTATCCCTAAGGGTACGTGGTGGGTCTGTTAGAGGTACGGGAAAACAATATTGGTAATGGCGGAAATCATAAAAATGGTTTAACTGGAAAATAACTGGAAACACATAAACAAAGTTGATAGATTTGTATTAAAAAGTTAGTCTTGTTTATAACTCCAATGTGTTACTCTGTGTCTTTTGTTACTCTCAAAATGAGAAAAATAACCCACTATATGTAGTAATTTAATTGATAATTCAATGTCACTAGTTTCACTCGCCTCTAATCACATTGTATTATTACATAAGTTTTCTGCAATATTCGCTAAAATTGAACAGAACCGAGAACTCTGTGATAAAGCATTAAGATACTCCTTGCCTTTCATAAATACAGAGCTTCTCAAAAGAGCATTTTCGTCTTATGAATACATTAAGATCAAATATCGCAATAAACTTGAAGTTTCTCCTGACATTTAGATTATATGTGTGTTCATTTGAACCAGATTAAAAAAAACAGGTTCCATGAAACAAGCTAAAAGATTCCCATTGATAGTATTAAAAGCCATATTTGACTAATTGAATATCATTATGCAAATTTTTTTATAAACTTTCATCGTAAGTTATTTAAAAATTCTTTTAATGTTATATGGATTTCTTTTAGTATTAAGCTAATATTATAAAAAGTGAAATTCATTTTTAAATGCAAGAGAAAAAATAAAATATTAGAAATGTCAATGTAATTTGAGTCGATTTATAGTTTAGTTCTGATAAAAAGATCAATAATTAAAAAAAAAAAAAAGCATGTTTGCGTTATGTGAGTGCGTAGGGGCGTGTTTGTGAGAAAAGGGGGTACACCTAAAATGAAAAGCCTAAGCCAGAAAAAGTTTAAAGAAAAAGTTTGGATAGCGCTGGCTTAGATAATCTGTTACTATTAGTAAAGAAAATTTCACCTATGCAGAAAATTTTACTTCATTTCATTAGCATATGTAAGTATTTCTAATTTCTATTAATTTTTGTCACACCCGCAACAGAAAAACAGAAAAGTGACATTTATTTTTGTCACACTCGCAACAGAAAAGTGATATTTATTTTTGTCACTGGAGAATGGCTGAACGGTTTCAAATAATACTTATGATCTAAAAATAGTATAGTAAAAAGTATTCACATGCATCAGAATTTCTTTTATACACCTTTAAAATGTTTTTATTTTGCGCCGTGGGTGTGACGTGGGTGTCCCGTTAAAAAAACTATATAACTCCTGAAATATTTGTGATAAATGTCTGTGTTATTTCTAAGTGTTGTTCAGTATCTAAATTTCAGTTTAATTCTGTAATTGTTGATATTCAGATGTTAAGTTAATAATACAGTTTTTCATAATGTCCTGTTATCATTACAGAACGTTATAGCACATGAAATATTGGATATAAATGCTTACGGGTTTTTGCAAACTGTGCAACAATATTTAAAGTTTGCGCAGCAGCACTTACAACACCACGTGTGCGCCTTTAGTTTCCCGCAGGATATCTAGACATTATTAATGAATTAAATGCATAATCGCTCATGCCTGTACAATTAGCCTGTTTATCATAATTTCAACAACTGTGTAAGCAAACGAAAATTTAGATACTGTTTTATGGTAGGTAAATTTGTTTGTACGATTTTTACAATATGTGTAATTAATATTAGAATAATTATATGGTGTTATAAATAGGATAATAATTTGTAAAATTATTGTTAAAATTAATTATATACAAAGTTTGTTATCATTAATGTAACAATTTGTATTTTAATATTTTCGAGAATTTTAAAAGTTATATCCTACGGAAAATAGTTTTTAAATATATTTTTAGATATACGTATCCCCGCAAACCCGTAACAAAACTATCACACCCGCAACGCAGAATTTAACATTTATAACATTTAACAAAATCATGTGACAATGAAATTGTCTTTTGGGAATAACATGTTTCTTATTACAGTTTAACTACAAATGTTTTAACAAAATGTACCAGTTTATAATTCACAGGTATTTGGAATCATGCATTTCCAAGTGAAAATGTATGCCGTTTGTGTGACAACCGGAACATGTAAAAACTAATTATTTTTAAATATAAAAATATAAAAATTGCATCAAAAATTGAACACTGCATTTATACAGATAAAAGCTTCTTTGATATAACAAAATTTTTAAGTAAATGTTATGGCTGTAAATCCTTTACATATAGCAATAATTTTGATGTATGGATGTCACACCCGCAACGATGGATTGGGCGTTTAAAACAAATGTTACAGAGAATCAATAAATCACAAAATATGCGTATTTTAGTTTCTTAAGATTTGCTGGTGTTCCTATTAGAAACTACTGTTTTATTTATCTTAACTATTGACGTTAATTCATGTTTTGCGTGGAAAAATGTTTCTGATACAAAAAAAAAAAAAAAAAAAAAAAAAAAAAAGCTTTGAATGCTGCTAAAAGTTTTAACCGAAGTTTGTTTTGTGTATATAAAGGTTTTTTAAAAGTTTGAGAAGATATGAAGAATGGAATAATTCCAAATTTTATTGAAAATAATAACATAAAATTTTTGTTTTACATGTGATATCAAGTTTTAACACTACGTTTAACGTAAACTTCACTATAATTTGAAATCAAAATATTAATTCTGGACCAAGTTATTTAATTGACTGTTGAACGCTCTCTTACAAATAGTGCTTTGGGGGTGACCATCACTACTTCTTAGTGGTTTATCTAAAATAAATACAAAAAAAAACTGTATTTGTTTAATACTTAATCCATCTTTTTTTTTTTCAAAGTGAGCAAAAAGCTGAAAGTTTACTTATCAATGTTAAAGAAAATAAGACCGAAAAATCATGCATCTTCTTGTTCACCTCAGTGATGTATATGAATTTAAATATGTTTGAAATAATGCAATATTATTAAAACGCACTGAAAATGATTTTTCCCCATTGATCATAATGTAACGGAATAATTTTGATTGTCTCTGTAATCGAACCATAAGTGCTACACACTTCATTTTTAATACCGAACATTCTATGGTCAACCTCAATAACATATATGAATTACACGTTTTGCTTAACATTTTTTATTTAAAAAATATCCATTTTTAACAATGTATATTGAGATATGGAAATCAGTTCTACATATTAATATTGATATTCTATTTTATTTGAATGGATTGAATGACATATTTATATTTGATTTTACTTTATGTTCTACTTTTCGTAATATTTTAGAATTTCCTTCAGTTATTCTCCGAAAGAAAGTATTCCCTTTTCTTAGCTTCAAGTACAATTATATTACATAGGAGAATCATTCTGGGAAAAAGTTGGGACTATTTACGTTTTTTCCTGAACCTTTCCATTTTCAGTTCGATCGTATTCGACGCTGGCATATTGGGTGTAAGTAAATACTTTGCATTTGATAACCAAGTTTATTCCCTTGAGGTCGGTAGATATGCGTGAATCTATAGAATGAGATACTGTTGGGGTAAAAATGTCCTTCTTATAATATGAAAAACCTTCAAAATGCAGAAAAAAGCTAACCGAATTTAATAAAATACTTAAAATTTTCCACGATTCTATGAAAATTGGTAAGACTTTTGTAATATACAATATCGATAAAAAAATTGCTTTCAAACTTTATGTACTTTTGGAATATATATATATATATATATATATACAAGGCTTAATTTCTAACAAAAAAAGTACCGGAGCCCTAATATTCTGCAGTACTAATAACCGTAGCGTCTCCCCCCACCCTCAGGTTATAATGCTTTTTCATTTAAATGGGGTATTTTCCGGTTACCATGGCCTTACCCACCGATGTCGCGACAGCTTACGGTTGTTTTGAGGATTGATAAAAATTGATAAGTAATTATGGATTGATAAATAATTATGTCACATATAGTGTTTTGATAGAAAAAAATGCAAAAGCTTCGATATGGGAGAAAAAAAGAAAGGGTAATTTAGGCTTCGGTTTTCCGGAAACGCTTGCACTGGGCTGCGGAGCCCAGTATTTATGGGCTCCGGTGAATTCCGACCAATATTTAAATATTTACTGAAAGCAGAGAAGTACCGGAGCCGGGCTCCGGCGCAGTTTAAGCTCTGTATATACATATATATATTATAAAAGTACATAAAATTTGTTAGCATTTTTTTATTGATATTGTATATTACACACACACACACACACAAATATATATATATATATATATATATATATATATATATATATATATATATATATATATATATATATATGTTATATACAATATCGATAATATATAAATACATATATATATATACAGATTATGTTGTACATATCGCCAGTAGATCTCAGTTTTCTACAGGATGATTCCAAATAGATGTAACCACTGATGACAGTAGCATACCTTTAAATTAAAAAAATAGACAAATCAAATACAGCTTTTAAACATTGAATTTACTTTACAAGGGGCTGTTACACATTGAATTACGATTTTTTATATACTGCTCCTAATTCGTATAACTTATATCTTAAAAAATGTTCCTCTGAGACTAAAAAGGACATGATTAAATCCCATTATTTTATTACCAATATGAACCAAGTTCTGTTGCTTAAATTAAACGTTTTCCGGCATTTAAAACGCGAATTTATCTTTTTGTAGTTGTATTTTTCTTTACTTTTTAAATTCGGAAAGAGGATTCTATCATTAGTGGTTTAAGGTATAATCGCCATTACAAATCTATTTTGAATCGCAAAGTGTACTGTTTCTAAATTAAATTTTGAAAATAATTTAAAAGAGCAGATCGCTTTCAAGGTCTCATGTATCAATTTAATACTGAATATCGAAATTTTTGCAGACAATGAAAGCTTATATAGAAGGAGAAATGTTTGCCTTTTTTGAGAAAGATTAATCAATATAATTTAAAATGCAAGCAAATAATTAAATTTACAAAGCAAATAATTATAAATGTGTTTTTAATTTTGTACTTTTTAATTATATGCCAAGTTCTGAATAAGGCATCTCTAACAACGTTTCGTAATTGTTCAAAATAACTTCCTTTAAAGTTTAATACTCTTATTATTTATTAATCCTACTTTCGAGAATGAAAATTAACTAGATCGGGCTTGTATTCCCTAATTACATGACATTTACGATATCATTAAGCTCCAGCGTAAAGATTCAGAATAATAAGTTTTAGCTTAGTACTGCTACATAGGAAAGAGGGCAAAAACTTTTTAATTTTAGTTTCATTTACTAAAGCGAAAGATTTCATATAAATAAGCGTTGTGCACAAAATGATCACAGTAATTTTCAATGCATCATTTTGGTTCCAGTAGCTTTTATTAAACAAAAACGTGCTTTCAAATGTTATCTTCATTTTATTAGTTACGTGTTTATATTTAACCCGGGAGAAATCGCGCATATCTAGGGTATAAATAGCTTTTACTTTTTCACCAATAAATACAAACAATAATTCTCAACTTATTTAGTCCGTGACAACTGTTACAAATTGTAGGATAAAATACGCTAAAGATTACTTTTTGAAAAGTAGTGGTGATAATTGTAAAATCCGTGCGCATTCGGGGTATTTCATACCCCATGCGACTTCTCCCGGGTTAAGTCAGTGATACGTATGATGTTAACGTTTTTTGAAATATACATATAAGTATATTTATTTAAATGATATAGAAAAATATATAACGGGAAAGGTTTTTGAAATGTTATTAAGCAACTTTACACCAATACATTTAGTTTTATTTTCAAAATAATGACCTCTTCCTGCAGTGCACTTGTTCCAAAGCGTTTGCAACTGCGAAATCTTAGTTTAAACGCCACTTTCTTAAAATTTGTCTTATGTCATTCAGATATTCAAAATATTCATTGAAAAGTGTTTTTAACTTCTGAAATAATTATGTCTCTTGGAGCAAAGCGTGTATTTTAAGAAAAATGCGAGGGAAATGCATTTTTTTTAAAACAAGAGGCTTCTACAAGATACTGATGATTCTTTATGGTTTTATATACTATATCTATTTATTGTGAAATTTGGACTTCACTGTTTCTCACAAACTAATCAGGACGACAATCTAAAATGAAGTACTGACCATCTGCTGCAAGTTCGGTGCTTATACCATTCTCATCTGTGATGACTGTAACTTCTCTCCCATAGTCTTACAATGGTTAGTGATCATATTTCTTACAACTACACATCTTTTAGACAAGTGCTTGGGATAAACATTCATATTTATGTCATATCACATTCATATGATTCACTGATCATTCATTATGATTACATTCATATATATTTTGCTACATTCTATTTTTTTAATTCTCATGTCTTTTTTTCCCAAGATTTTACCCGACGTGTTTTTTTTTTTTTTTTGGTATGATGAAAACACTTCATTTGCATTTTTCCCCGTTATTTCTAGTAAGCATTTACTAAAATAAACTTTAAGAAATTGCACTGACGGTAAAATATATATGTTTGTGTTGTAGTTTATTAGAGATGTGTTTAAACACTAAAATTTCTCTCTCAAAATGGATTGAATCAATGTTGCAGACATTGCATAATATAAAATTACCTCTATCTAATGTCAAACTATTTTAGAGAATTGCTTGGCACCGTATTGAAATAGATTTTTCTTCAATCTTAGCCTGAAGAATAAAGTTAAATTAAACAAGAACGAAAAATCATGCGTAAAGCATAGATTATGTAACACTTTCCAAATCTTCCAAAGTATTTTTACAAATTATTACCATTAAATAAGCTGAAAGATAACATTTAAGTAAACAATTTGGAAAACGCATAACATATTTAAAAACGTAATTTCAGGTATTTCCAACATATACAATATTCGGAAAAATATCCGAAGACTTTTATTCAGCCCTGTATATGATCTATGGATTAGTATATATACTACATAGGATGCTAAATTTTAGTTTAGTTAGGAAACGCGTAGCACAGTTTAAAATTATCTTTCTGGAGTTTCTGTCAATAAACGGAAATGTGTTCGCGAACTTTTGTGCTGCCCTGTATATGATCAACAGAATTTATACACACCAAGTAACAGACAAAAATTGAGTTGAATTTAAAATCGCGTTCAGCAACTTAAAACGCACTTCCAGGAATTATTGTTAACAGACAGTAGAGAATTATTTTGTGTGTCCCTGTAAATGAACGATGACTGCTATATACACAGTATTCTGTAGTAAGTCTCTTTTAATGCACCTTAGTGATATATGTAAATTTCAATGTGTTTAAAATAGGGAAAAATTATTTAATTAAACCGAAAACGATTTTTCTACATAGACATAATGTAACGGAATCCTTTTGACTGTCCCTGTAAAGTAACGATAAGTGTTATGCACACCATATTCCATATTAAGCTTCTTGTAATGCACCTTAGTGATGTATATCAATTACAATGTGCTTGAAATTGTGTAACATCGTTAAAATAAACCGCAAATGATTTTTCTTCATAGACCGTAATGTAACGGAATTCTTTTGAGTGGCCCTGTAAAAAAACTATAAGTGCTACACACTGCAGTTGAAATAGGGAACATGCTATAGATAACGAAAATAACATATAAAAATTGCAGGGCAATCAGAGTATATTTACGGGAGTTAAATAACGGAAAGACCGCAAACGGCCATGCGACAGACAAATCGAAGTCATAAACACTTTTCAACTAGGTTGGACAGTGTTAAAAATGTTTAAATTGTAGAATTATTTTTTATAAAAATGTGTAAACAATAACTATACATCACCAAAAATAAGAAATTCAAATGTATATGTGGAAACGGGATGTTTCATAAAATGATCATAGTTAATAAATAAGTATGAATGATTATTAACCAACATATTAAGATTCTCCATCTATGTAAAAATATAATGAAGTGAAATAAGTAGAATTTTCAAAAATGATTGAAATAAAGTTCTTCATACTCAACAATTTTCAGTTTTTTAAAACTTATCTTCAACTTACCAGGAAAAGCTTCAATCATATAAAAGACAACTTATATAACGAAAAATACAGACAACTTATATAACAAAATACACTCAATGGTAAGAAGATCACGGAAAATTTAGCTTGTATTTCATAAATTGAGTACAGTAACTATATAATTAAAAAATAGAAAAAGGTTGTCTGAAGGAAATCTTTATCGCTATTTTTTTTGTTGAAATAAAACTATGATCAAATATTCTCTTATATGTGTATTCAAGGTTAGTGCAAGATAAATAATCCAAATACTAGATATTAACTGTGCATGTAATAATTTGTTTATGGATTTATATCACGAATGAGAAAATTGTTTTTAAATTATCTGTTTATAACTGTATATAATATCTGTTCTATGTATTTGTGTAAATCGTCTTTTGTACGTTTGGAAATTTTCTTTCTTGCTTATTTTGCAAATAGTGACATCGTAAGATTGAAGTATAAGAACAATAACTGTTTTAAACAACTGAGATTCTTTCATTGTTACGTTAAAAATTAAATGGTCTTTGGTGAGCAAGAAAATATACTAACATAAATTGCATTATAAAATCATAGGTAAATAGGAAAAGTATTGCCATAATTTATGTGGATTATACACTACTTCATTAAATATAACTGTTTTTACTATCACATCTGTTAAATTCCATTTCTATTATTCTAATAATACCTAGCTTTGAAACAAAATTAGCAAAATGTTGGCTCAAGGAAGTCTTTATCGCTGTTTTTCGTTGAAATAAAACTATGGACAAATATTCTTTCATATGTGTTTTCAAGGTTAGTGTAAGAAAAATAATCCAAATACTTGACATTAATTTGTGCATGTAATAATTTAATTACGGGCTTCTATCGCGAATGAGAAAATTGTTCTTATATTATCTGCTTATAACTGTATGTAATATCTGTTGTATATATTTGTGTAAATTGTCTTTTGTATGTTTGAAGATTTCCTTTCTTGCTTATTTTGCAAACAGTCACATCATAAGACTGAAGAACACGAAATATTTATATTTTAAACAACTGAGATTCTTTCATTTTTTGTTAAAAATGAAATGGTCTTGGGTGAGCAAGAAATTATGCTAACATAAATGGCATTATACACTGTTAAAAATTTGCAGCAAACTGTCCAGTCATTCGACCGTCTTTATAGAAAACGGTTACATAATCGTAATTTAACTCTATTCTGACCGTAATATGGGCAATAATATGGTCAGAATAGAGTTAAATTAGGGTTAAGCAACCATTTTCTATAAAAATGGTCAACTGACTAGACAGTTTGCTGCAAATATTTAACAGTGTAAAAGCATAGGTAAATAGAAAAACTATTACCATAACTTATGTGGATTTTACAGTACGCCATGAAATGTACTGTTGTTAGTATCAGCATAGGTGCCAACCTCTCATTTATATTCCGTAATATGAAAGTTAATTTGACCCAGGTTTAACACGTTTCGCGCCAGAAATTCTTTTAAGAAATAAAATTGAATAAATTCCACGTAGAAACCTGAAATTGAATAAATAAAGACTCATCCAATAATTTTTCTGGTTTGAAGCTTTGTTAAACTGGGTCAAATTAACCCGCATATTACGGAATGTTAATGAGAGGTTGGCACCTATGGTATCAGTTGTAGATGTTGTTACTATTACATCTGCTAAATTCCATTCCTTTTATTCTGATAATACCTACCTTTGAAACAAAATTCCAAATACTTTTTTCCTTTTCGTTAAATCAAGCTTTCTAGAATATATGTCTATATTCATGCACATAATCGATTTCAGAAGTTCCGAGTTTGTAAAACTCCATGAATAATGAAATAAGAAAAATTCGTGATAAACAGCATAAGTATCGATTACGTGAACTTCCATTTTAATTTACAGTTACAAAAACATTCATAATCGATTTTTAGGTGTGTTTAGATATTTATTCACAAAGAAAAAGGATATCTCTGTTACCCAATAACATTATATTTCAACGCTAATCCCAAAATTATTTTGAGAAGGCACAAAAGGAAAGGATTCCTCAGCAGCTAAAAATTCTCTACAAAAGCATTGCACGAATAATACATTTGTTGGTGTATAAAATCGCCGAATTATATTGCTACAAGGCTTACTGGAAATTGCGAAAACGGCTAAGTTCAGGCGGAGATTTGAGATTGTTTGAACAACAGACGAAAAGCCAGATTTTCGTTTATAATCCAAAATTTTTGATTGATCTTCGAACATATGTGTGAGAGAAAAACAAAAGTATAGAAAAGAAGAATCTTATACAGTGAAGAACGAGAAATACTTCTTCCAATCAATTTTCGTTTAAAAGGAATATGGTTTTTGTGTGTGTATGTGCGTTATTTTGGTTGTATCTCAATATATTTTTGTTAGTCATATATTACCGAGATTGAGAAAAAGAGATTTGAAAGATAATAAAAAATGTTAGGAAATAAAGATTGATTGTCCATGGTTTTAAATACACATATTTCGTCTCGTAAATATAGTGCAATATGCGTTCTGGATTCTTTTCAATTCATATTTTTCCATTTTGCTCTTTATATGTAATAAATTTTATGAAATGAGACATAGTGATGAGTATTTCTTGCATGATAACTTTTATATTTTTAAACAAGAGCGAAAAATCATGCGGCAAGCATAGATTATGGAACACTTTCCAACACATCCGGAAAACTCTAACAAAACTTCACCGTTAAATAAGCTGAAAGAAGATATGTAATAATCAGTTTAGGAAACCTATACCACATTTAAAAATCGAGTTTTAGTAATTACCTTCCATAGTCAAAAATTAGGCAAATTATTTTGTGCAGTCTATGCATGTGATCTATAGATTTTAATATATACTACATAGCATGATAAAATTTAGTTCAGTTAGAAAATTCACATAGAGCAATTTTAGCCAATCGATCGAAATACATTCGAAACCTTTTGTACAACCCTGTATATTATCTAAAGACTTCTGTACACACAACACATCAAGCTAAAATTTAATTCACGTAAAAGACATATAAGGCAACTTATAACTTACTTCCAGTAATTATCAAAGATAAACGACAATGTATCTTGTTCTTTGTGTAGCCCTGTATATGAATTTATTTGTATTCCACAAACTTCTATAAGTCTACTAAATATCATTTAGCAGGAAAATACCTAACATAATTAAAAATATCCTTAAGCAATTCACTCCCACAGCCGGAAATACTTACGAATTCCTTTGTGTAACCATATACATAATCAAACTACTTAACCATATACATAATCATAATACCATATACATGATCAAAAAATGTATACTCACCATGCACTATGAAAAAAAAAAGTTAAAACGCACTTATCACGCATAGACTGTAATTATCCCACTAAGACTATAATTGAAATCTTTGGTGTGTCTCTGTAAAACGATGATAGCCGCAATGCACACCACACTTTTCTGTGAGCAATTTATAGTGCGCCTCAGTAATGCATATAAATTTCGTTATTTTTGAAATAGTGAACTATCATTAAATTACGCTGCAAACAATTTTTCCCCGTAGAACATTGTGGGACAGAAATCTTTTATGTGACCCTGTAAATGATAAATAAAGGCTTTGCACCCCATATTTTACAAAAAGCATGTTGTAGTGCGCTTCACAGTTGTATAACGATTTCACCATGTTTTAAATGGCGTACCATCATCAAAATGCACTCGATAAGATTTTTTCCCCATTGACTCTAATGTAACGGAATACTTTTGACTGACCCTATAATTAAACTATAGAGTGCTACACACTTCATTTTTAATAGGGATCGTGCTATAATAAACGCAAACAACATTAAAAAATTTCAGGGTATATTTACAAGAGTTCGAGCACGGAAGAACGGGCAGACGGTAGACAAATCGAAGTCATAAACACTTTTCAACTAGGTTGGAAAGTGTTAAAAATTGAAATATGAAGATATTGTATGCATTTGTTATTATATAGCGTATCATATATTGA
This sequence comes from Maratus michaelseni, assembly GCA_963931845.1. Classification (NCBI taxonomy): domain Eukaryota; kingdom Metazoa; phylum Arthropoda; class Arachnida; order Araneae; family Salticidae; genus Maratus; species Maratus michaelseni. The sequence goes on from OZ007586.1 coordinate 142,471,058, forward strand.
AAATAATAAAGATGAATCGGTGAATGTAGAAAAGAACTAAGTCTTAGTTTTAAAATTTCTCAAGTCATGGACTTCTTTTCATGGAGTCTTTCAACACTCAATTTTAAATTCCTCTTTCCCAAACATTTATTCAATAATATATTTATTGATTTATCAATCACAGTTTCAAAACATAGTTTAAGAGATTACCACATTATTTAAAGTTGTTTTTATTAATTTCAGGATATACAAAATTAAAATGTAATTTAATTGTAACTAAATATTAAACTAAATAATAAATCCACTTGATAAGATTTTATCTCATTGATAATATTTCTTTTAAATACCCTTAAGCAATTCCTTCCCGCGGTCTGAAATACTTACGAATTCCTTTGTGTAGCCATATATATGATCAAAAAATGTATACTCATCATGCACTATGCAAAAAAAAAAGTTAAAACGCTAAAACTCTAAAACACACTTATCACGCATAGGCTGTAAATATCACACTAAGACTATAATTTAATTCTTTGGTGTGTCCCTGTAAAACGGCGATAGCGAAAATGCACACCATACTTTTCGGTGAGCAATTTATAGTGCGCCTCAGTAATGCATATAAACTAAAGATAATTATTACATTTATATTAATTAAAAACACGATTAAGCAATAATTCGTGTTTTATTACCTTTTGTTTATATGATACTTTAAAAAACCCAAACATAACACATATGCACATCTTAAATTAAAATGTTTTAAAAATATTAAATGTTATATTTATAAAGTAACATTTATATATACAAATTTAATGTTAAATATTTAATATTAAATACCTAATTGAATATTATATTTAAATATTTAATATTAAAATATTTAATATCTAAAATTTTACATATTTGTAAATTATGTACCCGGACTGAGTTCCTTTCTTCACGAAATGGTCAATCAGAAAGTAAAAACATTGAAACCATCTTAAAATGAACAAGAACGAAAAATCATGCGTCAAGCATAGATTATGTAACACTTTCCAACGCTTCCAAAATAATTTTACAAATCATTACCATTTAATAAGCTGAAAGACAACATTTAAGTAAACAATTTGGAAAACGCATAACATATTTAAAAACGTAATTTCAGGAATTTCCAACTTATATTACCAACATAAACAATATTCGGAAAAATATCCGAAGACTTTTATTCAGCGCTGTATATGATCTATAGATTTGTATATATACTACATAGGATGCTAAATTTTAGTTTAGTTAGGAAACGCGTAGCACAGTTTAAAATTCTCCTTCTGGAGTTTCTGTCAATAAACGGAAATGTGTTCGCGAACTTTTGTGCTGCTCTGTCTATGATCTACAGAATTTATACATACCAAGTAATAGACAAAAAGTGAGTTAAATTTAAAATTGCGCTCAGCAACTTAAAACGCTCTTCCGGGAATTATTGTTAACAGATAGTAGATAACTCTATTGTGTGTCCCAGTAAATGAACGATGACTACTATACAGTCCCTGGCCAAATTATTAGACGCAGTTGTTTTTATTATAATTTGTTAAATATCTGGAAAGATACATGAGGAATTATCTTGAAACTTTAGGAGTGTAAACAACATGATCAACGTCATATATTTCCGAGAAGATTTGTTCTTGAAACCCCATAAGGGGCCGTCAACAAATTGAAGGAAAACGAATACGTTTTTGATAACCCTGTAAAAACCAATATCACAAAAACTTTGAAACGGTATCACACGCTTAGGATGCTTATTGTAATAATTTGGGTTCATTTTTATGAAGATAGCATGTATACTCGAAGAGAAATTCAGGTTTTTATAAAAACAGTCCCAAATTTTACTAAGTTTTTTGCTTATAATTTGAAGAGTTTTTAATATAAAATCAAGTTATTTTCAGAAAATATGACAAACAATATTATACACAATACCCTGCAATCGGAATTAAAAAATAATAAAAATTGCATGAAAAATGAGCAGGTTTACTAAATATTTTTTCACTGCGCATGCGCGAATTCAATCAAAATATACTGTGCATAATATATTAGCTAAATATATAGACCAACTTTTACGAAAGTTTCAAAAACATAGCTTGAAAATTCTGATAGTGATCGTCGATAGAATAAGCTCGAAATTCGCTGTTCCCAAAAGGAAGCAAAAAAGATGAGGGGTTTTATCAAATATAGAATGAGAAACACTTCATTCTTATTATGTCAACTTTCATAAGCTAGTATATTTGGATACAACCCCTCATCTTTTTTGCTTCCTTTTGGGAACAGCGAATTTCGAGCTTATTCTATCGACGATCACTATCAGAATTTCCAAGCTATGTTTTTGAAACTTTCATAAAAGTTGGTCTGTATATTTAGCTAATACATTATGCACAGTATATTTTGATTGAATTCGCGCATGCGCAGTGAAAAAATGTTTAGTAAACCTGCTCATTTTTCATGCAATTTTTATTATTTTTTAATTCTGATTGCAGGGTATTGTGTATAATTTTGTATGTCATATTTTCTGAAAATAACTTGTTTTTATATTAAAAACTCTGCAAATTATAAGCAAAAAACTTAGTAAAATTTGGGACTGTTTTTATAAAAACCCGAATTTCTCTTCGAGTATACATGCTATCTTCATAAAATTGAACCCAAATTATTACAATAAGCCTCCTAAGCGTGTGATACCGTTTCAACGCTTTTGTGATATTGGTTTTTATAGGGTTATCAAAAACGTATTCGTTTTTCTTCAATTTGTTGACCGCCCCTTATTGGGTTTCAAGAAAAAATCTTCTCGGAAATATATGACGTTTATCATGTTGTTTACACTCCTAAAGTTTCAAGATAAAACCTCATGTATCTTTCCAGATATTTAACAAATTGTAATAAAAACAACTGCGTCTAATAATTTGGCCAGGGACTGTACACACAATATTCTGTAGTAAGCCTCTTGTAATGCACATTAGTGATATATATAAATTTCAATGCATTTAAAATTGTGAAACATTATTTAATTAAACCGCAAACGATTTTTATCCATAGACGTCATGTAACGGAATTCTTTTGACTGTCCATGTAAAGTAACTGTAAGTGCTATGCACACCATATTCCATATTAAGCTTTTTGTAATTCACCTTAGTGATATATATCAATTACAATGTGTTTGAAATTGTGTAACATCATTAAAATGAACCGCAAATTATTTTTCTTCATAGACCGTAATGTAACGGAATTCTTTTGAGTGTCCCTGTAAAAAAAACTATAAGCGCTACAAACTTCAGTTAAAATAGGGAATATGATATAGATAACGACAATAACATATTGAAATTGCAGGGAAGTCTGAGCATATTTAGGGAAGTTAGAGCACGGCCAGACAAACCGAAGTTATAAACACTTTTCAACTAGGTTGGAAAGTGTTAAAAATGACAAAATATGGACTTATTTCCTTTAAATAATCACCGATTCAAGTATAAAGATTTGAAAAAATATATTTTAAACCAATACATTAATTTTTATGTATTTCTACATAGAATCCCAGAATAAAAGCAAAATTACAGGTTGACAAATTAAAATACTTAGATTGAGTTAGAAGATGCTAAGTATGCAGAAAAGACATGCATAAAATAAAATGTATAATTTTTATGAATTCACATTTAAAAATTTATATTCGCGACTGAAACGATGGCGACGTTTGATACTTGAAGAGTCAATTACATTGTTGAAAAGTCTAATATTTTGACGTAACTTAAACAATAAATCGTGTTTTATTAAATTTTGTTTATATGATACTTTAAAAAACTCAAACATTTCACATATGCACATCTTAAATTAAAATGTTTTAAAAATATTAATTATTAACAAATATATAACATTAAAAATTCATATATATATATATATATATATATATATATATATATATATATATATATATAAATATATATATAAACGCATATTTTTTGCGTCACTATTATATAGTTGCCAACTTTTCACTTTTTCTTCCTACCACTATTTCTGAACAGAAAAATTTGCCTTAATTTAATCGTATGTTTTTGATGATTGAACAAGAAAAATTTGCCTTATTTAATCGTATGTTTTGGATCACTGAATAAGAAAAGTTTTCTGTTCAAAAATAGTGGTACGATAAAAGTATAATATTTATCAGCTATGCCAAAAGGATCAGCCTTGTTGAAAATTCTCAAAAATATATCTGCTTTTACTTGTAACTATTAGTTGTCGTATGGAAATACTTAAAATTGGAAAATTTAGATACATTAAGTAAAAATTTAAGGGGCCATAATTTAGATAAAAGTAGCAAATTTCCTTTTCTTGAATAGAGTAGATATCTTTCTGAGTAATGTTACTCTGATTAGCAAATAATTGTTATATCATTATTTTACTTGTTTTAGACGCAAAGCAATAAATCGTTAAGCTGCGCTTCGCAATATTGGCACGTTTCCCTCGCACAATTTAACATTTTATTAAAATTGCTTGACATGTTTTATTATGAAAAATATTCAACATGTTTTTCATAACAGAGCCATGAAATTTTTCAATTACAATAAATGTGGCATAACAAATTAGTGAAAGATAGAAATGTATGGGTACGTATTGAGATTCTCAAAGTTTTTATAAAAATAAATATATATAGGGCCGCTCAAAAAGTATAAATATAAAGGGAGTATTGAATATCATATACAAGTTACTTAAGTGCATGTAGTTTGGTCGAAAATAAGTAGGGTAAGGTGGGATAAAATGGGTAAAGGGGTAAAATAGGTAAGTTTTTTAATTTATGTATGAAACTTATATGGGGGTTTAAAAATAAGTTTAACCTTGAAATATGTCTTCAAACATTTGTTGACAACATTTACATTTCAGAAAAAAGTTGGTAATGTGAATCTAGCAACATACATAACATTATTTTTCTTTGAAGAATGCTTCTGTCTTTATTATTCTTGCAAAGAACTTCCAAAAAACCAATACTTCTTTAGTTAATAATTATTAATTCCCTTTCATTCGTTAACAAAATATTTGAAACTGCAGTTTCTCAAAAATAGGTAAGAAGTTTTTAAAAATCTTTTGTTTGATGAATACTTTTATGTGATAGGAGAAAATGGGTATTAGTTAGGCTTAACAATTCATTTGAAAATTTATATATCTTACGGAATAAAAATGATTTTAAGTGGACTTTTAGTGAAAAATGTTGAATATTTACATTTTTATCTACTTTCTTAAACAGAAAATAATTTTTTATTTAAATTAGTTCTTATTGAATTAGGGAATATATTAATCATATATATTAAAAGCGTCTGTGTTTGTATTTCAAAAGTACACATTCTAGAATACGGGTAATTTCGATCTAAAACGAGCACAAATTATTCATAAATATCCGTGATTATTTTAATAGCTCTCCAAATTTGAAAATTTAATATAATATGCGAAATATTATTGGTATTATTATTAATGAAATATCTGTAAAATTGTGCTTTTCTATTGTCGTAAAAAAGAGAAATAATGGGAATTATTTTATATCTATGGATTTTATTTTCCCATAAAAATATAACATACTTTTCTTTTAACTAGATAGTGAAAAATATGTCATGGATTTTGGAATGAACTGAAATACTAGACCAGATAAAACTACATCAAAAATAGTTTACTGTTTTAGTTTGCATGTGATATTACGAGGGAATTGTATGATTGTAGAATGCGCAGGAAAAAGAAATCAATCAAAATATTTATTGATCAGATTACAGACATCTATGTTGAAGATTTATTTGTAAACTTTGTTAGAAATTGCCATTTCTGGCGTTTTGAAAACTCAATTATTTAGAATGTTAAAGGAATCTTAACTTAACAACTGTTTACATTACGGTTTCTGTTTTGTGAAAATTATAACTAATGTTACTAAAATTATTTTTAGTAACAAAAAAAAATCATTGCTATAAAATTTGGGGTAGTTATTGCTGTATTTTAATTTTACACTATCTGTTACTCATTTTAGCCCATACCTGCGGTAAATTGTTTATAGAAAGATGTAAATATTTAGAAGATTTAACATAAAAAATATGTATGAACTTACATTCACATTGTGATTATTGAACTCATTTTATAAACACATTAAAACAATATTCATGTTTTAACCCTTTTTTAAAAGAAAATGAAAGATGGATTGAAAAATATTACTTTTTCTACCTATTTTACCTCACCTTACCCTGTACAGAAAGTTTATAACACTACTTATTTTTGAAATGCATAAACAAATTATAAATATAAAGCGTTCTAAAGAATTATTGTGGACCTACTTTTGGTCCACCCTGTATGTACTAAATACACGTTCATAATACTACACTGTTAAAAATTTACAGCAAACTGTCCAGTCATTTGACCGTTTTTGCAGAAAACGGTTACACAACCGCAATTTAACTCTCTTTTGAACATATTATTGCCAATATTATGGTCAGAATAGAGTTAAATTACGGTTATGTTACTATTTTCCATAAAAACGGTTCTATGACTGGACAGTTTGCTGCAAATTTTTAACAGTGTATGTCATGTACAGTATCTTACAATAAAATATGTGAATGAGAATAAAACTCCAAAATAATAGATGTTTAAAAAATTTCCTGAACAAAATTCGATTGGCCATGCTCCTAGAAGCATATATTTTTATTGTTAATTTCGAGAAAAATAATCAAATAAAGAGGAAAAATATTTTTTATTCTACTTTGAACTTAACATCATACCAATATTTCATCAGACAGGGAGGATTAATGTATTGAAATTGCATTTTTACATTATATAAATGCTATGTTCGTAACTATGGTGTCTACGAGAATGACGTGTTTCTCATAAACTATTTGTAACACACTAAATATTAGAAAAAATTCAATGATGATGCTAAATTGTGTTTTCTGTGATTAATATTACATGTTTTTCTATTTAAGTTAACTATTTTAGAAACCTCCCCCGTGTTTATCTTGTACACATAACTGATGGAGTATCCCTTATGTTCATGATGTTTTAACAGTTATTAAACAAAATAAATATTTTACACAGGTAACACGTACAATATATTGCTACGCTTAAAAGGAATAACGGGATTCACTTTCGCACAAACGTTTTTTTCTGCCATCTGTTGAGTTAAAGCAACTATTATATTTCTACCTCACTCTACATCACTCAATTTCTTGTGACAGTAGATTTTTATCAAAAAAAGCTATAAAGAAACAAGATTAGCAGTTGAAATTGAAACAGGGATTTTCAATATATTTTAAACTGGAATATTATATGAGATATTTGAAATCGCAATGAAATATTTTAAATTGCAATTCCCTTTTCTTATTAGCTATTCTGTGACATCGTTTTAGACGTTTCTAGGAGATAGACCCACATCCGAGATAGAAAATCATAATGGAAATATGTATTCAGCTGTAATATTAATTCTGAAAGGTAAAGCCTGACTCAGTTTGAATACCTTTATAAATCAGAGCAGCGACATATGGGCAATAAAAGTGGATAGATCAAGGGAATTTGGACATGAACAAATATGACATGCATGTCATTATCGCTAAGTTTTTAATGAGGGTCCTCGTATGTATTCAGCTGTAATATTAATTCCTAAACAAAAAGCCTGACTCAGTTTGAATACTTTTATAAATCAGAGCAGCGACATATTGGCAATAAAAGTGGATAGATCAAGGGAATTTGGACATGAACAAATATGGCAAGCATGTCATTATGGCAAGCATGTCTAAGTTTTTAATGAGGGTTCTCGTAGCTTGTCCAAAATCTCTGATTTGAAAAACATCCAAACTATTTCGACATAACTTTCATACATGCTCCATGTACGTATATGGCAATTGTGATATACAAAGGTTTATGATTAGCACCGACTTCTGAATACTAGGCCTACCCAAAAATAGCGTCTGTCGTAGGTGAATGTTTCTCAGCGTTTGTATGGTCCCTTGAATTTTAATACCAAATATTTCTAAAAGTTTGCTCTTCTTTTTTTCCGAGAGATTGATTAAATCAAAGAAAATTTTTACAAAATACTGGTGTCAAAATTTCAGGGTACCGTATAAACGCTAAAAAATTTCCGTCAACGACTGTCGCCATTTTTGTGTCAGAGCATAGGCTTATTATTCATCAAGGGCCGGTACTAATCATCATAGAGACGTCACATTAATTGGCTGTGTTATTAGAGCAGAATGATATTCTTAATTACAATATCAACACTTGCCAGAAATATTTAATTTTTCTCGGAAATATTTTATCTAATTTTGGTCAATTTCATTTTTCTTATTTTAATTGTTAAATTATTCTGCAAGTCACAAATGAAGCTTCTCATGTTCAAATAGGCTTTACATTATTTTAATTTATAAAGCTTAATTTATTAAAATTAAACATTTTAAAATTAAGTATGAAATATAGTTCAGAGAGTGAATAATTTATACTTTTTTCTTCTTTTACTGTTATAAAAAATGTATTTGGGTATAATATTGTAGAAAAGAATTTCTATCATTTGATTCATAATGGGTGCATTATTTTTTTTTACCTTCGTATTCTAATTTAAAGTGAGTTTTCTAATTCTGAAAAATAGAATACTTAATGCTTTTAAACAATCTGTGCTTCCAAAAATATTCATAAAGAATTTTAAATAAGGAAAAAGCATTTCAAATGCATTTCAGTGATCTTTGTATTGATTTTTATTTTGTACACAAGCCCTTGCATTAAGAAAAGAAGCAAAAAATTGCCAAAACCTTTTCTTTTTCGTTATCTTATCTGACAAATATGACGTCATATTTCCATTTATTTCTCATTTGCTATGATTAATCTTTGTAGTTAATGTTATTTCTTTAGAAACATTTGCTTTAAGAAATACTTCAATTATACGGACTTGAAATACCACTAAATATGAATAAATAAGACGAAAGAGGTTGTTTCAATTAATAATACTCTTTTAAAACATTATGTTATTCAACATTGCTTTATCTTAATAAAACAAAATTACTATTTAGACTTATTTTAATGTATTTTGTTTCCTTCATTATACGATAAAGTAAATTTTTTGTCGATTACATTTAATATTAAGCAATGGAAAATTAAAAGAATTAAGTTTTTTACAAGATTGAATAGTTAGTAAATAAATTTAGATAAATAATATAATTTTTGAAATATTTAAAATTACGGATGAAATATAGTTCAGAGTGTTCAGGGAGAAAGGGTTTACTGCTGTTATACCTCAAATATATCATGTATTTTTCATTAAAAACATAAAAGTATTAGGTATGAATACTTTCCACTTTATGCCACTTTGTTCAATTTACACATTTTAAAAAATACAGATGTTTTTAATCTAGGAAAACATAATATAAACATGAACGAAATTATTTAATAACCTCTTCTAAGTTTCTAACGAATCCGAAAAGCGTCTTTCATCATTAGAAACCTCAGAAACCAATATAATTTCAAGATTTAAAGTAGAATTTATAAAAACACACTTTATTTTGCTGCCACTAATTTTCGTAAATGTTTCCGAAAAGATTTTATAGTGAATTAACTAGTTTACTCAACTAGGAATATATGTTTTTTTTTTAATAGTATAAATTCTCAAGTAATTATTTTCATGTTAACAAGCATTTTTTACAGAAAAACAAGATAAATTTACAATATTATCATGAACATTAAAATTATTATTTTGTTACTTTTGCATCCATAAATGCAATTACGCGGATGAAAATATTTAATTAGGATTTAATAGTAATCTAAAAACCGATATTCCAGTTTGAGAAAACTGATTAATACACTATAAAACTACTTGGAATCGTTTCCGAAAATCAATGTCTGGAAAAGAAATTTTGTTTTATAAATGATACATTCAATCTTGAAAATATATTGATTTCTGTTGTTTAAAATGATAAAAAACGATTTTCGGAGTCATGGGTTAACTGGAAAAGGCCGTTGTATATTTTCGTCCGTGGATATATTATATTTTCGGAGATTAAGAAAATTTGTCTCTTTTACAATGTACAGTACGTATGAAAAAAAGATTGGAAAAAATTCAAAATGTAGTAGGTTGACCAGACAATTTTTGTATAAGAAACCATAGTCGCAATCTATTTATTAGCTCAAAAATGAAGGTGCCTCATTCCAGTCCAAACAGAGTATTGTGCGCAACATTAACGATAAAGATGATAATGTATATAAAACACGTTCGGAATGCTTAAATTCATCTTTGTGAAATTAAGGCTGCTCGTCAGTAAACTTCCCGATTCCCCTCGCTAATGTTATTCCTATAGGCGTAGGATGCATTCGTATTTTTTAAATATCTCCTCGGGAAATTAATATTTTATAACTTCTGTTTCCTGTGTACTGTTTTTAAAGAATCTCTCTTTTTTTTCTTATTTATCAAAATATTTCTAAACTATGTGCTTAATTTATATTTTTATGTGTTAAAATCTTAGCGAAGCTGAATACGATTTTAACATTTCATATAAAATTAAGTATATATTTTAGAAAAAAATGGACAACTAAGAAAAAAAGAGACATTCTTTAAGAACAATACAAAGAAAACAGAAGTGAAAAATATTAATTTTCCGAGGAGATATTTTAAAAATACGAAGGCATCCTACGCCCATAAGAATAACATTAGCGAGGGAATCGGGAAGTTTATTGACGAGCAGCCTTAAAATAAAGGTACACACAAAAAACATGTGATTCCATTACCTAAAAGATTACTAATACTTTAATTATATTTTAAAACATTACAATGAATCAAGCACTTTCGGCTACGAAACCTGGTTTCATCAGGATTTATAATTAAAACTGGTGTTAAAACAAACACCCAGATCACATGCTTATAAACAGTATGTCTCTGTACTGGCAGGCTATGGAAGAGTTCAAAACATCCACATTCGTCCAACGACCGGTACCATTACCAGTACCATTACCGGTACCAATAGAGGTGCGGAAAGAAGGAAAGAGGGGGGGGAAATCACATTTTACTGTTTCTTGATTAAATTAAGCCATTTATTCGGAATATTGTAAGACAGTACATCGTTGCATACATTTCCATGCTTGGATACCATGACTTCCATACCATACCAGAATCTGTGGAAATTATAAATAAGCATGGAAAAGTATGCAATGACGTACTGTCTTACAATATTCCGAATATATGGCTTAATTTATTTCAGAAACATCAAAATGTGATTCCCCCCCCCATCTTTACTTCTTTCCTCACCGTTTTTGTCAAGAAATGGTAGCAGCCGTTGAACGAATGTGGATGATTTGAACTTTCCCGTAGGATTGCAGTACAGAGACATACTGTTTACAAGAATGTGATCTGGACGTTTGTTTTAACACCAGTTTTAATTATAAATCATGACGAAGGCTGGGTTCGCAGCCGAAAGTGATCGATTTATTGTAATGTTTTAAAATCTAATTAAAATTTTAGTCATCTTTTAGGTAATGGAATCACATGTTTTTTGGATTATATTGTAATAAATATTTGAAGAAGAATTACTTTGCCTTGTGTGAAATGTTAGAAAGCTCGAGAAATGGGATGTAAATTAACCGTTATCCCACCGCATGTAATGCCAAATACATTCGAAATATGGAGCACCTTACAAGTAAAGGTACCAGAGTCCTTGGCGGCGAATTTAGATTTTTATATGTCATTCGATTAATCTTATTGAGCTTAGTAATTTGATACCTCGTATATCTGTTATTGAGCTTTAATAATGACAGGGGGACAGGTCAATATTTAAAATTTCGTTCATTGAAAAACAATTGTCGTCAAAGAAATAAGTATGATTTAAGTTTACTTATAGCTCTTACACTGCCATACATTGATGATAATAAATTTTTGAGACATCGTTATTTCCGAAGAAGTGAGTAAAGAAAGTTGTTTGAAAAGAAATATGACCAATGTGTTTTGCCTGCACTCACTCCAGCAGAGACATGGACGCTAACAAAACGGATGGTACAAAGATTACAAACAACACATAACTAGAAGAGACATAACTAGAAAAGATAGAAAGAGAATAACCTGGATAAGAAGTCAGACGAAAGTTTTTCACATCATTGAGAGAATTAAACGGCTAAAATGGAACTGCCTTGGCACATTGCAAGACGACAAAACAATAGATGGAGCACAAACACCCTACAGTGGTATCGCAAAAATGTAAAACGATCAAGATGTCGACCTCAAGTAAGATGGAGTGACGAAATCAGAAAAGTGACCGGTGTTACTTGGATGACTAAAGCACTAGACAGGAAACAATGGAAAAATCTGAGGGAAACCTACATCCAGCAGTGGAATGAAAACAGTTGTTGATGATGATAAGGTGCTTTTATAAAAAATATGAGATACAAATGTTGCTATTGCATAACTGTTAGATTTATACTAGAAGCATTTGCATTGAAAAACCAGTATTGCAGAAATATTGGCTTTGCATTATTATTAGATGTGAGTAGTGTTAATATTTACCTCGATGTCTCCAATAGAGTGATACAAAAATGATTGGACAAACAATGACCGTTTAACAGTTTACTCCGAATATATTAGGGTAACATTTTTCCGATATTAGTCGATTGATATTCCCATAAAAAAACTGCCGTTTTGCTTGTTATAAAAGAGAGCATAAATTTATGTGTACAATTTTGTAAAAAAATTGATTGCTACTTTGAATTTATACAATAGATTTCAATAAAAAATTGCTTACCAAAAATGTGCTTACTTTTAATAACATAGAAGAAGAAAATATCTTAAGTGGTTAAGAGATCGTAATGCACACAAAAACAATCTTTTTTTGTATAGGAAACCAGAGTCCTAATTTTGCTCTCATAAATGTTGAGTGTTTCACACAACTATTGCTCATAATCTTAAATAAAATAAAGATATTTGAAAGCGACTTATAACAAACTTATTTAGTTTTCCGAGAAATGCTATGACATCATGAAAAGGGGTGGAAATTTAAAACATTTTGGTAAGTGAAATCGTATGAACACTGAATTACATTCAGATATATGGAGCGTCTAGTTGAGCACTATCTCGATAACGATGGTAGCAACGTCTACCATTTCTCGTGATATCTTTACCTTTACCACAAAGAAATATCAGTTTGTTTCAAATTTCGTTAAAATATCTGCATTATTATTAATGTCATGAATAAAAAAACTTTATCTGGCTTCATGTGAGATACATCGTATTTTTGACTGAATAAATGGATTGTGGCTACAGTTTCAAAGTACCGGGTTATTCCCAGGTATGTTTCCAATAGATTCTTTTTAGTCCCAGTTTTATTCCTAAAAGACCTGGTTTATTCCCAGATTTAAACTGGGTTTTTCACAGTCTTTGTAAATGTAATTGTGACCCTAAACTGTAAAAAAACACAGATGATTGTTAATCTAGAAATATATAATCACGCACAAAAATATACTTTTGCCTCTTCCGGGTAATCCACTCTTTCGAAAAGGGTCTTTATCTTTAGAAAACTCGGAAACCAATATATTTTCAAGATTTAAAGAATCATTTATTAAAGAAAGTTTCTTTTCTGCCACCGATTTTAAGAAACGTTTCCGAGTATTTTTAATAGTGTATCAATCAATTTACTAAACCCGAAATAAATGTTTGAAATGCTATCAATTCTCAAGTATACATTTTCATGTTCAACACACATGTTATGCAAATAAATATAATATTATATCAGCATTAACATTAACAAAAAATAATATTATTTTGTACCTCATGGATGTATAACATCTGTTGCGTAGTTGAAAATGTTTAATTGAGGATTAATAGCATAATAAAACAAATATTCTGGTTTGAGAAAACTGGTTAATACACAATAAAAAATACTCGGAAACGTTTGCAAAAATCAATGGCAGAAAAACAAACATTGTTTTTTGGAATGATTTTTTAAATCTCAAAAATATATTCGATAGTGCGGTTTCTAGTGATAAAGTACTCTTTTCGAAATCGTGGATAATTCAGAAGAGGTTATTGTATATTTTCGTCTTTAATTATATTATTTTTCCGTAGATGAAGAAACATTTGTATTTTATTTTTACAGTGCAGTTTATTTTATAAAAATTCTTTGTTGCCTACCACATCTTAAAGTTTGTCAATTTTTTTCAATCATCCAATATAGCCAATACAAAGAATAATTACTCAGTATTGTTTTCTACCAAGGCAGTGTATTTGTCTGATTACATCTATCGTCCTTCTTATATAATTTTTTCTGATGACCAGCAAAGCCTTTTATTGAGAACATGAAACATAAATGTGTTCTTATACAAATGTTTTATACAACATATATATTTTTGCCGATGATTATCTAAGACTTTTTATTGAGAATAGGAAACATAAAAGCCTTCTTATACAAATATTGTATACAGCATGTATTTTGAAAATAAATCCAAGCAAACTATCTACAAAATTCTTCTTTATTTGGACGTGTTACGTGATGCGTTTTCTTCTATTTTGTATTAATCCTGTGGATCTTTTCGTGCAGCATCATTTTACTCTGTATATAGCTACAGCAAACAACTAATCGTAACTTTATATTACGACCTTAGCTAATGCTCTTTCTGATGTCTCATAGCCGGTAAAAACTGTTTCAATAGATTTGTGTTTTCTTTGACACTTATTTTAATCTCCTTTTGCAATGAAAATATTTAACTAGAGTTAACATTGTGTTTACAGTATGTTTAATAGGAGATTGCTTTTTGCGCTTGTTTGTTGCCATAATTTTTGAATGATAGCTATATTTTATCACAGATTTCTGTGATTAAGTAAGGTGAAAAGTATGATTCAAAGACGGTGCTGACAAAAAAAACGTAAAAGTTGGTAAGTATGCAAACACGAATATACACATGATCATTCAACAATGTGTTAAAAGCATAGTTTTGGTCTTTTCATATATAATACAGGGTCATTGGAAAAGGTTTGACAGATTTGAATGAATCATAACTCTATAAGTAATTGAGTAAACGCAATTATTTTCTTTCCAGAGTACTCGGCAATTATCCAAGATTTGTTACATGCAGCAGTTTTAAAGTCGTGGCATTCAGAATGGCATTCATGCGCAGAATAGATGATCTGAAAATACAAATCTCACCACACATTCGCATTTTTCACTTTTTGCTTAGGCTATTGGTGTACATAGTGAATCGTTTCCTACTAAGTCGACGATGCTGAAGAACTTTCTATGTGCGTTTTTCCCATACTATCAATAGTTTTCGACTTATACGCTTTCCACTCTGTAATCATCGAAGAAAATTGCGAATGAGTAGTGGGATTTGCATTTTCAGATCATGGACTCTGCGCATTGCATCAACGTCACGACTTTAAAACAGCTACATCTAACAAATATTGTATAATTGCCGAGTACTTTGAAAAGAAATCAATTTTGTTACTCAATTACTTATAGAGTTATTAGTCTATCAAATCTCTCCAACACTTTTTCGATGACGCTGTATACAAAATTCTTATTTTTTTCATAACTTCTTGGTTATAATTTATTTAATTAATATGTGGACAAAAGTGCGAAAAAAATACAAGTTTCTTAAGTTTTTATTACTATCCAAGCTAAAGCTTTTTCTGATATCTCAAAGCCCTTAAAATACCACAATACATTTCTCGCTTATTTTACACTTATTTTGATTCCCTTATACAGCGACAAGGTTTAACCATTATTTAACCCTTTCAGGGGCAAAGTACTTTCAGTACTAAAATGTTGAAATAAATTACTGACGCCGGAATTAACATAGAAGTGTATTTGTTAATATAAGAAAACGGCAAAAAATCACATACGTATTAAATAGGAAAGATTTTAGGACATTTCTGGTGCTATTGTGGCGTTTGGGAATTAAAATTAAGTGGTTTAATAAACATATCACTGCCCCTGAAAGGGTTAAAGCATCAATTCGAACTTTTTCTTATAATTAAGATTTTTTTTATAAAGTTTTGTCATTAAGAGGATCAATGACACAAAATCCTAATTTTTTTATTAATAGATATTTCCGAATGATTATTTTTTTTTTGTGAAACATGTGTTTATATAATGAATATATTGCATGTGAAAATATACTAAAAACTTTAAAACATTTTTTTTAAACAAAAATTTAAAAATTTAAACATATTTAATTTTGATATAATTCTTGAACCACTTGATTGATTTGCATAATATTTGCACTGTTGTGTACAATAAATGGGTAATTTTAATTTGTTTTCAGAATTGTTAAAAAATATTTTTTCCTAATAAAAAGTGAAAAAAAAATGAAGTTTATTTCATAAGTGACTTTTGAATTAATTAGCATATTTTCGCAATTCTCACTCAAAATCAAAAATCCTGAAGATAATTTATTAGAAATATAATAGAAAAGATCTGTTGAAAATTTCATATTTATATCTTACAAGGAAGTTTAGCTATATCCTTTCGAAGTTGACAAATCATGAAAAAATTCATTCTGGGATAAATGAAGTTTCCGCCAGAGGGCGTGTTGCGCGCTGCATCACCAGACAAAAAAATATTATATCTCCAGATCTAATCATGATAAAAGCATGCGGTTTGCGGTATTTAACTCTTAAAACTTTAAATTAAGCCATTAAAAAAAATTACGTTTTCTTGAGAATTTTGTGTCTCGGAATCCCTTAATTATTATATTATTTTAACAAAAATGTGAAAACGAAGTATGACATATTCTAACAAGAATGATGAATGCGACATATTGTTCTTAACTTTTTATTATGATCTAATACTAATGAAAAACTAATGCCTTTTCTGATGTTTCATAGACTGTTGCAATATAGTTATGTTTCATTTGACATTTATTTCAATCTCCCTTTACAATGAAACTGTGTAACTAGTGTTAAAATCATAGATTAATTTTTTTCATTATAATATACAGAATATTACTTTAATAACATGAAGAATATAAGTTTAAATAATTTCTGCAGAAAGGGGAAAATAAAGTTAATGATATGTTTTATCAACTTTTGTCCTGCGATGTCGCGAGCGACCTGCCCTTTGACGGGAACTTTTTACTTAATTTATCTCAGAATGAATTTTTTCCTAATTTGTCAACTTTGAAAGGATATTATCTAAATTTCTTGCAAGATATGTGTATGAATTTTTCAACAGAAATTTTGTATTATATTTCTAATAAATTATATTCAGAATTTTTGATTTTGAGTGAGAATTGTGAAAATATGATAACTACTGCGAAAGCCACTCATGAAAAAAACTTCATTTTTTTTCACTTTTTATTATGAAAAATTATTTTTTAACAATTCTGAAAAAAGATTTTAATTACCCATTTATTGTACACAACAGTGCAAATAGGATGATAATTATGATATTATGATCATATCAAATATTATGATATTATGATATAATCGTGTTCAAGAATTATATCAAAATTAAATATGCGAGTGGCGAAAGCCTCTCATGAAAAAAACTTTATTTTTTTTCCCTTTAAACCATTCTAAAACTTTTTAATTGTGACTCACAGTTGTGAAAAAAATTACAATATAACTGTGTTTTATTCACCTTTCATTTTATTTAATTTTATTTTCAAACGAAACAATTTAAATAGTGTTATAAACAACGATTAGATCGTTAAATTATAATATACACAAATCTTTTATTTTTTCCTCAACGTCTTGGATATAATTTTAAGTAATTTTTGCGCAAAAGTGAAAATAAAGTTAAGATATATTTTTATGAATTTTACAGAACAAACTAACTTGAAACTTTTTCCAATGTCACAAAGCTTTAGAAAAATGACAATATAGTTGCATTATATTCAAAATTTGTTTAATTTTATTTTGAGGCGAAAAAATTTAACTAGTGTTAAAAGCAACGGTTAAATCTTTTTATTATAATACGCAAAAATCTTATATTTTTTTCACAACTATTTGGTAATAATTAATTTAACCAATTTCTGTTCAATAGTAGAAATAAAGGTAATGATATATATTTCTTAATTTTGTATTACGGTCCATGTTAAAACTCTTTCTGATGCCTCAAAGCAATTAAAATGCTATAATGTATTTGTGTGTGCTATTTAACATTTATATTATTTCTGTTTTAAAACAAAAATAATTTAACTAGTATTAAAAGCAACGCCAAAGTCTTATTTTTCCATTTAAATTTACAAAAATATTAATTTTTTCATGAAATATTAATGATTATTTTCATGATATATTATTACAAATTATTATTTTTTAATTAGTTTCCGCACAAAATGGAAATATTGATAATTTTTTCTTAAGTTTGAATAACGATCAACGCTATAGCTGTTCCTGAAGTTTCATAGTATAAAAATTTTTTTGCAAAAATTTGTGTTATATTTGGCATTTAGTTTTAATATATTTTTACAACGAAAAAGTTTAAATTTTGTTAAAAGCATCTATTATAAATTTCCCAGATAATTTACAAGAATTAATTTTTCTTCATAAATTCTTGTTATTAATTATTTTAATTATTATTCGCAGAAAATTTAAGGCAAAATTAATGACATATTGTTCAGAACTTTGTATTACAATCAAAATTAATCCCTTTTACAGATTTATTATAGAATGTAAAAACGTTTACAATAGATTGGTGTTTTATTTCATATTAATTTTTTTTGTTCTACAACGAAACTGTTTAGCTAGTACACATGAAAATGATTAGATAATTATTATCAAACAATTATTCATTTACTAATAAGGTGCATAAAAGTTATTTAAAACCATTCCATTACATATAAGTAGGTTTTCGAAAAATGTAAAATGATGTTACATACTTATTCCAATATTAACTCCAAGATCTTTCAATCATGAACGTGATTATTTTGAAAGGGATACCTTAACTAAAATGGCGCTTTAACTGTGCTATTTTATATGAGTTTGGTACAAGGGCTAGTCTATTAATAGTTAGGGGGTATTCAGATGCTGAAGTCCTTGATATTTTCAAAATATTGAACCATATCTCAATAATTGTCCACTGTTTTAAACATATTTCTCATGTATTCCTTTTAATAATTTCACCTTAAAATCCATTTTCATCGATGGTAGTTGCTGGTTAACAAGTTGATTACTTCAATCGAAAAATTTCGGAAATTTTTTATTATATTTGCACAGTTGTAAGAAACTGAAATTTGCGACTTCCCCGTCCAGTCTTAAATATTCATACTTGTATTTCCGTTTTAGTATACTGCATTCTATATCTACATCCGGTATCGATTATTATCTAATAGAAAAGCTCAAAAAGAGTTTAAAGCGGAATGTCACATTCACCTTGTGTTAATAATATATATATATTTAAATATTTCTAGTTATTAATTATTTGAAAAAATTTTAGCGATAAATAAATAAATAAATAAATAAATAAATAAAAATAAATAAAAATACATAATTAAATAAAACAAAGATAGTGATTTATTGATTTTAACATTCTATTGAGATACAATGCAATGGTTCGTTGAATAAATTATTCTGATGTTTCACAACCTATAAAAAAATTGCAATAGATTTGAGTTTTGTTAAACATAGATTTTTATTCCCTACTACAACGACACGAATGTTAACTAGTGTTATTGATTACACAAAAAATATTTTTTTCATAACCACTAGATTAAAATTATTTTAATTAATTTCTGCGCAAGAGTGAAAATAATGATGTACTTTTTCTGAACATTGCATAAAAATCCAACATAATGTTTTTTCTCTGATGTCTCACAGCCTCATTCCAAATTGTTTCAAGGTATATATGTTTTATTTGGCATTTAGTTTAGTTCCCGTTAACAAAAAAACTATTTAACTTGTGTATAAAGCATGGA
Source organism: Maratus michaelseni (assembly GCA_963931845.1). Taxonomy (NCBI): domain Eukaryota; kingdom Metazoa; phylum Arthropoda; class Arachnida; order Araneae; family Salticidae; genus Maratus; species Maratus michaelseni. Next base: position 142,490,873 of record OZ007586.1, read on the forward strand.
TGAGAAATTTATCTTAAAATTTGAATTTTGTTTATAATCATAAGTTATTGGTAATATTCTCTTTAATTAATTTTGAAGTGGACTAGCAACTTTCTTAGAAAGGGATTCTAGTTTTTTTAATGTGAACGTTCTGTGAATATTCACCTTGTGCGCAACAGGGACATCTATACTTTATTTTACTTTAATTTCCCGAGATGTGTTGGGAGCTCTTAGAATCTGTAGTTATTGCTATTCGCTGCGAGTTTATGCAAATTAGGCTTCGTTGGTCAATCTGCGGAATATAAAAGCAGAAACAAAAGTCTGTATCAGCGTATTTGGGTCGAGTTCTGCCATTACGGAGAATAAGACCAGCATCTAGCTTTGGAGTGCTATCATAGCTTCCAACTTTTACGCTTTTTTCCTACCACTAAAACTTTATAGTAAATTTTATCTTATTAAATCATTGAAATCATGTGATTCAATACGGCAAAATTTTTTATTAATTTTTAGTGGTAACAAAAAAGCGTAAATGTTGGTATCTATGAGTGCTGTTCAGCTCGTGTATAGGATATTCAGAAGTAAAGAGTCTGAGTGTAACTTGCCAATGTGATAAGAGTGAGTTTGTTTTATAGTTCAAATAAAGCTGGTCGACAACCACGTGTTGCTAATTTAGTGATATTTAGACAGTATTTACAGTCGAAATAAAGCTGATCGGCTACCACAGGTTTCTAATTTGGTGATATTTAGACAGAATTTAAAGTTGTGAGCAAACATTTATCTTGCAGCCACAGTCTTGCTTGCTCACTGGAGTTGTTAGTGGTTTGAGCCATCAGTGTTTTGTGCGTTTTTTGCTTTAGAAATTTAGTCATCTTATATTTATTTTGTTAGTGAGTATTGATCTAGAGACAAGTTGTTGTTAGTTGCAGCATAGTGTAGGCAAAACTGAAAGAAACTCCACCGCATCTCTTGCCCTATTAGTTTTAAATAAAGTGGTTTTGTCTATAAAATCTAGTTATGAACGCTTTTCAAAGGGACTACCTTGCCGGATATATCACAGTTTTATGACAAAACGTTGTATTAATTATTTTAAATAACTTTATCGAAAAATGTAGTATTATTTTATTTAATTTTGATGAAAACAAAGTTAATTACACATTGTCCTCAACATTGCATAACGATCAATGATAATTTCTGATGTCTTTCCACCGGCAGAATCTTTCCAATAGACTTGTAATTTATTTCACATTTATTTTTATTCCCTTTAGTAGGAAATTGTTTAACCAGCACATATTAAAACAATTAGATTATTTTATTATAAATTACAAAAAAAAATATTTTTTAATTAACTTCTTGAAATTAATTATTTGAAATAATTTTAGCAATAAATAAATAAATATATTAAAATATAAGTAAATAAAATAACGTTAGTAATTTACTGATTATAACTCTCCTTTGAGATCCAATATGAAGGTTCTTTGTACAAGTGATCCTGATGTTTCACAGCCGATAAAAAACAATTGCAAGAGGTTTGAGTTTTTTTAAACATAAATTTTTATCCCCTACAACAAAGACGCGAATGTTAACTAGTATTAAAACCATCGACTACATCATTTTATAATAATGTACAAAAAATAATTTCTTCATAACCTCTTGATTATAATTATTTTAATTAATTTCACTGTAAGGGCAGAAAAAATTATATCTCCTCCTGAACTTATTATAAAGACCCAACATAATACTTTTCCTGATGTCTCTCAGCCTATAACAAATTGTTGCATTAGATTTGTGATTTACTTGACATTTAGTATAATTCCATTTAATAACAAAAGTGTTTAACTTTTGTTAAAAGCATCGATAAGAAAAGTTACTCTTAAGATTTGCAAAATGGTTTTTTATCATAAATTCTTGGTAATAAACTCTTTAATTAATTTTAGTAAAAAACATATTATTAATTATTTTAATTAATTTCAGCACAAAATGTAGTATTATTTTAATTAATTTTGATGAAAACAAAGTTAATGACACGTTGTCTTTAACATTGCATAACGATCAATCCTAATTCGTCTTTTGATGTCTCTTAGCCGGCAAAATCTTTGAAATAGATTTGTTATTTATTTCACGTTTATTTCACATTTATTTCACATTTATTTTTATTCTTTATTAGAAGAAAACTGTTAAACTAGTGTTAAAAGCATCAATTAGAATGTTCCATTATCATTTACTAAAATCTTATATTTTCATACCTTCTTTGTATTAATGTTTGCACAAAATGAAAACAAAGTTAATGACATATATTTTGTGTCTTTTAATGATGTATTAAATTAAATATCTATGAAAAGATAGATTAAATGCGTTAGTAACAAGCAAAAAAAAAAAAAAAAAAAAAAAAAAAAAAAGGATTTTTTTTCTCTTTTTGTGAATAATCTCTTCCCCTAAAAATAAATAAATAAAAACAAATATGTTTCAATATACACTGGACTTTTAAGTTTTAAAATTTTATATAAATATTTATTTAAATATTTCACAGATTGTTCTTGAACTTGAGGATTGTAAAGAATATGTTTGAATTTCTTGTTCAGTGAAGATTTAGTGCGGAGGGCAATTAGTAGGCCAATGACAAACTGAATAAATAAAATAAAATTTGCGATCACTCTGTATAAAAAAGCTTGGAATGATCTGCTGACGTAACATGATGATGCATGATTTCATTGTTCTTTAAAATGTTTCTGTACATTTGCGCAAAAAAACAAGTACATGTATGAATATATAATTGTCTTTAAATTAAAATAATATCCGCAATGTTTTATTTTATAACATGCAGAGGTCCCGATCAAAATTAACAGAAAGTTATTACAAGAAATTTTGTATCTGATGGCACCGTACATTCAAGATGTAGTGCATGTATATAACTGATGTCGTAAATTAAATAATTTTAATTTTTCTCTAAAATTTACTCTTTTTTCCTATGTAAAAATGCCTAGATAATAACATATACCTAAATTATACATGTTTTTTATTCTAAGAGTAAAAACTCTTTGGCAACTTTTCCGTAAATAAAAATGTTAATTATTTCCTAATTACGAGAATGAAACATCAATAAATTATTCATTAGCATGACTTTTAGAGTCGATAATACAACAACTTTGAAATGCAACACACATTTAAACGACAGCGGTTGTCACCCTTTGAAATTGGATTGAAAGTTTCAATTAGAATAATTACGAGAAACTCGTATGTAAGGATACGATACATTCAAGCTGCGCCATGTATAGATTGAAGATATTTCAAAATAAACAATGCTAGTATTCTGTTTTAAGTTTGAACTCCTTTATCTAGCTGAAACAGTAAATATTATACAAAATTATTTTATTATCCCAGGTTTATAGTATTCTTTAGTGACATACTTAAGTTTTTTTAGTGTCACTTAATAATTAGAATAAAATATCTTTACATTATTTATTAGGATGGTTTTTGTAATCAATTATTCAATAACTCTGAAATGCCTCATACAGTAAAATGACACTGGTTGTCACCCTTTTGGATTGAAAGGTACAGGTAAAATAATTACGACAATCTGATACTTACGGATGCAGTTCATTTAAGACGTGTCTGAAGATATATGATAATGCAAATTAAACAATATTAAAATTTTCTTTCAAATTTTAACCAATTTATTTCACTGAAACAGCGTGTAATACAATAATTTTTCATCATATCGTTACATTATATATTAGCAGGATTTTTGTAATGAATAATGCAATCACTCTGAAATGCCTCATACAGTAAAATGACGTTGGTTTTCGCCCATTCAAGACCTGAAGATGTTATGATACAAGCAAATTAAACAATATTAAAATTTTGCTTTACAATTTTAAAGCTTTTATCTCGGTAGAACAGCGTATCAAACAAAATTCTTGTATCATTCCGAGATTAGAACTTTGTTTAGTAACATACACATACTTATGCTAATTAAAGACTGTTACAGTATTTTTTAACATTATTTTTTGCAATAAATCGCTCTGAAATGCCTCATAGATTTAAACAACGGTTTGTTAACCTTTGAGAATGAAAATTTTAAGTAAAATAATAACGAATATCTGTACTTAAAGCTACGGTACATTCGTGCGCCGCATGGACAGAGTGCCCGAAAAAGGACTGGCGTTTTATAAAGTTCGATACCAAACAAACCGTGGCAGTTATTCACATTATTTTTGTAGGAGATTAATCTGTGAAGTTAAAACTGTCTTTTAACAAAACTGTCAAAACTGTCTTTTACTTCCATGTATCACTGATAGATGGCGCAGCGCGGTTTCAAACACTTAGAAAGCTTAATCTAACATATAAACATGGATCAAAATTTCCTCAATTTCGTCCATCATTCTGTTTATCTGTTGAAACGATTTAATATTGTAAGCTTCTTTTCAGCAATATTACAATTTGGAACAGAACAATGTCATCAATCGGTGATGTTTGGAACTAAAATAATGTTGAATCGTAAAGAATTTCCTGGCTTCATATATTACTATCTTGCAAGAGTAACGTCAATAGTTGTCACTGTTTACTTGTTATTAAATTTTTAAAAACACTCAGCCCATTTTAGGTCACCCTGTAAATAGATGATATTGCGAATTCAACAATGTTAAAAATTTACTTTATAAACTTCTTTATGTCGATAAAACATCGTATCATACAAAATACTTTTATCGTTCCAAGAGTAGAACACTCTTTCTAACATATTTAAAAGAGTTCGGAGACACCTAATTATGAAAATTAAATATCATTACATTATTTGTTATTTTTGTAATCAATAATGAAATGCCACACACATTTAATCGACAGTGGTTGTCACCCTTTGGGAGTAAAGTGTGCACTAAAGGATTATGTAAGTTGTATAAAAAGAAAAATATATAATTAATGAAAATGATTAATTTTTGGGAGCCAACATTTCACTATATAGCTACGATAAATATGTTTTATTATAGGAAATAACTGTTGATTTTGATTGATTATAGAAATATGATGAAAATTATCCCTTTTAACAACCGTTAAGAAACAAAGACATATTTAATTATTCGCAAATTAAATTAAATTTAGCAAGTATTTTATTTATAAAGAAATGAGCCCGTAACATCTCTAATTATACTTTTTACCGAACTGTTCAAATAGATTTTATTTAAGAATAAAGCATTATACGTTTAGAGTCATTTTACTAGGAAACAACACCAACAAAAAAAAATCAATTTAAAAAAAATGCTATCAAATAACATCACTAAAATTTCATTTTGTATATCTGAGGAATAAACGTTGGACCTCACTGATACGGCTTCTTTAACCTCTTCGCAAAATGCGGCAGGTATACGTGTCGTAAATGATGCACGAAATCCTTTAATTTGAACATCAGTAAATTTGAACAGAATATTTGCCTTTTCAAATCGCTGATTTTCAGAGATTCTGTAAGGCGAAAATTTCTATTCAGTAAAACCGTTACTTAAATATTAAAATAAGTGTAAAGGACGCTGGTCGCGAAGGGGTTAAGTAATAATGGTCAATAAGAATGGTGTCACATCAAAATATGTTTTTTTCATTACGTGCTGAAGGCATGGCACAATTAGAGTTTGTTAAATTTCTGTAACTTCCAAGTTAGACTGTATCAGATGCCGAGAATACATTCTAATATTTTTGCCATCAGTAAAACAGGCAAAACTGAGAGACAATACTAACAGTAAACATTTTCAGAATACACAAGGAGACTGTAAAGAAGATTGTGTGCATTATGAATATTTTGAAAAGAAAAGTCGCGAACGAGATGAACATCAGCCGGGAACGGTTCAATAAATTGTGAAAGAGTTCTTCAGATGTGTATCTTACGAACTGAAAGAGTTCCAGAAGCTTACGTTGGCCATCAAGGAGGCAAGACTTCGAAAATGGGTAGCACCAAGCGAGCCGGTCGTGATGTTTAAAAAATTTGCAAAGTAGAACAAAGCCTTAATAAATACAAAAATTAAATTCGGTCGAAGGACAGTCTTCGGTCACCAGACATTATCGAAAGATGGAAAATGTCCCAGTCTCTTATGGTTTGGGATGATATTTGCTCAAAAGGCAAAAAAGGACTTGCTTTAAAAGATGAAGTAGTCAAAATCGATCTCAAGCGCACCGTTAAAATAGCTTGCAGAGTCCTTAGCTTCCCTTGTCTCAAGAGCACTTTGGAAATGAAAAATGGATTTTGCAGTAAGATTCTGCTTCCGCACACAGAGCAAGACAATCACATGAATGATGTGTCACATCTGTTAGATTTCTGCAGAGATAAACTACGGCCGTTGTACTCTCTAGATCTCAATTAAGAGACTACATGACTATCTTGCCAAGAAATTGTTCTAAAGCTCACTGAAGTTTGGAATTCCTACAATATTTCTTCAGAAGGAATGGGTAAAATTCTTATGGAATATGTTGCAGTGCCTTTTGCTGAAAATGTCATTAAAAGATTTTCTTCTTCATAAAAGAGTAATGCGGTTTTTGTGTTTATTAGAGAATTATAGGTTACAACATCTTTCTGAGTTATTTTGTGTTACCCTGTACTTTTAAAATGTGCTAGACAATAGAAAAATAGTCATACAAATTTTGAATTTCTGTTTTAAAAAGTAAAATAATTAAAAACAAATTGTAGGTAAGCAATGGAAATTTCAATCCCCCCCCCCTGTTCAGTAGGATAGGGTGCCTTTTCCATCAAAAACAATTTGAATATAAGTTTTGAAATGTGATTCTTTGGTATGCGTTCGTCAAAGTCAAAGCACGACAAATTGTGTACAGAAATGTGACATTAAGATATGTTGAGTTTTCTAATACATTTTGTGCGTTTGAGCAAGATACAGTCGTATAAAAACTGAAAATCATGGCTACAATTGTAGTTGAATTTAATGCAATTATAAAATAAAAATACAATTTTAATTCGTAATAAGTTCTTTATAATCGTATATGACTAATTATGTCGTAAGTAATCGTAAAAATTGCATCAACTTTTACGCTTGAAATGTTTTCACCCACTTTTGTCACTTGGAGTTCCTTGAATCAAAGCAGTCAGGAAATATTCCTAGTTTATGAAATATATATCTTAAATCTTCATAGATCTCTACAAGGGGTCAAATTTTAGGATCGTAATAGTAAATAATCGTTACACATTTTTATGGATATATTTCCAAAAATTCATACGATTGGAATGACTTTAATGAGATATATTGAATGCACCCAAACATACTATGCAATTTTTATTCAAAAACATATTTTTAATTAAGAAATTTATTAAAATACTAGTAAAACCCGCGGCTTTGTTCGCGAAATTCTTGAAAAATGCCAAGTGGTATTCGTTAGCCTATTTTCATTAGATGAAATTTTACTGACACAGATAATTCAGAAATTAATAATTAATCCCTTCAGAGGCAAAGTACTCTTGTACCTAAAATATTGAAATGATTGATTGACACCAGGATTCACGAACGAATTTATTTTAAAATAAGTAAAAGCTTTTTCTCATGTACCTTATAAATTCAAAATTTGATTATAAAGTTCTGGTGTCATTGTGGCATTTTGGGATTACAATTAAGTGGTATATATAATATACCGGTGCCCTTCAAGGGGTTAAGCTACACTAATGTCGAAAAAAATAAAAAAATTAGAACGTTTTTCGCTCTTTCGTCCCCCCCCTCCCTGTGGTAGTGTCACCGATATAAAATATAGCCTACGTTACAGAAGGGACTGTTACCATCACTTTTGAAAATGGTTCTGTTGTTCTAGAAATTGTAATTTAGAATGTTTTTAGACCGCTTTACAAATTTACGCTCATCTCACCCGTTTATATTTCGAATTTTTTTAGAATTTGTTCTTAGAGAGCTTTTACACTTTATAAATAACTACCATGACAAATTTCAATTTTCTAGATCCTTCAGTATAAAAAAAATCGAAATTTTAGAAAATTTTTCGCTCTTGCACCTTCCTGTGGTAGTGGCACCGACATAAAATATAGCCTATGTTACAGCAGGGACTGTTACCATCACTTTTGAAAATGGTTCTGTAGTTCCAGAGATTCCATAGAAATTGTAATTTAGAATGTTTTTAGAAAGCTTTTCCTTTATCTCATCCTTTTAAATTTCGAATTTTTTCAGAATTCGTCCTTAGAGAGCATTTACATCTTATAAGTAACTACCATGCTAAATTTCATGTTTCTAGGACCTTCAGTATTAAAAAAATCGAAATTTTAGAACGTTTTTCGCTCTTGCACCCCCTCCCCTTGTGGTAGTCGCACCGACATAAAATATAGCCTATGGTTGAGCAGGGATTGTCACCATCAATTTGCCACCATCACTTTTGCAAACGGTTTGGTAGTTCCAGAGATTCTATAGAAATTGTAATTTAGAATGTCTTTGGAACACTTTTCACTCATCTGACCCTTTTAAATTTCGAATTTTTTTTTTAGAATTCGTTCTTAGGGAGCATTTACATCTTATAAGTAACTACCATGCTAAATTTCATGTTTCTAACACCTTCAGTATTAAAAGAATCGAAATTTTAGAACGTTTTTCTTTCCTACAACCCCCTGGGAATAGTGGCACTGACATAAAATATAGCCTATGTTGGAGCAAGGACTGTCACCATCAATTTGCCACCATCACTTTTAAAAACGGTTCTGTAGTTCCAGATTTTCCTTAGAAATTGTAATTTAGAATGTTTTTGGAACGCTTTTCGCTCATATCACCCTTTTAAATTTCGATTTTTTTAGAATTTGTTCTTAGAGAGCATTTACATCTTATAAGTTACTACCATGCCAAATTTCATGTTTCTAGCTCCTTCAGTATAAAAAAAATGGAAATTTTAGAGCATTTTTCGCTTTTGTACCCCCTTGGAAGTAGTGGCACCGACATAAAATGTAGCCTATAGTTGAGCAGGGACTGTCACCATCAATTTGCCACCATCACTTTTGAAAACGGATCGGTAGTTCCAGAGATTCTATAGAAATTGTAATTTAGAATGTTTTTGGAACGCTTTTCGCTCATCTGACCCTTTTAAATTTCGATTTTTTTTTTAGAATTCGTTCTTAGGGAGCATTTACATCTTATAAGTAACTACCATGCCAAATTTCATGATTCTAGCTCCTTCAGTATAAAAAAAATCGAAATTTTAGAACGTTTTCCGCTCCTGTCCCCCTGGGGCTAGTGGCACCAGCATAAAATATAGCCTAAGTTGGAGCAGAGATTGTCACCATCAATTTGCCACCAAATCGCTTCAGTAGTTCCAGAGATTATCCCCTATAAACAAACAAACAAAAAAATAATCTTATAATATTAGTATAAATATCGCTCAAGCTGATGTCGCGCTTATGCATTTTTGGCTTAAAATCACATTGCGTGGCGACAAAAGTAATATCAAAATTGTAAATTAAACAAATAACATGTAACTCATAAATGCAGTCACTTTTACAATTACATCTGCTAGTTCCTCCTGTAAGTCACATGATAGGGGAGTTAAAAATAATTAACAGGAAAAAAATAATGAAAAACAAAAACAAAAAATTTTACTCATATTTTATCTAATCAAATTATCAGATGCATTTTTATTAACCTGACGCAAACGAGATATATCGCCAAATATTGACTTAATTGCAATCTCATGCATTGCAAATATTTTTAAGCATTACAAACATTCCTTTGGGGTTTAAATTAAATATCACTTTCGCTTTATAATATTATCCCTCATTAAAACAGTTTTTTTCTACTGGGGGGGGGGGATTTTAAATAAAATTAATAACATAATTTTTCTTTTATTTTTCTATGCGCTTGCATTATTTTCTGATATAGCCGTTTCAATTCTTTCGCCAACGATAATGGTTGCCAAAAAATGACCTATGGTAACCTTATCGTCCAAAATAACTGAACTTTCCATCATAATTCTATAACTAATCTACGTAGAACTATATGTTATATACTAAAACCTTCCCTGAAAAATTATCTATCTAACAGTGCAAGTTCTATCAAATTCCATTCAGCAGAACTCGAGTTATAAAGGAACGGAACGTAATTTCCGTTTGTGTGTTACATATATAGTAGATTTCTGTTAAAAAAAATTTAAATTATGACCTACAATATATTTACATAAAGAGAATCAGCGCTATAGAAAACGTGGTGCTTTTTCAAGCTCATTCCTATCATTGACTTTCGAGATAAAGAAAAATATAATTTTTTGGTGTTCTAAGAGAGCCGTCTTTTTCCCTTCAATTCACAGAAAAGAAAATCTTTGGAATTGACCGAAAAAATAGTATATTTTTTCTTTTATAAATATTTTTGAATTTTTATGTTATATTTTTTTACAGTTTTTTCTGTTGCTAACTAAATGTTCCTTGTTATGTAAAATTTTAATAATATTATTATTATTTTAATTTATAGAAAAAACTTCTATCGCATTTTCTATAACAATATCATAAAGAATGTTGAACAAATGCATATGACGTCTCCGGTGAGTTTGGTTCCAAGAAACTCAAATCAAGTACCAAAAGTTTGATTTACCATGTGAAAAAATAAAACTTTGTGCAATAGTTACTTATGTAGATGATCCCTTATGTAAAAATAAACCAAATACATTTAAAAAGAACTTTATACGAATTAAAACGGTACTTTTTGTTTTTCATTAATCAGAATTGAAGCTATAGCCATTGTTAGGTATTTTTGACTTAACCGTAAAATTTATTATACTTAGAAATTTATTCAGCAGTAGGACACTACGAAAACAATAGAATGTTCTATAAGTAGAAAATATTAATAGGAATAACTAATTATGCTCGTTATTCAGCAATAACATATTTTTGTATTTAATACAGAACATTTTACTGCATGTTCTGCAGGATTTCAGTTGATGCGCTGCTGCATGTTTAAATTATATATAAGGTAATTTTCGATGCATTTAAAATCATCCCTGGCAGTGTGGGGTGGGTCTGCTAGATATAAAATAGATGCAATAAAAGCGAAATTCGTTTATAGCTATTCAATGCGAAATATCGATTATGATCTTTTAGGGAAAAAAAAATTGTGAATATTGGATGCAGAAAATGTTTTGGCAAAATAGAATGGAGAAATTGGTCAGACGTACAAATTGATTTTGACAACTGCAGCACAGGAGAGTCCAAACAAATCGATTTCATAAATGATATTCTGTTGTATAGTGATGATAGACAACAACTGTATCTTTTCAGCATTATATCAAAAGATTTTATCTATTAATAGCTACAATACACCTAAGCTATAAAGACAAACTAATTTAACATTTTTTGTAAAATGTTATTTTTTTAATATGTACTAAAGAATAGGCTTTTTGGTGTGTACAAATATTTTCATAAGCAATTATTTAGAGTAGCAGATACTTTGTGATATCACACAATTTCTTGACCCATGTTTTACCATCGTTCAGTCCACAGTATAGCGGAGATTTATTGAATTTTCGCAAGTAATATCGCATTATTTGTTGGTGTACATTTTAAGTTTGATAAGTATTACTTATAAACATTTTAAGATCAATTTCACTAATTTTAATCTTATTTGTTTAGATTTTTGTTTTTGCTATTTAATACAAGTTTTTCTTTTTTATCCGACATGAGCTATTTTTACTTTTTTATTGTTGTGTAAAAAATTATATTAATTATGTAATATGCTAATTAATTGTGTTTACAAAATGTAAAATTATTTACAACATTAATCGTAAACAAATAATGTATTATTAATGAGTAATTGTAAAACAGATATACACAATTTATAGTAGAAAATTACATCATTGACATATAGGGTGCATAAGAAAGTCCTTTTGTCCTGAAATAATTCTTAAACGGATAAAGCTGTAATTGTGGAAACGTCTATGATCTGCTATCATTTAAGAATGACTGTAGTGCCCCCTGGTGGCTAAATTTGGAGGTTAATTAACCTATCTCGAAAAATATGAGTGATAGCGAATAAATGTCAATTACAAACGTTTAGAGAGTTTTTGGCTTAGTATAAAATGATGTACAGTTAAAAATAATTTTATTATAAGCCTTAAAATGTTGATTTTTTTTATAATTATTCACCGACATAAATAGGTCAGGGATGGCTTGTAGAAATGGAGCATTATAAGGCACCAAAGTATTAAAACTATTAATTAAATTAACACATATAAGCAAGGAACAATTTATTTTAAAATCGAAATATACTTTAACATATTGAACAGTGGTGAGAACACGTTTTTTGCTGATAATGCTGGAAACATTGAGCATACGTCATCAACTTTTGATGATGGGGTCGGGACACCGTAGGTCACAGCGACTATTTCTTTATGCTATTCGTATCACTTTTTCAAAAGTAATCTCTGCCATACACTAATACTAGAATATTTTCAAGAGATATCTATGACACAGAATTCCTTTTTTTTTGTAAATTGTGGTGCGATTGAATATAAAAATAGTCGCCAGTCCTGGCCCGTAATGAAAAGGTTAATTGTTTCCTTATTAAAATACATTGCACCTTGCTTCAGTGTGTTAGTACTGTTAGTAAATATGTATCTGCCTTACAATGCACAATGTCTTCAACTTTTACAAGATATTAGTGACGTATTAAGGACAGTTATTGGTTATCGAAAAAATTATATTTTAGGATTTCTAAAATATTATTTTTGCATGTGAACCGTCATTTCATACTAAATCAATGACGCTCTATTGATGTTTTTCTCTCTATCAATCATATTTTTTGCGATTGCATTGACAAAATTTAATCTAAACACCAGAAGTGCTTCAGTTACTCTCATATAATAGAGCATAGTTGTTTTATTATTCATCACTACCAGTCTGACAAAATTTAAGAGATGATAAAGATCACTACAAAAAATATTTTTGTATCGTAATCTAAATATTTTGGGTCGTAATCTAAATATTCAATAATAATTACAGGGTATCTCATTTCAAGTCGAACAGGGGTTTTCGTTTACGAATTAAAAAATGATGAAATTTTTTTACTAATATTTTCAGAAAACATGCTGCTTTCTATAAAATATTCTAACTTCTCGAGATTGGCTGGCCATGGCAACGATCTGCATCTAAACAAGCCTAATCTAGACGCTCCTTAATTAGGAATGTAGTTCACAGCACATATGGAACATTGATCTAATTAAAGCGCTCTGCCAGTGATAGCATCATATTTTACACAAAGTAAAGTAAGTCTGTTTAAAAAATATCCTTTTAAAAGTTATTTCAAGTTACAAGAGATTTTCTATGCATCCTATATACTATCTATGACTGATAGAAATAGGAAACCACTGGAGTTTTGGTTAGCATTTGAATTTATAATTTTAGTTGTTATTTCATTAGTCTGAAATAGCAATATTATGCGAAATTATTATTTTTTTGTAGGCGGTAAAATATCAGTTAAAATAACAAATTCATAGATTTAATTCTGAAATCGTTAATAGACAGGATGCCGAGAGATAATTTTGGTAGAAGAGATAGGCATACAGGAAGGACTATTAAAAGTAATATGATGTTAGATTTCGATAAATATTTTTTAGTATTTTTGCAGCAGTTATTTCCGTAACAATAAATTAGAAAAATAGAAATTCGTATTTTGTTCTTTTTCTGAGAATAAATACATTTTTGTTTTTCTTTTCGCGACATTTCCAATTTTAATATGTGGAAATTACGTATCTCTACTTGTGATGTACGTACCTTTGCTTATGTTGCATGAAAATTCATTTTCTATCTGATTAATAAAGTGTAGTATATGAGAAAATTTTCAATTAATATAAAAATTGCTTCTCGATTATTCTTAAAGGTGGCTTACATAGTATATATATATATATGCAGTATAATACCTTAAGTAGGCACTCGCTTACAACGCCAGCCCACTTATAACGGTAGTTTCTTAAAACCCCGACGGAACAGATAAAGAAATAAGGCTAAAATTCCTAATAAACCGTGACTTACTATTTCTCTTTCTATCCACAAACAATAGCAGAAAAATGATAGAAGAAAAAAATTGTGGTTAGGAATTAAGTAAGAACGGCAACAAACTCGTTGAGAAGTAACTAATTGCACACAAATTCCAAAAATAAAGAAAACAACGTTTAATTGAGGTAAAGATTTAAGAAGCATTGCATACTATTTTCTTCAGAATTCAACGTACATTCGACAGCACAAAAAAATAATAAAATTTCCCGTATACGTAGTTTTTTAATTTGTTCTTTAAAAAGGAAGAGGATTTCGCTATGATAATAAAATTAGAAAATAAATTGAATCAACGAAACGAAAGAGGAAAAATACATCTTTGATAGACTCTTTTAGGTGGCTCTTTTATTTTTTGAATTCTTATATATTGTAATATATTTTTAAAAATTGAATAACTTTCCATTTAATAGCAGATGAAAAATTAATAATTTGTTGTCGTGATTCCAAATTATTTTCTCATTCTAATATTTCTTTTCCCATTAAGAGTATTGTAAAAGAAAATTGATCGCCTTCTGTTACAAAATTAAGTAAAAAATATTTCAGTATAATGCTTATTAACAGATAAATATAAACAATTTAACCCCAAAAAATAAAGTATATCGCTTATACAGTTACTTCTCTAAAAGCGTCACAATCGTCGGTCTTAAAGCTGTGACGGTTTATCGAGGTTTCTCTTTATATACGTATATATATTTACTTTAATTATTTCAAATTGCAGAATTTACAAGAACGCGATCCTTAATATTATAATTACCATCATGATAAAACTTTATCATTCGAAAAAAGTTTAATTTTAAAACTGTAAGCATGTGGAAAGAGAAACTTTAGTTCTTAATTTTAAAAGATAAAAGCGTCGAAAGAAGTTTTGCTTTATTAAAAACCTAGCGCACTGGTCCGCAGAGCGTTCCATCCCTTCATTAGAAGTGAGCTGGTCCAAGTTGCACCTCCCCTATGCTCTTGGTGCTCTCTGGGACCAATCGAAGCGTCTCTTGGCGCTCCCCTTAAGGCTGCAACACTTTCAAGTCTAATCGAAAACATTTAACTTCGCCAGTGTTGGCGATTATTTTCGTCGCCAATAGTTGAAGAAGTTTCTCCTATACTGAGTTAAGAATATAGATTTAAACAACATTTGAAAAGAGTTGTTTTCTTCTTAAAAATCTCCTTGTTATCTTGCCTGATTTCTTTCAGCATTCCTGCTGAAGTTTTTCTGAGAAAACAAGGTAAGATTTTCGATTTTGTTTTTTGATTTACAAATAAAGTGATTTTTCTTAAAAATACATTTCTGTAGTAAAAAATACTGGGTTGTTCGGGATAAAAAAAAAATAACGAAAATGAATGTTAGAGTTTGAATATAATCTTTTGAATAAAATATTAACATGAAATATTAAAGAAAGCACAAATATAAAGATCGAAACGATTCAAGTGAAATTTTTAATAATTAAGTTAACAGGAATTTCCCTGTGTTTTAAAGAAATGTTAATACTTTTTATAAGCAAATAATGTAAAATGAAATCTGTCGAATACTGTTTAGTTAAAAAAATGAATAAAAATTAAATTTGAAGTAACTAAATAGAAAATTGTTTTATGTTTAAAATTTGTATAAAATTTCGATAGCGGATCACTGAGGCGCTACAAAATTTGGAGCAACAAATACCCTACATGTACTGGAGAGAATGCATTTTTTGGATGAGAAAAATTGTAAACTGTAAAAAAATTTAAAGAATAGAACGTAACTGTTGAAAGTTACTGTTTTGTTAAACGATTATTGGAAACATACACTCTAATTTTTATTCAGCGCACAGTGATCCGCAGTGTGTTTCGTAGCGCGAAAATATTATTGCATTTGCTTTCTTGTACTTCCGATAATTTTATTATATAATTATATCTCATGACAGAGCAAGGAAATGGAAGAGATATTTTTTTAGCTGAAATAATCAAATAATATCCACTTACCTAATTTTGATTGAATTATGTTTGAAAATATTACACAAAATGTACTTTGCATTTTCTTCAAATGAATTCATTTTTTGTTCAGATTGAAATAATAGGTAATTAAAAATTGGAAATTGAATTCTTTTTATACTAAATAATAACATATATGAACACTAATACATAGAAATGCGTTAAATTTTTTTGTACGTCAATATAAACGTATAAATTTATTCCAAAGATAGTAAACCAAAAGATTCTATAATAATTTACTTACCAATTAAAAAAAGTATTAAAAATATATTTTATAAACTACTTTGCACTTTTTAAAGTATATTTTGCGGAAAAAAGCATCACAATGAACAACAGTAAATTACTAGCTGAATTGCGTGTGATAGAACTAGGCAAAGTTTGTTGATATGCATTATTTTACTTTCAGAAAAAAGTGTATATATTATGACTTTTTATGTCTCTTTAAGAAAAAAATCCAAATACTCGAAATACTAAGTAGAAAAAAAGTAATTAATTTTTTTTTCTCATTAAAAATTTAAACTGAACCATTGTGCAGCGGTTTGATTGTGCTTTCACTTTTTTAACGCTTTTTATTTTATGCACATACTGAATAATTAGACCGCTATCTCCATTTATTGTGTATTTGTAAAAACTGTGTATTCGAAGACCAAACCAGGGTTCGATCCAGCATCTGATGATTATTATCGAAATTCCTTACTGTTAGGAAAGCGGTTTAATTACAAAAATTGCAAGTTTTAAGTAAAATTTAAGTAATTTCTATACGAAATTAATATAAAATATTCTGATATTCTAAAAATACTTTAAACTGTTACATGTTTTCCTGTTAGTATAACATAACAGATTATAAAACTTTTAAAATATTTTCATAAATGAGTAGAATGTTTTACAATGAACTTTTTTTAGTTTTAAATAGCGCTTCATCATACAAGGAAGATAGTACCATGAAAAAAAATATTAAGAATCACTATAGTAATTAAACAAAGAATATACATTTCTACACACACGTATGAAAAAGAAACCTTTTAATTTGATGTGCATAACTTAAAAGAATCATATACTTTTTTATTGATATAAAACTCAAATAATACATACAACCAGAGTTGCCAAGTCTCCGGATTTTTGAACACCAGTAATTTTTTAGAGAAAATGTTGTTCTTTGAAATCGCAAAATGCTCCGATTAAATAAATCATTTTTTTCTGTACTAAATTACTTGTGTCCAAAAAGCCGGAGACTTGGCAGGTCTGCATACAACGAATAAAATTATGATCCTACGAATAGTTTGCTAAAATGTTTCGCTCGATATAGGTTTTATAAATTGTATTATGTTTCTGGAAACTACGATTAAACTCCTCTTTTTATCTTTGCTGAAAATAAAATAAGTTTCATACTCATCATACGCTTATTTCATCGATCATTGGTTAAAACAACACATTTATTCGTATCTTTAAAACATACGGTACCTTTAAACAGTAAATAGAATTTTTAGTTTAATAAATAATATGAAATTCTATAAATCTTTTTAAAATTCGTATTTTGTATATAGTCTCGATGAGAAATAGCTCTGTAACTTTGACACTCGATAAAATCTGAAGTAAATAACATGTCTAACTCATATTTATTGTACATTTAACGACAACATATGCATTTTTATTTTTAAGTAAAGTGTATTTTAAATAAAGAAATAATTTTGTCGAGCAAAGAAATTCAAAGAACAATGGATGAACCGTGGTGCTCCTATACCTTGCAGATTTGAAGCACAAAATATCAGAGAGGCTTTGAACGTCTTTGCCAGCGTGTTTCCCCCATTACAAATTCAAAATTCGCCTTAAAAATTTAATGAAGCGTGCGCTCTCAGTGTTTTAAATGTTTAATTTTTTTTCCGCTAATAAATGCATATATTATAACATGATATTTTAAATATTCATAATATGGAAGAACATGTATAAGTATCGATTAAATATATTTCTAAAAAGTAACGATTTCTTTATTCATTTTTTCTATAAATTTTAATGCTGAGAAGCATTGCATATATTTTTCTTATTAAAAAAAGAAAAGTTTATATTTTTTAAAAGTAAACGGATGCTTTTCATAAAATTTTGTACAGTTATTAGTAAAGGTTGAAATTGGTAATAATTGTTGAATATGTTTTTATGTGAAATTTAGAATAGCATGCCTTTTTAAACACACACACTCACATATAATTATAAAAGTGCAAATTTAACACATCCAAAATAAGTTAAGAAGTATTTTCGCGCTTTGAAAACTATTCTAGATCCATATCTGTTCTGTATGATTCCGTTGGGATACATTAAATATAGAGTATGCCGTACAATGGTGGTTAATATCGACGATTTGAGGAAAACAATCACACAGCTGCAATTGAAAATATGATTGTAGATACGTTGGAGTGTACTGGAAAGGAACTGGACCCTCCCTTGGATATTTTAAGAAAACTCTCTCACAAAAAAAATAATAATAAAAAAAAAATCTTAGATATGAAACTTTATGTGCTGCTGTTATAGTATATGTCTAAAATATTTATGACTAAAAAACATAATTTGGATATCGCCTTCAAGATTTATTGATTGTAAAATTTGTAAAGATAGTTTTAATTCACCATGTATGATAAATGTCAGAGGATATCCGTTTTAAATGTTTTTAATGAACATTTTATGTATGAACAAAATTTTATGTAATAGAAAGTAATCCTTTTTATGCACGCAACATAAGATTCTGTACGTGTTTTAATTTCTTCCACTTGTTGCATTGACATTATATCATACATGTGTTCAACAAGTGTATTCAACAAGTGTTTAAATCTGGTGCTCACGGGAAAAAAAAAGAGTATGATGACTGTGTGGGAATACATATCTCGGTATACGATATGTATTTTTCAGTAGAAAGAATATTTGCCGGAGAATGTTTCTCCTAACATCATAATAAATCAATGCACTTCTTTTTTAAAGAAAACTATGCGCGGATTTGTAAAAAGAGAATTCTTTTGTATGCGAAAAATAATATTTTTGGAATTGTAAGTAAATTATTTTTGTAGTTATAATGTAGTTGTAATTAAGAAATTTTTATATTCAAATTTCTCATTTAAACAAAATATATGTTTTTCCGTAGATATTAATTTTATTGTTTCTAACTGAAGAGAAAAATTTAAATTAATGTGTGAGTGTAGTAAAGTTTATCAGAGTAATTCATTTTAAATTGAAAAGAAGTGATTTTTTTCTCATACTATAATTTTCTTGAGTATTTGCAAATTAATGCCAACGAATGTTAGTGAAGAATTGTTAAATTCTATGGTGAAAAATATTTTATGATACCATTCAACATACAAATCCTTTTTTTTTGTTTGTTTGTTTTATTATTATTTATTATTTTATTTGATTCAAAATTGATTTAGTCGATTATATTGAAGAGTTTGAATTTAAAAATATTTTGACGTTCTTTTGATTACAAATAATTGCATCTGGAAGTTATCACAAGAGTAATACTTTATTGGAGTTAGTTGTGTTTAATGTATATGTTTCGCAACATATACATTTACTCAACATACACAATATTTTAATTTTTTATGTGGTTTATTTTAAGCTGATGCGCTATTTTAAAGACTTTACAATTTTTATAATTGTAAAACTTTATTGCAAAATGGGTAATATTTAAAAAAATAAGGAAGTTTTCGTACACAAAACGGTAGCTATATGGTTATTTAAAAATGTGAAGTTAAGAATAACGCAGATTATCATTAGTATATTATTAGTAATAGTATTATAAAAATAAAAATATTTGAAAACTTATAACTAACACTAATGATCAAATATATACGTAAGTCATACATTGGATTTTAGAGAAAAATGAGAGATTTTTTGTTATTTACATGTAGCACATTATACAAAAGAAGGTGCAAGAATTAACTTAATAAATTATACTTTCCGTGTTAAGCTTATAAGTGCAAAATTTATTACCTGCTTAATTAAGTCAAATTTTAAATTCTTGTAAGTTTTCAAAAATGTAAGATTAAAATTAATTAGCATCGTTTAAAAACACTTTTTTTAATTTTTTGTGATTTAAAGTGTTTTTAAAAAAACACTTTTAAAATTCATTATTATTTAGATTTACTTTTAATTTAATAAAGTATGTAATAAAAGAAATAAGCATATATTTCCCGATTAAAAGAAATGAACATTTGAATTTAATTGATTTTGAATTGCTTTGATGACGAAAAGTGCATTATACATGTATATACAACTTAATTTTTAAAAATGTATACATTTTTAGAATAATTGCATTTATTTGAATATTGTGATTTATCAATATTCACTTAGCTGTGTATTTATGAAAACGATTATTTAACGATAATGATTATAATCAGTAACGCATATGAAACCCCGTCTCCCGTTGAATTCTTCCCAGCCGTCATAGTATCATGAGGAGGAAACAAGTTTTACAGGTAATGGAACCAATAAGGAAGAAAACTGTAGTTAAAAAGAAGAAACTCAACGTATTATTTTATACATTTAAATAGTGTAATAACAAATATATATGTTTGATTAACAATTACTTTATTCGAAAATGGTTGTATTTGGTAACCTTTACAAAATTACGGTTCCCGTTGAATTCTTTGTGGATGAAAAGTGCATGTATATACTACTTTTACATGTATATACTACTTAATGTTTTTAAATTCATAGTTTTTTAGAATAATTGCATTTACTTGAATATTGCGAATTATCAATATTCACTTAGCGGTGTATTTATGAAGACAATTATTTAACGATAATGATTATAATCAGTTTTCCCATTTGAAACTCCGTCTCCCGTTGAATTCTTCCCAACAATCATAGTATCATGAGGAGAAAACAAGTTTTACAGGTAATGGGACCAATAAGGAAGAAATCTGTGGTTAAAAGGAGAAACTCAACGTGTAAGTTTATACATTTAAATAGTATTACAGCAAATATATATGTTTGATTAACAATTACTTTCATCAAAAATAGATGTAATTGGTTAATTTTACAAAATTCCATTCCCCGCTGAATTTTTCAGGCAGTTCCATTCGAGCACCATTAGGAAAAAGGATACGGTAAAAAAAGAAGAAAATTAATATTACATATAAGTTTATGCAATTAGCTTTTTACATTAAATAAATATGATTGGTTAAAAATCCATTTGCTGATAATGGCTGTAATCGATAAATCCTCGAGCCATGCTAATCTTTACCAGTAGTCATTGCATTACAATTAAGATGTTATAAAAGATTATGTAAGGCGCAAGCTAATTTAAGGCGAGTAGATGGACAGCTTTCTTTAGAAATGTGTTGTACTTTACTCCTTTTCATGGTGTTTTAAGAAGCTTTATATTAGTCACTGTATTGGTAAGAGGAAACAAGTTTTACAGGTAATGACACTGATAAGCAAGACTATATAAAATAATGCTAAGCTATGTAAAAATGAAGGAAATCAGGAAACTTTTTATAGGTAATAAAACCGATAAGCATATTAGAACACCATTAGGAAGAAGACTACGGTAAAAAAGAAGAAAATTAATATTATATATAAGTTTATGCAATTAATTTTTACATTAATTAAATATGTTTGGTTAAAAATTCATTTGCTGATAATAGCTGTAATCGATAAATCTTATGGAATTTCCGAGCCATGCTAATCTTTACCAGTAGTCACTGCATTAAAATTAAGATGTTATAAAAGATTATGTACGACGCAAGCTAATATGACGAGTAGGTGGACATCTTTCTTTAGAAATGTGTTGTACTTTACTCATTCTCATGGTGTTTTAAGAAACTTTTACATTGTATTAGTCACTGCATTGTTAAGAGGAAACACGTTATACAGGTAATGGCACTGATAGGCAAGACTGAAGAAAATAATGCTAAGCTATGTAAAAATGAAGGAAATCAGGAAACGTTTTATAGGTAATGAAATCGATGAGCATATTAGAAAACCGTTAGGAAGAACTCTACGGTAAAAAAAGGAGAATATTAATATTATATATAATATAATGCAATTAAATATCTTTACATTAAATAAATATTTTTGGTTAACAATTCATTTGCCGATAATGTCTGTAATAGATGAATCTTACGGAATTTCCGAGCCATGCTAATCTTTACCAGTAGTCATTGCATTACAATCAAGATGTTATATAAGATTATGTACGACGCTACAAGCTAATTTAAGGCGAGAAGATAGACATCTTTCTTTAGAAATTCGTAGTGCTTTACCCATTTTCATGGTGTTTTAAGAAAACTTTTACATAATATTAGTCATTGTATTGTTAAGAGGAATAAAGTTTTACAGGTAATGAGGTTAATAATCAAGACTGAATAAAATAATGCTAAGTTATGTAAAAATGAGGAAATTTAACATTATTTATGAGTCTTTCAAGAAAAGAAATATTAGGACTGTATTGTTTGTATTTGCTATATCTCAGCTAATATTTAAAAAAAAAATAAAACATTTTGCATTTTCATGGATGTGTTTACATTTTGCCAACATTGCACCTATATTGTCGCGAAATATTTTGTCATTTAATTGCCATTAGCGTTTGATTTCAAATATTTCGTACGTAAAGCCAATATGTCCGTATTAGTTTATTAGAATTTCATTGGAAATATTTACAATGTAAAGCTAATGAGTTTCTTGGTATTTCATTAAAGACCTTTCCAATTAAAGCAACATTAAAAGATATTCGGCGAAAATAACAAATATTTTTCTGCTACAGAGAATATGATTTAACAAACAGAAGGAATTTTGACGACTATCGAATCAAAATTTAGCAACATAGAGGAATGAGTTCCTCCTTAAATATTTTTGGAGAATTTTAGTTAATTTGAGTAAGAAAGTTTTTAAAGATAGACGTGAGATAACACTGGAAATTTCTAAATATTCAACTGAATTTATCGAAATGCAGATTATTGCACGATTGTTTTTTTTAAACATCCAGTTGAATAATTATGGATGGCATAGCATTCTATTGTCACATGATATTTACGAATTATTTAAAAAAATAAAATGAGTTTCAAGAATCATTAACATTTCTGTAAATATCTATCATATTTTTTATCTATTATGTATTTTTACCGATGTCTGACTCGGTAGAGTTAACTTTCTCAAAATTTCCTCTTAATTGCTTTTTAATTATAATTTAATTTAAAAATTTAACAGCTCTTTTTAGTAGCTGAATATGCATATTCGGTACATATTTGTGAATGTCAGTAAAGCTCTGAAAAGAGAATAACAAATGATGTATTATCAATTTGTCGGGGAAAAGTTAAAAACACCTTCCTGCGCGTTCACATGTCAATAAAATGCATCATGCAATGTTTTGCAAATCTTTCATTGCAATTAATGAAAAAAAAAATTCTGCTTCTTTTAAAATATAAAGTGTATGAGTGCTATCTTTAGATATTAATAAAATCTGAAAGAAATATGATTGAAAAATTCGTTGCATGTACATATAACAACATTACGTAAAGTTTTATTTCTAAGAAAAGTTTTTTAATATCCAAGCAGTAGTTCAATTCCCTCCGAGCACGTTCCAGCATATCCAAGTGAATTTTTGAAATTTCAACTGTGATTCTTGTCTTCAAATCATTGATATTACCCCCTGGGGTATGGTACACTCGGCTTTAAGTGTTTTAAACAGAAAATAATTTCGCAGCGTGATAGCTGACGATTTAACTGGTCAAAGTATAGGATCGCCACATTCAATCCATCAGTCAAGAAATTTCTCTTTTGTTTAAAATATTTTACATAATTGTTTTCTTTAAAAATTCAGTCCTCATGAATAAAACTTTATGTGTTGCTGTTACACGCAAAAGCAAAATTACTTATATAATATATTGAATATTCAAAAAGTATGATATAAATATAAACAGTATAATTGCATTAATAGATCATGTCCTTTGTTTTCTGTCTGACCAAATGTTCTAAAACGAGAAAATCAGAAGAAAATTGCAATAATAAATCATTATGAACTTCTTGTTATTAGAAAAATGAACAAAAATGCAAAAAATCTTCAATTTAAAACCTTGATTCATTGAGTAAAAATAACATTAGAAATGCAGAATATTGAATGAATAATAATAGCTTAAAAATCTGTAAACAATTTCGAATGCCAAAAACATTTTTAAAATTTTTTATCAGTATTTATTGTGGAGTTCGTATAAACGGATAATTGGAAACCACCGTTACAGTTCAGTATATCGTAGACAAATTTTTATAGCTCTTTCGTAACTATTGCAACAAATGTGTATGAATTTTGCATCTCATGCTACTACGGTTTTAAGTTGAATAAGTAAGAAAATCTGCGTAAATCCATATTTATAATTTCGTTCTTTTTTTTAAAGACATTACAAACTATCTTTCCATTAAAAACTTGTTTTATTCAATTAAAACAGATTAATTACGAAAAACAAAATTAAATGCACTATAATGAAAACTATTTCTGCAAAAATGTTTTAGCAATTTTTGAAAATAAATAAGGAAATTTATCATCTTTTAGAGTAAAATATGTTCAATATAAAAAAAAAAATATGATAATCGTCCACATGCAATAATACCATATCATGAATAGATTTAAAATTCAGTCTGTCTAGTTTAAGTTATTTAAACGTAAGAAAAAATATATTCAATTATTAACATTTCTCTTTATACGATAATGGATGATTCTCCGCATAGTAGTTTTGAATTAAAAACTTGATTTACTTAATTAAAGAAGATTAATCACTTAATGATTTTTTTACTCAAATATTATTCTTGATATCGGTTATTTTATGCGCTAACATAATTAAAATAAAATAAACATAGATTTACTGTAGTATTTTAGTAGTTATTAATAGTTAAAGTAAGTGTAGTAATTTAAACCAAATCCTGTGTAAAGATATGGGAAAACAACTGTGACTGAAAAACCTATAAAAATTCTATGAAGCATGCTTTTTAACACTTTCCAACAAAACTAAACTGAGTTTATAAATTCTTCTTTGGTCTGTTTGTCTGGCAGTGGCTTAACTCTAGTAAGGCATGTAATTTTTATATGTGATTGAGGTTTACTATAGAATGTTCGTTAAAAAAATCAAATATTTCGTCCCTATACAGTTCGTTAACTGGGATACATAAAAGAATTCTGTTACATTATAGCCAATGCGGATTTTTCTTTTACTTTGCATTTTGTTGATGATCAAATATGGTTGATTAAAAAAAAATCACTGAGTTATACAACTTTTCTATCGATTATGGAATTGCATAGAATTTATCGTTAATGTACAGAGACGCACAAAAGAATTCTGTTACAGGACTGACAGTGATCCATAATTTCTGTGCGTTTCTGCCATTTTTAAACTTATATAATTTTTAGGGTATTACGTAGCATGTTTAAGTTCTATAGATCATATACACGTCTGCACAAAAGAATAAACACACATTGCGAGATATGGACAGCAATATCTTAAAAGGTATTTTTACTTAGTTATGTGTGTTTTAAATTCTTTATTGAGACATCACATTTCGTTGTTTGAAAAGGTTAAATTTCTTAATTATATTCTGTTACTATTGGAAAGTGTTTCATAATCTATGCCTGATGTGTGATTTTTTGTTCTCATTTAAAATTATATGCTTTAAATTATACGGATATATAATGAACATGATAAAATATTTAAAATGTTTGTCTTTATCTTCTGGATGTTCTCTTCTTTTTGAGCCCAACGTTTTAAGGATGTTAAGTTTATACTTTAAGCCAAGCAGTTGTTCATCAGGCAGTGCAGCCACCATATCTTTCGAAAACAGTTGTAAAAGACATAATTTACAACGCTGAAGTTAGCTATACCGCTTCAATGCGTGCTACGAAGCAGAGTTAATCGTACAATAGTGGTACTTGGGCTGTCATCCATATACCATTCTTGACATAAAGGATATGATCGTACAAACTATGGCACAGAATATTTTATAGGCTTGGAAAAACATAGCGTTTAGTATTAAAAAAATCCGTTCAAAATTGAGAACTTGAAACTACTCATTTTTTATGCCCAATTTTATCATAAACGAATACAGGGAGTACTCAAATAAAAGTAACCATGAGTACTTGTAAATAACTTTGTCGATAAATACTTGTCGATAGTAATCCCATGTTATCCCATTTTTAATATTATAAATTTCAAGAGAAATTGGTTAATAAATGTGTGCACGTACAGTGTGTCGTAGAAACGTTTTGTACGAATAGTTTGAAGAAAAAATACAGCGCACTTCAAACTTAACTAACAAACTTAATATCATACATTTCTAGAGAAAAAATTGTTAAAAAATACGTGCATGTACGTCTGAGAAGTGTTTTGTACGAATTGTTTGAAGAAACAATATTGTGCACTTCAAACTTAATATTATACATTTCAAGAAAAATTGGTTAATAAATTCGTGCATGTACATCTTAGAACTGTTTTGTATGAATAGTTTGAAGAACAAATTTTGCACACGTAAAACTTAACTAACTAACTAACTTTATGCTATACATTTTTAGAGAAATTTGTTAAAAAATATGTGCATGTACATCTGAGAAGTGTTTTGTACGAATTGTTGGAAGAACAAATATTGCGCACTTCAAACTTAACAACGTAACAAATTTAATATTATACATTTCAAGAGAAAATGGTTAATAAAGTAGTGCATATACAGTGGTGGCCAAAAGTGTGGACATTTTTTGAAAGTTTCATGTTTTTCAACTTTGTGTGCTTGTAGAATATATTAATTTTCACTTAAATACAAACGTTTATCTATCAAATGGAAGGTAATTTAATGTAGAATTTAATAATGAACACAGTATTGCAATATTTGTATTATAAAAAAAGTTATGCAACTAATAGTAAGATCTATCTTAGATTTGCATTTTTTTAAAGTGATACTTACACAATCAATACTTAGTAGGATAACCCTTATTTTTTAAAACAGCTGCACAGCGTTTTTTCATCGAGTGAACGAGTGGCATGGAGCTTAATCCTGCTGAAAAATATATGTTGCGTTTTTGGGGAAGAGATCCCTGATGGAAGGTATCAATTTTGGTTCTAGGACAGTTTCGATGTATTTTTTGTCATTCAGGATGCCATCAATCACTTGAATTAGGCCCACACCATCTGCAGACATACATGCACAAATCATGACATTTGTTGGGTTTTTTGTAGTTGCTTCAATGCAATCAGGAAGAAGTTCTTCTCCTACTCTACGTCTCACGTATTTTCTACCATCACTACCAAAGAGCGATATTTATCCAGATTACTTGCTTCCATTGATTTTTTGACCATTTAATGTGTTCTTTTGCCCACTTAACTCGTTTTTTGCGTTGCTTTTGATTTAAATATGGTTTTTTCCTTGGAATTCTAGCTTGTAGTCCAAATCCTGATAACCTTCTTCTTATTGTTCTTGAACTTACTGCAATACTCGCTGCATTCATTTCACATCTAATGGCATCTGATGAAATGTTTCTATCATGAAGGCATAGCCGTTTAATTTTTCTATCGGCAGAAGCATTTTTTTTCGGCCTGATTTGGCCTTATTTTCCACTGATTTCGTTTTTTCTTAACGTAAACAGAACTTTCGTACACCAGAACAAGTCACTGAATCACCAACTTGTCTTGCAATTTCAGCATAAGGGAGGCCATTTTCTCTCAATATGATAATTCGGCTTCTTTTTGTAGATGTCCAATTAGTTCTTCTTGTTGATGGCATTGCTTAAAATTAGTTTAATTATAAAAAGGACATTAAATAGTCAAAAACAGCAATACTCTATTTAATTGTAATACTATGTATCATTCCGCAAAATATTTCCACAACAATAACTCTTTTACCATCCAAATAACCGAAACTATAGTTACATACATTTGATTGGTCCTCATAACAGTGTTTGTGATTGGCTAGTACGCTATTATTACAAAACACTTCCTTATTCAAAACGATTTGTGTTTGTTTGTTCTACTAAAATGAGCATAACTTTTTTTGTAATACAGATATTGTAATACTGTTTAATTATTAAATTCTACATTAAATTACCTTCAGTTTGATATATAAACGTTTGTATTTAAGTGAAAGTTAATATATTCTACAAGCACACAAATTTGAAAAACATGAAACTTTTAAAAAATGTCCAAACTTTTGGCCACCACTGTACATCTTAGAATTGTTTTGTATCAATAGTTTGAAGAACAAATGTTGCACACTTCAAACTTCACTAATATACAAACTTAATACTATACATTTCTAGAGAAATTAGTTAATAAATATGTGCATGTAAATTTTCCATATGTTCTGTACGAATAGTTGGAAGGACAAATTTTGGGCACTTAAAACACAACTAACTACATCTCAAAGTATTTTTTTGTGTGTGACTTGTGCAGTGTTTCAATCACTGGCAACAAGACAAGAGATGACAATTTTGAATGCCATTTGAGATTTAAATGCTCGCAGCGGGTCGGATTACGCTTTAAATGGGGTCCAAATCTGGTTAACCTTCACAAAGAAAAGCTAACCGTAGCACACAAACCAGCCAACTAACCGTATATCTACACTGTAAAAAAAATTGCAGTAAAATTACGGGCAGAGGCCGACAGCAGAAATTCCAGTCATACCCCGTAAAAAAAAAAAAAAAAAAAAAAAAAAAAAAAATATATATATATATATATATATATATCTATGGCCATCATTTTGTGCAGCCCGTAATTTTACGGGGCAAAGTAATATAGCATTATAATGCACAGGATATAATGCACTTCAAAACACAATAACACTTTGATTACTGTTCCGTAGCACGTGGCACGTTTGATAATCATCACAGAATCGCTGTTTTGGTGTGTTAAAATTTTCGAAACACGAGTAAAATGAAGGGTTACACCCTAGCGAAGGACAATGTATGGGGTCGTACCGTATGTTTGCTAACATATGGGCTAGAACTGTAAGAATATGTGGATTACTCTTAATTTTCTAAGTATCTAAGGGATAAGGCCGCTTATTTAGTGGATCAGACCATTTTTCATCAAATAAGGCTGTTGCCCGTGAAAATTGAAGGACAAACGCTCATAAATTTAGTTTTTTCCGAGAGTGTAATTTTATTAGAATTTGTAATGCTATATTTAAAAATACATTCTTCAAAATTGAGATCTAAGTGTTCGGAGCTATTACAAACTGTCAAAATATTTTGAAATAAGTGCATTTTGCTTAAGTTTGTTCAATATAAGGTTGTATCATTTATAGTTTAGGGGAAAGCACTTGCAACTTTTATACATATTTTGTAAACTTCCTGTATATTTTCAATGTTTATCATAGTTAAAGCGTTTTGTATTAATATCGCATCGACTCGACGTCTTTAAAATTATTCTCTACTGTGATATTGATTTTAAATTACTCATCTTAACTAATCGAATAGCTTTTGCTAAGTAAAGATTTTTATCAGATTTTCCTGTAAAAGGTAATAAAATATTTAGGATTTAGCTTTTGATATTACCCGGTGAATTCTCACGACGCATCAATGGAAACTGGCAATCCTTCTTTATCATAAGAGAATGGATTACTCTACTTCTCAATAAATTCTAATTAAATTTTATTACATCAGATTAAAACTAAACCCACCACAACGTGTCAAATTACCCATTTAAAATTTCATGGCAGAATATCTTACATATCTTACAGCTTTACCAAACCATCATTTCACTTTACTACCTTTATTATAATTTACATCCAATGTATATTTCAATATTTATTTATCCCTTGTTTATTTTTTTATCGATAAATATTTACAATTTGGCCTACTTACCACGACGTGTCATTTGATCTGTGTATCAGACTGTGTGAACAGTTGTCTAATTCTACGTTTTTTTCACGATTATTTCCGAATAAAAATATTCGCTAAATTTAATTATTTGCAGATATCCGTGTTTAAATAAAAGATAACTATTAAAATAAAAAATGGTGACCTAAAATCAGAGTAGTTGGTAGCTATGTATTTTTTTTCTAAATTCTGGAATAATTGCAGGTTTTGTTCTCTTATTTTTATACATTTTTTATTGAATAAAAAAATAGAATTGTTTTATTCAGACACCAAATTGTATTTAATGACATATTTTTGTTATTAATGTATTGTAAAACATATACATTTTTGATGTCGGGTCATTTTACCCGTTTTAGTAGAGATAGTATACATGAAATATCCGCAAATCTATTGCTAATTGCATATCATGTTTGTAGTTAAATATTATTCAAGATAAACCATTCCATGCATTAATAATTTAATAAATGTTATATTGATCACTTTAGACATGATGCTATGTAAAGTTCTGCTCAAACTTTTGCGACGGACGTATATGTCCTAGACATTTCTCCAGATACCTTACTTACATTTATTTACGTGTATTGCGTTACGATAGTACATAAAACTTATATTAAGAAAATAATGACATAATGCGTCTTGTTATTATGTGCGTCATGCAGAGGAGACTGGGGAAAAGGGGCACGTTTTACATTCATATTGTAGAAAGTGTAATTTATGAAATTCAGAGATTTTTTTCAGACAATTAATTTAAAATATATATATATTAATACTAGCTGACCCGACCGGCGTTGCACGCGCCCGTGATAATAAATGTAAATGAATCTAAAGTTTGTATGATTTTATATCTTTAACCCGATTTTGTATTAAATTATTTATTTAAAAGTACTGCGCACGCGACGGAAAATTCTTTATTTCCACCTTCCGCCGACAGGGGTGCATTCTGATCTAAACGAACCTCGGATAGGTGTTCCGCTGCCTGCGGCACCGTATAGTAGGCGTGCAGTGCACGCACTGCAAAATTCTTTAATTCCACTTTCCAGCGCCAGGGGGCGCAATTTGTTCCATACGAACATCCGACATGGGCAGCTGTTGTATCAAGGGAGTTGAATGAACCAATTCACGTCGAAATCGGACCAATAGAACTCGAGAAAATAATGCGCTTCTGGCGGTGGAAGGTGGAACTGAAATCTGTAACACGATCAAAAAACAAGAAGAATCATCAAAACCCCGTTGTGATCGGGCCCACAGAACCCGAGATAAGAATGTACAGTTAGAGAAAAAAACTTGTAGGATTGCCCGCCAGGGGGCGCTGAGTCAAGCGCTCAACAGCAAATCATTTATTTTGATTGCTGGTATGCATAAAGTAAATACGGATTGTGTAGGAACATAAATTTAATTTTTACGAAAATCGTTGTTTGAAATTTCCGGTATTATCTATATATAGCATTTATAAAACGCTATGTGAGAAGCTAAAAATGTTAAATTTCTTAAATGGAATTTGTTTTGTGTAAATCAGAGCAAGACGTTATCCCCCCCCCCTCCTCCCCACATCCGCAAATGTAATGAATAATTTGTTCAAGAACACCCTCTTCCCCTACATTCACGCAATCATTAAAACAAGAATTATATTTTTCTGATAATTAGAACGTAACGAAGACGCTCCGCTAAAATAGCCGCCAGATGGTACCCCTTCCCATCCTCAAATTCAAATCTATATCTCAATTAGTTATCTTACTTTTTGTTCATTAGCAAAAATTGGCAATTATTTCATTTCATTTTCGCAAAGTAAATGCGGGGATCGGCCAGAGAAACGGATCTTTTTGTAGTTCATTTTTAATGAAAGTCGATCCCTGTCTGAAACTTTCTCGGATTTGTTTGGCTGGCTCCGCAAGATTTTTTGCAAAACTCACGGAAAATTACCAGCCGAATTTTACAAAAATTGCATTGTCGGATGCAGAAAATGTTTCTACATGTGCTCAGAAATTTTCAAATCGATATCTTAATTAGTTTTCTTAAAATTCGCTAATTAATAAATAAATTTCGTATTTGTTCATTTCTGCTTGCAAATCGTTATACATTAGACGCCAATGTCGGGGTCTAATGGGACTTGCCATGGGTCTAAAAGGGCACATTAATTAAACATAAATGTTTCCTAATAGGCAAATTAAAGAGTTATATCAGTAGTATTATAAATTATTCGGACCGAAACTTTTGAAATTAAATATATTTTCGATGTTTGTAAACTTAATAAAGGAAATTTGATTGAGATATTTTTATCATGTCATGCTTGTATTGAAATTTAATTTTGTAAAATGGTATTAATTTTAACAGATATAAAAGAATAAGACACGTGACACACACAATCCATCATTTAACAAAACTTTTAGATTCAATAACATGACAACGCTTATATATAATCTCTTTGGAAGTCTCCAATCTGACATGTCCCCATTAGTCACATGATAATTTTAAATTGCATTTAGTATTACTAAAAATATAGTATGTATCGCTAAAGCAAAACGAACTGAATACCATTGATTAAAAGCTTCATAATCACATGTAATATTGCTAAAAAAAACATACTTTATCAAAATAGGTATTTATTAAAATGAATCGAAATTACTTACAGTTAAAATTATGAAAGTTTTGTTTCGTACTCTTCAACCAGCTAATAGAAAAAGTGTTTAATACATGTCCTTATGTAATTCTAGTATTGACAAAACGTCTATCTACTGACAGAATCCTGAACATTTAACTGATTTATTTTATGAGAAAATCCATTTGTTCCATTAGCGTCATGTTGCATCAGCCTCCACTCTCTCCTAAAAATTATATCTTGTTAAGTAAAGTGAAATAAAAATAAAAATAAAAAATGTTTTCTTAGAAGCTACTTTTGAAAAAAAAAGAAATACAAATTTATAGACATATTAATTGTTTGTCAGATAAGTGCATATATCATAGCCTCCAGAATGGAAACTATTATATTAAATTTCGTATAATGCCCAACATTCAAAAAACACCACTTTGAGAAAAACTCATTTTAATGTTCTGAAAGCACAATTTTTAAAAACAATATAGCGGTTTTACTTAATATAGCGCTGAACGAAACTGAGCTGGAAACGGAAATAATCATATAATTTATTTAGGCTAAATAAGATTGTATGAGATGTAATCTTTCTAACTGGGCGTAAAAGTCCGGGCCAGGTTTCGAACCCGGGATCCCTTGGCTGAAGCTGCTAATGCTCTACCAACTGAGCGATCCCGGACGAACATGGCTGAACTAATTCACGCAGTTAACCTTAATGATCAGCATAGCATCTTGTCTGATATCTGAATCATCACAACAGAATAAATCACAGGTAATGTGACATCCAGTAAACGCTGGAAACGTGATTGCACTTGATTAATTTTTGACACAATTACTCTAATTGGTAAAGAAATCATATGAGATGTAATCTTCAAACCGGGCGAAAAAGCTCGGGCGAGATCCCGGGATCCCTTGGCTGAAGCCGCCAATGCTTCACCAACTGAGCAATCCCGGACGAATATTTTTGGACTAATCTCATATGATTTCTTTACCAATTTGAATAATTGTATCAAAATTAATCTAGTGTAAAGAATATTGTTTTGATATTTTGAAGGTTTTACACTGGCATGCCCCTGTCAGGGTTACAACTACTTTGAGATGTTCAAAAAATATTTTTTTCTACTTATAGTACTTGTTATACACACAAAAATTATATTTTGTTAATTAGAAATCCAGATCGAATGTTAAAGAGCAAATTTGGAGCTATACAAATAGAGCGTGCTGCAATAATGAAACAGCAACGAAAGTAATTTTAAACACTTCTTTCACACAAAATCATTTTAAAAATCAATGGGCACAATAGCACCGTCAATTTGTAATCAATCAATTTAAATCATTTTTAAATTTTCTACATCTTTTCCTAATGAAATACGTAGGATTTTTTCAAAATATTAACATCTCGTTTTTCTACGTAACTTTATAACGACTTTTTTAACGACATTTTTGGGTGAAAAATTACATTTTATTTTAAATCGATGCAAAATGCATAATTTTAAAAAATGCATCATTTTAGAAAAAGATACATATTTTATTAGATTTTGGATTCAAGAAAACTTTTTAACAATTATTGTTCTAAATCAAATGTACTGTGAGTTTCATATTCACCACTAGACCCTTTGTTTTCGAAGCGCCCACGTCCATTAGTGGTATTTTTTACTACATATGAACTACGAAAAAAAATTAATAATCGTATAATAATCTATTGCAAATGAATTTTTATAAACACTTAGCAGTTCTTAAAAAAGAAATTTCCCGAAAAATCTTAATTTCAAGGGCGTGAAATTGGCGTTACCCTTTAATTGAAATGTAAGTATAAAAACATGCTAAATTCTTTAAATGCAATTATTCCAATCTTATTAAATACTGCATTTCAAATTCAATGTGGGAAATGAACTTGTTATTATTTTTTATTTCTCTTTTTTCTCCCTTTCTCTCTATTTCTTTTTCCTTTTTTTTTCGTTTAGGAAATATTTCAAAAAGCAACATGGCGCCTTATTTACAAGAATGTTTTATCTGATTTGAATACTTTTTGTTCAGAAGTATTTTAGCAGTAAGATTTAGTTTTTTATTTACGCTTTGAAGCAGTAAAAATGTAAAAAATATTTTGATTCTTACTTTTTCTGCATTTTCATATAAAAAAGTCACTCATAACAACATCTGAAGATTATTTTTGAATCGAAAATATAATGTAGGTTTCTGCCAGAAAATAATCACCAAAATCTACGACTTTTCATTATATCTTCAGTTTGTGGTGGTTAATTTTTGACGGGATATAACAAATATCTTTTACAGGTTTTACTTACGAAATGACGCTAAAAAATTGCGGTTTGCAGGAATGGGTTTAGAGAGAAATCGAATTTTTATTTTAATAACAAAAAAAGTTGTGGTTAAAAAATTACCGATGGATGACACTGGCTTGCATAATTTGAAGCAGATGTATGCAAATTACACTGTAAAAAATTTTGGTCAAAAATTACTGTACATATACTGGCAACTTTGTGACCAGTATATATACCGTAATTTAACTGTACGGTATATGTACCGTAAAATATTTAAAGTATATGTACCGGCTGCACTCCCCCCTCTCCTGAGGGATGCACGCATTACGTAACAAGAGCAAGAGCATCAATTCAGGAGTTGCCGTACACCGAGGCGGGGCTACCAGCTTTTTCCTCACTGAAAAATAATTATTTTACCGTATAAATAGCCATTTTTTACTGAAAAACAATCATTTTACGGTATAAATACCATTTATAATCGAAATGGCACATATACGTTTTTTTACGCGTAATATACCTTTGAAGTACGATACTCATACCGTAAAGTGTGAAAACGGTACAGGTACCGTTAATTTACGGTACATCTACTGACATTTTACGAATTTTTTTTACAGTGTAGGCTTACAGTAAGAAACCAATTTCAGTGATGCGTCTGACAAGCTACAGTATCACACCACATGAAACAGACCCTTTATCCGTCTTTAGTCATTTTGCCGTGCAGAATTTTCGCAGTGCGCCTGTTGACGAATCTCGGCTCTTGTAAGGGTTTAACAAATAGCGCTTGATCCAATAACGAAGGCAAACTGCTGGCATCCAAGGAATAAACTGTGAGCATCGAGGGATCCTATTGACAGCCTGATTTCTATAAATCTGCTTCATATTTGCAGGCAGTGTCATCCATCGGTAATTTTTTAACCAAACATTTTTTGTTGTTAAAAAAATCTGAGCTCTCTCAAATCCCATTCCTGCAAGTCGCAATTTTTTAGCATTATTTGTTTACTTTAATGTAGTTTTAAAGTTTTAACGAACTTTTGGTGCACCCGGTATATAACGTTTGAACATTGGTAATTTGTGATTTTATTTCATTACATGGTGGGATACGTGTATGCCTCTATTACATGCTACAACTCATTAATATAACTTATAGGACCTAGAGACCGGATAGAAATTTAAATTTCGTAATATTTAAATACAAACTATTTTGACGTACATGGATATGCATATGATGAAGAAAAACTTTTAAAATAATTATATACCTCTAAATATAACGGCTTAGCTATTGGTCAATAATAAGAGGGAAGACCCTGTATATTTTATATTGGTATTGTTTAAGCTAAACATTTTTCATGGAATATGGAGTATATTTCTCTATATTTTTAATCCTCTAATCTTGTGGCTGTATTTTTGCATATCTGTTTAGAAATTCTTAAATTAACTGACATAAAAAGCATCTGTTTGGTAATTTGTATATGAATACAAGCTAAAAAAAATCAGCATGAAATGAAACATTTCATTAAATCAACCTTTGAATTCAGAAATTTTTCGATGGAAAAATACGGTTTAAATGCTTTGAGGGTTGTTAGTTTAAACATGTTAGTAGAAATTATATCCTAAAAAATTAATGAAAATTTACACTACAATAATGATTTTTAAAAATTTATATGCTAAATCATTAAAAATCAATTCACCTTTGAATAAAATAGTAGGGTATATTGAATGATATATATATAATAATATATTTTTAAGTTTAACTACATTTATATTCTTCTTATATGTACCTCTAAGCCTATGGCAATAATTTAATAAATCCTTTTAACAATTAAAAAAACAATAGCTATGAAAAGCATAAATGCATATAAAAAATTGTATTTGAATAGGTAATTATCGTATGAACTGACAAATTTCAACACGCATTTCAAAACACTTTTAAATCAGTCTTTAAATTCAAAATTACTTGGCAGAAAAATGTGGTTCAACGCTTAGAGCGTTATTGGAATACACATATTAATAAACATTTTTCGTAAAAATATTAATGAAAATTTGCACCACATTAATGATTTGTTAAACATAATATGTTAAAGAAGTAAAAATGTATTCACCTTAAAATAAAATAATAGTATGTATTGATAGTAAAGGAAAAGATGCAACCTCTTTGAAAGTACGGCACGCAAAGCTGTAAAAGTGAATATTATTGGAAAAACTTTAATTCATTCTCCACGGAATAAGAAGACTTAGTTTGAAGATCAAAGATGCTTGAATCTTTAGAAAGAAATTATTGATTGAACATAAAGGATAAGAAACATGCATAATGTTGTATATTTATAAACTTTATTCCTTGCCCTTGTATTTGCATTACCGAAAGTATTTTGTAAAATACCTTTTGAATTTGAATTTAAATTATATAGTTTTGAAAATATTAATTAAAGGAGAGGAGATGCATAACTTGAGTAAGGAATTTAATTCTGTTAAACAAAACCATAATAAAGATGTGTGTATGCAGTTTTATTTAAGTGCATGCATTTAGAATACAGGAAATAATTTGAAGGATTTTTAATTTATAATCTTACAACTGCGTATTCACATGACTTATGACTATAAATGACTGTATCTTTTAAATTTAATTTTAAACAAACTTCATTACTTACTCAAATAAACAATAAGATGAAGAGATCACACTATTTCATACCTACCAATACCATAACATTCTCGCAAAAATAAGTAAGAATTCACCTAGAATTTAAATTTAAATCTAATATTTGACATATCGGAATTCAAGCCTTCAAATTGTTTTACAAAACCATAGAACAACTAATTTCTCTCGTTTTTCTGTTAAAATTTCACCTTTCAGGAGCCTAATAATAATTTTGAGATATCGTGTAGCTATTATTTAAACACTTGAGTAGGTTATCTTGTATTGTTGCGTATATTAATTTACAGATAGGTATTATTTGTTATTATTTAGACATGTGAAGCACATGATTGGCCATGTCAAACATCTATATCAGCTGAGTATATGAAACCATGGACAGTGAATTAAATGTTGAATATTATGTGATGTATCGTTATGTGTATATGTGTATCGTTATGTGTATATGTGTATCGTTATGTTTTATATATTTAACTATATGACCAAAATTTGAAAATCTATTCCAAGTAATTTAGTTATAACTATTTTTAATAGAGTCGTGCTTACAAATAAACATTATTGCAATATTTTTCGGCGTATAATCACATCGCAAATAAATCATATTTGTACTACAGATTTAATTTTAAAATGTTGTTTATTTGTACCGCCTATAAATAAGTTATATTTTATTAATTAAAATTTCTGGGCTTAAACATGTTTGTTTATCCGCGGAATATAAGCGGTAATTGTGGTATACATATTTCAGTTTCATATACTTTCAGTTTCATATACTGTTATTTATCCCATTGGAAACAATGGAATTAAAGCAGAGAGTTTTCAACTGAAATATCTTAATTTATATAGCATAATTTTGTTAAGTTTCGTTGTATCTTACAACAATCTCCTCATTACATTTAAATAATTTTTGTTGGGTTACATAATCGGAAAATTAATCAATCTAGGCAAAAAAAAAAAAAAAAAAAAAATCCTGTATATAACCTACAATTCTACATTCTCAGCTGGATGCTTTCATGAAAATATAATTATTTGCTGCTGAATTTTCCTATGTTTAGTTTTACTTTTTTTTAACGAAAAAAATTACTGTTAGATGAAAGCGAGGTAAAAGACAAACCACGTTCTAGATGGGCATGCAAAACTACTACAAAATAAGATCAAACTACAAAATAAGGTGCGTTTTAATGAGATTGTCCGTTCGAATCGGTGAATGAAGACCGGCAAATGCTCAATAACTGATACATTGCTTACACATTACAGATTTGTATATCAACTTCATCTCAGTAGCATCACAGCTGAGAAATGAGAACGTAGTTGTTTGTGGGTGATTTTTACGAGTGCGCTATAAAGGCTATAATGTTTAGAGTAAGGTAGTGATTGTGTTAAAAAAACACTTTCTAATAAGATATCTATCAGGATATCTATCTGATTGTACTGTACTCTCATTCAGTGGTGTTCTGGAAATCTTTCTATATATTGTATTTACTCGAATAATTTATGCTCCGAGTGTTTTCGTATCCACATTTTTGATAGAAAATTTCGGTAAAAATCATAGATCCGCGAAATTTTCGATAGTTGAGTATGAGATAATTTATTGGGTTGTCCAGAGAGATCGTGCCGGTTGGGAAAATCAATTCGTACCGGAAAATTCTGTCATTTAATTGTTAGACATTTATTCCGATATATAGTATCTAATAATTAACGGGCAGAATTTTCCGGTATGAATTGATTTTCCCAACCGGCACGAACTTTCCGGACATCCTAATAATTTAATCAAATGAGTAATCTTGTCGCCTGTGTCTTATCGAGAGTAATTTTATAATATTCCAGTTACGATCATAGAAACAAATTATTTCTATTTTTCCCTGCTTCACTTTGTTTTCAGCTACACTGTGTGCAGCTGGTATTTTAATTAATGCAGTTTCATCAATAGTGTGATACATTTGTGCTGATTTGCTTACATTCGCAATGTTTAGAAAAATAACAAATTCACAGAAGATTTTATATTCATGGTATACTGCTCAGCTGAAAAAAAAAATAATAACAAGGCAGCAGAAAGTGGTTTCTTAGTGAATGAAATGCTTATTCGGTTTAAGCCCAATCATATTGTAATTTTTCATAATATTCTAGAAAGCCCGTTAGCATATTTTCCCCTGATTATTATTTCACCCTGAAATATTCACGAACTGTTGAAATTATTATACATTTTGTTTAATCTTAATTACTCATTCTAGTCTTAATTAGTCTACATAGTTATATTTTAATTGTAGTTTCTCATATTTATTTTGCTCGAAGTTTTTCTTTGAAAAAAAAAATTATGCTTAAAAAAAACTCAAGCATTTTTCTCGCACCCCTATTTTTAGCAGAAAAAATTACACTAAAGGCACAAAAAATATGCAAGTAAATAATATACTGAATCGGAATTGGAAGCATTATTTTCAGATAAATCACTTCAGAAATTGGTTGGATTGATTACGCATCGTTCATTATTGGCTGTACTGCCTTTGATTGACTCGTAGATGCATTGAAAAGGTGCCTTCAAAGAGGAATTTTTAAGTGATCAAAATTTCCGTTGTCGTATGGAAAAAAAAGGAAATTATGAAAAGCATTTATAGTACTGATGCACTGGAAATAGTTTTTTTTCAGGAAAAAACATTAAATTCCGCAGAAGATTTACTGGAAATTATGCGTGATTTTACGGTACATCCCTGCTTAAATTGAAGATTTTCCGCTTACAGTTTATTTTAGACTGGAGAAATTCTAGCCATTTTGAGCTTCCGATGAAGCATTTTTTTTATATTTGAAAGGAAATGTACAAATCGGAAATTTCACCAAGAAACGGAAAAAAAGACTATAGGAAGAATAATTGCAGTCTATGCTGCATAAAATCATGTAGATATACAGGTTTGAGAATTTTAGTTTTTTTTTTTTATTTTAAATTTCAGGATTCTCCGTGAATTGAGGAAAAATTTAAAAATCAAAACGGAAAAGGCTCGATTATTATTAGCGGAAATATATGAGTATATTTTTGTTTGTTTGCATCATGCATATAGGCCATAGGCCATGAACTTTATCTCAGAGCTATCAAATTTATGGCAGTGGTGCCCAATAAGCGGCCCGAGGACCACAGAGTTTTGTGAAAGAAATTCACCTTATTTAATCGCAAAATTAAGGCTAATATTTTTATTTGCAAATAATGGTGTGGGGTT
Source organism: Maratus michaelseni (assembly GCA_963931845.1). NCBI lineage: Eukaryota > Metazoa > Arthropoda > Arachnida > Araneae > Salticidae > Maratus > Maratus michaelseni. Next base: position 142,531,363 of record OZ007586.1, read on the forward strand.
ACTTTTCGCAAAAAGTAGTGAGTACCGTTGCTTTAAAACCATTTAAATAGGGGGTTGCGAGAATGGACTACTAGACTACTACTAGACTACTTGCGAGAATGGTCATTCGAATTTTAGAACAGGAATGTACTGCACATATTTTTGCATTTAAAGCTTTGTAATTGTTAAATGCACAATTTTGTAATTTTTTGGACATATGTGGACATTATGAAGATTATTCATTTTAAATGACAAATAAAATTTTATCCTTTTGTAGAAATTTACTCTCATTTAAAAATTATACATTATATCTTGGTATACGTATTCGCATATTAAACAATGGTCGTACTTTGAACATATTCTAAGAAGCATTGACTATTATTCTTAAATGCCCATAGAAGAAGACACGTATTAATAATATTTTCTACAGTTTTTACGACTTTTTTATTGTTCTACCTTTCTTATATGCATCTTGAAACCGTTCCCTTTATCAAAATATTAAATGTATAGGTAAATTTTCTAGCTCTTCTTCTTACATATTACATTGTAAATAATTTTAGTTCCCCCTCTTACATAAAATAAAAGAATAATAAACAAATAGCTTTCCCACAGCTTCTCTACAGACAGGATCTCTTCAAGTTAAATTAATGAGCCTTATTGAAACCTTGAGCAACATATGGCCGAAATTTTTTTTATCATTTGTTTACGACAAGCAATTTGTCGCCAAATCAGGACAACCCTGTCGTGTACATACAAGCATCCGATACACAGCGGATGGATACACACCTCTTTTTATCCTTATCAGGTTTAGAGGATCTTACAATTAGCGGAAGTATCAATCTTTAACTTTTTTTTATTTCATTATTTTGAGCCAATACGCTTTATCTCAACCCTAAATTTCATATAAAACTTTGTCCTAACTGAGATTCTCGGGGAAAAAAAGATCATTTCCATCCTCCCAAAATTCGCATCCTACCTGCCTCCCTTTCGATGAACAACATCCGAGCGCGTGTGACGTCACATGCCTTACCTGATGACGTCACGCCCCCACGTGGTGTAGAGGTGTGGTGGACGGGCAGTGAAGTGGTCGAGTTCGTAGACGCCACAGGTAGTTTCAGGCAACAGATCGTAGGCAGCAGGTGTGCTCTCTCTCATCCTCCCATACGGTAGGTGCCCTTCCTTACATGTTGTTAAACGCTTTTGTTTTCTAAGTGTACTTGTACTTCAATATTAATGAAATAATCTCAATTGCTTACCATCTTTAAAAGCAAAAGTCGAATGAAGCTTATAGAAATTGCTTCTTTGAATGCATTTGAATTGTTTTACGAACATAAAATTATTTTAAAACAAATTAATTAAAATTTGTACTGTAAAAATCAAATAAAATATTTGCATCGTATATCATATAACTTATACCGTATACCATATATATTTTATCGTATTTATATCGCAAATGTTGAATGAAGCTTATACAGTTAATGTATTTGATTTTTTTTAACATAAAAATATTTTAAAACGATTTAATTAAAATTTGTATTGTAAAAATCAAATTAAAACTCTGTTGTCTATTTGTATCGTAAAAGTCGAATGAAGCATATAGCTTTTTCTTCCTATTCATCTAAAATTTTTTCCGAAAATAAAATTGGTTTAAATTAATTAAAATTTGTATCGTAAAAATTCAATTAAAAATTTGCATCATATATTTGCATCGAAAAAGTCGAATGAAGCTTAATAATTTTATTTTTAAAAGGCTTTTTTTTCCAGAATACGAAATTATTTTAAAATGAATTAATGAAATTTATATCGTTACTTTAAAATATTCCAGTTCTCTTTTTTTATATAGAGATGTAAATAGTTGTAATATATGTTAGAACGAATATTTCTTTATAAAGACTGTATACATTAAATTGGAATTTGGTAAATTTTATGCCTACAAATTAGTATTATTTACATACAAAAAGAATTACGCTTATCTCTTAATTTTTACCTACTCTGTTAAATATTTTTACTTTTCGAAATTGTAAAAAGTACGTAAATTTCTTTTAATATCAGAAAATATGTAATATATATATATATATATATATAGAATATTTAGATAAAGAAACAACTCTTTCTTTCTTTAATTGTTTTTCTTTTCAGTGATCAATTTTACGGTATTCCTATATATTAAAAAAATATGTTACAAAAATGTTCAACACTTAAATAGAATATTACCCTAATTACAGTATTCTTCATTGATCTTTCATGCAATAAATAATTATTTTCATTTTGCTGTTTGCAAAAAGTTTTAAAGTACGAAAAGTTGAACTTTTCTATTGATAAGATAACAATAGCGAAGATGATAGCAGTACATTAATTTTCATTTCTAATTATAACACGGAAGCGTTATCTAAATATTTTCACATTTAGATATATGGTCCGAAGAACTTGTGTCATACTACACATAAGGATTACGTAATCCTTTGAAAATACATTCCATGCATTTAAATAAGTTTTACAAATTTCAACTCTAGTTAGTAATATAACCATTGAATTCCTTAACTTTAAATGATGTTTTTAATAGTTTTGGGATTATGGTTTACCTTTAAGGTGCAACGATTTTCACGCACTTTGACGTATGTTTAACTCTCTGTGTGCGTCTCGATATTGATGCTCTCCTGTCCTGAAATACGGAGCGACTATTTTTTTGCATTTTCTCTACCTACATATATTACTATTCACATTTTTAAAAAACAATGTGAATGTAATAAAGAATTGTAGTATTTTTTAATTTTTTTAAAATACACATTATTCGGATCGCGCATTTCAGCGGGTAAGGTTGCACACTAAAAAAAAAAAAAAAAAAAAAAAAAAAAAAAAAATGCGTACCATTTTTTTTTATATCCAGATGAATGTAAGTTTTAACTAATTTATTTTGATTTATTTTATAGAAAGTTTGTAATATTACAGAAAATATATAATTAGCAATTAGTTTCGTGTTATATTAAAATGCATTGGGGAAAAATATTCGACCGTAGAGTTGCAACAAGCGAATATTTTTATATATTTTTTTCTATCACTATTTCTAAAGAATAATCTTCGCAATACATTTATTGTAGAAATGTATCACAAAGACTACTATTTTGAAATGGTGGTAGGCAGAAAAAAATAGTCGCCTGCGGCGACCTTGCGCCCGCAATTTCACGTGACCTATAGTAGTGCACAAAATTTATACCCCGCGGAAATCGCGGGTCAAGTACGCGAAGGGTTAGCAAATTAGACAGACTTCCGTTTGTAAAGCAATGGAAATAGTATTTTATTTCCTTACAAATTTCCCCACATTTTAATCCCTACCAGAAAATGAGACAAATACAATTTTAATTATATGTTGAATATTTAAAAAAAGAAATCCTGTGTAATATTTGAAAAATATTTTTAATGAGAGTGTTTTCTCACTCCTTTACCCCGTTTTCCTGAATAGTTTAAAATTGTTTTCAACTTATAATGTATGGTGCCTCAGTAAAACTTTATCACATAAGATAATGGTGCGTGAATCTATGCGAATTCTTCTTTGAGCTTTCGAATAAGGCGTTTAGACTAATTTAAAAAGTCTGCTACTCCATAACATTTTTTGGATGCCGTAAATGTTTTACAAAAACCACTTTTAATATAACTTCGTATCTATGACTAAGAGAAGATCCGAACTCTTTTTCTCCCAATTTGAAATTTCTAGTCGATTTCTCATGAGACTATGAAAAATTTCCTTTGAGATTTCGAATATACACTTTAGGCAAAATTAGAAAGTCCACCCGCGGATTTACAAATTCATTCTTCTGCTTTCGTAAATATATTTTGCTAAAATCAAAATTTTAAAAGAATTACTTTGGCCAATTTTGAAATCATTTTCTAAAGAAACCTAAAATGATTTTTTAAAAAATTAATTATCACAATGGCGCATTTTGTGTACATTATTCAGAGTTATTGCATTGAGACAAAAACCAATATTTCGAAATTCTTCTTTCTTTGGCGCTTGAAAGATTTTTGGAATTGAAACCAATATTTAGAAAAAATTACTTGACACATTTTAAACAAATTATTAAAACAATGTTCGCTTAGAGAGAAAAACCAATGTTTTGAAAGAATTATTGCCTTATTGTATTTCGGTACCATTATTCAAAGAATTTACGTATTGAGATAAAAACAATATTTTGAAAAAAAAATTATTTGGTCCATTTTAAACCCATTGGTAAATGAATCTTCGTTTATAAAGAAGAACCAGTCTTTGTATTTGGCCCATTTTTTGCTCATTATTCTAAGAATCTTCTTACCGAGTTATTTTCCCCCAACTGTGAAATTACTTGGTGAGGGCTTATGAGGTTCAGGGAATCTCTGTTGAGGTTCCGGAATACAATTAAGATCACTTTAAAATGCCCGCTGTTACACAACTTTTTTTTTTAGATATGACAAATGTTTTTCAAAAATCCATATTTTGGATATGCTGATTATTTGGGTGTGTTAGAATTGTCATATTTGAACTTCAAATATGAAAATACATTATTTTCAGAAGAAAAGAACTTTTAAACACAGATGAAAAATAATACAATTGCAAATACTTTTAACGCTCGTATTCACCATCTACCACAACTTCTTGTGAAGACCACAACTTCTTGTCGAAACAAAAAGTTCCGGTAGACTCTCCGGTCGAGCGCTGAAAAGGTAATTCACTACATTAGAGGACTTCTGCGGCGAGCAGGTCCCATCAGGTTAATGGTAAATACTCTTTTTGCGTTAGACCAAGATTTTCGTGTTTAGCCGAAAACTGTGGTAGTTGGTGAATATGAACGTAAATGCAACAAAATACCATACGTTATACAAAACGTAAATATGTACTTGTACAAGTTATTTGCATTTCTTGAACATCAACTAGTCCAAATAACTCTCTGATAAATGTATGATCAGTAAGAAGAGAATCGTATTACTATACTCAAATAAAAATGTTTTCATTTGTGGTATTAAAACAAATTAATTAGTATCTAATTTATTTTGCATAATAAAAGAGACCAACTTTGAAAAAAAAAAGAATTTTCAATTATATAGGACAATATTATTTTGAGTTTTTCAGTTTGGTCATTAAATTTGATATAGTGCATATAATCATAAAATTAATTTTCATAAACAGTATTATTAACTATTGTTTAGAAATTTACGTTACAAGACTAATGAATATAATATTTTAAAAGGTAAGTATGGGATTTATGATAATAAATGACTAATAAATAATAAAATTAAATTACACTGTACAAAATTATGGAAAATAATTATAATATGAAAGAAACATTTACGAAAATTTCATATTTTCATAGTCGCTCACGATTCTAGAAACATTTCCCTTACCTTCAGAATCCGTAAGAGCAATCCAATTACAAACATCTGTATGGTCATCTAAAATTAACACTGTATTTTCAAAATTTGTGGTCAGCAAAGGGGCTCTTTTATTTCAGACGCGTTTCTGTGAAATATTGGTAACCATTTTTTCCTTAATGTTTTGAATGGCGTTTCTCCAAGGGGATTCTGAAGAGAACGGAAAGGTTATCTGACTTCTGGGTAACCAAGATATTACATTGAATATTTTAAATACTTCTGCTATATTAAAGATTGCTTTTGCGCATTTTTTTTTACAGTGCATGAATTGATAAAGAGTATTACTGGAACTTTTGTGATAAAAGTCGATATAATTTCGTATTTTAAAAAGCTATTTTAGATATAGGTTAAATTGTTGTTGTAAACAATAATGTTTATTCTCAAAATAAATGAAATAGAATGCTTATTTCGTAGGTGAGCCCGAAAGGTAGAGTGCAAAGTCCTTTTTGTTAGATCAGAGGCTACAGGACCGACAGCCAGCAAGCCAACACTCAGGTATGTCTTTCTGCATCACTTCATCTTCCGAAACTTTCTGTCGTATTTCTTACCAGTAAGTGGAACTTTTTATTAGTGATTGATATTTATTTTCTAATAAAAGTTTATTAATTCTTTGTAGTTTTTAACAGTGGAACAGAAATTCACATAAAAAAAATATGAATATAAATCGCGTAGGTTTATATTTTATTTGAAGTTTAATGTATATTTGAAAAAGAATAAATTATCATTGGAATGAAAAAAAATTGAAATGAAAAAAGTTTCATACATCGTAAATTTCTTTCATACATAAATCTTCGTAAATACTTTTTATTTAACTCTCCGTCTTTTATGATTATTATTTTGATATTTTTTTGTAATACATATTACCATTACAAAACATTTAAGGAAACATTATAATAGTTTTAAGTGCAATTTCGAGCAAATCGGAATGCTTGCGATAAATTTCATAGGAAACAGTACAAAAGTGCATATAATCAGCATCCTTTTTAGACATTAATAAAGGTTTTCCACCTTTCTTGGTGCATCAGACGGAGAGATAAATTTATATGTCACAACCTTGCACTTTTAAAAAGAAAGATTGTAATAAATCTATGTGCAACATATTTAACTGGAATATAGATGAAAATTTTAATAGAAAAAATTACGAAAATGCTGAGATCAGGATCATTTTTATACCGCAGAAAAGACTTGTCCCTTTTCTAGCGGCATCGGACTGAAGATTAAAAATACATGTCGCAACCCTGCACTTATTAACAGAAAGACTGTAAAAATGTTTCATGCAACATATTTACTCAGATTATTGTTAAACATTTTGACAGAATAAACTACGACAATGCTTCCATCAGCATAATTTTTTTACCGTAGAAAACACGTTTTACTTTTCCAGATGCGTCTGAGGGAAGATTTAAATTTTATGCTACAATCTTGCACTTTTTAAGCAGCTTTTACAATTTATTTTTCTAATGTTGCTTTTTTTATTAAATACTGTATTATATTTCATTTATGTATTCCGAATTAGCGGAGACATGAAATGAAATCACCCTCTCGTGGAGATCCAGCCGTTAAGCATAGGAACTTTTCTCCACGAGGGGAGATGTTTATTGAAACTTCATATTTTAGAATACAGATGTTAAATATTGCATTGGAGATTAAAATAAAATTAGTACAAAGTTAGTTTTTACAATACTGGTTCAGATCACAACATTTCTTAATATTAATATATATATATATAAGAAAAAGTATAAAAAAAGTAAATAGAAAATTTATGAAAAGAATACTTTAACATAACACAACTAGTAATTTTGCATGGAAATTGGTAAATTTCTGTAAAAAAGGAGTTATTGTCACGATACTATCAGTCGTAGTAAAATCCATTTTCAGATAGCGCGCCTCATTAGTCTTATCAGAAAGTTCCCATTTAAATATTAAATCTATGGACTTGCGATGCATGTCTACATTTGAAAACTGACTGAGAACAAGCCTTAACTATTTTTCATTAAAATTCCCAAAAGAGTAACAAACCAAGCCACTTGGTCCATTTCATTTCAGACAATTTAATATTATTTTTCAATTATTAATTAACATTTCAAAATTGTCGCTTTTCTAAGCACGAAAATATAAGATTAGGAAAGTTTGAAAATTTTCGGATTTTTTTTTAATTTGAATACAGTTGCAGCCAGTCTGAGTACTGAAATCTCAATACAGTTAGCTGCAAGATGAGGTGATCCAGTGCGACTGAAAAAGCTTTCAATGTTTAATAGAGTCATGATAAACGATTAAAAAATTTCTGGTTCACGTAACACTATTATATTTTTAAATCTCTGTCTGTGTGTGATATTTTTAATTCATTAGTTATAATTTAAAGTAATCTTTTAAACTGTTGGCTTCCTGAAGAAGAATGGTATATCTCAGAGATGCATCTACATACTCATTTTCGAAAACAACGCTTAAACTAATCATTTCCTTTTAATAGATTGAACATGAATTACTCATAATGTGCTTATTAATAGAGCTAAAAACAAACTAAATTTAATTTCTGAGACGAATGAGCCCGAAACGTAAATTAAGTTAATAGATTATGTTATATTTGAGCTACATAATTCACAAAATTCATTGGTTAATTAATTTCATATACAAATATTTTATACAATTTTCTTCAAAGCTTTCAGCATTCCCAAGCTGTTGTATTAGATTTATATGCCATAAATGATAGCAGCGAAGAAAATATCGAAATTTGGCATAAATCTAAATAAAAAATAAAATTCTTCATTTTATGGTGCATACTTTACTATTGGAGACAGTTACAGTATATTTAAAGAAATAAATTTATGAGTTCAATATTTACTAAACTGCGAGCAATAAATTTGTCTCTGAAGACAAATGGTTCGATTCACAAATTGATAAACAATATGTGCCATTTTGGGTGCCTGCAAAGGGACATGAAGCTACACCTGCATGTAAAATCTTTGAAATCGTAAATTATAAGAATTTGAGAAACACTTTATACGTTTTACTTTCGGAGATTAATAGTTAGAAAGGTGAATCAATTAGAGTTTTAATTGTAGAACTTTTACTACCAAATGGTGTCTTTTTTGTGTATCAGCATACATTAAAAATCCCCAATGATATTGCTGAAAAATTTCAGCTCTAATTGTGCAATAAGCATATCACTCATTGAAAGTTTTATAAAACAGCACTACAATAATTACATGAACTAAGCATATTTCAAAACCCTATCAATAAGATACTCGGGGAATTCAACTAAATCAATTCACGGATATTAATTAGATTGCTACTGGTTTGAGACCAGTCAATTATCTCCTTAACGGAGTGACCTACACTTTTTACCAATGTAATTTACGAAACTTTCATTAAGTTCAAACAATTAAAAAATATAAACAAACATTTGATAATGTTATTAAAGGATAAAATTCATTTAATTATAAATTCCATTTCGAATATTTAATCCGATGATATGAATCGGATGGTCTAGATTGATCCATGGTCGACAAGTTTGTTCATTATAGTGATCTACACACATGTAGATGTAATTTACAAAATTTTGTTTGAATAATGTCTGATCATAATTTTTTTTTGACTTAGTTATTAAAACAGAAAACTTATTTAAATATAATTATCATCTAGGATTTTTAATCGCGTGATTTTTGCTTTAGCCTGCAATTCGTTAACTTCGATTTATTAACTCCTTAATATAGTGATCAATACTCCTGTCGATGTAATTTACGAAACTTCTTAATAAAGGCCAACCATTTAAAAATATAATGTTGACATAGTTAATAAACAAATAGCCCATTTAAACATAATTATCGGCTCGAATCTTTCATCGGACGATGTTGGTATCAGCTTCAATCGATATGTTATTTCTTTAATATAGTGACATACCTCTCGATATAATTTACAAAGCTTCTTTTAAATAAAGTCTAACCATTTAAAAAAAGTAATGCCGGTATAGTTATTAAAACAGAAGACTCATTTAAAGATAATTATCGCGACGAATCTTTCTTCAAATGATATAGATTTGAGTTTCGATCGATGTGATACTTCCTTAATACAGTGGCCTATATACATGTCGATGTAATTTACAAAACTATTTAATCATTTAAAAGTAAAAAACATTTAAAAACAAAGAAAAACAAACAATGATATATTTTTTAAAAGGTAAAACTCGTTTAAATATAATTATCAATGAACACATAACTTTTCTTTTCATTTAATCTTTAAAAAAAAATCTAGAAGCAACATTCAAGCAACAAAATAAAGTTCAACTCAAGTTTTATAAATCACTAATTCAATCGGAATGAATTCCGTGTACTTTAAAAATACTCTTGAGCTCAGGCAAGTTCTCTGCTGAACGCACTTAACTCTCGGAAAAGAGGTAAGTAAATCTTGGAAATGGTAAATAGTGCCTTCAGGATTTCAAAATGAATAGCTGTGCGTCAAAGGCTCACAGCCTCAGGTAAGAATTATATCTTGTTAAGAAGAGTGCTTACGGAGGATGAAAGTAAGTATCCTTAAATTGGAAAATAAAGAAAAATTACAACACTTGAGATATTAAAATTTATTTTACTAATTTTGTAGTCTTCCATTTACTGGCATAATACACAAAAATATTGAATATAAATTACTACATTATTTTTAATTAAAAATTTAAGGGGACGGAGAATTTTGAAAAGAGCAAAAATACGAGATTTTGATTTTGTATTAAAATTTATTGTTAAGATTTAAAAGATATCAATATGTTGCCATATACTTGGGACAAAATATATTTATATACTTTTTATAAAGGTAAGTAACGAAAATAACCTATTATAATGCACTGTAAAAAAATACAAATGTTTCTTAATCTACGAAAATATAATATATCCACGTACGAATATATGATTCTACCGAGTTATCCATGATTTCGAAAAGAGTTCTTTTCATTAGAAACTTTGAAAACTAATATAGTTCCTATAGTTAAAGAAGAATTTAGCAAAACAATGTTTATTTTGCTGTCAGAGATTTTCGGAAACGTTTCCGAGAGGTGTATTAATCAGTTTTATCAAATCGGAATATGGTTTTTAGGATTCTATGAATTCTCAATTAAACATTTTCAAATGCGTAACTGTATTTATACATACAAGCATAACAAAATAATATTAATTTTAATGTTAACGTAAATACAGTTAATTTGTCATCTCTATCTCTAAAAGTTGTTTGTTGAAGATGAAAATACTTACTTCAGAATTGATAATTGATATCATCTGAAAAACTCATTTCCATGTTGGAAAAACAAACCCCTTTTTTTTTTTTTTTTTTTTACAGTGAGTATTTTTAACACATTTTTCTCAGAAGAAGTTTTGCGCAGTCTTATACAAGTTTAAAAAGATCCATACATTTCAATTTTCGTTTAACCCTTAACTAGCGTCAGGAAATTTTCGTGAGCAATCAGCGTCATGGTTCCATGTTGTTCCCAGCCAGTATCACAACTTATAAAAAAATAGAATCGTTTATTTATAAAGGGCACAAATCACATTTTTTTAAATTTCAAACCAGAGATAAAAAACTGTTTATATGGAAGAATTTTTTTGTTTTTTGCAATTCTTTGGATTGCATATTAGGAAGGATAATAAAATACAATTTGCAGACGCTTTTCAGATTATTTGAATGAAAAGGGTGATTTCTGTGATGATTTTTTTAGTGTTGGACATGTGCCCTTTCTAAATTCAACCAGGTAAACTGAGAGTTCAAAGAGTGAATATATGAAAAAACAATGCTTTAATAAACAGTAAGTGCACAAAATAGTGGAAAACATTGAAATAAGCCTCTTTTGTCACTTTTTCCATTAAAAGCTTTACTTTGCACTGTCTAGTGTTGTAGTCGGTCAATTTACAATGCTGTCGTAAGAGGACTTGGCCTCTTCACTTACATATTTCAGAACTTTTTTGATATCTTCAGTTTTTTTTTAATTATTATTATTAATAGAGTTTTTGTCTTCAAAGGCTCGTTCATTGGGAAAAGTGATACAAAAAGTGATCGGAAAAAGTGATACAAAAAGAGTTTGGGAAAAAGGCACATATCCAGATTATGTGTCCTTTCTTAAATAAACGTATTTTTCTAATGTCCATAACAATGAATTGAGTCAAGTTAGAAATGTGCCCTTTAAAAATATAATGTGGCTACCCTATTCGAATATATTTTTATCAAAACATCAATTTCCAAAAAAATATGACTTGTGCCCTTTCTAAAATGAACGATTCAAAAATTACTTTTTTATAAAACAAAGGTATTTTTACATGACTCTTTTGTCAGTTGAATAAATCAGTAAGTATATCACTTATATACTTTATTATTTTTATCGACATCTTACTGATTTATGAAGAAATTATACAAGTAGAAAAATACGTAGGGACTAAATGCCATAAAAACACTATTTAAGGTTTAAATCTTTCAGTATGGCTAAGGGACAATTTTAACCAATATTACACGAAATCACTGTATCTATTGCGGAATGTTGGTTTAGTAAGTTATTCAAATTAGCAACAACGTATTTTAATACATAAATTTCAGTGAAAATCAAGTTTTGTGACATTTTTCTTCTTTTGTTTTTTAAATAACTGTCAGTTGGATTACAAAATGAATGCATAAATTTATGTAGTATGTACCAAATACGTCACTGAGATATACTGATAATTTTAAAGTAAAAGTAAAACGCATGGAACTTTTAAAGTTGCGGTAAATTTGCGTTGAAGAAAATGCATTTGAAATACATTTATGTTATTTTTATTATCTACCTTTATAAGAAATATTAAAATACACTTTCTGCGATTAGTTTTATTTTTTTACGCATAAACAATACGTTTTAACAAACAAAAAATCATATCGTCACAGCAAAAAAGTTTTGCTGTTTTCAAAGTCCACCGTTCCCTTAAATATCAGTGTTATTCATCTATAACTATTCTCTTTAAATTTTTTATCATAAAGATAAAAAGATATTTGCAAACGCACCATCTTCATTTGTTATTGAAAGTATTATTCTTCGATTATTTGGAAATGACCACAGTAGCATATGTAACTTTGGGTGGTATTTTATTACAGGAAAATTAGGGGCAGTGAATTTTAGGCAATTTGATTTATTATATTAATGAAAGTTACTATATCATTCTGTAATTTGGTGTTTCAAGATCAATATAATTTAATTAAAACTATTCATTTTTAAATTTGTCTATTATCAAGATAAAAATGCTAGTTACAAAAGCATCATGAAATCTTATGGAAAGCATTATTCTTTGATTATTTGACAATGATCAAAGTAACATAGTATTTTTTTTTTATTATTACAGGAAAAATAATGGCAGTGAATTTTAGGTACTTTGATTTACTACATTAATAAAAGTTACTATATCATTCTGTAATTTCTTGTTTAAAGATCAATATTATTTAATTAGAACTATTCATTTTTAAATTTGTCTATTATCAAGATAAAAATTCTAGTTACAAAAGCATCATGAAATATTACGGAAAGCATTATTCTTTGATTATTTGACAATGATCAAAGTAGCATAGTAATTTTTGTTGGTATTTTATTATAGGAAAAATAATGGCAGTGAATTTCAGGTACTTTGATTTACTGCATTAATAAAAGTTACTACATCATTATGTAATTTGGTGTTTCAAGATCAATATTATTTAATTAGAACTATTCATTTTTAAATTTGTCTATTATCAGGATAAAAATTCGAGTTACAAAAGCATCATGAAATCTTATGGAAAGCATTATTCTTTGATTATTTGACAATGATCAAAGTAGCATAGTAATTTTTGTTGGTATTTTATTACAGGAAAAATAATGGCAGTAAATTTTAGGTACTTTGATTTACTACATTAATAAAAGTTACCATATCCTTCGGTAATTTCGTGTTTAAAGATCAATATTATTTAATTAGAACTATTCATCTTTAAATCTGTCTATTATTAAGATACAAATGCTATTTACAAAAGTATCATGAAATATTATGGAAAGCATTAGTCTTTGATTATTTGACAATGACTAAAGTAGTATAGAAACCTTTTTTAAGTATTTTATTTTTGACACAGTACACAGTTTTGTACGGTATAGTTTGTATACTGTACATATTACAGCGAGGTACAATTTATGTTCTCTCACTTCTGGAACTGTTATCTATAAATTATAATTCCATTATTTTCAATTAATTTTAATAACTATGTCTTTTGTTTATCTGGAGCCTTATTTCGTTTATACGTCGATTTCCAACAGACTTAAAAATGAAAGCAAAGGTGTATATCGACTTTTTCCACATTTAAAGGGGAAAGAATTGTAAAATTCTATGGAAAATTGCTCATACAGAAGTACTTTTTCTTGGGAACTACTGGCGCATATTCATTATTTTTTTAAATAGTTTTGGCAGCATCAAACTATAAATTGACCGTTTGGTAAAAAATAAATGTAAACAGATTTATATGACCCAATTTCGCGAACTAAAAAATTCCAGGTATTTTAAAATTTGACGTTAGTAAAAATAATTTATTTTTCAGAAAAAAGAAACGATCGAAATATAGATAATTAAACACAAAAATAAATAATAAATCATGCGTTAGGCATAAACAAAATCATGCGTTAGGCATAAACAAAATCATGCGTTAGGCATAAACAAAATCATGCGTTAGGCATAAACAAAATCATGCGTTAGGCATTGACTGTGAAACACTTTCCAATACTAACAGAATATTCTGAAGAAATTTCTTTCTTTCATACAATAAAATGCGATAGCTAAAAAGCGATTTTCATAAAATGCATCGCAAATATTTTTCCCCCATAGGCCAAATGTAAGGGAGTCATTTTGTGTGTCCCTGTAAACTAACTATAAATGCTACGTACTTCTATTTGAATAGCTAACATTGTAAAGTTAACATCATTAACATTTAAAAATTACATAGAAATTCGAGTTTATATACACGAGTTACAATATGGCCAGACGGCTAGACGCATAGACAGGCTGACAAATTAAATTCATAAACCCTTTTAAACTAAGTTGAAAAATGTTAAAAACAAGAACGAAATTCATGCATCATGCATAGATTATGAAACACTTTCCAACACTAACAGATTATTATTCAGAAATAATTTTTTTTCATAGAATCAGATGTGATATCTAAAGAAATTTAAATGAAATGCATCGCAGATATTTCCCCGTAGACCATAATGTAACGGAATTCATTTGTATGTTCATCTATGTTGAAAAGTGTTGATAAAAAAAAATCATAAATTCGGTTGAATAGTTTCCTCGAAAATTGTACGTCCATATTAGCTGTTTTCCGTTGAATTTTGCAACAATTTAACTTGCAAGAAGAATTATGAAGAATCTAAAGAATATCTTCAAGAATCTAAAGAATATCTTCAAGAATCTAAAGAATATCTTCAAGAATCTAAAGAAATCTCTTAAAGAATCCGTTAATAAAAATTTAATGGTAATAAATGAAATACATAAAATGTGAAAGCTTCAAAATAAGATAGAAAAACACTCCACTTGTTAAATTTAACCAGTCCACGCACTGTGAAAAACTTTATAACCCTTTCTATGAATTATCGAAATCCAGAATTGACATTTTACATACCACAAAAATATTTAAAAACAAAAAAGTTATATTATTAAAAGGGAAAATTAAATTTTTAGAAGTTTAACCAAAACAAATGATTGACAGAAGTGGAACCACAGAAAATATGAATTAGTTAAAATATACGCCATACTTTGTATTTTTCCTGCTATTGTGTCACTTTTTAATCACTAAAACATAAAAATGACTTAATAATTCTTTAATAGAATTTAGTTTATCAAAAAAGATATAAAACATTCACAGTCACATTATATTACGCACTAAATCTAAAAGTTTTGGTTATACTTATTCTCACGTATACAACGCTTCCTAATGGTCCATATAAAGACAGACATATGAACATGGCTTTACTACATTATATTGTGAAAAAATATATAATAGAGGTATTAAATCGTTATATTAATTATCAAGTATTAACTTGATATTTTGAGAAGCCTCCATAAGGTAATGATTTCCACGGGGGCTTATATTTGAATACCAGTATTTGTGAAATGTTGTGTTCACCTTATTTAATATAGTAAGAATATTTCAATTAAATAAGCAAAAATAGCTTTTAAGAATTAGTGATATTCAAAAGTAACCACTCACAGGAACCTGAAGGTACATAAGTTCAGTATATAGCGACCGACTCAATATATAAAATGAGATTTTGATCAATAAGATTTCTAGTAAGAAAAAAGGTCTTAAAAATATGAAAAAAAGCACTCATATATAAAACATTTTATGAAATATAACTTTCATAAAGCAACATAAAAATGTTTCAAGTAAAGGAAAAGGGAAGTAAAGATATTAAAATATGTAAAAAAAAATCATATTAAAATTTTTTAAACGTGTACTTGTCAGCTTTAAGAACAGATAATTGAATATAAATTTGTAGATAACCCTCTCGTACAAAAGGGAAATAATTTTATTTAAAAAAATCGTTCATATGATTATTATCTCTAATAACTCAGAGATCGAGTTGATTATGTTTATACTAAATAATCTTGAATTTTACAATGCTTTAAAGTATTCACTAGTTGTAAAATTCCCTTTTTCTTGTGATCACCAAATTGCAAAAATACCTTTTTTTTGCGACAATTAGAAATATCGATTAAAAAGCAACTTTCTTTTTTATCCCTTTGTGGATCATTCTGTGTCGAGTACGAGGGTTTAAAAAAAGGCTTTTGTTAATGTTTATTTTTCTCTGATAAATAAGTAATTTTGTTAACATGATAGTACCACGACTGTACAATTCTTTTAAAAAAGAAAATTTCAAGAGGAGAGAAAGTTTGAAAAATCTTCATATCTTGCATTAGAGTTTTGACACATTGGACCTTAGTATACTTTTCGAATTTATGGTTATTCCTATAGGTCTTCAAATGTAATTTTTTCCCGACATTTAACCTCTTTTTCGTCATTATGTGTGCAAACCCCTTTTCTTCTTATCTGTAACAAATTAGAATTATTTAGAGTTTACCTTAAAACGGTTATTAGAAGAAATTTCTGAACCGTTGACATCATTATTAATTTTCAAATCTACGAAAAAGTAAAGAAAAAAAAAGAAAACTCAAATCATTATACATGCAAATTAAGTAAGCACAGTCGAATGCTGCGGTAAACAGGACAGTGATCTATTCAAGATGTATCCAATATGCATTTAAATTTTTACATCTATAAATAAATATTGATTTACTCCCAAAATATATTTAAACGTTACATTTATATGTGTTTGAGTGTTATATACTTGTAGGAATTTAATTTCTGCTACGACATTTTGTGTTACAACCCATTTTTTAATCTAATTTATATATTTGTATTGATTTATATTTCACCTCAGAATGTTTATTACAAGCAATTTCTGATCCCCTGTATTTATCGTTGACACAGAAATCTACAAAAAGGAGAACAAAAAATTAAATCCCTAGACACGCAAAGTAATTTAACAGGATTGAAGTCTGCAGGAGACAGATAAGAGTGTATATCGAAGATGAATTTAAACTTCACTTCTATGTGTAAACTAATATACTTACCAACTTCCAAGATGTATTTAAAAGTTAATTCTATACGTTTTTTAATGTAATTTTCTTATAGGAATTTAACTTCTGATATGGCATTTTGTTTTATAACATCCTTTTTTTAATGATATTTGTAACTACATGTAATTATTTAGAGTTTACTACAGATTGTCTTTTAAAAGCAGTTTCCAAACCATTAAAATCTACGAAAAATAAATGAAAACAAATCACTTAGACACGCAAATTAAATAAAGATAATTGAATGCTACAACAAGCGGAAGAGGATGTAAATGAAAGATGAAGTTAAACTTTAATTCTATTTATACTTGCCTACTTAAAAGATATATTTGAACGTTACTTCTATCGGTTTTTCAATGCAATTTTCTTATAGGTATTTAATTTTTGTTACGACATTTCGTGTTATAACCACTTTTTTTTAATCATATTTGTAACTACTGGTAATTGTTTAGAGTTTACCTCAGAATGTTTATTAGAAGCAATTTCCGAACGATTAACATCATCGTTGGCACTGAAATCTTCAAAAAAAGGAAAGAAAAATCAAAAATCAAATCCTTAGCCATGCAAATTAAATAAGCAAGGTCGAATACTGCGGGTAGTGAAAGAGAGCAATGTTCTAAGCTGTATTTGAACTTTCCTTTCGATAAATTAAATAACTTGAATAGAATGTCGTTTAGAGAACGTAAATCCAATATATACTTTATCTTTTACTACATTACTACGCCCAGTCTTTAATGTTCCAAAAAAAAAATCAGCAAGAAACTAATCGTTGATTTTGTTAGTGTTTCAAATAATAGTGGTCTGCTTTAGATCAAACCTAATAAAGGTTCCAGATGAGGGTTTTTCAACTGGTGTGCATATTGGTGTGCCTTGAAAGAAAATCAGGAGCGCCACGAAAATATTCATTCAGTTCTATAAAGATTTTACGAAGTAATAAAAAATGCAATATTTTAAACACAGCAGACATTTACGTGATTTATATTTTGATGAGATTTAGTGAAAGCACAATTTCGTGTTGGTTTAGTGCGAAAGTTTTTAGTGTTAGTTAGTTTTTAGTTGAGTGTTTGAAAACGGAGAAATTGCGTACGCGGAAGTGTATGCGAAGAAATTATCTACAAATAAACTTGATGTTTTCTAAGTAAACTTATTGGTCTAAAACGAATAAAAATAGAAAAATAGTAGAAATATTTGAGCTAATGATTTTTATCTAGTACAACTTGATGAATGTATTTTAGCATAATGAATGCATTTTAGCTCAACTACACTTCTTGGTATAAAAATTAAGGGTACAGCTATCTAAAAATCTCACACTGCAATGCAACACTGGAAACAAAATCCGTTGATTGCCAGTGCAATTTCCGGATTTTTTTTCTCCGATAAAATGATCTCGTGAATGATCTATGCATACAAGCGTGCTTCGAAACTATAACGACTTATTTATATCTATATAAAAATGTTGAAAATTTCTGCTCTAGGTATAAAATTATGCAGAAATTTTAAATACATTTTTAATCATCAGAATTTAAGTCTGCTGTTAAGTAGGTTTATGCACTCAAGTGTGATGCGAAATTATAACTATGCATTCATGTGCTCCATGAAATAAAAATGTTGAAAACTCTACTCCAGGTATTAATTTATTAAACAATTCCGACCTAAACAATTGAACTGGGCTTTAGCGAACTCAGAAGTAACGAGAACTTTGTTTTAAGGAACACAGGGAAGTAAACGCTTGGTGAAATGTAAAAACACATAGCAGGAAACTCGCTTGCAACGTAAAAACCTTGATATAACGAATAAAATTAGGACAAGTTGATGAAAATTTTGTAATTTGTTTCACTTTTTATAATAAAAATGAGTGATAAATGTGTATTCTTTTCACACAAATTAATGTAATTGAAATGTATAGGCTGTATATTAAAGGGATTATCTTTATTAAGTCATTGCTCTTAAATAACAAATAATGATAGGGTTTTTTTCCCGTTCTGAGTTTATTGAATTTACAAAAATTACAAAAAAACAAGTATAATGTGATAAATATACACTTTCTATATTAAATGTTTATATGGGTGCAATAAGGTGGCAAGTGTAATTTCTTTTGTTACTTTTATGAAATTTTATACTATTTATAATATTAAAATTGAATAATTATAAAACTAAAATTTGAAATAACATTAGTTAATTAATTTCATTTTTCTGATATAGAAATGTTCTAATGCCTCTTTCGTACTTTATCGGTCAATTATTGTTAGTACTTGAAATGAAGTTTACTTATTTTTTATGTTTTAGTTCACCAAATCTTAAAATTTGTTATGGAGGGAAATACGTTTGTTAAGTTTTTCTGCAGTTTTGGCTGTTTTACACATATTACATTTCTATATCTATTTAAAGAATGCTTCAATGATATCATAAAAGTTATATATGTGTTAAATATTTATTTAATTAGTTTCTAAATTAAGGATAAAATGATTATCAGCATTGAAAAAAAAAACACCGCTTACATGGAATGTGATAAGAAGTTTTAATAAATCGTTCAGGATTATATATTTTATTGTTTACATAATGTGAAACTAAAACAATAGTATAAAGCCATTAATCAGTTCTGTTTTATAAAGATTGATTTGTGGCAATACATTAAAAGAATCAGTGCTTTTATTGAAGAAAATTTCTATTAAGTCCTATTAATGTATAATGTATATAATTTTTATTTAAATTAATTAATGGTTTTTGGAGATGGTTTTCTATCTCGAATATGCAATTCATAACATGGTTATTATTTTAATCCTAATGTTTATATCTTATATGGTGCAATTAGGCATTTTTTGAATGAATCATATCTCCCTTAAAGGAGAAAGGGATATCAATGTTTGCGATTAGAGATGTGCTATCCAAAAAAGGTGATTAAGTGAATAAGGAGTTTGCACAGTTTCATTCGCTTTGTATGATGCATTCATTTATTCAAATAAAAGCTATTCAAAATATGTTTTAAAATTATTTCTATATGTGCCTAAGTCCTTCTTTTTCAATGTGATTTTATGTTATATCTTAATATAATGCTATTGTTTTATCCACTACTACATGGGTAGGTTTCAGTCTGTCTTAGTAAAAGAAATAATAAAAATGAAATAAATGAAGCCTATAATAAAAACAAAAGTGTAAATAATTTTGTTTGTCATTAAAAGCTTTGCCTAGTATTTTTTTGTGTTGTTGACTCAAGTAATATCGTATTACTTATGCTATGAACAGCAGTCGCATTAAAAAAATTATAAAAAATATAGTGAGCATTGGTTATAAATCACTTTTTATTCCACATTATAATGTTACATTTACTTTTTTAAATATTTAATTTTTTATATATTCGGCCAGAATTAAAACTTTAAATAAGTTGCATACAGGTCTTGATAATAAAATGCTGCTGTTTAAAATTCATATTTAAAAAATAATTAAAATTAAAAATTATACTAAATTAAAATATCCACAGATGCAATATTTATCAAATTTATTCAAACATTAACAATTAAAAATCTTAGTAAAAATAAACAAATTTCTTAGTGAAATATTCGAAAATCTTTGCCTATTTCTATATACTATTTTCTACCGAATGTAGAAAAGATGTATAACAAGGAGACAGTAATGACTACTTCAGACACAATAAAAATATGCTTTCAAAATTTTTGCCTTTTATGTAATCGCATATCCCTTTATGTACGAAATTATGCAATTACTAGACTTCTGAAATCATTAAATATATTTTAGAAATTTTTCATTTATTAAAATATAATTAACTAAATCAATATTTACAGTAATTTTGTATACTATTTACAACTCTACACAAATAATGTTTTCAGGATATTGTTTTTTGAATTATACAGAATTAGAAAATGTTGAAAAATAATGGTCTTATATATAAACACAGAAATTTTTCAGAACTGAAGCTTTCAACTGAATGTCTTTCAACATCAAAAAAGCTGAGCAGTTTCATTTGGAAAATATAATCATTAAAAATTTTTTTGTGCTTTTTACAGTGAATAATGCGTTTGGAACATGGTAAGGTGAAGTGTCTAGAACTCATGCTAACTTGCATTACTGACAATAGATATGTTAAATGAATTTTATAAAATTTTTATTTTAATGGTACTTTAATGTACCGTCGGTACATAAAGAGTTAATTAAATAGTATAGCTATCTCAGAGTAATCAAGCCAAATAAAAGAACTTCAATGGTAAAAATCTATTGTAATAATTTTGAACGTAGATGCCGTACAATAGTCCCCAAAACCGGTATATATATTGCGCTGTTTCGCCAATGAATTGAGAAAAAGTCTTTTAATTTAAAATGGAAAGAGGATTGTAGTTTCTTTTTTTAAGGAGCATCGGTGTCTTTTGAACTAATTCTTTTTACTTGAGTATTTCATAATAACGTTATATTATTAAATCGCTTTAGAAAGTAAAATTATCTTACCAAAAACAAATGCAAATAATGATAAATTAATTTTTTTAAACAAATATAATACAATTTTAAAATCACACTTTTTCTACGACTTTGAACTATTTAAATTTCGCAAAAATAAATAATATATTATGAAATGTGCATTAAAATGACTTTTTATTTAAAATTATCGTTAAAAAATACATTATTTCAAATGTATTTATATTATTCCAAAACGAAACACAAGGAACGCCAATAATAATAATAATAATAATAATAAAACATATAAATTGAGAAATATATATTAACGTTTTAGCGTTTGAGATAATACGGTATATTGAAAAAACTCAAACTGAGAAAAATTAATTAAAGATTGTAACTCTGGATAATTTAAATGGAAATGGAAGAAGCAAAAATATTTTTCAAATATTTATAATTATCGTATCTTTATGTATTTTTGCATTAATGTAATAAGTAAATATATTTTAAGCAAAAAATTAAATAAAAAAAAAATATTTTGTCATTTTGCCAGGTGAAGTGTAGAGAGTCCTTTTAAAGTCCCTGAAGCTTTTTAAGCTTATGCGACATTCATGCAATGACATATAAATTCTGATAGAAAATTTTGGAATGAAGACACTATGTAACTACGTCCTATCCCGGTGTTGTATTGAACATGGAAGTAATATCATGTGAATAGATAAAAAGAAAATCTTTTTTAGCGATGGTTGTAGTAGTAAAGTCTTTATTATAGACCATAGCTACATAGAGTCTCTCAGGGAACTCTCAGAATAAATCAAGTCTCTATAATTATAATTTCAGTGGGCGTTTTCAAAAACAAAGATTCCTCTGATTATTTTTTAAGGAAACTTCTCATATTAAATGCTTGAATCGCTTTAATGATTCGCATTTCAATCATAATTTGTCTATCATCCATCGAATTAATATATTTTTTATGATTTTATTGCGTACATTTTAATTTCATTTCGCATGCATCTATTATTATTCATTAATTTTAAAATATTTTTAACTGACAAGAAAACAATTTGTAACATTAATAATCAATGTAATATTATCATTTACATGTAAACACAATATTTATTATTTAATTACGCAAATATATGCAGGATGTCTCAAAAAGTTATAAACGTCTTATTAATTGATTATGTTCGATATATGTAGACAATGCAAATTGCAAAAATGTTAAAAATAAAGTAGCAAATAAAATTATGATGATAAAAAAAAATCCTGTCATTAATTTTCACAAAGTTACGCCTTTTTATAAATTATACGATACCTGGGTCGTTCCTATAAATTATATTTAAAATTATTTTATAAATACTGTGGCAAGTAAAACATTAAACTTCTGATTCTTCTATGATCGATCTCACTGAGTTATGACACATTGAAATTTGCGAAATTTCAAAATTTTCCGGCACTAAAATATCCACTGTCTATTTTACGTGCGAGAAAGCTTCGAATTTTCATAAAATTTAATGTATCATAATTCAGTGAGTTTTGATCGTAAAAGGCCATTTTTACTGTTTTACTTGTCAGAGTATGGAATTTTGTTTTCGACATAAAACTTATAGTACCCAGAAACCGTATAAAAAATTAAAGGGTGTAACATTATGAAAATTAATGGCACGACTATGTCATCGGAATAATCCTGAGTCTTACCTTATTTTGAACTCTTTTCAATTGATATTGTCTACGTATTTCTAAAAGGGGAAAATTAAAACGTGGTATATTCTTTTTTTGAAATTCTGTAAAGCAACTTATATAAGTGTCCATTTTTATATAATATTTTATTTTTGAGAACAATTTTTTACTTATTATTATAAGAAATTAACCACGTTTCATTTCCTAATATAAAAATTTATTTTAAACGCGCTTTTTCGTAATAGCTATAGCTGTGTAATTTGTGTGTGTCACATTGAATGACACTTTTGGAAATATACACTGCAAAAGAATTTTTTTGTTTCCATTCGACAAATGATAAATCGTTTATTAATATGTATTTAATAATTACTAATTTTATATAATTTTATACATAGAAAATTTAAGTTTAATTATCATTAATTTATTATATCTTTAATAATATAACTATCATTTCTAATTTGTCAGTCTATATCTTTCTATATTAATCAGACTATATCTCTCTAATTTATGGGAAAAAGTGTCACTTTAAATGACACAGTTTGAAATATAGACGGCAACAGAAAACTTTTATTTCTATTCAAAAAATGATAAATTGCTCTTTAATATATCCTTTTTTATGTTATTTTAAATTTTGTACATAAGCTTTTAGAGGTTTTTTGATTCTGATATTAATTATTAAAATTAATTAATTTTCTTAATAACAGATCATGTGAACGAACGCTACTTATAATTTTAAAATCCCCAGGAAAGCATATTAAAATCTAATATTTGGCTGAAGAAACATTTCTGAATAAAAGGTATAATGCAATACACTAAATTAAATATGGAAGTGTGTAAAAAATAATTTTAAAATAGATATTTGGTAATAATATAACTAAACATTTTTAAAGTTTATACAGTAAAAACATTTCTTTAAAAGTGGCAATGAGTAAAATATTCCCTAATGTACAGCATTTATAAATTTTATTTTATGGTGACAAACTTTTCCATTTATTATATGCTTTCATACCGGTGAAATCTACAACCAAAATCCATTAAAATATGCATAGTAAGAAACATTGGATAGATGTTTGACTATTAGATAGATGTTTGACCCCATTTTTCTAAATTGAGGGGGTCGGAACATGAAACTGCTAAGCCACAAATGTAAAATTCTGAGATAGATCAATTTGAAAGTTAGATCAAATACTCAAATAAAGATACAGTTGTGGCCAAAATTGTGGAAACGTTTTGAAAAAAAATGCTTTTTTGACGTTTGATAGCTCATAACACTAAATATTTCTTAGTAATACCATAAAAGATATATACCACTGAAAATATAATTTAATCAAGAATATCATGCAATATGTTTGTTCAATTATAATTATTTTATCAAAAGTTATAGCCCAATAATTAGAAAAAGACAGTAAAACCTGGTTAGGTTGATGATAATTATTTTTCTTTTCCTTGAATGTAGCCAATGCATATGAATGTTTGGAGTGATAGACGGATTCCATTTTATTTGGCAATGTGTCCATCAAAGCTAAAAAAAATATATGTCATATTTTGGTACCTATAGAAGTACTTTTATTACTATATTTTATGATTGTTATCAACTTGCTAAAGTTATTTGCCTCCTTTCAATTTTTGAGCTAGTAAAGAATAATAAAATTAAGAAAACATAATAAAGAGTTGATTAGGTACCCAGAAATCAATGTATAACAGGAAAAGGTGCAGGAAAGTAATTGGTGGTAGAAAGTAAGGTCCCTGTGTATAGGTCACAGTAAAAAATTATCTCGGTGTATGCAACATGAAATCGTGCACTAAATTCCACCTATGGTGTAAACTAATTAGAATTCTTAGAAAAATCGTTGACTTTTTTATGATTTTTCCTTGTATGTGACTTCAACTGTTAACAAAAATAGGGATTCATAAGGAAATAATAAAAAAAAAGTTCTATGTACTCTTAATATGCTGCTTTAGTATACGAGGATGATTGTCTACCTGTCGAGCAGTTAGAATGCTGGACTGCAAGTTTAGAGGTGTTAGATTCGAATACGGGATCAGGTTTGAGCATTATTAATGCGTCAAATTTTTCTTTAAACTTATCCCCCGGTCTTTTTAGCACTCTTTTTCCGCATTATGGTTCAACATTTCACCAGTTTATTGTTCCACATTTTCATAGTTCTGAGTTAAACATTGTACAAGTTCAAGGATCAACAGGATCAATATATTTTTTAAAAAGGTTTTCATGTTCTTATAGTATCAAAATATTTTCACCATGTTTTGGGGAAATGATGAACCAAACTTTAACAGCTTATTCAGAGAATACAAAAAAATATTCTCTTTTATTTCATTAAAAATCCTAAATTATTAATACACACGTTACGCGTACCCTTTCTAGATAAGTAATAGATAATAGATAATATAAATTGATAATATTTGATGCATTGTTCAAATGCATAACACTAATACATCGTAATTTTGTTACACTTTACGGTAACATGAAACTTTAAGTGCAATAAAACTACATGATGAAATGTTTATGGAATTTTACAAAAATACTACTACATTGTAAAATTTTGTTTGGTAAATAAAGTTTACAATAATAAATTACACTTATACTGCAGTTAATTTCTTTTTGTATTAAAAAATAAAATAAAAGGTAAATTTATAAATCCACTCACTAAACATTCTTGTATTTCTAATTTATCTTAAAATTTGAATTATCAAAATTATTTTTGATAACATTTTCAAATAATTCAACTTTATTTGTGAGAAAATTTTATTTTACTTTCAGCATTATTCATTCCTAACTGTATTCAGAATATAATTAGAAGATTTGTGGTATTTCAAAATTTTAGTTTCTGGGTTCCAATAAATAAAATAAGAGATTAATATTCAATAATTATCTCTAAGCTTTAATTTTAAATAATTATATGAATCAGCATAAAATGATTTAGCAAATTAAAAATAGCAGAACGTATTTCTTAGAATCTTAATAAATATACATTCCATATCTTTACTATTTAAATGAGATATATATTTTTTTATGTTGTTTTCTGTATCATATTAATCAGATAACAACATAAAAAAAATCTCGACAAAGATGAACTGTAAAGCCAATTAAAACACAAAATATATTTTCGGTATTTTTCGTTTAAGAGATTATCAATAATTAACAGAGAAAAATGTTTTTCCTGAAGAGAATTTCTGCTTCTCTTTGTTAATTTAATGATGAAGAATCGTCGAATAATACAAGATGTCTTCAGCTCATTATAAATTTCTAATGTTTGTTTAATTATGTTTCTAATACTCTCAATGACACTGTTAGTAAAATGTGTCGAAATAAATCATTTTAATTTATTAACAACGATTTTTAACGCTACTCCTTGTCCCGCCTCTTGTACAATTTGAGAGTATGCATAACATGCAATTAAAATTTGAAGAATTAGAATAATAGTCTCTGAATGTTTACTTTTATATGTACATGTTATTCGTAAACTGTACAGTTTAAATTAAGTTAAGCCATTCAGTGATGTTATAAAGCATTTAGACTATCCGTTATTTTCTTCTCATTAACTTAAAAAAAATTCTTCGTAGTTTAACATCGAAAATCATTTTAACTTTCACCAATCTGGAGTTATTCAATAGCCAATCAGAACAAATAGTTCTATGCATTGTCATTACGCTCCTTTAAAGCATGATAATATCAGTCTACTCTTCTAGTGGTTAAAACGTTTTCTACAAATCAAGAGGTTTCAGGTCTCTTACAGACTCTTCTTTATTAAACAAAAGTTAGTTAACCGTAGCCACTTTATGGTTCAATATTTTACCAGTTTATACATAAAAGTTTTACAAATTCTAGGTTCAATATTTTACAATTAAGGCTTCTATTTAAAGTAAATTGTGGTTTTACAGTAGACAATTTCAAGATTCTTGCTAAGTTCCAAATCATGGTTAATTCTTTTCAGCATCTTATGGTTGCAGCTCTTACAACATTAAAATTTATTTCAACCTTGCACGAAATTTTTAACAGTGTTCGTCACTAAAACAAAAGGGGTGACGATACATATGATGTCGGAAAATGCTTATGTAAGAAACCTGAATCGAAAGCTATTTTTTCAGCCAAACTTATAGGATGTCTCATATCAAATTTAAGCAATATTTCGATCTTAATTTTATGAATAGTGAAAATATTTTAACAAAATTTTCAACAAATTTACCATGATTTACGTTAAATTTGATGACATAAAAAAAGTGGTTTAAATGGCTGCTATCGTCAAATAAACATTACTATGCCCGCACAGTACGGGAAATGTCACAACCTGAATTTCATAGCACTTCCAGTACTTTCCTTGACGCCGTTATAATTAACGCAAAGAAAAGTTAGTGTGACTGAAATGTCTCTAAACCATTGTCTTTATTAGCGCTCTTAGTAGCCATTCGCTACCATTCGTATTGGTGGAACATTTGGTGAGTCATATTTATGATGCATGGCAAATAAATCGTTCTTGACCAAGATATTTTAGAATTTTCATTGTGGTAAATGACACGATTAAAATAAAAATTAAAAAAATATTTGATTTTCTTGAAGGAAATATGTGACTCCAGCTCTGAAACAACAGTAAACAAGCCTTAGATATTTTATTCTTACCTATAGTGAAGGTCGAAATAAGTAAGATTTTTTAATGCAACTTTTATTAATTGGTGTAGAGAAATACAAAGCGTTTACCAGGATTAGATGTAACTGAAAAGTTTTTTCCTGGTAATTGAAGATTTTTGTCATGAATAATAACAATTTATTTATGTGTACTGATTTTAATTAACAGTTTGTTTAATTTATATTGCTGGTTTGTTTTAAAATACACTTTCGTCGAACTTTAATTAAAGTGTAATATGACTTGCAAATATAATGTAAAATTTGCTAAAAAATCCTTTTTTGAAGACATTCTAGAAATTTTCCATTAAAAGAGCAAACAATTATTTCAAACAACTTTAAGAACAGCTAAAAGTTAAAGGATTTAGCCAATGAGATTTCATTTAGTCTTTACAGAATTGCGTTGAGTGCTTATTTTTTTAACATTACAAATTAGTGGTTCACTACTAGTACATGGACCATTACAGGTGCATTTATTTTGTGTCATTGTTTCTTTGTGTACATTGTCATTTTCATGATATAATCTTGCTCATTTTCTAATAGAGAAATAATTTTTTGTTTGAAAAACGTTAACTATATAAGACAATAACATTACTTTGCTACTACTACTATTACTATAATATGCCAGAACTTTTCTCCTATTTGAAATATTTAAGTTTTTCAGTACATACAGAATAAGGTGCCTTTCTCATTTAGTTGGACACGCTCATACGTAATAATAATTGTTATTTTGTTCAAAGGGATGTTGTCTTAAATATGTATTTTCTTTTATAAATTTTAAGTTTTATTGGGGCATCAAGACTTGAAACCTTATCAATGCTTAAAAATGTTATTTCTCATAGTGATGTTTTTCTAAAAGTATGAAAAAAAATATTTGTAATATGCAATAGAAATTATTTTTTGCACATATTAACAAACAAAAGATATTATCACTTCAGCAGTGTGTATGTATTCATGCGTATGAAACATTGTTAATTTTTTAGAAGAAATATTATCTCCAATATGTATTTTCTCTCTAAATTTTAAATTTTATTGAAACATTAGGTGTTGAAACATTATCAATGCTCAACAATTTTTATTATCGCCATATATTTTCTAAATGTGTGAAACATTTATTTGCAATCTGCACCACAACTTAGTTCTTCTGCAAATATTAAAGAAATGAAAGATAAGAAACTTCTTTCTCCTTCAGTAAAATATATTCATACAAAAAAAAAAAGAATATTGGTTGAGTGCAATTTTTAACAAAGAGATATTGTCTCCAACATCTATTTTTGTCTCTACTTTCTAAATTATATTGAAGCCTTAAGTGATGAAAAATTATTAATAAATGAATACTTTGGTTATCAGCATATTTTGTCTACTTCTTACGAAACATTTATTTGGAATCTGTACTACATGTTACTTTTTCTGCGCATATTAATAATAAGAAACTTTTCTCCTGCAGCAGGATAAATTGATATTATTATAAACTTATTACTATAAATATTAACTTATTCAAGAAGGCATTGTCTCCAGCATATATT
This sequence comes from Maratus michaelseni, assembly GCA_963931845.1. Classification (NCBI taxonomy): domain Eukaryota; kingdom Metazoa; phylum Arthropoda; class Arachnida; order Araneae; family Salticidae; genus Maratus; species Maratus michaelseni. The sequence continues at coordinate 142,560,639 of OZ007586.1, forward strand.
TTCTCTGAATTTTAAATGATATTGAAGTGTAGGATGGGGAAAATAATCAATATTTGACGGTTTTGTTTCTCACCAGATATTTCCTGAATTTAATGTAACATTTATTTAGTATGTTTACTAGGGGCAGGTGGAGTAATAAGAGACAAAGAAAAATCATAACTTGTTTTTGTAATGTGAAAGGGATCTCGCACAAAATCCATTTTATTCTACAACTTCGATGAAGATTTCAGATGTCAAAATTTAAAAATACAGTTTATAAAAGTTTTCAATTCTACTTAAATCGTCTGTCTGTTATTACACTCTGTCAGGCAATAAGAGACTGGGTCTTCTAACGCTTATATAATGACAATTTAAAACTGAATGGGGTTATAGAAGGAACACTTAAAAATATATCAACGTATCTTATGACAGTTAAAAAAATACAGATTTTCATTTTTGAATTACAGAAAGCTAAAATATAAATTTTTCGAATTACACAATAAAGTTTTTTTATTTTTTTTTTTCAATAATTAATTTTTAAATATTTATAAATGTACACACGTTAAGCATAAAATAAAATGAAGCACTAAATCCGAAAAGTTATACAGAGCGATATCTAGAAACTCTTCTAGCGATATCTAGAACTTCTTATCTCTTTTTACCCAGGCGAAATAAAGAATGGGGCAATAAGGAACATTGCTGAAAATATGTACCTAAAATTATTTTCAAAATTTATACAGTTGAATACGAATTAACATGCTCTTAATCAAAATCTGACATATCAAATAGTATATATAAAATTTCAACGCATTTTACCCTTTAAAAGTTTATTGAATTATTACGAGTAGTTTAAAGTGAAAATATTTTTCAAAGATCTTTACTATATTTAAAAAAAAAATAATGATAATTATGTATTGGAAAAGTAATAATACGTTTAAGCAAAAATCTATATTTTATCTTATTTTTAAAAATTTTAATAATATATGTTGTGGTGTATAAGGAACGCACCAAAATTCAGCATATTTTTTAGGAAAAAAAAAGATAGAAATTGAAATAAATATTTGTTTTTAATGCAATAATAATATCTCCTGACATATATTTATAAATTATTTTATGTTAGAACTTCAGTAACACATAAATGTACATTTACTAGAATAAATCTATAGGATCACTTTTTAAATTAAATATGATTCTCATATATAATTTACGTCAGTCAATGTAACTGATTATATTCTTAATCTTTTTCATTTTTAAATAAATCATTAAGAAAAGTATGATATAAATCATAAGGAAGTGAGAAATACTGAATGGAGTGAGGAAACAAACTGTAAGTTCACTGTATAAGACGCGTGCTTTTTAAAGACGCAATTTAAGGGTAAAAAAGCGACTTATACACCGAAAAACAAGTTTCTTTGTCTGTATTTATCATGCCACTATACCTATATATTTTCCTATAGAATGTTTCACAACGCAAATAGGATGGAAGATAACAGCACATTGTAAAAAAGTCATCTCGTTTAAGGTAAAGCTAGGAGAGTCTGCGCACAATTCAAAAGAATAACAATAAAAAATCTAAATATTAATTTTTTGCTAAAATATCCATGAATAATTTTTACTTCATTTGTATTTTATGCATTTCCATTGCTATTTTGATGTTATGTTGCAATTTAATAGAATAGTTGCAATAAATCCAAGAAAGTTATATTGCGCAATCTGTCCTTACAGGGTTGGTGTAATTAAAGTAAAAAAAAATAAAGAATCAGAAAAAGCAAGTCCAGATAAGATGACAAAATAACGTTAAGTTACTTGATAACACGTTTAACTTAAAATTAGTCCATTTTAATTTTTCATTTTTTTATGCAAATTTAGCAATAAGCTGCGTAATCTCTCCTTGCATGGAAACTAATGCGAACAATGCGCCATCTCTTCTGAGTAGCAGATGCGCAATCTCTCCAATTTTGGTAGGAGAAATTGAAAGGCCTTTTATTTAAACATGTTCGCTACTAAAACGAGCCGTTGATGTTCACATTGTTAGTCTAATTAGTAGCTTATGAGAAATCGTTTAAGTTTAAAATATTTTGTACTGGTGACATTGTATAGAAATTCTGATGAATAGCTATGAAAATTCAAGCACTTACTTTGGGAAAACAAAACAAAATAACAATCTTTATCTTAGACGCTCAAAACAATCAACGTGCACTTTCAAGTAGACAGTCCACTACTTCTGTTGTACAACTACCTGGAGTCCCTGCGCGCTCACTCTATTCCTTCCCCCCCGAACCTCTATGTGCGCAATCTCTCCGACCGCGTCATCTCTCCTGGCTTTACCTTACAGTTTATTAGGTATCTTTCATTATAAAAAGCTACATATTGCAGCCGTTTGGAGGAAAACAGTTTCAAAAAGTTTTAGAATATTTTCACCGATCATTTCCCCCAGACCCCAAAAATGACTCCGTTCAAATGTTGATATATATATATATATATATATATATATATATATATATATATATATATATATATATATATATATATCTGACATTTGCCATGCTGTAACTGCCTTATTTATGAACCGGTTTGGATGTGACTGAGTGTGTGTAGAGGGCATACCAAGGTCTCAAACGAGTTCGTTGGCCAGCTTCATCCGCCATTTTGTCTCAAAATGGCGGCCAGTTAAAAAATTTAAAAATTTTAAAAGTTCAAAATGATGTACAAAAATAAACTTTAAAAAGGTGTACAAAAAATTATAAATTGAAAAATTGTTTCCGTTAAGTGATACAAGGATTCTGGAACATTTTTTGTTTTGGCTTTATCTTAAAAAATGGCTGCGATATGGTAGTTTGAAATTCTAGGTTGGCTGACATTTTGAAACAATCTTATATTTATTATGAACCGATTTATGAACCGATATGAGTCTGACTGATCATGTGTACAGAACATACCAAGGTCTCAACCGTGTTCGTTTGCCAGCTTCATCCGCCATTTTGTTTAAAAATGGCGACCAGTTAAATATTTTTAAAGCTATAAAGCTTTAAAAAGGTGTACAAAAAATTATAAAATGAAACATTTTTTTCCGATAAGTGTTAGATCGTGATACAAGGATTCCGGAACATTTTTTGTTTTGGCTTTATCTTAAAAAATGGCTGAGATATGGTAGTTTGAAATTCTAGGGTGGCTGACATCTGATATTTGTTATGCTGAAATTTGCATTCAAATTCAGTATTAACGAAGACCGGTATTGAGTCTTCTATAATCGGGTTCCAAGCACTTTAGCTTCGGGTTTTTGTGTAAAATGAATTGAAATTTTAAAAACATGGACTAAGAACGCTACCTTTTCCTCCCGGTACATGCTGGAAGGACGTTTTTTAACAAAATAGAAAGCGTTATTTATTTTGGCCATACAAATATTTTTAAGATAAATGTCTCTTGAATCACCTTTTTTATGTTCAACGCTATCATACTGACTGGTATGATTGAGTAAAAATTTTAAAGTATTTCTACTTATTTATGTTTAATGGAATTCCATTGCCTGCGGTATATTCTGTTGAGCTATCTCAATGGAAGATCTGATGCTATTATTAAAAAATGGTTGTCTGAGTGAAATGTGTCTACCGATTGTCGGCCTGAATAGCTGAAAGGACAGAGCGTTGGGAATTTATGTTTGAGGTCTTGGTTTGCACTCCAGATCAGGGCACTTTTCAATGAGTTGAACAATTGACAATTTCGGATGGTTTCTAAAATCATTCATGTGCGATATTTCATATTATTTTGAGAAGTTTCAATTTGACATGGGTTGGCATATACTAATAAAAAATTATTAAAAAAAAGAAAACTGCCCAGTTAAACTGAGGGCCTCCCTTATAATTAACCAATCAACTCCCATAGCTAATCAGACAAGTGCCTTATTAATATGAACATATATACAAAATTTTAAGAAAATTGGATAATTCTGCATGAAAAACCCATTTATATAAATGAAGGGGAATTAGCCCCCCGTATCCTCCTTTTTACTTAACAAATGACCACCCTAAACTAATCAGGGAAGCGCCTTATCACAATGAACATATATACAAAATTTGAAGAAAATCGGATAATTCTGCACAAAAAACCCATTTATATAAATTAAGGGGCCCCCAGCATCGCCCTTTATATTTAACTAATGAACCCCAAAAATAATCAGGGAAGCGCCTTATCGCACTGAACCTATATAAATTTTTTAAAGAAAATGGGATATTTCAGCATGAAAAAAACATTTATCTAAATTAAGGGGGGGGGTTGCACACGCCCCCCCTTTATACTTAACCTATGATCCCCCAAATGTAATCAGGGAAGTGCATTATCACAATTAACCTATATACAAAATTTGAATAAAATCGGATTATTCTGCATGAAAATCCCATTTATGTAAATTAAGGAGGGGTTAGCTTGCCGATCCCCCCTTTATACTCAACCAATGAACTGCAAAAATAATTAGGGAATCGCCTTATCACAATGAACCTGTAACCAAAATTTCAATCAAATTAGATATTTCTGTCAAAAGTTATCGCGTTACGTACATACGTACATACGTACCTACATACATACAGAACCGACGGGCACATTATCTCTCAGGCTTTGATAGCATGTGAGCTAATAAAAGCGAAAAATCTTTTGCATGATTTTTAGATGTATCCGAGGTTTCTACGGTGAATTTTCATATTAGATAAACCTTTTCCTTTTTCTTTTTAAACACTGAAGCCCACTTCTCTTTATATCTGAAACATTATAAGTGACTCCGATTGCAATAACCTTGCACTCAAAATTTAAAAATAATATTTGAAAAACTTCTAAAGCCTATTGAATATATATTTAGTAATATTTAACTTTAAAACTAACTTTTAGAAACACTAGACGACAAAACGACGTAACTTTTTTAACAATCAATATTGCGTCATAAAAAGCGCGTCATTCAAATTGTAATTAAAATAGTAATAACTTAACTGCTTGTATTTTAATTAATCGTAGATTAATTTATCTCTTGCTTTGTCTGTTAAATTGTATGGCATTCTGTTTTAGAGTAAAACATATATATTTTAAATAGTTAAAAATAATTACGTTTGAATGAATCGTTAAAATTAATGGGAAATTTAAAAATCAAACATTTATTAAACTACACAAATAAAAATAAAAAAGCTCAAAGTAAAATCATAGACAATGAGAGGTTTACAGCTTTAAACATTCACCTCATCAGTTCATCTATCAATCGAGATAAAACAGATTTTTTAAAAGTTCAGTAACGTACGACAATGCACGACTGCATACTCGAACGGAACTACAAATTTCGAAACAAGTTTAACAAATTAAAAACTTGTTAATCATTCAAAAAAACTGACCACGTACGTACCAGATTTTGATAATATTAAATTAATTAAATGTAACTGTAAGAATTATAAAAGCAGAATATTTTTAGTTGAATGGTTCACAAGTCTACAAAAATCCACTCTAAATGAAGCATGTGCAGTTCCACCCAAGTATGTGATCCTGCCTTCACGTTCTCGAACTTTTAAAAAACAATTATATGGAGTCGATCGATACTTGTTCTGCTTAAAGCTATTACTTTATTTTGTGCTTTTAATATGTTCTCTATTTGTGTATTTTATTAAATGTCTTATTTTTAAATTACATAAAACATTCAAATCAAATTTAGAATATGTTAAGCATTATAATACTCAAATAAAATTTGATATTTGTAAAGATAAAATGTGTGATAAAGTATACTGATTAGTTTAACCACCGCACTAAAAAATAATTTTCCATTTATCTACTAATACAAATTGACACATCAAAGGTTTGTTTTGATAGCATAAAATACAAATATGATATATCATGTCACAGTTCTCACACAATATCTAAATTTCCGAATGAAAGCGGAAATATTTATCCATTTATGAATGGAAGCATAAATACATTTCAGTTATGTAAAATTCAGGCAAAAGCGTATTGTAAAATTAACTTAAAATATTTACTATTTCTACAGTGGCATACTTTATTAATTGTAACTTCATTTCCTTCCTCTTACACATTCTGTAAAGTTAACGATAATTTATAATCCTTGGAGAAAACAGAGAAAATAAACTCACCGAGTAACTACGCCATTCATATTTTCTCTGATGTTTCAACATTTTTCGTTAGCTAGAATTACCTCAGACTCAATCATTTAGAGAAAAAGATTTTTTAGAGATTTTAGTTCCATTGCTTTTTTACTTTTGTTTGGGGGGAAATATTTTTTATTCCAAAAGTAAAAAAAAAAGATTTAATTGAAAATGTGCACGCTTAAAAAGTGTGTGGAGTGTAGTGGTTTAAGTCAGATATGAGAACTCGAAAACTTTAATGAAGCAAATTTAGCATGATGCTTATAAATATGTTTTTATCACCAAATTTTCTCAGTTAAAAGCGCCATTCAATGTAAATATTGTGTTTAGATTTATGTTACAAAAATAAACTTAGGGGGTCGTCTTTATAGAGAAATTTTAACAAACTCTAAAGTTTTCAATATAAGCACCCAATCATAAGCCCCCATAGCTCAATAACTACTTTGTGGAATTATCTGTAATTTCGGATTCACATATTTGAAGCTTTTGGAAATAGATTTCTGTTAAAAATTTCATAGATTACAAGTCCTATTTTGTTCGAAAATCACTTTCAATATATGTTTATTTTTAAACTAATTTTCGAACGATTATTAAATGAATTGTTAAATGTATGATTTCTTTAAAAACAGAAATAGATTTCTAGAAGTTTTAAATATGCGATTGCAAAACTACAGCTTATTCCAGCAAGTAGTGTTTCAATTCAGCTTTTAAAACTACCAGCATTGTATTCTATTTTGAAATTATTAAAAGGGATTTAATTTTACGATTTCCAAAATTTAAACCTTCTTAATTCCTAAACTATTTTACCGAATGACTTGCTGTTTGGTATGCTAAGGTAAAAGTTAGATGAAAAAACAAATATTCTCACAAAATTGGGTGTCCGTATTGAAAATTCCAAATTTTGATACAATTTCATTAAGAAGACGACCCACAAGCTTATGTCCTTAAAGCATATATAGAAATAAGACATAATTTCCAACCAAACGGCTTTTTGTGTTTTTTTTTCAGGGACAATTTTGGTAATAAAATGTTCGGATTATTCTATTTATCTGTGGTCAACGGTACATAATTTTATTTAGTGTAAGTGTTTAATTTCTACTTATTTCTAACTAAATAGTTCAGACTAGGACAGTTATGTAAAATTCAAGCTAAAACATATTTTTAAATCAAGTTAAATTATTTCAGCCTCATGCTGTATTAAATGGCAATTTACTCAGCAACTACGCTATTTAGATTCACCTCAAACTCGGGCATTTACAGAAATAAGTTAGTTTCATTACGTTTTTAGCTTTTTTGGGGCGAGACATTTTTTATTTAGAAGATAAAACTGATTTAATTTAAAATTTTGGCATTTGAAAATATGTGCAATGTGATGGTTACAGAACACGTTATGACATTTGGATAACGTGAACGAAGCAACGTTTATAATTATGTAATGTATGCATAAACAAATATGCGAGTTAAGAGTTATATTTGTAACTTAATATGTGTATTTTTTAGTTTATATATAAAACGAAAAAGACTTGGCACGTACATAATTTTATTTAGTTAAAGTTTTTTAATTTCTTTATGTCTTTAACAAAATAGTTGCCTTCATCTGCGTGTACCGTCGACACTTATTCGGAATTTGTACAGAAATATTTTCATTTCTCGCACATGACCATTTCGCCGAAAACGAGAATGATATATTTAAATGAAAAATAACTATTTGATACATTAGCCCTCCAATTTTATATTTTATACCCCTGTATGAAGCAGACTTTCGGTTATCTATTTAAAAAAAAATGAAAGTATGAAATTGTTTCTTTAATTATTAAAGGAAATAAGGCCACTTGTTTTTATGAAACGCAGCAAACAAATAATAAGAAAAGTGTTCCACCAATGGATTCCTAAGTGACTCTCTTTATAGCCAAAAGCTGTTTCTACGATGACTCACGTAACCTCGCGGTAGGGAGCTTTTTTTATTCAGCGCGTAGAAAGATGTGCGGTTTTAAATCAGATACATTTCAAATTGAGCTAATTTTAAATGACAAAATAGTGTTAAAACTTTTCAACATCCCATTTTTTTATGGAAAAATGGAACTCAACACTGATTTTATTCCTATATATATTTAAGATTATTAACCCGGGCATGCGCAACGCCGGTCGGGTAAGCTAGTCCTGAATATATTTTTTTAGAAATAGGTGTAACTTTGACGGTACCATAATCGGGCTACTTTGTACAATTTGTTTGGAGTTTTTTAAACGAAACTCGTGTAAGGTAAAATAAATTTGCAAAATGAGTTTGAAAAACATTATTAATCTGTTATGAAACACAGCATAAATATTCTTATTATCATATAAAATCATAAAAAAAACATTTTTAGCAAGTGGTTTTAGTGTTGCAAGTTAGTTCATAAGAGCGGATAACTTTCTATAGCCTAATTTAATAATTATTTTAAAGTAAAATAATATATATATATATATATATATATAGGCCAATTACCATTGAAGCATCAGCTATGGTAATATTATGTTTGCACATGTTAATTATTAGCTATGTGGTATTCTGTATACACAATATCATTAATTATCTCTTTGGAGATTTAAGTAGAATAGAACTTGATATGTTTTTTGAAATTCATAGATATTATAATTATATATATATATATATATATATATATATATATATATATATATATATATATATATATATATATATATACAGATATTAAGCAGGACATTAAATTTATTGTAATATCTTATATAGTCCTACCGAAATCTGTCAGAAAGTAGATTTGTTAGGTGATAATTGGAGAAAATAATAAAAATTCACAAAAGTGTAACTCATTGTCTTTAAATTTTAAACGCAGTAGTTAAAATGAATGAAATGCTGTAAAGGTTTTCGTAATATTTGCTTTACATTGCATGCAATTCTTGTTGACTTCCGGCCACGTGTAAAGAGCAAGCTAATACCTAATGACACAACTTTTTTTTTTTTTTTCGATGTATTTTAAGAGTATTTTATGTGGTGCAAAGTTACCTCATCCGTTTTTCTCAAAATATCAGTTCCGAATTATTAATAATAATAGAATGATGAGTAATCAGTTAATTCAGATTTTACAGGTCTAATTTAAGTAGTAGTTAATTTTTATGCATAATTAAACGACATTTACCTTGTAATTCTATCTTTATTTAACAGAAAATCACTGTCTTTTACCTGAAAAAAAAAAATTACCAAAAGGAAATCAAGCAGCACAAATAAGTTTAACAAACAGTATCAAGAATGGTATCTATAACTAAAATGCATACACTTAATTATTTTAGTACGATCAGAATGATTGGTAAAGAAATCATACTAGTTGTAATTTTTCTGACTGAGTGAAAAGGTGTCCAGGCAGGAATTTGAATCCAGGATACTGGTTTTTTCTTGAAAAGAATTTTACAAAAAAATCATGCAGCACAAATAAGTTTAACAAACAGTAGAAAACACGGCAGCAGTGACTCAAATGCATGCACTTAACTATTTTAGCACAATTATAATGATTGGTAAAGAAATCATACGAGTTGTAATTCTTCCAACTTAGTGAAAAAGTGTCCAGGCCGGAATTTGAACACAGTATATTAGTTTAAGCTGCCGACTATCTTTCAACTAAGTTATTCTGGACAAATCCGGCTTTTTCACTCAGTTGGAAAAAATACATCTCGTACAATCCAACTTTTATTGGAATTCCATTACCCGAGGTTTATTGTATTGAACTTTTTCAGATAACATACTAGATGTCTTCGCCAAAAGGTTGCGTGAGTGAAATGTATCCGCCAGATTTGTCCAGGATAGCTTAGTTGGAAGAGCGCTGGCAGCTTAAACCAAGATCCTAGGTTCGAATTTCTGCCACGACCTGTTTTGCCCCAGTCGGAAAATTTATAACTCGTGTGCCAAATGCTTGCGTTTGCAGGAAGTTCCGTTTATAGTCCAGAATCAAAACTGTTTGGAAATATTTAGTAGGACAGCTGCTAGCAATCGTTGAATATTTTTCAAAAGTGGCGCCAAGTTACCACTATAGGTGCAACGTCTTTACGGTGTATTTAATAATTATGTGCATTACGGAAATCGGCAACTGTAAAATTTTATTTTATTTCGCACAATTTTGTTTGAGTAAAAATAGACGAATTTTAAATATAAAAACTTTCTACATCTGAATTCCTAAATTTCGCTATAAAAATAAATAATCAGACTTAAATAAATAAAAAAAAACCTTAAACAACAATAAGATACATTAAAATTAAAATTTTAATTAAATTTATAGCACGAAACGTCTAAATTGTTTTTCATTTTAATTTATCTTATTGTTGTTTTTATAATTTAAGTCTGATTATTTATTTTTATAATGAAATAAACGAATTTATTCAATCATTTAATCGAATTTTTTATATTATTTTAATAACATCACTTTTCAGATTCTATCCTTCAGATTTATTCTGTCAAAAAAGAAATGTGTTTTTTACGTATGAGTTATACGTACATTTTTATTTTAAATATTTTACTTATTAACTAAATATCTAAATTATTTTGCTTTTTAACTATGTAACAAAAATAATTATATATTTTTATAGAAGATAAATTGTATGACCATTATGTCGATAGTTCTTGTGAATACATAATCAGGATCATTTTATATCCAAGCCTTAATTTAACACTCTCCAAAAATATTAGCATTTCAAAATTTATCCCCTGTGGAGAGCAAAAGTATGCAGTCTGCCAAACCCTTTCGTAAAGTAACACTTTTTAAAAGTTCTTCCACTAATGCAAGCTTTTACATTCTACGGAGGGATGCAACAGCAGCGAAAAACGCACTCGTAAAATATTAGGTACGTTTTATATCTAAGGTATGTTTAACTTCATTGCCTTGAAACAGAAAGAAAAAATGGCAGAAAGTAACTATACATTTGCAGTAGCGTCTCGGTTTGGAATAAATATTTAATTCCCGCAGGGGTTGAAGGATATTTGTTGAATCGGATTTTCGTCTACATATATATATATTGCTCTTATTTTCTAACGTTCAGGTTTAAGTGTTGAAATCGGAATTTTGTGGTTTATTATTATTTTTTTTAAATAGAGCAATTACATTTCAGATTTTAATAGTTTTTTTCCATAAAGAATATGGAATAAATACACTCAATATATAAACATGAAATCTATTTCATATTGATATATTTAACTTAACAACAACAAATTTATCTCTAGATAAAAATATTCCACTACCATATATTAATATTTTCCAAAATTATCATTCATACTGATTATCATCATGCATGTATACATGCATAAACATGTTTTCTGAATTATGTTTAAATAATTATAGTAAATAATGCTTACTATACGAAAATAAAAAATTGCCTCCATAAATTAAAAATAAAAAGTCATAAGACTAACATAGGTCATGTACATTTAAGGCACTCCCAAGTTAACAAAAATGGTGAAATATGAGAAAAAAGATATTTGGTGTAACAATTAGGTCAGACTGACTTTCTCAGAAATACGCTCATTCTCATAAATTAACGACAATGACTAGACACTTCGGGTTAGAGATGTTGCGTGAAATGCCTACAGAAATGCTAGACAAATCTTTCTTGAAGTTCATAAAGAACATGTTTAACAACATTTTGTGCAGTGTCCATTTAGTTGCGAGAGCATTTAGGGAACCAACAATATATTGGATAAAAAATAGTTCGATCCCCTGTAACAGAAAATATTTGAAATGATCTGCACTGTCGCAAATGTCAAGGACCCTATACAACGTTTGTATGCATTTGTGTATGAATAGCACTGGTATTTCTGAAAATAAAAAAGTTTCTGCAAAAAAAATCTTTTTTTTTTTTTTTTTACTTTTTTCTGTATACATAAGAAGAAAGTATTGGAATAGTGAAAATTTTTTACTGCCGTTTTTTTAATATATTGCATGTTGTATGGTGTCCTGAACACGATTTGACTATTTTTGAAAATGTCTGTCTGTCTAGTCAGTGTATGACACTAATTTTCTGGCCTATCTCAAGAACGCAAGGAATTTAGTCCTCGCAAGGAATTTAGTCAAACTTCAAATTCAGGTAGTCGTTTCCGATTAATTGGTGCTGATTAGGTTTGTGTGTATATCTCTTTTTTTTTCTTAATATTTTGCGATGCAATGCTGCATTCTTCCTTATTCCCGTGATATCTAAAAATAAATGCTTTCAATTATGATTTCATCAAACATCATAATCTGTTAGACCTTGACATAAATAGTTGCTGATTAAGTGTGGGTACATACCGCTGAAAAGGGCGCAGATATACTGTTTGTCTTCACAATTTAAACGATACCTATATCTCAGCACCTAACGCACACAATTTCATCAAACTGCACATTATGTTAGACATAAATTGGTGCTAATTAGGTTTGGGTATATATAGTTTACCAGGTGTCTCTGTTCTGCTGCATGCTTAACAATTTCCGCGATAGTTAGGTCTAATGAACAAATACATGGAATTCCCTCAAACTTCATATTATGTTAGACCTTGAAATATATAGATGCTGATAAATTTTGGATGTATATCGCCCTACAGGTAGCGTTGCTAGGCTGTGTTTCTGATGATTTCCGCGATAACTATATCTCAAGACTTAATTCACGGAATTTCTTATAACTGCATATTCTGTTAAATCTTAAAATAATTAGATGCTGTTTCCATTTTGACTTCTGTAACACAACAGTGGGAATTTCTATCCTATGCTTAGGGAAAGATTCTTAATCGGTTAAGAAATCAACTGAAATAAGTTAGCGAGCCTCTTTACGATAGACATTATAGTTGTACCTTATTTTCTATTCTGTAGAAGTGTGCCAAATTTTCTGTTTCTGTTTAATGATTAAAAAAAAAATTGTTGATCTAATTTAAAATTTTAAAACCTAACAGTAGGCGCTTTTGTTCTGTTCTTTTAATTATCTGATCGCTATAACTCCGTGTTAAATGCGGAGAAATGCACTATGTTTTTTATTGAAAGTCTCTAATGCTATTATAAATTTTTATAATAGGAGAATGATATAAGAAAATGTTTTGTCATCGCCACAGCATGCAAGATGTATATAGCATGCAGAGATTTAAACCAAGTTTAACGTTACTTTCAGAAAACGTGACGAAATGCAAAAGAAATATTATGTTGCAGTTATAAAATGAGATTTTGTATGAGTCATGCGCTTTTATATAAAGTAATATTTAACTGCGTATGCATGAACAGTACCAAAAACCTTTTTTCCATAGTTTGATAGTCAGCTATATAAGGAAACCTATATAAAATTTAAGTAGAACATCGCGAATATTTTAAAAAAATATTGCCGATAAAGTGAAATGAGATACATTTGCTTCTAAAAGTAGCTAGATGATAAAAGAATTTCCTATAATTTTCAAGCATCTCACTGTATCGTCGATATCGTTCTGAATTTTCACACACTGAAATTTAATTAATTTTCAGCGTTTATACAGAATATACAGAAAAAAGATAAAAATTTTAGTTTTCTGTTGAGAAATTTGAAAAATATGAATGCATTCCAAGCACATAGGATTAACAAAATATGGTGCTGACAAAAAATGGCGGCTGTTGTAGGCGGATTATTTTTGATTTAGGCGGATTATTTTTCATAGTTTCTATTATCCTCGGAAATCGACCACCAATATTTCCTTTAAATTATCCTCTTTTTTATTTAATCGCAAAAAATAAGACGAAGAATATTTTTAGATATTACTGGTATTCAAATCCAAGGGACCGTACAAACGCCGAAAAAACTGCCATTATTGCGTCAGCGGGTACGCCTAATATTCCGAGGGCTGTGTCTGACTGTAGCGGAACTTTACCAGCCTTTCAAGTTTGATTAATGATAAAACTTTAGTTGCAAAGAATATTGGAGCAATATTGTGTGTATTCGCTCTATCTTGAACAATGTTGGTTATATCTTATCTCTATCTTGGACAATATTAGCAAAATTAAAGTGAAACATTGCCGTAACATTGAAGTGTTTATATTTTACGAAATATTGAACAATATTGGCACGAAACGTTACTTCATTCCATTGCCAGTATTTTCAATGTAAAGTCATTATTTCTGAAATATTAGCCCTTTATTTCAAATATTTCCAATTTAAAACCAGTATATCTGTGATAGTGTCGTTTTCTGCGAATATTTCCAATATAAAGGGAATATTTGTTCAATTTGGTATTTCATTAGATGTATTTCCGATAAATGCCGTATTTCACAATATTTTATCTCAATATAATTAATACTGATTTGCTACTAAGGCTTTTTTATTTTTTCCTCTCAAAAATATCCCTATTATACACTAACGTCCTAAAACTTCTTTTACTTTTACTTACCCATCATACGTAGTATAGGGTAAGTCTTGTAATCGTTTTGAAAATCGAAAAAAAAAATTTGACGGATTTACACGTTTCAGACACTGGAGATTCCGAAAAACATATTTTTAGAAAAAAATTTTTGCCGTCCGTCTGTGTGTCTGTGTGTCTGTGTGTGTGTGTGTCTGTAAACGCTCTATCTCCCGAACAAATTGAGATAGAGACTTGCAATTTGGTATGTACTTAGTATGTAATAATGGGAAGAAGCCTATTTCATTTCAATAACCTCGATTAACCGGAACAATTTTTTTCGGACTCTCGAAATATTCGTTCTGATGAAAGGTATATAAAAATTTTCGAAATTGTTTATTTTAAGAAATGAATATAAAAGACAATAAAAAAAACATAAATTTTGAATAAAGCATGAAGTCGATCGGATAATTAGTTGCCGAGATATTTGGAATCCTATTTCCCACACTCTTCGATTTTTCATGACCCTGTATTTCATCCAAATTTCACTTCAAAGATATATTTTAATTGGAAATTTGACGCTTAATCAGATGCAATAAACCGCTAGTTAATAGGATTATTATTTTTGGATTTATAAGGAAAAACCTCTTTCAAGCAATTCAGTAATCGAGCCTTTAAAGTTTGTGACGTCATCAAGCCACGATTTTATTTGAATTGCATTGCATTTTATAAGTAGTTTACACATTTTTATTTTAATATTTTACATTATGCATATCCATGATGGGTAAGTATTACGGTGGCCCCCAACGACTAGTTTTAAACACGATTATCTCTGTCAAAGTTTAAGAAATTTCTCTCTTTAATTTATTGGCTCGTTTCTGGTCAAAAGGGGATTAAGGAGAGTAGAACAAAGTGAATAGTTAGAGAAATGGGAAATTTTCTCTGTAGCTTAGAAAGTCAATTGTCAACAGAAGCTTCATTCTTTGTTTTAAACCTGTTTATCGAAATTTTACCATCAACAATCCATGCAAGTTGCATATATTTCTACGCGGAACTAACTGCTGCTTAGAAATTTTGAGTTACTTCGTAATCAATATTTTACTGAAAGAGGGATGAATTTTAATGAAGATGTACATCTAGAACGCTGAAATTCATTTCCCATTTCCATATCATGCTGTAATTGAAAATCATAAAAATTTAATTAAAATTATAGCGAATGAACCTCGAGTTTATTTCTAATACAAACACAACCATAATAGCAAAATAATATTGGACTAATATTTTTTGTATTTGCTCTATTTTGTGAAATATTGGCATGAAATTTTTCCATAACATAGGTTTGTCTAACTTTTGCCAATATTGCACGAATAGTAGTAAGAATATTTCGACATTTCATTCTGAATATGTCCGATGAAAAGCTATCATTTATTGAATATTAGTATTTCATTGAAAATATTACCGATGAATTTACTATTGGCGCAAGATTGGTTTTCATTTTAACCAGTCTAATCAATGTTCGTTTACCACTTGGAAACACAATAATATATCGGCTTACGAATACCTCTGGTAACGAAAGTTTCGGCTAAGGATGCACTTTTTCGCTGCATTTCTGAACCAAATAACAAATATGGTTTCGACTAACGATTATTTTATTAGATGTGAGCGCTAGCAGAGCGTAATCGCGTTTCTTTTTAATAGGGCAGGAAATCATGTTTTAATTAATAAATTTTTGGTCAAACGAATGCGATTCTAAACTAATTATATTCGTTAGCTCAGGTATCAACGTACTTCATAAGCAGTACTTCGTAAGCAAGGATGTAAAATGTGCTAATTTTACAATTTTCAAAAAATTGTAACGGCGACTGATTAATTTATAGTTTAGCTACTGCAAAACTAATTTAAACAATTTTGAAATTACTTTAGTGATTTTCAAGATAAAGGAAATTCAATGTAAGTTGTTTTACATCGGATTTCGTAACTGTTGTCGGCACATTAATCTTGAAATTTCAGGCATTTTAAAATGGGGTAATCAGTTAATTAAACTATACACAATCATCTGAATATTTTTTAATTTCTTTTAATGGTGAGAAATAGAGGTATTGGAATTTTCGACAATTATCGATGTTTTATTACTTTAAAAAATATATAAATACACCATTCTTGGGCTGAATATCGAAAAATACTATAGAAAGAGAGAAAAAAGGATCCGCCTGTCTATGTGTTTCTTAACTTTGATTTGCCCCGAGTTTCGTTTTCGTCTTTTATTTTTGCTAAAACTGTCTATGTCTATAAATATATTTAATTCAATTTATATTTTCTAGTGAAAAGATGAAAATACATTATATTTAGGTATGGAGCTTAATATAAGCAATTTAAACTTACCACAACACACCTGATGTCCTGTTTTGGAACACTGGTTAAAACAAAATGGTCTAATTTATTAGAATCAAGGGCAGAATCAGACCTAGCAGCAGCCAACCTATGACGTTTATGGCATTTATACCCCACCGTTATATATTAAAATAAGTTGCAGCATATAGATATAAATTTTGCGATGAACATACGTAAAACGTTTTACTTGTACAGGATAATATACGAAAATATTAATCCAATTTACAATATAAATCGTGATAATAAACACTGAATAAACTACTATAATGGTAAGTTTTGATACATAAGACTTTTAAAGAATTTTATTTGTTAGAATGTATTATGTAAATCTTAATACGAAAGCATTATACATTTATGTTATATAATACTTCCTACAGAAAGGTGCTTAAAGGGCAGTTAGACTCAAAGATTTAACAGCTCAAAATTGGGCGTTTTATACCATATGCGTTTAATCTCTAAATTAGAAAATCCCGCTATTTTATGGTTGAACTAGATTAATTGTAACACAATTATTCAAATTGGTAAAAAAAATCATATAAGCATATAGTCATATTTTACAACTGGACGAAAACTGTCCGAGACAGTATTCGAACCTGGGATCTCTTGGCTGAAGCTGTCAATGCTCTACCTACTGAGCCATCTCGGTGGAATATGGAGAACCTAATTCATCCAGTTAACCTTATTGATCATAGCATCTGGTCTGATATTTGAATCAGCTCAACAGAATAAATCGCAGGTAATTTGGAACAAACGCAGGTCTATATCCAGCGTTTGTGATAGTGGTCTATAACTTATTTTTCAAATGGAAGCTCAATCGAAAATACCGTTTCGAAGCTGTCGCGTTCACTCAAACACCATAAAATAAGAAATGCACTTGGCCTTTCCAAAGAACTGTATTTCATCTTCGAGCCTGAAGAAGAAAGACAAAATTCTTTCGAAATTCCTGCTTCACACTGCTTAATTTTCTGGTGTTATTAGGAAGTTTTTTGATTAACATTTAGCTTTTAATTTAATCGTATTAAAGAGTTTAAAAATAAGGCTTTAAAAGACTAATAGCGCATTCATTGTTGGAAGGCGGGTGAAAAATAGAAGTTTTCAATTTTGAACTATTCTTACTCCATTAGAAATTAAAGAAGATATCTATATGCTTAAATATACTGTTATAGTAAAATGAAGAAGTGATATGCTACAGATGTTTTATACTAATTTGAATGCAATGACCTCTCATTTATTCGTGCTTGATGGGACCTACTTAAGCAGCCCATATCGATATATAAGTGAGGGACACTTGTATATTAATTTATTAAACACATTTACTTTATATAAAAGTTATAAAAAACAATATTTTACTTCTAAAACAAACAATCATGCATTGAAAAGCTTATAAGTAATGAAACTTCTATAGTATCCCA
Source organism: Maratus michaelseni (assembly GCA_963931845.1). NCBI lineage: Eukaryota > Metazoa > Arthropoda > Arachnida > Araneae > Salticidae > Maratus > Maratus michaelseni. The sequence goes on from OZ007586.1 coordinate 142,578,872, forward strand.
AAAATTATATTTAGCTATTCAATATATTTTGACATTTATTAAATAAGACCTAGTACTGTATTATATTTGTATATTTACCCTTAAGAAACAATATTTGCTGTACTGCACATAAGAGTATGCCAATTAATATTTAAGAAGCAAGTAATTAATATTATTTCATTCCTTAGACCGTTTTTATAAAACGACATTTTCTAATTCATTAAAATTCCTGATTACATGTGAAAAATAGGATTTAAGTCAGACATATTAAGTACTATTTTCTCAATCTTAGTGCCTTTGAAAAATCCATAAGAATGAGACACGCGTATAATCTAGTCATATTAGTCATAGGTTAAAATTTTAATTCATGTAAAAAGTTCGTAAACTTCATGTTAATTTTACTTTTATGAACAGTAGTATTCTGAACATGAAAATATTACTCATTTATCTTATTGTTTAAAAGCAATTGAAGCTCTTTTTAAATATTTTTTGAGAAGCTCATATATAGTAGTATATAAAGTAATAGTACTAAATAAATAAAGACAAATACTTCTTAATAACACAATAAAATTAAGAAATGCGCGAGGCCTTTCGAAAAAACTTTTTCTTTCTCCTTTCTTTTTTAGGTTCTTTCGAAACGCTTTGCGCATTTCTTAATTTTATGGCGTGATTAAGAAGTTTTTGTCTTTATATATGTATCAAACCAGTTCGTTCATCAATTAATTAGTAATAACTAGATTGATTACAATCGAGTAAATTTCAAAATAGAATAAAAATTTTTTAGAGAAAGCTGTGTTGCTAATATCTATAACTTGATCACGACAACTAAAGTTTTATAAAGATACATGATCAATCATTGAAAAAAATTCTTTCTTCTAACAAAAATAAATGCAAATATCAAAAGCAATGTACATTTAAGAAAACAATTACGAATTTTTTCAGCATTTTTGGGTATGCAGGTCTGGTAAAACATCCGTGAATATATTTTAGTCATACATTTCTTATTTTGAGTTTTATTATAACAAGGAATGGAAAGCTATTGTTATTAGTAATCGTTTTATCGTCTTAAATACTGTTCGAGTAATCAAACATTGATAGTATGAATGAAAAACATTCTAAGGCACTATGGGCGGTGCAAGTGTATTTCTATAAGCACATCCTTACAAGGCCGGACTGCTTTTTCGGTACGAGGCTCTTTTGCACAAATATTCACCGAAACTCAGATTTTCGACGGAAACTGGTCGAAAACGAAACAGAAAATTTGGTCGACCTCTGAAAATAATTCTGCTGCTACAATGTTGAAAATTATTGGCTGCCACCAGAATTTGCGAACAAATCGATTTTCAAATAAATACATTATTTTCTTCGGGTGTATTATAAAGACCAGTTAAAAAAAAATTCTAGTAAAATTTCGGCAGTTGGGTAATAAAATTAAGTTGAAAGTATACTCACCATACCTATGAATGGGGTACTAATAGCAGTTTACATAAGAGAATTTCGTGAACGTTTTGTGCAATGTGAATGAAAAACTGTCACCCGAGCATTATTGAGTGTTAAAGACAATTACCATTATGTGTATATAAAAGTAATATGTATAATATAATTTAATAAAACTTAAATGTGAATACTTTTATATCAATTTCGAAAGACCCAGATTATATATTCATCCATGCAGACATACTGAAAATTTAAAAGAATTTTAACGTAGAATATGCTTGAACACTATTCTGTTTAAAGATATAATAAAAAACATTTTAGCGTTAAATATTTGTACGAATAAAACCAATTTGTATGAGTTTTTCAAAATATTTTTTGTATATCTTCTAAGATACAGATTATACAGAATAATAGCAATAATGTTTAAATAAATATGTTTTCTCTAAAATATTTGCATCCGCATAAAAAATTATTTATCAATACAAATGTTTAACGGTATGTTTGAAGTAGAAAAATACAAAACTATTCTAAGAGAGTTTACATGTAGCGGAAGTTTCACTTACTAACTAAAAAGATTTGTCGTCAATACTTGTATGCAAATAAATAAAATTGTAATTCATATATAAACTTTGTGTACCAATTTATTTAAAATTTTCAAAGAAAATTTATCTTTAAAACAATATTCAAAGAAAAAATTAAAGCAACGGGAATTACAAAGTAAATACTATCTAAAAAACTCAAGTTAGCTTTAAATTCTAAGCATGTGATGAACAAGGCAAAATGAAACCAGATTTGTTTTCTCGGAAGTGTTTTTTGCATTATAGACTAGTAATGCTTTCTGGAGGATAATTAGGAGGATCTATCAATCATGCGAAGTTATTTTATATCAACCGAACAATGGGAAACATGCAGTTTGTTTATACAGAGTGTCTGATAAGTCTTTACCTGATTACAAAATTGACCCATATCCATTATACATAAGATAGTCATGCAAAACTGGTCCCAAAATGTTGAAAAGTTAACATCTCTTTGAGATGCTTAAAAAGGAAATTCATTTACAGGCTGTCCGAAAAGATTTTTCCTGAAAACAAAATTTATTCATAGCCGTATCATAGCCTGTACACGAATTTCCTTTTTAAGCATGCCCCACCAGTGGCTGAGATGTTCTGCTGTCAAAGTTGGTAGACAGGAGGTTCTAGGTTGAAGCCCATGTCGGCATAATCGTTCGGAGTTTTCCGTGGTTTTCCTCGAATCTTGCTTAGTTTCCGTAAATACGGGTTAGAATCCCTTAGAAAGTCTCCCACGGAGGGCATCCCCCCCCCCTTCGGCTTAAATCCCTCGTGTAGATAAACGTCCGTAACAAATACACCAATACCAAGACCCTTTTAGCATACCAAAGAGATGTACATTTACAAATATTTTGTCCTTATGCACAATATTTTGTCCTTATGCACAATATTTTGTCCTTAACATAGGAAGGTGGAAGGAACTCCACCAAAAGGAAGATGGAGTTAATGCAGCCTAGACTTTTTTGTCACATCACATGGAAAATGGGAAGTAGATGTAGTAATGACGAAAGTGAAATATATCGCTTTCAGTTCTCTTCGTAGAAAGCTAGCAGTATAGAGCAAACAGATTCTGAGCTCTCTGTATATCTACTAAGTCATTACTAAAAGCAATAGCGGTTATACACTTTTCTATCAACTGTTCCAAACATTCAAGACATTAAATTTTTCAACGATAAATGTTAAATTTTGAATTTAGTTAAATGATAAATATTTTAATTAAGGAAAACAGATTTTTTAAACTGTTAAAATTATTCATTACATTTAAACACATAAAGATTATTAATCATTATGTTTAGAAATATGTTCTACTTAAAGTTGCGTTTGGAATCAATTAAACAACTCAATTGGACATCTGAATAGGGGAAAATAGATTTATAACTGCGAAAAAATTAAATTGCAGAGACAATTAATTAAAAAAAAATAGCTTTTTTTTTTTTCTAACTGGTGTATCATTTTGCATGTATCTAACAGATGTTATTGTAATATGTATCAAGATTTCGCTTAGGGATATTATGAATTTTGAATAAAATTTAAAACGAATTGAATATTTTTAAGAGAGATTTGTTTCGAGAAAAATGCATTTGAAATAGATTATAATATGCATTTTCTATCCATACCTTTGTAAGAAGTATGGAAATACACTTTCTGCAAACTACATTGTAATATATAGATATATATTTTAAATTTTAACAATATACTCTACCAACAAAAAAATATTTATTTCTTTACTTAAGTTCACCGTCTCCTTAATTGCATGAATTATTTTGTAACCAATACTTTTAGTATAAATTGTGAAACATTAAAATATTACTACAAACGAAACTGGTTCATTATCTGTTGCTTTATAATTGATGTGATTTTAAAAATATTTCTTCAAAAATTATGCCTATAATTAACAAAGAAATTGAGAGATAGTTTTAAGATAATATTTTATAATTGACGTTGCTTTCTTCTGAAACTTACAGAAAATCCAAATGCGTGTGAAGGTCCAAATGCGTGTTTCGCGATTAAAAAACACAAAAAAAAATATTCATAGAATGTGTATTTAGGGCTACATCAGATTTAAAGAATAAGCAAATGCTGCAATAAAATACTAGTTATCACTAATAAATAAAATTAATTATTTAAATATCCAACATCCTGCGATCAATATTTGTTTCGTTTAGAAGTATTTTCCATTTATTTATGGACAGTCATTTTTGATTAGTAGGTATTTATTTTTTGTTTCGTTTATTTAATTCTTTGTCTCCCTCTTTGTTTAATAACGGGAGAAAAAAAAACTCATTGTATCCCCACCGTTATAGAGTTTTTTTTTCTATTTTTTCATCTGCGGAGGAAGTTAGACGAAGTATCTGCTGTTGGATGCGATTTCTTCGAAGAGTACATACATGTTCTATTCATTTGGTATATTTCCGTTCTTTATATCTATAGAAAAAACAGCTAATGGTATATCTAGTTTTCCTTTACGTTCAATAAATAAGGCTCTTAGACTTTATATTTGAATATCTTATCTTCATTTCATCCGAATATTATTTAATCTTCTCCATTAAAGAAACTGATCCAACCCAGACTTTTCGGATTACAAAACATAGGTGAAAACCAATATGGTTATTGAAAATTACAATGTATATTTTGCATTTAATATACTTATTTAGAACACGCACTAACAACACCAGAAAGCATTTTTATATGGGAAACATCAATAATGTATTGAAATAAAGTATTGAAATTTGTTAAAATCGGTACTTTCGTATTAGCCCCTTGCCAAGAGTTAATAGCCAAAGGAATCGCCAAATATTTCGCTGCATAAGCCACCTTTTGGGATTCAGATAATTTCAATGCTTTAAGCTCTTATTACGATTGCATGTCTATTAAATTTGTTTTCCTTTATATCATTTTATTTATTTAATGATGAAGTTTAATTACGTTATGGGAAACTAGCCGAAAAAATGCTGAAATATTAATATTAATTTAAGTGCAAGCTTGTTAATCATTCGTAATCGGGCTACACGCGATAGAGAAGAATAAAAAAAATCATGCGTGAAAATTATTTAAAAATCTATAAAAATTAATAATTTAAGATATTGTTCTCAAACAAATCGCATTTGAAATAACATATTATTTCTATCCAACAGTGTAAGATTTGAAATTGTGTGATGTGTCGAAGTTAAGAAAAATTACAGTAACATCGAAATTAATTGATCATAATTAGTCAGGTGTTGCAACCGTGAATATGACTCCAGCATTACTCATGTACAATATTTTTGCTTTATAATATGAATATTTAAGGGCTCATGAGTAGAATTTTTATGTTAGTATAATTTTAAAACAAAAGCTCTATATATTCACGATCTTAAAACTTTTTAAAGTTATGTATTAAGACTAAAAATAATTCTTATACTGGAAGACACTGTGTTTTCATTTAAAATTGCTATTCGGGCAAAAAATAACTGATTTTATCACAATTTATTGCGATGCAATTTCAAATATTATTGCATAATATGCACAAATTCCTTGAATAATATACACAACTAATTAATAATTTTAATTAGCTAAATATCCAACATAACGAGACCAAATTTACTTTTGTTCTGAGGTACCTTTCACAGTGATTTTACTTCAGTATTTCTTTCTTTGTTTTCGTATAGTTTTTTATTTGTCTCCCTTTGTTGTTTTTTCAATAACGAGAGAAAAACCGCATTGTATTCCCGCCCTTTTTCAGTTTTTGTTTTCTTGTCCGGAATAACTCAGATGAAGTATCTGCTATTGGATGGGATTTCTTTGAAGAGTACAGACATGTTCCATTCACTTGGTATATTTTTGTTCTTTATATCTATAGAAAAACAGCTAAATGTAAATGCAGTCCTCATTTACGTTCTATAAAGAAGGTTCTTGGATTTTATTTTTTGAAAACTTCATTTTCATTTCATCTAAATTTTATTTAATCGTCTCCATTAAAGAAATATTAAAGAACTCATGAATAAGATTTTTCTAGGTATCAGTTTAATACAGGAGCTTCATATTCACGATCATATTACTTTTTAAAGTTATTTAATAACATTAGAAATAATGCTTACACTGGAAGACACTGTTTCTTTCATTTAACATTGTTATTCATGTAAAGAATAACTGATTGTATCACAATTTATTGTGATATAATTTAAAATATTATGGTACAATATACGCAAATTTGTTGAATGATACACACAAATAATTAATTAATTTACTTAGTTAAATATCCAGCATAACGTGGTCAAATTTGCTTTTGTTTAGACGTACCTTTCACAGTGATTTTACTTCAATATTTATTTCTTTGTTTTCGTATATTTTTTCTTTTGTCTCCCTCATTGTATCACCAACCTTACTGAGTTTTCCTTCTTCTTCGTATTGACTATTGGATGGATTTCTTCAAAGAGAACAGACATGTTCCATTCATTTGGTTATTTTTGTTCTTTATATCTATAGAAAAATGGTTAGTGGCGAATGTCTTCTTCATTACGTTCAATATATAAGGTTGTTAGTTTTTTTTATGAATATGTTATTTTCATTTCATCTAAATGTATTTAATCTTTTGCATTAAATAAATATTTAATAGTTCACGAATAGGATATTTATGAGGGTATCATTTTAATACAGGAGCTTCATATTCACGATCATATTACTTTTTTTAAAGTTATCTAATTACATTAAAAATAATGCCTACACTGGAAGACACTGTTTCTTTCATTTAACATTGTTATTCAGGTAAAAAATAACTGATTGTATCACAACTTATTGTTATATAATGTTAAATATTATTGTATAATATACGCAAATTTGTTGAATGAAATACACAAAGAATTAATTAGTTTACCTAGTTAATTATCCAGCATCACGTGATCAAATTTGCTTTTGTTTAGAAGTACCTTTCACAGTGATTTTACTTCAATATGTTTGTTCCTCTTTGTTTTCGTATATTTTTCTTTTGTCTGCCTCATTGTATCCACAACCTTATTCAGTTTTCCTTCTTCTGCGGAGGAACTCAGATGACGTATAGGCTATTGGATGCGATTTCTTCAAAGAGAATAGACATGTTCCATTCATTTGGTATATTTTCGCTCTTTATATCAATAGAAAAACAGTTAATGGTTAATGTCGTTTTCATTTACGTTCGATAAATAAGATGTTAGTTTTTTTAATGAATATGTTATTTTCATTTCATCTAAATATTATTTAATCTTCTCCATTAAAGAATTATTTAAGGGCTCATGAATAGGCAGGGCCTGATTACCGCACAGGCCAGCTAGGCCACGGCCTGTGGCCCATTGGAGACAGGGGCAAAATGAGTAAAATTATTTAAAAAATAATTCTCCTACAACTTTTTTTTAATTTCAATCTTTGATATCTAAGAAACAGATACCTCTATAAACGCCTTACCTGTATTTTTTTCTAAAAACAGCTTAAATTAAGAATGCTGTAGACAAAATATTTTTTAAGGAAAATTTTTTAAAAGAAATATTTTAAATGAAGATATATTTAAAGTATTATAATATCAAACAGCAAAAGAAAATTTAGATTATCCTGAGTTTCATGAGAATTTTATAAAATGCAAGAAAATTTCCGAATACTCCCCAAAAAAATTTCTACAATTTTGGTTTGAGGGCCCTGAAAAGCTGTTGGGCCTTGGGTCCTGGCCTTTCTTAATCGGGCTCTGTGAATAGGATATTTATGCGAGTATCATTTTAATACAGGAGCTTCATATTCACGATAAGTTATTTAATAACATTAAAAATAATGCCTACACTGGAAGACACTCTTTGTTTCATTTAACATTGCCATTTAGGTAAAAAATAGCTGATTGTATCACAACTTATTGTGATGTAATTTAAAATATTATTGTATAATATTCGCAAATTTGTTGACTAATATACACAAATAATTAATTAATTTACTTAGTTAAATATCCCGCATAACAGGATCAAATTTGCTTTTGTTTAAAAGTACCTTTCACAGTCATTTTACTTCAATATGTTTGTTCCTCTTTGTTTTCGTATATTTTTCTTTTGTCTGCCTCATTGTATCCCCAACCTTATTCAGTTTTCCTTCTTCTGCGGAGGAACTCAGATGACGTATTGGCTATTGGTTGCGATTTCTTCAAAGAGTATAGACATGTCCCATTCATTTGGTATATTTTCGTTCTTTATATCAATAGAAAAACAGTTAATGGTCATTTACGTTCGATAAATAAGACTTTTAGTTTTTTTAATGAATATGTCATTTTCATTTCATCTAAATATTATTTAATCTTCTCCATTAAAGAATTATTTAAGAGCTTATGAATAGGATATTTATGAGAGTATCATTTTAATACAGGAGCTTCATATTCACGATCATAACACTTTTTTTAAAGTTATTTAATAACATTAAAAATAATGCCTACACTGGAAGACACTGTTTGTTTCATTTAATATTGCTATTTAGGTAAAAAATAACTGATTGTATCACAACTTATTGTCATGTAATTAAAAATATTATTCTACAATATTCGCAAATTTGTTGACTAATTTACACAAATAATTAATTAATTTACTTAGTTAAATATCCAGCATAACGTGATCAAATTTGCTTTTGTTTAGAAGTACTTTTCACAGTGATTTTACTTCAATATGTTTGTTCCTCTTTGTTTTCGTATATTTATTGTCTCCCTTCGTTGTTTGAACAATAACAGGAGAAAATCCGCATTGTATCCCCACCCTTTTTCAGTTTTTTTCTTCTTCGGAGGAACTCGGATGAAGTATCGGCTATTGGATGCTATTTCTTCGAAAAATACAGACATGTTCCATTCTTTTGGTATATTTTCGTTCTTTATATCTATTGACGAAAAAAAGTTAATGGTAAATGTAGTCTTCATTTATGTTCGATAAATAAGGATCTTAGTTTTTTTTATGACTATGTCAATTTCATTTTATCTAAATGTTATTTAATCTTCCCCATTAAAGAAATATTTAAGGGCACATGATTAGGTTTTTTTAAGAGTATCATTTTAATACAGGAGCTTCATATTTACGATCATAACACTTTTAAGTTATTTAATAACATTCAAAATAATTCTTACACTGGAAGACACTGTTTCTTTCATTAAAATAGCTATTCAGATAAAAAATAACTGATTTTATAAAATCTCATTGCGATATAATTAAAATTATTACTGTATATTATAAACAATTTTTTTCGAAAAATATACACAATCAATTAATAAGATTAATTATTTAAAAATCTAGCATCACGCTATCAAATTTGCATTTGTTTAGAAGTACCTTTCAAAGTGATTTTACTTCAGTACTCATTTCTTTGTTTTTGTTTCTTTTCTCTTACCTTGTTGTTTGTGGAATAACTAGAGAAAACATTTATTGTATTTCTATTCTTTTTTCAGTTTTTTTTTTTAATTTTACAACATAGTTGAAAAGTGTTTTTGTCTTCAGTTTGTCTGGTCGTCTGTCTGTCTGTTCTCAAACTCATATTACCATATGCGTGATATATATTGTTTAGGTTTACCATAGGACATTCTCTATTGAAATTGGTGTGTGTAGTATTTTTAGATCGTTTGAAGTTTTTATTTAGATAGCTTTTTTTTTACCTTTTTAAATAGTGAGATTTATTTACATTATTATGTACGTGTTGGAAATTGTTTCATACCTATTCTTGACGCATGGTATTTTTTTCTTGTTTTCTTCTGCGGAGAAACTCACATGAAATATCTGCTGTTAAAAGCGATTGCTTAGAAGTGAACAAACTTATTCTATTCATTTGATATATTTCCATTTTTATATCTTCAGAAAAAGTAGGTAATGGCATATTAACCCTTCAGTTATGTTAAAGGAATCAGGCTGTAATACTTAGTTTTATAAAAATGTCATTTGGATTTTCTCCAAATGTTATTTAATCTTCTCTAATAAAGGAATATTTACCGGCTCTTAAGCAGAATTTTTATGAATATTCTGTTTTTTATAATTATGCTTCATATGCACATTCATCCCTTTTTACTATTTTTTTTAAATAAAGTTGTACATAAATGTAGTAAATAATACATAAAAATTGCTTACATTAGTTACATTAGTTACTCTGTTATTACTAATATTAGTTGTATAATTTTACATTTACCAGAACCCTTTACAATAAAATGAAAATTATTACTTAATAATAGACACAAAATATTCATTAGATTAAAAAAGAATTAACTGGAGATGACAAAAACTGCTGTTTACGCAGTGCTAAAATACTGGGTCAATCAATATAAAAGAAAAGTAATTACTTAAATATCCAAAGTAATGTGATCAATATGGCTTTCGTTAAGAAGTATGTTTAATTTTTTTATGGATAGTGATTTTAGTTTAGTGTGTATTTCTGTATTTTTGTTTTAGTATATTTTATTTTTTGGTCTATCTTTCCTCTTTGTTCAATAAGGAGAAAAGGACCTCATTGTGTCTCCACCCTCATTCACTTCTTGTTTTTCATCTGAGAAGAACTCAGACGAAGTATCAAGCAATTTCTTACAAGAGTTACAGAGTTTTTCTACTCATTCGGTATATTTCCGTTTTTTATATCTATAGAAAAAGGGATAATGGCATATCTAACTTCATTTACCTTCAATGTATGAGCTGAATGTTTAAGATATGTATAACATGATGTTTTTTGAAAATGTTATTTTAATTTTCTCCAAATGTTATTTAATCTTCCCCTTGAAGGGATATTTACCTTCTCTTAAGTAGAAATTTTATCGGCGTATTGCTTTTCTTGATGATGCTTCATATGCACATTCATATATTTTTCATTACTTAAATAAAGTAGTACAAAACATTAGTAACTAAGTACATAAAGAGAATGTTTACATCAGTTATTCTTCTTCTTCTTTTTTTTTTTTTTTTTTTTTTTTTTTTTTTGCATTTACCACAACTCTTTGCAATAAAATTAAAATTATTACTTAATAATACACAAAGGTATGTTCATTACAATTGCTAATTTCTTTAAAGAAGTATTAAATAGGCATGCAAAACACAGCTGTTTTAAGCTTGGTCTACTGATATAAAAAAATCAATTTCTTAATAAATATCCATTCTTTTATGGAGAGTGATTTTAGTTTATTATTTATTTCTGTATATTTTTGTTTTCATATATTTTATTTTTTGGTCTATCTTTCCTCTTTTTCAATAAGGAGAAAAGAACACCATTGTGTCTCCACCCTCATTCATTTTTGTTTTTGATCTGAGAAGAACTCAGACGAAGTATCAAGCGAATTCTTAGAAGAGTAAGGACTCCTTCTACTCATTTGGTACATTTCCGTTCTTTATATCTATAGAAAAAGGGATAATGGCATATCTAATTTCATTTACCTGAAATTTTTGAAAATGTTATTTTAATTTTCTCCAAATGTTATTCAATCTTCCCCAATAAAGGAATATTTACCGGCTCTTAAGTAGAAATTTTATCGGCGTATTGTTTTTCATGATGATGCTTCATATGCACATTCATATCTTTTCATTACTTAAATAAAGTAGTACAAAACATTAGTAACTAGTACATAAAGAGAATGCTTACATCATTTATTATTATTCTGTTATTTTTATTATTATTATTTTTTTTTACATTTACCACAACTCTTTGCAATAAAATTTAAATTATTACTTAATAATATACAAAGATTTGTTCATTACAATTGCTAAATTTCTTTAAAAGAATTAAATAGACATGCAAAACATTGTTGTTTTAAACAGTAATAAAATACTCGGGCTATCGATATAAAAAAATCAATTATTTACTAAATATCCAACGTAATGTGATCAAAATTGCTTTCGTTAAGAGGTATCTTTATTTTTTTTTATGGACAGTGATTATAGTTTATTATATATTGCTGTACTTTTTTGCTTTCGTGTATGCTATTTTTTGGTCAATTTTTCCTCTTTGTTCAATAAGGGGTAAAGAACCCCATTGTGTCTCCGCCCTCATTCATTTTTGTTTTATCGGAGAGGAACTCAAAGGAAGTATCAAGCGATTTCTTAGAAAAGTACAAACTTCTACTCATTTGGTATAATTTCGTTCTGTATATCTATAGAAAAGGGGATAATGGCATATCTAACTTCATTTACGTTAAATTTATAAAGCTCTTAGATGATATTTTTTTTAAATGTCATTTTAATTTATTCCAAATGTTTTTTAATATTTCCCAATAAAGAAATATTTACCGGCTCTTAAGTAGAATTTTTATCAGAGTATTGTTTTTCATGATGATTCTTCATACGAACATTCATATCTTTTTCATTTAAAGTTATTTAAATAAAGTAGTACAAAACCGTAGTAACTAGTAAATAAAAATCATGCTTATATCAGTTATTATTATTTTGTTATTATTATTATTATTATTACTGTCGTTGTTTTACATTTATCTCAACTCTTTACAATAAAATGAAAATTATTACAGAATATTATACAAATATTTGTTCATTACAATTACTAAATTCTTTTAAAAAGAACTAAATAGACATGCAAAACACTGTTGTTTTAAGCAGTAATAAAATACTCGGTCTATCGATATAAAAAAATCAATTACGTACTAAATATCCAACGTAATTTTATGAAAGGTACTTGCGGTAAGATGTATCTTACTGTAAGATCTTTAATTTATTTTATGGACAGTGATTTTAGTTTAGTATATATATCGGTAATTTTTTTGCTTTCGTATATTTTATTTTTTGGTCTCTTTTTCCTCTTTGTTCTATAAGGAGAAAAGAACCCTTTGTGTCTCCACCCTCATTTATTTTTGTTTTCAGCAGAGAGGAACTAAGACGAAGCATCAAGCAATTTCTTAGAAGAGTACTGACTTCTACTCATTTGGTATAATTCCGTTCTGTCTATCTATAGAAAAAGGGATAATGGCATATCTAACTTCAAACGTATAAGGCTTTTAAATGACGTTTTTTGAAAATGTCATTTTAATTTTCTCTAAATGTTAATTAATCTTCCCTAATAAAGAAATATTTACTGGCTCTTAAGTAGAATTTTTATCAGTGTAATGCTTTTCATGATGATGCACATTCATATCTTTTTCATTTAAAGTTGTTTAAACAAAGTAGTACATTTCGTTTACATGATTTTATTCCCCAGCAAAATAGTTTATAAATATTTATTGGCTCTTATGTAAAGTTTTTATCAATGTATTGCTTTTCATGATGATGCATCATACGCACATACATATCTTTTTTATTTAAATAAATTAGAAAAAACAGTAGTAACTAGTACTTAAAAAAGAATGCTTACATCACTTATTATTACTCGGTTATTATTATTATTAATGTTGTTGTGTCTGTTTTTTTACATTTTCCCCAACTCTTTGCAATCAAATTAAATTTATTACTTAATAACATACAAAAGAAAGGTTCATTACAATTTATAAATTCCCTGGGGAGAGATATTTTAAAAATACAAATGAATCAAACGCCCATAGGTTTATAATTAGCGATGGGAATTTGGGAGCTCACCGATTAACAGCCTTAAGAAATATTTGGGGGTTCTCGAGTAGGATTTTTAGGAGAGTTTTATTTTTAAACAGACGCTTCCTATTTACAGGACGTGAGTACCAACGAGCCAAAGTGTCACCACTATTTTTCAATAGTAATTGCCACCTTATTAAAGCAGAAATTCTGTCTTAAATAAGACAAAAATTCCTATTTAGAAATACTGGTGGAAGGTTTGCTTCTGCAGTAATCTGGTTCTAAATTATGTTTATGAATGTGCAAATTTATATCACAGTGCAGAAAAATTGCTTACAATAATACACAGTTTTTTTTATTTATCACAATTTACGGAGATAAAGCGTAAATTATTACTGAATAATATACATAAATTTCTTCTTCAGTATTGTGAAGTTTTGAAAAAGAAAGATGATTAGACAAGCAAAATACTGTTTTTTATTCAGCCATAAAATCCTGGTTATTATTAATTAAAAAAGTAGCTAAATATTCACCGTAATGTGATCAATTTTGCTATCGTTTAGAAGAAACTTTATTTTTTTACGGAGAGTGATTTCAATTTAATATATATTTCCCTTTTTTCGTATGTAATTTTCATATTTTGTTCCCTTTAATTTTCGTTCAATTACCGGAGAAAACCGCATTGTATCTCGACCCTTATTCAGTTTTTTTTATTCCGCCGGAGATATTTTGATGAAGTATCTGCGGTTCCAAGCTATTTCTTAGATCAGTACAAACTTTTTCTACTCATTTGGGTATATTTTCATTCTTTATGTGAAGAGAAGAAAAAAAACAGATAAAGGTATGTCTAGTCTTCAGTTTTATTCAAGGAATAAGATTATGAAATTTTGATTTTTGAATGTGTTATTCTTTTTTCTTACGAATGTCATTTAATCTTACCTAATAAAGAAATGTTTGCGAGCTTTTAAATAAAATTTTTAGGAGAGTATTTATTTTATTAGAATAATAACATATATTTTTATATAATATTATTATATAATATATCATTATATCATATTATAATATAATATTTTATAAAGATAGCAAATAAAGCATTTGTCCAAGAATATAAAAGGTATAAAAAAACGTTAAAAATACACAAATAATACACAAAAAAGCATCAAACGGCTGTTTCGAATCCACAAGCGAGATTCTTCTTCAGTGTGACAAAGAGCAAAGCACAGCGTGCCTAGCCTTGCTTTTTCTAGCACTCTGTGCTTTGCGCTTTATCGGAATGAAGAAGAAGCTGGCTTATCTATTTAAAACAGCTGTTTGCTGCTCTTTTGTGTATTATTTTGGCATTTTTACGTTGGTTTTACAGCCTTTTAATATAATATTACAGTATAATATTATGGTATTATATTATAATATAGTGTTATATACTACATAATAATTACAAATTACTATACTATACGCTATTATATTATAATGTTAAATTATGATATTAAATTATAATATAATATTAGTAAATTGTTATTTTTTATACAGAATTGCTTTACGTAACTCTTTTTTGACTGCCGATTTTGTATGAAATCTTGATATTAAAACAGTAGAAGCTCATCCTTCTTCTTAAAGAATTTCATTAAACAGTTTTATAGATAGGTTTTTCACGTTTATGCATCAGTAAATATCATTCAATGTACGAATTCAATATAAAACGTCTTCAATCTAAAACACACGGAAAACGTATTATAAATGCATTTTATGTAAGGTAAAAATCACGACCTTAGTCAGTGATGCTTGATGAAACAAAGACGAGCTAACCCGTGACTCGACAACAACGTGTTAACACTAAATATACCAACACCAGGTAATTTGTCCGGTACAAAATAAAAATATGTCGATTCGAGCAAGCAATTTCTTCATAAAGTAAATAATACATAAATCCCAACGAAATAAGTTAAATAAAAAACGTTGATTAGTATTAAATAAAAATTCTGGTGTGAAATATTTTTATAAAACTTGAGTAAATTTCCCTGTATGTTTAGTGTTAAAGTTACTCAATAAGATAAAAAGAATGCTTATAAGAGGAGACAGTTGTTTTTACATTTAGTATTTCTATTCAATTAGTGCAACAATTAATGAAACTGATTTTTGCAACTTTTTTTTTCTATCAAAATTTAAATAATTATTGAATAAAGAACTCAAAATCGTTTAGTAGTATTGTGAAATACTTAAAAAAAGAAACGAACAGACACGCAAAAAATATATTTGACATAAATATATGCCTTGATTCATAATTTCAAAACCAAAAGTGAATTTTTAAAGAGAGCATTCATAAATTTATTTTGCATTTGTAATTACTATTCTGTTAAATAAATTACTGATTTTTACCTGGAAAAATTGCAGCGAAAATATTATTATTATGCAATAATATACTTAAATTTGTTTATTAGAACTGTGCAACTCTCTAAAACAGACATAAATGGACATGCAAAATACAGGGTCATCGAAAAATATTAGACAGACTTGAAAGAACCATAACTCTAAAAGTAATTGAGTGAAAGCAATTATTTTTTTTCAAAGTACTCGGCAATTATCCAAGTTTGTTTTTTTAAAGTCGTGACATTCAGACGAACCGAATAAGCGATTGCACGGTGAACGAGGCCTTCGTGCTGTCCTCCCTTTTTCGATGATTCAGGAGTGGAAAGTCTAAAAATATTTGAGGTATTAGAAAATTTTCAATTAGGAAGTTCTTCAGCATCATGGATTTAGTAGCAAAGGGTCCACTATGTATATGAATAGCCTAAGCAAAAAGTAAAAATTGGGAATGTTTGGTGCGATTTGCATTTTCAGATTCTGCGCATCATCTGAATGTCACGACTTTAAAACAGCTACATCTAACAAATCTTCGATAATCGCCGAGTACTTTGGAAAGAAAATAATTGCGTTCACTAAATTACTTTTAGACTTATGATTCTTTCAAATCTGTCCAACCTTTTTCGATGACCCTGTATACTGTTTATACAAATGCATTCGTAAGTCCAAAACCGAATTAATATATTAAGGAATAGCATCCAATAATTTATTTTATATTACACGTTGAAATTACGTTGAATTAAACATTTCCAGCTTCGCAATTGAATGTATACTTCCAAAAGTAATAAAATAGTATTAGTTTTAATAATAATGTTAATGCTGTTAGTTGATCATGTTTGTCTGTATAACATGTTATTTGAACATGAAAATGTTTACTTGAAAATATATAGCATACGAAAAATCTATATTCCGAGTTGAGAAATCTTATTAGTGGACTATAAAAACTACTCGGACTATAAAAACTCTAATAACTCTAATAATAATATAAAAACTCTATAAAGATAAATAAAGCTTTTAGGAATCGTGAGTAACTTGGATGTGGTTATTGTATATATTCGCTCGTGTTTACATTATATTTTGTATATTAAGAAACCTTCGTCTTTTTTTACAATGTACTCTCACATTTCGTTAAAACACGTTGTTTGATTGAAAATTGCGGTAAATTAAAAATAAATGAAATATTTATCAGCAAGTATCTCAAAGATTACGGTGCGAAATCAACGCAGGCGTCCACTGGTATATTGAATAATAAAGGAATGCATTTAAAAACATGTGTGAACAAATCGAAAACAGAAAACTAGCTTTGAAAATAAGAATGTATAAACTCGTTTTACTTTAATTAACCATTATACTGAGTTTCGCACTAATCACTATGTTGTACTTTAAATTATTGTAGAATAATATACATAAAGTTTTGTATTAGTTTTACAAAATATATCTAACCATATATGGTTATAGTATTTATCATAAGAGTTTACATAAATAATATAACCATATATGGTTATATTATGGAATATATATCTTACGATAAATTGATACGTACAACTCGATTTCGGTGAAATATGAATATCAGCAGATCAATTGAAGTTTAATTGCAGACGTTGTGTTGATACCGATTGGTTTTTGTCGAAAAGCATTGAGATTCTCTACAAAAAGAAGAACGAATTTGATCATCCAAGAGATTTTATTGTTTTTTTCTACTAGAATACAATAAGAAACGCACTCACACTCCGGTCATACTTGATATCGTGCACTCTTTCACCGTTAATATTCTAAAGACTAAACATGGCATGCTTCTAAACTGGATTACATTGCAGAAATGGTGTTATAATATTCGTTCAAATATTCTAGATTCTCACTTCTGGCAGCACATAATTTTAAAGACAACAAATATCACAGAAATCTGAGCTCCGTGCCTCATGTTTGACGTTAAATAACAAAAATGTGGAAGGTTAAATTGGCATTGCCGATGCGTAGGTCAAATAATCACGGCCTTGAGGCAGAGATAAACTATATTTCTAGGATGGCGGAAAATTGAAGTGATACGATCTTTGCGGGAAAACGCGCGATTTAAACTTTTAGAATAAAACAAGAAAAAGAAAATGGTACAAAACAGATAATTTTTAATGGAATAAAATATTGGCGTTTTAAGATTTGCTAAATAAAAGGGATTTGAAGAAAAATAATTACGGGAAATGTTTTTTTAGAATTATTTTAAATATAGAGAAAATAAAATATTAAATGGTTATTTTAAATAGAAAAGAATTGAATTAAACGAAATGAATGGAAAACTATTGTAAGAAGGAAATAATTTTATAAACTAGGTTTGTAGAAAAAATTTAGAAGAGAAATTTTTATGAAATAAAATTAATGAAGCGGGGAAATTTAATTTTCATAATATATATAACCATATATGTTTATATATACATTTATCATAAGAGTTTACATAAAAATGTTAGAATGGTTAAAGAGGTTTATCATAAAATTTATTATTTGCTTAAAGGTGTACAATAAAACCATAAAACCAGTAAAAACGTTTTATATATAAACAGTCGATATATTTCTGCTTCACTGAAGCCTTTTTCAAAGCAAATGGGAATTTTCTACAGATGCAAGATCTAAAATACACTGATTTAATACGCCATCATTAACATTTTTTCACCAATTTGAAATAAGTCACAGTAAATTCTGAATAGTAATAATTGCTATATTTTGTATTATTATGTATTATTTTCCATGAGCGCGGAATATACTTATTAAAACATCCCTTTTAACGGATTTTTTTAGACAGGAAAATTATAAAAAATATGAAGAGGCAGATCATTAATACAAAATTAAATCTGGGAAATCTTTTAAAAAAATTACGCAAATATGCTTGATAATATCACATATCTTTGATGTTTACTAAGCATAAAGTAAAGTTTAAAAAAAAGCATTCTCAAAGTTATTTTGACTAACTAAATAATTGATTTTTAAAACGTCATGGCGGTGAACTTCAAATTATTATTGAATATTACACTTAAACAGTTTTTATTTGTAATTTTAAATTCTCAAATAATCTCCGAATGGACAGGTAAAAAATATTTTTGACATGTCTGAAATGGAAAGTTAACTCCAAAAAACTGTAACCTCTCAATAAAATATTACTGTACTGTGGAATTTACAGTTCTGAAAAATATTCAATGTTTCCCAGAAACTTTTGGACATCTTATAAAAAATATCAAAGTGTCAAACGAGGAGCGACAATATCTTTTTTAAAATTGCAACATCGTTTTTCAAGTTTTAGTGTTTCTTTCGCAAGATGTTTTGCATAAAAATTCACAATATATATAGAAATATTTCGGGTCATATAACGCAACTCAGATTCAACATTTACTGTATTTTGTTCCAAAATCTCATTTTTATAAACCAGATATATTGTCTCATTTCGTATTCTGGTGACAGCATGAAAATTTTCATCTCATTTTGAGGGAGGCTCTGTTATATATTCTTCTTGAAATATCGATCTGTTTTGACGGATTTATTGAGACATGGAAAGTATAATGAATATAGCGATGTAGAACGCCAATAAAAAAAATATAATATCATTATAATTAGAAAATTTGTTTAAAAGTGAGATATCATTTATTAAATATTTTTGCATATCGTGATAAGTCCGTTGCTTTAGAAATTTTTAATTAACGAAAAATTTCAGCATCTTATTACGTTAAGCCCGCGCATTAGCCGGTATGCTAGAAAATGCAAGGGACACAGAGCCGGATAAACTTCAACCACTATTTCTGAATACTAATGATCACTTTATTTAAACGGAGGCGAAAATTAATATTAGTAAAATTTAATGGAAGATTGAAGATTTGATAATCGGTCTCTGTCCCTATCAATTTACCGGCATGCCGACATATGCGGGAAATAAGGTAAAATTTTTAATGAAAGAAAAAATCTATTTGAAAACTAAAGCATTCTCTAAAAGATTTTTCTTAAATTCTTTGTAAAGAAATTCCGTAAATATGAAATGGATTGCGTGAATATATCATAAAGTAACCATTTTAAATTGGAGAATATCTTAGACAGACAAAAGTGCTAAAAAATTCGCTAAATTTCTATTTTCTCTAAACAAATAATATTTATAAACTATGAAAATTTTATTGGAAACTCATTTGCCAGGATAATTTCCCGTATTTTTACTCTAATATGTATTTTGTACATAATAAAATATAACGAATATGGAGATGCAGATCACTAACAAACAACTGTGATTATAACAGCACTAAAAAGAGTATATTGTTTACCCATTTATGCCCCCAAATTAAGAATTAATGAAAATTTTACTTTGCATAGCTTTTCCCCCGAATTTAAATATATTAGAAATTTATCTTTAGATATTAAATATATATAGAAAAACTTTTATAATATTGGAACATAAATTCCCCTTAGTATACTAATTAAAAACATGAAAACATTTAAAATTTGTAATTATCTTTAGACATTTATCTTTAATACATTTGAAAAAGATTACATCATTATATTTTAAAAGGTGTTAAAAAAGCCATAAACAGTAAAAATGTTTTTATATATAAACTGTCTACATGTTTCAGCTTCGCTAAAGCCTTTTTCAAGACAACTAAGACTCTTCTACAGGTGTACGATCTATAATGCAACGATTTTAAAGGCCAATTTTCACGTTTTTTATGTTCTACTCAGATTACTCACATTATTATTCTTATTCTTATTCTTATTATTATTTTTACTTTGATGTTCATTTCCATACTCTTAAACATAGAATCTCAACCCATGTGGTTGTGTTAAACATTGGTAATGTCAAGTTTATTAAATTAAATGATGCTTTATGGTTACATATTGAAATTTTACGTATTACACTTTCAAAGGTTTCTGTTACAATGGATTCTGATTTCTTATAATATGATATAAAATAACGTGAGTAATCTGAGAAAAAAACGTAACAAAAAAACTGAATAAGGGCGTTCAAATCATTGTATTCTATAAAGATGGGATAAACTTTAAGAGGTGGTTTTACCCAGCAAAACAAACAATTTTCATCATAGAATGCATGGTCGGAAATGAAACGCAAAGGCGCTATTTTTTCAAATATAAACTTTGTCGGTCTAAACGCAGTCGGCGCGTTTGGAAACTACTGCTCCGCAAACGTTAAAGTGCCGTTCCTGTTATGAATTACCGGGAGAAGAAAAATACCATGTATGCAAATGCGATTTGGGGAAGAAGAAGTACTCGTATACAAATGTACGCTACGGTGAATAAAAGCCGACGACGACAATTTTGTGAGGCGTTTTCATTGTGCAAACGTTAATCACAGTAAGATTGGATGGAGCAGTTTACTATTACGGAAAAGGGCGATATACATTTTATATAAGGAACTGCAAACGGAAAAAGCAGAGCAGCAGCATGATTGTACGGAGCGTTTTCCCTATAGGCGGTTGCCCAATTCTAAAACATTTACGCGCTTGCATCGTCAGTTGTGTGAAACGGGATGCTTTCTCGCTTCCCTGTCGGATGCAGGCTTTTTTTTATTCACCGTAGCGTACAGTTGCATACGAGTACTTATTGTTCCCCAGATGGCATTCGCATACATGGTATTCTTCTTCTTCTGGTATCTCACAACAGGAATGGTAATTTGAATTTTGCGAAGCGGTAGTTTCCAAACGTGCTAACGCCTTTGCGTTTCATTTTCGACCATGCATTCTATGATGAATGTTGTTTGTTTTGGTGCGTACCAGCACCTCTTGAAGTTTGCCTCATATTTTTTTAATCCCCCTTGGATCAAGCAACTGTTGAAATTCTCATTTGCCTTGAGAAAGGCTTTGGTGAAGCCAAAATATGTAGACAGTTTATACATGAAATATTTACTATTTTTGCTGCTTTTATTTAACACTTTTTAGTCATTAATGAAGTGTATTATCTCTGAGTGTTCAGATTTGATATACATTGAGGTCACGTCAAATAAAATGAATAAGCTAAATTGATATTTATATGCGTTCTATGGAACAACTCAAATATTTAAATATTGTTTTTAGTATTTTATAGAGTTACGTAATTTACAAATATAATGGATTTAAATAACAATATAGAAAACTTTTCAAATTCGAAATTTTCTACGTCTTTAAACATCAAGAAAGCTCTACGGTTATAATTGGAAAATAAATTATCTTAAATGCATTTTTGCTTTGTATAAAAATTAATGCTTTTGGAATATGATAAATTAAATTATCTCTATCTCATGATACTTATCCTAAGTCATTCTTGCTTGAATTACTGCCAATCAATGTGTTGAATGAATTTTATAAAAATTCTTAATGTTAACTTAACGGTATCAATGGTTAACAGGCACATACACCCAGAAAAAAGTTCTGTTGAATCAACAAAAATTTGGTTGACCCAACAAAACTTTTTGTTTAAAAATAGGTCAATGGAAATTTTGTTTGAATCAACAAAAAATTTTATTTTTTGCAATTCCAAAAAAGATTTTTGTATCGTCAGCAAAAAATATTTTGTTAATTCAATTAAAATGGTTCAATTTTACTTGAATTTTGCTAAAACAACCAAAATGTACTCAACAAAACATGTTTTGTAGTTTTAATCAATTCCTTTTTCTGGGTGTATTATCAGCAAAATTATTTGTGCTTGTTTTGGTTAAGGTTTGAGTATTACTTTAAAACATTTTCAATTAACTAAAATATTACCCAGTGGCATACCCTTAGGGGATGCTGCATCACTTCATCACTTAGTACCAGTAATATTATATACTGAATTTGGTTTTATTTAATCATATTTCGTTCAAAGATTAAATTAGGCCAAATTTGGTATAAAATAAAATTGGTAGTAAAGTGATGAAGCAATTCTCACACTACGCCACTGACATTGGCTTGTGTTAAAATTATTTTTAATGTAAATATACCCATATATCGGATGTCGGAAGTGTTTTTCTCGAACTATGCAGAGAAATATAAAGGAAAAAACACAAAGTTTTAATTTGAGAGAGTGATATAAAACTTGAGACACGTTTCTAAAATATTACATTTCACCATGTATAATTTGCTTAATTTTATGTCTATTTTTAATCACATTACGGGAGCAACAAAAGTTTCGAAATCTTACGAAAAACAGCTGCTACTGATGTACCTTTTTGCGTGAACTAAACGTGAGTTATTTTATTCACATTATAACTCGCTACATTTCTACCGTATTACTTATATAGTTAGTTATTTTTAAAATCTATTCCTTTTTTCTAACATTAATTTAGAAAATACACAGAGAGTAAAAGACGACTAACTATTCAATATTTTAATTTTATTTCTCGTTTAAAGATTAATTTACATTTTAGCTGTTTCTAAAATTATTAAAATTCATTGAAATTGTTTGAGTAGTTCTTTACAAAAGGATACTTCAATATCAGCTGTTTTTCAGAGGAATTCGCACGTGTTTTTACCACATTAATAAAGCTGTTTTGATTTGAAACGATCAATTACTTTAATTTTTTTCGTTTAACTTCATTAATTGAATATGTTATTTTTAATTGAAATTTTAATTTTTTTAATTTTTTTTAATCCATGATAGGAGATTGTATTTTCACTACACTTTTCATTGTTCTTAGATCTTTTAAACTTTTACATATTTCTGAGTAATTGTTAGAGTTGTTCGGTTCTTTTCTAAATGTAATCTGTATATTAAAATCCTGTAAAACTGCCAAAAAAACTTTTATTTGGATATAAATGATAAAACATTTATTTCACGAAAAAAATCTTTTTTGTTTACAAACTTTCTGTTTTTAAATGAGAAATATTGATTTACTGATGAAAAACAGAATTTTTCTGTAAAAGCAACACTGTGTTTTCAGCTGGCGGTTTCTTCCATTTCATCTATAATTCCATACAGCATTTTTTGGAGCTATAGAAATTGATTTTTATATAAAAATGTTAATGAAGGGAAAATGAACCACTCCGGCAACGCAAATGTTAAGTCCGTGACTGATTTTCCTTCGATTTCTATAAGCAACATAAAAATTATCAAAAATTGTTCATTCAGCAATTTCTGCAGTCGTTTTCCCCTCAGTTTAAGAGCGTAAAATTTTTGTCTGTGTTTCAGGGTCGATAATGCATTTTCTAGAATATTTAGTCTTTCATCAATTTTTGTCAACATAAAACGGTAGTTCTTCGCTACATTATCAAATATGGATTAGTTGCGCAAGGTTTACAAACTGTTATTCTAAGCGCATAGAAAAAAAAAATCGTTCAAGTGTGAGTTTTACTCGTACACAATAAAGTTATTAATTACAAATTGCAATGTTACAAAATATCGTTGGTAAAAGAATAATAAGACTTTGTGAAAATTTGAAATTATTCTATGAATAATTTTTCAATAATTTAATTGAACTGGAATGAAAAAAGTTGACTATTTATCAAAATGATTCGCCTTACCTAAAACAAAGACCTCGTGCAATGTTTAAATTTGGAATTGTGCCAAGTGCGCTTCGAAAACAGATTGCAAAGTTGCAACGTTGCATTGGTCCGTGCCATGTTTTTCTAGATAGGTGTTTAAATAATATCGCGGATAATTAACGACATATTTTTTCGAAAATAATCAGAAACAATCCTTGGATGATTCCACGTCTGTAAGTAGTCAAGCGCCCATCAACATACCCGCTGAGTGCCTGCAAAGTAAAGTTTGTTTCTAAAGGAAAAATGCGATTACCTCAAAACATATGTGTCCTAGGATAAACGCTAGAGTTTTCCTGTTAGTTTAAATAAACTCCCATTACCCCTAATTTTTTTCTAATTTTAGTTTCAGTAGATTCAGAAATAGGGCAGAAGGGGACAAATTTTCGCAGTCAATTTTTGACGATATCTCTGAAAATATGATGCCTAAAATTAAAACAAGTATAGTTTTGAGTTCGGTGTTACGATATCTTTCGAAAGATACCCCATATGATATGCATAAAAAAAACCAAATAAATAATTAGCCTCTAAAAGTTTTCCTAAAACTATTTCTAAATGGCTAACAATTTATAAATATGTGGTTCAATAGCCTTTATAAATCTGTCAAGTTTTCGAGAAAAACGGCTGTGACAGACGGACACACGAGTTTTCTTATAATGGTTCTGATTTCACTTTTTAAGTACGGAACCCTAAAACTTAAGCGATTTTGACTGAAAATTTGAGCAATAAAACTGTTAAAAGTTTCTTCAATATTTTAAGAGAAATTTAAATCGATCATGTATAACAGAAAAATCTGAACCTTAAAAGGAAAGATTTTGGGGAGAATTTCTAAAATGAAAGTTGATGTGAATCTATAACAGAATGGAGATGTCGTAAGCCTTTTTTGGTAATATGAGATATGAATAATGCTTTAAATTCCAACCTAAATTAATATTAATAATGCAAATGTAATAGTATTCTTTTAAATGAAATTTTAAAAAATACACAGAACAACAAATTAAAATGAATTAAACAGGGTTCAAGAGATTGTTTCTGATCCTCATGTTTTTACTATGTCATGTATGTCACCTTTATTATTATACACTTTAAATTTCTGCTCGGATCAGGTTGGGTTCGTGTAAAATCGAATTAAACTGCCTGAAGCAATATTTTAATCCGCATTTGTTGAAAATACCGTAGTTGGCAATATCGTTTATTTTGACGCCAGTAGACAGTGAAATATTAAAGTTTTGACATCTTCCTTTAAAAAAACTATACGCGATTCAACGACTATTTTACAGTATTTATAGAAATTGTAATGAAGTACTAGGTATCTTAACATCATACTCAAAATTAGTGGCGACTGATCAAACTTTACGACAGTTAAAGACCAAACAGCAAGATAAAAAGTTCATATATATATATATATATATATATGATTATTTATGTAAATATATTCATGTATATATATATATATATATATATATAAATTTATATTTATGTGTATATATAAATATACGGAGGAATTGTATATCATTCTTTGTTGAAAGTCGGATAATAAACGCTCATGTAATCGGATATAGAGTTTCGTTATAGAGCTTCGTGATTGCCAGTTAATTAACGGCGATATTTCTTTCCTGGCAATATATCTTGTATTTCTTTCCTTATTTTTTTTCCTAACATAATAATATTACAGGAACAAATGTTTTTCGAAAAATTACATAGCTTAATAATTCTTAATAATATCATTAAAAATGTAATTATCATACTAATCTTAACTGCTATAGATTAAAATGATATGCTGTAAAAAAAAAAATAAAAAAAGGACTCACATTAGAGTATAAGTATGAAGAATTCATACGTCTTCCATTTCTAAATTAACGTTTTGACTTTAAATAATTAATTTTAAATGCACTCATATGTATAATAACTATAATAGTTTTATTTTCAAATGTGTAATTTTTTAACAAAGCTTACCGATAAAAGATATTTACTTTAAAAAAAATGAAAGAATTTTTGCTTCATTGCTTAAATATTTAAAAAAGACTCTGTACACGTCTAAACTCGATTATAGTTCAAATAAACATTTTCATTTTTTAGAGAATAATTGTTGTTGATATATTGTAAATTATTCAGCATTATTTTAGGAATTCCGTTTTAAGAAACTCACGTATAGACAACTACATTTTTAGGAAAACATAGCATATTAGCAGTAACAATTTACGAGGGATATATAATAAAATTTATTCTAGAAGATTAAGATACATATACTCTGTACTTTTGAAAATACAGAACATATGATATATTGTAAATTATTCAGCATTATTTTAGGAATTATGTTTTAAGAAACACATGTACAGACAACTACATTTTAAAGAAAATATAGCATATTAGGCGGTACGCAGCAACAATTTACGAGGGATATAATAAAATTTAGTTTAGAATATTAAGATACATATACTCCGTACTTTTGAAAATACAGAACATATGAAATGTTTTAACGAAGATAAATGCTCAAAATTCTGCTTTAATATTTTCTAAGCATTTTTTCTTTCTCTGTGTAAACTAAACCTCCATTAACACTTTTTTCTTTGAATCGGGATTTACAAAGCAATCCTTCAGAGAAAATCCTTCGTGCTCTGTTTAATTATCAGGGGAGAAATGCAGACAAACTGAAAGAGCTGAGCTTCTGGTGAGATTGTGGGACACTTAAAAGAGGGTTTCTTTTCATTTCTTGGATAAGATTGCGTGAGAGAGACTAATTGTAAGAACTAGACATTTTCCACTATTCAAGCTTAAGTTATGAGTAAAAAATATCTTTTTAGGTAGTAGAGAAAGGGGAAAAAATCATGCACAAACACAAAGATTAAGATGAATGTCTGGCTGTTTTACATTGCAAAAAGAAGCTATGTGTAACTTTTAAAATTATCTTTCATTTAATATTGTTTCTGAGTCTTTATAAAAAATGTTAAAATGCTAAGAGTTTTGTTTTTGGTCTACAGTTTCGTTGTGAAGCTTAAAGCACTCCATATTATGTCAAAAACATTTACATCTCTATAAGTACTTTATTCGAGATATAAATGTATATTATAAGACAAGTTTGCATTCTAAAATGTAGCTTGTTAGATTGAAGAATAAATTAGTCATAAAGTAACAAAACATTAAAAAATAAAATTATTATTTATCTATAAGTGTTATTGTTTTTTTGTAATCCATGTCTCACAGAGTTTTAGAGAATGAAAAGGTTTTTAGGGAAAATTATTTCAGAACTGAATAAATATTAAAATTTAAAGTGGAAAGTATGGAATTATGTATATTTATTACTGGATATTTTAACATTTTTCTGAAAACAACAGTTTTTTAACAACATTTTCACCATTTTTAACATTTTATATTGTAAGACAAGTTTGCATTCCAAAATGTAGCGTGTTAGATTGAGGAATAAATTAATCATAAAGTAACAAAACATTAAAAAATAAAATTATTATCAATCTACAAGTGTTATTATATTTTTTGCAGTCCATGTGTCAAATAGTTTCAGAGAATGAAAATGTTTTTAGGGACAGTTATTTTACAACTGATTAAATATTAAAATTTAAAGCTGAAGGTATGGAATTATTTACATTCATTACTTGACTTTTCAACCTTTATTTTGTTTTATATAAGTTAACTCTTTCGCTTCCTGAAGAAATAACTTTATAGAGCAGGTATCAGCTTGTGAAAATATTAAAAGCGAAGGAGTTAAACAAAGAAAATGAAATAATTTAGGAATTAAGATTGCAGAAATATTTT
This sequence comes from Maratus michaelseni, assembly GCA_963931845.1. Lineage (NCBI taxonomy): Eukaryota > Metazoa > Arthropoda > Arachnida > Araneae > Salticidae > Maratus > Maratus michaelseni. Next base: position 142,606,916 of record OZ007586.1, read on the forward strand.
TAATAGGATTCAAATTAGAATGTGTTGGATTTTTTTTCACAGCCTTATCAATAACACTGGTCAACAACATTTTTGCTACTGGAGACAATATAGGTGTTCTAGACTAATTTGAGTCTGCTAATTCCAACTCTGAACTCCAAATTTCTCTATCACATCAGGATCTCGAGTTATAGAAACTACCAATGTTTAAATTTGACATTATAAGACTGTTTAACACAAATGAAACTTGAGCCATTACATTTGTTTCAGAGCAAATTTGAAATCTAGATATGTTATTTTAGATTTTTTTTTTTTGAAAATCCGGATATCTTTGTCGCGCAGAACTAACTGTCTCAGAGGTGATTTTTCGGTTCACGACATACCATGGAAACAGAAAAAAGACATTCATTTTCTTTTGCCTCCTAACCATTCTGTTAGCCCTGTATTGTACACAGTACAGCATATATGTGGTGGCCACCATTTAAACTGAGCTCCAACTTCCACACGAAAGTAATGATGGTAATCAGTTTTCACTTTTGAAGCAGCAGGATGACAATAACTTTACATCCTGACATGATAGAGCAGTTTGGAGTTCCGATTTCGAATCAGCACACTCAAATTATTCTAGAATACCTTCATTTCTCAAAGTAGCTGACAGAAGAATTTTATCTCTTATTTGTACAAAGATTTCGGATAACGTATTACTTACAAAGGGATTCGACACCAGAAGAAATATTAAGCGCGCAATACACATATATCTAAAAGACACAGTGCACAGTATATATAGATTTGTCTCATTTTATTTTTGTTGGGTGACTTAAGGAAGTATGAGGTGCCATTAAAACAGTGAAACTTTTTAAAAATGAAATTCGAACTCCAAGATGTATGTTTTAATGGTAGTTTCTGAATTATTTTCATTTTACATCTTATTAAAGTTTACCACAGAGTCAAAAAGAAGCTGACATTTTATGCGTTATTCAAGAAGACCATTTTTCAAAACAGTTTGTGTACCATCCCTCTAAGCAGTTTGACCGTATTTTTCTGTGTCTCAAAGACAACATAAATAGGCTGTAGCCAAAAATATTTTTAACAGAATTACATTGTAAGATATATGTATAATAAAGAGATAAGAAGTATATTTTAGAAACAAAATGTGAAAGAAAAAGTAAATAAACATGAGTTTGATGAGCATTTTTATTAAAATGCAGGAAAGCCCTCAAACGTTCAGAGGGATGAAAAACACATGTTTATGTTAAATGGCAACTTGCAATAGTTTTCAATGTGTTATTGGTTATATTACGTCATTTTCTAAAATGAAAACATATAAATAAAATGATTTCTTTCTACAATTGTATTAGTTTACTTACTTCCCCACAGGATATCTATATGCGTAACATATAAATGTGCATCGAAGTAAAAGTAGTTTGTATTTTACACAAAAAATAAAATAAGAAAATATATTCTAGCATAAATCAAATATAGCATACTCTGTAACATACCAACAATGACAAATTATTCCATATATTTACATATTGAACTTGTTTTTAACGTTTTTATCAAGAACCGAGAGTTTGGTGGTGATCATAACATCCAAGTTTAAGCAATTAAAAATAATAATAATTTACTTAACATACCGAGTGAATAGAAGTGCAAAATGTGATTGAAAATGATTATATTAAATTTCAACTTGAGGCTCAAAAGCAGAACTAATTTCCAAATCTCACGTAATTAAAAAGCAAATTTCTGTCAATATCAAGTTGGCTGTAGTAGCCACTACACTAATTGAAAAACCGAGCGAGCGAAGCTCTTATTCGTCCACTCCGTATATTTGATAAAAAGCGCACTTAACTGGCAAAACTTATTTTGAGTATTTGAAAGTAAAGGTGTTTTCAAAAACAAAATTATATATATAAAAATTACGATAACTTTTTATTTTATTGGTTATAATATTTTAAGGGTACAAATGGTACATTGACATATTTTTTTAATATATTTAAATGAATATTTAGAGTGTTTTATTGTCCGTCTATAAATATATTTGTCCCTTATTTTCAAAATTTTCTCGGTCCCCATATCATAGTGAACACGAACTTTTAATTTTTCTGTAATAACTCTAAAATTCAAAAATTTCTCCACGCGTCACCAGAAACTTTAATCATACTGAGTATTGATAAACAGGAGTAAACATTGAAATGTTTTTTCGGAAAGTTGAAGTAATAGGAATTTGTTTTAAAAAAATGATATTTTTTTTTTTAATTAGAAAAGGTTTTTGAAAAAATACTTTGCATTTCACCAACTTTGCCAAGCTTTTACAATTATTTTTTTTTTCAAAACTTCAAAGCTTTAAATAATTTTTTTAATTTTTAATTGCATTTTTTTTTATTTTACCTAAATATTTTTTTATTTTATCAGATATGTACACAACTAGTAAAAATAGCAAGTTTAAAACTGTTCATTTCTTCACCCTGTGGGGAAATAAAAATACTAATTTTGAAGCATTATTATAGAGACTATGTTAAATCAAAGACAGAACCTCATAGATAAATAAAAAAAGTTTTAAGGGTTTCCGGGGGACAAAATTATCAAAAAAATGCTTTCTTAAATTTCTCTGTAATAAAATACTACAAAGATAAGGGGTTCCGAGACACATTTTAAAAACATTTTTATTTATTGAATTTCCATTTAGAGTTTTTTTTTGTGGTGGTTAACCATATAATTTGTAAACAAAATCAAATCATAAAACTTCTCATAAAGTTTTTAAAATTTTTAAAATTTTTAATTTTTAAAAAACTGGGGTTAATTTAAAATTTATATATCTCGAAATATTATTCGTCAGATTTCAAAGTAAACAGAAATGTATAAGTTTTAGTTATGATTGAGCATTTTTTTAAATATTAATTAAAAAAAATTAAATATTTGAAGTAAAATTTAAAAAATATATTATATAACTTCTATTTAAAAAATCGTATTTTCAAAAGTAATTTTTTTTCAATTTTGCTGAGTCATAAATACAGTAAAATATTTTTTTTAAATTGGTCTAAGTTTGAACCATTTATCTTTAACGGTTCTTGACTTATATAACCATTTATTGATGGCACATCATGCAGAAAAACGCAAAAACATTTCCATAACAACCACTACTTACTTCACAGCTAGATTTTGAAAACGATAAAACTAATATATCCTATTCTAATTAAGATAGACACCACATGATTTAAACGTCGTTTTATGCAGAAAAAAAACAGAGAATTTGTAATACAATAAAACATTTTTCAAAGATTTGAAGATTTTTGTGTCCTGGACCCTATTAAATATAGAAAACGGCGTATTTATACGATGATTACATCTGTAGATGTAACCATGTTTGTGTTGTACTAACAGTTCTACTATGCCCGTAACTGAAGATTTCTTTCCATTTTGAAATAATGTGGCATGTTTGGAAGGATATATCTAAACTTCCTTGCAAGATATATGTATGAATTTTTTTACAGAGTTCTTATGTTATGTTATTAACAAATTGGCTTCAGGATTTTTAATTTCATTTAAAATTGTTTAAAATAGTTTTTTGCAGTAAAAATCGCCCTCAAAAATTCTCTTTTTCCACTTTGAAATTTGTTATAAATTTTATAAGTAACTTTTGTTTTATAAATCCTTAATACAAATTAACAAGGAACTTTTTTTTACACACAATAGCGAAAAAAGTAATGAAATAGGACAACTGATGATGAGTTATAACAAAAATTAAATAAGTTTAAAATTTATAATTTCAAAATTTCAAAGTTTAATTTTCTTTATCTGAAAAGTAATTTTTATAGAGAGATACATTGCAGAAAATTATTCTTTAAAATATGCCTATAAATAAATAAAATAAAATTTTCACCCACAGACTCCCTTGAACATAGATTTTGAGAGCATAAAAAATCATTTTTGTGTTACACAAAGATAAATAATAGATTTTTTGAATAATACAACAATGTTTCTTCATTTGTCCTACACACTAATACAATCCAATTCGCCTTATACGAGCTAAATTATTTAAGAATTTTCACGCTTTCTAAGAGCTTCAGAAGCAAGATCTCGGCTAATGCGAGCAAAACATCTATTTGTTTCAATGTGATTTTTGGTGAAAATTAAGGTAGAATTAAAAATAAATCCCTTTTTAATCTCAACACTGTTCTTTCATTTAAACTACTTAAGGATTTTCACGATTTCTCACGAGTTAAAGAAGCAGGATCACGGCTAATGCGATCAAAACAAGTATTTGTTTCAATGTGATTTTCAGTGAAAATTAGTATAGAATTAAATAAATTCCTTTTTTAACGAACACTGTTCTCTTTCAGCGATAATATTTCTACATTAAAACTGTCTAACAAAATGTAATAATTTATCAGTTTTACCAGACACTAATCCAAGAAAATTCAAAACGATTTCTGGATCTTTTGAAAGTATGGAATAAAGAAAACTAAGCCTTGGAATTAAGGAGCATACAAAAAAGTTATTTATTTAAATCTGGACCCTGGAACATATTAACTAGCCGTTTCATATGTCTTACTACACTGTTAAAATGAAAAGAATATGTGCAATCAATAACTGGAAAATTGAAGTGATTATTCCAATATTTTCCGGAAAATAGGAAGTGATAAGTTGCATTAATGTACTTCGTTCATATCCTTTGGAATAACTATTTATTAAATCAATTAATAGTAATAATAAAATTAATTGTGTGTATGTTTTTAAGACTTTTATTATCTTCACTTGTATTATGAGTAATGGTTAATAAGAGGTATTTTATACTTATCTTACTTTTCGTATAAACAAAATTCGACTATATATATGTCTAGATAAATTATTTATGTAAAATATGAATGCACACATAGAATAAAATAGGGGACTAAATGTGGTAGGTTAAAGAGAAAATTATAAATTATATCTCTTAATATTCCACCTTTCCCTATAAATGTTTATATCACAAAATTTTATTGTAAAAAAGTCTTTGTTTATTATCAGTTAGTTAATTTGAAGGTGTACAAAATGGCGAAGATAAATAATTTATTTTTTGCTACATATTATGGAAAGTATGTTTTTTTAACGAAGCACTTACAAAACATGGGTTATTGTTAGCGTAGATCATATTTGGGCACATTGTAATAATGAGTAAGGCGATTCGAGTAACATATTTTCCGACATAAACTATTGCTGATATATATATATATGCGATATATATTATATATCTACAATAATCTATTCAAGGTACTGATAATCATGATTGCAATTTGCTCCATTTTTGTATAGAGCAGTTTTTTTTTCTAGTACATATTTAGACTGACATTCATAAATTGAAATAAGTACATGCAAAAGTAATATTGATGAAACAAAATAGCATACCGTATTTAGGCTAGTCCAAGCAAAATAAAACTCCAATAGATCTAAACTACGTTAGATTAAAAATACTTTATCATATCATGTTTATTTTCTAAATTTTAATATGTACAGAATATGTTTTTTCTAGTTACTCACTAGTGACGTAGAAAGATCACACTATCCATGTTTAACTGTTTTTTATTTATTAAAATAGTTAGAAATGATATTGTTTAGAAGAACAAATTGCACAAAAATAAAAATATACGATTTTTTAAAAATGGGCGAATAGCTAAAAAGAGACTTTTGTGTGCTAATTCCTCAGCAGAAGAAAAGCTGACTAATAAAAAACGAGGTAGTAACAGCACATTTTTAGTCTAAAACTATCATATCACTATTATTTACAACATCAGTAATATTCAAACATTCCATTTTACACAATAAAATTTTATTGCGAAACTGTCTTGAATTATTCAGTAGGTTAAAGTGGATGTATTTTCCAAAAACAAAAAAACATATATAAAAATCGTGATAACGGTTTAGAGAGAACATTTATAAAATGTTAGACATTCAGAAAATGTAAGAAAAAAATGCTTTTTATGAATCCAAAATGTCTCATGAACTCCTAAGAAATGAGACGATTTTCAGGATTTGGAACATGCTTAGTTGCATCCATGAAGGTCTAATACTTTCAATTGTTTTGAAAAAATAATTTAGAAAATCTGCAAAAAGTAAAATGTACTCCAAAACTACGTAATCTATTTCAACTTTATATAATTATGCGCATTTTTGCGTTATAGTTAAGTAAAGAAAATTCACAATCTTTGGAATAATTATAGTTTCGTATACGATTGATTATAGTTTTTGTTAATTTTATAATGTAGTTAGGAAAATCAGAATTTTCTACACATGCACTATGTAATCGCTTGTATGACTGAACCATGTGCGCAAAAAAATAATCAAAGTTAACAGTGTCTTCAGATGATGCACAACAATTAAAAAGAGCGTAAATGAGTATAAAAATGGTCTAGAATTTTATATTAGTTAAAAAAGTTCTTAGTAAAATCTGGAATAAATAAACAAGAAAGAAAAATCATGCGTCAAGCATACATTATGTAACACTTTCCAACAAATTCAGAATACTGTAACAAATCTTTACCGTTTAATAAGGTGCAAGATGATATCAAAATAAACAACTTGGAAAAAGCGTAAAACATTTGAAGACACAATTTAGGCAATTAACATCTATAGTCGGAAAATAATTCAAATTATTTTGTGAATCTCTGTATATGTTCTATGTGTATATATACTACATATTATACTAAAATTTAGTTCAAATAGGAAAAGATTAACACAGTTGGAAATACCCTTTCAGCAATTTCCGCCATTAAACGGTAATGTGTTCGAATTATTTTGTACAGCCCTGTATATAAATAATTTATACACACCAAGTAATATGCAAAAAAATTGTTACATTTAAAAATGAATGCCACAACTGCAAACGCACTTCCAGCAATTATCGCTCATACACTGTACAGTAATGGAATACTTTCATGTGTCCCTGTATATGAACGATAAATGCTATGTGCACCCTATTCAAAAGTAAGCATCTTGTTATGCACCTCAGTGATATATATTAATTTCAATATATTGGAAATAGTATAACATTATTAAAATGCACTGCAAACGATTTTTACCCATAGACCATAATGTAATGAAATACTTTTGAGTGTCCCTGTAAATGAACTATGGATGCTACACACTTAATTTTTAATACCGAACATGCTATAGTAAATCTTAATAACATATGTCAGTTAAATGGCATTCCGACTACGTGGGTTAGAGATCAAGCAGTGAGACAGACGGTTAGACAAATCAAAATCATAAACACTTTTCAACTATGTTGGAAAGTTTTAAAAATGACTAACAAAAATAATATATTGCAAATATAAGCCAAAACGTGTGTAATGCTGACCCCCTATTGACGGTGTAAACACCTCACAAAGAATGTTTGCTTTTAGTGCAATTTTTTTTAACTTCAATTTTTTCACCATTGAATAAGGACAAACATGTTCTTTCAATTGCAATTTGTTTGAAAACTGTATCTCATGTGATCAATTTATGGCGTTTTTATGAATTTTAAAAATATTTTTCAAGCAGGATTTTCTTAAATATATAATAATATTCAAACATTTCATTTTACACTATAAAATTGTATGGCGAAACAGTCTTGAATTAATCAGTAGTTTAAAGTGAAGGTATATCGCGTGCAGTCCGATTACTAAAGATTAACACGTTCGCAGTTAAAATAATATGGATAGTTTGGCATTTGTTTCCGGTTAATATTCCCTAACGAAATTAAAACTTCTCGAATAAATAAATGAATGCTACACATTTAATTTTTAATACCGAACATTCCATAGTAAATTTCAATAACATATATCAGTTGCATAGCATTCCGACTATATTTATGTGAGTTAGACATCGGACAGACAGACAGACGGCCAGACAAACCGAATTCATAAACCCTTTTCAACTATGTTAGAAAGTTTTAAAAATGACTAATAAAAGTAATATATTGCAAATATAAACCAAAACATGTCCGTGAGTAACTCTGAGTAAAAATGACTAACACTGAATAATATATTGCAATACACAATACATTACAATACATTTTATTTATGCGGAATTGTGTTTCTGTTTAGGATGCTAATATGGCTGAAAGTTAGAAGAAGAATTAAAGAAATTGGAAAGTGTGTGATTCAAGAAAATCGGACGGGGGGGGGGGGGGCTTGTATCTTAAATTGGACCAAAATTCTTTAAGAGAACTTGATTGTGGAACTCATGGGAAAAACTTTGGAGGGTGATAGAACAAATCTAAACAAGCTATTTTCGCAAGTGGCAAACCGCTAGATTGCGCTGTAATTAACACACAAAAGCTCTGGTTTTTTTACAAACATTGCTCTTTCTACCGTGTATTGCAACAATGATGACTGGTTTAATTAATCAGTAAAAGGTTGACCAGCATTTCATGCTTGGTATGCGGTTGAGAGTACCCTGAAAGTCCTAATTGCGTAGTAAACAGGAATTCTGTTATGAACATGCATTGTATGGTGTTTTGAGTTTGTCTAGGCGAGTTTTATCACCCCGTAACGATTTGCTCAGGCGTTTCGAATCACCCTGTATATAGTAGAACCAAATACAAAAATGTACTTGTTGTATAACTTCAAAGATGTTTGTCTTTTAATAATATGGACGAGAGAGACACTGAAAGTTGTTGAAGAAATATTCAAAAATTTCTAACAGTGTCTAACAATGGTCTCTAACGGTGAAATTTTGAAATATTTTATTTCTTTTCTCTAAAAAAATGTCTTTGAAAAATTGTATGATGCAAATTGCTAGTCGATACGATAATTTCTTCCATTTTTATATAGATTTTTAAAACTTAAACTTAGAACTTTTTGCCCACTCTCTATTTAAAGCATCACATCTGCTTTTCTAAACCATTTTACCCTATAAATATAAAAAATAAATAAAAATTATAATGATTTTTTTACGAAACGCAGGAATACTTTAACGAAAATATTTTGCTCAACGATGAAACAAACTTTTATTTAAATAATTAAAAAAACATTTTACTTTGCACACCTTATCTTTTGTTGATAATTGAATGCAAGTAGGGTTATCGGGATTTATAAAGCAAGAAATATTCAACAACACACAAAAAAGATAAAAGAGTTTCACATAAAAAATAAAAGTTACCTTTAAACTCTGTACAAAATTCATACTTAAAAATGAATATAATAGCAGAAGATAACGTGAGAGCTTTATTTTATGTATCACGTTATGTAACACGAAAGTTAATAACTCAATTTATTTTTTTCAAAAAGATCTATAGGAATTTATTAATAAAAATCATCATCGACTCCGATAATGAATCATTATATCGTCAATTTATTAATCCAATATTTTTGTGTGGCCCTGTAAATTAATTATAATTACTACGTACAGTATTTTGTATAGTAAACATGCTATAGCGAGTATCCTAAATGTATATGAGTTACGTAATGATTGAAGTAATGTAACATCATCATAACATATTTTAAACCACACTTTTTGATGATAGACCATAATGTATCCATATTCTTTTGATTGTCCCGAAAAACGAACTATAAATGCTACATACTTCTTTTTCAATAGGAAACATACCTTAATTAACCTCAAATATATACATCAGTTGCTGGAAATCGAAATATAATTGCGATAATTAAACCATGGATAGACGTATTGACATACGGGCAGGCAGACGGACAGACAGACAAGTAAGCCGAAGTAATAAAGACTTTCCAACTAAGTTGGAAGTGTTAAAAATAATTTAATATTTGTGTCACAAAATGTTTTTGTCATGAAGCGAATAAAATAAAGAAAAGGGGAAAACATCCTTAAATAATGTATTTCCAACATCATATCTCTTTTCGAAATCTTTTACCATCTAAAGTTTCCAAGGAATTTGAATAAATAATGAATTTTTACGAATCGCAAGAATATTTAAAAATTAAATATGTTGCTTAACGTTAAACCAAATGTGCTTTTAAATAATTTAAAAATAAAATTATTTACATATCTACCAGTTGTTGATAATCAAATGCAAGTGGAGTTATGGTAACATATAAAGCAAAAAAAATATTCAACAAAATTCTACACAAAAATTATAAAAGCTCTTCAGATATGTAATCAAAATAAACTTGATTCTTTATACTAGATTCATCTTTAAACACGAACGAAATATCAGAACTTTAATGTATCATGTTGTATAACGAGGAACTTAATAATTCAATTTGTTTTTCAAAGTGATCGACAAAAATCTCTCATTAAAATGTTCTTTGACACTTGTAATGCTTTATTACATCGTCAATTTACTAATGAAATTATTTTTGTTTGAAATAAATATGGTAATCACACCATTTTGTATGGGAAACAAAGTGTATTGTGTATAAATTAGTGCTCCCAACGCGATATGTATTTCAATTATACGTTTAACCGATGTACTTATATACGTATAATGCGTCAGTTTGAAGTACGTATACCATAAACGATACGTTTTAACGTATCCGGATACATATAAGCGTATATCCTTTAAACGTATAATTCAAGTATACATGTACCGGGTGATTATAATTAAAGTTACGATTTCAAAAATCGATAATTTTAAAACTACTGGTCAGAATGACTTGATATTTTAGCAGAACAATCGTGAGGCAATGGAATTTTGTTTGTCGAAGGAAAAAAAAAGTTTCAAAATGTGCCCATAGATGGCGCTGTCTGTGTTCACATTGTCTGAAGATATGCAAATTACTAATACGTGACATGCGCACCGCAGACATAGCAACCATAAAAATGCAGAGCAGCAGCTCTTTGCCTGAATGCTTCATCATGACTCTGACTATGAAGGATCGCGCTCTGCTCTTGAAGCTTTTTTATCAGAACGATGACTGTGCACTTACAGCTATTAGGAAGTTTCGGACATTAAAATCCATAAAAAAGGTCCAATAACAACAAATGGTCTGCAAAAAATGATTGCTGAATTCGAAGAGACCGGTTCATTTGACGTTAAACGGGGTAGAGGAAGGAAACCAGTTTCAGCTGCGGCAGTGGAAGATGTGGCTACAGCATTACAGGAACATACTGACAGTGATGCTGGAATCAGCAGTGCAAGGGGGATTGGCCGAATGCTGGATATGCCGAACAGCACGGTGCGTAAAGTCATACGGAACGTCTTACGCTGTTATCCGTACAAGATAACTCATGTGCAGGAGTTGCTACCTGCTGACCTGGAAGCACGTCAATCTTTTGCACTACAATTTCTTGCCCGGATGGAAGTGGACAACGGATGGCCATGGAACATTCTGTGGTCTGACGAAGCCCACTTTCATTTGCAAGGTTCTGTAAATACGCAAAATTGCAGGATATGGGCGACCGAGAATCCGTCCCATCTACAGCCATTACCTCTTCAGTCTGAAAAGGTCACTGTGTGGTGCGGAATAACGGCAGCGTTTATCGTCGGTCCATTTTTCTTCGAGGAGATCACACCTGCGGGTCCCGTTACCTGCACAGTTACTGGCAAGCGGTATGAAGCACTTTTGCGTAACCATGTTCTTCCGGCACTTCAACAGCGTCAGTGTGTGGATCGCATAATATTCATGCAAGATGGCGCTCCTCCGCACATTGCTACTACTGTGAAGCAGCTACTGAGTGATAATTTCGGAGATGATAGGATCATAAGCCGCCATTTTCCAACAACGTGGCCGCCACGTTCCCCCGACTTAAACCCGTGTGATTTCTGGCTTTGGGGGTACCTGAAGAATGTTGTTTATAGCGGGCGGGTTCAGAATCTAGCCGACTTGAAGGCAAGCATCACACAACACACCCATTGCATTAGTACAGATACCCTCCGATCTGTTGTGGAGCATGCCGTTTTGCGCTTCCAATTAGTAGCGGAACAAGGCGGAGGGCATATTGAGCAACTTATGCCTTAATAATCAGTAAGGTGTTTATTCCATGAAGCTCTTTTTTTTTTCTTTTTTTGTCATTATCGCTGTCGTCGCTGTAAACACGTAGTCTTGTCTTTTCGCTAATAAATTTTTAGTAAATCTCTGAACTCTATTTTTTTCTTTTTGGCAACATCATTCCTAACGGGCGGTGGTCACAAAAAAGGACACCCAATTTTAATTCTAAAACTGACAAATGACACCAAGAATATTTAATTAAAATTTTCCTTTCATTAAGAACCAGAAAATAAGCAAGTTTCTTTTTACTAATGGATTCGTTTGTAAATTCCGGTGTCAGTCTATTATTTCATCATTTTGCAAACAAATTTACACCGCGCCGGAAAGAGTTCAAGAATACATTTTTGGTCTTTCCCCTGACATTACCCTGACAACGCCATCTATCGGCACAATTTGGAACTTTTTTTTTTCCTTCGCCAAACAAAATTCCATTTCCTCACGATTGTTCTGCTAAAATATCAAGTCATTCTGACCAGTAGTTTTAAAATTATCGATTTTTGAAATCGTAACTTTAATTATAATCACCCGGTATATCAAGTACATGTATTTACATTTAATACTAATGGAATTCATCAGTCTTACGTCACTGAACGGAGAACAAGCTGGAAATCGGTGGAGTTACTGTGCATAATAACGTTTCATACATAAGATCTTGTTATTTTCCCTTATAAATATTTCAATTAATATATGCTATTTCTAATTTTCATTGAATTAAGCAATAAAATATTATATAAATTTGTTGGAACAGATTAAATTGTTTTATATTTCTTTTTTCAATATTTTTTCACGCAATGTACGAAAACTGTTTAAACGTTTATATGTTTACTCGCTGGGGTAAGTTGCGTTTATTCGCTGTATCATATATACTGTTTCGTATAATTCGTTTAACCACCTTGGCCGTACTATACGTATCCAATATCTGTACCCCTTATAATACGTATTAGAGGTATATTCGTATACATGTTTAATAGTGAGCACTAGCATAAATATTGTATATCAATTTCATTTAGATTTTTGTTGTTTAACTTCATTAAAATGTTCGTCAAAGTTTTAGTCCATAAACCTTAATGTATCCGAATTCTTTTGAATATTTTGTAAGTGAATTATAAAGTCTTCACATTTCAATTTCGGTATAGATCATGCCATAGTAAATCTCAGTAACATATAGGAATTACGTTTAAATTAAACTGTGTTTACGAGAGTCAGAGCACAGAAAGCCGAACAGACAGTGACACAGAACGGAAGTAATAAACACTTTTCAACTATGTTGGAAAGGGTAATTATTTAGTTGTTGTGTCAGAAGATTTCTTGTCATCAAGCAATTAAAAAGGAAAAATAATGAGACCATCCTCAAATTAAATATTTGGAACATCAAATTTGCTTTTCTAAATTAGTTTACCATATAATTATAAGGAACTATGATTCCACGAAACGGAAGAATACTTTAACTGAAATATTTTGCTTAACGACGAACAAAATTTTTATTTAAATAATTTAAAAACATTTTTCTTTGCATACCTATCAATTCTTGATAATTGAAAACAAGTGGGGTTATTGCAATTTATAAAGCAAGAAATACTCAACAACTTTCTACACAGAAAAAAAAAAAAAAAAAGATAAAAGCTTTTTCAGATAAGAAATCAAATATAACTTGATACTCTTTACCAGATTTATCTTTAAAAACGAATATAATAGCAGACGATAACATGAGAGCTTTATTTTATGTATCATATTATATAACGAGGAACTTAATAATTCAATTTATTTCTTTCAAAGTGATCGACAAAATCTGTCATTAAAAATGTTCTTTGAGTCCCGTAATGCATCATTATATCGTCAATTTATTTTGAGAGCTTCATGAAACGAAAATACTAGGTCTATCATTTTCATAAAAAAAATCTAGATGTTGCTTCCTTTTCCACCCAAAATAATGGAAGACAAAACTGATCATAAGTATAACATAGTTAAGAAAAGATAATGGACAAGGTAATGGATGAAAATTTGCCTTGTTTTTCAATATAATATCATGCATTATGCATGCATATGCTTCAAAAATGTATCGTTGGCAGTTTCCCATTAAATAATTCATAGATCTGCACACATTAAGTAGTATTGTGATTTGAATGGGAGCTTTTGAGGTATATTATTTTGAGGTTGATCTTTAATTTTAATTTTTAATTATTGAACTAGATCAGATATTTAATCTTTGCAAATGTTGCATAAATATTTTTGTGCAATTGCTTTTTGATAGATTTTTTTAAATAATTAAAAAAGCTCTTGAAATTGAGATTTAAAATTTATTCATTTTTTTACTTTATCGATAACTACGACTGTTTTGACATGTATTTTGGTTTTGTTTTACAAGCTTCATGAAAAAATAAATACTACGGATGACATTTTCATGAATAAAATTCTAGATCAGTCTTCCTTTTCTAAAATAATGGAGCAAAACTGGGCATAAATATAACATAATTTCGAAAATAAGAAGGTAGTGGCTTTTGATGCTACTTATTTTTCAATACAATATCATATATTAAGTAGGCATGTGCTTTAAACAATTAGTAATGTACTTTAACATTATGTAAATCCTAGATCACATCTTAAGTAGTATTGCAATTTGAATGGGAAAAATATATTGATTTTAGTGTGATCTTTCATTTTAACTTTGAATTAATAAAACAAATCAACATTTAATATTTCGGGATAATGTTTAATGCTGCATAAAAATTTTAATGCAATTGATCTTCCATAGGTTTTTATAAAGTAAATCATAGATCTGCACATATTAAGTAGCATTGCAATTTGAATGGAAAAAATATATTGATTTTAGTGTGATCTTTCATTTTAATTTTTAATTAATAAAACAAATAAAACATTTAATGTTTTAGGATAACGTTTAATTCTGCTTAATTTTTTTTATGCAATTGATCTTCGATAGGTTTTTATAAATAAATGTAAAAGTGTGAATGTTGTAAATAATAAAAATTTAGTTTTTTATCTACGATCATCCTTAATGTCATTTCTTAACATAATAATTATCTGTACTACCTGTTAAAACAGACATTAATTTATTTTATAACACATCAAAGAGAAGTGCCCATGTACAAAAGCTTCAAAAAACACTTTCAAATTACATTAAAACTAGTCAATATGTATAAAAGTTTAAAAAATATTTTCAACTCTTATTCTCGAGGCAGCTTCAGTTACTGATGTTTCTTTTTCGCTAGTCAATCTGTTGAAAACTCCCTCATTTTCCTAGTCCTAATAACATATGGCGCCATCTATTATAAATTTTTACGTGCATCATATACTGAAAAGAAACACAACATCAGTAACTGAAGATGCCTCGGCAGCAAAATATGATTTTTTTTTTTTTACTTTTAAAAATATTGACTAGTTTTAGTGTAATTTGAAAGAGTTTTTTGAAGCTTTTGGACATGTGCAATGCTCTTTGATGTGTTTTAAAATAAATTAATGTCTGTAGCAGATGTTATTATTTTTATTTAATCATTGTTTTCGTTACAAATATCACCAATAATTTGCTCTGTTCCAGTTCAAACTGTTTGAATGGGAAAAAGAGCAGATAATCTTTTAACCTTCACCTTGTTCAACCGTTGAAATACCAAAGATTAGTTTCCATTTTGAAATTGCACCGTTATTTTGCAATGCAATAATGGTTGAGCAGTGTAACTCTTTGAGACAGTGCAGCGCCATCCGCTGGCGATATTTCAAACTAAATCAAGGAATCTTATTAAAGGTGTTATGGATATAGCTATCTTTTATAACAAAAAAAAACTGATTACAACTAGAGCTTAGTTAATAAAAGATAATGAATATAGTCATGGAAGAAAAATCCCCTTATTTTTCAATACATTAACTATGCACATGCTTCAACATTTTATTGTTGGCATTTTCCCGTTAAGTAAATCATAGATCCCATTAAGAAGCATTGTGATCTGAATGGGGTAAAGTAAATAGTTTTTTTGTGGTTGGTGATTTATTTTAATTTTTAATTAATTAAAAAAATTAATCATTCTTTTGCTTTGGGTAAATGCTACATAAAACTTTTATGTAATTAGTATTCGAATGATTTTTATAATTAAGTGTAAATAAGATTTATAATTTAAAAAATATTTGTTTTTATTTTTGTTATTTTATAGCCAGTTATCAGTGTTGGGATATATGGTGGTTTTGGTTTAGAAACTTAATGGAACGAAAACACTACAACTATCATTTTCATAAAACATATCTGTATGTTATTTGCTTTTTCACCAAAAATATTGAGAATAAAAGTGATGATAAATATAATATACATAAAGAAATAATAATGTACCTTGTAATGGATGACAATCTCTCTCGGTTTTCTATACAGTATACATTATGCATACATATGCGTCAAAAATTTATTCTTGGCAGATTCCCATTTTCCTTTAGAAATTCTCTTTTAATATTCCATGTTGAAGCGTGAAAACTGTAGCCATATCCCACGTATAAAACATTAAATAAATCCGATAATTGCACATATTTATTAGTACCGTAATTTCCAGCCTATAATCCGCAGATCAAACAATTCTGTTTCAACCCAGAAAGTTCATTTAATAATTGAAGTAAGATTTTTATAGTAATCTAGCAAGTTACATTTTATAAAATAAAATTTCTGGGTCGAAAGAGAGTTGTTTGATCCGCGGATTATAGGCCGGAAATTACTGTACTTCGATATGAATTGGGAAAAGTTTTTTTTGTAGGTTGGGTGATCACACACAAACACACATTAATTTTAATTTTTTAATTAATGAAACAAATCAAGCATTTAATATTTTAGGTAAATGTTGCATAAAAATTTTAAAACAATAGATTTTTATTAATAAATGTAAAAATGGGAAAAATTAAAGATAAAAATTTTATTATTTATTATTTAATCGCTAATAACTGCTGTTGTGATACATATATTATTTTGTTTTGGAATGTTTATGGTCATGCCAGCTAAACAATCAATGACGTAAAATATAAAGTGGATTTCGAATCATTATGAGAGATTGAGGCAATACAATATAAAGTTGATTCCGAATCATTGTGAGTGATCGAGCCATGGTGGTGGCAAAAATCTTCATATTCACGATTATTGACTCCCACCCTAAATCACTAGCCTTCGTTCATGAATTTTTAAAATCTACAATGTAAAAAATAATTTCTATGTACACTAAAATAACGCTTGGACAGATAAAGCTGTGGTTATAAAAAAAGTGTCCACTAATATTTAAACGATTATTTGCTTTCATATGAGTGTGAGTGCAACGCTTATAAGCGAAATTAGTAGGTTTTCGACCGTATAATGAAAATTATGAGAGAGGGCGAAAAAAGGGTCACTAACAAAAGTGAAGACCGTTATTGATATAGCGTGAATTCATCTCTTAGATGCACAAACAACTTTATTTTAAGACCTGAAACGCACGATTTTTATAACCATTTTAATTACATGTCCATCAAATATCAAGATTGTGACTCAAAGGCATATGTTTAGCATAACGCAGCAACCAAATTTCAATAATATTAATGTAAAGTTTGACCTTTAAAAAAAAATTGATACCGGGATAATTTTTTAAGGAGCCCGTAAAAGGAATAAACCATGAGGTTTTGCATTTCAAGTCCGATATAAAACACACATGAATTAATGCAATCAGAGCAGCATAAAAGGTTCGAGACCGATATAGACTTAAAGGCTCATTTCTCCTTCAGAAGGTATTGAAGTGACACGAACAGCCGTCAAAGATATTTTGAGATTCAAGTAAGATGATCAAGAGGAGAATAATCGAAGTCTTACATAGAATTAAGGATCTTAGTGTGTTTACTTCTGTTATGTTATTCGAGAAAAATTAGGATAAACCGGAAAATGCGATGCTTCTTTTCTTGACAGTTACTAACAATTAAGATGATACTTGGCTCAGTACAATGTATTTAGATAAAACAACCTTTTAGACACCAGAAGTTGTAAACTAATTGCAAACTAGTTTCTTTAGCATTCAGCGTACCGTCATCAGTGTAATATATTCATAAACAAGAAACTAACAAATATTCCATTGCAAAACATTGCGGGGAGATGAACCACAACTTTGAGTTAACTTTCTTCAACCAGTCTATATATATAAAATATATAAAAAATATCCTTGATTGTGACTTCGCTGTTCCAACGTTGTCAGGTTGTTGTAAATATTATATAAAAAGCGGCTTTCCTTAATTTCTATTAACATTTTCCCCCATTAACAGTTCCTTTCCCTGTATTCCTATTGGGTGTTCTATGCAATTTTCTGTAATTATATTCGTCGAAGATATATTCTTCAAATCCGCTTCTCTTCCGTATATATATATCGGCAAAATTCCGTCTTTCTGCGCACTGATTATTGTACACTAAATGCTACCGAAACAAATCTGAAAAGTTCTGGTGCTTAAAAAGTTGTTTTATTTACCTACACTTCTTTTTCCAGGTTTTTAAAGAAATCACTATTTCGCAAAAGCAAGGAACTTTATACAAGAAAATATTCTTTTCTGTGCAACTTGAGAATACCACAACGTCAAAATTCACTCCATCACTAGGTCTATCAATTTTTGTTGCAGCAAGTATGTGTATATTAAAATATGAAATAAATAGACGTGCTTGAAAAACAGATTCAATAGCATTCTACAGGAATCAAAACGGTAGTGTTACCCTGATAAAGAAACCTATCGGCAAACTTGTAATTGGCTAAATTTACAAAATATCATGGATCATACCGAAAAATGTTTAGTAAAAATTAATACTATGTCTCGTTATTTCTGATTGACGATGAGAAACATAAACTAGTCTTTTCATGCCAGTAGGATTGTGAATGAACTGTACGAACTCTATGTAAACAGAAATTTTAAACCTGTTCTAATACCGCTATGAACTTGTTCCAGAGCTCTTGTGTGACTCTTCTACTGATATGCACAATCAAAGCCAATCTTCTCAACGTTATTGTCGTCTCAGCTAAATTGGATTTATATACATTAGCTTGATGGGATCCCAACTAATAGCTCCGTATGACAGAATAGTCAAAACTTAAATATTTGTTAAATTAACTTGGAGCAAAAACTTACTCATCGCAAATTAGGGAGGAGACCGCAAACATTACGTACTTTTTACCAGTGGCGCAGCCAGAATTCGGTTCTAGGGGGGGTTTTGAGTTTTTGATAAAGGTGGTCGTCGGTTATCTGAATCACCGGTTAATGGAATCAGTCTTTAAAATGAATGAAATCATAATGCTTTTCTCCGCAGTTACGTTGGTCATGATTCGTTTAAACAGTGTTTACAATATTAGCGTTATAAACTATAAAATGCATCAATGAAATAACACAAAACTAGGTTAGATTTATAAAGTGTAAAAACTATCAGGGGCAAACTTTAAGATGGAAGAGCACAGTACAGCAAATATCTTTTACATAGAAAATAAAAGTTGCAATCCATTTGTTCAATCAAAAATACACAAGGTTTCATTACAAGAGAATCACGAATTCTTATTTCTAACTTTAATAATAATGAAACAATTTTAACAAAATTTTCAATAGACTTACTTACCTTGCTTTTTTCCAAATGTATCAACTCTATTAGGTAATCGATGTTTTGGAATGTAGTTGATATTAAACACGGTATTGTAGACTAAATTATTGTGCCCTTTCAGTACTTTACATGACATCGAATTTCGCATTACGTAATATAAATCTGATGAAAATTTCGTTAAAATATATTTATTATTGTTAAAGTTCTCTAAAAATATCCGAGTTTGAATTGAAGTCGTATCTGTACTAATATTATAAAACAGCAACGTTTATTCTTTTTGCAGGGGTTGATTCTGGAACTATACAGAACGGATTTTAAATATTAATAGGTCATATCCGAGTTTTATTCGCGTTACAAAGGGTTCCACACAAAATATCAGAACTGTTCAAAGACAATATACTCACATACCTAAAACAGTACCACATGCTATAATTTTAATTTTATTGGTATTGGACTGAAAAGCAATGAATATATTTCCCTCTGAAACAAAGACCTTGTGCAAAGTTTAAACTTGGCAGAGAACCAATCACGCTTTGGAAGAAGTCGTTGAGTTTCACACGAAGAGTTACTTGTCAATCATATTTGACGTAATAGTAGACAATTTTAAAGCATTTAAAAAAGTATACTGAACAAAGCGAAACTTTCCGATTCATTTTCAAAAATGAAAGCATATGCAGGCATGATAATTCAAGTGATTTGTTATCGAAAAGTTTTTTCATTATAAATCAATTATATATTCAATTATAAGCGATTGTTGTCTCAAAATTACTGACTTTTAATGTCTTGGAATTATTCTATGAATTATTTTTCAATATTTGCCTTCATTAATCGAATTCAGTTGGAATAAAACATGTTAACTATCACTATAATTCGTCTTACCTAAAGCAAAATTCTTGTACAAAGTTTAATCTTAGCATTGTGCCAAGCGCGCTTCAAAAGGAGGTCGCAAAGTAGCAACATTGTTTTGATCAATGCCGTTGTTTTCTAGATGGGTTTTTAATTATTATCTCAGCTAATTACAGACACATTTTTTTCGAAAATCATTACCAACAATCCTTAGATGATTCTGCGTCGATAACCCTCAACTCCACCGCTGAGCGCCAGAAAAATAAGACACATAAGTGCTCTTATAACAGTTACATTTTTGCTTTTTAAGTATGGAACCTTAATAATGGTATCAAATTCTGATAACCATCTCCTCTCTAACATAGGCTATATTTTAGATAACAATTTCCAAACAATTTTTTCTGTACAACAATTTCCAAAAGGGTGCAAGAACAAAAAACATTCTAAAATTGCGGTTTCTACAATGTTGTTGGTTCTAGAAATTTGAAATTTGGTATAGCAGTTACTTTTAAAAATGTAAATGCTCACTAAAAATGGTTTCTAAAAAGTTCGAAATTTAAAAAGGGGAAAGGAGCAGGAAACGTTCTAAATTACAATTTATTTGTAGAGTAAGGGCTAGAAATATGAAATTTGGCATGGTTGTTATTTTAGAGACTTAAATGCTAGCCTAGAACAGTTTGCAGGGGTCAGCTAGTTTAATTTTAATGACATGCAGGTAGCATTTGTTAAAATTTAATAAGTGTAAATCAATGTATAAATAATTTATTGCTGCTCACTTTAAATTAATGCATGATTAGCGTAAAATTGTGTGTAACTATAGATAGTATTTTTCTAAGGACACAAAAATGGGAGAAAAAGGAAAACATAATTTAAGCTTCGATTTTTCAGAAATGTCCTTCCTCCGAGCACCGGAGCGCAATGTTTATGGGCTCCGGTAATGTCTGACCAATATTTAAACATTGACTAAAAACAAAGAAATATCGGAGCCGAGCTCTGGTAAGCTCCGGCGCAAATTAAGCACTGCTCACAGGCATGTATCTATAAGTCGATGAAATTACAATCAGTGCTTCTTTCGTCCAAGGGACAGGATGCAGTGCCTCCCCGAGAGCAAGACGTCGTTGCTACATTACCAACAAATTAAATATAGTCTTTAAATTTGTGTACAGACCCCCTACGAAACAAATGATTCGAAAGAAACACTGATTTCGAAAATCTGTTCAATCACAATAAAAAAATAGCTTTTTATAACTTTAAAGTACTTTTGTTTTAATTCTTACTTTTGCAAAGATTTTTTCCTGGGTGCGCACATAGCTTCGTCTTAGATATAACTGAGAGCAAAAAACGCAAAAAAAGTTTTGAAACTGAGAGAGACTTACAAAGTTTGTTTTATTTTTTACCTGGAATTCGATGGTCTGTTATTGTTTCGAACATGAACAATTAAGAAACGGCCCACTGTACTATATAACTCAAAGTGTCAGTGTGGCAGTATATGACCCTTCTTTTACTATAAGACGTCTCGATAAAGTGACGCAGTCCAAATAACCAGTTTTGACCTAACCGATGCATGTAACATGCGCTTTCACAGTTTTAAGTAGATTTTTCGCCGTTTAATGGAATCACATTGTTGGATAGAATTTGATTTAACAAACCGTCAGATTCCGCAAAGGGCGGAAAGGCCAAAAAATTTAATTTTAACTTTAGATTTGATTCATATAAGCAGCAATTATAGTAATTTTTTTAGCTTTGGGAGGTGTTTTAACCCCCAAACACCCCCCTTGGCTGCGCCACTGTTGTTAAATTAACTTGGAGCAAAAACTTACTCATCGCAAATTAGGGAGGAGACCGCAAACATTACGTACTTTTTACGTGTGCCTACCACTTAAAACGTCTAGTGCACATATACTTCTTTTAAGTGTCTTTCAGGCATTCTTTATTTAATCCTTTATGCTTCAAATTATGAATTTAAAAATATGTATTCTCAAAACTCTTCCTATTATGTTAGAAAAGCAGATTAGAAGATTTATGCAATAATTATATAAATTAAAAAAACAATTCGTCCATTAGAGCTAATAAAATCCATAAGTACTTTTAAGTACCGTCGTGGCAATACAGTTAGAAATATTTCACAAGTTTGAAAATAAAGGCACTGTACAACATTTCATTGCACTTTTCCAATAACATTTATAAAAAGAAACAAGTATCTATTCTTGATGGAAAATATGAAAGGAATATTTCTTTTCATTTAAACGTAAAATCCTACTTCCGACCAACTAAAGTTTCAAAAGCAATTAATAATTACACGGGCCTTCAAAATAATAATTTAAATGTATTTTCTGCTCCATTTCAGGTGTTTCTAAAATGTTTCGATGCGCTGAGTAAAAACTTGTTTATCACATACGTTATTTTTGACAAAGTGAGGATAAATAGGAGGTGAGGAGGAATCTCTGCGTGAGGAGTGAGGAGGGATCTCTGCTTGACCCACAGATCCAAATAGTGGAACAATATTTCAACACCAAAATTTGGTACAAACTACTACACAATTTTTAACAGTATATCATGTAATTTTTAAAATGCGATTCTAAATATTGGCGCAGTCCTCGACCAGACTTTTTAACTCATATATCGCATCTGTTTGAAGATAGAGCAATTGGAATTTGCATTCTGGGTAAATAAGGCATACCATTATGAATGAAATAAAGAATTAATGAAATTTTTTATAGAAAATTCGCATTGAGAATTTTTTCTTCGTATTGAGAGTTATAGATATATATATGTATGCCACTCTTCGAAAAACAGGATTGTCGCAAAAACTAAACAAGGAACTTTGGTGCAAAAAGCTTTATTCTGCGGCTTTTAAATTAGCAGTTCACTGTCATTCGAATTTTCTATTCGTACACAGTTAAAAATTATGTTGGTGGTTTGAAGCAATTTTTGGTACTGCAGTAGATGCAACCAAAAGATGGTGAAATCTTGTTCCAACATTTGAAGCGATGCGATGGTTCAGCAGGAGCTCCAAATGTTGAAACGATGTTTCATAATCTTATGGTTGCAGCTACGGTAGCACCCAAAAGTTGGTTCAAAGCAACACAAAATATTTAACAGTGTACATATTTCTTCCAATGAAAACGCTATTCTTGAGAAACAGAACGTTTGTTAGACTAATTTATAAATATTTTATAAATTACTAATTTTTATAATAAAATAATAAAATATATTACATAGATAAAATTTCTCAAGAAAAATTAAAATATTTTGCATAAAATTCATTCAATTATCATTTTTAACCAAACGCATGCAATCGAAACCTGTGTTTGTAATAAAATCGTATGAAGAATTGACATTACTATTTACGTAATTACATATTTATTACGTAATCACATATTTAAATGTCATCTGCTTAAAATAAGGGCGCATTTCCCTGTATTTGAAATAAAAAGAACGTACTTGTCTGAGAAAAAATAGCATTAACATAAACTTAGATTTTTAAGCAGTTTCTGAAAGTGTAATTTAATTTTCTGGGTGATATATTCTTCGAATTTTCGAAATTACTCTCTGTAAAAATAAATTTGAAACGCTCGGTTGTTTTGTTGGAGAAAGAGAACTCAAGCGTTATGAGAAGCGAATAGAAAATTCACAGTTCTCAGTTTTTTATGTGAACAATATTTAAAGACTACTTGTTTAAATGTCTGTTATAAAAAAAAGTCCATAAAAATTAACAATAAAATTAAAACGGTTCTCATTAAGTCTGCAATAAAGTGTTTTTCATTTATACATTATTTTCAAATAAATTAATGTCTCTTTTATTTAAGTTTTGCATTTACTATTGTTTTATGGAATAAGTTAAAAATAATTTTCCCATAAAAGTGATTCCAAATACACTATTTTTTTATTCTGAAAAAATGTACTATTTGTCATTGCGTACAAAATGCATTATGTACTCTAAATGTACTTTTAATCATTCAACACATTATTATAACAAAGTATAGTTCCACAATCTGAAATTAAAATTACGATAGTCAAATTTAAAAATATGTTATATGTTTTTTAATGATAAATCCAGTCGATGTGACACGACAAATTGTCACAGGTATGACAGTGAGAAGAGTGACCAGCATAGGTATGACTTCATTCGTCAAATTACTGTTCTCAATGTACCATAATTTTATGTGAAGATATTTTAACTAAATTTTCAACACTTACCTTGCTTCAAGTGAAATGCAATGAAATAACGAACAGCGCTGGAAGTGCAAAATAATTCAATCAGTGGGTCCGTATGTAATGTCATAAGCATTCTGAAATATGTGTAACGACTCCTTCGGTGGCGTCAGCTTGAAGAGACGCCATACCATAAATTTAGCAACAAAGCAATATATTTATTTAAATATTTAATAGGGAGATAAGCAGTTCAATGAGTAAGCGAACTAGATAACTTTAACTGAACTCAATAAGGAAACTATGAGTTTAAAATCTTTTCTCAACCTTCTAGATTGCAAAGTACATAACTCAGTTCACCAGTCATTAAGAGTATATTTTACTACAATCACAATTTTATTTAATGCTAAATTAAACTATGAGTAATCTCCATGAGTTTAAATGCTTATTCCAAGTACAAATGAATCTTAACTCCTTACAAAAACTCACAATATTGCAGCAGAACGAAGTTTAAATTTCTGATTGAAAAATAATCCACTACAGATCTGTAATATAAAACGGAGCGCTAACTTTCTATACGAAAAGATTGAATCCAACAGTCCGCGTATGGATATGATTTTAACATAAATGTTTGTTCAATTGGTTTCTCTCTAAAGGAAAACAATGGCAAAACATTTATTTCTCCCATTGGCGTAAAATGTGAAAAATTGTTAAAGGCAGCAGAAGCACTAGGTCGCCAGCTAAGCCGCCAGCTGAGAAATCAAGCTCAAAATTGTGCAATGCGGTTTCAGGAGACGAAGCAGACCACCGAGTCAGTCCTCCGTCCTATATTAGAGATCTGTGCTCCTCTAAAATAAAAAAAAAACCTCTATGTGTAGTGAAGTAACACAATGGAACTAGTTGCCCGTTACTGATCAATACGGTGAGATATGTTTGAATTCAGAATTCTCTTGCTAAATCTTTACTAAATGTAATGAACAGACAACCATTTATATACCACAACATAACTTTACAAAATACCAGTGACAACCAAATTTCGTAGATAATTTGTACTTAATGAAAGTTAAAGAAAGACAGAAAAAACTTCTCATTCACACACGGCAACGCAAAACTCACAAAACCCATTAAGCCACTGCAGTATCCCAATCAAACGTAATTAGTTATAGTATTACAATGCCATTGACTTAGTTCGAACAGTCGAAAATTATTGTTTTAGTATTCTACGCAAGCAAACACATTTTTAGACTATAAAAAAATCAAGGATGTCGCCATGAAAACCCAATTGCTGCACCACAATGAAACCTCAACTGCAATGACAGTTGACTGTTAATGAAGGTATGAACTCTTCAAGAAAGGTTTTGTATGAAATTTCTTTGATGAAATCTGTTAATGCTTTCAATTATTATTATATTGTAGCAACCCAATTTTCACTATACGCCAAACTTGGTATATGCTTACAGTAATCTTTTTTCCGATGTGATTACAACAAAAATGAATACTTAGTATTGAAATTAAACACTAAGAGAGATTTTTCTTCAATAATTTGGATTTAAAAAAAATTATGAACATTCAGCTGCATCTTCCAAACATATTGAAAATTTTCGTATATGGAAACATTTTAAAATATAGCGGGAAAGTTATCAGTTATTTGTTATCTAATTTGTTAACTCTCAAAAATATTTTCGTCAAAAAACATAAAAAAAATAAGTGAGGAAGTTGATGAAAGACTCCTGTGATTGGAAGAGATTTTTCTGCTATTCGAAATGATTTTCCTCTTTTCACTGGTGAATACTAATTTTCAGTAAAATTTTGAGTTTAGGTTTAGGAATTTTTCGTGGGGGATAAAGGACATACGTATAAATTCCGTTTCTACAGGATGAGCACCCCTGTGATTTGATGAAAATGCGGACTGAAGAATTTCAGGAAATTGTTACGTTAGATCAGATAATAGTCTGTATTTTGGAAGGAAATGGGCAAAACAAAGCGAAAATTTTCGTGTTTTAACAAAATATAATCAGCGAAAAATTCGTTTAATACGAGAATATTTTTGAGCGTGAATACATTATCTGGGAAACGAAGCGCTAAAAGCTCTTGTACAGTAGTAAATTTTAACTCTGTTCTGCGTGATCATGTCATAAACTCTATGCTAATTAAATACATAACAGACATATACTCAGTAGTTGCAGAAATGTCGAAGGATAATACAGGGTGTGCCAAAAGTCTTCGTACAACTTCAAAAAATTATTTTAAAAAATATTAGGTCTACAACAAAAATAATTACAACAGTATATAGAGTAACTTAAAAAGTTTTTTCTACTACCTTAGTATACTTGTACATGAGATCCTTTCGTTGCACGAAGAATATCAAGTCGATATTCCAATTCCATCCACGTGCGTTTCAGCATGCTAACATCAACAGTAGTTACAACTGTTTGATGAAATCTGAACAAAAGTTAATAGTCTCATGGAACTGAAACAAAAAATTCAAACAGCAGTAGCTACTGTTGATGTTAGCATGAAAAACGTTTGTGGATTGAATTGGAATATCGTCTTGATATTCTTCGTGCTACGAAAGGATCTCATGTTGAAGTTTACTAAGGCAGTAGAAAAAAACTTTTAAGTTACTCTATGCACTGTTGTAATTATTTTTGTTGTAGGCCTATTATTTTTGTTGTAATAAATTTTTGAAGTTGTACGGAAACTTTTGGGACACCCTGTATAATGAATCAAATTGTATCTTTTTCACTTTCCAAGCAGATGGTGTAAGGAAAGTGTTGAAATCATGATTTGCGTGTGTGTGTGTGACGGAACACTACAATTTATAAATGGTTCTTCCGTTTGACCACATATTTGGCGAATATCTTATAAACCACTGTTGCAAGAACTGTATGGTTTTTTGTGTAAATAGGCCAACGGATTAGGTATTTAATCTATTTTTAGACTATTATAAAACTATTTTACAATAGCTTTTATAGGGAAAACATCAAGGACATGTGACAGAGAATGAGATACACTGTTAATTATTTGCAGCAAACTGTCCAGTCATTTGAGCGTTTTCAGAGAAAACGGTTACATAACCGTAATTTACCTCTATTCTGAGCATAATATGGACAATAATATGGTCAGAATAGAGTTAAATTATGATTATGTTAACGTTTTCTCAAAAAACGGTCAAATGACTGTATAGTTTGCTGCAAATCTTTAACAGTGTAGAAATATTACAGCGAAGTAACCGAGAAAGAGTAGGACAGAGCTATCCTGTATAGTTTGAAAATGAGAGGTTAAGCGTATTAGACAGATCACTCCACACTCCACAATGTCCAATGGCTTCACTCCAGACTTTATTATACTAGAAAGGACAGGCAGCACGAATAAAGTGCAATCAGATTCCGAATAGTTAAGAATGTTTAAATAGTTTTAACAGCATCAAGCAATAGAACAAACGAAAAAATATGTATTAGTGTTTTAAGAATAAGAAGATATTTTTTATTAAAAAAATGTAAAGATAGTAGTAAAAACTTTGTGGCGCTTAAAGCAATATGATAAGAAACTTAAACCACAGCGAATATCGTAAAATCAACATTAATTAAAATTGAAAATGTATAATGAATGAAATCGGAATGCAAATCCAATGCACTTAGATATTTCTATTAGCACCACACAATTTTTCAATTTTTGCTTTCGCTTCCAGAAGTTTCGATAAACAATTTATATTGTTCTTTTTATATTACTAACAAATTCCTTTAAAAATCGTTTTTTTTTTTTTATTTTATCTTCTAATTTTCAATATTGTAAAAAATTGTGTTGTATATTGTAATTATTATTCAGTTAACATCGACTATTTGAAAGCAACATTTAAAGCATCGTTTTTATTATTTTTAGAATAATAGCCCTAAATTTATGAATATATTTCCACCTAAAGAAGGATTTAAATTCTAGACCAGGGTTCGAGCTCGAACGCGATACCCGCAATTTTTCTAAAAATCCCAATTAAACAAAATTCACTCCCGTGGTTTCCAAGCACAATATGTCTAACAGTCACGAAAATAATAAAAGTTGCGAAAAAAATGAATTTCATCAGTCGGTTACAAAAATCATGAAAAAAATCTCCGCGTTTATATTCAACTGTCTGAAAGTCCAAAGAAAATCTCAAATTTCAGCAATTTCAACCAGTCCAAACTATTGCGAAACGTTTTTTTTTACTATCTAACGAGCAATAAAAAATGTCGTTCTCTATTAAATTTCAGAATTCGCACTGAAAATACTTGAAGGGATTGAAATTCCTACGTTTTTTCTTAATGCGAACACTGTCATGGGCCGTTGGATTACAAGACTAAAGCTCAACAGACCACACATAAACCATAACATTTTCCATAGCGTTTCCATAGCGTTAGCCCAGATACAGTCTTGAACATATCACTGTATCTAGGACTTTCATAAAATTGTTTTTAAAGCTATAATCATTATTTAATAAAAATAATTATATTAATTTTTTATTAAGTTCTGATATTTTATTTAAATATAAAAGATTGTCGGTTTTATAGCTATGAAAAGTTTTACTCTTCTAGAACTAAAAACGACTTGAAATGAGCTTTTTCAAATCACAATTTATTAATACAAACTACTTCGGAAAGTGTTTTCATCATACAAGTTTCTATCTTGGAGACAATCGTTAAGTAAAATGTACCGAGCGTTTTCCTTCCGAAATACTGCAGTAAAAAATAAGTACAATGATGCTTTTAAACGGCAAAACATTCACACTTAAATATTTGTTCCGACAAATCCGCTTCTGGAGCGATAGTATGTAAAAATTTGTAAAGTCAAATTTTGACAACAATGAATACTTTACGTGGAAGGTGAGTCGTAGGAGATGTGTGAAGAATAAATACTTTATTTTTGGAGTTACTAATTTATAAACAGAGCCATTCTACACACATATATATATATATTTTAATTAGGGAATTTAAAAAAAAAACGTTTTATCTAATTCGTTGAAAATGCATTTAATTTCTTCAAAATGTTATGGAAAAAAAATAATCATTTAAGATATTTTAAAATTTAATTTAGCAGGAAAATTATTTAAAAAAAAACGATGGCCTGTTATTTCATTTTTTATCTCTCTAAGCGTTTTGTCCGTATTTTTCCGTTTCTAAAAAACAGCTTAAATCATCTTTAGACAAAAATATTTTAATAGAATTGTGTTTTAAGATATATGTAAAATAAAGAGATATGAAGTGTATTTTTAGAAACAATCAGGGGAAGAAATTTTAAATTAATATTAGTTTTACAAACAATTTTATAAAAATTCAGGAAAGCCCTCAGACGCTCAGAGGGTTTTGATCACGTATCGTATGTTAATTACTTATTCATCGTATGTCAATTGTATGCTAACTATTGGGTTGTTCGGAAAGTTCCCTTCACTTGGGAAAACCAATTCGTACCGGAAAATTCTGCTCGTCAATTATTAGACATTATATATCGGAATTAATGTCTAATAATTAAATGACAGAATTTTCCAGTACGAACCAACTTTCCCAAACAGAAACAACTTTCCGAACAACAAAACACATTTAATTCTTATTTTAAATCTTGTAGCTTGGCAATAGAAAAGCATCGTAAAAAACAACAATGCTTTTACATAAATAGAACCGTAAAAATCTTTCATTGAATATCTGTTCTTTTCAGAAATATGTTTGAAAACTTTTCCGATCAAATTTAAATTTAGACAGTTACGAAAACTGGTTGAAAGTGTTGCGTACTAAGCGAGTTATTAAAATTTCCCTGCCATTAAAACTGCAGGACATTATAGTAATTTTAATATTTTTTAAAATACATTTTAAAAACAAACTAAAAAAATCCAAAAATGCACATATTGATTGAGATAATAGTAAAATACACAATCCAAGGTGAAATATTCTAACACAATGTATCTTTTAACCAACCTTTAACTTTAGTTTTATAAACATTTTTATAAAAATTCAGGAAAGCCCTCAGACGCTCAGAGGGTTTTGATCACGTATCGTATGTTAATTACTTATTCATCGTATGTCAATTGTATACTAACTATTGGGTTGTTCGAAAAGTTCCTTTCACTTGAGAAAACCAATTCATACCGGAAAATTCTGCCCGTCAATTATTAGGCATTATATATCGGAATTAATGTCTAATAATTAAATGACAGAATTTTCCAGTACGAACCAACTTCCCCAAACGGAAAAAACTTTCCGAACAACAAAATACATTTAATTCTTATTTTAAATCTTGTAGCTTGCCAATAGAAAAGCATCGTAAAAAACAGCTATGCTTTTTCATAAATAGAACCGTAAAAATCATTCATTGAATATCTGATCTTTTCAGAAATATGTTTGAAAACTTTTCCAAATTTTCTGATCAAATTTAAATTTAGACAGTTACGAAAACTGGTTGAAAGGGTTGCGTACTAAGCAAGTTATTAAAATTTCCCTGCCATTAAAACTGCAGGACATTATAGTAATTTTAATATTTTTTTAAAATACATTTTAAAAACAAACTAAAAAAATCCAAAAATGCACATATTGATTGAGATAATAGTAAAATACACAATCCAAGGTGAAATATTCTAACACAATGTATCTTTTAACCAACCTTTAACTTTAGTTTTATAAACATTTTTTTAAAAATTCAGGAAAGCCCTCAGACGCTCAGAGGGTTTTGATCACGTATCGTATGTTAATTACTTATTCATCGTATGTCAATTGTATACTAACTATTGGGTTGTTCGAAAAGTTCCTTTCACTTGAGAAAACCAATTCATACCGGAAAATTCTGCCCGTCAATTATTAGGCATTATATATCGGAATTAATGTCTAATAATTAAATGACAGAATTTTCCAGTACGAACCAACTTCCCCAAACGGAAAAAACTTTCCGAACAACAAAATACATTTAATTCTTATTTTAAATCTTGTAGCTTGCCAATAGAAAAGCATCGTAAAAAACAGCTATGCTTTTTCATAAATAGAACCGTAAAAATCATTCATTGAATATCTGATCTTTTCAGAAATATGTTTGAAAACTTTTCCAAATTTTCTGATCAAATTTAAATTTAGACAGTTACGAAAACTGGTTGAAAGGGTTGCGTACAAAGCGAGTTATTAAAATTTCCCTGCCATTAAAACTGCAGGACATTATAGTAATTTTAATATTTTTTTAATACATTTTAAAAACAAACTAAAAAATCCAAAAATGGACATATTGATTGAGATAATAGTAAAATACAGAATCCAGGGCGAAATATTCTAACACAATGTATATTTTAACCAAGTGAAATTAACTTGATGTTAATTTAAGTTCATATCTGGTTTATATTATAATACGAATCTGTCTTTTCGTTGACAGGTTTCGGTTTAACGCCAAAGTACCTTACGGGTAATCTGATCCTAGGGTTAATTTTCCGTAGTGAGATCCACAGCCAAGTGACGTACTTGTGCAAATATGATTTGGCGCAAGAGTGTCCTTTAAAAGCTTTAATGGTTTTCACATTCATTTTAAAGGATATTGCAACAATGTGATAACGCTTAAATTTGGGCCAAATTACGGAAAATTAATCGAATGTAAAAACAAATGAAACAAATAACTTCTTTCTCTTTGATTTGTTCTGAAGAAGCATTTGACAATTCAGGGGACCTCTGCAATAACAAGGAAAGTGAAAAATAGAGTTTCAGCGACAAAGCTCTTATATTTACTTTAAACGTTTAAATTTAGAATATAACTTATTTTATATATTCCTATTAATAAGAGTCTTCTAACATCTTTTCTTTGCTTATGATCATAAAATTTATATTTCCTTATATGCTGAGTAATATATTACATAATTATGAAAATTGAACTACAAGGAAAAAGCACTTTCCTTGTTATTGCAGAGAGTGCATCTCACTTGTGGTAACTCTGACACTAATTACTTTACGTCATCATAAAAAGAAAGTGCCCATTGTTGGGTTAAATATTTATCATACTTGAAAATTATTAAAAAAAATCCTAAAGAACCCCATTTTTCAAAGAAATTTCATTTGAAAGTACATTCTTCCCCTATTCAATACTATCAATTTTTTAATTGTGCGATATTTCAAAGTAATGTATGAACGATAAAAGCAAAAGCTGTAGCGCAGTTCATTGACATTGTTATTATAATATCGGAAAGCTGTGATAATTTTTTAAAAATTTTCTAATATTCTGTGAGCAACACATTTCCAATGACGACGGAAAAATCCGTTGGGAATTAGCTAGAGTGAACAGTTGTTTTTTCCGTTCTTCTTGCGGTCATTTAAAGTGTATTATGGCTTTATTTTTCATATCTCAAACCGGAAGTGTGTATTTAACACATTCGCATCCGGGAAGAATTCTCGTTTTTATTCAAAAAACATCATTGACTTAGGACATTACTTCTACCTTTCAGAAAATAAATTTATATCATATTGCCCATATTTGTTTTTAGATTGTAAGATATTTTATAATATATCTGTATATTGAATTATATTAACTGAGGCATTTACATGAGAAAACTATCTAGGAAACAATTTACGAAATACTTTCAGAAGATGGAGGAGCTTCTATTGTTTTAAATCCCAGATTTCGCGAAAACATAGTTATGTGAATGTCTTAACTAACCTAATTCGCTGTTTAAGACTGTTCGTCAGTGAAATTCCCGATTCTCCTCGCGAATGTCATGGGCGTAAGATGCATTCGCATATTTACAATATATCTTAAGGAAATTAATATTTTTAACTTCTGTTTTCTGTGTACACTTATTAAAAAATGTCTTTCATTTTCTGCGTAGTCAAATTTTTTGTAAAATATATACTTGATTTTTGTGAAGTGTTAAAATGTTATTCAGTTTCGCTAAGATTTTAACATATAAAATTATAAATTAATCACAGATTTTAGAAATATTTTGTTAACTAAAGAAAGAAGAGACATCCTCTAAGAACAGTACAAAGAAAACAGGAGCTAAAAATATTAATTTATTGAGAAGATATTTTAAATATACGAATGCATCCTACGCCCATAGGTTTAACATTGGCGAGGGGGATCTGGAAGCTTACTGATGAATAACTTTAAGGGCATAATACCAGTTTGACCTGAAATTTAAGCCTTTTACGGGATATATATTTCATATATATAATATATAAGAAAGGACATATAAGAAATGTCAAGTGTTTATAAATCCATTTACACTAATTTAATATAAATAGGAAAATAGGAATTAACATAGGAAAGGTTTATTTTTGTTTAATTGGTAAATTAAATAAGGACAACTTGACAGCTAATGGCCGTTACAGTTTTTTAAAAAGGTTACGATGGACAGTTAAAATCATAGTAAACTAGACCAAGGACAATGCAACAAAAGAATTAGTTTTCTTAGTCCAAAGGCTAGTGAAATGCGTAACCGTTTTAAAAAATATGATTTTTTAAAGAAATGGCTTCTAATCAAAGTAAAATGTAAGTTTTCAACCACAAATTTTGTTACTTAAATTTATACAGAATTGCGAGATACCAATTTTTCGAAAAAATCCGACATTATGCACCAGACAAATATGCGACAATTAATTTTCAAAAAGTGCTAATTTATTATTTTTTTAAATTGACGGGTTTTAGCTATTCACTGATTTTAAAAATGCAAGTCTGAAATGAAAAGTTTAAAATTTTAGTTACTGTTTAATCTATATGGCAGTAAACAGTTCTATTGTTTTAAAGCCCTGACATCACAAAAACATACTGATGTCAATGTCAGGGGACATAGTACAGAACTCTTCCTTTTTTTAAACTCCCTTACTTCTATTGCTCCAAAATGACTTTTTACTTTCGATATCAATTTCTAAATAAAAAATATATTTTCGTTTGTATAAAGAATACTAAAAAGCCTAAATACTAAATACTATAAAGAAAAAAAACTATTTTTTTAGAAATTTCAATCAGGTCTAAGTGGTCTTATCCCACCTAGAATGAAAAGAACTTTTCATATTGAGATTACAAAAGGTGCATCAAAAACAATTTTAACAAATTGAGCTAAATATTTTCGGGAATATAAACATTAAATGCATATTGTTAACACGGGATTTTCAGTAACAGTCAGTTACAAAAATATTATGGTTATATATACATAAAAACAAACGCCATCAATTTGTGTGATATATTGCGTGTGTAATCAATTATCTGTTTAAATATCTGAAAATATCCTGAAATTTTACAGATATTTTTTGCAAACTAATATACAAAAAATATATGAAAAATAATCGAATCGATAATTTTAATGGATCTAAATATGAAAGTTTTTATATTTTATTGATTAGATTGTATATTATTACATTCTTGATACTTCATATAGTAGATTTATTTAAAAACATAAAGCAAACTATCATTATTTTTGTCATGAGAATGTTTTTGGTAGGTATTGAATATTGCATTTTTCCCTTAAAATTCTGAAAATTGAATAGAAATTGCGTTATAATAATTTAATTAACAAAAAAGTTTTCTTTTTATAAATTAAGTTATATGAAAAAATCATGATTCTTCATTGTTTGTTTTATGTAAAATACTCGGACAAGTGCGAATTTTACTTGCACACAAAGCCTTTCGTACAATAAAGAAATTAATTACTAACTGCAATGTTACAAAAAGTCATTTCTAAAAGAATAATAAGACTTTGTAAAAAATTGGAATTATTCTATGAATTATTTTTTAATAATTGCCTTCAATAATATATTCAAATGCAATGAAAAATTTTGACAATTTATCACTATGATTCGCCTTACCTAAAGCAAAATCTTTGTATAAAGTTTAAACTTGGCCTTGTGTCAAGCGCGATTTGAAGGAGGTCGCAAAGTTGCAACACCCCATGGGTCCGTGCCGTATTTTTCTACATAGATTTTTAATTAATATCTCGGCTAACTACCGACATTTTTTATAAAATCATTATCAACAATTCTTGGAGTAATTGGATATTTCTACGTTATAGGTACTTCGAGCACCCCTCAACTCCCCCAGCGAGAGCTCGAAAAGTAAAGTTTGTGTGCAGCGAAAAATTGCGATTTTCTAAAAACTATGTGACTTAGCAAATTGCTATATTTTTCCTATAAAGTTAAAATAAACTCCTACTACCCCTAAATTTTCATAATTTTAGTTTCAATAGATTTGGAAATAGGGGGGGGGGGAGGGGGAAATATTTCTGCAGTACATTTTTAATGATATCAATGAAAATATAATACCTAAAATTAAAAGAAACATATTTTTGAGTTCGGTGTTATGAAATATTTTGAACGATACGCCACATGATATACAATAATATTTTTTTCCAAGTAACATAATTACGCCCCCTAAATTTTTCCTAAAAATATTTGTGAATGGCTAATAATCTATAAATATGTGGTGAGATAGTCTTTATAACACTGCTAAGTTAGAACTTTCCACGTTCCATAGTTTTCGAGAAAAACTGCTGTGACAGACGGACAAACAGACACACGTGGGATCTTATAATGGTTCCGTTTTTAATTTTTAAGTTCGGAATCCTAAAAATGAATGTAAAATGTAGTAGGCCACTTTAAACACCGTATTTGAAAATCATATTTCAATATGTATGCATGTGACAAAAATATTTGTGAGCTAAATTTCAAATGCATTTTAGTAAGTTGAATTCTTTAAGCTCAAATACTTCCTGCTGTCTGAAGTTTTGTGTGCTGTTAAAAATGTGACATTAAATCTTTAATATGGCATTTATCGCAAGAATTCAAAACGGAGAAATAGAACATTTTTCTTATCTTGACAGGCAAAATTTAGTTAAAGTGTTCCGTCCGATAAAATATTTAATTTAAAGGGAATAATGTTAAGTTAGAAGTTATTATATTTACAGTGCATGTTGTAATTACGATTTTATATCTAGAATGAATTGTGGAACATAAATGTTAACAATTACTAGTTAAATTTTATTTGCTAGAAATGGGTAATTACTTCTATTAAATACATTTTCGTTTCTTTGTATCTTTTAATTATTTATACTATTTCTTGATTTGCATTTTTATAGTATCTTTTTCACACATTATTAAAGTATTTTATGAAGAAAAAAGATTTATTGAAAAATACTGCAATTCTTATTGTAAATTTGAAAAAGGCTAATTAAAAATCAGATCCAAAAATTATTCCGAAAATTAAAATTTAGAACTTGATTTCCATAAAAATAATTACTTTAAGAAAATAAATAAATTGTCATGATATACGTAAAAATTAGTATTTACTTAACATTTTTATTAAGAAAAGACATTATATGACACATTGTATATATCATTGTATGTATCTTATATTTAAGAAACTTATTTTTAAGATCCTACAAAAATATGGAGAGTCAATTGAAAACTATTTTTTGAAGTTTTAACCATTAAAACATCTACTATATATACAAAATGCATCTGCTAATTTCGTTCCCGGCTGCTTATAATTTGAGTTCTATTGAGTTGATTTTGATGGGAACTGCAGTGTTAGATTAC
Organism: Maratus michaelseni; assembly: GCA_963931845.1. Classification (NCBI taxonomy): domain Eukaryota; kingdom Metazoa; phylum Arthropoda; class Arachnida; order Araneae; family Salticidae; genus Maratus; species Maratus michaelseni. The sequence continues at coordinate 142,643,905 of OZ007586.1, forward strand.
TTTTCATGGAATGTTTAATATATAGCTTATCGTTCTACGTTGCTTAGTTATAGAACTGTGGGCGAAAGTTATAAGTGTTATAACCAGGTGAATCCAACTGTAAAAGATTAGACTTTTTAAAATGTTCTACTGGGCGGATTTTGGTGATATTTGCATTGTTAGGAAGATAACTTTTAGAGAAGATTGTAATATATTGTAAGTCGTTCTACGTTGCTTAATTTTAGAAGTATGGGGAAATTTCTATAATCAGGTGAATTATGAAAAATTAACCCTTTAAAAAGTTCTACTGGATGATTTTTGTCAGTTAGTTTGTTTCCATTGTTAGATAATTCTTCAGGGATGGCTTTAGTATTGCTTATCGTTCTATCGTTTTATACGAAGTTCTACTATAAACGATCAATTAAAAGAGTTGGTCTTTAGCACCTTAAATTTTGTCTGCACATTAGAAAATATAATAGTGCAATGGCTTTCGTATCGTTTACAGCGATGACATTCCAGGTAAAAGTCCATATCCTGCAGAAATAAATGATGCAGCGTGAAGTAACTAGCTAAAGTATGGATCCCATATCGCAATTCCTTTATTTATTACAAATTTACCCATCATTTCACTAATACATACAGTTTACTTTAAAAATAAAATCAAGTTATGTATTCTCAATGTATCCACCGTTGGGACACACCCAGTATGTAGGATGCATTGCTGAGTTATTGTGAACACATTAAGCATATTTAACGCGATTTTCTGATTAAAGTAAACTGTTTCTTGCTTACACCTCTTCGTTTTATTGGTAAATGTGCACGCTTGTTAATTCATCATTTCTGCAAGCAGTCAGTGGCGTATCTAAGCCAAAGAGATAGAAGGAAAATAGAGAGGAAACATGCTTTTTTTTGCGTGAAGCCACAAATGCAGCCGTAAAACCGGTTACAATCCGGCTCAAACACTTGTACTTTGTTTTGGCACACCTGTAGAGTTGTAAAAATCGGTTTATTCCCAGGTTTATTTCCATTAGACCCCGTTTATTCCCAGGTGTATTTCTATTAGACCCGATTTATTCCCAGGTTTATTCCCAAAAGACCTGGATTGTTCCCAAAAAACAAGTTTTTTCCCAAGTTTAAACCAGGTTTTTTCTAGCCTTTGCAACTCTACACACCTGGCCTTTAAAGCACCCCAACGGAAGAATTCAGAACTCGTGCCACGAGCTTGTTTTGTTTCTGCCGATTGAGACCATTTAGCGATAACCAGTCTCATATTGCAAACGCTTGTTGAGTGCATATGACATCTCTATTTTTCTTCTACCTTTATGTATTTAACCTATGATGGGATGTAAAATATTCACATTTCAAGCTTTCTTATAAAATGATTTTTGCATGTGAGTCAACAATTTAAACTAAATCAAGGACGCTTTACAATTTTCTAATTGACCTTATTCCCGTATCACATAACGTTTTTGACATAGGAACGCTAACATGCCAGTTTACCACCAGATAGCACTGTAAGAACTCTCATCGTGTAGAACATAGAACACTTTACTATATCTGTACACCACTGTTACGACTATAGTTGTTGCCGTTCTGAAGTTAATAGGGGAGGGGGGGGGGGTGCAGGACTATAATAGACACATTGGAGATTACTTATTTACACATTTACTTTTCTTATGAAAAAACATGTTCCAATAAATAGTTAACTTATACGGAAACAAAAAAACATAATTGATTTTATTTACAATTTTCATTTAATAAATACAGCTAGGAATCTTTATTTGGTACACAACGTCTGTCATCTAATAATGATATATTCCTTTATTTAATTTATTGTTTTATTTGCAAAGATTGTTTTCTTTCTTAAACAAACTCAGAGATAATTAATTTTTGAATCCTAAATCATTTATTGTTTTTAATATTATAAAAATTTTGTGGCGTACTTTGAGTGACATGAAATACATTATTAATCTTATGTAAAACTGATTGCATGACAATTTTCTGTTTATTGCATTATTTTCAGTTTACATGAAAAAAAGCTCTGATTTATGAGAAATCGTTTAGAAGAATAATATGAAATACCTGTTTAGAATAACGTAAGGTTATAAAAACAGTTACTAAATTGCATTTAAAAGAGATGACATTGATGTAGTTTTTACTCGAGAACTTCGGAATCAGTATAAGAATTGTTTGCAATTGAATGAAGAGTTATCTACATATTAAAATTAAACCTAGCTTTAAAAAGTTGCATTACAACACCATGATTTTATTAAAAGTAATTTCAGAATACCAAACAATTTAAAGTCAAAAGGTTCATCACATTTGAGAACATAGTTATCTTGATATAAATTATTGAAAAATAATCCATTCAATATTAAACAGAAACTATTTAAACTATTTAAAAAAAAATAAGCAATAAGTTGTGAACTTCTTTACTTTTTGTTCTATATAAGACTTTTTATAATGCCCAAAGAAAACACGAAAATATATTTTGGATTAAATTATTTTAAAATACAAATTGTTAATTAATAAAGCGATTACTAAAAATTAATAAATAAAAATAACATATACTTTATTTTCCTCTATTAGAATCTGCATGATCAGAAACACATTAAAATAAATTTTCGTTCGCTTTTAGCCATTAATTTTGAAGTAATGTGCAAATATATAACATTCGTAAAATTAAGAAACTTTTTCAAACTAAAACTAGAAAGATTTTTTCTTCCGTTTCATGTATGGTAAATACTGGCAACCCAACTATGTTTCTATGGATTTTTAAGATAAACACTATTACTTTAGTAAGGTGATGTATGGAGCAGAAATAAAATAATACAATTTTATATCATTATTTAAATTATTTTATCCGCAATGTCTTTGTATTTTATCTAAATGCGTTTCCTAATTTAGCACAGTCGAAGAACACAATTTTACTAGCATTTAATTTCTTTTTTTGGATAGAATAATGAAAAAATGTAATTAGAGAAAATGCAACATGACAAATAAAACAAAAGGAAAATCTTCAAATGACTCCTATTGCCATTTATTAAGTTTCAATTAAAATTAAATATGTACATCATATTTGACAAAAATTAGCTATAGCAGTAGAACAGAAAATAATAACAAATTAACTATTATGCAAGAAGTTTTTTTCCTATGACTTTTAGGAGGGGAGTTATTACTTGTGTTCTGACTTTTTTCGTACTTTATATTATTTCTTAAACAGTAACAGTTTGAAAAGCGGATCATACTTTTATAACGAATTTTAGCGTCACTGATTTTTGTAAATATGAATGATTAGATGATACAGATAACGAAAGTGTCAATTAGCTGCCGTACCAGCGGAGGCTGTTATTATAGCAACATCGTACAGCCCGTTGCAAAATTTAATTAATACTATGCTGATTATGGATGTTAGCCACATTACGGTTGTATTCTCTGTAATAGGGAATACGTTCTTTTAATTTTGCAGCGGGCTGGGCAATGTTGCTACACTGTAAAAAAAATGGGTCGATCTACAAAAAAAAATTTAGTTTTTCTCACTAATCTTTGCAATTTACTAAAAATTTGTTTGTATTCTTACTCAGTTACAAGAAAATTTGTAAGAATTACTAGAAAACAGCTAGCAACATTACTAGAAAACAACTGCCAACGATTCCGGTTTTTAGTACCGGTTACTAAAAAAATCTGTGGAATACAAACATACTAAAAAAATTTTAGTAACCGCAGGATTTTTTTTTACAGTGTATGGCAACGAATGTGTTCATAATCTGTGCCATCGCATCCATTATATATATATATATATATATATATATATATATATATATATAAGAGAAAAATCATGCATTCAGCATAGAGTATGAAACACTTTCCAACATATTCGGAAGAATACTGTAAAGAAACTTTTCATTTAAATAAAGTTAAAGAGTATATGTACTTACATTTAAAAATCCAGTTTCAGCAGTTAGGAAGATAGATAGTCGAAATAATAGTCGAATTCTTTTGCGAAAACCAGTATTTGAGCTATAGTTTTTTATATATACTTCATAGCATGCTAACATTTAGTTGAGTTAAAAAACGCATAACACAGTTCAAAATTCACCTTTAGGAATTTTTGTTAATAGACGGAAATGCAATAATAAAATTTTGTACAGCCTTTTATATTATCTATAGAATTTTATACTCATAAAATATTAAGCTAAAATTTAATTCGGTACTTTTCTACTTTCCTATCAAACACTTTCTATGAGAAAAGTAAAGGTGTCGCAAAACAATGTGATTTAACTCAAATAATACAAAGTGTGACGTCTCGTTTGATTTCCAATGCAGCGCGAGCACGCGATGTATTGATTACATTTTTCCTTATTTTGTGAAGAAGCCAGTTAGATTTTTTAATTAGTGTCGCATTCTTCTTCAACAATGATTATTTGGTAGATTCTATAGAGAATCGGATAAGTTTTGTGCAGTAAGAGACTCCGACAGACGTGCGGATCCACACCTGATGGAAAAAAATAAGACATATAGAAGTTATATTTCAAGAAATTAATCTAGTGTAATTAGGTATCCAGCCAAATTAATCTAGTTTAATTACGTATACAGCGTTTACTATAGTTCCATTGCCTGCGATTTATTCTGTTGAGCTGATTCAGGTATCAGACCAGAGGTTAAGATCAATAAGGTTAACTGGGTGAATTAGGTCGTCCAGGTTTGTACGGGATGGCTCAGTTGGTAGAGTATTCAGCCAAGAGATCCCTGGTTCGAATCCTAGCTAGGATATCTTTCGCCCAGTTGGGAAATTTCAACTCATATAACTACCGTCAATTCATGTAAAAAACGCATAATACAACTAAAAACGTACTTCCAGCAATTGACATCGATAGACGACAATGTATCCAATTCTTTACTTGACACTTTATTACTATTTATTTAAATTGTACAAACATCTCTTAGTATACTAAGTATAATTCCGTAGCAAAATGCATAACACAATTAAACACTTCCTGGCGAGCGACCGTTACAGAAGTTTCAATCTTTCATCACCGGTTACTTAAAACAATTTTTTTCTTTAATTTAATCGCAGATATTCTTTGATTACTAAAAGCAAGTTTTTCAACTAAAATTTGCTGGTATGCAAAATCAAGGAGTTTGAGCACTCTTTGCGTTATGTATACGTGATGCTCGCTACGAAAAGGTTAAAAAATACAAATAAGCAATTCACGTCATGAGATAGTAATACTTAAGAATCACTTTGTACAACTCTGTATATGTTCTACAGAATTTATACACACTTTGTATTATGGAAAAAAATAGTTAAAGGCCTGTCACAACTGTAAGCATACTTATAGCAATTATCGCTCATAGATAGTGTTATACACGAATTATTTGTGTATTCCTGTAAATGAACGATAAATGCTACACTGTTAAAATTTGCAACAAACTGTCCAGTCATTCGACCGTTTTTATAGAAAACGGTTACGTAACCGTAATTTAACTCAATTCTTACCATAAAATGGACAATAATATTGTCAAAATAGTGTTAAATTACGGTTATGTAAACGTTTTCTATAAAACCGGTCAAATGACTGGACAGTTTGCTGCAAATGTTTAACAGTGTATTCTCACCATACTTTACAGTAAGCATCTTGTAGTGAAGCTGAGTAATATATATCAATTTCATTATATTTGAAATAATTAAACATCACTAAAATACATTGAAAATGATTTTTTCTCTCTAGACTTTTATGTAATAGACTTCTTTTGTGTGACCCTATAAATGAATAATAAATTCACTGATATTCTACAGAAAGTATATATTGGTGCACCTCAGAAAAACATATCAGTTTTTCATTATGTTTGAAACTGTCTTCAAACGATTTTTCCTCATAGACCATCATGTAAAGAAAATCTTTTAAGTGTCCTTGTAAATCTAGAATTGATATGCACTTCATTTTCAATACTGATCTCGGTACAGTAAACCTCAATAATATATATTAATTAGATAGTAGTATGAGTATATTTACCGAACAGACAGACAGACAGATGGCAGACAAACCGATGTCATTACCACTTTTCAACTAACTTAAAAAAAACAGCGGCGCTTAAATGAGTTGCAAAAATGTGACGCTGCCTCCCGGTCTATAATGTTACATGGTAGACTTTCGACAGATTTGGGAGATGAATTCCATGAAACAATCGTACGAAAAGTTTAGTATGAAAGGACGTTTGAATTCTGTTAAAGCAAAGCTTAACACTTATTGAACCCAATTCTTTAGTCATTCAAATGATTCTCTCGAACTTTCCCACATAAATGTTCAGGGGATATTTTTACACAACTAGAAATTACGCAAAAGAAAAAGAAAAAAGCAAAGATGCATACATAATAATTCTTATATTGATTATATTTGGGTATATTCTTTTTTTCGCATTAAAGAAAAAGTTTTCTGTCAGATGATTTTCGGTAAAGATACAAACTAAACATTATTACGTATATTTAACACTACCATCCTTCTATACTTGTTTAAAGAAAAATACAATAATTATATACATTTTGGAACTGTTATTTTTATAAGAAGTAGTGTGAAAAGTTTGTGATACTATTTAAAAAACTAACACTTGACACATTTATTACGTAGACGACCCCTGATCGCAAAATGAACTGTATACAATTATTAAGAATTTAATACAAATTAAAAGGTACAATAGTACTTTTCCCTTATTCTTGCATAAATTAAATCTGAAATTATATTGTTCATTGACTATTGTTCATTTTTCCGAAATACTGTACATTCAGTATATATAAATTAAAAAAATATACACCTGCCTTTATTAAGAAATAGCTTGCGATAAAAGCATAGCAAATGTGTTTTTAGACGCTGAATATTATCTTCTTCAAAATGAATGCATTTCTTTTAAATAGGGGTTTTCTACAGAGTAAGAATTTATCCATTAAATCCCATGGTGTACATAAACTAAACAAACCATGCTGTGCTATTTAATGTTAAATATACAACATGTGTACTGCGACAAAAAATTATAAAAAATAATTAATATTTTTTAACAAATTATTTCTAAAACATTACATAGCGGCGCGTTACACGTTCATTCAGGGTGAGACGCCGCACTTGTGGGGGGAGTTATGCCGCACTTGTCATAAAAACAGAATGAAATTATAAATAAAAAATATTCAAACAAATATTCATATCTGGACTATAATTAACTATGTAAGAACAAAGAGGAACTAAATCAGTACAATGAAACGCACTAGTAGGTTCAAATCAATTTTAATCTGCCTACTTTGTTCACAACTAAAATTGTCTACTTATTTTTTAAAGTTCAGAATTTAATTGTTATTTCAGCAAAAACGTAACATCAGTGTATTAGAGAGGGAAAAGAAAAAATTAAAATAGTGGTTACATTGTTTTATTTGTTAATAGACCTGTTTTTTAACCGCAATCTATACAAAAATGCCGAAAATACTACAGTCTTCACGTAGGCACAATTTACACATGATGCGATGAAGCCAATCACACTTCCTCTTAGTTTTGAAGTAGTATTCTACATATTCCTTTCAAAGAACGGCTGCGTCACAAGTGTGATCCAACATTTCATTATTTTCATCTTGAATTGCATCTTTCTTAGCCTTCTTACTTTTTACTTTTCCCTTATTCTCCTTAGGTGTAGTAAACTTCATACTGTTTGAACATTCATCAATGTCTGATTAACTGAATTTTATTAATCGCTGCATAGCGTACAAAAGAAACTGCGGCATGTATACTGGATCGCAGTGCGGCATGTATCCCGTTTTGTACAGTACAGACGTCGCACCTCACAGTTGTCTGCCCTGGCAAAGGGAAATGGCCTAACCATACGCACAGTACTTAATACAGATGCTACACTTAGTTTTGACTTCGAAATCATGCATGCATTTAGTAATTAGCGTGTAAAAAGTATTTAAGCATAACGTTTTTAAAAGTTTATTAGTGAAATCATGCGCTTACCTCAAAATAAGGAATGTACAGCTACAAGTAAACATCGAAGTGGGATTCACGCTACACACTAGTTAAAGTAATCTCTTTGCGTATCTATATTGTGCGTCTGAGTGTCAACTATCGATAATTACAAGAAATACATGGAGTGCGGATTTTATCGTGGATGCGGCAACACTCCCGTAATTACCTGATATCTCTTTTTAGACATTCTTTGCTTGTTCTATAACCCCGTGTTTTTCATAAAATTATGCCTTAAATAGCACCATGGGGCAAGAAATTTATGAAAATTTTACATCTTATATAAATATTTGATACGGGAAATGTTTGCAACAAATTAATGGGTTGATGAGACTGACATATTCGTATTATGTTTTTGGAAATACATAAAATGTTTACGAAATAAATTCAAAGTTAAATAAATATTTCATTTAGCTTCTCGAGGCATGTTCATGTAAATATCATTTCTTTCAACTGGAGAATTATTAGCGAATGAAAATTAAATTATTAGCATGGATTTTATGAAATGTTAAACAGAAATACTCTGTAATCTAGGGAATTAAAATGGCGATTCTTAAACTCATAACACCTTAATTGAATTAAAAAGCTTTTGACATATAGAGTAGTCACTTTAATTAATTAAAGCCACGAGGGTGATTTAAGATGATAATTAATTATTAACAGAACTTTTACAAGCTTATGTTAATCTTTGTACTAATTCAGAACAGCAAAATTCCCGACTTTAAAATTTCCCCAAAATAACAGTAAACAAATTCCCCAATGTCTTTGCTTTGTCGAGATATTTGAATTCTTCCGGACGGTTTTAGCTTTTAACTACTTTTCTTCGACATTGTACGCTATTGTATTCGAAATGCAAGAATTTTTATTTTCTCAATCCTTTCATTGTCAGGATTAATTAACCCTTTGGGACAAGTCTTGTACGAAAACAAATCGATAAATAAATTGTTATTGCAAATCTTTTATGTGAGAACAAATGGCTTCACTTGCTTTATGAGCAAAGTTTGAGGGTTTCCTTTAGATTTTGTCGTAAATCTTTACTTCATAGTTAATTAAAATGATCGTGGTCCCTTTCACCTTAAAATATCAGACATTATTCAGCTGAAATTTAAAAAAACTTGGGCAAACATAATCATTTTATAATTTTTAAAAGTGGCATTTAGTAAATGGGAAACGTTACATGGAAAGAGTCATAAAAATGCTTTATATTAGAAAAGTTCTATTATGTTTAATAAAGTTATTTTAGTATGCGACATCGATGTTATTTTATGTAATGTTCAATACGTTCTGTCGCAAATTATAAATTAATGAAAGTTTCATCTTCCAAAGCGGTTATTCTGAATTCATGAAAATATGTTAGAAGATTTTTGAAATCATTAAATAAATTTCCGAAACATTTTGTCTACTAAAATTATCATTATTTATAGGAATTTTATAGAATATTTGCAACTTTATTAAAATCGATTATTATTTTTATTATTATTATTTTATACAAATGGAAAATATGCAAATATAATGACTTTACATATAAATAAAGATATTTTCACAACAAAAACTTTCCGCTCCATGTGTTTCAAGATCAAAAAAGCTGTGAAGTTACGATGGGAAAAGATATTATCAAATTGACTTTTTAAAATTTACTTTGTAAAACAAACAGAGCTTTTAGAACATGATAAAGTAATATGTACTCACCCAAAATACCAATCAATGTGTTAAATGCATTTTATAACAAGTTTTTTAAATGGCACTTTAAAGTAATGTCGAGACATAAAGAGTTAATGTATAACCATTATAGAAAAATTGTACAAAATTGTTTTTGATAAAAGTGATAGAACAAATCACTTATGTAAAATTTAAATTAATTGATTGTAATTATACTACTTCCGTCAGCTTCTAAACTGTTTTAATTTGTAAAAGTATATACACTGTTAATTTTTTTTGTATTATTACTTTGTATTATTTTTACAATGTGGCGTTTGATAAATATAAAATTTTATATAGGAATAGTACTTTAAAAACATTTTATAGAGATTTTATTACGTTTAATAAAGTTACTTCAGCATGCGATTTCTATGTTATTTCATGTAATAGTTAATGAGAGTACAAATTATGGCAGAAAGATGTGTTTAATAAAAGTATTATAAAATAAACATTTGTATTATTTAAATTAATTGACCGTAAGAAGAATTGTTTCAGCTACTGAGCTGTTTTAATTAGTACGATGATTAAGTAAGCGTAATACATTTTTTTCAAAGTCAGGTTAGCCAAATACAGAATTTTACATTCAAATAGTCTTAAAAGCTCTTTCTTTTCAGAAAGTTTCCAATAAGTTTTAAAAAGTACCATAGTGCGTTAAATTTTTTTGCATGTAATGTTTAATGTTTAGCTATCAAATGAATACTGCAGAAAGATGTTTTTGAAAAAAAGGTAGAACAATGTACACGTCTAATATTTACATTTCTTTACTCTTCTTTAATTTCGTCATCTTCTGAAAATGTTTAATTAAAGTGAAAATAAAATGTAAGAACAAAAATTTACTATATTTTTGAATAATTATTTTAAAGTATTTTTTTTACTTATGAGTTTTATCACATTTAACCCTTAATAAATATGGAATAAATTTGTTTGTAAAAGAAAAAAATAATGGACTGACACCAGATTTTACAAACGATTTCCTTAGAAAGGAATAACTTGCTGATTTTCCCTTACTTCATAAAAGCAAAATTGTAATTAAATATTCTTGGTGCCGTTTGTCAGTTTTGGAATTAAAATTAGGTGGCCTTTTTTGTGACCACCGCCCGCTAAAGGGTTAAATAACTGCAATACATATTTTGTTACATGAAATATCAAATTGCAGAGAAATTAATTTAAAAACATTTTAAGACAAAGCAGAATTTAAAAAAAATTTCCTTGCGTTGAACTGATAAAGACAAGGTTATAAATTTGTCACTTAAACATGCCAGTAAACGAGATCACGACGCAGAGGAGAAAATGGAAAAAAAAAATAATATTTAAACAAGATTAAAATCGACTCAATTTTCCACGTTAAGATGATATGATCTATTGACTTGGAAAATTTTCAAATTAAATATTTTTCCATCTACGTTTTAATAAAATTTTGATTTTAACTTACATTTATAATTTTTTTCTTAATTGTTTACATGTGCAGACCATGCAAGTATGGAAACTCATTGTAGTGATTAAAATATACATTTCTTTAACCTATTTTTAAGTGACTTTTTTATAAGATTCATTCAGTAAATAACCGAAAACTTTTCATAATACATTTAATACGACAGCGATTATTATATCTTTGTTGTTTTCTTGTGATATTCTAGAACTATTTATTGTTGGGGTTTGGGTTTTACTGACACATTCCCACTCGTGTAGTTAATCTCAGTGATTCTTTCATGAATCGCCATCAATAAATGAACATGTAAAACAAAACAGATTTTACACGACAAAGAAATAAAATATACACACAGGGCAGGCATACCTCATACTGGAATTAAATATGCTGCATACATGCTGGTAGTTGATTTAATAAGGTATCAAATCATATTCACTTGCAACACAGAAATATTAGTTATATTGATAAACTGGGAGTCAATATTGTTTTTGAATATTTTGAATGAAATAACAAAATTGGTCAAATATTGGCTTTACATCAGAAGCATTTGCAATGAAAATCTCAAATTGCAGAAATATTGAATAAGGTATAGTCAAAGTACAGCCAGTATTAACCAAGATATAGCCAAAATGCAGCCAATATTGGCCAATATATACCCAAGGTACAGCCCATATAGGACAGGATAAAGCCAATGTATAGCAAATATTGGCCCATTATTGTGTTGGTTCTAAGAGTTGTCCTACCTAATGGTTTCTACCTAATTTTTTAGTCAATTCCTATAGACTTTTGCCACTTGAATTCTGTGCACACTATATTTGAATTATCTAGTGAACTTTATGTAACATATATAATTTAACATATTTATAAACATATTTTCTGTCTGCTTGTATATGAGCTAGAATATTTTTTAATTAATATCAAACACGAGATAATAATGTATCATTATTTCATAAACACATCTGCAGATTAATTTTTTTCTCAATCTTTATAGGACGAATTTAATAAATCAAATTTTGGATAATTTTTTACCCTGGTACTTGTGACCATTCATGAGATCCTAGCAACGTAACATAGATAAGTAGAGTAAGTAATAGTTGCGTAATAGTACGTATAGCATACATATGAAAGAAGATTTACGCTTTGAATGAGATAAAAATCGTTATTAGTATGTGAATATGTAGATGAGCAATACATATTCTTCTCTTTAAATTAATTTAAAACCATGTTTTACGATATTTTCTATATTATGATACACATTTATGTTGACTTTTCACATAATACTATTTTTTTGAGAAGACGAATATATTTATATTAACATTTCTTTTTATATTGCAGCCATTAGAAACAATGAAGGTTTAAGGACTAACTATCATCCAGTTACAATCCAACTATATCATTGAAGTGTCATCCAACAGTCCAACAGCCATCAACCTTTAAGAAAACTCACATTATCATCAGCAACACCGAGCTCAAGAATAAAACTGATAATAGTTGGCACTGTCCGGGGTTCACGGCAATGAACACTGGATTTGAATGTTGTTCGTTGTCGTTGAAACCTGAATGTGGCCTTCTCTAAGCATCATGACTGAATCCAGCATCATGACTCAATCATCAAAGATTTATATTACGTAGCAGTAAGTTTTAATTTAATATAATTAATTTTATTATAAGTATATTGTTCTTCTATTTGTACTAGATATTATTACGAGATTTTCTTTATTCAATATAATTATTTATATTATGGTATCCCACTACGTCTAACATTCATCTTGTTTAATAAAACAAATATGTGTATAATAGTAATTGTTTCAAAATATTAGTTTAAAAAATGCAATTTCATTTGTTAAATTAGGCATTTTGATGCAATTTCTTTTTATTTTTAAATTTAAATTTAAAGGAGAAAAATGCAATATTTGATACCAAAAATTTCATCACGTTAAAAATAATGATTACACATTTTTTTCGATAAATTTAAAATGTATACAAAGAATGTATTGAACTATTGTCTAAGCGATAATATAGAAACATTCATAGATATACTGCTCAAATTTTCACTTTGGTGATTTTTCATATTTTTCTGTTGTTCATTTATAAAAATAACCATACAATTTCACAAAATTGTCGCATGTCTAAACCGCTATGTCAGTACATTCACAAAATAAAATAAAGTGTACGAAATAGGTTTGTAAAATATAATCATAATTTTCAGAGATAGAATATTTTTAGTAACAGAATACTCATAAAAACCATGTTTGTCAGAAAACACATTGAAAATATTTATTACTAAAATTATATTAAGTTATTGAAATATTCACTTCAAGTAATTAAAACTGTCCTACTTTTTATGTTGTACATTCATTTATCTGAATATTATAGGTTCATTCTTTTTTTTTTGTTAAGGTGCTTAAACAGAAACATTAGTTTATGTAAATAAACATGTCTGGTTTTAGACCTGAGGCATAAAAAAAAAGCTACAAACAATCACTATTTTACATAGTTAATTGTACAGCTTTCAAAGAAAGAACAAATTTGTGATATTTGCTTTAAATTGGCTGTTCAAATGTAGTTGGATACCTTAATACAATATATTATATGTTAACTGAATATATGTCAGAACATGGTATTTTTTCTGAAACTTAGACACAACTTATCAGAAAAAGTGACAGTAGGATATTTTATTTTCTCGGTGTTCTTGTTTCGATAATAGTGAAATCCATTTAAATCATTGTTATATACACTTAAACCTCAAAATATATTTCTTAGTTAGAATTTGCTCAAATTACACTAGTCATCAATTTTTTACTTTTTTTCTGTATCTGGTGTGTAAATGAGTGCATTTAACTAATTTAAGGGTGCCGCATTCGATGGAACAATCAGATTCACTCAATCAAGTCACATTTATTAGATACACAGTAGTTACGTAAAATCGACAGGGAACTATTTGACAAAAACTGGCCGTTTGATATAGACACAAAACATTATATTCATCAGTAAAAAAAAATTCTTGATTACTTAACAAAAAACTATAAACTAATATGAGCAAATAACTGTTTCAGAATAACCCATAATCTTAATATTAAAAATGTTATTTTTCAAAATAGGATGATATCTTTCTTGATGTCAGGATGCATCCAAATAAAGATTTTAACATACATAGTCATTAATTTCCTGATAATTTGACAACAAAATGTAAATTATAATTTACATTTCATCACGTATTTTAGCACTTATATAAAATTTACATTCTAAAATTTTGTAAAACCCCTACGTGATAGAAAATTTCTGGTAGCAGATTCGGATTCTACATGCAAAATTCATAAAAAAGATGTTTATTACAAATCAGATACAAAATAATGGCTGTTAACTAGTGTATTTGTTAAATTAGTCAGAATAGTGTTCATACAACCACCGACACATAAAATTTTTATCCTTATGGAAGCCAAATAAATTACCTCAGAACGCTGATAACACTTGACATAGAATTCTTAAGATATACTATTTATATTATTAAGATAGAATTCAATAATATTTCTAATATGTTTTAAAAGTAAAAAAGTTTTGAGAAAAATGTGTATAAAGATTTATTCATCTTTCATCTCTCTAAAACAATAGCTGAACTATAAATTTATTGTTGGGTAAGAAAAAAAATTAACCAGTTATGCAATTGCACAAACAATAAAAAAATTAGGGTTTTTTTAAATTGTCTTAAAAATTGCATTTTTACTTTTATTTGTTGCCGAACACTCTATTTATAGTTTAACTACTGCCAAAAGTTATTTCGTTTCTGTTGTCTCCTTGAAAAATACACATGAGTATCAGCTGCTCCACATATGATTTCGCAACTTATGTTGCTACTTGTAGGATAAATTGAGATCCATTGGCCAATCTGTACCCTTTGAAATTGGCGTGGATTTCATACAATGCAATGGAGCTATTATAAAAATATTCACCAATCAGTTCTCATCTAGGAACCATCTTTTATCAATTAGGCTGTTTTGAATGGATCGCTCAAGGCATAAAATATTTCTACAATTTCGGTCCAAACTTAAGTACAATGACTTGAATTCACTATTGCCTGTAGAAAAAAATCCGGATGATAGTTTTCTCAGATACAGATGCTAAATCAGTAAATTTTGATGCATAGAATGGTCATAGAATACCTACAGCGTTCTCAGTTCCCTATACCAGCCAATTCTGTTTTTTAACAAAGCCTCCAAGATACAAATGAACTATGTGTGATATCGGGGATTTTCGGGGTAATAAGAGATAAAACATATTATAACTTTGTAATGAGAAAAGGGTCATGCAAAAAATACATTTCTTTTAAGACTTTACGAGCAGGGAAGACCGAGCTATGCTCGGTCAAAATTAAATTTGAGTTCAAATATCATGACCCATGACCAAAATGACCCACTAACTGAATTTTCTCGAACATGTGACTTAGCCCAACAGTCTTCTCTTGCTCGAAAACCATAGGATGCAAAATTTAGTGTAAATAGTCTGAGCCGTTTTTGAGATAAAATAGCTTGACCCATAATGACCCATGACCAAAATGACCCACTAATCGAAATTTCTCGAACATGTGAACTAGCCTAATAGTCTTCTTGTCCCCTAAAACTGTAGGGTGCTAAATTTATTTCAAATCCTCTGAACCATTTTTAAGATAAAATAGCTTGACCCATAATGACCCATGACCAAAATGACCCACTAATTGAATTTTCTCGAACATGTGACCTAGCCCAACAGTCTTCTCGTGCTCGAAAACTATTGGATGCAAAATTTAGTGTAAATTGAGCCGCTTTTTAGATCTTGACCCACAATGACCCAGAAATGACCCACTAATCGAATTTTCTTGAGCATATGATCTAGCCCAATGATTTTCGCTTGCCCGAAACTCGTAGGATACAAAATTTAATTAAAATCGTTAGAGCCGTTTTTTAGATAAAATTAATTTGACCCGCTTTGACCCAAAAATGACCCACTAATCGAAAGTTCTCGAACATGTGACCCAGCCCAATAGTCTTCTCGTGCCCGAAAATAGTCAGATACAAAATTTCGTCAAAATCGTTTGAACCGTTTTTTAGATACAATTAGCTTGACCATGACCCAAAATGACCCAAAATGACCCACTAATTGAATTTTCTCGAACATGTGACCTAGCCCAACAGTCTTCTCGTGCCCGAAAACCATTGGATGCAAAATTTAGTGTAAATTGAGCGCTTTTTAGATCTTGACCCACAATGACCCAGAAACGACCCACTAATCGAATTTTCTCGGACATGTGACCTAGCCCAATGATTTTATCGTGCTCGAAACTCGTAGGACACAAAATTTAATCAAAATCGTTAGAGCCGTTTTTTAGATAAAAATAATTTGACCCACGTTGACCCAAAAATGATCCACGAATCGAAAGTTCTCGAACATGTGACCCAGCCCAATAGTCTTCTCGTGCCCGAAAATGGTCGGATAAAAAATTTCGTCAAAATCGTTTGAACCGTTTTTAGATACAATCAGCTAGACCATGACCCAAAATGTCCCAAAATGACCCACTAATTGAATTTTCTCGAACATGAGACCTAGCCCAATGGATTTCTGATGCCCCAAAACGGTAGGATACGAAATTTCGTCAAAATCGTTAGAGCCGTTTTTAAGATAAAATTTGCATATATATATATACGAGCAGGGAAGACCGAGCTATGCTCGGTCAAAATTAAATTTGAATTCAAATATCATGACCCATGACCAAAATGACCCACTAATTGAATTTCCTCGAACATGTGACTTAGCTCAAAAGTCTTCTCGTGCCCGAAAACCATAGGATGCAAAATTTAGTGTAAATAGTCTGAGCCGTTTTTAAGATAAAATAGCTTGACCCATAATGACCCATAACCAAAATGATGCACTAATCGAAATTTCTCGAACATGTGACCTAGCCTAATAGTCTTCTTGTTCACTAAACCTGTAGGGTGCTAAATTTATTTCAAATCCTTTGAACCGTTTTTTAGATAAAATATCTTGACCCATAATGACCCATGACCAAAATGACCCACTAATTGAGTTTTCTCGAACATGTGACCTAGCCTAACAGTCTTCTCGTACCCAAAAACCATTGGATGCAAAATTTAGTGTAAATTGAGCCGCTTTTTAGATCTTGACCGACAATGACCCAGAAATGACCCACTAATCGAATTTTCTCGGATATGTGACCTAGCCCAATGATTTTATCGTGCTTGAAACTCGTAGGACACAAAATTTAATCAAAATCGTTAGAGCCGTTTTTTAGATACAATTAGCTAGACCATGACCCAAAATGACCCACTAATCGAATTTTCTCGAACATGTGACCTAGCCCAAAGGTTTTCTGGTGCCCCAAAACGGTAGGATACGAAATTTCGTCAAAATCGTTAGAGCCGTGTTTAAGATAAAATTTGCATATATATATATATATATATATATATATAACCACACACAAGATTTGCTCGTATTAGAATATATGATATATATATATAACCACACACAAGATTTGCTCGTATTAGAATATGTGATATGTAATTTTAAGATTTTTTTCAAAATTTTAAAGCCAATTTTTGGTATTTAAGACTATTTTCAAATTTTAGGAAATCTCCTGTCTCTTCTTACCACCTATGGGGTAATAAAAGACCTGTCTTCGAACATTCATATAAAAATAATGTTAAAGTGCATGGGATTTAACCCCTGAGACACTTAAAAACTCTTGCAATACAGCTTGTCAGATTTAAAAAAATAAACTTCCTTTTCACTTACAGAAGGATAAAAAAATAATTTTCTTGAATTATACAGCAAATTTTATTTATTTATCCCACAATTTTATATAGAGCAAGTGATTTCAGATATACGATTTATGCAATATATTAATGTATGCATACAAAGCGTAGACTAAAATAACGGATTAAATATGAAACTTCACACAGAAAACTTTACTGTGTCTCTTATTTGCTATAAGTTTTTATTTCACAAAATTTTATTCTAAATTTCTCTTAAATTATTTACACTAATTAGAAGTGAAGTACATTAAAGAGAGAAATTAAGTATGTTTTTGCTAAATATTATGAAAAATCAAATTTTAAACGCATCCAGCGTGTACCATTCTCTCCCCCTCAACCCCGCCAAAAAGAAAAAAAAAGCTACAGAAATTGCAAAAAATTATAAATAAACTCCAAAAAACGCATTTTTTTTCTAAACTACAGTACATGTTTTAATTGCCGTCCTCTAACTTCTAGACACGCATACACATGCTTAATCGTGTTCACAAAGACTCGTCCTAGCGTGTCATGTTATTGTATGATCATGACGTAATCGCTACATTATGGCGAGTCGACTATTGCATAGTACGCATCACACTCTTCAAGAAATGGTCTTCTCACGTATTTAAATGGTTTGTTGAGCGCTAGTTCATTGAAGAAATTTCGGATTTTTTTTCCTATTTGTGAACATATATATTGCGGATTAAAAAAAATTGGGAAAACTTTAAGAGGTGGTTGCGCAATATCCAAAGCAAACAAAAATGTATTAATGAATACTGCCAAAATATTTTAATTAGCTTTTTAACGAGAATTGTAATTTTCTGAGGCAAATTCAGATTTCAGACTATAATTCCTCTCGGATATAATTTTGCCTATCATAATACTTTCCCTTTCAGTGCTTTTATTTAATGTGACTTTTGTTTTCCGATTCTTTGTTGAAATCAAAGAATGAAAAAGACTTTTGGATGTAAACCCCAATTAATGTTCCACATTATCGATTCCATTGCATGTTTCAACGAAATATGCAGTTACTATTATTTGAATAAATCTGAATTTGACTATTATCAAAAATTATTATTTTCAAGATGAAATGTTATGCTGAATAAAGTTCGATACCTTTTACACCAGTAATTTTTATTTATAGAATTAATGAATTGCTCCTGAATGAAAACGATATAAATTGTATAGAAAACGTAAAGCATATTTACACATTTTGGGAATTTTAGCTATAACAATATTAAAGTCGGTCAGGAATTTAAAATGTCTCTACTCGTAAAACAAGAATAAAACTAAAAGAAAGCAATTATTTGTGGCATTGTAGTTAATATGAAATTATTCTTTTAAAGATAATTAAAAAAAAATCCCAGATTATTTCAGATTTTGATTACTTAAAATGTTAAAAAATATATAAGTGGATCCCGCTAACATATTAGTGAATGTTGCAGAGGATACCATTAACGTAGTCTTTCCAATAAAGCACTACAGTGCGCTGAAAACTTAGGTATGAAACAGAGGCTACATCTTCAAAAGGAAAAGCTCACTATCTGCAGTGAAATTTTTCTTTTCTTCAGAGAATAGTAATGCATTAGTAGCCGCCAGCGAGTTTTCAAGGTGTTTTCACCAGCAGATGCAAAATAATTATTATTAAACTTAATTAATAAATATTAAAATACTTCATGAATCAAAAAGATTGGAAAATCTTTTACACCTTGAAGGATGGTGAGAGATATTTTAAACCAATTAATTCTGGCTACCATACGAATTTCATTGACAGTTCGTACCGTATAACTTATCGAAATGTTTTACACTTCCCTGATATCATTGAAACACTTTTCATATCATTGCAGTTCTTACAAAGCAAGGTAAGTCTGTACGATTAAAAAGCTTTGTGTTTTTTTAAAGTTTGAAAGACAGTTTTTTACGAATTAGATTGAGTAAAATTGTATTTTTCAGTGAAAAAATAGATGACGGTCCTGGTTTTCTATACAAAAATTGTTTGTTTTGGTGTTTACTACCACGTGATAAATTCATGCATTCATATTCAACAAAATAATGTTACATTGCATCTCAATAATGTATATCAATTTTTTGTGCTTGAAATTGTATCATTTTGTTAACATACACAGTAAACAATTTTCCCCAAGGACCATAATACATAAATCTTTTGTGTGTCCTTGTTAAACGAACTATTAATGCTACACATTTCATTTTCAATAGTGAATATCTGAGGGTAAACTACAATAACATTTGTCAAGCTCATGGTAATCCAAGTATATTTACGCGAGTTAGAGCACCGACAGACAGACGGTCATGAAAGGAGACAGACACAAAGAAACCATAAATATTTTTCAACTATGTTGAAAAGTGTTAACAACAATTTCGGAAAGTGTTACAAAAGCAAAAGTGTCTGATTTAGAGTTAAAGGATGCCGTTCACGTATCGCTACTGTATTGTGGTATCTGGTTTATTGGCGAATTTATTTTAACTAAAAGTAAATATCTAAGTGTGGAATACCAATAAGCACTTCAAAACGTTACATTTTCATTTCTTGTCTGTTGTCAATGTCTATGCTACTTGAGAAATATAACGTCACTTGGCTTGGCCGATAGGGAAAAAGGCCTTTATCTACGCATCTTGTTTACCGTAAGTTTATGCTTATAACGTTTAGTATGAATTCAAATATTGAAATGGAAATATTTCCATTGTAATTCTCGCATAAGTATAAAACAGTAGCTATAAAAAGAAATAAAATAATACAAAAAGTAATAAAATATTTTTAATACGATCGAAGAATTAGAGTTTTGAAAAGCTCATATATTATACAGAATATTCAAAATGTACCTTTACGCATTTAAAAAAAATAAAATTATAGATTTTTTTAATTTAAGATAGAAATAGATAGAAGTTTCTGCATTACAATTTTTTCTGTTAAATACCTAACACATATTTATTTAATGAAGTGAATAGGCCTCATGGAGAAGAGACGTCGAGAAAATAAAGTAGATATAAAATAGCATAGAGAATTATGTCTTTGAACATGTCTGTTGTCTTTGAGCATGTTTTTTGTTTGAATATGTGAAATAAATATTCTAATCAATGTTTTATAGTAATTACAAAATAAAAAGTCGAATTAAACCGATAATTAATTATGTCGATTCTCCCAAAAATCACACAAAAGGTTTGTAAATTTCGTACAAAGTCAGCGTTTTGTATGGGATTAATTACACTAGTTTACAGTACATCTGTTGCCGAAAAAAATTTAGCTGTTGCTGACTACATATGATATGCTATTTTCAAAAATATAATTAGAATATTTTAATCAGCTCTAGTTTCTAAGTTTCAGCTATGTAGGTATTAAACAGAAAAAAACATGTATTTACTAAGAAAAACTTTACTAAAAAAAAAAATTAATCATTGAGTTCTAAAAAACTTCGTTTTAAAGCTCTTCTCCGATGTGTAGACTTTGGAAAATGACGTATCAGAGACCAACAATAATCAGACATCATATTCGTATCCCAGAAACCTTGATAGCGCTCTTCCATGACGCGTAAGTCCTGATGCATACGCTCTCCCTGCTCTTTGCTCAAATCTAAATTTTCCGGAAACCTGTCCAGGTGACTATGGAGGAAGTGGAGTTTTATGCTCATATTGCACCAATATTTTTTAATTGTAGCAGAAGGTCTTCTACAAGTTCAATATAATTTTCAGATTTTTTATTTCCGAGAAAATTCTGCATCACAGAGACGAAAGCTGTCCAAGCCTTAAGTTCTAACTCAGTCATAGAATTTCTAAATTGTGTATCTTTCGTAAGTTGTCTGATTTGGGGGCCATAAAAAGTACCGGCTTTAATCTTTTCCATAGTGAGATGAGGAAATTTTTGGCAAATGGAAGAAAAGCAGTTTCCGTCTTTATCTAGTGATTTTCCAAACTGTTTCATGATGCCCAGTTTTATATGTAATGGTGGAAGGATAATTTTGTCACGAGCTACTAATGAATTGTGGACTATATTGTGCTTTCCAGGCTCCATACTTTCTCTCAAGGGCCAGTTTTTTCTTACCCAATGCTCTTGTTTAGCTCTACTGTCCCAAAGACATATAAAACAGGGAAACTTGGTGTAACCACTTTGTTGACCGAGAAGAATGTTGACCATTTTTAAATCGACACAAATTTGCCACTTATGGTCACTGTATTTTATTTTGTTCAAGACTAGTGAAATATTACAATATTCTTCCTTTAACTTTGTACTGTGGGAAATAGGTACCCCAGCGTATTTATTTCCATTATGTAATAGAATACATTTTAGGCTACGTTTTGAGCTGTCAATGAATAAACGCCAGTCGTTTGGTTCGTATTGTTTCAAGCCCATTTTTATCAACAAGTTTTTGATATCTGAACAAAAGGTAATACCGTTTACTTTGAAAAATAACGCCGTATTTCTGTATCTCTTTCACGATAAAAACTTATTTTAGTATCTGAGGAAAGCAATTTTTTTTCTTTTAGTCTTGATGCTAACAATTCTGAAGCTTGTTTAGAAAGATTTAAATCTCTTATAAGATCATCTAACTCATTTTGGGAAAAGCATTTTGGCTCATTTGACATACCTTCAAAATCAGCATCATTTTGTGATGAGCTTGGTCCTTCAATGTCTTGTTCTAATGGTTAAGATATATTTTTAGGCTCCGAAGAGTCAGGTGAACGCTGCACTGGACGTTGAACACAACTAGTACTTGGGTACTGCCATTTAGCTCGATTTTTAGTGTTTAAACCGTTTACGTTCACGCTACAAAAATAAGTCTTCGAGATGATTTCGTGGTTCTCGCCAAATAGTCGGTGTTCCAAATTTAAAGGCACTTCTTTTACCACTTTTCCATAATCTTAAATATTCCACACACGATTTACAAACACAATTGGGAGTCCAAGACTTCTCATTTTTATCCAAGAGCATCCCAAAATACTCAAAATAGGTATTTTTCACCAACTCTGATATAACTTTTCTACAATTGTTAAACACATATTCTCCGCATATATAGCAAAAATGATCTGGATTGTTTAAACAACGTCTCCTTGAACTACTCATGACGCAAAAACGTGAGAAACTAATCTTAACACAGTAAAATACGCCTGTTATCGATTAATATATATGCTTAAATGATAAAAATCAAAAACAAAGTAACTCGAGATGCTCAAAAAATTTTCCGGTTAAATATGACAAAAACAAGTCATAAGTGAACATTATCAACCACAGAATTCGCGGCAACAGACAAAAAGTTTAATTTTGTAAACTAATTTTGTGTTATGCGTATACATAGGTGCCAACCTCTCATTAATATTCCGTAGTATGCGGGTTAATTTGACCCAGTTTAACAACGCTCCGAACCAGAAAAAATATTGGATGAATCTTTATTTATTCAATTTCAGGTTTCTACGTGGAATTTATTTAATCTAATTTATTTAAAAAAATTCTGGTGCAAAATGTGTTAAACCTGGGTCTAATTAAGCCGCATACTACGGAATATTATTGAGAGGTTGGCACCTATGCGTATACCGTGTGATTTAAAAAATGGGAGCAAAATAAATCACAATAGAAAAAGATATATGGGTCAGACAGTCATGCAGTTTGAAGATTAGAAATCGCACTATTACAAGATTTTGTATAATATATTAGTTGGAATTCTCGACAGTAGAGAGCATTTCTAACAGCGAGACAATTGCAGGTAATAATTGTGATGAAATAGATTTTATTTCAGATTGAATTATAGCTGCATGGACTCGGAGTGCTCAACACCACATTTCAGCACTGATAATAGTTGTGGTATTTCGTCTAATAAAGCATTAAACAACATATTAACGCCAGTGGGTGCTATTTCCAGTCTTCCGGTGACTTTCATTGCGAATAATGATCGTGGATTTCCGCTATAGTAGCGTTAATGTAGCTAGGTCCTGAATCGCAGGCTGAATTATTTGTGTAAAATTAATTTTGCATTATTTAGGTGACATACATACCGTAATTTCCGGCGTATAATCCGCAGCTCAAAGAGTCGTTTTTCGACCCAGAAATTTTATTCAATAATTGTAGTTAAATAATTACAGCGATCTTTTAAGTTACATTTTATAAAATAATATTTCTGGGTCGAAAAACGACTCTTTGAGCTGCGGATTATACGCCGGAAATTACGGTACGTCACCTCCATTGTCTAACTCTTGTCAAGATGTTGAACAAGTTTATTTAAATTCCATAAAAAATTCCTTGTTACGGTGAATATAATTGTGAAAACCGCATAACTTTTCGACTGAAAGGTCTAATTTTTGCGTTGTATTTTTGTCCCAAACTTTTTAAACTCCGAGTATAATTTTTAAAATATTCTCAAAATATGTTTATGCTTTCTTTATTGAATGCAAAAACACTTGTAAATTCTCGTCCTTCTATGTTTTCTTTAAGTAATTTTTAAAATGTGAAAGTTACTTTTCAAAAAATTTTTGGAGTATTTGGAAAAATTTAAAACAAAACAAAAATATAATCTCGTAACATTTAAGAGACTGTTAAATAATAGTACACCAACTGCAGTGTATACTTAACATTGCAAGTAAGCCAAATAACTTATTAATATCTATAAAAGTCGTAAATGACTCTCTCTAGATTCAGTTCATTTGACTTCTTTTTTCTAAATCAGCATTTTCGTAATAAAAAACTTTTCAATTTCAAGACCCTGTTATCGTGTTATATATTTCTTCAAATTTAAAGCGAATTTAAACAGTTATGAGACATAGTAAATTAATATTAGTTATATTTTAATTAAATTAACGTAATAAATTTTTACAGTTAATTTAGTTAAATCAAAGTCAAGTTTCATATTATAAAATAGTCAGAAAACATAATATGGTTATTCCTAAGCGTCAAAACGACTTCTTTGGGGCTCACCTGAAAGTGTCCTCTTTATTTACGAATTGTTGCGCAAGTGGAGAAAAAATAGTTGTGCCCACACGCAGTA
Source organism: Maratus michaelseni (assembly GCA_963931845.1). NCBI lineage: Eukaryota > Metazoa > Arthropoda > Arachnida > Araneae > Salticidae > Maratus > Maratus michaelseni. The sequence continues at coordinate 142,668,785 of OZ007586.1, forward strand.
GGCTTCTTTACAGCACAAGAAAAAAAATCTAGTCGAAGACATCTAGAAGAAAACTAACGCCACGGTAGTTCAGTAAACGGTAAGTTTATTTAATTTTTTTTTATTTCTGTATTCTAGACATTTATTCTGAAATACTGAAATATATGAAAATATTTGGCATGTTATACGCTGGTAAAAATAAAGTGGCAATAAAATAACTTTCCCCTTTCAGAAACATCCATGAAAAAAAGGCACAATTTAGTGCAAAACAAATATCGATAGTGATAATGTTGAGCTTGTCGGAAACGAGAAAGCCAGATTATTTGCACTAATCGTTAGTAATATGGTTAAAGGAAATTGTTTCACACGTACGTGACAGCAGCGCATTAACTTACCGTGAAAATACTCTGGGAAGACTCAGGCGAATAATTAATTTGAATGAATGTGCCTTAAGTACATAAATCTTTGTTATATGATTTCCTGTGCTATCTTTTTGCGGAAATTCTCCCCGCTTACCTTCAAAAGTCTAAATATAAAATGCGGTCTTATTCCATTAATCAGCTTTAGCAATACTTGCCTTCAAACAGGGGAAGTTCTTTTTTGGCCACACTGAATTTAATGCTTGGTTCAATCAAATTTCAGTTTTGCAGTAGCTGCAATCATAAGATGGTGGATCATTTAATCTTTTTAGATGCTTTATACAAACCATAAAAAGTTCAAATCATGGTTAAAACTAGAAAAATAATTATGATTCATTAGTACAATTTCATGAATTGCATAAAACACCAAATCATTGTAAAATGTCTCAAAATATGGTTGCAAATACTGCAACACCAAAATTTCGTACAATCTATAACCACATTTGAACTGTGTACTTGCTATTTGTTATTCATAACATTTTATTCAGCTTTTCTAGCTCGGATTTATTTTCCTTACACGTCAATATTGGTATAGATAATTAATACTTTTTTTTTTTTTTCATATCCGTCTCTAATTAATATTTGAAAATATAATTGAGTGAGGACAAAATGGACATGAGGAAAACACGATATCATGCTTTTGTTCTAAATCGTCACTATAAATATTATAGGTTTTTTTCAAAATCAGGAATATTTGGAATATATTATCAGGTATGTTGGATCACTATTTATGTTACATTTTAACATGATTATAAATTTTAAGTCTTTTTTAGAGGGATCATGAATTAGTTAAGTATATGTTTAAAGCACATCTACTAAAAATATTTATTTTAATTGTTATAGTTTTCTCCGTTAAACTTAATAGCATTTTTAATACATTAGCTATGAGAGACGTTAGGTTTAGTTCTAAATGCAGTTGGATCAAACCATGAAATTTTATTCGAAATCCCATTCTATTATTATGGTGGTTAGACAAGTTACATAAAGTTTTTTAATGAGAGAATCACAATAAATTAAATAGTATGATTTGGAACACATCTGAATATTTTAAAACCTAATTTTATGTTAGTTGATTCCTCATGCTTTATTTCATACAACTTTAATTAAATATATAATAGAAACAGTAATATGTTATAATAATTCATATGGTATCTAGATTTCGAAACCAGGAAAACAAATTTGAAAAAATATAGACAAGGTATAGATACCCACTTATTAGTACCCAATAGCTAATTCCTAAACCGTTTAATTTAGATGTATACTTCCAGTTAAAAATTTAGTCTTTCCAGTTTTTCATCCTATGAAACCATTTATTTTCAAATAGTTATTTAGTAAATTACAAAATGTACAGTTTCTGGGTTCTATAAGTTGAATTAGAAAGAAACATATGTTCTTACAAGTAAAATACAACGAAACAAATCAAATATTACAAAATATTACAGAGTTATGAAGCATTGAAGTTTCAACATTTTCTAAAAATAAAAAGTAAAAGAGGTTTTTATAGTGCCTGTAAAAGGTGAAAATTAAAAAATGCATAGTATAAAAACTCGATGCTTTTAGTCATTAAAATATGTTTTCTTTTGTTTTATTTCTCAGAATATGAACATATAGGTCAAAATACAGTAGATCAACACATACAAACCATGGACTGAACAATCATTTTCATTTGGTAAATTTTATAAAAATGAGCATTTAAATTTAACACTATAAAAATATATCTTAAAAAAATAATTAATACTAAAACACTTTCAAAGCTTAGAAAACCTCAAAATATAAATAAAAACATTAAACAATTGACTTTTTTCGATTCATTCAGTCAATCATCATCAGAACACACAAAACGCAAATACAATGCACACAAGATTGGAATGCAAGTGATCAGTTCCTATAATAAAGAAGATACAATGTTCTCTATAATTTTAATTTTAACACCGCTCGTAGCACCATCTGTAGTCCAATTCCCACTAGTATTCAACCATTCAACCCAAATGTTTGGAATATGAAATGGCAATCCATAATTACACACTTTCAAACTTCTTATGTAAATTTCAACCGATTCTCTCACAAATAGTTATAAATAAAAATTAGATCTCTAAATCAATTTATCTTTTTTGAATAGGATGTTGATATTCTCTTTATAACTAGGTCTCGATAATGCCGGATTCCACCTATTATACTTAACATCTACAACATGTTCCTTACACCGAATACTGAATTTCCTTTTGGTCAAAGAAGCTAAATTTATTTATATATGTTTACTGATGGGTTGTCATTTCATATTCTAAACATTTGGGTTGGATGGTTGAATAATAGTGGAAAGTGGACTACAGATGGTGCTATGAGCGGTATTAAAATTGGAATTATAGAGATCATTGTATCTTCTTTATTATAGGGACTGATCATGCATTCCAGTTTTGCGTACATTGTATTTGTGTTCTTTGTGTTCTGATGATGATTGAGTGTATCAATCAAAACATATCAATATTTTAATGTTTTTATTGATATTTTGACGTCTTTTAAGCAATTAAAGTGTTTATTATATATTTTGAAGTTTTTCGAGATATATTGTTATAGTATTAGTTTTAATGGACGTAATTTATGACTCTCTATACGTAATATTATAACGTTTGAATTTTAAAATAATTTGTTTCCTTCTAAGATGAGGAAGGACAATATTTTAAAATTAGAGGTAAAGCTCTAAAATTATGGTTTAGGAAATAGCTAATGGGTATTGATAAAAGGGCATATGTTTGTATGCGTGAATGAGTTTATATTTCAAAATGTATCATTTTCATGAAAATTGTTCATATTTATGCTTTTTCATCAATATACATTCAAAGGGTATCATATTTATTAAACAGGAAGTAATCGTTTTTTGAAGAAAAATCTACAGATTTTTAATATATCACATAATGTTGCGTCTTGTTCAATTACACTACCATTGCTTTCTAGATCTAAAAGTAACTTTTAAATTACATCATTATTAAATATAATTGACCAATTTTTAAATATTTCGAAATTTCATTTATGATTTTTTAATTAGGTATTGAATCGGTTGTTTCCTTCGAATGAAAAAATGTCATCACTCTATCAAAGAAATGTGCAATTGGATCATGAATAATATTTTTATGTCTTCTTTGAATAATATGCATCTCATTTACATGTATAACGCACAAAACCATGTTTATTCCTTTATATATTTCAAGACATTTCTGCAAGCACAACTTGCGTATATAACGTAATACGAAGGTGGTTTGATAAGTTCTCGGCGTGACAGTGAAATCACAAGATGTTTGACATAATTTCATATTATTTTTCCAATGGAGTCCCCTTGTAAGTCAATACATTTAAGACACACTCTTGTGTACCAATTTTTAAGTGCAGGCCTGTATGAGGGTGGTTCGAACAGTTCTGGGCTTGACAAAGAAATATAACATTTTTGACAATATTTCATTTTATTTTTCAACTTGCAATACAATACATTTCAGATCATTCTTGAGAAATGTTCATTCTTTGGCGTTTCTGGTGGACGTTCAACAAACGCGGAAATGTTTCATACCAAAAACATTGTGTAAAATGTAGTGGACACGATCTATCAAGATATTCGCAATGTCAGCAAGTTTCAATTGGCGATCATTCAATACGGCATTGTGAATTTTTGAGACGATATCGTCGGTCGTAGACGTTTTTGGGCGTCCTGAGCGCTCATCATCGTGAATGAATTTCCTACCATGTTTAAATTCAGCAGCCTACTTTTTTATCGTCGAATACGAAGGACAAGAATCCTTTAAGGTGGACTGTAATTATTTTTCTATGTCCGTGGGGTTAAACAGTTTGGAACAATGTATTTTACGACAGCTCGAACATAATTTTTTTCCATTTTTTAGAAAGTGTCAAAACTTGTTTACTTTATTTTATCAAAATGCAATAACCAATAAACTCACGCGTTTGAAACTCGGCAGCAAGTCATCTAAATGTCAGGCCGAGAACTTATCAAACTACCCTCGTATATAAGACGCGTAATGCATTAAATTTTAACTGCCACGGTTGTCTTAAATGTATAAGCGTGTCAATTTAATTTACTGTCAACATTTTATTAAATATTCTTTCATGTTTTAATTAGGGGAATTTATAAATGATCCCTCTATCCCTCTGTATTTTCAAAGTCAAAAGGAATATATGAGTTGGATACAAATATAATTATTATTATACAAATAAAGTTAGTTTCCATGCTAAATTTTAATTTTAAAAGAGATAATTCGAATCATATATGTTTACTTATGTTTACTTACTTTTCCTTCAAAACAGAAGGAAGTATAATAATACAAATTTTCATTCATGTCTTTTACAGACGTATCATGACACCATACATCATAGAAAACAAGTAATGTTTAAACTAAAATGGAAGAAACTCCAAGCAACTGTTTCTTAATCCATGATTTTCTTGCAAATGGTCATTATTATAAACAGACCACTTTTCTATTTACATATTGCTTGCCAGTTGGCGTGTTTTAGCGAAAGTGATTTTGCACAATATAGAGCTTTTTGTGAAATTTTTAATTGTTATCTGCATTTAATTTAGTTTGTGTTCTTAGCAGTCGATTGCCGTTATAAATAGAAGAGTAACGATATACGCAAAAATATTCAGATTGGAAGATTTTACCCAAGCTGCTTCCGATCCACATTTCAGAACTTGGCAATACACGACTGAATATTTTAGAGAAGGGCGAGAAAATCTACAACCATTTGCTGGATGATAATGGCACACTCTGGCAGTTTGGCAAGTTTTTGTCTGAAATCCTCTAGCCTTTCAATTTTTTTTAGCCGTATGTCGCAAGTTTCTTCTTTTACAAGACACTCTAACTTCCAGCAGCGCTCACATTTAACTGGAGTTACTGAAAAATCCGGTTTATTACCAATTTTAAACCGGGTTATTTTCAGCCTTTGAAAAGTTTGACACGCAGTAGACCATCGTATAGCGAAATTTTTGGCGTGTCCTTGTAAAAAAAATATGTACGATACTATAATTATTTATAGCTAAATATATTTGCTAATGTACGACAGTAGTAACGTTACAAGTTATATTCCAATCCGTACAGTGGTTGTGCCATTTAGAAAACTGCGCGCATATATACATGCATACATAGTTATATACATATATACACACATATACAATATACATGCATAGATACATCCATACATATATACATCTATGCATATACATATGCATACATATATACATACATATATACATACATATATACATATATACATACATACAAACATACATGTATACATAGAAACATAATTGCCAAAAACTGAAGCCATTATCATCCATCATATGTATATACATATATACATACATACAAACATATATGTATACATACATACATAATGGCCAAAAACTGAAGCCATTATCATCCATCATATGTATATACATATATACATACATACAAACATATATGTATACATACATACATAATGGCCAAAATCTGAAGTCGTTTAAAAACATGGGAATAACATTTCTTGTTTGACACAAGTGGAAATTAAATTACTAGGCACCTATAATATCAATTTATTTTCCAGTAACATAATTCACACAATAAGAAAATTAAAGGCTTTAAATCATATATATTATTTCGGATGTTAACATCCCTTTTTCTATGATTATAAAAAACGCACAAAGATGAATGAAGAATGATAAGAAATGCTCTTTAACAGTCGTTTCACATAGCAACACACATTTCGTTAAAAATTGGTGTTTGTTTAAAAATTGTAGTTAATTAAAAATAAATGATAAAACGTATTAGCAAATAATCTCAGTGCGAATGCCTCGCATGAATCCATTCGTAAGTTAATAATATATAAACTATAACTTTCTTTTTTTACTTTTAAATTTCTAATTTAAATAATTCGAAGAATCATTTACTTTCTGGATGAGCTACTATGTTGAAATCATTTGGAAAAATATTATGAGAACAACATTGTTATACGTAGATAAATCCCCATTGGTGCTGATTAAAAGCAAAAGTATCAAACTGCTTAGAAGTGAGGTCTTAATCTAAAACAAATTAAGCTGTTCAGTTTTTATAAAGAAACCTGGACTCAAAAGACTTTCACTGGATTGAAAAGATTTTATTATTATGCAGATATATTCTAGATGTTTAATATAATTAATCTATAATTCCTTTATTTTTTCTTCGAAATTCTTCATGCAGAAACGTATTAAAACAGAGAAATGAAGGCTATAATAAATTTTCTTATCATGTCATGTAATTTTCATATGCGTGTCCTACTTTATATCTTGATTAGTAAAATAAGCAAGATACAAGAGTTTGAGGATTATAAATGCATATATTGCATATAAATGCAATTAGTTACACAGGAAAAAATTATATATATGTTAGTTTAGAGATACATTGCTAGTACCACTTAATATTATAAACACGGTGCCTGAAAAGTCCGGAAACGTTCGAATAACTCTCGTAAGTTTAGAGAAATATACATCGGATTGACAAACGCAAAATATGTGTTCAAAATTTTTGAAAAATCTATTTAGGGCTATCAAAGTTGTCCCCCCTAACTCTGACTCCTGGGGGGAAAGGGGGGCAACGTTGAAATCTTAAATAATAATCCCCCCTTTTTATTGCAGATTCGGATTCTACGGGAAAGAAATACGTAACTTATGTGTTTAACATTGTTTTCGGAAAATCGTAGATGGCGCTGTAATCCAATAAAATGCAGTGACAATCGTTTCCATTGAAAATTCTGGAAACTGTCGTATTATCCGAGAAATAGATATCGTATTGAAAAATGTAAAAATGCATGTTTAATATTTTTGGAAAAAATGTATTTAGGGATATCAAAGTTGTCCCACCTCAACTCTGATCCCTGGGGGAAAAGGGGAGGCAACTTTGAAATCTTAAATGATAACCCCCTTTTTAATGCAGATTCGGATTCTACGAGAAAAAATACGTAACTTATGGATTATCATTTTCTTCAGAAAATCGTAGACGGCGCTGTAATCGAGTAAAATGCACTGAGAATCGTTTCCATTGAAAAGTCTGGAAACGGTTGAATAACTCGAGAAATATACATTGGATTGAAAAACGGAAAAATTCATGTTCAATATTTTTGAAAAATCTATTTAGATGTATTAAAGTTGCCGCCTCCAACTCCGCCCCCTGGGGGGTAAAGGGGGGGACATTGAAATCTTAATTGATTTTTATTTCAAAATTGGTTTCTACGGGAAAAATACGTAACTTTTGTATTTAAAATTTTCTTCGTAAAATCTTAGATGGCGGTATAACAGAGTAAATGCAGAATTTTTTCTATTGAAAAATCTGAAAACGGTCGAATAACTCGAAAAATATACGTCGGACTCCAAAACCGAAAAATACGTTTTCAATAATTTAGAAAAATGACAACTTTGATAGCCCTAAATTGATTTTTCTAAAATATTGAACACGTATTATTCCGTTTTTCTATCCGAAGTATATTTTTCGAGTTATTCGACCGTTTCCAGACTTTTCAATGGAAACGATTCTCAGTGCATTTTACTCGATTACAGCGCCATCTACAATTTTCCGAAGAAAATGTTAAATACAAAAGTTACGTATTTTTCCCGTAGAATCCAAATCTGCAATAAAAAAGGTGGGTTATCATTTAAGATATCAAAATAGCCCCCTTTCCCCCTAGCGCGCAGAGTTAGGGGAGAGGCATCTTTGCTATACCTAAATAGATTTATTTTAAATATTGAACACATATTTTCCGTTTTTCAATCCGATGCATATTTCTCGAGTTATTCGACCGTTTCCAGACTTTTCGGACACAATGTATATGAATAAGAATGTAATAATTCGTAAGATCACGCTCACAATGACATGAACTTAAAAATAACTAATGAAATTTCATAAAATAAATGCAGACAGTTAAGTGTTATCAATTTGACAAAAAAATACTTCAATGGTATAATAGAAAAGTTCAACTTAAAATACATTTTAGAATGTGATCAAAATATATAGAAGGTTGGTACATGAAAAACACATAAATTGTATTTATAAAAGTACTCCATTCCTAATGAGTGTTTTTTATAATTTGTAATCATGATGTTACACAAAATTTTTCAATAATGAAATGAACTTTGCACTGTTAGAATGTTGCTATTGTCTAACCAAGTGAATAAAAAAATAAAAAAAAAATATATATATAAGCTCTTGTTAATTTGCATGTGGAATTCTGAATCTTTCTATAATAGAGATCAAATTTCCATGTGCTACAAATTTATAATATTTGGACTTATAACAAATGAAATCACAGTAATCTGCTTATAATAGCCAAAAAGCAAGTTATACATCATATCCACATATCCGATTCGAGAAACAGTATGACTAGTAGCACTTGATATCGGTAAGTCACTATGATGTCACAAATGTCACGGTCATACAAAAAAGTGCCTTCTTTAATGCGTCATATTCTGTATCTTCTATGACAATAGCTTCGTGAGTGTATTGTGAAGTCATCCTGATTATTACGTTACAAACAGTCACCAGGTATGATTGCAAGTTTTTTACTCCCCAGTTTATTACTCCCAAAAGTCAGTTTATTCCCCGGTTTGAACCAATCTTTCCTATTTTTATAAATGTATTACCAAGTCTCAAGAAAACTCATTACGCAAACATTAATTTACAAGAATATTTCAGATATATACTATTTAAACGGTTTATTGTAATTATATGTCAAGGGAATATAATCCTAGGAGTCAGGAATCTAAAAAATCCGAGATTCAGGATACCAATTGCAAAAATTTCTGGAATAATAAATTAGCATTTTTTTACAGATATTAGGTGTACAGAAATTGCAGTTTTAAATATTTTGAACAGGCGTTTGACACAGTGTACACATATTTCGTTAGAATGAGGTGTTTAATTAAAAATTAATGATAAAACGTATCAGCAAATAATCTCAGTACAAATGCCTTGCACGGATCCATTCGTAAATTAATAATATAAAAGCCAATTTTTTTTTTTTTACTTTTAAATTTCTATTTTAAATAATTAGGAGAATCGTTTAGTTTCTGGAGGAGCAATCTTGAATCATTTTGAAAAATCAAATGAGAACAACATTGTTCTATATAGATAAATCGCCATTGGTGCTAATTAAAATAAAAAACAACCAACTGCATATAAGTGAGGTCTTAATCTAAAACAAATTAATCTAAAACACAGCAAAAATTTAAATATTTTAGACATACTGTTCTGTATCTCTAAAAGAGTGCAATATTATTTTAGTGCAATTTTGATACAGTGCAATATTATTTTAGAGATACAGTGCTCGTACCACTTTATATTATAAATATATGTAAAATAATGTAATAGTTCGTAATAGCACAATCACAATCAATTTAAACTGGAAAGAACTAATGCAACTTCACAAAATAAATGCAGACAGTTAATGTTATAATTTTGACAGAAAAATACTTCAGTGGTATAATGGAAAAGTTCATCTTAAAATACTTTTTAGAATGTGATCAAAATTTATAGAAGGTTTGTACAACAAAAACAAATAAATTATGTTTATAAAAGTGTTCCATTCTTAATGATTGCTTTTTATAATTTGTAATCATGATGCTAGACGAAAATTTTCAAGAAAGAAATGAACATCGTACAGTTAGAATGTTCCTATTTCTGTCACTTTACATAATAGAGATCAATCTCCATGCGTTACAAAATTATGATTTTTAGACAGATAACACGGTTCGTACGCATTTTCCACATTTTTTAATAGAAAATGTCTATTTAATTTTAAAATTACAGAAATTGACGATGCCTCGTTTAATTGTAGGGTTTGGTAATAAGTTTCTGCATCTAAATAAGACAAAAAATTCGATCAAAAATTGTGTTAAAAGCGTACGAACCATGGATAAGAAATGAAATCGTAGTAATCTGCTTATAATAGCAACAAAGCAAGTTGTACAACACATCCACATGTGCGATTCGAGTAGTAGTATTACTAGTATTGTAGGAAATTAGCAAGTCACTATGATGTAACAAATGTCACGGTCATACCAAAAAGTGTCTTCTTTAATTCTTCATATTCCGGTTTTTCTATGACCATCGCTTTGTCAGTGTATTGTCAAGTCATCGTGACTATTACTTTATAGACAGTAACCAGTAGGGTTGCAAAACTCCATTTTATGCCTAAAAACCCAGTTTATTATATCCAAAAGCCAGTTCATTCCCCAGTTTAAACCTAGTTCTTTCCACTCTTACTAAATCTACTACCAAGTCTAGAGAGAACTCATTATGCAAACATTAAATGACAAGAATATTTCAGATGTATACTGTTTAAAAGATTTGTTGCAATTATATGTCAAGGGAATACAATTCCTAGGATATCTAAAAAATACGAGATTCAGAAAGCAATTTTTTTACAGATATTAGGTGTACAGAAAGTACAGTTTTAAAGTTATCTTTCAAAGCACTTTCTAAACTACTTTGAACTTAGTTTTATATCTAATAGTAACCAAATCACAAAATGTGAAATAAAATTCTGTAAAATGTTTGACGGTGGTTGTTTTATTTTTCCCACTAGGAAATATTTTTTATCTTGTTAAATACGACAGTTTATTATAATTAGACTCTTATCAGAAATTCACTATAAATAGTATTAATATTATTTCCATTTTTTTAAGTCCTAACTTTTAAAGTAGCATTAATCATAAAAAATGCTATGTAGTGAATGTTTTCGTTACTTTATACTAAAAACACGAAAGTAAGACTTTTAGTTTTCAAAAACAGATATAATGTGGAATATCTCTTAGCAATATTGATAATTTCGAACAAAATTTAAAGCACATGGAGCATTCTGTACATACATATATAGACTGCAAAATTTGTTTTGAGAATAATTAATTAAATTACACTAAATTCATGTAAAGTACATTATGGTATGATATTACAATTCCTTATCTTTGTGAAGTATGAAAACACAATTTCTAAAGGTATCTAGCAATATATATATATATATATTAATATATATATATATATATATATATATATTAACTTTCACCAGAAAAACAAATAGTTATATTTTTGGTTGATTTTTGCTTATTTTAAAGTCCTCTTAATTTACAAAAACTCTTCTTCATAGTTCCACCTTCATTTACTTTTCAAGTAAAAATGCAGCTATTTAACTGTGGACAAGGAAAGAGACAGGTCGTAGCACATCACCTATTTCGGCTGCTTTTCAGCTTACCTTGAGCAGTTCCACAACTGGTGAAAAAAAATCTATCTCGATTACGTGACAGCCAAGAGGAACGTAAGTATCAGGGATTGTCTCTTCGGCTGTCTGCGTATTCAAAAACAATCAGAAACAAATATTTGTATATACTCTCAATATGATGCTTTAGCGATAAAAGATAACCACCTGATTGTCGCACGAGTACTAGAACGCGGTCTGCAAATCAAGTGGTGTGTTTTAAGAATTCCAATTAGGCATGAATGTTCAGAGTGTATCGCAGTGTTGAATTCAGACACTATTCTCCGGGAGGGATTTCTGTGGTTCCGGGGAGGGGATTTCACTTTTTGACCATTGAAAGCATAAAATCTCAAATATTCTGGGGGGTTAAATTTCAAAGCTCCGGGGAAGGGGAATGTCCCCTTCGGGCCACCCCCTGAATTCAACACTGGTGTATCGGTTTACACCGTTAACAGCTTTTTCGCTTTGATTAGCGTTTGTTTGCAATCGAAAACCGTAGAGACTTTGTCATTCAGCATTTTACCTAATTATTGTTTAACATTTTACTATTTTTTTTAACATCCTACGGATTTATGATTAAATATTTTACAAGTACATGATTAGATATTTTACAAATACATGGTTCAACGTCTATGAGGTTGTGGTTCAACCACAGCACTAAATGTTGGAACAAAGTTTCCTCCTCTTTCCGTTACAGCTGCTGCAATATCAGAAGTCAGATTAACTCAACAATAAATTTTTAAATCCATAGTGTTTAGTAGCTATTATTATTATTATTATTATTATTATTAAACCGCAGACCAGGCCCCTACCTGCCGGGCATTATGCCCAGTTTAACCAGTCTGTATACCTGGCCGCGGGGCGAAATTCGCCTAATATCCTCATAGCGGAGATCCACCTGATTAGCTTCTTGGGTGTCCTTTGCTGCAACACTATTTTGTAACTACACTGGAAATTTGTCATCTTTATTTATATGGTAGTTCACTTGAAATTTAGTATGCATTTCTTAAATTTAGCGACATTATGTACTACTATAACTGTGCTAGATTTTGCTCAGCTTGTAAGCATGAACTGAACAAATATTTGAATACATCCAATGTTTTAAATGTAAACTTTTTAAAAATTATTAAATAAGAATTGTACAACATTGAAATAATTATGTTAAATTAAGCAGATATTGACCTATTAGTGGTAAAAATTTCATTGTATTGTGTGTTATATGAAATCAGAAATAAAATAAAATGTGACACGATGCAAACTTGCATCTGTGGAGGAAAAGCGTGACTCCTGAGACCCCTTAACATTTTGAAATAATAATTCATAGTAAGATCTAAGTATACCACAAATCATTAAGTTAATTTTTTTTAACAAATATTCAGTGGAGTCATAATATTTAAATCTTCAAAATCTTCATGTTCTTCTTATCTTCGTGTTTTCATGTATAAAAAAAATTAATCCGTAGAAAATATTCAAATTTGATTCGAGTCAATTTGAAATGGATAACGTGTATTTTTATAATAAATCCAGTTGAATTTTTAATTTGCAAGCATTCTTTTCAAAACTGCGTTTTTGTTATTTTCGAGCAGTGTAAAAAAAATTAATAGATCATTTGATTTGCACTGTCACGTATAATATGTATATACCTAAAATCTCTTCCTACGTTTCTGTCAATTAAACAATGCAAATTTTATTCTTTGTGATCAGAATATGTTTTTAATTATGTGAATTCAGAATTTGTAATGTATTCAAATATATAATCTTAAGTGATTACAATATTTTTCATATGAGCTAATAAAAAAGTGTAGATTTATATCTAACCTATTTTCTGAAAGAAAACCAAAAATTAAAGGTAAAACTAATTTTTTGTTGTTGTAAGAATGCGTGCAAAAATTTTATTAAAAATTTATTTTTCATTAGATCGTGAAAAATTTCAGTGTCTTAAACCGTTCGGGTTTTGCGTCCTCTGAATAGCACATGTCATTTCATTGACTGTTATTGCGTCTCAGTAATTAGGTTTGTTATTATCTACAGTAATGATATGTTGTAATGATAATATATGCCTATACAATTAGTATTAAGACATTACATATACTTAGCGTAATAATAATAATGATAATAATAATAATAATAATAATAATAATAATAATTTGCTTAAAATTCTTAGTACCTTTTTCGATTCTTTAATTCAAACGTATGTTTCACTCTTTAAATTTAAATTAGGCTAATTTTCCAAAAAAACTATTTATTTTAAAACATAAAAAATACTCGAAAGTTATATACTAATTAATTTTTCAGCAGGGCTGAAATTCCGCCTTAAATTGTTGAAAAACAAAGATGTGAATTATCACTTTACTAAACAGCGTACAACCTTTAGAGTGAAAAATGTCCAGACCGGGGTTCGATCCTGGATCCCTTGGTATAGCGCACCAAGTGCTTTACCAATTAAGCCATCCGGACGATATCCGGTCTAGCATTCTCTCACTCTTATATGGGAAGGCTACAACCGCGTAGCACGAAATGGAACGTCAATCATGAGCACAACGCCGTTGGCATATATGAGACAAATTGAACCCAGTATCTGTTAATATTTATATACTAATTAATTTTTCAGCCGAGCTGAAATTACGCTGCAAATTGTTGAAAAACGAATATGTGAATTATCACATTTTTTTTACTCGAACGTTGATATGACTTTTCAATCCTATGGTAACGTGATATGCGTTTTCAAAAATTCTTTCTTAAACTATTGTCATACGAATGGTACAAAATATAATTGTATTTCTTAGATGTCTGTAAATGACATCTTCGTTAAATTTCAGTGAATCAAAACTTTTGTGATTTCGATAGAAACATTTAATCTTATTAACGTAAAACTAATTCTTCCAAAAATTGACAAATCGGTACAGAAAGGGTTAAATAAGAATGTTATTCGCTGAATAGGTTTCAATTATTTATTAATTACAATTAATAATGGAATAGTACACATAGTTTATAAAAATGAATTCTAAAGAGTTGGTTTAGTCCAAGGGTATTTTATACTCCGCTCGCGGGCCACAGAGTCACCACTTTAAAATAAAGTAGAAATCTGTATTTCATATAAGAGCAGAAATTCTGAAATTAAATAGGATGAGTATTGCTTTTGGTGTGATAACGGTATGAGAATACATTTTGAAAAAAGTAGTGAACGACACTGTTTTAATCGAATGAATCTGAAAAAACTGTGACGCTTGAAATATATGTCAGTCTTGAAAATTAAGTAAGGTAAATCCAGGTTAGATGTCCCATCGGGTTAGTTGCCCTAGTTACTGTATTTAAACTATTGGATGTGTGGCAAAGCTAGTGACGTTCTTCTACTCTCAATTGTTATAAAAAACGTAGTAGACGAAGTTAGTGATTTAGTTCTTCAAATAAATGTTATATTCATAAAATAAGGTAAGTTTGTCTTTTGTTTTATGTTCTTGTACGATGAAGACAAGTAGAAGATGAAGTATAATGTACTTACTAGAGATTTTTCATGAAATATTTTGCGAATGTTGTTGAAACAGATATCGAGTAATGTGTTAATTATAGGTTGCAGCCATATTTGTTCCTACTTCCAGAGCTACTGGCTGGGGCATCTAATCCGGATAGAAGGATACATACCCCATCTGCATCGGGGATATATGCCTCACTTGTGATACGAAATAAAACTCCCCATTTGTAATTATCAAATAACTTTATTGTGTGAGAATATTTTTTAAAATATTCAGTATTGTTAGAAAAAAAATATGTTTCTTCTTTTGGTTGACCATGGACCTTCCGCAGGATCATTACCTAACAAGTCAGGGGGCGGGGTTAGAAGTGATAAATTCTCCAATTAAGCAACGATTAAAAATAATCATTTGTTTCATTTCTGAAAGTTGGTTCAAAAGATTGCAATTCCCTCACATTTTGAAGTGAAAAATATTTCAGTGTTTGGTATTTATAGCTTTGATCAGAAAATTTTAATACACACATTCCGAACTTTCCCTCTCTTTGTAATCAGAATATATTCAGAATCACTAAATAGAAATCTAAATACAAAATAGAAATTTAAACTACCTTAAGTATGTCATTCTCACAGCAAATTCGAAAACACTATACCGGGACACCATATTAGAGGTATAATCCCTCTTTATTTTTATTTATTTACTAGCAAGCTACTTCCGCTACGCTGGTCAATTTCTCTTAACAAACTTTTAATCAAACAAAATATTGACATTTCATAATTCACTCTTATATTTTAACGCAATAATAAGGCTACTATAACTTGTGACTCGTGCCAATATACACGTCAGGACACGTCGTCCTTATCATTATCTTTTTACGCATGAACGTTTCGCTATGGTACTCCATTGTAAAATTTGGTAATTTTTGAAATTCAATATTTGAAAAACGACATAATCATTAGATTTGAAATTTATATCAAGAAAAATACAACTTTTTACCTTTCAAACGCAGTTTGTCTAACAATTTTCTGACAAATACTTTTCGAGCTATTATTGTTTTCAGTAAGTTCAAAGGTATCATTTTCCGAGATTACTCTGTGGCAACAATTAGCGAAAAACCCAGTCGTCAGCATCGCATCGCTTTTTATTAAAGAGGCTGTTAGAGCAGGGATTGGCACCATCAATTTGCCACCATCACTTTTGAAATCGGTTCGGTAGTTTCAGAGATTCCATAGAAATTGTAACTTAGAATGATTTTAGAACGCTTTTCGCTCATTTCACCCTTTTAAATATCGATTTTTTTATATTATTCTTAGAGAGCATTTACATCTTATAAGTAACGACAATGCCAAATTACAAATTTCTAGCTCCTTTAGTATAAAAAAGACGCAATTTTCGCAAATTTTTCGCTTCTGCACACCATTGGGGTTAGTGGCACCGACAAAAAATATAGCCTATGTTGGAGTAGGGATTGGCACCATTACTTTTGAAATAGGTTCTGTAGTTCCAGAGATTCCATAGAAATTGTAATTTATATTGTTTTTAGAACGCTTTTCGCTTATTTCACCCTTTTAAATTTCGAATTTTTTTTTTATTTGTTCTTAAAGAGCATTTACATCTTATAAGTAACTACAATGCCAAATTTCAAATTTCTAGCTCTTTCAGTATTAAAAAAAAATTGCAATTTTGGAACGTTTTTCGCTCCTGCACCCCCATGGGATTAATGGCACCAACATAAAATATAGCCTATGTTGGAGCAGGGATTGTCACCATCAATTTGCCTCCATCACTTTTGAAATCGGTTCTGTAGTTAAAGAGATTCCATAGAAATTGTAATTTAGAATGTTTTTAGAACGCTTTTCGCTCATCTCACCCTTTTAAATTTCGAATTTTTTTTAAATTGTTCTTAGAGAGCATTTACATTTAATAAGTAACTACAATGCCAAATTTCAAATTTCTAACACTTTCAGTTTAATAAAAATCGAAATTTTAGAACGTTTTTTGCTCCTGCACTCCCCTGGGAGTAGTGGCACCGACATAAAATAAAGCCTATGTTGGAGCAGGGATTGTCACCATCACTTTTGAAATCGGTTCTATAGTTCCAGAGATTCCACAGAAATTGTAATTTACAATGTTTTTAGAACGCTTTTCGCTCATTTCACCCTTTTAATTTTTTTTAATATTTATTCTTAGAGAGCATTTACATCTTATAAGTAGCTACAATGCCAAACTTCAAATTTCTAGTTCCTTCCGTATACAAAAAATCGCAATTTTAGAACGTTTTTCGCTCCTGCACCCCCCTGGGGTTAGTGGCACCGATATAAAATATAGCCTATGTTGGAGCAGGAGTTGTCACCATCAATATGCCACCACCACTTTTGAAATATGTTCGGTAGTTCCAGAGATTACCCCCTACAAACAAACAAAAAAAACAATCTTTACTCCTTTATAATATTAGTATAGATTTAAATAATAGTCTTTTTATTATTGGAATTTTCTCTCTACAGCCCCCGTAATTTAAATTACACGTTAAAACACACATTTAAAAGTTTATTATTCCGTAGAATATATAAAATATGTGTAACTCATTCATTGTAAAACATAAAATTTAACGCTTTTAATTTAAGAATTTTAAATTTGCTTCCCTAATTTCTTTTTAGAGTTTGTACAGCGAATATAAGTAGGGGGGTGGATATTCCCCCTTAGTTTAGACTAAACAAGTTTAGTCTTCGTTAGAACTACCCGTTTGGCTTCACATTTTGTATACCCATTTATTCGAAGAATTAGGAATAGTAAATGTACTTTGATATGGGAGTGTACTGCAAGATTAGTATGCAGAGCCTGTAAGCTCAGAATATATATATATTTTTAATTGGATGTGGATGTAAATAGGATATTAAGTCAAATGCAAATACAGATTTTAAATTATAAATGTTAATTACCCGTGCTTCCTATTCTTTTACGTATGAGACATCTATACCGATCAAGTGGGGTGTCTAACTCTGAGGTCCGGGATATATGGTCAAAATCATTGATTAAGTATTTTGATAAAAACACTTTTATATGGTATTTATATTAAAGTAATGTCTTTTATGATGTTCTACATAAAATTTGGAGTAGATAAGTTACATATGCACTACAAACGTCATTGCTATTTAAAAAAAAGAAACGGGGGCTTAAGTAGGGGAACTATCCGGGACTTACCGTATTGTAAGACAGACGAATCCTCATAAGCTAGTATGTTTTGTTATTATTATATAAAAAAGAAAGAGTATACTTTATAAATTCTTAATAGTATCTAATATATAATCCCGGAATTAATTTAGATTCTAAATGACTAAATGATGGGAAACCTAAAATTGCATATATATATATATATATATATATATATATATATATATATACATTTATTTATTTATTGCTTTAATCTATGTATTGGTATAATGTTTAAGCAAACTTTATACAATATCTGATAAGCTTAGCTCATAAAATAAATAAAGTGGTGTGTTACGGAGCAGTAAATTGTGATAGATATAATTTTGAAATTTAATTAATTTATGGCATGGAGTGCTTCAGAAACTCTTAAAGTTTAGCATATTTTTAATGTAATTTATAATTAAAACGAACCGTTAGCTTGGGAAAACAATGTAAGCTTAGAACAATCCAGAAAATTGTAATTGATAAAATTATTTCAAAGATTAGAGTTGTTTAACGAACAAACGCCTTCTTCAAAGAAAAAATATGCATTTCAAACACGGAAAACTTCCCACGAAATGTCGATAGAAATAATTAATAATCGAAAATAAATTTTACATACCTTTAAGATTACTGAATAATGCAATATCCTCCCGGTAACAGGCAAGTCCTAAGAAACACGTTTAGTCTATGCTAGAAAGCATAAACATGCAAAGATAATATGTATTTTTTGATAAACTTCAGAAATCAAATATTCAATTATAGCATATATTCTGCAGCTCATCTTACACCTTTAACTCTAAATGCCTCAACTATATTTAAAGTACCATAAAAATGTATTAAAATTGATTAAAGCTTTCACAAATAATGAAAATGCGAGAGAGCAAACGCTAAAACAATTTTATGACAATGAGAAAAAATGCATGCAGTAAGTACTAGAACTTAAGAAAAGCTAATTTTGGTGTAAGTAAATTGCGCCGCAGGCGCCCTGCGCGTAGACGACCACCGAACTCAAGTGCTGAGGGACTTTGATCGCGCCAGCAGGTTTGTGTCACTGCGGCGCTTTTGCCGGTCAGAGGACGGTCACCTACGGACCCTCTAACCTTAAACACACGTGTCGACGACGTAAGCCGTTGCGGTACGTGGTGAAACCACTGTGAGTCACCACGAGACACTTGGAGACGGGCCGGCGTCCCCCAACAGCTTCGGAGCTGGAAATCGAAAAGGGAACCAGGCCCTAGGCCTTAAGTCGGGATGTTAAAAACCCGTACTTGCTCTACCACAACTCGAGGGGTGTGCTTATTTTGGTAAAGTGAAAACGTTTTTTCTGGCATTAGCTAACCCTAATTTTTCATTAACAATATCACTAAGATCAGTTAAATTACGAATAGAATGGATAGTTAAAACTGTATTAAATTACCAGTCAGTTTCATTATGTACTTTTGCTACATATTAGGAAGGATTTTTTCTCAAATGTTTCTCTTTTACAAGCGTTTCGGAACTTTGTTTTCCGCACACTTATACTATAACCTGAAGCTGTAAAGTGAATAAAAATGCCACATTCGTATATATACAACATGAGATAGACGCTCCATAATTCAGAATGTAGCTGGTATGGTGTTACTGACTGATTTAAAATGCGTTTCCAGCACTTCCTGTGATGTCACTATATTTCATTAAGTGGGGTGTCTAACTCTGAGGTCCGGGATATATGGTAAAAATCATTGATTAAGTATTTGATAAAAACACTTTTATATGGTATTTATATTAAAGTAATGTCTTTTATGATGTTCTATATAAAATTTTGAGTAGGTAGGTTACATATGCACTACAAACATCATTGCTATAAAAAAGAAAAAGAAAAGTAGGGCAACTATCCGGGACTTAACTTTATTGTAAGACAGACGATCCTCATAAGCTAGTATGTTTTGTTATTATTATATAAAAAAGGATGAGTAAACTTTATAAATTCTTAATAGTACCTAATATGTAATCCCGGAATTAATTGAGATTCTAAATGACTAAATGTTGGGAAACATAACATTGCGTATATATATATATATATATATATATATAATGTTGTTCAAAAATTTCCTAAAATATATTCGATGTTGTTAAAATCGAATAATTTAATTTAGAAAGGGTCACAAGTCACATTTTAGACAAACATTTTTCACAAACAAGTCACATTTTTCATAATTTACACACAATTGGCATTATGTTTTGTTTTTTGTAATTCTTTGGATTGCGTGTTAGGAAGTATGATAAAATACTGTTTGCACATGAATGAAAAGGGTGATTTCTGTGATGTTTCTTGACTCTTGGACATGATTCCTTTCTAAATTAAATAGAGATAAACTGAGAGTTCAAACAGTGAGCATATGAAAATTTAATGCTTTAATAAGCAATAAGTGCACAAAATAGTAAAAAACATTGAAATATGCCACTTTTGCCATTGAAAGCTTTACCTTGCACTGTTTAGTGTTGCAGTCAGTTAATTTACAATGCTGTCGTAGAACGACTTTGTCTCTTCACTTATATATTTTAGAAGTTCTTTGATATCTTCAGTTTTTTTCCTTAATAGGGTTTTTGTCCTGAAAGGCTCGTTCATTGAGAAACGTGATACAAAAAAGTAACAAAATGGCGAAAAAGGGCACATATACAGATTATGTTGCCTTTCATAAATAAACGTGTTTCTCTAACGTCCATAACAATGAATGAACTCGAGTTAGAAATGTGCCCTTTTAAAACAGAATGCTGCTACCGCAGTAGAATATATTTTGATCAAAACATGGATTTCCAAAAAAATGTGACTTGAAACCTTTCTAAAATAAAGTATTCAATTAGAAAAGAAAATCTGGGTTTGGCTTTCAGTGAGAGGCGTTGAATTTTGAGTGAATTGCTATCCCTGTTTCCCATTCAATAAATAT
Organism: Maratus michaelseni; assembly: GCA_963931845.1. Lineage (NCBI taxonomy): Eukaryota > Metazoa > Arthropoda > Arachnida > Araneae > Salticidae > Maratus > Maratus michaelseni. Next base: position 142,690,034 of record OZ007586.1, read on the forward strand.
TTTTTTGTACACTTGTACACTGTAAAAAAAAGACGAAGGTTTATTTATCTACGAAGATATTATAAAACCACGTACAAAATATACATTAACCTCTTCCGAGTTACCCATGATTCCGAAAAGCGTGCTTTAATAGATATATTTTTTAAAGTACAAACACTACGTCTGATTACTTTATTTTTACATAATATAAGAACACACATTTTATCACACAGTTAAATACACTAAATCAACATGCCTGAAAAATTGACCTGGTCAGTTTACTGTTTGATGAACAGTCAGTTTACTGTTTGAGTTTAAACTGTTTGATGAACTGGTCATATATATATATATATATATATATATATATATATATATATATATGACCAGGTTCGAGTCCTGGCCAGGTCCATTTTTCACGCATGTTGGTTTAGTGAATTTAACTGTCTGACAAAATAGCGTGCTTTAACTTTATTAACTTTAGACACGGATATATATTAAAGAACCATTTATAAAAACAAAGTTTCTTTCGCTGTCACTGATTTTTAGAAATGTTTTCTAGAGGATTTTATAGTGTGTTAATCATATTTAGTAAACCGAATTATCGGATTTTAGGATGCTAACAATTCTCAAATAAACATTTTAAGCTGCAGAAATGAATATATACATGTTCATGAGTAACAAATTAATATTAATTTTAATGTTAAAGTTAATGTCTTGAATTTATCACGTTTGTCTGTAAAATATGTTTGTTGAACATGAAAATGTTTATTTGAGAATTGATAGTATCCGAAATACCTGTATTCTGGGTTGAGAAAACTGATTGATGCACTATAAGAACGCGCGCGAAAATGTTCTCAAAATTCTGTGGCAGGAAAAGAAGACTTTTTTTTATAAATGCCTTTTTAAATCTCGAAAATACATTAGTTTCTGAAGTTTCTAAAGATAAATAACACCTTTCGCGATTGTGGGTAATTCGGAAGAGATTACTGTATATTTTCGTTCGTGGTTATAGTATATTCTCCTAGATTAAGAATATTTTTTTCTTAATTAGAGTGTACTAATGGTGTTCACCTTCTCACCGCCATGAACTGATATATCCGTTCACTATGCTGTAGGTTTCACTGAAATAGAAGCATTGTTTAAATTAATATAATGCAGTTACACAAAAATTAATATAATGCAGTAATATACAAATATAATGCAGTTTTAAAAAATTGTGAAATGATTAATACTCTAAAAGATTATACTCTTATACGTAATTAAGTTTTTATATCAAGTTTGGAAATTCATTTTTGTATTAGCATTTTTCAAAAATTACAGAGAAAACAACATTAAAAATTTGCCCTGCATTGACTTATATAAACAAATTAACACTTTGTACCTCAACAACACCGATTTGAAATATATTCTCTCAGATAACCGAATACACCATTTAAAGCACTCACGAATAATTTCAAACAAAACTGTAAAGTATAAATTTATTGGCCAAATGTATCTGCTGCATATCTGCAAAAAACAGGAAATTACGTATTTCTTATAAATATTGTAAAATTATCTATCTGAGAAATATAAAGTATTTGAACGTATCTATATTAAAGATTCATTTCTGGTCGTCTCCAAACTGTTTCATTTCATGAAATACAACTTATTTGTGCAATAACCACCTGCTCAGCGTTCAAGCGATACATAAAACATTGCTATGAAAAAATGAAACATTTTGTTAAATGCAGTGTTCGGGAATACCAATAATCAATAAAATCGAATTTTACTGATCACTCTGGAAATGACATTGACTTTTGCGTATGTTGCAGATATCGAACACGGTGAAACAATTAGTTAAGCTACATAGCACTATTTATTTATTTTATTTTATTTTTGATTTTAACCATTTTATTTTGAAAATTATAAATATTATAAATCTCAATAGCAAAACAATAATATTAGTATACAAACAATATCAAGTTTATAAAATAAGTTAAAGTTATAAAAATCAAATCAAAAGTTTATAAAATTATATTTTTCTACATTCGTTGTTCATTTAATGTAATTTATTACACTTATAATATATTTTACGCTCAACTAAAGTACATTACATTTGTCTGAATCTCTATATTCTATCTTATAAATTTTACACTTCGTTTTATATTCCTTCGTTTGAATTTTATTTTGTATGTTTTCAGAACTGTTCTTATAAACCTTTTTTGTAAAATTCCTGACAAGTTTTATATAACGTCATTAATGGCCTAAGAGTTGCGTCTTTTAAACAAATCTGTGTATAAATTCTCAGTCTTAAAAGAAACAATTGAGTCAAGTCTTAAGTTAAAGTCTCGTTGAGTCAAGTTACATGTTCAACCTGAATGGGAAGGCTATTTCGCCGTCTTTTGAAAAAAAGCAAACGATGTTAAGGAATGTGTAGCCAATATTTTCTAAAAGGAGAAAAAGAGAGTTTTTTTTTTTTTTGGAGAAATATACATAAATTTTCTTTATTTCAAGTCATGAAGAAAATGTTTGTAGTTTGTATTTAGAAAAGGGAAAAAAATAATAAATCAAGTTTATTTTTTGCTTCTTTCATTCACCCTTTATGCCACGAGGGTATTTTAAAGTACAAATATGAAAATGTACTTAAACATTTGCTTACGGGCCAGGAAAGGAGACTACTTTTATATTCAATCGTACCAAAATTTAAAAAAAAGTTCTTTGTGGTAGATTGCTCTTGAAAATATCCCAGTATGTGTGCGGCAGAAATTATTTTTAAAAAATTGGCACCAATTGAATAAAAAAAATAATCGCCCGGATGATATATGTCCCTACCCTGTAATAAAAAGGTTAACTCATTAATTGGCAGTAATGCAAATTAAACCAGTTATAGTAAGTAGTACTTTCAATCGGTCTGTTCTTTGAATACCGCTGTTTTTTTTTTTTTAAAGAAAAGCTTTTTTTAGATTTTTCTTGCAAATTTTATACAAACCTACCGGTAAGTAATTTCTAGAGATTCAAAAATTCCAGCACAAAAAATTTTCTATAACTGGCTTGATTTGTATTACTGTCAATTAATATGTTAATCTTTTTATTACAGGTTAGGGACATATATCGTCCGGGCGATTATTTTTTTATTCAATTCGTACCAATTTTTTTAAAAAACTGTCCATTTGGAGCCCTGGTTACAAATAAATTATTTTATAATGTTCTAAATGCATTATTTGGTGAACAATAATAAATAAATTTACGGATAATTTTCGTTCCTATTATAATTGTTTAGCTTTCTGGATTTTTAAAAGCATACAGTACAAAGTTTCAATTCTGAAAAAAATTCTGTATTTATATTTTAAGGTCATTATTTTTGCATGTTTTCTTAATCTATAAAATACTAAAAACAATCTTTTATAAAGTGATTTGAGAGTGATTTCATAAACCCCCTATAAGTATCTATTTCCTACTCATTTTAATAGACGAATTCTTATCTAATTATAAAAGACACTCACACATTATCATTAAACTAAGGATGTGTACGCTTAATGTGATAAAACATAATACAAAAAGGCTTATAAAAACCTTTTAATATAAGGATCGACATGTTTCGAATGCACAAACGGCGACATTTTCAAGATTGAAATAATAAATAAACTATTCGCGCAATTTTTTTTTAAAAGAAACTTGAAAAACATAAAGCACGAGATCACATGTATAATAAAAGCAGGTGCTTAGAAATGGTCAACTGTAAATGTGAAAATTAATATTTTCTTATTGCCTTTTTTAATTTGTAAAGCATGTTGTGCCAAATATAAGGTAATTCAAAAGAGGCTGATTCATTGCTTATGTTCTTGCTAGACATATAGATTTCTATTGATTCATGGATAATGGATGCGGGAAAAATCTTGATGGCTAAAATATTTTATTATTCTTAAAATAAATTTGTAACGTCTCCATCCTATGTAGTCTGGAAAAAGCTGTAGTTCTTCTGTCATATGTGATATCGATCTTTATATTAAAACGTTGTTATAAGCCTTTTTACATTCTGATTTTACACTTTAAGCATATATATCTTTAGTTTTAGACGAAAACTTATTGAATTTAGACGAAATTTATTGAATAGCTACGCTTATCTTCTAACACATTTTCAAAAATTCATGAAAAATACTTTCATTTGGTCATTAATTCATAAACTGTCATTAATTCATAATTTAGAACTTAAAGAGTTATAATGATAAAGGAATTACCTGACAATTTATTTGAAGATTAAGAATTTAATAGCCTCAAACACATGATATAGAAAACAGTTTTCGATCTTTTCCAGTTGCGATTTCCAATTTTTGGCAGCACGATGAAACTGGTAATATTCCAAAACTTTTGATCAAATGGATTTGCCAAAGCTGTTAATATCTATCTTATCTTCTGAAATCACCTTGTTTTAGTAAAAATCCTTCATTAATTTACAAAGAAAACACCAAAATATTTCTGTTTCAATGCATGTTAGATAATGCAAAATATTTTTTTATAGCATATTAACAGGATAATGGTATTAAGTTTTAAATATGATGTGATATCACGAATTTGACGTATTCATGACTCCTTTTTCGTATACATGCATAATCGTACATTTATAATTTTTTTGTGTACATATTAATGCAAGATTTTTTAAATTGTGGACAAGTCATCTGTATGAAGAAAAAAAATCCCCTTAACTTATGTGATTTTTTTAATGTTTTATTTTCATTTAATGTAATTGATTGTATTACCTTACAATGTATTTGAAGATTAAGAATTTAATAGCCTCAAACACATGATATAAAAAACAGTTTTTGATTTTTTCCAGCTACGAATTACAATTTTTGTCAGCACGATCGAATTGGTGATATTCCAAAACCTTTGATAAAATAGATTTGACAAAGCTGTTAATATCTATCTTATCTTATGAAATCACCTTGTTTTAGTAAAAAGCCTTCATTAATTTACAAAGAAAACACCAAAATATTTCTGTTTCAATGCATATAAGATAATGCAGGACATTTTTCCTAGCATGTTAACAGGATACTGGTATTAAGATTTAAATACGATGTGATATCACGAATTTGACGTATTCTTGAACTATATTTCATATACATGCATAATTGTATATTTATAATTTTTTTCTGTTCATATTAATGCAAGATTTGTTTAATTGTGAACAAGTCATCTGTATGAAGAAAAAAAACCCTTAACTTATGTGATTTTTTTTTACGTTTTATTTTCATTTAATATAATTGATAGTTTTTATAATATAAATTAACATCGGGTATTATGGCATTCCATTTCCGTTTGATGCAATAACATAGATCAATTTTTATTAAAACCCGAAAACCGAATACAATCACAAACTTCAACTATCTGTGATTAATTATTTGTAGACAAAAACAATTTTACGAAATGTCATCAAATACAAAGAAATAATAATATTTTTGAGGATACTATATCATATGATAGTCGAGTAATACGGAATATAGGGTTAAAAATGAAGAAAACGAACAAAATTTGGCAAAAAACAGATGTAATGGTATCAAGAGAGCACGATTAAAATATAGTGTCTATGTACTCAGCCAATATACAGGGTGTCCATAATTAAACGACCCTACTTTAAAGTGGTCTACAGACGAAACTATTGGTCAGAAAGTTTTGAAATTTTGTGGAAAACATAATAAAGGGATGGGAATTTGCTTGAGTGAAAAAAATTAGTTTAAAATTTCGCCACCAGAGGGCGTTTTTTAACAAATTACACATTTAGCATACATTCACGATAGTTTAAAAATTGTATAACAACATATCATATTCTACATGACGGCTATCATTTTCATCTACCATCTGGAATCGTAAGATAGCATGTTCCACTGTAGACCGCAGTGTGTTTTGGGAAATACTATGAACATGTCGTGAAAAAAATTTGATGAACACCTTTTGTTGTAATAAAATTTGTAAACTATCGGAAATGTATGCTAAATGTGTAATTCATTAAAAAAAGCCCTCTGGCGGCAAAATTTTGAACTATTTTTTTAAATCAAAAAAATTATCATCCCTTGATTATGTTCGCCACAAAATTTCTCAGCTTTCTGACCAATAATTTCGTCTGTAGACAAGTTTAAAGTAGAGTCGTTTAATTATGGACACCCTTTACTTCAGTTCATATTTCAGATTTGCACAAAACACAAATATAACGATTTGTCTTTGCGCCACCATAATCATGGAATATTATGAGATATTGATATTCCATATAACCCGAAATGGCCGATTTGGGAAAAACTTACTCTACGTAAATTGACGTGAAACCTGAGCTCAAAAACAAGTATTACATCATAAACTGTTAGTATTTCGGTGTATTTTAGGCTTAATTTCAATGTAAAAAAATTACTTCTAATAATAAATAAAAAATATTGGAAATTATCTCCGGAAAATTACCAAAGGCGAAAAACAAATATTATTTACACAACGCGCCCTGTCGCCGACGGACGAGCTGGGCGTTCTGGGGGTATTATGGAAAAGCTTTTAAGTAGTTTATGATATTGCCGCTGGTGGAAGCACTTTACCAAACAGACACCTTGGCATTTCATATTACCCTACTATTCCATAATACCCGAAGTTCCTCTACTTTTCAGTTACTTAATATACATTACATCTCTTTTTAAGCTCCATATTCCCTTTTACATATTTTATACTTTTTATATTCCTTTGTTTGAATTTTATTTTGTGTGTCAGATTTATTCTTAAAACATCTTTCGCAACATTCATGACAAGTTTTATGACACCATTAATGGTCTAAAAATTGCGTCCTTTAAACAAATCTGTGTATAAAATCTCAGTCTTAAAATAAACAATTGTGTCAAGTCTTAATGTTATGTGTTGCATTTAAATGGGGACATTCCGTCGATTTTGGGAAAAGAGCAAACGATGTTAAGGAAAGTGTGGCAATAGCTTCCAGAACGAAAAAAAGATTTTTTTTTCTTTCTGAAACCATGTATAGAGTTTCTTTATTTCATGTATTGAAGAAAAAGCTGTATTTTGTATTTGGAGAAATGGAAAAATTTAATAAAACAAATTTACATATAAATATTGAACAAACTGGTGTGATACTATAAAAGAATAAAAAATGTATATTTTTCTTTGCGTAGCCCTGTATCTGAATTTATTTATATTTCACAAACTTCTATTATAATATCTTAAATATAGTTCAGCAGGAAAATGCGTAACACAATTAAAAACTACCCTTAAGAAATTCACTCCCATAGTCTGTAATACTTACGGATTCCCTTGTGTAGCCCAATATATGATCAACCGAGTTTATAAACACAGACGTACTGTGAAAAAAAAATTATTAAACTTAAAAACGCAAACCAAAGTTGAAAACGCACTTATCGCACATAGACTGTAAATATCGCACATGTACTGTAACCGATATCTTTTGGGTGTCCCTGTGCACACCACATTTTCAAGGAGCAATTTATAGTGCACCTCAGTAATACATATAAATTTCATTATGTATGAAATTTTGAAATATAACTAAATTTGAAATATAACTTAAAAACGAATATGTGACTTGGATAATGCTTTCTTTTAAATGTGATGTATAGAGGTATGACGTTATTAATGAAAGTGTAAAAACATAATTTCTGATTCGTAACCCGTTTTACCCTACCACCCAAATTCGGTGCTGTTTCAGATAGTCGTAGAAAACGTCTTTTCCCAAGTAAAGAAGAATTTTTTTTGGCAATAGTTGTGGTTTTAGAATAGTTCAGATGTCCCCAAACACATTTGTGGGGTATTGCTATTTTTCGCTCTTTTAACTAATGCCAAGAGAGGAAAACCGTTAGGTACCCGGTTTTATCTTACTTTCCCCTATATAGTATTATCTATCAAAATACTTCAAGAATATTTTTAATACTGTATTGCAAACAAGAGCTTTTAACTATTTTATTGCACGTGTTTTAAAAACATGTTTTATGTTACATGATTTAAACCTGAAAATAATTGATATTGACAAGATAGATTATATATAAATACAAAACATATTTCTCAAGATACAGTATAATTTAGAGCGATATAGATAATTATTGCCATATTTCTATATACATCACCAAACAACATTATTTCAACTCTCTAAATATTTGTATTACAAATTAAAACTAAAAAAGTAGACGACAACGAATAAAAAATAACTAATGTTAAAAACATAATTAAAGTATTCAGACTTTCCTGTTTTATTATGTTCTTTTACCTTATTAAACAATTAAAATCTTATCAAAGGCAGCCATTTATTTTTTATATGTTAACAAATTCAGAAAATAATGGGTTTTATTTTTTGTTCCTGGAAATGCAATATAAATGAACATGATAGCACTTTATCTATTTTAAAAGAGTTTCTGGAGAATGTATTTTTTTGTTTTTAATTCTCTTCCTTTTTTATGCATTTTTGTTAAAATGTTTATAAAGCACTTTCAAATGTCAGATAAACATTTTAGGTTGACTCTTCCGCAAAATACATCCTAATAATATTATAAATGTGATTGTGTGTGCGAATGTTTGGCTGAAGTAAACGTCAAAGTGAAGGATTAAAGGCCCTGTATGTTTGTATAGAGATGGATTATAACCCAGAAATGAACATAGGCTATATTTTGTTTATTATATTCAAATATTTTTCTTAATCATTGAAAATTTCATTATTTTCATACAGAATAAATGGACATTTTTTTCGTATAAAATTTTAAAATGGTTAAATTTACTTTATCGTTGCCACTACTAAATCTAAACCCAAAATAATATTTTTCACCCAACAGTTTATTTTAAATTGAAAAATATCCACGTGACAAATGAAAAGAAATAAAAGATTTAAGAATTCAATAGAAGATGAAATGACGTCATATTAGAGATAAAACGTGCATTTTCAAATATTTCATATAATACAAGATACATGAATATGAGTAAATATGGAAAGCAAGCTAATATGACGTCATATATAGAAAAGAAAAGAGATATGCTTTGATGTTGAGATAAAATTATCATGTGTTATCAAACTGTGAAAAAAAAATAATTTTTTCTTTTTTTGTTTTTTTTTTATTTTGCATGGAATGAATGTATGTAATATACACTGATGTCCAGAAATTAATGGGTAGTGACCAATTTCAGACGTTTCGTCGAATACCTACTGAAACTCGCGAAGAAATGCCCTTGAACTTTGAGGATGTAAAGGACATGTTTGACTTCATGTTTTTCAGTGAAGATTTTTACGCGAGGACAATTAGGAGGGGGGGGCAATAATAATTTTAATAATAAAATAATATTTTCGATCACCCAAGTAACAGTAAATTCTAAATATGGTCTGTCAAATATGGAAAATGACCATGTACGTCCTGAATCAACATTTGTGTGCATTTGTGTAAGCATAGCAGGTATATTCGTGAAGATGTCAACGTGTCTGTAAAAAATTCAAAAGGTTTTTTTTCACAGCATGCTGAGTTTTCAGCCGAATTTAACATCGCTCTCCAAAAACTTGACAAAAAATCGTAGAAATAGTATACTGCAATTAAAATATTAATTTTGCTGAGATATGGGTATTTGTATGAAATAAATTTTAACTCTGCATGCGCAAGCTACAGCAAAAATTTTTTGTCATAATTTGATAGAAAATACAATAGGGCAACTCTTATAAAAAGACCAGTGAAATATCGTAAAAACTCCATCACTGAAATTAATTGGAACTAATATCTCTTCATAAATGTAAAGATACTCGATTCTTTTTGTTTGGACACATTGTAGACTTTGTACATAGGGTGATTTTAAAAAGTAGACAAGCTTAAAAGGTGTTAATGCACACTAAAGAAATAATTTTTTTATTCAAAATTAGGGTCGTAATTCATTTTCTTGTTCAAAAATACAAAGTCCCTCACTCCAATCCGAGTATAGCCCGTCGACCAAACCGTCCGGAGTTTTCCGTGGTTTTCTTTGAACCTTGCCGTAAATACGGGTTAGGATCCCTTAGAAACACCCCACGGAAGGCACTCAACCCTAGGGCCTATATCCCTCGAGTAGATAATCGGCCGTCAAAAATCAACCTACCAACCAACTAATCCGAGCATAACTATCGTCCACAACTTTAACCTGAGAAAAGATATTTGTAAGAAATTTTAACGGAGATTCCCTGGTTTATCTGAAGCGCAATAATATCATAAAAAGTGACACACTGAGAAAAATGACGCTTTCAAATCTGAGTAAGTCGATGTTTCCGTTGAGTTATGAAACTTTTTGTTTCAAATATGACGACCCACTTTTTTCAATTCTGAAATACCAGAAATACTCAGAATATTGAAACAGGGACATACCCAAAACTGAGCACATAGAGGTCAGTTCATACTCATTTTTGAAACATGTATATACTCAGAAATGATTAGAATCAGTTCAAACTCATTTTTGAAAACATGTAAATACCCAAAAATGAGCACATAGAAGTGAATTCATACTCATTTTTGAAACATGAACATATTCAAATATGCGCACATGATGTTTTATTCTTGAGTGTGTGCATGTTTTCAGAAATGAGAATATACATATTTCAAACTTGAATAATTCTGATTTGGAGCCATTTTTACTATGCGGCATACTCAGATTTGAGTATTTTTTGCTGATTTTTGAAAATGCCGTTTTTAGATTGTAGAAGTGCACAGTAATCAAATAAGTGAAACCGTGTGTACTGCCAATTACATTCTGAAGTAGCATGTTCAACGCTATTTGAATAACGACAGAAGCCACTTTTACCCTTTCTTGTGATATCTTTAAATTATATACAAAGGAAGGTCAGTCTGCTTCAATTTAAAATCTATTTTTTTTTTTTTTTTATGATCAGAAATCGGAATTCATCATCGATCGATAAATGCTGTATTTTTGACCGTATAAATGAATCGTGACCTTTGTTTCCTATACAAAAATTGCTGTTTGAAGTATAGGATACCACATTTTAAAGTTTTACCGATCTTTTTGCATCACCTTATATATCATATAGCGTATAATATATTAATTTTAATTTACTTTAAAATATCACTTTAAGAAATAACCACTATCCGCATTCTTTTGTAGGGTCCTTTATGTAAACTATTAATTTTACACACCTAGCATAGTGTACTAAAATTTACCTCATCTGCAAAACATAAAAATTGAAATCGCATTTCCAATAATTATCGTCCATAGACAATAATCTGTTCTATTTATTTTATATGGCTTCGTAAGAAAAAATATATAACTGTTTTACACATTTTCACTTTAAATAATTCTTTAAATAATTCAAAATAATTTCAAATAATTTCAGAAATACTTCAAATAATTATCACCCAAAGATCGTAATGAATATAAAAATATTTTGTGACCCCATGAAAAACGTAGGAATTTTATACATGCCATTTTCTAAACCGAACATGTTGTAGTCCATTTAATAGTTATATATATCTATCAATTTAGTTATGTTTTAAATCTTATAGCGCCATTAAAATGTATTTCAAATAGTTACTACACAGTGAATATAACGTATATATATATATTATTTTGTGAGTTCCAGTTAAAAATTTATAGATGCTACACACACCATTTTTCTAAAAGTTTCAATCTGCAAGAAATCTAAATAAGATATATAAGTTTTGAGACAAATGAAGCTTATATATGAAAGTTATAGCACGAGAAGACAGAGAAACAAATGGTATCATAAACACTCTTCAGTTATGTTGGAAAAAAAGGTCTTAAAACTTATTAACATAATAAAATTTATTTTTTCATTTTTTGAGTATGTTAGATTTGTTTATTTTTGTTAAAAATATTCAACTTATCACGGAATAATAAATTTTTTTATTCTGTTGCTGCAAAAGATTTAATATACCATGGCATTTACACCATCTTATGCATAGAAACATCATAAGTGATTGTATTTCAAAACAGCCACTAGTGAACTGTGCATATTTTATTTTTGCTCTTATATCACATATAAACAACACATGAAGTTACTTGTTGTTTGTGAAACTGCTTACAAAAATAGTACAGCCATTTCTATATTGAGTTGGAACATCGCTTTTGACATTTATTTTCTGTTCTGCACGAGAAAAGATTTTCTCAAAGTATTTGAGATCTTGGATCTAAAGAAAAACATGAATTTGTTTTATATGTTACTTTCTAGTATGATTTAAAAATTTTAAACTGTCACAAAAAAGTATTTAATAACACTTAACAACATTGTTTTTAATGCTGATATACTTTATATAATAATCATTTTGTGATTTTGTGATGATTATAAGTTATATTAAAAAATCCACAATTTTTGTTCTTAATAAAGTATTTAAAATCTATTTTAAATGCTAAATATAATTTTTATCCATTTAATAATAACTCACGCATGAGATGGTTAAACGAATTTCTAAATAGAAATTTATAAAGTCATCTACTATTTCTCTAACAGTGTTTTCAAAAAGAATATTTGAAAAAACATTTACATAATACAATTTAAAATACGTATATGGAACAATATACGAGTCGGACAATTTGTCACGATTTGCTAAGTGTAATTCCACTGTTTCTAAATAGGACTTCTGCGAGGTTTCGGTTTTCTTTCTTTGTTTTTCTTTGCAATTATTACAAATCTAAAAGTACCAAAATGACACAAAATAAAAAGTCCTTCCGGCCTGTACCGGGAGGAAAAGGTAGCTTCCATATTTCATGTTTTTAAAAATTTAACTCATTTTACTCGCACACCCGAAGCTAAAATGCTTGGAACCCGATTATAGAAGATTCAATACCGGTTATCCTTGATACTGAACTTGAATGCGAATTTCAGCATGAGTGTTACAAGATAACAAAAATCAGATGGTTTCAAAATATCAGCGAACCTAGAATTTCAAACAGCTATATCTCAGCCATTTTTTGAGATAAAGCCAAAACAAATAATGCTCCGAAATCCTTCTATCACGATCTAACACTTAATGCAATAAATTTTTCAATTTATATTTTTTGTCATATTTTTCATTAATTTTAAATTAAAAAATTCTTAACTGGCCGCCATTTTAAATAAAGTTGGCGGGAGAACCTGACCAACGAACACTGTCTAGACCTTGGTATTTCCTATTCACATCCAAATCGATTCATAAATAAGAGAGTTACAGCATGACACATGTCATATATATCAACATTTTAACGGAGAGTTGTTTTGGAATCTCAGCGTCATGATCGGTGAAAATATATCAACGTTTTCTGGAATTGCTTTCCTTCGAAAGGCTGCAATTTTTACTTTTTGTAATGAAAGCTACTTAATATGGAAAAATAACCAACACCTTGCTTAATATATACTACGATATTGAAATAACCAATTTTGGAGAAATATTGCATTTTTCTTTGATAGTTTTATTTGAAAGACTGTACAAGTAGCTACCCAAAACTTTATTATTCTTTGTACGATCATTATAAGTGTAGTTATTTCTGTTTTTGTTTCATCTGTCAAAAAGTAAGCGTGTGCTTAACATAACAGAACGTTTAAGTAGCTTCAAAACAGTAAAATTTTCTGCTATCACGATTAACAAAGGTGCAATTTTAAGATCTTCAGAGTTTTAAGAAATTGAGACGAATATTTCTACTATATTTTCTTAAGTAAAAACGTTAATTAAGTTTTTGAAAAACAGTATTTTCTTGAAAAATCAGTTACGACAAATATTTAACTCCAAATACTATGGTTATTTCAATATATATCTGATCCCCGGCTATTAAGTTGATGTCATAAGTGAGGTATGATCAGTTTAAACATTTCACGATTTCGTGAAATGGCACACATACTTTTATGAATTAATATGCAGAAAATATATGTAAAATCATAAAAGCGATAATTTGAATGTGTTGTGTACAATTCATCTGTATACGTATGGAAAGTTTCATTTTATGACTTATATATTGTAGTAACGAATATTCTGTATTTATTGAAAACTATTAGGGAACTGTCATTATTTTTGTCGTGTGAACATTAATAGCAAGTATATACACTGTAAGAAAAATCCATTGATTGCCAGTGCAAGTGCCGTATTTTTTCAGAGTTTTTTTCTTTGATGAATGTGTCAGAAAGTAGCGAGCATGGATTTAAGAATACACTTGACAGATCGATAATAATGCTAAAAGTCTAGTTAATTCGTCATTTTCACTGAGCTTTAATAGCGAGTATCAACAATGTAAGAAAAATACTTTGATTGCCAGTCAAAGTTTCGTATTTTAATGGAACTTTCTTTCTTTGATGAAGTAATTTCGTGAATGTATGAGAAAGTAGCCAATATGGATTTAAGAATACACTTGATAGGAACATAATAGCGCTAAAAGTCTAGTTAATTTGTAATTTTCACTAGAACTTTTGGGACTTTTTATATTGTTGCATTCTAAAAAGAATTTCTGTATTTTGCCAGAAGTATTTTACCCCTTTTTTTTTCTTTTTGCAGTGCACTTTCCTACCCTGAATGGGTCGAATCGACCCACTTCTATAATTTATTTAATTCGATTGTAACCAGGTTTTTTTTCATAAAGTAAATTAAATAAATGCTACAGAGAACTACGTTAAATAAATATGTTAAATCATTTTCACAAACAAATTCTGGTGTGAAATGTTTTTATCAACGTTGAGTAAAATTTCAACAGGGTACGAAAGTGAACACACTTTGAATACAAATAAATCCTACAGGTTTAGAAAAAATGAAAATTTAGCATTATCTGTCAAGAAACTCGGAAATACATATTTGCTATACTTTTTGTCTCATTCAGAGAATCATTTTCATCGAAAAGAAAAATAAACCGTTAAAATACAGAAATTTTACTGGCAATCAACGGATTTTTTTTACAGTGAAACATTGCATATTTTTCCTGTAATTTGTTATGTAATTAGCAAGATATTGCATCAAAAAATTTATTTAACAAAAGAAATCGACTCGTTATATTCTATTTTAGTTGAAACACTATCTGTGTTATATTTTCTTTTAATTCGTTTTTAATTTGTTTAAAATATATGTGTAACATAGCGGGATACCTTAATTTAAAACCATTCTCTTCTCCCAATTTAACCTACTTACTGTGTAACTATATCAAAAATTAATTACAATTTCTAAAATGAAAATATATTAAAGTAAAACCACGTCTACGCTTCCATTCAATACCTATCCCTACCCAAACTCAATTCCTTTCGTTGATGAAAAGCACTCATTGAAAGATTCAGGAATTGAGAAGAATCAGTACCGTCAGATTTCTTTTCGCCGTAATATCCTTTTTATGTCTGGATTGAGATGAGTGTAAGAGTACTACAAATAAGTTTTCAAATAAAGTTTTCAAAATGAAAAAAAAAAAAGAAAGAAAGAAAAAAACCCGAAAAATATATTGAGGTAAACAAATCAAAAATAAGGATAATTTCTCATAATATAAAATCTGAAATACATGACACTCGTTTTTACAATTTGTTTACCAAAAGCGTCATACCTTTTTTTGTGTATTAGTTTGTCACTACTGGCTTTCAGAGTTTCTAAGTTGTAAGTTACATATACAGAGTGTTCAAAAACTAGCTGACGGTTTTAAAAATGGAATAACAAACAAACGATTACAGCTATTTAAGTTATTCATGCATAACATTAAAAGAGCTTTTTTCACCTGCCAGCATTTCCAAGCCAATGTTATGTATAACGGTATAACTTTGTATTGTTTCGATTTTGTTTACAATTTGAACTCTGAGTACAATTTTAATTTTGTAACTCATTGTTTTCGAAATTTGAATAAGAAAATACAATTTTCATATTACAGGAATAGAAACACTGGTTGAAGCTGTCAAAATAAAAGAGGATCAATGATTATTTTTTGTGCTGCGTCAGCTCAATGGAGTCAAAAGTGTACACCCATATTTTATTAACACAAAATTTGTCATATAGCGGCTTTTATGTTTGTTGGTTCATAGATTCATTTTTATTGGCAGAAGGCTCACATTGAGACCTGTTGCGCCAGTCAAAGAGTTCCAAAGTTGGCTTTATCTAAATTAATCTATCTAAAATTAATCTTCTTACAACATAATGCATCGTGCCATCCATCAAACACCACAAAAATGTGGTTCAATGATAACACAATCGCACTATTCGAATCCCCACATCAAGCGCACAATATGAATATTATGAAAAATGAATGACGTGCAACGGTACACTTATTTATGTAAATATAGAGCAACATTCGTGCATTACAGATTTTGACAAAGCTATTTATAATCTCTGGGCAGTAATATTCATATCATATTTATTAAAACTTGTTCTAGGCATGTCTTCATGTATGGCTGAGTATCTCCAAAATAAAGATGGCTACATTATTAGATAGATACATTTCTTGATGAAATTTTATCTATTCGAACTTATAAGCCATGTCCTAACAATTATGACCATTAAGATATTTTTATAATTTTTCTTATTTCATATATTTTTTAATATATTATTGCATGAAATAAAAAGGAGAGAGATCTTTCTGTTTGGATTATAAAAACATTTTATATAATATTTAATATTTTTTAGGATTATATAAAATTTATAATTCTTTAAACTTTTTAGTGTCTTTAAAATTTTGTCCAGTGCTGTAGTTTGGTGAACGTATTTTTTAAAAGTACATGGTAAGTCAAAATGAATGTGCGATTACACACGGCTATAACTATTTAATGCGTACTTTGACACCCTGCGATTTTTTTTTCTATGGTGTTATTTGAAAGACGGGGTTATGTGCCTCCCATGCCCAAAACAATTGAAGAACTCAAAGTACGCATTTGTCATTACAAATGCGTCGCGCTTGCGTCGGTGACTGAACAAATGCTTCAGAATGTGTGGCGTGAAATGGACTACCGCCTAGATGTTGTCTGTGTGACAAAGGGAAGTCACATCGAACATCTATGACGTATGTACACAAAATTTTGAAGTTCCGTCTACATTCTGTGTTAATCTTATCGATAAATTCTTTTCCATTAAATAGTTATAGCCGTTTGTAATCGCTATATACATTTTGACTTACCCTGTATATTGATGTTAACTTAGCAAAAAATAAATCGGAAGATAAACTCTAAATATGTGGCACTCGTTTCGGAAATGTTTAGCATGAGTTACCTTTTTCTTGTATGTCACCATTTGCTTACTTAGTTTACAATTTGTAAGTTATATTTACAATTTAGTGAACATCTTTTTTTAGAGTTTGCCATATTTTCAACTTTATTTTATACAAAAAACAACATAGTAGAAATATAGTATAATGTTTATCGTTTTTTAGTTCGGCAGAAAAAGTATTAAAGTAGTTTACATGTTTACGGCAAATTGGGAATTTGTTTTTCTGAATAATAATATAATTAGTGAAAAAAAAATAACCGTGTATGGAACACCTCACAAAACTTTTTACTGAAAGATAACCTCCAGAGAATTGAGTTAATATTATTTTTATTCCTTTATTACATATAAACTATATTAAAAATAAACCACAAAATATTAAGAACATGTCATTTTTAAACAGACAGTTGAAAAATTTACTTTAAAAAAAAATGTCTCTGTTCTGCCTGAGAGATGGTTTTCTCGAAGAATGTCTGCTTTTGGTCCAAATAAAAATATGTTTAAAATGTTTTTCCTTTTCTTTCTTCTTATTTTCAAATGTTTTTTTAAATTGTCCAAAGTTTAAATTATCGCAAAAACACTTTAATAATTATTAATAAAACATTTTAAAGATTATAAACCTCATGGGCAGTTTGTTTTCTAATTCTGCAATACATGTGAGATTTTTAAAATGCTACATTATTTGTTCTTAATAACCCATTTTAAAATATAGTTTAAGAATAAATTATGGTTTAAATTAAATTAATTTGTATATTTCTTTTAGATTATTTTTTATGTATTCAAAACATATAAATTTTCGAAAACATTGTAGGTTGAATTCTTTAGAAATCAAGTTATTGCAATCACCTCGTTTATAAGTGTATATAACTACACACACACACACATATATATATATATATATATATATATATATGAGTTATTTAATCAAATATGTATCGCTGATAGTTTATTCACATGGGCACCTAAAAGAATTCCAGTACATAATATTTTAGAGAGAAAAATCATTAACAATGCATTTTAGTGATGTTATATTATGTACGCCATTCCGGAGAATCACAAGTGTTTTTTTATTATTTTCCTATTTTTTAAGTTAAATTATCTTGAATTAGTTTGTTAAATCCTTCAAAAATAACGGCCTCTCAAAAATCTGAATATCATCATGGGCAATGGGGCTAAATCTTTAGTTTATTATTAATACATGTTAAAAGTCGTCGACGTGAATTAAAATACATAAAAGTTGTTTACATTGTTATTTAAGATATATTAGAAATTTTCGAGGAAATTCATTGAATGGTTTGGGTTTAAACATCATTTAAGTGTCACGATGATTTTCAAAACAATGATTTGAACAATTTGATTTATATTTTTTTATATAATTTCCTCGTACCCATTCAATTACATTTGATAAACTAAATCCTTACAAATTACAATTCTTGCCAGTAATAGTGAACTTAGGAGAAATAAGACCAATTTGTTCCATGTGTATTAATGATCACAATTTGGAAAATGCGTAACTCGTATTTAACCTCAATTTCAACAATTTCCATCAATAGTCGAAATCGAAAGTTTCTATATTTATTACATAGTTTGCTAAAATTTAGTTGAGTTAGGAAAGACATAGCACAGTTGAAAATTTTCTTTCAGCGATCTCCGCCAATAAAAGGAAATGTACTCGAATTCGAATGTGTTCTACAAAATTTATAAACACCAAGTAACATAAAAAAAAACAGTTAAATTGAAAAACACATACCACGCGTTAAACGCACTTGCCTCAATTATCGATCACGTATTTTAAACGAGTAATTTTTTCACTTTATATGAACGATAAATGCTATGCAAACCGTATTCCTCAGTAAGCATCTTGTAGTGCACGTCACTGCTGTATATCAGTTTCAATATGTTTGAAATAGTATACCTTCATTAAAATATATTGGAAAATATTTCCTTTCTAGACCATAATGAAACGTAATATTTAAGTGTCCCTGTAAGCTAACTATAATTTATACACACTTCATTTCAAAACCGAACATGCCATTGTGGTGTCTTGGGCGCATACGTATAATTAAACGTATCACGTCGTATTAAACGAAAAGTTTCATTTCAAAACCACAATTGAAAGATATGACATGATAGTGAAAAGTTAGATGATATTTACAAGACATTTTTGTACATCTCAGGACCCCTGCCCCCCCCCCCCCCCAAAAAAAAAAGAATAAGGTCCGACTCTCCAGAACTGAAAAACCAGACTGTCTCTTCATGACAAAAAACGATCTCCTCTTCCCCTGTGCATATTCCACTGATCCCCCTTGATTGACACACCCTTCTTCCATTCTCCTGTCTCCTTCCATCCTCCTTGTATTCAAGGTTCTTAAAATACCTTTCTTTAGTCATGCCATTCATATGAATACCTACTTGACACAATTTAAACCCCTACAGATAATCTTCTTATAGATAAAAATCACCCACATTTAGCAAGGCCATACAAACCATGAAAGTATTTCACTTTTACTTGAAACGAACAAAGGATTTCTTTTCTCACGGATAATATTCTTACAATAGTTGCCAATCAAGACCGATCACTCCATTTTATTTTGAGATTACTTTAATCCTATCAGAATGAAATATGTTGATGGACCACAATTTATCACATCATAGTAAACCGCAATAACAATTATAAATGACATGACAATCCGAGTATGTTTAAAAGAGTTAGAGCATGCAAAGGCAGATTGACAGACGTCCCGAGAGATCACCAAATAGACGGCAAGACAAACCAGAGTCAAAAACAGATTTCAACTGTGTTGGAGAGTATTAGAAATAAAGAAATCAACCCATTCTTCTGATTGAGCCGGAAGAGCCTGTGTCAATTTAAATGTTTTAAAAGGAATAGCATTAATTATTAAATGCAATTCTAAAATCTTAGAGTTAATGCAACACTATAGAGTTGCCTTACAGTATATTTCTCAATGTTTCTGGTTTTACCACTCGCAAGCTTTGATTATTATTATTAAACCGCAGACCAGGCCCCTGCCTGCCGGGCACTGTGCCCAGCTTAACGAGTTTGTGTACCTGGCCGCGTTGCGAAATTCGCCTATCCTCTTCATAGCGGAGATTCACCAGACTAGCTCCTTGGGTGTCATTGGCTGCAACGGAATTTGGTGAAAGTCACTTAGTTTCGCAAGCTTTGATTAATTACCAACAAGAAAATGCGGGAAAATATATCATTCGCGAGAGTGTGACTTGATATATCGCGATTATTTTTATGTTTCGTTTTAAAAATTTATACTGGTGAAAGATATATGTTTCACTTCTGTATTTTCTTGGTCAATATTTAAGTGTTATCAAACTAAATTTTTATCCGTGAACTCAAAACGATGTGTGCTGTGTGATAGCTGTATGAAATCCAACAACAAACCTTCATTGGAATGATGGTATTAGAGGTGGTAATAAAATAAATTCACCTTCACACTAGTAGTTTAAAACATGCTGGTTCTGGTAGATATAGCGAAGACGTCTTCTGTTAGATGGTAAAAATAAATGAGCTAATATCCGAAGTATTTAATGATATAGAAAACGAATTACCTTCTACCTAAACAAATATTTCTTTACCTGATTTCTTTCTGCAGTCAATAAACTGATTTAAATTATCTTCTATGAATAAATTTTATGTTTATAATTAGTGCGCGCATTTAACTTCGTTGTATATAAGCTATGCGTAACGTGTTGTTAATGCACATATTCTTTAGTTCTTTTTATGATCATGTATCAAAATTAAGATTTTATGGAATGTAACCCCCTATTTCGTATAGAAATATTGTATCAATATTCGAGGACATTGACGATATTTTCCTAGAACGTAACACTTGCGAATTAAAAATGGAACTATTTACTAAAAACGGAAGATCTCGTTTTGATTGTTAGAAAATTCTGAAATGAAGTTTTCATCGTACATTAATGGAATTTTTACTGTTGTACTTGTTAGATCATGGAAAATGATTCTATAAATATTACTTTTCTTACTCAAGTATCATAAAAAAATTTAAATTTTGTTATTTTTTATAAAATATAACTATTTTAATGTAACTGGGTTTTCATATGATAAAGAACAACATTTGAATCTTCTTCGTGATTGGAATATATATTTCTACCACTAACGGTTTTGGAAATATCTATTGGTCAACGATAAGAAGAGACACCCTGCATCTATTCTTTTGTTATACAAACACGTAAATTTCAAGACTAAATTCGTTTTATTGGAATAAACTTAAATATTTTTGTAATCCTTCTTAGTTTTTTCTGTCAAATCAGAAATAAAATCCTCTGGTTCTACAACTTGGCTCTTTTTGATCATGGAATAAAAGAAAGTCATGGAATGTATCATCAAAATTGCACAAATTTTGGTATTTATTTAATCTTTCCATTTCAAGCTATAACGGAATTAAGTATTTTAAAGCGCACTTTTCTTTTTTATACCTTAATTATTGTCGAGCTTAGGCTAAAGAAGTTGAAAATTACAGGAAAAAATAGCAATTAATTAACTTAATGCAATTTCTGATGGATTAAAAGCTGCCTATTTAACGAATTCTAATGGAAGGTATTAAAATGGATTCTATTAAATGGATTGAATGGATTCTATTAAACTTTTAACATACGGTAAACAGAATTTTGTACTTAATAATCCATTAATGCTTTCGCAAAATTAAACATACAAGTCACATAATTCGTGAAAGATTTTTTTTTCTAATTTCTAATTTGTGTTTCGAAATATTTGTCACTGAAAATATTTATTTCACATTTAAATATATATATATATAAAGTTTCTAAACAATAGGAAAATATTAAAAATTATGTATTTCAATTCCGCAAATCAATAATTAAATAAATGGAATTATTTTAATTTAAAATTTTAACCATGTGTTACTTTTCAGGGTGTTTAAAAGTAGCAATACCTTTAAAAGGCATCTAATAAAGTGTTTCACAATATTTTACTTTTACGTATATTCTACGGCGAATTAAAAGCTTTATGTATGTTATTTTTTCGTCAAAGTGTAATTTAACTGGAATGCATAGAGTTTGTGTGTTACAAAATTTATTTTCTTTAGATTAATTATTTCTCAGGAGTAATGAACTAATTACTCTCTCATTAAGTCGAAAAATGTAACCACGAAAACCAATTATTATTGTATATAATACCACAAAATAGAATTTCAGTCTCCAGAGATAATCATATTTCCTAAAAATCTCATGTTTAACTGCATATGTAAATTAAATGTGATATTTTTCAAACGCTATCTTTCTTTCTTTTACATTTTCTGTCTAATTTCTCAACCGAATCACGTTCTAAGAAAAGAAGGCTATTCTGAAATATTCATAATTTAAAAAGGAATTTTCGTAACAAATTTGTTAAACTTTGATAGGGGATTATTGCGTGTAATTTTAAATTATCAACATATTTGTTTTTTTAATTTTTACTTAAAAAATATAATGACAATGTATTAACAACTTTTATGTTCACAAATGAGTAAACTCTTTAAATATTTACTAGTCAGAAGTAATTTCCTTATGTTATTTTACTGCATTTTAAAACAAGGTAGTACGGATTAAATTGAATAATTCATGATATGAAAGTATATTTTAGCGAAGTGTGCGAGTGTTTTATTTTTATTTTGAGGTTTTATACACTAGGTTTTTTAAGAAATGCAGAATGTCTAAAAAGTCTAACCCTGAAGACAAACTTTATTCATATCCGCTATATATAAGATAGACATATGAAACTGGTGCTAAAATTTTGAAAACAGAGTATTTTTGTTGCAGGTTTCCGTAACGTGACTGTTGTGTAGCAGATTCAGGAAACAGTGTCAGTTGTCACGTTTATGTCAAAGACATTGTCCTTGAAATAACCTAGACCCATACAAAAATCTAATGAGATTATATCTAGAGAACTTGCAGGCCAAGTTTTCTTGGACACTAACAATGTTTCATAGACATAGACACCACTACACTAGATCCACGTTACGGAAGCGTGCAACAACAAAAAAATGATTAGTTTTCCAATATTTTAGAACCAATTTCATATTTCTATGTTATACTATATAGCGGATATGGAAAAATTTTGTAATCAGGGAAAGACTTTCGGACACCCTGTACGTATCTAATAACGGATTACTTATAGGGAACATTTATAACAGGAAGCAAAATAATTGGCAAACGTTCTCTCCATGCAACACATCAATTCCACTAGTTACCACTGCAATATTAATGCATATTACTACCAATATCAAATTAATATTTCAGTTACAATTTTTAATACTGAAACATACTACATAGGTGAAAATGAGGACCATGTGCAGTACTTTTGTTTTTGTAAAGACAGAATTTTTATTATAAAGATATAATTACGCTTAAAATGTTATGAAAATAAAAATATTTTTTAAATAAACGTGGTATTAGGCAGGTATGAGAGCTGAAAGAAGAAGCTAGTCTAAGAACAATAACACTATTTAGAATAGGTAATCGGAAGATCACAATTTTAAGTAGACTAAAAGAATTTAGTTAATGTCTAGAAAATAATGGAATAATACTTTACTAGATAATGACCGACGTCGTCTGGCGCAATTTGTACGTTTTCATACAAAAATCAACATGAAATGTATTGCAAATTTTCTAAATGCAAACATAATGCTTTAGTGTTTTGATAGACTGTTGGCATAATTTTGAACGATGCTCGCTATATTATATGTGTCCCGAAAGAAATACCGAAGATTAAAATCTTTTGAGAATTGTGGAATAATACAACTACTTTAATGGCCCCTAAATTAAATTAACGAAACTTCAGTCCTATTTAAATTTAGCAAGATATCTATTTCTAAAGAAGAGTCAGTCAGTATTATGGAATTGAAATTCCCTTTTGTGGATTTATGGGCGCAAAGTGTTTTATTATTTCTTGGAGTCTCTGTTTTCATTGATGTGAAAAGAAGAATTCAAAAGTATATTTATCAGAGAAAATATTTAAAAAAAGATAATTTTGTTTGTAAATTTGATTTTTTTTAACAAAAGAATCTTAGCTTTGTGTGAAAAAAAAAATGTCTGTCAATAAACATTATATGTCTAGTTTTGTGATTGCATTTTTTTTTTTTTTTGCTCTCTACTGTATACGCGTTATTTCTTTTCAATAAAAGCAAACCACTACAATAAAACAGTTCTGTGCAGGAACTTTCACCTTGATTTATATAATAATTAAAAACATATATGTATTTATTTAAAAGGTGATAAAATATTTTAAAAAATGTAAATATGTTATGTTTACATAATATGCCTCGAGACCTTTCGAGACGCACACGCGCTCATTTTCAAGGGTAGGAAGATTATAATCAGAAGAAAAAACATACGCAAAAGAACAAAAAAAAAATTAACAATGTTACGCAAGTACAAAGCGAGTTTTTTTTTCTCTAAATGAGGGGGGGGGGGGGAATTAAGTTGAATTTCCAAGTGCAGATCCTCTTGAAAGAGAAATAGACTGGCTTCATTTGCCCATGTGTAACATTATTTTTGTTTTTCTGCGCATGGTTTCTCTTCCAGTCATCTCTTCTTCCCCTTAAAACTGAGCACGTGTACGTCTCGAAAGGTCTCGGGGCATATTATGTAAAACTAACATCTTTATATGTGTTTTTTATTATTTTATCACATTTTAAGTAAATAAATATATGTTGTTTAATTGTTATTTCTTTTGACACAGACGATCTTTTCAATAATGGCTGGAATATAAAATTAAAAAAATTACCTATATTTCAACGGGTGAAAAGTAAAAGGATAACATTCCATTTGATGTAACTGCTGAAGAAACACAAACCAATTTTATAGAAATGTTTACCATTATTCGATTGTAGGTCTAGTCTATGAGAGTTCATATTATAAATTTCAAAGAAAAATACTGATTACGTTATTAGTTATAATTAATTAAGCTATCTGAGTTAATTTTTCTTATCTTCTTCCTTTTTCCACTCATCCGTTCATTTATATTTCATTCTTGATTGCTGAAATTTAGTCATTCTTGCAACGTATAAAAATTTAAAAATAATTAAAAAGATATGTAACTTTTAACAAAAAAGTAACACTGACTTAAATTGATTATTTTATACCTTTTTGCACTGATATTAAGTCATTGCATGCCATCTGGCGCTTTTTAGTGGGTTTGGTTTGACATTTGAAATTGATTTCCTACTTGAACTTTAAAATTTTAAGTGGGAAGAGGGGCTTTTGACATATCGCTGCAGCGATTTCTCCCAGACAAATAATTGAATAAAAATATATTTGTACTATCATGTTTCTTATCACTAATTGGCATTTTAACTCTTAACTCCACGGAAAAGTAAAATTTACTTTAATCTAACCGAATTTATCCCAAAAGACTATCGAATTGATTTCTTTCCACTTCTTGTTACAAATACATGCGAACTTCCTTAAGGTATAGAAAAATCTTCAAAGCACATTTAAACAAGAAATAAAAATCATGCATCAAGCATAGATTATGTAACATTTTCCAATACATTCAGAATACTGTAACAAATCTTCACCTTTTAATAAGGTGTAAGACGATATTCTAAGTAAACAATTTGGAAATCGCATAAAACATTTGAAAACACAATTTCGTGCAATTACCATCTATAGTTGGGACATAATTAAAATTATTTTGTAATTCTCTATATATGATCTATCAATTTGTATATATACTACATATTATGTTGAAATTTAGTTCAGTTAGGAAACGCTTAACACGTTTGAAAATTCTTTTTTAGCAATTTCCCATATTAAACGGAAATGTATTCGAATTCTTTTCTACAACACTATATATGATCTATATAATTTATACACGCCAATAAAAAAAATTGTTAAATTTTAAAATCTACGCCACAACTGAAAAGGCACTTCCAGCAGTTATTAGTAGACAGTACTGTAACCGAACATTTTGTGTGTCCCTGTATATAAACGATA
The DNA here is from genome assembly GCA_963931845.1 of Maratus michaelseni. Lineage (NCBI taxonomy): Eukaryota > Metazoa > Arthropoda > Arachnida > Araneae > Salticidae > Maratus > Maratus michaelseni. Next base: position 142,716,133 of record OZ007586.1, read on the forward strand.
AAGGTTTTGTACAGCAAATTCAACAGTAAGCATATTGTGCTGAACCTCAGTCTTACATATCAATTTCAATATGTTTGAAATAGCATAAATTGATAAAAATGACAATAATGTAACGGCTTATTTTTGAGTGTCCTTGCAAATAAACTATGAATGCTACACACTTCACTTTAAACACCGAACATGCTATAGTAAATCCCAATAACATATATCAGTTACATAGCAATCCGACTATATATATTTAAGGGAGTTACAGCTCTTACAGACAGGCGGCCAGACGGCCAGACAGACCGAAATCATAAACACTTTTCAAATATGGTGGAAAGTGTTAAAAAGATGATATGGAAACAAATTAACCACTTCTTTACATTTAGTTTATGTATGGATTAACTATGATGGGTTCATATTTCCCATATTTCCCTTATAAAACTGATAAATAAATAGAGAATTTTGAAGAAATTTGGGAAAAACTTTTTAAATACTAGATGTAAATCTAATTATTCAACTAAAATAAATTTTGTGTCAAATTAATCCTGATGCATAAATGGAATGAACTAAAACTTTCAGACTACTTCTATAAATAAACATTTTTCAGCTCGATGAAGTATCAATTCTACATATTTGGCATATTTCACATCATCGTTATCCAAATATCATACCATAATTATATATATATATATATATATATATATATATATATATATATATATATATATATATATATATATATATATATAATATTCTTATTTTGCACAGTCTCTTAGTTCATGGCGTAGGGAACATTACAAAGAAAAAATACATCAATATTGAAAGCAAATTAAATTAAAACATTTTGAGATTTAATATTTGATAAATGAAGTAAAGTGAAATGGAGAAAAATGGAGAAAAAAGGTCTTCAAAAAATATATTTGCTAAAAAATTTGGTATTTCAGTTTCATTTGAGAGCTTTAAAGGTTTATTACCGAATACTTTAATGATCATTTTCTGTTAGTGAATCTTTAAACAATATTTAATATTTCTGCTTCTAATTGAAGTAGATACAAAATCATCAAACTGTTTTATAAAGCTAAATAAATTCTCTATTCATTACATTAAGAAACCGCAAGTCAGTTTCTTCTAAAATTTACCATTTCAATGTGTTTGGATACCTTAAATGTGGCTCCAGAAATTATATTACAGATTTCCAAAATTTGATGGTTCAACTATTCCGTAAAATGTAGTGGCGGCTTGTATTGAATTGGTATCCATTAGTATCGTATTGAAGTGCTCCTACCAAAAATATTCATTATGCACCAGATAAAACAAATTTAAATAACGACTTTAAAATTTCCAAATTAGGGTTTTTACCAGTACAAAACGGAAAAAACACATTATATATATATTTTTTTTTTATAGAAAAATGTTATTGAAAATATAATCTAAAATTACGAGTTTTTTTACTAATACAAACGTAATTAGATTTAGAAAAATACTATTTTTCGAGCTTTAAATGAAAAAGGGAGAATGACAACTTTTCTCTCTGTATTTACATGAATAATATTATTTGCTTTGGAGTCTTTATACTGCACTTAAAGTATGTTTCCTAAATGGAAAGACAAACTCAATTCCATTTCTGGTAATAGTTTATAGTAAAATTACTTTTCTATTAGCTTTGAACTATGAATAATTATTTTTCCTTCATTAATTTGCAGCCACGATTAAATTATTTGTATAATGCAAGACAATTATATTAAATTTTTAGTCGTAATAGAAAAAAACATATATATGCAATTTTTTACTGAAAAATAATATTGAAAATATAATCAAAAAGTAGAATTTCTTAAATAATCGAAACATTAGGAACAATCTAATGATTACATTTAGAAAGGTGCTATTTTGTTATCTTTAAATTGTATGAAAAATGAATAACAACATTTCTCCCTGTATTTATCTGGACTATTTGCTTTGCTTAAAAATATTTCCTAAATGAAAAGTCAAACATAATTTTGTTTTTTATAATAATTTTCAACAAAAATCACTGTTTTATAAGCTTTGTAATAAAAGTAAAATATTTCATTCTTTAATTTGTACTCAGGACTAAATTAACTGTTTAATTAGATAATATTGTACTGTATTTTTAGTCGTAACAAAGTATATGACTTTTTTAATTACTTTTTTTGGAAATATAAAAAAAAAAATGTTATAAATATTTTTAACTACTCTTCATATAATGAGATTTATAAAGCTACTATTTTGTGAGCTTTAAATTGTAAAAAATTACGATTATAAAATTTTCTCTCCATGTCTACTTGAATGATATTATTTCCATTGCCTAAAACATGTTTCCTAAGTAAAAAGATAAACGGAACTTCGTTTATCATAATCGTTTTTAATCAAATTCACTTTTATTTGTTAGTTCTGAATTATGATAAAAAATATATATTTTTTTTAATTTGCACTCATGAGTAAAATAGCTGTTTAATGCGAGGCTATTATGATGTATTTTTAGTCGTAACAAACTATTTACAAATTATTTAATGTCAAATATTAATAAATATGTATAAAATAAATTTGCGAAGTTTGTTTTAACTAATCAAAACATAATTAGATTTAGAAAGCTACAATTTTGAGAGCTTTAAGATTCTAAGAAAGACGAATAACTCTCTGTATTTACATGGATTATTTGTTTTGCGTAAACATATTTCTAAATGGAAAGATAAACGGACTTTCGTTTATCGTAATATCATTCAATGAAATTCACTTTATTATAACCTTTGAATATAAAGAAATATTTTTAAATGCCTAATTTTCACTCTATAAATATCTAATGAAAATATCTATTGAATGCGAGGTTATAATATCGTATATTTTGGCGTAACAGGAAAACGATATGATTTATTTAATGAAAGCCATATTGGAAAATTAAAATAAAATTTTGATATTTTTAAATAATATAATCATAATCTATATACATATATATATATATATATATATATATATATATATATATATAAATGGACGTGTGTGTCCGTATATTTCTCATTGCAGCCAAAACTACCCAGCGAAGACCACTGGTGCTTCTGTGTGATAGTAGTCTCCAGTCTTTCATCGTGCACTATGGTGGTTGCATGTCGATATCTGGGGTGTGCGGGAGATATGGTGGTTCACAGCCTAAGAGGGACTGCTCAGACGAGGAGGCCAAGTCTGTAGAGCATATGTGTCAATCCCGGTACCTTTATTAAGGTAAAAAAATACAATTTCAGCTAGTGCTGAGCCCGACGGAAAACGCGACAGGGGGCGGCTGAATTGCAATGGGCCATTATTGCCCGAAATTCACAGAACAAATCCCTCGCTGCCGGAGAACAGATCTCCCTCGCGACACGGGGCAGCGAGGTGCCGAGGTATGAAATGGTTTGAGAATGATGTGCCGCACAGCACCTGGTTATCAGACAGCAGATAAGCTATCGGGTTGCGTGCCAGAAACATGCTCTCTCACGATAAGGGACCCTGTGGCATCGCCAGAGTAACTCTATAACTCCACTCGCGACAAGGGGCGATGCCATACGAGGGAACGGGAGTTGCTCTGGGTACAGACTAGCTTGTGAGGTTGGAGATGTGTGCTAAGTATTGGTGGATGTGTTTGAGTTTGTTCAGAAGTGTGGGTCTAGAAAGAATATTTTGAAACCATCCCTTAGGGGGAGTGGCTGGACGTTTAATGTGCCAGCGTGCAGTAAATGTGCATTCGTGGTAGGCTCGGGTAGGAGATCCCACCTCGCCACACTCACACCTATTAGGTACTGCACAACCAAATTTGTGGAGGTATGATTTAAAGGGACCGTGGCCCGTTAGGAAGCTTGCGGTGTATGGTGTGAGGTGATATATGTTAAGTGAGACTTTGGGGATTAGGTCAAACGTGTGCCTGCCCTTATCAGTGAGTTCCCTGTACTCCTACCATTCCGAGATGATCCTGGATTTCAGGACCCTCTTGATGAACGACTGGGGCACTGGGAGGTGGTGATCAATGGATGTATACTTGGTGGCTTGTTTTGCTAGTTCGTCCGCGTACTCGTTGCCAAAAGTGCCTTTGTGCGCTGAGACGTGGCCGAGATGTGTTCTGTACAAGAGACTTTTGAGTTTTAATTTAAAATTTAGTACGAGTGGGTTAGATGTTCTAGGTGCGTGAATGGCCTGCAGTCCAGACAGGCTATCACTGAAAATAGAGACCTTTTCCCCAGATTGACCCTCTAGCCACTCTAGGGCGGAGAAGATTGCAAATAGCTCTGCCTGGAAAACAGAGTTGTTATCTCCGAGCCTACAGGCCCATCGAGTGCCACATGGTGCACTAAAGTGGTTGTCTGTTGGTAGCTGTGGGGTTGTGGGAGATATGGCTGTTAAAATGTGGTCGCTTTAGGGCATTTTCATATTTCGACCAAAGTGTTCTAAAAAATGTTTGGAATCTTCGTGAACGGGAATTGATTCATTTAACTTAACATGAACTGATTAAGATATCGGGAATTAAGCCAGATTATTCCATGTTACCTAGCGGTGAAAATTGAAACTAAACGATATTGCTGCAGTGCGTGCATAGCACGCATGCTATACAATGCCGTAGGCAGCGGGGTTGAGTGCCGAAGTTTCGTTCAGAAAGAGGTTTGTTTAGAACAGAACGCGCGCCGAGAATGACTAATAGAATCGGCAGCATAAGAATCTTACTGATTTTCGGGCAACGCCGGACGGATAGATAGAGTTATAAAGCTACTTATTTCTGAGCTCTAATTTATAGGAAAGACAAATAAAAATGTTTATATGTGTATTTACATGCAATGTTTGCTTTTCCTCAACATATTTCCCAAATGGAAAGAAAATATTACGTTTGTCGTGATAGTTTTTGATGAAATTAACTATTTTCTTAACTTTCAACTATGAACAAAAATTTCCCTTTATTTAATAATTACTCATTAGTAAATTATCTGTTTCATACGAGGCTATTATATTGTATTGTTACTCGTAACAATATATATATATATATATATATATATATATATATATATATATATGATTTTTTTAATGCAAGCTGCTACTAAAAATATAACATACAATTCCGAAATGCTTAAAAACAATAAACATGATTAGATTTAAAAAGCTACTATTTTGCCAGATTTAAATTATAAGAAAGATAAATAATAACTTTTCTATTTGCACTAATATGAAAAACATTATTTGTTCTGCTTAAAACATATTTCCTAAATGGAAAGACAAACTGAATTACGTTCATCGCAATAGTTTGCGATGAAATTTACGTTTTTTCTAACTTTGAACAATAGATAAGATATTTTTTCACCGTTTAATTTGCAGTCATGAATAAATTATTTGTTAAATGTGAGGTTATGATTTTGTATTTATGTAGTAATAAACAAGCTGTATGCTTTTTTATGAAAAATCTATTTGAAAAGATAAATTAAAATGAGGAAATAATTTTAACTAATCTAAACATAATAATATTTGAAAGCTACTATTTTGCGAGATTTAAATTATAAGAAAGACAAATAACAACTTTCTCTCTGCATTACGCATAATTTGCTTTCCTTAAATATATTTCCTAAATGGAAGGGAAAACTAAATTTCCCTTTTCGTAATAGTTTTCGATGTATTTAACATTTTTATTCGCTTTGAAAAATGAAAAAAACCTTATTTGTTTTTGTTTTTTAATTTTTGAAGTCACAAGTAAATTACATGTTTAATGCGAAACTCTTATGTTATATTTTGTTTGTCCTAAAGACGGTTTAAAAACTGTTCTCTACGCATGTAGCAAAGTAATATTTGAGCCTTTTAAGAGCATATGCTAGTCACGTGAAACTAATGTTAAACCGATGGGTGAGTTCGTTTAAATATTCTCGCTTGCTTTTGAATATCTTTAAATGTTTTTTTTTTTCAGAGGATATAGGAGGCGGAAGTCTAACGTTGTGCATTTTTAATTTTTCGATTTGGTTACAGATTTTTATGCGGCTAATTTCACTTTTAGAACCAGTTTCGAAAGTAAAAGTAACTTTCACTAGTCAAGCGATGATACTCGCAAGGTAATGTTAAGCCTATGGGAGCGTTTTTTTTCAAATTTCTCATTTGCATTTCAATAAAATTAAATGATCTTTTGCACTAGACAGATGAGGTCAATCTCTAACCTGGCTCTTTTTTTCCAGTTTTGTTGCCAATTTCTTTATGAGGTTACATCCTATTTCGAAACAGATTTCGAAAGTGAAAGCACCGTTCCAAAAAAATATCTAAAATTACAATGGAAAAAGTAAAAAAAAAGCATTCGATTACAGTTTGACCTCAGCTATCCTATTCAAAAGAAAATATCATTTAAAAATATTTCAATGCAAATGAGAATATTGAAAGAAACACTCCCATAGGTTTAACATTAGCTTGCGAGTGTAGTCGCATGACTAGTATAGTCTCTTAAATGTCTATGCCAGTCACGGGAAGAGTCTCACAAGCTAATATTATACCTATGAGAGCGTTATTTTCAAATTTATCGCTTTCATTTTAATATATATAATAAGTTTATTTGTATATATATATATATATATATATATATATATATATATATATATATATATATATATATATATTTGCATACAATATCTGAGGTCGATGTCTAATGTTGTACGTTTGTAATTTTTCGATTTTGATTGCATTTTTTATGGGGATTCTTCCACATTCAGAACAGGATCTGCAACTGAAAGTATTCTGATAAAGAAAAGCAGCAACAAAAATCTAAAAAAGTTAAAAGGCCGCTTGGAGATCTACCTCAGTTATGCTATGCAAACAAATATTTAAAAATATTGAAATAAAACGAGAAATTTGAAAAGAACGATCTTATAGGTTTAACTAACTAGCGATTTTTTTCGCGTGACTAGTGTCGGCTTTTAAAGCCAGGGGTGCAAGTTTCTAATTTAAAAATTTTGTATTTAGTGCATGGAGGGTATCAGGACATATCAAATTATAGTCCGTTCCCATTTGAAAAGTTCATGAAAAATATTGGCGCAATATTAGAAAAATGTAAACTTCTCATTTCTGGAGAAATACTTCATGCCAATAATGACCAATAAATGTTTCCAAAACACACAATATAGACGCAATATAGTATTTGCAATAAGCGAAAACTATGGATATATAGTTTATCAGCTTTATGTTTATGTTTATTGCATTACGCTACTAACGCTGATACGTCACATACTAGGACTAGGGTTGGCATGAAAAAACAAAGGTTTTCCTAAAATACGTAGTAGGTTTTTCAGCGAATTTTTCACTTTTGATGCTCTTATTTTGACACACACGTTTTGGTATACAAGATATACATTCATTATTCTATTCAAATTAATTTATTCATATAGTATACCTTTGAGTGCGGATTATGCTCTTATTTCGAATATTGCGCAGATCCAAAGAAAAAAAATATGTATTCTACAACGTAAAACTAAAATTACTGGGAGAGAAGTGACAGATAAACATTTTTTTTAACCTCACAGGGTTTTGAATTCAACAAATTAAGTATTTTATAATTATTATTCAATTCAATAACTTCAATAACAATATAAAATATGCAATAAAAGTTAAATATAAAAGTTTTTTTTACATAAGAATAATGTGTGAAGTGTGGATTTTCTTACTATACGTCCTTGTTTTAGTTCCAAATAGATGGCGTTGAACTGCTTCAAACTGTTAAACAAACAAACATAAAAATGGATAAAAATTCTTTTAGATTTAACCTCTTATTCTTTTTAGCTAATTTAACCATTAAAAATGTTTGCCTTTTGAAATTTCAAAGTTATTTGGAGCATTGTTGCAATTTGAGACAAAGTATTTAATCTGTTGAAGTTATTCTTCATTTTTGAAGCTATAAAAGGGTAGCTTCGCGGGAAAAAAAAAAAACCCTGACTACACACCCTATTCGTCTGCAAAAATTATCTCATTAATTGTCACCGTTTACTTTTTATTAAATTTAAAAAACATTCAGTTCATATTACGACACATGTTTTCACCGGGATTGCATGCGAACTCAAAAAGTTAGAATATATGCCGACCAAACACATGCTTTGTCAGATTAAGAAAGTTATAAAATTACATTATTCAGTTTCATTTAAATCTCTCTGAAATTTTAAGGATTCTGTTACAATTTTTTTGCTAATTCTAGCATGGACTTTCATGATAATTAGTTTTTCTATACGTTTTATGAAAATTGGTCTTTTTATTGTCGACCAATGTTAATATTGTTAAACTTTTTGAAAAAGCAAATTGACTATTACAAATGGTTATTACAATTTGCTGATTACATGCAAATATTCGTGTAAAATATTCATTGATTTGTAAATACATTCTACATAATGCATAATTTTGCCAGATTTTCGTTTGTAAAATCAAACTTGTGTAGCAAACTGTCCAGTAATTCAACCGTTTTTATAGATAACGGTTACTTAACCACAATTTTAATCGATTCTGACCATTATATGTTCAAACATATAGTCATAATATCTTCAAAATATGATTAAGTAATCGTTATTTAAAAAATAGTGGAATGACTGGACAGTTTGCTGCATATTTTTAACAGTGCAATACTGTATGAATTAGGACCAATATTGAGTCATTGGTGTTTTGGTAAATATTGGTAAAATGTTTTTAAATATTTCGCTAAATTATTTCAAATTATTTAGATGTTTTATATAATGTAGTATTTAAGTATGGCTTGGTTGGCAAGTCATTGGATTCGTGATAGGAATTGCAGGTTTAGAGTTTCGAAGACTACTTATATTTTATCATCTTCGCGTATGCTAAAACTGCCTCTAGTGCACATAAGAAAGATACCAACACTTGCGAAAACCAATGCAATACAGTTGATGATTAACTCTTTTTCCGTTGAGTCTTGAACTTCCGCTTCTTCCCGAAGCGTTGGGGTTTTGTTTTAGAAGCTCGAAAACTCGAATTGAATATTGTTAAATTTTTAAATCAAAATAAAGAGTACCAAATAAATAAAACATAAAATTTTTAAGAATACACACATATATATATATATCTATATATGTTTACATACTGTAAGGTGGGTGCCCCTGATATGACCATGCTAAAGTTTAAGAATTTTTCCTGCCGTCACCTTGAAAAAATCAAAACCGTTTTATTTTTTTAAACATTCAAACGTTAATGGACTTTCATAAAAAATATTGCATCCTCCATGAAAGCAGTTTTACTAGTCCAAAACAAATCATTGGGGGTCACCGTAATACTTACCCATCATGGATATGCATAATATAAAATATGAAATTAAAACATGTGTAAATTTGCATTGAAAATTCGAATAAAATCGGTCTTGATGACGTCATAAACTTTAAATGCTCTATTACTGAATTGAGTAAAAGAAACATCCTTATAACTCCAAAATTTATAATCATATTAAATAACGGTTTACTGCGTCGGATTAAGCGTCTCATTTCCAATAAAAATATATCTTTGAATTGAAATTTGAATGAAATACGGGGTCATGCAAAATCGAAGAGTGTGGGAAATGGGATTACAAATATCTCGGCAATATATCATTCGATCGACGTCATTCTTTATGCAAAATTTATGTTTTTATTGTCTTTTATATTCACTCCTTAAATTAAACAATTTCGAGAATTTTTATATACCTTTTATCAGAACGAATATTCCGATAGTACGAAAAAAATAGTTGTCGATAATCGAGGTTACTGAAATTCAATAAGCTTCTTCCCATTATTACATGCTAAGTACATATCAAATTTCAAGTCTCTATCTCAATTTCACAGACACACACACAGACAGATGGACGGCAATTTTTTTTTCTAAAAATATGTTTTTCGGAATCTCCAGTGTCTGAAACGTGTAAATCCGTCAAAATTGTTTTTTCGATTTTCAAAACGATTACAAGACTTAACCCTATACTACGTATGATGGGTAAGTAAAAATGAATTACAAAAGTCTACCAAGTGGCCTTATCAGGAACATGTGCTCATTACATAACCACCATTGTTCCATGTTTCACGAATCATGATTGTCAATTTAAAAATGCTGTTTCGCTGAATTAAATAAGTTTGGTGTAAAATAAATAAACATGATACTCAATAATTATTTTTCTTATTCAAAAGTGGAATTGAAACAGGATTTTTCCTCAAAAGTGAAGTTGTTTATAAAACTAACATTGCAATTTAAGTTTTTATTTAGAAAAAGTGTGAAATCCTTTTACAGTTTAAAAAAATTGTTAAAACAAATTACTTATCGCAATTGGAACAAATAAAAATGTCTTCATCTTAGGCTTGCATGGTTCACTTGATATAGCCACTTGGGTGGCCATATCAGGAGCAGGTCAGCTTCCACGAAAATCCTTTGATTTTGAACAACTCGTAAAATATACACTATCAACGACAGCGCCAATTGATAAAGCATTAAAAACTGAACAGAATATAATGATAGTCATAAAAAAAAGTCTTTAAAAAGGAGCATAAAAAAGGAGACTTATCAGAAAAAAACAAGAAGCGATCACACCAAAAACATAAAATAGGATATTGGCGGCAACTTCCACAACTTAGCTGAATGGCAAGTAATTACATGATACACTAGGAGGCTTCCTCACGGTATGCTCATGCCATTTAGCAAATTGTTTGGTTAGCTAACGTATAATAAGGTGATGACCATATCAGGAACATGGCCATAACAGGGACACCTGTCTTACATATTCCTATCTTACCCTATCTTACACATATCTTACATGATTTCACTTGATATGGCCACTTGGATGGCCATATCAGGAGCAGGTCAGCTTTCACGAAAATCCTTTGATTTTGAACAAGTCGTAAAATATACACTATCAACGACAGCGCCAATTGATAAAGCATTAAAAACTGAACAGAATATAATGATAGTCATAAAAAAAAGTCTTTTAAAAAGGGGCATAAAAAATGAGACTTATCAGATAAAAACAAGAAGCGATCACACCAAAAACATAAAATAGGATATTGGCGGCAACTTCCACAACTTAGCTGAATGGCAAGTAATTACATGATACACTAGGAGGCTTCCTCACGGTATGCTCATGCCATTTAGCAAATTGTTTGGTTAGCTAACGTATAATAAGGTGATGACCATATCAGGAACATGGCCATAACAGGGACACCTGTCTTACATATTCCTATCTTACCCTATCTTACACATATCTTACATGATTTCACTTGATATGGCCACTTGGATGGCCATATCAGGAGCAGGTCAGCTTTCACGAAAATCCTTTGATTTTGAACAAGTCGTAAAATATACACTATCAACGACAGCGCCAATTGATAAAGCATTAAAAACTGAACAGAATATAATGATAGTCATAAAAAAAGTCTTTTAAAAAGGGGCATAAAAAATGAGACTTATCAGATAAAAACAAGAAGCGATCACACCAAAAACATAAAATAGGATATTGGCGGCAACTTCCACAACTTAGCTGAATGGCAAGTAATTACATGATACACTAGGAGGTTTCCTCACGGTATGCTCATGCCATTTAGCAAATTGTTTGGTTAGCTAACGTATAATAAGGTGATGGCCATATCAGGAACATGGCCATAACAGGGACACCTGTCTTACATATTCCTATCTTACCCTATCTTACACATATCTTACATGAGTTCACTTGATATGGCCACTTGGATGGCCATATCAGGAGCACGTCAGCTTTCACGAAAATCCTTTGATTTTGAACAAGTCGTAAAATATACACTATCAACGACAGCGCCAATTGATAAAGCATTAAAAACTGAACAGAATATTATGATAGTCATAAAAAAGTCTTTTAAAAAGGGGCATAAAAAAGGAGACTTATCAGAAAAAAACAAGAAGCGATCACACCAAAAACATAAAATAGGATATTGGCGTCAACTTCCACAACCTAGTTGAATGGCAAGTAATTACATGAAACACTAGGAGGCTTCTTAACGGTATGCTCATGCCATTTAGCAAATTGTTTCGTTAGCTAATGTATAATAGGGCGATGACCATATCAGGAACATGACCATAACAGGGACACCTATCTTAAATATAATTTTGTTCAGAAACTTTTTACAGTATGGTATATTTTGGGTAGTCATCGTCACTCTATGAATTTATAGTAGAAAATAATGCATTGCTAAAACTCAACGACTCATTTTCAGCTTTCAATGACTTTTTCTCTTGACTTTCAAAATCCATCAGTCATTTTTGGGACACACTGTATGAGGGTTATATGCTATACTGGAATTTAAAAAATATATACAATTATCTTGGGCTAGTATTTTCATTACAACCTTATACCATCTTATACAAAGATTTATTGCATGAGATGATTAAGAAAATGATTTAATCCTCAAGAATAAATTAATTAATTTTAGAATATGTGGCAAAATATATCCATAAGATTTATTGCAGAAAAAAATCTGCAGATATAAAATTTCGAGTGACAGGAATAAACTTGAAGTTTTCATAATGATAGATTGATGACGCTCTCTCTAAAGTGATGATGACAAATTAAATTTAAACAGGCTAACCAAGATTGAGTTGAAATTCCCACAAATGGGAATGTTGAAATATGACATTAATGACTAAAGGATATGTAATTATTGGTAAAGACTCTAAATATAATTAATAGTTAAGTCTCGTGCTTGCTTACGTGAGTAATGGAACTAAGTACGAAACATTGTGAATTTATTGGTTAAATAATTTTCTACACTTAGTAATTAGATTCATTAAATTGGAACATATAATTATGTTTCAAATATATTCTAGCACATTAATTTCAGTGTCGTTGATTAAGTTATTTCAATGATTTATTTAAATTTAGAAAAAAAGCTCAAATCTTTGTAAGTTGAAAAATATATTTCAAAAGACTTGTAATTTTTTCTTAATGTTTTATTTGACAGATTTTTATATTTTTCTAGCTTTGCATTCATGGGTGTAAGACCTTCAGTCTCAGTAATGATTTCACTCTTCGAGAGATATTTGATCGACGTAAATTATATTTTATGTATTTAAATAATAGCAATTTTACAAGACACTATTTATTGTTGTAAAAGATCCATTTTTAGCCATGAGCAAGATAGTGGAAATCTTCCAGGTCATTTCTATTGTGTTAACCCCTTCAGGACCGGCGGCTTTTACACAAATTTTATTCGTTTGGCACCACTTTTTAAAAAAAAGCTACCTTTACTTAAACTATCACAAAAATGCTCTAATAAGAGAAAGCAGATATTACTTTTATTTTTTTACTGCTTCCTAAAACAAATTCTGTATGCTCTGTTTGAGGTTGCATATATGATACCATGGTCCCGAATAGGTTAAACCTAAAATTAAGAAAATTTTAAAGTCTTGGTTTGGATGGACGTCTTGCAAGCATGTTTACGTTTACGATTGTAATTTTTTGGCCACTATATACGGATTTAGGCAACGGATTTAGCACTTTTTTACCATATTTCGAAAAATGTGTACATTTATCTGTGTATATTTTTCTTAGAAATTTATTTAAAATGAAATGGATATTAACACGAAAGCTGCTATAATATGACAAAAAATAGAACACCAAAAAATTATATAACGTTGAGAAAAAAATTGCTGACATTCATTATAATTTCTTACTCACCCATGATTTTAAAGTGTTTCCGCAACCGTGACAAATTACAAAGAAAGAACCTACCAGAAACCTCAGAAATGTCGCTTTTAGACATTTACTGGTAGTAAAAGAGTCCTTTTATTTCGGAAATTTTGTGAAAACCATTGAAAGGAATTTTTTTTGTGGTTTCTGATTAGTTCTTCTCAAAATGCTTCCGAAATGTAACGAGATCTGGTATCTGCAATTCTTTACAGGCAGTGAAAACCTTTATTATACTTTAGGTAAGCGAATTCCAGTGTTTATTAAATGTTCTTTAAGAAAAAAAAAATTTCGGATTTTTTAACATCGTGCAAACTGTGATATATAAAAAATAAATAACTATAGAAAATCCGTAATATGTAATTTTTGATCGTAAATACAATTTGAAAAAGATTTAGTTTTGAACCGTATTCAATAACCTCATACAAGGTTGATTTCAGAAAAAAAAAATATTCAGTGATTTTTGCATTAAAACCCTACGTATGAACACCACTTTTTTAATCAATTTGATACGCCATATGGTTACCGGACACTTTCGATTTTAGACATGCTGTCAAAAAGCTATAAAAATATCTCCGAACTTTAGAAATGCCATATTTTTCGGCCTATAATCCGCGGCTCAAAATATTCCTTTTAGACTCAGAAATTGTATTTGAGAATATGCTACTTTCCTGAACTCGGAATATACTTGCCTTCAATTACTAAATACAATTTCTGGGTCTAAATTGAATTATTTGAGCCGCGGATTATAGGCCGAAAAATGTGGTATAAGGAAGATGCTTGGCCTCAGATCTTTCAACAAAGGGGAATTACGAAAATAACAACAAATTGAATAAAAATATAATATTTGTGATCATCCCATGAAATAAAATGCCCAGAATGATATGTAGCTATAGCACATAATTATCGGAGTCCTGAAGAACATTTGTGTTCTAAACTATCACGCACATTCATGGAGATACAAAGGTTTCTTTAAAAAAATAATCGAGAAATGATTTTTTTTCTTTATAGCTTACACGGTTTTCAACCAAATTTAATGCCACTTTCAGAAAACTTGAAAAGTACAGTAAAAACTACATACCATAATTATAATATAAATATATTAAATATTTCATGAAATACGAGCGTTTGAATGAAAAGTTTTAACTTTGCATGAACTAACGATAGTAAAAATGTTTTCACATATGTAGTAGACAATTGTATGAGGCAACCCATTTAAAAAGACTCATCGAATATTATGAAAATTCACAAAACTTTCTACAATATATTCAGCTGAATTTCAATTGTTTTCTAAAAGAAGCTGGATGATAAGGGATTTTCCATAAATATACATTTTTCATTTTTCCATTTTGCATTCCTTTCATTTATTCTTTAGTCGTCCTTGGTGTAATTATCAACGCGAGCCTATTCCAACAAAAAAAAAATAATCATCAAAATGGAAGCATCATTCCAAAGCTATGCGTGCGCAAACGTTAAATACTAACTTTTCTGTGGAACTCAGATAACAAAAAAAATGACTTATTCTCGAAAATTTCTGGTAATGCAGCTACTTTTAGAAAGCAACTGAAATGCATCTCAATATATCACTGATATCATTCAGAATTTTCGTGATATTTGACTGGCCTGTTATATCAGTTGCGCCAAATAGGGGATTATTGAATTATGTAAAAACATTTTTGTTATCGTTAGCGCATGTACATTTAAAAGTGCATTTTAATTCTCATTATAGTTTCGCGTTTCCACAATACTTTGTCAGGTTACCTTCAAGTGACGTTAAATTTGGTTAAAAATCCGGCATGCCACAAACAAAAGATTTGCGATACTTTCTTGAATTTTTCAAACAAAATGATTATATATGCATGCATGTACTTGATATCGTTACACAAATGATAAGAAATGTTGTACAAGATTCAGAAAATCTTGAAATACATCTACAGATCATAGCATTTTATATTACAGGTGATCGCAAATATTATCAATGTTATATAAATGGCTTTTGGTTCTGTAATTGACCTTCGTGATCAAACCTTTGCAGAAACATACGAGGTCAAACATGTTGTTTATACTGCTGAGTTTTCAGAAACATTCGTCCAGTATTGCTCTACATATTCGACAAATCGTCTTACAACGAAATTGTCCTGTGATTTTTGGTCATATAGTGCAACTTTTGTTAACAATACAATTTTTTTTATTTATTACCTGATATTTTAATAATATAATCATAACTTTTGTCTGTTGAATGACTTTCGTAGTAATTAAAACTTCCCCACTTTTCCCATTCGAAACGGACTATTCAGTACCTTTATATAACAATGGGAACAACAGATAAGACTGCTGTTTATTCTGAAATGTTTTCGGATATTGCTTACATAAAGCGACCGTTGTCTGACAAACAAATGTTACCATTTGAAGAAGTATTTTGAAGACTCATTTATTATTTTTTTTCAGAGTTTCTGAAAAACAAAACTGAAGCATTTTCACTGATAACTTTTGCAGTGGAATTGGTACTGATGGGGAATTATATCAAGAAATTCACAATGAATAAAATCGCACTTCAAATGTGCAAACACGTCTGATTTATGTTGAAAACAAGTTGTGTTTTTTGTATGCTTAACATTACTATAGTTATTTTACTGTCGTTTAATTCCTTTCCTGCATTTTATTTTTTTTCAAAATGCATGTTTTTATTTGCCCGATCTCAAATGCAATGGTCAAGAACACTTATTTGTATAGAATTTCGCAAAACATCTTGGTGAATAAATTCTTGCCCCTTAAATAAGGAATCTCTTTAATTCCTTAATTGTCTCGCCCGATACATTCACGGGCTGAACGCCTCATAATTTTAATTCTATCTCGCACCACTTTCACAACACAAAAATATTTTAATACATTTTAACAACACTTGCAATATAAATATATACAAAATTTATATTTCAAGAATAATGGTACGAATAGATTATAAAAATAGTTGCCATTAGCAGACGTGATTTATGGTTTATTCAATTGTTTTGTCACTCCCGATATAATTTGAAACCCCTAAATCGACGCGCCAGAAACCTTCACGGGCAGTCATTTGTAAACAAATTTTGTTGCGCTTGTGACCCTCACGGGCAGTGTAGGATACTTTTTAAAAATTAAGATTGTTTGATTCCCTCTAGTTTTTTTTTTTTTTTTTTTAATAGTGCATTGGCCTTATTCTCGCATTAGTTAGTCTGTCTTACAGTAAGGCGCATATTTCTACTTCAAAAAATGGTGGCAATGATGCAATCTGAATTCTTGAAAAAAAGTAGTTCTGAAACAAAATATTTAGATTTTTTTCTTCTAGTATAAAAGTAGTAGTAGAAAAAGCCAAATATAAGATAAGTAAAATTGTGATTTTTAAAATTTTTATGGTTTCTGAATACTTTAAATTTGAAAAAAAAATACTAATTATATCAGAATGTTATGAATAATAAAATGGAGCAATAAAAAAAATTGACGATTTTTGAAGGAATTTTCCGAAAATTACCTGACGGTTAAGAGGTTAGTGTTTCAATTAGATCTTCAGTTATTGAGATAAATTAGAGTGGATTGTTACACATTGATACAAACAATAAAATTTTGAATAGTGTAAAATAAAATATTATTTTTGTGAAATTTGTATCGAATCTCTTCCTACTTTTGTGCAACTTGTTCAAGACTGATATGTAGCATCAAACATAATTCAAATATATGGAAAGAAAATCAATAAAATACGTTTACTTCGTATATTGAAGATAAAGATTTCTTAAATCTTTTGCAAATACTGTAGGTTTTATTTCATTATTTCTTTTAATCGATTTAAACGACGCGTCGTCTGGGAGACGAAGAGTTTTCATTGAGTAAGTATTTCAAAGGTTAGCAGCTTTGTATGATTAAATGTGAAATGTGTATTTATATCCTAAAAATTGTGAATAAATATTAACTAAATAAGTCATTAAATATTAAGTAAATCAAAATCGTCAATTAAAGAATAAATGTAACAGAAAAATTGATTTTCTTGTTAACCGTTAGATTAGGGGTCAGGACTGGCGACTGTTTGTTTAAGCAATCGTACCACTACTTACAAAGATTTTTCTTTGTGTAAGGGTTCTCTTGAAAATATCCAAGTATAAGTGTATGGCAGAGATTAGTTTTTCAAAAAGTGGTACACTGGGAAGTATTTGTACTGACTCGTAGTCAAAGTGTTAAACGCAAAAATAAAGCATTTTATTAAAATTGTATTCATATTCTGCAGTTTCTTAAACAATTGTCTTGGAACATTCATTTCCAATCACATATGATGACCCCAGACGACAAGGGGTATAAGTGACAAAATTGAAAAAACTGAGCTAAGCGCACAGGCAACCTGGAAATAAGGTTATCTGTATGTATACTAAAAATATAAGTGATTTTTTAATTATGTACTGCGTTTTGGATTAAACGCGTTTTGGATACTTAAACATTCGAAACTTGCACCCCTTGTTATCAATATTGATTAACTATATATAAAAAAAATTGTACTCTACCTTCTTCACACACTTATTGAAAATTTCAAAAACCTCAATGAAATAAGCAACAGTTTCATAATTATTTCAGTCAATTACTATTGACTCTAAACTTTGAACTCAATTTACTCCAAATCGATATTTTGTCACTTGTATCCCTCGGCTTCTAGGGTCCTGATATGTAACTGTTCTAATTAATTTCAATAACATTGCCTTATACTACACAGAATGAAAAATATTTACCAATTAAATATTTATTATTTAATTTTCCTTTATCTTTATACATATATATATATATATATATTTAATGAAAAATGTGAATTTGTTTGAAATAAACCCAGACATTGAATTTTTGTGGCTTTAAAAGCTCACTTACATGAATGAATAAAGAACAATTCCGTTTGACTACAACAGTGACTATAAAAGTTCAAAGTCTTAAAAAGGAAAGAAACAATAACAGACGAGTCAAAATTTTCTCTTTTGTGGCTTTAAATGGAATTTCGAAAGGGAATAAATTTGTGTGCTATGTTTTTTTTAAATGTGCTGTTATAAAAAACAATGAAATAAATAACGCTTTTTTAGATTGAGCTACTTTAAAAACAGGTTTCTCACTTGCTTATAACAAATTTATTTCTTTAGCTTTATATGTAATGAAACAACTTAAGGTACTACGTTTGTTATCCATTTTCTTTAAATAAAGCAAAATTATATACACAATTGATTTTTTCACATAAATTACTGTACACAAATTTAATTTCATTTGTTAAATAAATCATTTCGATACAATTGCTTTTAAAATTTGAAGAAAAACAATACGATATTTGATACTTACTAAAACTATTCTCACGTCAAATATAGTAATAGTTTAGTCGATTTGATAAATATACTGTTTGTTGTACTAATTGTGTAATGAATTATAATCTAAAATATAAAATAAAAACTTCTATAGATATACTCAGTCAAATTATCATTTTCATGAGTTTTTACACATTTTTTCTGTACGTTAATTTATAAAAGTAGTTATACATTTTCAAGAAATTCTCAGATATTTAAACCAATCTATTATTTAAAGCGAAAAGCGCATTCTGTCATATTCACATTCTCTTTTCCAAACGAAAAGCATCTCATTGCGCATGCTTCAACGTTTTTTTGAAGGCTTCTCCCCTCAGACACTGGGAAACTTTTGTTTAGCCTAGGGGCATTGAAAAGGGTTGATTGAAAACGGATTTCGTAATACTGCCATTGCGTTGAAAGATTAAAAAAAAATACTCATGTTTTCAATACTAAATATGCATATTTTTTCGAAAAAATTTAAAGAGAGCTTGGATATAGTTATATTTTTAACAGATTGAAACTTCAGAGAGCTTGGAAGATGAGAACTATTTTTTTTGTATTGCTTTGTTAATGGAGCCGACGCGAAAACAAACAAACAAAAAAGCGAGAAGAAAACATTTATTTTACAACTAGATAACAATATTTTTTCCGCGGGCTGTAAAACTGTTTTATTTATAACCAATAATGATTTCAAAGAGTTCGGACAAAAATAAAATTTTATTTTAAAACTATGAAACAACCCTACGTGATAAAATAAGAAAATGAGCACTTATTTCACAAACCATCAATATTTTTTCGCGAAATTTTCCTTAAAATATAATCTCATACAAAATCGTGTTAAAGATATAAAATATTAGAAACTTGATTTTTTTAAATTTATTATCACGAGCCCTTGAAACGCCGGGCGGACCAGCTAGTAACTCATTATATCGCAAAATCAGATAAATTGCATTAGATCAGTTTTATATAAAAATAACCAAACTTTATGGAGATGAAATGTTTTTTGTAATCGACAGTTCATGAAATTTATGAGCTCCGGAAAATGCATTTAAATTTTTATTTCTAAAAATCTAAAAGACTCATTCACATGAAATTCTTAAAATTTACGAAATTTGCATTTTCTACATTTCTTAAGGATACAGTGGAACATCAAAACCACAGATTTTCTTAACCTATATATTTTTGTGAAAATTTCATTAAATGTGTATAGTTTTATTAGATATCCTTATGTAAATGTTCATTAAAATATCTTTATTGGTTCTTGAATTAATAAAAATGTTATATATATATTTTAAATCCTGAATAATTAGCATTTTTCAAGTTACCGCATGTACATTTCATTTTTACGTATATGTTAAACATTCTTCAACAAGAATTATTTTATACATAAAAGTGAAAGTTACTAAAATATTCTGCTTATTACATAAACAAACCCTTTAAAAAATAACTTAATTTGAAATATATAGATTTTAATTATTATCGAAATGTTTATTTCTCTTAATTTCATAAACATTAATTACCTTTATTTGACATTATTTTTAGTAACTATATGTTTATAAATATATAGGGTTATCTGTGAAAAATTTTAATAAAAATGGAAAAAAATAAAATGGTGCATGGAACATTTTAAAACTATGAAAATGATGAAAATCTTCAGTTTGCAAAAAAGAGGTTTTATTGAATAACCCAGTTATAAATGCTCAATATTAAAAAAAAAAAAAAAAAAAAAAAAATTAACTATCTGTAAAGATTTCGATATTAATTTTCGATTTTTATGAATTTTTGACAAAAATAACCAATTTATAGGCCCACTAATAAATCTTTTTGTAATACTTGAAATATCATGATTTTGATATGTAACATATACTCACCAATATTATTCAGAAATATGTTTCCAATAAATTCAAACACTCTAATTTTGTTTCTAATAATCTAATATTACATATATTTTATAATCTACAATAAAATGGAATTTGATGAAATAACGTAAAATTAGAAGATAAGTTTTAGAAAAAATAAATAAATTTCTATAACAATATTTTCCTTTTTCAATATATTAAGTTATTTCTAATAACGCATTAAAATTTTCACAATACCGCATAATTGTTGTTTTTTTTTTCAGAGGTAAAATCTGCAAATATTACCGAATATTTTCCACTGAAATGCTTGGTCGCTAGAAAAGAAGAAAAAGTAACTCACTTTTAAAAGTGTAGTGTCCACTTGTGTTAATAAAAAAAATATTTGATGAGCATATTATATACTTTTTAATAACAATGTAATCCGTCATAGAATAAATATTCCTGATAAAAAAATGCGATTGAGTCTGTAAAAATAACTTTTCATAGAGAGAATAAATCCGCACACCTCTGTCAAACGCTAATCTGCAAACATTTAAGCTATACTATATTAATTTTAACACAATTATTCAAATTAGTAAGAAATCATATGAGTTGTAATTTCTCAACTGGGTGAAAAATGTCCGGGCCAGGATTCGAACCAGGGATCTCTTGGCTGAACCCGCTAATGAATTCCAAAAAATATGCAGTAAAAATCAATCTAGTGTAATCACTTTTACTGTAGTTCCATTACCTGCGATTTATTCTGTTGAGCTGATTCACATATCAGATCAGATGCTATGATCAATAAGGTTAACTGGGTGAATTAGCTCCTCAAGATTCGGCCTGGATGGCTCAGTTGGTAGAGCATTGGCAGCTTCAGCCAAGAGATCCTGGGTTCGAATCCTGACCCGGACATTTTTCACCCAGTTGGGGAATTATATCTCATTTAAACTATATTTTTAGCAGTAAAATTAAATAGAAATTTTAGCCTTATTCAATCACTAATTTTGGCCATGAATCAAGGATAACATTACCATTAAATTTTAGTGGTAAGAAAAAAGCTTAAAAGTTGCCAGCTATGCAAACGGATTTTTAAATGGGGGTTTCTGAAACAGCTGTTACCTGCAGCTTCACAAAAATGGGCATAATTCGCTTAAAAATTATCGTAATCGATTTTTTTCTTATTGCAATCGGAAGCTATGGTTATAAATATTAGTATAATGCTGAGAAATTATGCTAAAAGGATCGATATTTTGAATGTTTTTAAAGAATTCGAAAGTGTACCATTAATTTCAATATCAGAAGTTATTTTCTTTCTTGAGTACTTTAAAGAATAACTTCCGATTACTTAAGTACGACCTTTTGGTTTGAGAGTTTAAACATATACAGCCATAACTACACTTCTAATGATCGTATAAAAAAAGCAACAACTTTTTCGGATAGATACTCATATAGATAATTAACCAAAATTGGCTCTTCAAACGTACTGGGATATCTTCAGGCACAAAAAATAACTATTCAAATATTACTATATTATAGTTTTAATTCTAGATGTAGCCTTAAACTTTTCTGTAATGCAGTGAATGTAATTTAACAGTATGATTAAAAGCTGAGTTTTCGAACATTTTACATTGCGCTTCTAGAACCAAAAATAAGTTAAAATCGCCCCTCCCTCACCTCTTTCTCAATTTATGTTTTAACTATCAGTTTTTATATTACATTGTTTTCTTCTGTCGTCTTCTCTCGCATTTTTTTGGAAGCAGAGCAGCAAACCCTCCGTTATTCCAAATACTTGTATTACCTGAATATGCTTAAAAATACTTGTATTTTTTAATCGCAGAAATTCTTCGCTAAATAAAATCAAATATTGCTTTTAAAAAATAGTGGTATTAAAATAAAATGGAGAATTGACAGTTCTTCGGAGATAAGAAAACGCACTTCTTGGAGATAAAATAATACAAAATTCTCTATGTGCTGTTTATAGTATTGAATATGAAATTAGCAAAATTAGAGCTCCTAATGAGACATCCACCCAAATAGGACAAAAATGTGAAATAACCATGACTTAAACAATACTTTTATTGTTGCTAAGGTATGTGGAATATGAGTCATATCCATGTCAGTATGAATTCGCATTGCTTGTCGCGTTCCAAATAACTGAAAAATTGGTCACAGAGACCTCACAGTGAATGTTATATGAGAGTAATAATATGACAAAGAAAGAGGGTATATTTTTGTCACCATTGTTGCTGTGACTATATGTAATAACTGTGACCGCACAGTGACATCACATAAATTGGTTGTGTCATTGAAGAACAATAGCAGAACGTCAAGCTTTACGGCTCTTTGATTTTGCAGATTGGTCCACTAATTGGCCTCTGCCTACTTAAATGAATGGAAAGGTCGCCAAATTACAGCCTAGATTGTAATAAACATGTTAGTGATAAAACACCATTAGGCGTTTAACTACTCTTTTACCCTCTTAGTAAATATTTACAAATAAAGGGTGGCCAATATTTTTTTAGGAAATGAATTGTTTACTATGTATATTTATACAGCCAAACATCCGTGTACTCATCATTATAAAATTAATGAAACACACAAAGATTACCTTTCTTACAAATGTTCGATGTGTTCTCCACTTGTTACTCCAGAAATGTCCCATCGGTAAAATCCTTCTTGATTATAAGAACGTTAACGTCGAACAAACAAAGTGTATGATGATGCGTGATTTCAGTTTCAGGATTTTGGAAGCAGCGGACACTAAACCGTTTGTTTAATAACAGTACCCTGAAATCTAAGAGTTACAGGACTGGTAGTCATGGTGCACATGTGAGTACGTCTCAAAATTGCTGAATCTAAACTGAGACTTCAACACTGATGTAACAAGTCTATCCGGAAATTTATTGTACAATACTAGAAATCTGTCATTGAATTGGTACCTTACAATTAATATTTCACACATCATTTAGTTACGAAATTCCGTAACAATTCTGTGTCCACAAAGTGCAAATTCATACAAACTGATGGGCATCTAGAAATTGAAGAATCTTACTATATCAAATTTATCTAAATATCAAATTTTATTTTGTTATTAAAATTCTTAAAGAAGAAAACAATTGTTAGATTTAAAATTTCATCTTTGAATTAACATTTTAATCTGAATCTTGGATTATGTTACATAAAAATCGAATTCAATCCTACATTTAATTTAAATTTAAACATATTATCCCCTATTATCTATCCAATACACGCTTGAAAAGAAGAAATTTGGTTAACGTTAGATAAAAGGAAAACCAACTCAAAAATTTAAGACAAAATACGTTTTCTCTGTATCGCAACTCTAACTAAATAATCTGAAGATAAATTGCTTTATTCCTGCATAGTCAGATAAATGGTACCTGCCTTTCGATTTATTTGCTTCACAGACAGGAAAGAAACTTACTTTATTTAAAGATTTTCATTTAAATATGAAAAAGTTTTCCTCTGTTTTGTATAGTTAAACACATGTTTAGCACCTGATATACAGGGTGTTCAATAAGTACGTTAATCGTTCCAAATTGCATGAAAATTAATTAATTCTTGTACTGGAGTGTCATTTGTATTATAAAACTTGTCAAAGTTTTAAATTTTTTGTGAAAGATGTTAAAAGTTTCTTTGAAATATTTTCCGTTATGACAATTCCGAACATTTTCCAATTCTTATGGTGTAAACCGCAATCCGATATTACAATTTAAAAAAATAATAATGAGTTTTGGAAAAATGTATGGATTTATAAAGTCTTATGGTTCAAACCACATTCCCGTGCGACAGTTTGTTACTGTTAATAAGTATTTGAAATTTGAACTGAATTATGTGTCTTGAAACTATTTTTTTCGTGTACAGCAAAAATCCCTCTCTTTCACATGTCAAATGGTGCAAACCGAACACCCTGTACGACAATTATAATTTTTTTATGAATTTTGTTGACACGAACGTACGTATGGAACACGCTGTAAATTGTGTGTCTAAATTATTACTACAAACTTTTAGGGGAGGTAGAAAACAAATGGAAAAAATCATTATACAGTTCACAGTTTTAACTCGATAAGTGAAGAATTAGAGATTGCTTCCTGGTTGTAAGGATGAATTTCCTTCATAAATTCTAGTAAATGAAAGATGAAATTAATTTGTTTTAGATTTAGATTACATCCAAATACTTTGAGATGAAAAAAACACAATTAAACACAAATGATAACAAAAAAGGAATTAAGTGATTGAAAAATTCACTCTAAGTACTGAATAATAGTGTTATAATTTTAAAAATCGTAAACAGAAAGAACCCACTAACCCTTTACAATATCATTTATCACCATCCTTGCATGGAGATATGTGCTTTTTCAGATGTGTTTTAAATCCTCTAAACGTTTCTGCTAAAATCTTTGAGACTGCCTGTATACAAGGTGCTCCAAGGTGTCCCCGTTCACATTTCAAAAATTGATAGAAAAGTAACAATATCGTCAATTTTCGTATCGGGAAGATTTTTTACATATAAAACTTGTAAAAATATTGGATTTTTTGTTGCAAAAGAAAAAAAAAAAGTTCAATTTTTTAAACTATTTTTCTAAACAAACTCTGACCGTTTTCCAAGTATTATGGTGCAACCGCAGACAAATGCAATAATTAGTTAAATGTCTATATAGTTTTGAAATGTAAAAGGATTTTTGGGACTCTTTGAACGATTTATTTGTTTTTAATTTGCCATGGAAATTTCCACTTTTTGACAAATTTTGTGGGGTAAACCGCTCTCCGATACGATAATTCGTTAGACTTTCATATATTTTTTATTTATGGGACAACCTATTTCTACGTTTATAAATTATTGTCAGGTTTGAAGGGTATTAGATATCGTACTGACGTTATCTTTATACGGTTTACAATTACTGAGTTGATATAACTCTTTATAGAGCTAGAAGCGTAGTATCGTGAATGTTTTTGTACTTTAATCATTTCTAAAAAAAATTTTCAAATATTCAACGTAGTAAGTTTAAAGAAATAAATGTACATCTCATACACAATTGTTAAGTCTTTCAATGTGCGCTTTTTTTCATTCTATGTCTTTTGCTGTACCACAAACTAATCTACGACATTACCAAGAACATTATAATATTTTTTGCTAATTTATTATATGCATTATATAAAAAATGTGATATAGCGGAAAATACAAAATATTCCTATATTTATTCGTTTCAAAATACCTATTCGTTTCTTCCAGAAAAGTGTTTTATAAAAAAAAAAGTTCTAAATAATTTTTCTAATGATACTTCAGATGTTCGCGAAAAAAAAAGAAGTTTTAGATGTTTGCTGGTTCGAAACAAGCCTGGTCTGGCCATTGTGACTGTGCACATTTTTCATGTTTTTTCTTGTACGAGAGCAAAAATCCGGGCCACTTTCAATTCAAAAGTCCGCCCTGCTATAGCTTGATGGCAAAAATTCCGCGATGCTTAAGAAAATCTCGTAAAGAAAATTTATTGTCATAAATTAAATGCTTATAAATCTATATTATCCACCATAATAAATCGTTCATATCAACTGAATATACATTGCGATCCAAAAATTAAGGGCAGTGACCGGACGCTTTCGCTTTTTACACGGTTTGTCGAATATCTACTAAAATGTTTGACAAATTGTTCTTGAAATTCGAGGATGTAAAGCTCATGTTTGACTTCAAGAAAAGTTGAAACAGTATACTGCAATTAAAAATTAATATATTGAATATTTGATGAGATATGGGTATTTGTATGAAATAATTTGTAACTGCACTTGCGCGTACTATACATAAGATTCTTTTTCATGATTTGGTAGTCAATTCTATAGAGTAACTCATGTAAAAAGACCAGTCAAATATCGTGAAAACTCAGAAAGATACCAGCAATACAGTGAGATAATTCACAAATTCGGGGGAAATCCCATTGGATTATATGGCCAAAGCCCAGAAATAAATGTTGTTTTCTTTATACGCACAAATTTGCATAATTGTATATCAATGTCCTTAAAATATATTTAACTCACAATTATTACGTAAAATAAAGGTATTACAGTTTATTTTAGCTTATGCCATCGTGATGTAGAACATGTTGAAAATCAATGACCTTTATTCTTTAATTTACACGGAAAATTAATCTCTTTTGGCGATAATGTTTAGTGTTTTATGATGAATTAGGTTCAGGAAAATTTTTTCACTATGTTGAGATCGTATACATTAACAAATTTTCAAAAAAACCCCACAGAATGAGCAATTTGACATCCCCTTATACATATATATGAAAATGCTTGAAATCCAACAGAATCCACAAGAATTAATAAATGAGAGAATCAGTTTGTAATCTTACATTTACAGCATGATTATTTTTAATTAATACATTTTGCTATCTTGAAAATGAAAAGGTGTTTTATTAATTAATTATTTTACTCAATAAATGCACAAAAGTGCTTGATTTTGGCAATGAAATTCCTAAAATTACATTATATAAATGTTTAGGTACAACAAAAAAATGTCGTTTTTTAAAAAGTAATGCAAAATTGAACAAAAACATATTATTTACTTATTAGATTCTATAAAACTATTCATATAAATCATATCAAAATAAATAAATAGGTAAATTATCATGACATTTATATATATATAAAAAAAATCTGTAACTATATAGTGTCTCAAAAGTTTAGACACAATGGAAAAAATACATCATTTAACACTTTTACAAGATGCTATTTATGAATAATATCTTCCTGATTTCGAATAACTTGAAATAACCATGTTTCCATATAATCCATTAGTTTTTTAAATACTTTTGGAGGCAGATAATACCATGCATTTTTAATGGCAACTTTTATTTTTTAATGGAGTCATCTTACTTTGCATTTCTTGCATACGTCACGGGTTAAGATACCCCATATGTTCTAATTTAGGTTTAAGACGGGGCATAAAGCAGGCCAATCTAAAACGGTAACATTTCAGGCGGAACGCCACAGTTTCGTACTATATGATTTGTGGATTAAAGCATTGTCGTTCTTAAATCTTCGTTCAAAAGCCCTAAGATATCACCAAATGGAAGTAGATGTTGCTCTATTGTCTCTTGATACTTTGTTAACTTTTGTTTCTCATGGAGCAATGCCAGGCAGGTTTGGACATTAAAACCAATCACCCCTTAAACCACCAGAGACTTCTTGCCTACTGAAGAACGTACGTGGCTGTTTTCTGATGTCATACCAGTAACAATTCCAGCCGCCAGGACAATACATATGTGTACAAGATGTGCTTTCAAGCACAATCCATTCTGGATTTTTTATGATGTAATTTTATACATGCTTTGCGATATATTTAAAAAAAATTATTTCACTCGCTTATGCGTCTATGTATTGTGTCCTTTCAATCACTGACACCGAGATTATTTTTAATTTGGCTTATGAGCATATTTTGCTTTGACACCAATCTTCAAAGTTTACGATTAATCTGAAGACTTATTACATTTCGTTGCCCGCATATCGGTTTTCGGTCGAAATCATAGAAACTCGACAGAGTTTCTCGCCAAGCATAAGAAACAGCAATGCATTGAACCGTAAATGAAAGGAATTTCCGCCAATGGATGCCAAACGATTTTACAAAAGTGTTTTAGCACTCTGTCTAGTTTATATTTTGCGGACGGGACAAAACGGGTTTTTGACACATCTATATCTCGCGTTCTATTTATGATAGAAACAAAATTCTTGATTCTATGGAATGGGGCGTGCCAAGTGACTAGGAATTCAAAACTAAAGCAAAATCCGACGAATAGGTTTTATGTAAATGAGATTTTAAAAGTGCTGTTTTTTGCACTTTTTAAATCTTGTTCAGACCAAAAACTGTTGACAGGGCTAAGCAATGTGTAATTATCGGATTTTTACGCGGTTTACGTCATTTGAATTGTTTTTATGAGTAGTTCAAACCTTTGTAAGTTTCATGTAAAAATATTAATTAGTTTTTGATTTATATCTGTTTAAAGTTATTGATTCCTATACTTAGCATAGAGAAAAAACTGTTGACAGGGCTACAGCAATGTGTAATTATCGGATTTTTACGTGGTTTACGTCATTTGAATTTTTTTTTGAGTAGTTCAAACCTTTGTAAGTTTCATGTAAACATATTAAGTAGTTTTTTATTTATATCAGTTTAAAGTTATTGATTCCTATACTTAGCATAGAGCAAAAAAATAATAAATGACCCAACTCTTTTAGGAATGGTCGTATACACATATTAAGATGTGTTATTACAGTCGACCAAAGTAAGCTTCCTATTATAAAAAAAATAGTAACATTTAAGGTTCGTTTACAGAGTCTCACAAAAGATTTTTTGATATAGGACTAAAGAGTTGTGTTATTATCCGATTTTTACGCGGTTTACAGCATTTGAATTGTTTTTATGAGTAGTTCAAATGTTTAATATTTTGTGTAAAAATATTAATTAGTTTTTTATGTATATCACTTTAAAGTTATTTATTCCTATACTTAAGATGAAGCAAATAAATATTAAATGGTCTAACTCTTTTAAAAAAGAACGCATGATGTTAAAATATGTTACTACGCGAACGACCTAAGTTCGCTTCCTATTGTAAAACAGAATTGTAGAATTTACTGTTCGTTTGCAGGGTAACTCAAAAGATTTTTTTAATAAGATTAAATAGTTGTGTAATTAGCGAATTTTTACGTTGAAGTACTTGATTTCTGTACTTAACACAGAGGAAAAACAATAGTAAATAGCATAACTTTTGTCAAAGTGGCTATATACACAAGATATTCAAATATGTTACTACATCCGATTCATTTAAACTCTGTATTGTAAAGCGGCATTGAACCATGTACGTTTCGTTTACAGGGTCTCTTTGAAGATCTTGATTACATTACAACCGATGTATATTTACTTAGTGAGATGTATTTTAATGATTTTATACTGTTTCAATCTCTGTAAGGTTTTATTAACTTGCTTTAAAATTTAATACGAGTTCATTTTGTCCGCCTGAAAGTTCGTCGATCTTAAGCTCTAAATCTATTAAAATATGGTATTTTCATCGATTAAAAAAAACTTTATTTATAAATATATAATTCTAGCGTATCAGGAATTGATTGAAATAGCGATTACAAAATTCCAACTTTACATTCATGCGCTGAGTAATAGAATGTAAACCCCAAGATTAGAAGTTTTGCGTTTAAATATTTGCCGTTCATCGAATCTCCGGTTATGACGAACTTAAAATGCTCTAAAAACGGGCCTAGAGCACAATGAAAAGGAAATAAATTCTCCATAAAAATTAAAAATGCTAAATTTCGTATACAATAGGTGATCGGTAATGAACTGTTCGGCTTACGAACAAATCAGTTAACGAACACTTTCGTGTGAGAATTTTATGTTCTGATTATGTTCTGACACATGTTCGGTTAACGAACACTTTCGAGAGATTTTTATGTTCCGCGAACGAACACCTCACGAAACAAAGCCATGATGAAGCAATGCCATGTTTCATATTTGCCGAGCTATACTTATTGCCACTATTGTCGATTTAGAGAACATTTTAACAGTTGCATACATATGTCCTAATTAATTCATAGACTGCCGGGGATTGGGGACCTATATTTTAGGATCCCCGAATTGGAATAAACAGACTAGAAACATTAATGATGTATTTTGTGTCTTTATGTATTTTGTGCATTTAGTAAATATAGTCAGTCCTTTTTGGTTTAATCACGCTCCTTTTTAAAATCTAATTTAAAGCTTTATGAATTATCAGATAAAAAATTTTAATAAAATTTTACATATTTTTAAACTGTTCAATATGTAAACGCTTTAGTCTTTGCGGTATATTTACAAAATCACACAAAATTTTGGAATACATGTCATCCTACGAACAGTTTCTATTTTGAAATCACTTTAATAGTTTTTATACTTTTGCAAACGTTGCGAATCTGATATTTTTCTGATTCTCGGAACATTGAGTTAAAAAACTTAACAAATAAAAAAACTTTTAAGGTGCTCAGTAATTTTCAAAAATAATATTTAATATATTAGTATAAAAATACCTGTGAATTACAATGGTTCGTAGAATTTTTTTTTTTATTATTATTCTCGGTAAAGTATGCTCCATAAACTTATTCTTATAATTTACCGAAAAAAAAGTGCTTCTTATTTTTCCACATTTTCCTGAAACTGCGGTATTTTAATTAGTTTGTAAACTACTATAAAATTTTCTAATTTTTTGTTTTTTGAATGTATATAAACGGAAGAATGATATAAACAAAAGAAAAGGGAAAATAAACATGTCATAAATAATCTGATGTAAGGAAATTAATATAAAAGTTTCCCCGTTGCTATGGTAGCGACATGTACATTGGAATAAGTCACTCAATAAATTGTATAATTCTGTTTATAACATCACTATTATTTATTTGTTTGTTTTTTCCCCTTTCATCTTTCTTTTATCTTTTCTTTTCTGAATAAAAATGGAATCTGTATAATTGAAATTAAATATCTTACAAAAAGGAGTGATATCTCCTCAAAAACAACTCGTTGTAAATGATCCTGCCAAGCCACAAACCTAAAACGTCAGTCATAAAAAGAAGTTATATCACATAAAAAGAAGCGATATAGAAATGTATACTCCGAGTCCCATGTAAAACTCTATCACCACTCATAATGTTTCCAAAGGACTCGGAGTGAGGTACAGTATGTGAAAACTGCTTGGCGACCTGCAGGCTTTTATAATATATGCAGTATATCAATTTTGAAAATCGAAAAAATAAATTTTTAATTTTTGTTATATCACTTTTATAAATATTTTTGTATGGAAAAGAACTGACAGGACGGAATTTTCCCCAGATCTATGCGATTCCGCTTACGCTAGAATTACTGCAATCTATCTCAATTTAGTTAACATTTATTATAAGGTGCATTGTTATTAATATGCGTATGATCATTATATATATATATATGTATATATATATTACAAACTCAAAATCTTTACATGTTTACTTGAAAAATCCTCTTCGTAAGAGTGGTGTTTCTAGTTTAAATAATGGTAAATAAAATCAACAAATTTATTTTTCAAGCTCATAAATAAGAAAGGACATGCAAACACAGAAGCTCCAACTTTTTACCATTTTATGGGAGCAAAATAAATAAATAAAATAAAATAAAAATAATATAGTCATATGTAATTGTAAGAAACGCAAACATTATAAAAGCCTGCAGGTCGCCAAGCAGTTTTCACATACTGTACCTCACTCCAAGTCCTTTGGAAACATTATGAGTGGTGATAGATTTTTACATGGGACTCGGAGTATGCACTTCTATATCGCTTCTTTTTATATGATATAACTTCTTTTTATGACTGACGTTTTAGGTTTGTGGCTTGGCGGGATCATTTACAACGAGTTGTTTTTGAGGAGATTGTTACTTATAGAAAGTACCTGGTATATTCCGTGTTTTAAACGATTTAATATTCTAGAAATTTCAGTAATGGCTTATCTTTTTATTTCAACTTACATAAGTTTAAAATTTTCCCTTTTGTGAATTCCGTAAATTCTGGTTTCTGAAACAACCGACGGAAATTGAACATTTGCTGTCAAACTGCTCCGGGATAACGGTTCGTTGGTAGGAATGATTGGTCGGTTGAAACTAATCCAACATTTGTTAATGTCTGCATAATGTGTCTTAACTTTTGAGACAGTGATTTTTTTTAACAGCGATTTATGGTACATGTGAACTCTATGTTTCCTAAAATATAAATTCCCCAATTAGTAATGCGATTTTCCATTCTGACTATTGCCCTACCAGTGGCTGAGAGGTTCTGCTCTCGAAGCTGGTAGACGGGAGCTGCTGGGTTCGATCCCAATCGCGCCCGTCGGCCTAATCGTTCGGAGTTTTCGTGGTTTTCTTCGAGCCGTGGATTTATCCATGCGTAAATACGGGTTAGGTTCCCTTAGAAAGACCCCCACGAAGGGCACTTCCCAATGGCCTATATCCTAAGTGTAGATAATTGGCCGTCAATAATCAACTCAACTCAACTCAACCCATTCTGACTATTAAGACTCGGAAAAGCAGAAAAATGCTCTAGTTTGGACCAAGATTTGAACAAATTAGCTGATGTGCCATCTACTCTAGACGGTTGAATATTTATTGATTTGAAATTTGAAGGAAAATGCTATTCAAATTACTGTATATTAACTTTATTTCTCGTCTAATAAATGTATCAATTATTTCATCATGAAATGTATTATCTTTAATGAATTTTTTAATTTAAAATTTTCGGAGTCTTTCTTGTGACTCCGTGTATCTGCAATATGATTCAGAGATTTGGGAGAGGAAACTTGCTTATTTTGTATGAGACGAAATAATTTTTTTACAGTAAAATTCAAAATTATTTTCGATTCTTTCTATTCGTAAAGTGTTATGATAAATCTTCATGTTCGAGAGCAGTGATCACTAATGGTTAACTGATAAAGAAATGTTTCTTCTGTTCTGAATCTCACACTCGGTGAAAAAGAAAATATTTTAGCTAGAAAATCCTATTCGTTTCAGTACGAACTATTTGTCGGCGACAGAAATGTATAGACCATATTTGCAACCTGCCAGAAAACATGTTGTTGTTTTTATCCCTCGTACATCACTTCTAAGTATTTCACAATCTAAATTTTTGCATCATCTAATAGGAAACAAAATGAACATTGGAGTATTTTTGAAAACTGTAGTTCAAGTCAGTGGCAGTTTTATGAATTTTTAAATTATTTTCCAACATGATTTTTGCTTTAAATATATCTTAACAATGAACACTTGTTTCCTACAGCAATGTAAAGCAAGTAGGGACGGAGTTACCACAATTTCAAACCATATTATTTTCCATTCACTGAAAAAGGGAAACTTTTTAACTTTCTGTGGTTATTCACAGTAGCGATAAATTGCAGAAATTACCATAATCAACGGCATAAAAGATTATCACATAAGAATGTACTAGATGGAACCCGTCAAAATTTGACGGCAAACAACTTGATAGTACCATAAAATTAAATTTTATAGTTGCTTTAACTTGACAAATTTCATAGTGGGGAGCATAATATGATTAAGCGATCACAGACCTTTCCATCGATATATCACATGAGGTTGTGTGCAAAATTTAGAAAGTACCTCTTGGGGGGAGGGGCAAAGTGGGGAGATGGGCATTGGAGATGCATAATATGATTAAGTGGTCACAGATCTTTCCATCGATATATCACATGAGGGTGTTTCCAAAATTTAGAAAAGTGCCCCCCTTAAGGGGGGGAGTGGCGGGATGGACCCCGAAGATGCATATGATTAAGCAGTCACAGATCTTTCCAACAATATGACATGAGGGGTGTCAACAAAATTTAGAAAAGTACCCCTTGTGGGGGGGGGCAAAGTGGGGAGATGGACATCGGAGATGCATAATATGATTAAGCAGTAACAGACCTTTCCAACAATATGTGACATGAGGGGTGTCAACAAAATTTAGAAAGTATCCCTTGGGGGGGGTAAAGTGGGCAGATTGACATTGGAGATGCATAATATGATTAAGTGGTCACAGACCTTTCAAATGATATATAACATGAGGGTTGTGTGTAAAATTTAGAAAGTACGTTGGGGGGGGGGGCAAAGTGGGGAGATGAACATCGGAGATGCATAATATGATTAAGCATTCACGGACCTTTTCAACAATATATGACATGAGGGGTGTCAACAAAATTTAGAAAGTATGCCTTGGGGGGGGGGCAAAGTGGGCAGATTGACATTGGAGATGCATAATATGATTAAGTGGTCACAGACCTTTCAAATGATATATAACATGAGGGTTGTGTGCAAAATATAGAAAGTACCACTTGGGGGGGGGGGCAAGTAGAAAGATGGACATCGGGGATGCATAATATGATTAAGTGGTCACAGACCTTTCCAATGATATATAACAGGAGGGTTGTGAGCAAAATTTAGAAAGTACCACTTGGGGGGGGGGCAAGTAGAAAGATGGACATCGGAGATGCATAATATGATTAAGTGGTCACAGACCTTTCCAATGATATATAACATGAGGGTTGTGTGCAAAATTTAGAAAGTACGTTGGGGGGGGCAAAGTGGGGAGATGAACATCGGAGATGCATAATATGATTAAGCAGTCACGGACCTTTCCAACAATATACGACATGAGGGGTGTCAACAAAATTCAGAAAGTATCCCTTGGGGGGAGGGGGGCAAAGTGGGGAGATGGACATCGGAGATGCATAATATGATTAAGTGGTCACAGACCTTTCCAATGATATATAACATGAGGGTTGTGAGCAAAATTTAGAAAGTACCCCTTGGGGGGGGGGCAAGTGGGAAGATGGACATCGGAGATGCATAATATGATTAAGTGGCCACAGACCTTTCCAATGGAAAAAGATTTTTTTCTCTGCTGTCGCTCGACAAATTTCAAAACAGTTGATGAATTTTCCGTCGATTAATGAATTTTGTGATTTTTCCTCTATCGATTGACAAATTTCGCAATTTATCAATTAACGAATTTCATAATTTTTTCCATAAACGAACAAATTGCGCACTTTATTTCCGCTAATGTCTGACACCATTTCGCCCTTTACAATTCAGCCAATAAATTGAACGTTGTTTCTTTCTAGAAATGTCAGGAATGAAACAATGATTCTTTAGGATGAATTTCTTTCGTTCGATGCCCCATGGAAGAATGTGTGCGATGCAGCAATGGGCGTCAGACTTTTTAGGGCACCTGCAGACTAAAAACATCTAACCAATCTTCGCGTTTTGAAAAAATCACAGATTTCGTCAAATGATTGAGAAAAAAACACTAATTTCATCAAAGGATCATGGGAAAACATGACTTTCATTAAAAGACCACAGAAAAAACGTGAATTATGCAAAAGGATCGTGAAAGATAAGCAAATTTTGTCAAAGAATCGCAAAAAAGGAAATTTCACCAAAAGATCCCGCTTTTTTACTAAATTTCGTCTAAAAATTGCGGAATAAAATGTATTTTATCAAAGAATCGCTGGAAAATGCGAATTTCGTTAAGGATCGCAAGAAAAATGCGAAATTCTTCAAAGGATCGCTGAAAAAACACGAATTTCGTCAAAGAATTGCTGAAAAAACATGAATCTCGCCCAATAACAGAAAAATCATGGTTCATAATCATTATATCTAGCAGTATCCAGTACTGGCTAAACTTATTAGTCACACTCGCCAATTGCGATGATTGAATGTAAAATGAAATTTTTTTTCCCGCTGTCACTCAAAGAATTTTGAAACCATTTGGTGAAGTTTTTCCCGAAACCATTTTGTGAATTTACCGATTTTTTCTTTAAAATCATTTTTCAACAATATTCGACCCAATACGCATGCGTAAAAAAAAAAACACCGGCCATTAAAATGAGGGTCTATTACTGTCTCTAGAAACGTGTTTGGGATCATCTCCTGTTTTTTTTTCTTGCACGTTGCATTAAACCTAGGAAGATATTTATATAGAACTCACTGTGGAGTGTTCAGAAGGTATTTATTTTATTTATTATAATTTCTATGAATACTTAGGTGTCCATTTCGGATTTACTGTTTAAAAATGAATTTAGGCTCATTTAACATTCGCGAAATCAATCCCGATGGAAATTGTGGTTTTAGATCTCTATCATTTTGTTTATATAGTACAGAAAATAATTATTCAAATGTACGTAAAAATATCGTAGAACACGTAATACAAAATTGGACCACTTATAGTCCGTTTTTTATCGGGGATGAATCTTATGGTGTTCCGATTGCTAATGAAAACGATTATGTAAATATATGGTTCTTCATAGAAGTATGTGCTTCTTCACACTTCAATAGAAGCATTGTTTAAATTAATATAATTCTACAAATATGATGCAGTTTTAAAATATTGAGTAATGATTAATACTGTAAAGGAATCTACTCATATACGTAATTAAGTTTTGGTACTTCTCTATTATCTCATCGACCACTTTTCATCACAAAAAACTATCGCCAAACTGTAACGCCAAATAAACGGGAGAACGTTGTCATTAATACGCGCAAATGTTGAATTAAAAACCACTTGATGACATAACAAACACGTATAATGCTTCCGACATCAAGTAAATGGGACTGCATTTTTGGCATTTAATCATACAGTTTGGCGATAGTATTTTGTTATGAAAAGTGGACGATGGGATAATAGAGAAGTACCTAAGTTTTTTATACCACGTTTGAAAATTTATCTTTTTTTTACATTTAAAAAAAATAACAGAAAAAACATTACAAATTTGCCCATTTGCTCAGCGGTCAAAGGATTAAGTAAATAAGTAAATATTAATGATTAGCGGAACTGGTTCTAGCTATGAAGTAATATTATTTTGCTCAAAAACCCCCAACAAAAAAATAATTACAAAGAATAAGTAATCGTCTTTAAATATACAAAAAACAATGTGATTAATGGCCAGGATTTTTTTACATATAACATTTTTTATATACAAAAGAAAAACCGAAATAACCTCATTCATTTCACCCGATGTCAAAAAGTTTTTTTTTTCCACATTCTTGGGCAAATCACTAAATCAATAAAATCACCAATTTGCGACAAATTATGAGTTTCATATGAATCGCCCATGAACGGACATGCAAACTGGTAAAAAATGAATGTAATAAATTAAAACATTCAAGATTTGTATACATACAAACAATACAATGTAAATATTAATATTGTTACATGATACATTGTTTGTATACATACTTCTTTGTATACATATATTGTTTTTATACATACAAACAAATATAATGTAAACATTATTCAAATATTAAGAGATTCTAAAGATTTGTATACATACAAACAATATAATGCATACATACTCTTTACAAATAAAATAGCACACTTATATAATGACAAAACTTTTAAATCGAATAGAGATAGTATATTTCTGTTAAAAAATAATGCTAAAGTTCAGACTTATATATATTCTACATTCACATAAAGCTAGTCACATTCCTGCATATTTATTAAATATTTAGTTGCTAAATACAGAAATAATATTTTATAATTTATATTCAGACGCTCAGATTCGCTTTTTTCGAACAAATAATAATAAAAATATTACTGCCGTGCGTACTGTCTTTTGACATTATATTTACATAATCATTTTCATTAGCAATCGGAACACCATAAGATTCATATCCGATCATAAACGGAATATAAGTGGTCCAATTTTGTATTACATGTTCTACTATATTTTTATTTACGATTGAAGAATTATTTTCTGTACTATATAAACAAAATGATTTGATTTCGCGAACGTTAAATGAACCTAAATTCATGTTACACAGTAAATCCGAAATGGATACCTAAGTATTCATTCAAATTACAATAAATACAACAATAAATAAAATAAATACCTTCTAAACACTCCACAGTTTTTTATATAAATATCTTCCTAGGTTTAACGCAACACGGAAAAAGCCATCAACAGAACAACAGGAGTTGATCTTGATCCCAAATACGTTTGGAGACAGGAATAGACCCTCGGCCTCATTGGCCGGTCCTTTTTTGACGCATGCGTATACGGTTGAAATTCGATGGAATTATTTGACATTTTTAGCAAACAGCTTTAAATATATGGATTAGTTAAGATTTGAATAATATGAAGAATATCTAAAAAAGTTTTCTAAATAGTTCTTTTGGCGATCATATAAAATGCTTCATCAAACGTGACAACGCATTTAAGTCTAAATTTACGGCCTTAAAAGCAACATTCATGACATAATCTGTCGTAGATTGTTTATAAAATGTTTTTCAAATAATACAGAGACATTTTGTATATTTTCCCATTTTGTAATAAATAAATAAATACGCTGCACTTTAGATAAGAATTTCTGTAAAATTCTAAAACAATACATTTATGCTCTGTTAAATCCTACTGGAAAATACAAAGTCTCTAAAATAAAAAACTACCTACCAAAAACACAATATTAGTGTGACGATGAAAATAACTAATCTCTGTGGGTCAACAAGCATTATTGCTGGATCGTGTTATATTTATTACTCATACACACACATATATATTCCTAAACTCTGGCGATAAACCGCGGTCGGTAACGTAGGCCATTAATATAAAACTTCAGCCGAAATCCATTTTCGCGCCCAAATGAGCACAACAAACAAGTGTATAACATAACGTATAAAACTTGAGCGAAAATGCTTAAACATTTGATATATAGTCTAGAGTTAATACTTAGAAAGTAGGAGTTGAACTGGAGTATAGATCTAAGCAATATGATGTCCATATTCTGTAAAGACATATTTAAGCGATAAATGGTCTACGAAAACCACTACAGGTGATATCTTTCTTTTTTTTCGTTATTTTAGGTTTACGTTTCGATATCTTTGGGGAAGTTACTTATTTTTTATGCATCACATGTTAGTCTGGGACAGAAATAAAAGGAGCAGAAAAATTGCATCTTTATTTATTAAATTAAATAATCGTACTGGTATAGCGTTACTTTATCATCGAAATAAGTTTAACACTAGAACTTTTTTTTAAATGATTGTCTTCAATAAATTTTATAAAACTGCACAGAAAATATTTTTTAATACTAACACATTTAGATCCATATATTGGTATTCATTCACATACATTCATATGTTAAAAAAGTGGCATTGGGTTTAACATTATTATTTCAAAGAAAACACGCTTTCTATTTAAATTTTGATTAAAATATTTTAAAACATAAATATTTCAAAGGATAAATACAAAATATCAATCCTTAAGAAGTTTTTTTTTCTTTTTTTTGCAGGAATGTGTGATTTTTATATTCTTTTAACCTTCCTAGTACACTGTTTTAAATTTTGATGAGCGTTCTTAGTTTTGCATGATTTGAACCATAAATTTAATTTTGTTAAATGTAGCTTCTTTCAACGAGACAGCTATTTGATTTTATTTGTTAATTTAAAATTATTATTTTTTTTTTTCTGATTTTAAACATAAAAACTTCCAAACAAAGAAAATGTGTTCCAAAAATACCCCAATGATAATGAGAGCTCAAAATGTTCTATGAATTTGAAAGTGTTTTACTTGGTCTACAAAAATCCCTACAGCTGATATCTTTCATTAATTTTCTGTATTTAATTTCTATATGTTTTATGGAAGTAACTGATATTTTATGTAACCTATCTTAAATTATCTAAGTGCTAGAAGTAAAGGAAAGAAATATTGGATTTTTATTTATTACATAAAGGAATTGCAGATCGTTATTCTATTACTTAGAGAGTGTTCTAAAATTTATTGGCAGTTTTTAAAATTCAATAACAAATAAGCAGTGGCAGATAATGAAGTCATATTTACAGGACAATAATTTAAGAAATCTGTAATTTCTTCACTATTTCATTGCTTCAGTTCCAAATCAGTTATTGCGATGTTGCACCATGTCGAAAGGGTCAAACTAACGTATGCAATTGTATCAAAGTTCACTCAGTTTCTATACTTTATATTATTTAATTGTTTAAACGCTTTAAAAAGTTTTCGAATTTTGAAATTGGAAGTTTTTCACCGGTTGTTTACCAATTTTTAGAATGATTTCGGGGCCTTTTTTTAATGTTTAAAATTTAAAGACTAAATTTTAAATGTTTGATCTAAAAACACTTGATTCCGGAATATAAGTTAGCATTGTGCATTCCTAAAGAGCTTTTAGTAAAATTTTTATGGGTATTGTTTGCCATTCCTCTTTTACTACTTTCAAGAATCCATCAATCGTGGTAGGTTTGCACTATGAAAGAGCTCTTTTCAGCAAACCAAGGCACACTAATCCATAAGTGAAGGGTCAGTTGACTTCGCAAAAGATATAGAATATATTGGAAAGGTATATATGGAATACCTGTGTTAGTTTTCATTTTTTCAAAGAATCCAGTACTAGTTTGTGAAGTATGACCAGTGGCTTTGTCTTGGTGCAGTATCACTTTTTGAAAGTTGTTGTGGGTAAAGGAATGGAATTTCTTCTGTAAAAATCTGACGTAACACATTTTGCTGATAGCATGATGAGTCGATTTTAACATTTTTTTCACTCTTCTTATTTTTTATTCCGCATGGTAAAAAAAAAAAAAAAACACTGCGACAATCCTAAAGCCTTTACTGAAACTGTCTTTGCATTTGCGGAACCAAGTTTGGACACTTTCTCTCAAAATTTTCGATAGAAAAAAGACCTCTTTTTGTTGCAGACTTTTTTCTAAACCTTGGTCATGCTTCCCATGCGCCGTCAAGGGTAACACTATATTTCCATTTATCTCCTGCTGAATGATTTTCATACAGGGATCTACAAAATGTCTTACATTGATTCCCATAACTTGGCAAAAGGCGGTGAATAATATTCTTTTTTTGCTTTTTTAAGCTGTAAATATTGGTTTATTATTTTGTTTATTGTTACTACAGATGTATTTAAAGACACTGCAATTGATTTATTTGTCGGCGGATTTTCTCTTATTACCAGCGATTTCATTTTAGTAACATTACAAACAGTAACAAACAGTACAAACATTTTTAGGGTATTGGTACATTTTTAGTCTTTTTCCATGTAGAAGTACTGATTTGCGGGGTTTCCCTTTTCGATTAATAATGTTATTTAATTCACACTTCGAATTTTTTTATCTTGCGTTTCAGATTTTTGTTAACTATGGAATAAGAATGTGGAATGAATATTTCTTCTTGGAAAGCGTAAAACGTATTATCTGATCCGCAGCTTGTTTACATGTGCCATTTCGAAAGAGTAATAAATTTGAAAGTATCAGACTATAATTTTAATTTCATATAATAAGATGCTGACAGAAATTTTACATCCTAAATATAACCTTACTTGAATCCTTCTAAAAATGCCTAAACATTCTCTGTACTTTGAGCATTATTACAATACGAGACAGAGTAGGAAGTTCTTAGGTCTTTGTTCTTAGCCATCTATCGGTGATATTTGGAATTAAAACAAAATAGCACGAAAAAGATTTCTGACATCACATATTACTCTTATCAATAACTTTAATAGTTGCCACCATACCTTTTTATTCTATTTTAAAACAGTCAGTTCATTATAAGTTTCCCTGAATCATCCTGTTAACTTTAACACTATAACTTGAATCAAATTTGTCAAAATGAGAGGTTTCAATGAATTTCATAAAGTGAGATATAAAATCATTTTTACACTAAATAATTTAGATTAAGTAGCTTGATTTTCATAGATACAACTTTTTTTTATTACTTATAATTTTGCACTCAATATTCTGTAATCTGGTTCTGATATAGGGTTATATATAAGATAAACAAGAAACTTTCTGTTTCACTAATGTCATTAAAAATTTATATTACTTTACATTCCGTGCGTTTTGTTTAAAAAAATTAATAGTTTCATATTATTAACTAAAGTTAACAGGTAATTCATTAAGCTTTTTCGTAGATAAAAGGTAAATTTGTTTGTTACATAAACATTAAATAAATTAAAGCTAGAAATAACTGTAAAAACAGTTTTCTATTGTTAATGAAGTTCTTAGATTATATAATTCTTGAACATCATGAGTAGATAAATAGAAACATTTCAAAAAATCTTTTTTAGAATTCTAACAAAGGATTAAATTATTTTTAATAATGTTTGTGAATTATATTTTTTTTTTCACGCCGGAGTTTTAATTATAATTTGGATAAATACTTTTGCTAAACAAACATATTTTATATTGTACGCAACATCGTTCCTCGCTTCAAAATTATAGAATTTTAAACAAATGTTATAAACAAAGTCACATTAATAATAATAAATTCAAATATGAAAGTATTTCAGCAACAAATTTTTTCTTGATTTCAGTTATTTCGGTAGAATCACTTTCAGGACTTGCTTTTGTTAAATTTTCATTACTAAGTATACCAAAAAAAACGAATTATTGTAATATATGCCTAAGATATGAAATTAAATTAAACAAAAGAGCTAAGCGACATGAATATTTTTTGTAGTTTGTGTATTGTAGCATTTTGAATACCTTCCTCTACTGTAAAAGGCAGAAATTCGATTAAGGATGTTAAGAGGTGCGTTAAAATCGTCAAAAATCGAACATATTTTTGTTCACTTTTTAAACTTAAGCGGACATAGTACTTTTGTATCTTAACAAAAAAAAAAATAATAATTTGAAACCGCATCGAAATCGGACGAAAGTTATGCTTTCTACAATAAAAAACATAAACATTAACCGTGCTTACCATTTATAAAAGTAAATCTTTAAAGTTGATTTTGTCATTTTCTTGTTCTTATAATTTCTCACTAAATTAATAAAACAGTTATGAACGTAGAATTATGAAAATGTGCATTTATTTTTGTGCAGTTTTTGTGAATTTGTTAATTTTAAAAGTACTGAAAAATTATATAAGTTTAAAACTTTATGTCTAACAAATTAAAGAAATATTTATTTTTAATTTGATATAATCAAGTATGTTCTATTAAAAAGTTATCTTATAGGAAATATGTGGCACATTAAATTTTTCGAACTGTACATATTTTCCATTGTTTAAAAAATATATTTATTAAACTGAAAAAAGATATTTAATTTTTCATACTTAGTACTATGTTGTGCAAGCCGTAATCATCTATTTTTAATCTCAGTATTTGTTTATGTTAAATCATGAAAGCACATCAAAATGCACCAATTTTGATTACGGAAGGTACTATGCCTCCTTCAAAAAGCCAAGGTTAGATAAAGGCAATTATTCGCCCATTGGCCTTGCAACATCAAATTATCTTTTTGGATTAACATACACT
This sequence comes from Maratus michaelseni, assembly GCA_963931845.1. Classification (NCBI taxonomy): domain Eukaryota; kingdom Metazoa; phylum Arthropoda; class Arachnida; order Araneae; family Salticidae; genus Maratus; species Maratus michaelseni. Next base: position 142,759,801 of record OZ007586.1, read on the forward strand.
TTGACAAATAATAAAAACAGTTTAAAAAAATATATTTTTACTTTTGAACGGAAATTAAATAATATGAATTGATATGTTTATTAATATTTATATAATTGAGGCTAAGCTTTTACGACATTTTCATCTAGTTAATCGTCACTATACTGTCCTGTACAGTCCCCTGAATTCTAGGCGTACGCGATGACACAAAAATGGTGGCTGTTGTAGACGTTCTTTTTACAGATTTTGTGCGTTCCCTTGAATTCGAATACCAGCGTTATCTAAAAGCATTCTCCACCTTATTTTTCTTTGATTACACAGAACGGAGAATACTTTCGTGCCTGTGGGTTCAACATGGCTTGGTATCTTACTAGGACAAGATTGAATTCCCATCTCATCCAGGCTATAAATTAGACCCAGCTAAAAACATAATTTTGCTTTACGAGCTTCAAGTTTGTTTAAATATTGTATGATTTGAATTCTGTTAACTGCATACCTGTGCCTGCATTGATTTTTTGAGCTTCACGCATTGACAGTTTGTTCCTTCTCAGGAATATACGGATGGAATTTCTACCAAAAAGTTTTGTTATTGAAAATAAGGGATGAACAATGCTATTTTGTGAAGCATGATTGCGCAACAAAAATTGCAAGAACTTGAGAATGAGTCAAAAATAGAAAAAAAGAAGAAAAAGAAAAAGAACGCTTGTCCAACAAAACACAATGTCTCACAGATTTGTTTCCCATTTCTTGAGTAAATACGTTTCTGACTAGTACCGCACTACTTCTGTAAATCGGTTCCTTTTTATTATTTCTTACACGGTGAGTAGACTCGTGAAATCCAATAGCTTTTGCAGTTTGTCTAATTGATATCCCTTTCTTAATCAATGAACGTACCTGACACAGAACGGGCTCCAACATCGGTTGATGGTTCGTCTTTCTTCTATAAGTCATGAAAATATGAATAGGTAGAATTTAATAGCCACCTATGTAAATAATATTTTTATTTATTAATGTGTTATTATTTTCTTGGTTAGTTAAAGAATCACAATTAACAAATGACCAGATGCTGGGGAGTTATTAGGTACCTACTTTGAGCACAAACATTTAATAGAACAAAAATTGAAAAGTAGGAAATGAATTTGAAAAGTAGTTAGATACATACACATACGTTATAGATTTTAATAAAAAACTTGAAAAGTTAAACGGTAATTAATTATGTTACGTTAGTTAGATATCTATCTACTTCATGCAATATTAACTTAATAATATATAAAGCTTCCCACGACGTAATTGTGGAAAATTTTGCATCTAGGTAAAACGATGGTAAAAATCCCAGCACATTTAAATTGTGCAGTTCTTTTCCCAAGACGGATTCAGTTTTATACTCCATTCTGCATTGTTTGGATAAACTGACTTGCTGGAAGTTTAGACAAGCGCAATCGAGATAACCTACACGATAAATAGAAGTTAATGAGCTTTGGTGACCCATTGCTTTTTTTTTTAATTTGGAGATATTTCAGTTATGCCAGCTCAATAGTCACAAACGTTTTCAAATATATTACACCATAAATAAGCAAGAACGAAAAATCATGCATACAGCATAGATTATGAAATACTTTTCAACACTAATAGAATATTGTTAAAAAAAATCATTCTTTGATACAGTGAAACCATATATCTAAATAAACAATTTAAAAAACACATACCGTAGCAAAAATTCATTTTCTGCAATTGCTGTCCCAATCCGGTAACTTATGTGATTTTTTCGTGCAGCCCTGTATGTGATCTACAGAATTCATACACACTACGTAATATACTAAGAATTAGTTCAGCGTATAAATACATACCACAGCTGAAAACGCACTCCCAGGAATTATAGATTGCTGGAAGTGCGTTTTGTGACCGAATTTGTTCCTTGACCGTCCTGCGACCAAATTCTTTGAGTGTCTCTGTAAATGAATGATACGTACTATACACGTTATATTCTACTGTAAACATCTTGTAGAACACCTCAATAATGCATATAACTTTCATTATGTTTGAAATAGTAAAACCTCATTTAAATATGCTGCAAAAAAATTTTCCTGTATACCATTATGTCATCGCATTCCTTTTGACTGTAATTCCTTTTGCCGCATTCCCCTGTGAATGAATGACAAATACTTTACACACGATATTCTAAAGAAAGCATGTTGTCATCCACCTCAGAAATGCATATCAATACCATTAGTTTTGAATTAGAGTTGCATAATTAAAACGCGGCATCGATTGATACTTTCTATACAGGTTATGAACACACAGCGGATAGGATTAAAACCTACCATCAATCTATTGTTCAAGAGTGAAAAAAAAGTGTTGTGCTCATATTATATTATCAAGGGTGAGTTTTTGGCCATACGAGTTTTTACCCCAACCCTACCCTATTCCATTTCTTAAACAAGAACGAAAAATCATGCGTCAAGCATAGATTATGTAGCACTTTCCAACGCTTCCAAAATAATTTTACAAATCATACCGTTTAATAAGCTAAAAGATAACTTCTAAGTAAACAATTTGGAAAACGCATAACATATTTAAAAACATAATTTCAGGAATTTCCAACATATACAATATTCGGAAAAATATCCGAATACTTTTATTCAGCCCTGTATAGGATATATAGAATTGTATATATACTACATAGGATGCTAAATTTTAGTTCAGTTAGGAAACGTGTAGCACATTTTAAAATTCTCCGTCTGGAGTTTGTCAATAAACAGAAATGTGTTCGCGAACTTTTGTGCTGCCCTGTATAGGATCTACAGAATTTATACACACCACGTAATAGACAAAAAGCAAGTTAACATTAAAATCGCGTTCAGTAACTTAAAACGCACTTCCAGGAATTATTGTTAACAGACAGTAGATAATTCTTTTGCGTGTCCCTGTAAATGAACGATGACTGCTATACACACAATATTCCGTAGTAAGTCTCTTGTAATGCACCTTAGTGATCTATATAAATTTCAATGCGTTTAAAATAGTGAAACATTATTTAAATAAACCGCAGACGATTTTTCTCCATAGACGTAATGTAACGGAATTATTTTTACTGTCCCTGTAAAGTAACTATAAGTGCTATGCACACCCTGTTCCATATTAAGCTTCTTCTAATGCACCTTAGTGATATATATAAATTTCAATGCGTTTAAAATAGTGAAACATTATTTAAATAAACAGCAAATGATTTTTCCCCATAGACCGCAATGTAACGGAATTCTTTTGAGTGTCCCTGTAAAAAAACTATAAGTGCTACACACTTCCGTTGAAATAGGGAACATGCTATAGATAACGATAATAACATATAAAAATTGCAGAGCAATCCGAGCATATTTACGGGAGTTAGAGCACGGACAGACGGCAGACGGCAGACGCCAGACGGCCAGACGGCCAGACGGCCAGACGGCAGACGGCCAGACGGCCAGACAAACCGAAGTCATAAGCACTTTTCAACTAGGTTGGAAAGTGCTAAAAACAAAATTCAAAGAAGCATATTTGTGTAAAAGTTTCCTTAACATTTTGTACAAGTGTGTCTAACAGTTTTAAATTAACAAGTTTTAAAACTTTCGTTAACCTCTGACATGTCAAAGGCACTTGACCACCGTAAGTTACAAAAAATATACATAGGTAAAAGGGTGTTTAAAATCTATAATTTTTAAAAATATAAAATTATTGAAATAATGAAAAATTTTTTAATAATAAATATACCCAGTTTTCGTTCATATGTTGAATAATGATCCCCAGAAATGTAGGCAATTCTACAAAATTTGTATGTCCCTTTAATGGTTTCAATAAATAGGAAGAGAAATTGACAGTGTCGTTTGTCATCTTAATACTGTCATAAATAAAAGTCTGTGCAGTATCATTTCACTGCTTGCTAAATTGTGCCCTGCCAGCTGTGTACCACATTAAGACACATAGCAATATGTACCATTCGAACTGGTTTAACTATATCAAAATAAAACCATCTCTTCTATAGAATATAATAGACAGTATACATCTGATAGAAAGTAACCAATTAACTTTTCAACCCCCAAGTCGAAGATGATGTAGGGCGGATATATTCCTATGAAGGTATATAATGATTTAATGCAAAAGTTATAAACACACAGTTTATATTTAGTATTGCGCATATAAGAGTATAGCAATTTGTTTTTTATTGTATACACTTTAGTATTAATAGTGTTTTCATATTATAATAATTATTATTTTTTATTGGATTCAATTTCAATTATTATGTGTATATTTGCGTTTTGTTTGCGTAAAATTTGCAACGTCTCTATCCATGAAAGAAAACTCCTAGTGCAGACTATTTTAATTTTAATATACAAATACGATTAATTAATGTGAAGTTAATAAACTGTATCGATAATAGTGTTTTTCTAACTGACAGGGAGTAACCTCACTCCATTTAGATAGGCTGCTCTGTCCGGGTAAACCTGTAACCTATCATAATTAAAACTTAAAATAATTAAGATTTCTTAAGAATCCCTCAAACAATATTTTAATTCGGGAAAAATATTTTAAACACACAGTATAAGCTTTTATTGTGTATTTTTCGTTCAATACAATACGAAGTTTTTCTGCCGATTTGCATAACTCATTTGAATGTTCAAATATAATCTAAAATCATAAAGGAGAGGCCCGATTTCGTATCTTCGTGGTGAACAATCCTAAAACTAGACAATCCTCACAGTTACCGCTTTTGGACTGCACTAATTCCCACTAGAGTCCAGGATGGGTGTAACACGACCCGAACCCGAAGACTCTTCTTCAAGTCAAGTCGCAACCTTACCCAAATTCAACCCGATCCCAGCAAACTTCAACCCTAAACTGGTCCGAACAAGAAATTAAATAAAATTAATCTATATTTTAATACAATTATGAAAAAGTAGCCTACAATTATGTATCTAACATCAGTTTTATCTTTTATTAAAAAATGATGTTGAAATATATAACATTAATTCAGAAATATATAGTTTTTCTTCACAGAAAAATTTAGGACGTTCTTTTAAAATATCGAGTCAACATGAACCGGAACTGCAAGAGTTACGAAAAAATATTAGCGTGAATGCTACCTGACACAGTGTTATGAAAAACCACAAAAGTCAAGTTTTTCAAAATATACTTTTTTTGTCGCAAATGCTTCCTTAAAGGTAGAGCCATGATCTGGGTAATAACGACGTAAGTCAGTATATTCCTTCCTCTTCAAAATATACTTTCTAATTTTCGTTCATTACTTAAACGACGTGATTTAAGTGGCTTTTGTATGCAATACCAGATTACATGTGGATACCATATTACATTACCATATTATCATTTGCATGCAATACCATATTAAAAATAAAAATGTTCCTGTATAAGGGCTATCTTCATTAATTTTGATTACAAATATATTTAATGAGACTGTTGTTCAAATTAAATACCACCTAACCTTGTTTATTGCTAAAATAACATAAATAAGGAACAGTTTTTCTGTTGTTCTTCCTTTTGTTATTCATAAATTATAACAATTATTCGATTTTTACAAACTTTGAAGTCCAAACTCTATAAGCAGCCCAAATAAACCCCATAAAAATTCGTTTACATGTGAATAATACAGTTTTTGTTTTATTTCTGAAAAGTTCTGATTCTGTGACATATGTGGTTAATACAAATGCTAAATCACGGTTTATCATCCGCGTACATTCGGTGTATATATTTTCTATTTAACACTAGAACCGCGCAAAATTTTACTCAGGCTTTACACAAATATTTCACACCAGAATTTTTATTCAAAACTTTTTATCCTTATTTATGCGGTTTAAAATTTAATTTATTTTATAAAAAAATTCTGGCTCGAATCGACTATTATTCATTTGATGTAGGTCAAATTGACCCCTCATCGCGGTTCTAGTGTTAAAAAAATATAATACTAGATAATTGAGAAATATATGTATATAATTTCTATTAATTTATTGTACCATCCTCCTACATATAAAACAATCAGAAAACCAATAAAATGTAGGTACGTTTAAAAGTTAAAAAGAAAGAAATAAAATTTTGGTAGGTTTTTGACTCTTTAATATATAAATTGTTGTCTTATTATAGTTTATAGCAAATGGTCTATAGCCTATAGTATATGAAAATATTATTTTTTTATATACGTGATAAAATATGGGTTAGTTGATCAACAACCAGTGTAAGCACCCTAAATCCCAAATTTTATAGTCAATAATTGTTTCTAAAAATCCCCAAAACTAAGTCACTTTACCGATGTATTACTTCTATTTCTTTATTTTTTCGGTAACGCAATGCATGAAATTCCAAAATCTCATTAACAAAAAAAGAATCGTATATACATTTTAATATTATTGAGGTCTTATTCAGATTCTGCAAATTTATAAATTTTCTTAACAACTGAGAAAAAAATAAAAAAAAATTAAACCCTTTCTTTCCCTGTCTTTTGTTATTTTTTAAATTGCTATATGTAAGAATGACATTCCGTGTTTTAGTTTTTAAAATACCATAAATAACATAAGTTCCGTGAGTTATTTTAACCTCAAAAGCTGTTCAAAATAATTATAACGTTACTTAACGCATCTTTATATTACCATATTGGGAAGTACATTTCTAATTTTTGCGGAAAAGCATTATATTCATGATTTCCCCCGACACTTTGTACCTTGCGTTCTTTAATTATGCTATTCTATGTAATGAACCCTTTTACATCTTTGGAGGATTCAGTCGACGTTATTTAATTAAATTACACTAAATGCATTCAAGATATGATTTTTCGGTTAAAAGATTTTCTAACACTAACAATTATATTTTCATATTCTTGAAAACACATATTTAAGTAAATATATTATAACTTTAAACATTTTAATAGATAAAATTAATTCTAAAACTTACAATTGCTTTATATTTTCTTTTTAAATCCATTCTGCACCATTGCTCCCCTTTGGGAACATTACATTACGACAATTTTCTAAAATGAGTATTTTATATATTGTTAAAAGGTTTATGTTATTTCTGTTGTGAATATATGATATGACTTCTGTATTTTTTTAAAGTTTCATTTGAATTTTCTATTTTTTAAAACGTGTTAAAAAAAAACGCAAATTTTAACTTTTTTACATTAGAAATATTTTTTTAAATAACTTTATAATAAAAATTATAATTTTTAGTTAAAATATGTTTATTACTCTCTATTATATAAAACAACATTAATCCGGACTTAATAAGTATCATAGATCAATCACAATTAGCGAAAGAACAAGTTGTTTCCAAAATGGTAGCATTGGCGCCTTCGTCAGTTTTCACAGCGATTCGGAATACGCCATATTCGAACCTCTCACTACGGTACTTTTGTTACACATGCTGTAATATTCTTAATAAAAGTTCTTGGAAATGTAGCTTTTGCAATCCTAGCAAACTTTTCTTTGAAGTGTTACTCATAAAATGTTCTTATTTCGTCAGATATATTTCTAGATGCAAAGTGATATATTTGTATTGTTTTTGTAATTTCTTTGCATATATTTCGATTTTTAGGAAAATATGTCTGTGAAATTATTAACTGTAGCTCAAGCTTTGGATTATTGCGAACAATTAGATTCGGATGTTCTGGAAATCGTTTGTTTGCTGCCTCATCCCAGTATATACTAACAGATGAGGCAGATGTAATAGTGAATAATTCCCCCCATGATGATTTAGTGTTTAGAAAAAGAAAAAAAATTTAACGTAGACTTGATATTTCAGACGAATCATCAAATCGGAATATAGTAAAAACTAAACAAAGTACAAACAGAAAAATATATACAGTGTCTCACATAAGTGATGGGACACTTGTGCTTTACAAAAGGAAACTAATCAAATAAATTAAAAAAAAACATGTACACATTTTTTTGTGGGTGTGTTGCATACTTAAATTTAGTAAAGATTATTACATAACATACATTTTGTCAAAATATTAAAATATTAATTTAATAAAAATACAAATGTTTAGAACGGAGCAAAAAATAGCTCACATAAGTGATGGGTGCAACAAAAATCGTCTGAAATAAGCAATAAAAATATTTTTGGGGGTTTTATTTTTACTTAAAAGCAATTGGCAATAACTTATAAAATCGTCTGCAGTATTTCTCTCCAGTTTGTTTTGGAATTTTTGTGTTTTTTAGCTCTGTGTAGCCATGAATGCTAAACGAAAAGAAACTTCGCCTGAAATTCGAAAATTAGTTATTAATTTGCATATTGAACGTGGAAAATCTATTAGAAAAACTGCTGAAACAGTTAACTTGAGTCGTTCAACAGTTTTCAATATCATTAAACGATATAAAAAGAATCATATGATTCAGGATAAAAGAAGACCTGGCCGACCATCAAAGCTATCCAATGGAATAAAGCGAATTATCGTTCGAAATATTTAAAAAAATCCAAGAATTAGTGCGTCAAAAGTTGCTGCTGGTTTACAAGCATTATATGGAATAATTGTTAATCCTGAGACTATTAGAAGGGTAATTCGATCTGCTGGATATCACGGTAGAGTAGCCAGGAAAAAATTCTTCGTAAGTGAAAAGAATAGAAAACTCAGACTAGCTTTCGCAAAATCCAACATAAATAAGAATTCTGATTACTGGAATAAAGTTATATTTGCTTATGAGAGTAAATTTAATATATTTGGTTCTGACGGTAGAATCTTGGTGTGGAGAAAACCCAGGGAAGCATTTCGCAAACAGAACTTGGTACCAACCAACAGTAAAACATGGTGGAGGAGGAGTTATGGTATGGGGGTGTATGTCGTCCGCTGGAGTTGGTAATCTTGTTTTTATTGACAGTATAATGGATCAGTACAAGTATATTGATATTTTAAAGCAAAATTTGAAATCTTCAGCACGAAAATTGAACCTTCATAACGATTTTAAATTCTACCAGGACAATGACCCCAAGCACACTGCTCTGAACGTTAGACTCTGGCTGCTATATAACTGTCCTGAAATAATAAAAACACCACCACAATCTCCAGACTTAAATCCCATAGAGAATATTTGGCAAGAATTGGAATCAAGAATTCGCAAACACACCATTTCTTCAAAACAACAACTAAAATCGGTGCTTCAAGAAGAATGGGGTAAAATCACTCCAGAAATCACAAAAAAATTAGTCGAATCCATCCCAAAAAGATTAAATCATGTTTTAAAAGTAAAAGGAAATCCAACAAAATATTAAAACCTTTTAAAAAGTAAAATTTTTGGATAAATATTTGATGGAAAAGTAAGTGTCCCATCACTTATGTGAGCCATTTTTTGCTCCGTTCTGAACAATTGTATTTTTACTAAATTAATATTTTAATATTTTGACAAAATGTATGTTATGTAATAATTGTTACTAACTTTAAATATGAAACACACCCAAAAATTTTTTGCACATGTTTGTTTATTTATTTTATTGCAGTTTCTTTTTATAAAGCACAAGTGTCCCATCACTTTTGTGAGACACTGTAGTTAAAAAACAAATTCAGAAATGGAAAATAATGCAATGTAATGCTGCATAAATTTTTTTTCAATGATTTTCATGTAAAATATTAGGAAAAAATGATGAAATGATGAATAAAATATAGACGGATAAGGTAAATGCTTATGGAAATGGTAATTTTATTATCTATTTTTATTATAAAATGTAGATGTTTGACTAATTGATATGATTTTTTCATAAATAAAATATCAGTTTCAGAATAATATTATCCTTTTATAGCTAAGTAACCGAAAAATAATTACCATAAATGCACGGAGAAATAAGTAAATTTCTTTTGAAAAATTACCCGCATTCGGTGTCAGTGCTCCCATTTTGGGAACATGCTTTTTCTGAAAAATATTCCATTTTTTTCAGAAATATTTTAAATACTTCCTTTTCATACAGAAAAAATAACTGTTTCATAAAAAATAGGTTAATATATATAGCGGCACCTAATGGGGTTTAAAAGTATGGTGGACTCTAAGTATTATTATTTCTTTTTTTCTTATGTATGTTATTCCAACAAGTAATTCTTCAGAAGAATGCTCTGTACCATGAATTCAATAAATATTTCCAAACAAAATTAATACACTTATATATATATAATATATGTATACGCTATATGTTTGTATTTCTTTTAATTCAAAATGTCAATATTCCAAGCACAGATTCATTATGTACCAAAATTGCCCCTTAAGATCCTACGCTAGTCTCACGACAAAACTCGCAAGCTAATGTTAATCCTATTAGAGTATTCTTCTCAAATTTCTCGTTTGAATTTCAATATTGCAAATGTGTTAAGAAAGCTCCCATTGGATTAATATGAGATTTCTTCTATACCCACAAAGACAAACCCACATTTATTATCATTTACGTCTCTGAAGAAACTTTCTTTTTAGTGTATTTGAAAATGGTACACAAAAGTTTCTATACGGTTAATTGTGTCAAGATTAATGTGGGGATATTTATCTAGAATGAAACATACTACCTATTATAGCCATTTTACACGAAGTGTATATTTTCTTTAGTTCAATTATATCTACATTTTTTCTCATTTACAAAGCTATATATTCAAATGTTGTGTAAACCTTTCATTGATGTTGAGTAGCTCTACTTTGTATAAAACAACACCAAAAATAAAGATCTATAACTTGAAAGCGATATTTAAAACATATTTTGTAATTTTACATATTTTAATAGATAAAAATACTAAAACTTACGATTGCACCATTCTTTCTTCTTAAAAATGCATTTGTTACAAGGGTAGTACAAAAAAATTGCAGTTCAATTGTTTATTTCTTATATTTATTAAACTATGAATGAAACAAATATAGAAACATCTACATTTTTTGTCGTTTACAAAGATATCTATTCCAAATGTTGGTGTCAACCCTCCACTGATGTTGTGTAGCTATAACTCATTTAACACACACCTAAAATAAAAATTTATATCTTGAAACACATATTTAAAACATATTTTGTAATTTTACATATTTTAATATATAAAAATACTAAAACGTACGATTGCATCATTCTTTCTTCTTAAAAAACATTTGCCACAAGGGTAGTGCAAAATATTGCAGTTCAATTGTTTATTTCCTACATTTATTAAACTATGAAAGAAACAAATATAGAAACATCTACATTTTTTGTCGTGTACAAATATATATATTCTTAATTTTGGTGTCAACCTTCCATTGATGTTGTGTAGCTATAACTCATTTAAAACACACCTAAAATAAAGAAAATAAAGATTTATATCTTGAAACACATATTTAAAACGTATTTTGTAATTTTACATATTTTAATAGATAAAAATAATAAAACTTACGATTGCATCATTCTTTCTTCTTAAAAACTCATTTGTTACGAGAATAGTATAAAACAATGTAGTTCAATTGTTTATTTCTTATATTTATTAAACTGTGGATGAAACAAATATAGAAACATGAAAAGTACAAGATTTCACATAAAAGAAAATACAAACTTGTTCTATACGGACAAATAAAAAAACTCCACATTTATTATTATTTAAGTCCCTGATAAATTTCTTTCTGGTGTATTTGAAATTAGTACAGAAAAGTCCAATTTTCTTTTAATAAGATTAGTATTTGCAAGATACCCACAGAAAAGAATGGAACAAATTTATTTCCTTTATTCCGGTAACATCTTGCGGAATTCCTGGGATGTAACTCTTATTCCTGACAGTGTAGCAACGAAACTTTTTAAAGCTTTCAATCAGATTTTTTTCCTAAAGCATCGTTTTTAGCGATTTACACCTTTCCTCTCTGAAACGGAAACTTCCGACTGTTACTTGACTGCAGGGTGTGTGATTGACGTTATCATTAAGGATCAAAGCGCTGTTCCATGTACTGAGAAACAATAGAAATGAAGCTGAATTCTTTTTGTCATGAAACAATTCAAAATAGAATAAAAACTTTCTTTTTTCTTCGTATTTTCAAAGATTTGGAAAAATAAAATTGCAATATATAATATTTAATATAAATCAAGTGCAAAAGTTTTCATAGATGAATATTTTTTCAATTTTAAAATACATGCATATAGATATAGATAACATCAAACTGCCAATATTTACGCTTTTTTCTGACCAATAAAATTTAATCGCAAAGGTTTCTTTATTTAATCACATAAATCTGTGATTAAATAAATAAAATATTTCTACTACATTTTAGTAGTAACAAAAAATCGTAAATGTTGCCAGCTATGTAACATTCTTGTATGTCTACTGCATGTTTTATGCATCACTGATTAATCCTTTGCTTACGGGTAGGGACATACACATCCAAGTGGATTATTTTTTTTCTATTCATACTAATTTCGAAAAAAAACTATGTCATACACTTATACTAGGATATTTTTAGGATAAGCCTACAACAAAATAATATAATTCTTAATTGTGGTACAATTGAATATAAAAATACTCATTAGTCGTGACCTGTAAACAAAGGGTAAATTCAATAAATCGTTTTATTAAATGAAAATCTGTTGTAAAAATATTTTTTACTGAAGCATGTTCACTCTTTAATTACATCAGGTTTGTCTGCATATCAACTGCTTACAAGTAAACGAAAACTGAGTCAAAAGGGTTTATTTCAAAAACAATTCATTGTTACTCACCTTTTGAATTTTCACAGCCTTGCAACAAACATCGAAATCCATTTTCTTTAAATGGCTGCGTGGTCATTCTGGCATAGATGGAAACAAACATTCTGATATACTGGCCCGCGATGCAACGAAACCGTCTATAATTGTCTTCTATGTTATCGTACCTAGAATGTTTTTCTTATCTCCTAAGTTACCAGAAAAAAAAAAATATATATTGACACACATTTTAAAACTTTGCATAGACAACTAGTGCAGATATTCTTCTGATAAACAAAAACTACAATTAATAAATGTAAAATTAATAAATCTTATTTAAAATATGTTAAATAAAATTTATTAATTTTTTGATAAAGGACAACCGTGCAAAGAACACTCGATTTACACATATACGATGTTACTAGTCAAACGGTTAATAAAACAACGCATTACAATTTTCCCAAACATGAATTAATTGACTAGAATGCAAACAATCTGGAATCCAAGATATTCAAAATAATTCTATAGACGTGTTTTAAGCTGTATTAATATCAAGATCCATCAAAATCAAACCTTATAAGATTGAGAAGTATTATTTTATGAAAAACTTTGTCTGAAAATCGATCTAATAAAACATTATTTGAATAATTCTATAATAAAAACTATTGATATATATATTTATTAATAAAATGCATTGTTTAATTTGCTATAAAATTTATATTTTAAAATATCGATATTAAATGCTAATAAACAAATTAATGGAATTTTTTTTGTAATGAACTTTGATAATTCTCTGAGTTTAAACATACTTCATATGTAGGTGAATTTGATAACTGGGAAAACAACTTTAAAAACAGGTGGTTGCCGATGAGATTCTAATCGAAGAGTTCCCAGACGGTTATTTAGTGCTTGTCAGAATTATTTGCTTTCCTTTAACGCAATATCTATAGATGTTACTTACGAAAATGTTGAAAGATTTCTGAAAATTTTTGTACTTATGTCGCACACTGTCAATAAAGCTGTTTTAATAATGGCCACAAAGTTAAATGTTTAAAAGTACAGTTTGAAAACAATTTTATGAAAAGCAAAATTAGAATTCGAGATTTAATTACTTTTTATTTAATTACTTTTTGCGACTTTTAATTACATGAATTTTAAAGATACAAGGTAGGTCAAAAATGGTACATTTTATAGTTTGCTATTTTTTTTTTTTTTGTTATAAAGCAAACTGCCGTTAGTAAGTATGATAAATATGATATGATGTAATAATGGTCACTTTGCATGGACAGTCGTTGTGACGTCAATTTAACGTCAGAAATGTTTAAAAGTGTCTTAATCCCAAAAGCGACCAAAATGTTAAATTATGATTCTCACATCACCGTGATTGTGTGGTCCTCTTCACCGATATTTTGTGGTTTTGTGGTCATCATGGATGATTTCTTTGTCATGGAACAACATGTCTAGAACGATAGTCAAAAACATAGTCTACAACATATTTACAACATATCTACAACATAGTATACAACATGAAACATATGGACCTCACGGTCATTTGGATACGGATTGATCTAAACGTCACGTCACGAAAATGACGATAATAAAATTACACTATAGTTATGATGCATTCACATTTTACGCAATGTTTGGATCCAAACTGAAAAAAAACTTTGCCTAAAATGCAGTTTAACACTTTCCGGCACAGTGATCCCACTCCGGATACACCTAATTTTAATTCCAAACTTGCATTCAACACCAAGAATATTTAATAAAATTTTGTTTCTACAATGAAAGCTTAAAATAATGAGTTCTTATTTTCTAAAAAAGTCGTTTGTAAATTCCGGTGTCAGTCAGTAATTTCTCATTTTACGAACAGACTTTGTATGTGCCGGAAAGAGTTAAACGACGTATTCTGTGAAATTAGACAAAAAAGATTAGTAAGACATTTCGACAATAGTTGTCTCTGCGCCAGTAACTCGGTACATTTTCAAATCTTTCTATTTTAACTAAACTTTTCAATCAATCAATAAATAAATCTTTGTATTTTTTTTTGTCTGGAGTTCTATTACTAAAGCAACATTGAATAAATATTTTAAATTTTGTATGTTTAATTTTAAAAAGCACTGCCTTAAATTAGTTTTGAAATCTTTTTAAAGCACTAGTAACTCTGTCATTTATTCAAGTTTGTAAATCCAGAGAAAAAAGTTACAAATTCTCGAAAATTATTGGAGAAGATTGAATTAGATTATATACTTTGTGGAGATGGTAATTATGAATAAAAATGTCTTTCTCATAAAATTATTTATTAAAATAATAGGGATACAGCTTCAGCTCGTCGATAATCCCGTAGGAAAAAAAAAAATGTTAGACGTGGAAAAATCTTTGATCATACCGTTTACAGGGTTCGAAAGGAGCAGAGAATTTTCCAGGACAGTTACCAGTATTTTTTTTATAGAAAAATAAATCTAGGTTAAACTCGCGGAACTTCGCCTTCTTATAAGGAGAGATTTTCTGTAAGAAAATAATGGTAGCGAAGAATTTCCTGGTCGCAAAATTCCAGGAGGCGTACGAACTCTGCGTTTACAAAATGATTGAAAATCTCGTGGCAATAGGAAGACTCAACAGAGAATGAAAGCAAGATAACATTTATAGAGTTATATGTAAATACTGTTGTCGTAGATTTAGCAATGCAGGCGGCATGATGAAGATTTCATTTTTGGAATCCAGAGAAGCTGGAAAACTATAATAAAAAATCATGATCGATAAGTAGGAATATACTCATTCTGTTTTTTAACATCTATAAAACTTTGTTGCAGTTTGATTCAAAAACACAGGTTCAGATTTACACACATATTCGCCTGAGAGGACGTTAGCAGCTTTACATAATAGTTACGTCAGATGCGGAGGAAACAAGGCTAACGAAAAAGAATGGCTACCGCGGTGCTTTACACGTATCTTTTTTACAGTCCGCCGGAGTCACGTGATGCGCGAATGCACCAATGGAGGTGTACGAAAAGAGCATCACGTCACTCTAGAGGTCTGTAAAAAAAGATAAGTGGAATGCACCGTGGTAGCCTGTCTTTTTCGTTAGCCTCGTGAAGGAAAAACTGTGGGTAACAAAGTTCTTCAAACACATTTAAAATTTTCTTTTCTTTTCGCCAAATCCTTTGTGAGTTTGGCGAAGAGTATGGATAGAAACAAAGTACTTTGCGATTAAAATGAGCTATATAAAGAAACTGGTTGCCCTAGCACAAGTGCGTGGGAAGACGGGGGTCGTACGATTTCGTGATTACAGGTGCAGTTAAAAAATATGAGAACGAAAAATAATTTGCGTATAAAAATTTAAATGGAATGTATTTGTGAAAGTACGTTAGGCCTCACAGGCATAATACCTGCTAAATTTAGACATGGATATAATATACACAATCAAACGGTTATCGAAGTTTGTCACAGATTAATGCCTGAGAAATAATTATTTATTTATTTTTATTTTACAACCACCGGCGCCTTGTAAGGGGGAAATGCATGCGAATTGCAGTGTAGAGGCGCATTATTTATTTATTTATTTATTTATTTTTGCTGGCTGATACCGATATCTATTTTGTCTACCACTTTTTACAACTCATCCAATTACGCATAAAATGTCAAGTTATATAAGACCGTGGATTTTTATCTCTTTTAGTGTCAAATCCAGTTAACTCTATCACTGATAAGCACATTTGATTGTAAAACAATATATAGAGTCGAACCAAAGCTGATGTAAAAAGTGACTTAACATCAGATGACAAGCATGTTAGACGTTTCAGCGGCGTCAATATTTACAAAGTGGAACAATGAAATTGCTTCTGAAGTGAAATTGCACAATTCTACGTTAAATTACCTCACTGAACATGGATATCGCCATGAAAAAGTGGTTTCAGAAATACAGCTGTGCAATAGGGTGGAACGAAAATAATGGTAAATTATTTTTTTTTTCAGTTAAAAATTTGCTATAGTCGTCAAAAGTTGCCTTTTGGGATTAGAATGAAGAATATAAAATTTTGTTGCTGTACTAAAATATTTTCAGGTGCCGCAAAGAGCTTCAAAAATGACTCTTCTCTGAAAAAACAATAAAAAATGACTTTTTTTAAAAAAAGTTCTTTTCTTGATGATTAACATAATATACATATAATTTGTAAACAGAATATTCAAAATATGATACTTTTACAGAAAACTTGCACATTATATGTATTACGAATATTTAGATGCCATTACAGAAATAATTATTTTGTAGAATTTAGCGATTTTCATGATACTAATTTTTATTAATTTTACAGTAACATATTCTTATAGTTCAAATGAAAGAAATGCAATCTTTAATTATCATATCTTAGTTAAACAAATCACACTTATTTAGAAAAACTCTAAAAAAGTGAAACCTCTGATTGAGTGACACCTATGTAACCAAAAAAATGTCTGAAAAAATGAGGTGACTGCAGGAGATTGGTTGTTAGTTATAACGAGAGGTTAATGTTCGCTGAGAAATTTTAATTTGGCCGTAAGAGAGGGGTGACCGTATATACACGGGTGACCGTATGTACACGGGTGTCCGTGAAAAAACGTTTGACTTTATATTGTTTTTAAAGGCAAAACGTTATTTTTAAGAAACATTAATTTTTCTCTAATGTCCATAGAAATCACACATGGTCCATAATTATCACATTGACACATTGGATTGTTTTTTTTTTAAATCTTGGCGTGATCTTTTGAAAATTTATTTTGGTTTTTATCAATGCATATCTTGCAGAAGTGCTGCAAACTGGCAAGGATGACTCGGTAACTAATTTAACAATACTTTTAACTGCTTGTGTGTGACATAGGGAAAAATTGAAGTTGACTCTCATGATCAGGTTCTTCTGCTTGCTTTATTTACTGCTTTAGTTTGTAGTCAGCAATATACATCGTCATATGAGGTTATGTTACTTTAACATCATGCCATTGAATCATTTCCATATAATCCGTGACATCAAAGTTTATACATACAGGAATTAAAAAATTTCTGATGCCAACTTCATTTCCAGCCCCTGCTTTTACAATTCGGCGTAATGCAAACTCCTTAATGACTTCTATCACCTGATAGTATACAATGGAGTACATTTTCATGTGCAGCAAAGTATGCATTGCTTTGGCTGATTGGATCAATTAAATTTTTAGGAGTGTAATCGAGGTAACGTAAATAGCTGACACGTTTTCACAAGTGCTTCGTCCATAGATAGAAGATGGTTTCAACTGTATGTTAAACCAAACAGTTGCATACACTTTCAAAATGTACTCAGTCAGTATATGGATATTCTGTTACCACGTACAAGCGAATTATTCTGTTTGCTAAGGTAAATCATGGTGAATGACAATTTTTTTCTGATTTCATCATAGACAAATCAGAAGAGCAACTTCTAACGGAGATTGTGTTACACATTTCTAAGAAATATATTTGGCCCATACTTAAATTATCCTTAAATTTTAGCAATGGAATGTTATTTTCAATAGGTGAAAACTCAGTCACTGGAAGTTCATAACACTTTTCCTGTTGTTTCCTTAATTTCACTCCAAATTCAATTTGATTTTTAGTTTTTCCATCTAGGAAAGAAAATAGATGACGAACGGGTAGTTCATTTGCATGAAACAGACAAATCAAGCACTGCAGTGGCTTTCATAATTCTTTTTCCAATAAAGCAATCGCACCATTATTCAATCCAGTGTTCGAGGCAGTTCCATCATATCCAATTGCAGTAATTTTCAAGTATTGGTAGTTGCCATTTAAAAATGTCATTATGTTGCCTTTTATACCTTTTTCAGTGCCAGAAATTGGTTTTATGAGTCGTGAAAATTTTGATCCAAGTTCTGGAACAAGTGATATATGTTCTTCGATAACAGTTATTTTGTATTACTTAGTTCCTTTCTTCTCTTGCAGAATAGTCTTGTCTTTTCTTACATAAAAAATTATTTTCTGTAACTAGTTTTACAGTTTCTTCTACATATCTTTTTCAGTTCTTTATTTGTTCTCATCTAATTTTCATTCTGTCAATACATTTCTGTCATACTTCATGACAACACTTATCAGACCAATATCCTGTAGAGCGGCGCTTGGAATTGTTGCAGCAATTTTGTCTGATACTCAAGTTAGATCGGAAGTAGAAGCGACACATCGCAATTTCATGCGCATTTGACTATGATTTTGATTACTTGAGGTTTCAGAGACACTGAAAGTAGAGGCAATAAAAAAATGGGATAGTATAGTGTTCTCTTCTGAACTTTGTTCTGTTTCTACCTCATTGTATACGATTAATGTTTCATTATTTTTGTAATTAAAATGTATTACGCAGTAAGTTTACCATGTTTTCTGATTAAAAAGATTTAAAACTGATTAAAACTGATTTAAAATACAACTTATGAAAACTATAGCCTATTGAATAAAATATTAAACATAATTGCGAAATTTGTCAAAATTTTAATAAAAACCTAAAGTTTGCCCTTCTTGCGGCACCTCTAAATATAATCCAATTACGCTGATATTTAATTTCCGTCTTTATTGTGATCAAAAGCAACTTTTGAAAACTATAGCATATTGAAATTATTATTATTATTATTATTATTTACAAAACTGCGAAAATTGTCAAAATTTTAATAAAAACCTAAAGTTTACCCTTCTTGCGGCACCTAAAAATATAATCCAATTACGCTGATATTTAATTTCCGTCTTTATTTTGATCAAAGGCAACTTTTGAAAACTATAGCATTTTGAAATTTAAAAAAAAAATTTTCGTTCCACCCTACTGTGCAACTCTAATATTGTTTCAAAATATACATCAGAAGAAATGTTGAAAATTTGTTACAACTTAAATATTGAGACTGTCCTCTAAGCATATTTATAACATAAACTGAAAGAGGCCATGGTTCCGAACCGAATGGTTATATTCTTTTTTCACTATGACAATTTTGCGCCAGGTCCATTAAGTTAGCCCCCCCACAAGAGCAAAATGCAATTCTAATTACATGGACGTTTTGCACCCGTTTTGCACCGATTTGCACCCAAGTATGGCGTTTTGCACCCTAACACCTAAATAGTTATAAGCAAAACAATATGGCGGGGCTAACTTAACATTAAGTTAGCCCCACCACCACCCAAATATGAGCAAAATTATATTCTGAATATATGTTCGTTTTGCACCCGTTTTGCACCGATTTGCACCCAAGTATGGCGTTTTGCACCCTAACACCAAAAACGTTACAAGCAAAACAATATGGCGGGGCTAACTTAACATTAAGTTAGCCCCCCCACAAAAGCAAAATGCAATTCTAATTACATAGGCGTTTTGCACCCGTTTTGCACCGATTTGCACCCAAGTATGGCGTTTTGCACCCTAACACCTAAATAGTTATAAGCAAAACAATATGGCGGGGCTAACTTAACATTAAGTTAGCCCCACCACCACCCAAATATGAACAAAATTAAATTCTGAATATATGTTCGTTTTGCACCCGTTTTGCACCGATTTGCACCCAAGTATGGCGTTTTGCACCCTAACACCAAAAACGTTACAAGCCAAACAATATGTCGAAACTAACTTAACATTAAGTTAGCCCCCCCCCCACAAAAGCAAAATGCAATTCTATTTACATAGGCGTTTTGCACACGTTTTGCACCGATTTGCACCCAAGTATGGCGTTTTGCACCCTAACACCAAAATAGTTATAAGCAAATCAAGATGGCAAGGGTAACTTAACATTATGTTAGCCCCACCACCTCCCAAATATGAGCAAAATTAAATTCGGACTATATGGTCGTTTTGCCCTCGTTTTGCACCGATTTGCACCCGAGTATGGCGTTTTGCACCCTAACACCAAAAACATTATAAGCTAAAGAATATGACGGGGCTAACTTATTACTAAGTTAGCCCCCCACCACACAAATATAAGAAAAATTAAATACTGACTATATGGTCGTTTCGTACCCGTTTTGCACCGATTTGCACTCAAGTTTGGCGTTTTGCACCCTAACACCAAAAACATTACAAGCAAATCAATATGGCAGAGCTAACTTAACAGTAAATTGGCCCCACCACCACCCAAATATGAGCAAAATAAAATTCTGACTATACACTGTAAAAAATCTTCAGCTTTTGCTGCAGACATACTCCACCGCTTTTAGAGAAAACGGTTTGTTTACTATATTATGGAGCATTTTGATTGGTCAAAATAGAGATATTCTATAAAATCGGCGGAGTGACTATGCAGCAAAAGCTAAAGATTTTTAACAGTGTATGGTCGTTTTGCCCTCGTTTTGCACCGATTTGCACCATAACACAAAAAACGTTATAGGCAAAACAATATGGCGGGGATAAGTTAATAGTAAATTAATCTCACCACCACCCAAATATGAGTAAAATTCAATTCTGACTATATGCTCGTTTTGCACCGATTTGCACCCAAGTATGGCGTTTTGCAACCTAAAACCAAAGTAGTTATAAGAAAAAGAATAGGACGGTGCTAACTTAAGATTAAGATAGCTCCACTACACAAATATGAGCAAAATTAAATTCTGACTTTATGGTCTTTTTGCACCCGTTTAGCTCCGATTTCCACCCATGTATGGCGTTTTGCACCCTAACACCAAAATAAATGTAAGCTAAACAATATGGCGGGGTTAACTTAACAGTAAATTAGTCCCACCACCACCCAAATATTTGCGAATTAAATTCTGACTATATGGTTGTTTTGCTCCGATTTGCACCCATGTATGGCGTTTTGAACCCTAACACCAAAATAAATATAAGCTAAACAATATGGCGGGGTTAACTTAACAGTAAATTAGTCCCACCACCACCCAAATATGTGCAAATTAAATTCTGAATATATGGTCGTATTGCCCTCATTTGGCTCCGATTTGCACCCTAACGCCAAAATGATTATAAGCAAATAATATGGCGGAGCTAACTAACAGTAAATTAACTCCACCACCACCCAAATATGTGCAAAATTAAATTCTAACTACATGGTCGTTTTGCCCTCGTTTTGCACCGATTTGCACCCAAGTATGGCGTTTTGCACCCTAACAGAAAAATAGTTGTATGCAAAAACAACATGGCAGGGATAACTTAACAGTAAATTAGCGTCACCACCACCCAAATATCAGGAAAATTAAATTCTAAATAAATGGTCGTTTTCCACCGATTTTCACCCAAGTATAAGGTTTTTCATCTTGATACCAAAAATGTTATAAGTAAAACAATATGGCAGGGCTAATTTACCATTAAGTTAGCCCCACCCCCACAAAAGTAAAATGCAATTATAATTATATGGGCGTTTTATACCTGTTTTGCACCGATTTGCATCCAATTAAGGCATTTTGCACCCTAAGACCAAAATAGTTATAAGCAAAACAATATGGAGGGGCTAACTCAACATTAAGATAGCCCCACCGTCACCCAAATATGAGCAAAATAAAATTCTGACTTATGGGCGTGTTGCACCCGATTTGCACCCAAGTAATAGAGATAGACTAATCTCTGTAGAGATCTATAGAGATTAATCATATCAATTTTAAACATAGTAAAGATAGTAATAAGTAATTAAAATATTCTTAATTATTTTATGGCATCATCCTCTTTAATGAAAAGGTATGTGTTGCTGACGACTAGGAATTTCGCGAATCGTTGCCACAGATTAATCTCGGAAAATGAAACATTTGAAGTTACTGAATCCTCTTTAATAAAAAGGTATGTGTTGCTGACGACTAGGAATTTCGCGAATCGTTGCCAGAGATTAATCTCGGAAAATGAAACATTTGAAGTTACTGAAAAAATTAATAGCTCGAAAAGTATTTGTCAGAAAATTATTAGACAAACTGCGTTAGAAAGGTAAAAAATTGTATTTTTCTTGATATAATTTTCAAATCTAATGATTATGCCGTTTTTTCTAATATTCAATTAAAAAAATTACCAAATTTCACAATGGAGTACCATAACGAAACCTTCACGCGTAAAAAGATAATGATAACGGCAACCTGTATACTGGCAATAGCACGAGTCACAAATTATAGTAGCCTGATCATAATGTTAAAATATAAAAGTGAATTATGATGTCACGAGTGCAGGATGTTTATTCAATTATCGACAAATAGCATATTTTAGTCCATTTAGTTCTCGACAAATAGCATATTTTAGTCCACCTCAGTGAGGCATATCATTATATTTCATTATATTTGAAGTATTGTAACTTCATTAAAATGCAACGGAAATGATTTTTCAGTATCGTTTTCAGAAATGCGGAAGGACATTCCGAGTAAAGGTCCGTATGGTTTTAAAACACAGAGTCAATTTCAAGGTCAATATTTTGTTTGATTAAAGGTTCGTTAATAGGAACAGACCAGCGTAGCGGGCGTAGCTTGCTAGTATTATATAATAAACTTGAGTCAATAAATACCATTTTATCACAGTCACCATTTAAATTAAATCGAAAATTTTGGTATGACTTCAAACACTTTTTTTCGTAGCCTGAGCCCAAATTTATTTTGTGTCATTTGAGCCAGAATCTGATACCGAAGGTAGTCAGTACAAAATCGTTAATAACATCTGAAATTTGTTTCAAGTTTAATTTCCTCAATTAAAAATCTATTCTTACACAGAAATAAGTATTAATTCTAAATACTTCCTCATGACAACGTTGCGTGAATTTCATATCCCCGGATATATGCTTAAAATATTATATTTGTTATTGATATCCAACTATTGGTAGAAATCTGCAAGTAGATAATATTTGACAGTTCTACGCCAGAAGCGTACGAAGCGTATGTTCAAGGTTGAAGGAAGGTCAGTGCAGCCCGGAAGTACGTCGCGGCGGAAATACGTCACGGAGATAAGCAAGTTTGGAGATAAGCAAGTGGATAGATAAGGGAATGGGGGAGATAACGAATTCTAAGAGGGGGATTATTATAATTAATGGAATTAGTTTAATTAATGAATCGTGGAATGCTTTTTAGAAACGATGTTTGTGGGGGATTTTTTTTTCCTAGAATTACCATGCTATAGTAGGATGAGGTATTTTTCTAATTTGTCAGAGAATAGATTAGTCAATGATGAAACAGATTTTCCAAAAGTTAAATATTTTCCAAAGTTATTTTTTTTTTAATTTTTTTTTTAATTGTGGACCCACCATAACCACCCGCTATGAAAACAATTTCTAACGCCACATTTTTTTTTCTTTTTTTCAAAAGGTATTTGAAAAGAGTTATGCGAAAAACAGAGAATTTGATTAAAATACAGGGTACCCTATAAACATGATCCACCATACTAAATTTAAGCGACCCCCTCCCCTTCTCCTCCTTCCCCCCCCACTTTTTTATTTTAGCAGAGTGCCCTTTGACACAAGTGAGGCTAAAATATAAGGTCCCTTCAAGAAATACAAAGTGTCACACAAAAATTGTATAGGGCAATAAATTTAGGAAATAGCTCCCCACCCCCACCCCCCTTTTGTCCAAGTGGGCCCTTCGATGTAAGTTAGGCTAACAATGCAGGGTGTATGGAAAATATAGAGTGTCCATCAAAAATACAGGGTACCCTATAAACCTGATTCAACATACCAAATTTAAGTGTCCCCCCTCCCTTTTTTATTTTAGCAGAGTGCCCTTTCACACAAGTGAGGCTAAAAATATAAGGACCCTTCACAAAATACAAAGTGCCACACAAAAATTGTATAGGGGAATACATTGAGGAAATAGCCCCCACCCCCCTTTTGCCCAAGTGGGCCCTTCGATGTAAGTTAGGCTAACAATATAAGATACCTGCAAAAATACAGAGTACCCATAAAAAATACAGGGATGCCCCATAACATGATTCACCTTACTAAATTTAAGCGCCCCCTCCCTTTTTTATTTTAGCAGAGGGTCCTTCGATAAACGTTAGGCTAAAAATGTAAAACCCTTCACAAAATACAGAGTGACACACAAGAATTCTATAGAGGAATAAATACATTCAGGAAATAGCCCTCACCCACTTTGGTGAAAATACAGGGTACTCTATAAACATGATTCACCATACTAAACTCCCTGTTTTATTTCAGCAGAGTGCCTTTTGATAAACGTTAGGCTAAAAATTAAGGATATATTAAACATATAGAGTACCCATAAAAAATACAAGGTACCCTATAAAAATGATTCAACATGCTAAATTAATCCCCCCTGCTCTTTTTTTAAATTTTAGCAGAATGTTCCTTGATAAAAAGTTAGACTGAAAATATAAGGGCCCTTCAATAAAAGTTCTTTAGGGGAATAAATACATGGAGGAAATAGAACCCACCCCCTTTGTCCCAGAGGGGCCTTTGATATAGGTTAGGCTAACAATACAGGATACCCTTATAAAAATACAGAGTGCCTACAAAACTTACACGAAAAATTCAAACGTTGATGCAAAATAGGATCTACACAAAAAGGAAAACACAAAATAATAATAATAAAATAAATAGGATAAATAAAATAGATTTTAAAACTATAATAAAACTTAAAACCACCCTTTAAAACGATATGAAAATAAAATTTCAAAACTCAGTAGAATCAAAATTTTGGGGTATATTTAGAACTCCTTTACAAAAATTCATTTAATAAAATAACCCCCGTCACAAAATTTTGTTCTATAAAAACATACTCTTCATTAATTATTATTATTTCATGTTTTAAAATGTATAATTTGAAAGAAAATACCACTTAAGCAAAATTCAGTGATTTTCCCTAGGAGACAGTTTTATATTAGAATTTTGGGGGCTTTTCAAAGCGTTGGCTAAGGATTTGTTATCGACTGGGAGAAGAAAAAATCGTTGGCACAGTAAGTATGCGTCACTAAATTTGAGGAGATGTTTGATAAGATATTGAAGCTTAATGATAAGAGAATATTCTATAGTTAAAGAACTTTCTCAGATAATTAGAATTTGGAGAATAATATCACTAAATAAAATGAAAAATAAATAAACATATTTATTTCATTAGTACATATATCTTAATATATATTGCTTTAAAATTTTTAAGTGTTTATTCACTCATATAAATAACTTCGTTTTCTCATAATATTTGAAAAAATTCTCACATGTTATTTCAACATATAAAGCAAAACTTACTATTTATTAAACATTTAACTGTTAATGTAATTAATCAATTTTTCATGTGGCATTAATAACATATGAGACATATGAGAAGGGAAATATATGAAAAAAAAACAATAAGACATAATAAATTAGAAAAATAAAAATGATACATAAATAATAAAACAAGTATTACATTGTGGTGTAGTTTATGAAATACTTTCCAACGCTATCACACTATTATTAAGACATTTCATTTATACAGTGAAGCTAGATATTTAAATATAAATTTAAATAAAACATATCACACTAAACATTTTTTTCTATATAACAATTGTTATAATTATAGCCGTTAATGTATGTGATTTCTTACATGTAGCCCTGTGTACGTATTACTCATCGCATTACATGCACTAAAATTAGTTAAGTATTAAAATGCATTAAGATCGAGATAAATTAAATATTCTTTATTTTCCTATAGTCTGAGAATATGTCCTACATATCTTGTTTACACTGAAATTCCTAGTTAAGTTTTAAAAGATGTTCGGATCGAAATAAAGTTAATTTTCTGAACATATATCTTTGTATATAATTTATCTTAATATATATACCGTAATTTCCGGCATATAATCTGCAGTTCAATGAGTCGTTTTTCGACCCAGAAAATTTATTCAATAATTGTAGTTAAATATTTACAGCGATGTTTTAAGTTACATTTTATAAAATAATATTTCTGGGTCGAAAAACGACTCATTGAGCTGCGGATTATACGCCGGAAATTACGGTAGATTTTTTTTTTTTTTTTAACGACACATAATTTTACATATAATAGAAAATAAAGCATTTATTTTAAAACCATAAATAAATAGTATATGAGCGAAAAAGCTTAGAGTTTATATTTTTACATTTATTATTTACTTTTTAATTAGCCTGCATAAATTATTTTCGCCACGTATTACATTACTTTCTTATTAGCATTTTGAATGTGTCAGGAACACTAAAATGTAACTGATTTTATACATTTTTTCACTAATTAAATATCATCCATAAATTACATTCATTACGATAATGCTATGTAACCTAAACTACTTTTTAAGATTTTGGTTATATTAGCTAAATTAAAAAGTACATGTTTCAACACCTGTGGATATTTATAAATCACACACACATATATATATATATATATATATATATATATAATGCATAAGACAAATAAACATTCATATAAATTTTATATAGTATAGAAACACAAATTATGCTTACCTAAAATGAACAGGTCTGTAATCACATGCTCGCATCAAGTCTTTCTCATATGACGGGAGCAGGCCAAACATGCGTGCTTCTTCTGGAATATCTTGGTCTTGAATGATTTCAGTATAACTCCTTATCAGCTGATCTTTTCTTTAATCTATCACGTGGTATGTGATGTCACTGATAAGAGGATTCATATCGATAAGGGGTAGATGTAAGACTATGTTAGATGCCTTAATGAATCGATAAAATTACTTTAATTATTTTTATAATACAAATTAACTATTCTACTTCTTTTTTAATCAAAGTTTCAAATAGTATATGAAACGTATTGTTCACATAGAAGTTAGTATATTCCTACAATGAAGCGAGGTTGATACTTAAAACCGATAATGTATGCGAATTCTTTCGTATAGCCCTGTATAGGTGCTACTCACCATATATGTATATATAGTGATATGTATATATATATATATATATATACTAAAATTTGTTAAGTTTTAAAATGCTTCATTAAGTATTCAATGAAAAATAATAACTAAGAAATAAATAAAAAATATTAATTAAGAGATATCTTAACGATAGGACTTAAAAAATTTTGGGGGGAAAGAGATAGGTTTTAATTAAATATGTTAATGAATCTAATCCAATACAAGTCTTGCTAAAATAGAAACTACACTAAAAATACAGAGTCCCCTATAATATATATGAATTACACTGCATTTATGTGTTACCTCACTTCTATTTTCACAAAAATACGTTCGATAAAATTTAGGCTAACAATAGCACTTAGAAAAAAAATACAGAGTGCCCACAAAAAGGGTACGAATGAATGAAAAATTTTAACTTAAATATAAAATAGGGTCTACAGTAAGTGACAATAAATAAATAAATAAGAAGAAAAAATCATGCATCGTGGTATACTTTATGAAACACTTTATAATGCTATCGGACTATTGTTAAGAATTTGAAAAACTATTGAAATAAGTGAATTAGATTTATGAAATATAGATAATGAAATATGGGTAATATTTATCAGGATATGGAACAATATCGTGATTTCTTTGACTTCTCTGAGTATTCAAAATCCCATCGTTTAAACCACGCAAGTTTCAAACCCAACAAACATATGATCAGACTTCTCATTTTATGGGCATCACGTTAACCACTGGACCGAGTGATCCCCCGTTATTTAGCCACATGAATACGCTATACGTACGCTATATTAATCTCAGGAAAGTATTTTTATCAATATTAATATAATTTTCTCAGTTTGGTGGTTATACATTTTAACTAAAATCCCTAGTGGATATAACTCGACCATTCAGATTTTATAATATACCCTATTAGATAACGTTTACTAACTTCCATTTTATTTTAAACAATGGTTAGATCACGTGATAGTATTTACCATAATCTTTTTAGAAATGACATATATTTACTTTACAATTAATTGCATATACATATGGACAAGTTTTGCAAAAATTTTACAAGATAATGAAAAAGTTCTGAAAAACTACAAAATTATGTTAAAAAGTTACAAGAAAAGTACAATAAAGAAAATTCAATTTCATAATTTAAAAAAAAATTAAAAAAATTAATTAAAAAAAGTTTAAAAAATTTAAAAGTAAAAAAAATACATTATGTCACTGATTAAATGATAACATCCACCTAGGGTTTTACCGTCTAATCATGTTACCATGTGATATCATTTAGTCAGTGACGTCACATATCACGTGATCATTCTTATCAGTGATTAGATTAGATTAGCTGACAAGGCCTTGAACGGTCATTCACTTTTCTCAGAGTCTTCGTGTGAGACGGTTGTGTGTTCAGCAAGCTGGCGTATTAGGTAAGAATAGTATCTGTATATATATATTTTTTAATATGATTTTAAATTAATTTGATACATGTTATGTTTAACGATATGAATATGTTTTAAATATTAGAACTAAAAAAAATAATAATTAGAAATAATAGACTAACTAAACAGTAAAATTTAAAGCTATGTAGATAAATTTCCTAAAACTAAGTTGAAATGAAAATGGTGAAAGTTTATTCAGACTCATGTCAGTGTTTATCAAATTAAATCTATAAAATAAATTTTTAATTCTGAATTCTAATAATCCAAGTTACCATACTAATATTATAAGTTAGTAGATTCACAAACTAATGAGAATTAGTGAAAATGTATTTAATTTTAATAATAAACTATGGTGATTTCTACAGATATTTAATAAATAAAAGTGAGTTTTCGTGAGAAATGTACAGTTTACCAATTTACTTCCAAGCTTTAATTTCAATCCCTATCTTACCATATGTAATTGTCTTAATCAAATTAGGACATATCCTATTTGATTAGTCACTTTTTTTCTATTAAACATGTCTGTACTCTAGTTTCTAATTAATTTCCACACATGCGCAGATAGTGAATATGTGTTTGTTTGGGTAAGCAATTGGTTTTGGGTAAAGCAGCTGGTTGGTTGGTTTATTGATAAAGTATACAAATGGTTACTACGATAAACAATTGTATGATTGTGGATATTCTTTCGATAATTAAAACAGCAAACATTCGAATTTTACAAACATAGAAATTTACGCGCATACATATATATATATATATATATATATATATATATATATATATATATATATATATATATATATATATATAATTTTAAACTTTTTTGAATTTGATTTTTTTTACAATTTTTTATTTTACACACACACACATATATATATATATATATATATATAACAGAGAGAGAGAGAGAGATCGATAAATAAAATCGATTTGTCTTATAATATCAGGCATATGCACATACACAGGTATGTACATATATATACACGCATTTATGCACATACATATATATATAGTGAGAGAGTGAAATACAATCGCTTTGCCCTATAATATTAGACATATGCTCATACACATGTATGTACATATGGATCGTATACACATGTATATACATATACATATAGTGAGAGAACTAAATAAAATCGCCTTACCCTATAATATTAGACATGCGCTCATACACTTGTATGTAAATATGGATACGTATACACATGTATATACATGTATGTACATACATGTACAAACATGTATATACATGTATGTACATACACACACACATGTATGTATATACATACACACACACGCACAACTATACATATATATATATATATATATATATGTTAGCTTAAAATTAAATTAAAAATATTTTTGTGAATTTTTAATTTTTTTTTCCTTAAGATGTATTTTTTTTAACTTTTAAATTTTTTAAACTTTTTTTTAAATAATTTGTTTAATTTTTTAAAAATTTCTTTTTTTAACATAATTTTTTATTTGTTAATTATGAAATTGAATTTTCTTTTTTAACTTGTACTTTTCTTGTAACCTTTTACCATAAGTTTGTATTTTTTCAGAACTTTTTTATTATCTTGTAAAATTTTTGCAAAACTTGTCCATATGTATATGCAATTAATTGTAAAGTAAATATATGTAATTTCTAAAAAGATTATGGTAAATACTATCACGTGATCTAACCATTGTTTAAAATAAAATGAAAGTTAGTAAATGTTATCGAATAGTGTATATTATAAAATCTGAATGGTCGAGTTATATCCACTAGGGATTTTAGTTAAAATGTATAACCACCAAACTGAAAAAATTATATTTATATTGACAAAAATACTTTCCTAATAATATAGCGTACGTATAGCGTTTTCATGTATTAGTAAATAACTGTAAATCACAAAAGATAGAAATCATATTCATGTGGCTAAATAACGGGGGCTCACTCGGCCCAGTGGTTAACGTGATGCCCATAAAACGAGAAGTCTGATCATATGTTTGTTGGGATTGAAACTTACGTGGTTTCAACGATGGGATTTTGAATACTCAGAGAAGTCAAAGAAATCACGATATTGTTCTATATCCTTATAAATATTATCCATATTTCATTATCTATATTTCATAAATCTAATTCACTTATTTCAATAGTTTCTCAAATTCTTAACAATAGTCCGATAGCATTGTAAAGTATTTCATAAAGTCCTATCGTTAAGGTATCTCTTAATTAATATTTTTATTTTATTTCTTAGTTATTATTTTTCATTGAATACTTAATGAAGCATTTTAAAACTTAACAGATTTTAGTATATATATATATATATATATATATATATATATATATATATATATATATATATATATATATATATATATATATATATATCACTATATATACACCCTATATATATGGTGAGTAGCAACTATGCAGGGCTATACGAAAGAATTCGCATACATTATCGGTTTTAAGTATCAACCTCGCTTCATTGTAGGAATATACTAACTTCTATGTGAACAATACGTTTCATATATTATTTGAATTTTTGATTAAAAAAGAAATAGAATCGTTAATTTGTATTATAAAAATAATTAAAATAATTATATCGATTCATTAAGACATCTAACATAGTCTTACATCTACCCCTTATCGATATGAATACTCTTATCAGTGACATCACATACCACGTGATAGATTAAAGATAAGATTAGCTGATAAGGAGTTATACTGAAATCATTCAAGGCACCAAGTTATTCCAGAAGAAGCACGTATGTCTGGCCTGATCCCGTCATATGAGAAATACTTGATGCGAGCATGTGATTACAGGTCTGTTCATTTTAGGTAAGCATAATTTGTGTTTTTATACCATATAAAATTTATATGAATGTTTATTTACCTTATGCATTAAATATATATATATATATGCGATTTATAAATATCCATAGGTGTTGAAACATGTACTTTTAAATTTAGCTAATATAACCAAAATCTTAAAAAGTAGTTTAGGTTATATAGCATTGTCGTAATGAATGTAATTTATGGATGATATTTAATATGTCGTGAAAAAATGTGTAAAATCAGTTACATTTTAGTGTACCTGACACATTCAAAATGCTAATAAGCTAGTAATGTAATACATGGCGAAAATAATTTATGCAGGCTATTTAAAAAGTAAATAATAAATGTAAAAATATAAACTATAAGATTTTTCGCTCATATACTATTTATTTATGGTTTTAAAATAAATGCTTTATTTTCTATTATATGTAAAATTATGTGTCGTTTAAAAAAAGAAAAAAACTATATATGTTAAGATAAGTTATATACAAAGATATATGTTCAGAAAATTAACTTTATTTCGATCCGAACATCTTTTAAAACTTAACTAGTAATTTCAGTGTAAAGAAGATATGTAGGACATATTCTCAGACTATAGGAAAATAAAGAATTTTTAATCTCAACCTTAATGCATTTTAATACTTAACTAATTTTAGTGTATGTAATGAGATGAGTAATACGTACACAGGGCTACATGTAAGAAATCGCATACACTAACGGCTGTAATTATAACAATTGTTAAAAAAAAATGTTTAGTGTGATATGTTTTATTTAAATTTATATTTAAATATCTAGCTTCACTGTATGAATGAAATGTCTTAATAATAGTGTGATAGCGTTGGAAAGTATTTCATAAACTACACCACAGTGTAATACTTGTTTTATTATTTATGTATCATTTTTCTTTTTCTAATTTTAGTATGTCATATTGTTTTTTCTTCTTATATTTCGCTTCTCATATGTCTCATATGTTATTAATGCCACATGAAAAATTGATTAATTACATTAAAAGTTAAATGTTTAATAAATAGTAAGTTTTGCTTTATATGTTGAAATAACGTGTGAGAATTTTTTCCCTATTATGAGAAAACGAAGTTATTTATATATGTGAATAAACATTTAAAAATTTTAAAGCAATATATAATAAGATATATGTACTAATGAAATAAATATGTTTATTTATTTTTCATTTTATTTAGTGATATCATTCTCCAAATACTAATTATCTGAGAAAGTTCTTTAACTATAGAAAATTCTCTTATCATTAAGCTTCAATATCTTATCAAACATCTCCTCAAATTTAGTGACGCATACTTACTGTGCCAACGATTTTTTCTTCTCCCAGTCGATAACAAATCCTTAGCCAACGCTTTAAAAAACCCCAAAATTCTAATATAAAACTGTCTCCTGGGGAAAATCACTGAATTTTGCTTAAGTGGTATTTTCTGTCAAATTATACATTTTAAAACATGAAATAATAATAATTAATGAAGAGTATGTTTTTATAGAACGGAATTTTGTGAAGGGTGTTATTTTATTGAATGAATTTTTGTAAAGGAGTTCTAAATATACCCCAAAATTTTGATTCTACTGAGTTTTGAAATTTTACTTTCATATGGTTTTAAAGGGTGGTTTTAAGTTTTATTATAGTTTTAAAATTTATTTTATTTATCCTATTTATTTTATTATTATTATTTTGTTATTTACTATAGATCCTATTTTGCATTAACGTTTGAATTTTTAGTATAATTTTTGTAGGCACTCTGTATTTTTTTAAGGGTATCCTGTATTGTTTGCCTAACCTATATCAAAGGCCCCTCTGAGACAAAGGGGGTGGGGGCTATTTCCTACATGTATTTATTCCCCTAAAGAACTTTTATTGAAGGGCCCTTATATTTTCAGTCTAACTTTTTATCAAAGAATACTCTGCGAAAATTAAAAAAAAAGTCGGGGGGGGGGGGATAAATTTAGCATGTTGAATCATGTTTATAGGGTACCTTGTAATTTTTATGGGTACTCTCTATGTTTAATATATCCTTAATTTTTAGCCTAACGTTTATCAAAGGGCACTCTGCTGGAATAAAACAGGGAGTTTAGTATGGTGAATCATGTTTATAGGGTATCCCTGTATTTTCACCAAAGTTGGGTGAGGGCTATTTCCTGAATGTATTTATTCCTCTATAGAATTTTTGTGTGTCACTCTGTATTTTGTGAAGGGTTTTACATTTTTAGCCTAACGTTTATCGAAGGACCCTCTGCTAAAATAAAAAAAGGAGTGGGCGCTTAAATTTAGTAAGGTGAATCATGTTATGTGGTATCCCTGTATTTTTTATGGGTACTCTGTATTTTTGCAGGTATCTTATATTGTTAGCCTAACTTACATCGAAGGGCCCACTTGGGCAAAAGGGGGGTGGGGGCTATTTCCTCAATGTATTCCCCTATACAATTTTTGTGTGGCACTTTGTATTTTGTGAAGGGTCCTTATTTTTTAGCCTCACTTGTGTCAAAGGGCAGTCTGGTAAAATAAAAAAGGGAGGGGGGACACTTAAATTTGGTATGTTGAATCAGGTTTATAGGGTACCCTGTATTTTTGATGGACACTCTATATTTTCCGTACACCCTGTATTGTTAGCCTAACTTACATCGAAGGGCCCACTTGGGCAAAAGGGTGATGGGGAGCTATTTCCTCCATGTATTCCCCTATACAATTTTTGTGTGGCACTTTGTATTTCTTGAAGGGACCTTATATTTTTAGCCTCACTTGTGTCAAAGGGCACTTTGCTAAAATAAAATAGTGGGGGGGGGGCGCTTAAATTTAGTATGCTGAATCATGTTTATAGGGTACCCTGTATTTTAATCAAACTCTCTGTTTTTCGCACAACTCTTTTCGAATACCTTTTGAAAAAAAGAAAAAAAAGAAATGTGGCGTTATGAATTGTTTTCATAGCGGGTGGTTATGGTTGGTCCACAATTTAAAAAAAAAAATTTCTAACAACTTTCTTAACAAAAATAACTTTGGAAAATATTTAATTTTTTGAAAATCTGTTTCATTATTGACAAAATCTATTCACTAACAAATTAGAAAAATACCTCGTCCTACTATAGCATGGTAATTCTAGGAAAAAAAAAATCCCTCCACAAGCATTGTTTCTAAAGAGCATTCCACGATTCATTAATTAAACTAATTCCATTAATTAAAATAATCCCCCTTTTAGAAATCGTTATCTCCCACATTCCCTTATCTCCCCACTCGCTTATCTCCAAACTTGCTTATCTCCGTGACGTATTTCCGGGCTGCACTGACCTTCCTTCGACCTTGAGCATACGCTTCGTACGCTTCTGGCGGTGAACTGTCAATTATTATCTACTTGCAGATTTCTACCAATAGTTGGATATCAATAACAAATATAATATTTTAAGCATATATCCGGGGATATGAAGTTCACGCAACGTTGTCATGAGGAAGTATTTAGAATTAATACTTATTTCTGTGTAAGAATAGATTTTTAACTGAAGAAATTAAACTTGAAACAAATTTCAGATGTTATTAACGATTTTGTACTGACTACCTTCGGTATCAGATTCTGGCTCAAATGACACAAAATAAATTTGGGCTCAGGCTACGAAAAAAAGTGTCTGAAGTCATACCAAAATTTTCGATTTAATTTAAATGGTGACTGTGATAAAATGGTATTTATTGACTCAAGTTTATTATATAATATGATGCCATAAAATAATTAAGAATATTTTAATTACTTATTACTATCTTTACTATGTTTAAAATTGATATGAATAATCTCAATAGATCTCTACAGAGATTAGTCTATCTCTATTACTTGGGTGCAATTCGGGTGCAACACGCCCTTAAGTCAGAATTTTATTTTGCTCATATTTGGGTGACGGTGGGGCTATCTTAATGTTGAGTTAGCCCCTCCATATTGTTTTGCTTATAACTATTTTGGTCTTAGGGTGCAAAATGCCTTACTTTTATGCAAATCGGTGCAAAACAGGTATAAAACGCCCATATAATTATAATTGCATTTTACTCTTGTGGGGTTGGGGCTAGCTTAATGGTAAATTAGCCCTGCCATATTGTTTTACTTATAACGTTTTTGGTATCAAGGTGCAAAACCTTATACTTGGGTGCAAATCGGTGGAAAACGACCATTTATTTAGAATTTAATTTTCCTCATATTTGGGTGGTGGTGAGGCTAATTTACTGTTAAGTTATCCCTGCCATGTTGTTTTTGCTTATAACTATTTTTCTGTTAGGGTGCAAAACGCCATACTTGGATGCAAATTGGTGCAAAACGAGGGCAAAACGACCATGTAGTTAGAATTTAATTTTGCACATATTTGGGTGGTGGTGGAGTTTATTTACTGTTAGTTAGCTCCGCCATATTATTTGCTTATAATCATTTTGGCGTTAGGGTGCAAATCGGAGCAAAATTTGGGCAATACGACCATATAGTCAGAATTTAATTTGCACATATTTGGATGGTGGTGGGACTAATTTACTGGTAAGTTAAATCCGCCATATTGTTTAGCTTATATTTATTTTGGTGTTAGGGTGCAAAACGCCATACATGGGTGCAAATCGGAGCAAAATGGGTGCAAAACGACCATAGAGTCAGAATTTAATTTTGCTCATATTTGTGTAGTGGAGTTATCTTAATCTTAAGTTAGCACCGTCCTATTCTTTTGCTTATAACTACTTTGGTGTTAGGTTGCAAAACGCCATACTTGGGTGCAAATTGGTGCAAAACGAGCATATAGTCAGAATTGAATTTTACTCATATTTGGGTGGTGGTGAGATTAATTTACTATTAACTTATCCCCGCCATATTGTTTTGCCTATAACGTTTTTTGTGTTATGGTGCAAATCGGTGCAAAACGACCATATAGTCAGAATTTTATTTTGCTCATATTTGGGTGGTGGTGGGACTAATTTACTGTTAAGTTAGCTCTGCCATATTGTTTTGCTTGTAACGTTTTTGGTGTTAGGGTGCAAACCGCCAAACTTGGGTGCAAATCGATGCAAAACGGGTGCAAAACGGGTGCAAAACGACCATATAGTCAGAATTTAATTTTGCTCATATTTGTGTGGTGGGGGGCTAACTTAATAATAAGTTAGCCCCGTCATATTCTTTAGCTTATAACGTTTTTAGTGTTAGGGTGCAAAACGCCATACTCGGGTGCAAATCGGTGCAAAACGAGGGCAAAACGACCATATAGTCAGAAGTTAATTTTTCTCATATTTGGGAGGTGGTGGGGCTAACTTAATGTTAAGTTACCCTTGCCATATTGATTTGCTTATAACTATTTTGGTGTTAGGGTGCAAAACGCCATACTGGGGTGCAAATCGGTGCAAAACGGGTGCAAAACGCCTATGTAATTAGAATTGCATTTTACTTTTGTGGCGGGGGGGGTCTAACTTAATTTAAAGTTAGCTTCGCCATATTGTTTTGCTTGTAACGTTTTTGGTGTTAGGGTGCAAAACGCCATACTTGGGTGCAAATCGGTGCAAAACGGGTGCAAAACGAACATATAGTCAGAATTTAATTTTGCTCATATTTGGGTGGTGGTGGGGCTAACTTAATGTTAAGTTAGCCCCGCCATATTGTTTTACGTATAACTATTTTGGTGTTAGGGTGCAAAACGCCATACTTGGGTGCAAATCGGTGCAAAACGCCTATGTAATTAGAATTGCGTTTTGCTTTTGTGGGGAGGCTAACTTAATGTTAAGTTAGCCCCGCCATATTGTTTTGCTTGTAACGTTTTTGGTGTTAGGGTGCAAAACGCCATACTTGGGTGCAAATCGGTGCAAAACGGGTGCAAAACGAACATATATTCAGAATTTAATTTTGTTCATATTTGGGTGGTGGTGGGGCTAACTTAACGTTAAGTTAGCCCCGCCATATTGTTTTGCTTATAACTATTTTGCTTTTAGGGTGCAAAACGCCATACTTGGGTGCAAATCGGTGCAAAACGCTCATGTAATTAGAATTGCATTTTGCTCTTGTGGGGGGGCTAACTTAATGGACCTGCCCATTTTTGAGCCCACTTTTTTTAAAGACTGTACATATGTTTTAGCTAAGTTTAATAGAAATGTAAAAAAAAAATCATCACACTATATAATTGTAATTCTATCATAATTACAGTTTTGGTTTTGATAAATTTATTACATTTATTGTTTTTTTTTTAATTTTATATATTTTTAAAGAAGTCTAATGTGACACACGTAAATTACACTGTGATAGAATTTTAAGGCGTAATATGTAAATTACAAAAGAAATTTAGCAAATACAGCTTTTTTATGAACATATCCATGTTTAGTGCAAAGAATATATTAATAATCAAGTATATTTTGAAAAGAAGTATTAACCTCATCTATCTTTGTTGCGTAGTGTTTATCACTAACATGTGAGTTTGGCGAAGAGTATGGATAGAAACAAAGTACTTCGCGATTAAAATGAGCTATATAAAGAAACTGGCTGCCCTAGCACAAGTGCGTGGGAAGACGGGGGTCGTACGATTTCGTGATTAGAGGTGCAGTTAAAAAACATGAGAACGAAAAATAATTTGCGTATAAAAATTTAAATGGAATGTATTTGTGAAAGTGCGTTAGGCCTTACAGGCATAATACCTGCTAAATTTAGACATGGATATAA
This sequence comes from Maratus michaelseni, assembly GCA_963931845.1. Lineage (NCBI taxonomy): Eukaryota > Metazoa > Arthropoda > Arachnida > Araneae > Salticidae > Maratus > Maratus michaelseni. Next base: position 142,798,127 of record OZ007586.1, read on the forward strand.
TATACACAATCAAACGGTTATCGAAGTTTGTCACAGATTAATGCCTGAGAAATTTAATCATTATTCTTCTTATTAATTCTTCATTTAATCATACCTTTTAAACAAGAACTTAATTTTTAGTATTCCCAACATTTGTTAACGTATGCTTAACATGTTTATACTAATTAAATAAAGGTATGTTTTGCATATTAAAAAATTGGAATATATATATCTATATATATGTACATATATATACATATATATATTGCAATTTATATATATATATATATATATACAGGGTGTTTCAAAGTTTCAAAATTCGACCGACATATTAAGAGGGATGATACAAACTTACTATAGTACATGGGGTCGTAAACCACGTTTAGTGGGAAAAAATCACAGAAATATTTATGAAGGGTGTGACGTCGTGTGGATCAAAAAGGGCCAATAATAAGTAGAAAAAAACATTTATATGACGTCAAGCATGATTACAATGCATTGCAGTAAGAAAGAAGACGACGAGACATTTTTATATAAATTGTTCGAAGTTGCGGCCCCGAAGGTCATTGCACAGCCGAAAACGACGGACGAAGGATTGCCTGAAGTGTTAAAACATATTCTTATAAAAATGTCTTGTCGTCTCCTTTCTGACGTTGAAGTGTAATGCATTGTAATCAGGCTTTACGTTAAATTAAATGTTTTTCAATTTATTATTGGCCCGGTTTGTTCCATTCGAAGTCACACCCTTCATAAACATTTTTGCGATTTTCTCCCACTAAATGTGGTTTGCGACCCCATTTTCTATGGTAAGTTTTCATGCTCTTGGTGCTTTCTATAACCCTCTTAATTTGTCTGCCGAATTTTGGAACACCCTGTATAAATTTATCCGTTTTCAGGAAATGCAGTTGGTTATTCTTTTATAGATTTAAATTTGAATAATACAATGTTATTAGCACCTACTATTAGCATACATAAGCCACATGCGTCGTTTTTGATACATAAATTATCATTCGTGTAACAAAGGCCCGATTAACGCAAGGGTGAACATTAACAAGTATTTTAGTACAGAAATGTTCTCCTTATCTAAACATAGAATATCTCTCTTAAATAAGTCGATTTTTTTTATTATAAAGAACTGGTGAAAGATTTTCCTTGCGGTAATCGTGTTCTGCGTGTGACACTGTTCTTAGAAAGGAAAACAAAATCTGCTAACATTCAGATTATGGTAAAACATAAAAAATCTGGACAGTTTTCAGACTTTGAGGTGAATATTTTCTATAGATTTTAACCCTTTAAAAGGCAATGTTATATAATTTATTTCACTTAATTTTAATTATTAAATTGCCAAATGCTATCCAGATTTTTTTTTGCTTTTGCGCAAGTGAAGAATATTGCTCGGTTTAGCTATGAAAAATCCACTTGTTTGTTACTCATTAATTTCAGGCGAATTTCACTCCTGAAAAATTAATTGAAAAATTAATTGGAATATACTTGTATGTGTTGTCTATGCTGGACTTGTTGTGAATAACGTCGTCTAAAATTTGACCCAGGATTGTGTGCTCTGTATGACACTTTCCATCTTGTGCTGCGGTTGCACCCTTTCCGACATATATAAGAGTGAGAGATGCCGAATTGCGATATCGTTCTTTGTAGCTCTCTGGTAGAGCCTCAGAGCTCTATTCTTGTGTCCCGGGATAGATTTCCGGCTTGGGACATACTTCACTCTGTCGGCTTAACGCTCAGTTTAGCAATGAAAAATCCACTTGTTTGTTACCCATTAATTTCGGGAGAATTTCACATCTGAAAAAAAAATAATTGAAAAATTAATTGGAATTTACTTGTGTGAAGAAAATAATTTATTCGTTTTCAAATAAATTTGTTCATAAATTTACGAGAGTTAATGATTTCAAAATTTTAGCAACAGAATAACTACTTTGCCCTTGAATGTGTTAAGACATAAAATATGAAAGTGCTTTATGAAAAACAATAACTTCATGTAATACAATCAGATACGAAATCGCTTCATTTCCAAAATTTGGCTATATTTATATAAAACTGTTTACTTACAATTTATGTAATGCTACGAGTGTAATGAAATATCGATTTAAATATCTGATAATTCCCTGGAATTTTACAACTATTTTTGCATATATACAGAAAATATATGAAAAATCATCAAAATGATAAATATGAATAAATATATCGCTGAAAGTTTTTATGCCATGGCTTAAATTGCAGTTTATTACATTTTTGACACTTTAAATAATATAATTAATGAAAAGCTTAAATATATTAACATAATTTGTGTCTTGAGGATGTTTTTGGTAAATATTAAATATTGCATTAAATTACTTAAAAATCTATAAATTGAAAAGCAATTGCAAATTCAAAATAATTTATTAAACAAATGAAATTTCCTCTTTTAAACTAATTTATTTGGAACAATCAGTATTATGCTGACTTTTTCTTTATATTTTAAAACTGGGTGTCAAAGTGTAATACTTTATATCTCAATTTTGAAAAGACTTATTTTCTTTTTTGTTAGTACACAATAAAAATTGTAATTTATACGTAAGACATAAACAGACACTCAAAGCTTTTGAGGTCATTACGGTGACTTTTTTAGTATAAGGGATAAACATATCGCGGAATTACGCTTAAAATTGAATCTGACCAAGCTATGACATCCAAGCCTTAAACTATGTTCGTATCTTTCACTTCATGTCTGGGAAAAGTTACTTTAAAAGTAGACAATTCACGTACAGATATAAATTTCTCCAATAAAAAAGATTTAGTACTTAAATTTCATTCTTCAAAATACTCTGTCTAGACGACTTTGACATATTTTTTATTTAATAAAAATTCCGTTATAGTTCCCTCACGTTAACTTGAATTTAAAATGTTGCGATGCTACATGTAAAGACATTTGCTAAGATACACATATACTGCTGGGAATATATTATTTTATTAAAAACTAAAGATCCTGCTAGTTGCTAGTTTTTAGTCGCGAAAACATTCTTCTACATCTGCATTAACCATCGGCCAAATTATTGTGCAAGAACAATAATTCACATACGAAGGTGTACTTGGAAAGAAAACGGAAACTATGTACTTACTGATCTTCACTGTAAAAAATGATTGTCAAATTCACTGCATTTATTGCAGTAGATCGCACCGTAATATTTCCGTAGGTAAAAATACCGCAAATATAACAGTAGATTTAACCAGTGTTTTCGATTTCAACATCCTTTCATGCGAACAACCAATCAGATCACATCGTTCATTTTGCTGATCGGCGCCTGCGCGCAAACACATTTTACTTGCATGATCTGCGCAAGGAACTTCTACTTTTGAGTACGTGCTCTTTCCCGCGCGACGGCGAAAGCAAGCAAAATGGTGTATTAACGTACGCTTACGAGCCTGCATTGTGTATCAGTGTTTAATTACAAATGGTTTTTTGTATTTGTATTAGATAAACGTAAGCTTTTAATTCTAGTCCAATTATCTAATATATATATATATATATATATATATATATATATATATATATATATATATATATATTATCTAAATTTTTCTCGCCCTTCAGAATTGAAGTGTTTCTATTTTTAGTACTACAAATATACTTTCTCTATATATATGTATTTACACATAGAATTATAATGAATATTTGATGTCTCAGTTTTGCCACATTAAAAAAATTTCTATTAATAAATTCTGAATTCTTATATATATTATATACAAAGCACTAAAGAAATGTTTTAATGTTTGATTGAATTTCTATATAAAAAATAATGAATTCCAATGTTTTTTAAACAAACGATGAACTTTATGACTATTCTAATAATCATCTAAAAATGAAAGCTGATTAAAATCAATGATTAAAAAAAAATATATGGCTTTTAAAATTACAGCAGCTATTGTAATAATTTGTACGGAAATATGACTGTTAAAATTACAGAATTTTTGTGGTAATTTGTACGGAAAAATGGCTGTGAAATTTACTACAATTATAACTGTTGAAATGACGGAAAATATGCGATAAAAATTACATCGAATTTTACTGAGATTTTTACGTAAAAACTGCTGGCAACATTGCTGCCAGCAGTTTTTGCCGTAAATTTGACGGATTTTTTTTTTTTTACAGTGTTTAAGGTAATATGACATAACGGAACAAAAGCAGGACATGTGGACAACTTTATGACATAAGAGTGCAAAATGTGGGACGTATTATTGGGAACACTTTATGACATAACGGTGCAAACTTTGCGACATATGGACCACTTTATGACATAACGGTGGAAAAAGTGGGAGTCGTACTCCCACTTGTCCCTTTTTTATCAGTTTTTCTGTAGTTTTTAAATAAAATCTTCTTAATGAAATTAAGTTTTCATATTTAGCATAACATAAGAGCTATTTGAAACGTCGATTCAAATTCAATAAAGATATCCTAATAACATTAAAATACTTTTGTAACATAAAATATATAATTAGCAGAATTAATTTATTAAATTATTCCTTTTTATAACTTGAGCATGATCCTTAATATATAAATTAAGTATATAAATTATAAGTTTCTGTGTATTTTTTTATTGTAAATGGAATATTGTTAATTAAATTATTTTAATTTTTAGTATAAAAGCGATATATTTGGATCAGGTGTTGCCATCGTCAATATAACGTCAGAGTTACTCACGGATATGTGTTTGCTTTATAATACAGATTCTACATAAAAGAAAGCGAGTTGGTTTAAGTTCTCATTTTTGAATAGATTATCTTATCAGTGAATAAAATGAAATATAAAAAATTATAATGATTGAAGAAAAATATAATTTAAAAAAATCATGTTAGTCAAATTTTGGTCAATAACTCTTATAGTTTAGTTTTGAATTAAGTTATTTTTCGACTTAAATTTTCGCTTCTCTTGTTAATTAATTTACTGTGACATAAGGATTAGAGTTTATCAAGTTATTGAAAATCAAGACGCGTAATAGAGATTTTGTTACTAATAGTTTACCCATGGTGCAATACTTAACATATCTAAAATCAATGAGTATATAGTAAAAAATATTTCTTGACAAATATTCTAAATTTAAATACTAATAAAAATTTGTAATATGTTCTGAATTAACATTAATATTGTGAAAATAAAGATCTGTAAATTAAATATATTCTAATATTAGTTAAATAAAAGAAAATAAATTTATAATATCTGAAGTAGCTAGTTTTATGTGCAAGGTTTTTGTTAGCTATATATTTTCTGCTATAAAAGTAATCTGGATTTTCTTATTATCTAAGAAAATCAACTCATAGAAAAAATATTAATTTTCATCAGAGAGGTAAACCTGATGTAAAATATATATATATATATATATATTTTTTTTTAAACAAATTATAAAAATATTGTTTGCAACGTCCTTTTTTCGTACTATAATTTATTTTTGTCATATTTAAAATATTTTTAATACTTAAAATATTTTGGTTTCGTATCGACCATACGATCAATAATCTTAGGATATTAATTTTCTTTTTATACGGTGAATTTCTTTTCAAGTATACATAATTAGTGATGGACATATAGATTCCGCATTTAGCCAGGCTCTGCACTAATTAAAAATTAATCTAAAAGGAATTTCCCTCTAATTAATTCTTTGAAAATGAAATATTAAATACTGTCTTTACAAGTAGGATATACACAATCCGCATTTTTCTAGAGCATTGTTGAATGTAATTAAAAAGAAATATTGCGGAGAATACTGTCAAGAATTCATTTTTGTATTAAGTAAAAAGTTTCTTTGATTAATGAAAACCAGTTGTATATATTTTTTTCCTCATTTTGATTATATTTTAATATTGAAGAGAAATGAGCTTAATTTTAGACTGTTGCAAATATTTATCATTTCCTTATTGATGTTAAAATTAGTTCTAAGTTTATTGTAACATTTATTCAAAGCTTTCCAATGCATTTATTGTTTAATATGTCAGAAAGTAGCTTATGAAAATATTTTCATTTATATTTAAAATAATCAATCCCCCTCTCTAGTATTTTTAAAGATTATTTTTCAATACTAAATAGGTTGTATTATTCCATTAATTATAAATTCTTAAATCTATTAACTGCTTTTGATGTGAAACGATTTATTGCATCTTTGGTGAGCCTTTCTATAATTTTGATGGTTAAAAGGGGTTACGCCATATATATATAACAGAATACATTGATAATAATCGGAACATAGAATAAGCAAAATAATACTTATTTTTACGCAATTTCTCAACTTATAATAGATGCGAGTATTAAAATCATTGTTTTGAAAATACGCATATTCAATTTTTTGAATAATGCAAAAAATAAAATAAATCAAAATAAACAGAGCTACGAATGTGGTCATGGTTGACTAGGAGCGCTATGGTCACTTATTGGAACACCCTTACTGGAACGAGGGTTAAACAGATCGGGACCTTTACACTGTAATGCGACCCATTAATAAAATCCATTCTTGAATATGAAATAGAAACCGTGACCCTTTAACCTGTTGCTAGCATCTTAACCACTAGTCAAATCATACATCGATGTCCACTCAGTAAAGTCTCCTGTTCGCAACATTTATTTTTCAAACAGTTGAAACAAAATATTTTAGATTTATACAAGATCACAGGCATTAAAAAATATTCTTAAAAACTATCTAGTAAAATACAGTAATGCGATATTATATTTATCCACAAGGTTACTTTTAACAACAAATGCACTGGAAAAAAAAAAAAAAAAAAAAAAAAAAAAAAAAAAAAAAAAAAAAGGTTGATCTACTAAAAAAAAAAAATAGTTCATTTTTTGTTTTCTTACTCAGTTACAAGAAAACCTGTAAGAATTACTATAAAACAAATAGCAAAGATTCCGGTTTATAATACCGGCTACTAAAAATTTCTGTGGAATACAAATTTCCTAAAACAATTTTAGTAACCTCAGGATTTTTTTTACAGCGTGGTTGCGTATATTTCGAACCTGTGAAACATTTGCATAACATACAATTTCATATTAAATAATAGAGCGACTCCAGGTTATTACGTTTTACCCATTATTGTTGTGTTGGATCAAGGAACACAATAAATGCGCATGCTTAAATTAACTATCAAGCTGCCACTGTTTTAAAATTTAAAAAAGAATGTAAGAAACTTTATCATCAAAGAAAGCTAAGATTACTTTTCGAAATTTGTGGGGTCAAAGGATTTCAGCAAAAGAGTTTAAAACGCCTGCCTTATTGTTTTGGCAGTTAAGGTGGTATTAAAAAAAATATTTTTCCACGCTCAACAACTCAAACATTTGAGACACATTTTCAAACTCATTTTTAAAAGTAAAAACATGAAACTTGGTGGCGTGATTTATGAAGATATTTATAAGGGAATCATGTTTTTATTTTTCGTTCAAATAATTAGAAATTGATTTACAAACAATTATTTTCACAGTACGAATTTTTTTTTTTTGTTTCCAGTGCTATCGCTTCGGGAAATTCGGTTCAAAATGTCCACTTTGACAGCATTTTTTGAAATATATTCTGCCTTTATCAAAAAATCGAGACAATTGGATGCATTTTAGAGCAAAAATGAATTCAAAAATGTGTCTAAAAATAAGCAGTTTGGATTTCTATACACACTTAATGGGTAATGGTAGATATTTTTTTAACAGTACATGATGTTACAAATTATTCACTGATATTATTGTATGCTTCAGTAGGAATAGCCATTTTACCAAAATAAATTACTGTATTAAACGGAATAATTATTAACTGATATCGCAATTTTAAACACTAACAAATGTTATTAAATATATAGGGCGTTTCACTTTTATGTAGTACCGAAAAATTTTCTATTTTGAATGCAGAACAGAAGGAAATAAAAATGAAATAATACAACTGATACCTGTACGTTTAGGAAATGAGGTTGTCACAAGAGATTACTCAAATATTCTCTTTGAGTGTCCAAACACAGTTGAACACGAATGATCGAAATTGAATCCTTTTTCACAGGCATACTAATTTCGCGGAGACTGTGGCCTATAAGGTCACCATATTGAGCCGTAAAATTCACTGGGCAAAATCTCATGAATAAGGGGCTTGTTTGAGACATTCAAATAAATACTATTCATCATTAGGTAACATCATATAGTTTCACATAGCTGGGTTAAAGATTCATTCCGATTTAGCTCGTTTTCTCTCTTTCAAGCTGTAATTTCTGTTGATGTTGAATGGGTAAGTGCTGAAGGTCAACGGGAGTTACGGTGATTCTGTGGTTTCTGCGTCCTAATCTGAAAGAGCTTTAACGCGGCGCGTCGCCTGAATGGGTGGCTATCTTTGCACTGACGCTGCTTCCTTGTTTGGTGATGCATCATCAGGATACCACTATTTGGTCATTTTATGAAGAATACGGGAAACTTCTGCCAACATACAAATGGATCGTGCATCATTCCGAAATTGCATTCCAATTCAGCTTTTGTTTTATTTGAGTCATCCTTATGTGGTACACTAAAAAGTAATATCTTGAACCCACCGTCTCTTTCCAAATACTTTTGTGATGCATAATTTTCGTATCAAGAAAAATAGTGTTAGTGAAATGGGATTTTAAATTAATCTTACTGCATATAATCTACACATTTATACGAAAACCTGCTTCAAAATCCATTTTATGTGTAATTATGTGAAGGGAAAACTATTCGTTCATTTTTTGAAGCGCATTCGCCCACGTCATTTGTTACCAGCTCATGCGAGTTGCATTTGTAACCGATGACATGGTGAGTTCGTTCGTATAATCCTTCTCTTGAAGATATATTAATTACAGTTGAACTCAAACAGTGCGTATGCAAATGTACGCTTGGAAATTAAAATTAAAATTTAACGTTAGATTAAAAGTACAAGGAGGGGATGAATAAACTTTGTCGATGTTGAGTCTCTAGTACTCAATGCATTAAAGGCAATAAAATGAAATGTGTTATAGATACTTTAACGTGTGCCCTCAAGAATGTGTAGAAGAAAAATAATCTCACTTTAATATTTATGATTACAGCGACAAACGTCTGAATATTTAAAATTGCATCCCGCACGTTTTTACCTTGCAGTGTGATTTACAAAGGGAAAAATATACATAGAATTGAAACGTTATATGTAACACATGCAAAAAATAACTGCGAAAGACACACAGACAAAAAACATAAATGGAAACAACAAATGAGTATGAACAAGTGACAAGAAACCACAATATTATATTTGTATTAAAATTTTTTGAAACGGCCCCTTCACAGATGATGACACATAGTACTTAGAAGATTACGGACACTCAAAGAAGCGTGTATCATGCCATACGGAACCTGCAGAATGCTTAGTAATGATTTTCATTTCAGATGCATTTTAGTTATTCCAAGTGCATGACTTCTAACACTACCAAAATATAATTTTATCCAGCTCTTAAGAAAGAATATTATTTTTTTTAACACATTTGTATACGAAGCGTTCATTTTAGACTTTTTTTTATTAGAAATTCCAAATTCATATCAGATATTCTGAATTACAATTTTTGCTTTATTTAATGACAGACGTTTCGTGATTACATAAAGTAAAAAGAAAAAAATATTTCGGAATTTCAGAATAAAAATGAAATCCCTGAAATGGACGCATATATGCGCCTATGATTCAAATGAGTAAATAAAGAATTCAGTACTTAAATCTATTTAATATAGTGCATAATCATAAATCAATTATTAAATTTATTCTAAAAAGGAAACTGGAATAGAAAAGAAATTAAAAACTGAAACTCTGTTCTTAATCCTATAAAAAATACATTCGCAATAGTTAATTCTCTGTTTTCAGGTGATTTTACAAATGTGTAATATGATTAACTTTATCATTCTTTAGCTCAATCATATTGATTTCACTCAGTTGAAAAAAAAATGTCATATGATATAATACGATTGTTTCATTTTCTAATTCTAACACTATGAAACCGTTGTGAACATTTTTTTATGTTGCGGATATAAAAAAGTTGAAAATTTTTCAAAATGATTAAATTAACTTTTTTCATTCATAAATCCATGGCAGGCCATGACATGAAATCACTTAATTTTTTTAAGAACACATTTCTTGTAAAATATTCCACGTGGAATATCTATCATCATCATATATATTATAAAATAAGATGCCCTAGAAGTTGTATGTCCGGGTTAATTTCAAATGTTACCCGATGGCTTTTTGCGGTTTACACCATCGGATCGAGAAAAATTCCCGCGCTCATTATAATGCATAATATATTGATATAACCATGATTTTTTATAATAAAATTTGGTAATTATTTTTGGGGGGAAGAAAAGGATACCATTTGTCATTTTTGGCGACCATTATTGTTGGTGAAAGAATTGAAATGGCTATATCATTAAGAAAATAATACAAACACCTCAAAAAATGAAAGAAAAAACTGTTACTAATTTATTTAAAATAAGAAAAAGAAAGGAAGGAAAAGAAAAACAGCTTTGATGAGAGATAATATTATAAAAAGAAAATAGTTAATTAAAACATGAAAGAAATGTTCGTAAGGATTAAAAAATTATTCATTGTGGAATACTATAATTGAAACAATATTTGGCGAATTATCTTTTGCGTTGATTTATAAAAATACATCAGAAAATTTTATTAGTTAATTCTTAAATAACAATGTTCGTTTTGATTATTCCTTTTTTATTAAATTTTATTTTGTATTTTATCTAACACCACCTTCATCTGACTTAATAAATGCAATTTTAAAAATGATTGTACTTGTGTGTTAATATTATTTGTTTATTTACGATTTTCATTTTAATTTTGTTGCCAAACAATGTGATTTTCAGCCAAAAGTACATAAAAGTGACATCAATCCGAGCAATGTTTGATCAATGGTGTTTTTTTAAGTGTATGAGAGCATTGTTGGAGTACATATTTTATTCAAATATAATATATAAATAAATAACACTTAATATTATCAAAATCAAATATTTAATATTTTCAATTATTTAAATTTTAGTGTATATGTCTGCCATACACATATATTGTAAAATAATTTAATTTCGAACATTAAAATTTTTTTTCACCATACTTTACGATGAAAACATGCCGGTTTGTTTTCCCAAACTTCTGATTTTTATAGCCTCTGACTCAGATCAGCGAATGTTGTCCATATTTTTTTTAATATATCGCCAATTTCACTTATAGAAACATTTACTGCTTCAAATGTTAGGAACTAAAAACTATTCTTAAGGAATTGTGTGAAATTATCCATTATTACTATCATAAAATCCAACATTTTTCAATAAAAATTTCTTCCTGAAATAAATTATCGATATATTTTTTAATTAGTCTTTTTTTTAGTTTTATTTTTCTGCGTATCTTCCCTTCTTTTATAAATGCTTTAAAATATATTGGACTAATCTTCCGTAATCGTGTCACCGCCAATTGGCGTATTTCATTTATTGTTGGAAGTTTCGTTTCTGTTTGAAGGCGACTCTGTGTGGTCGATCCGATTACAAAAGATTTAACGAAAATTGTATTTAGGATTTAGTAAATTTATGATTTTTCGTTATTAATCAGACCGACAAAAAATATTTACTAATATCTATTTTTCATGTCCAGTTATTTTACTGTCACCGAAAAAGCAATACTTGCAATGTACGAACCACTCTGAAATGCCAAGTGTGACGAATGGAACAATATTTGTTGATTTATCATTTTAGACTAGAAAAGAAAAAACGTACCTGAAATTCAAATTAGATAAAATTTCGATCATTATAAAGCAATATTGGTTGACGCACAACACTAGCAGCAAAACTTAGGGAACAATTAAGGATTACTTTAATTATAGGTGTTACTTCGGCAACAGACTGAATAATATTAATATATTTTGAATATATTTAATCTTGAATATAAAAGAAATAGAAGCTTATTTATTTCTCCGTGTTGTTTTGCTAATTAAAGAATTAAAATAAAATCTTCTGTTCAAGTATTCATCAAAAAGAATATTACTAAAAATTTTGCATAACTAACTTTATTTATCATTGTCAGTTCTATTTAAAGCATGGAGTTGGTGAAAGATCTGTAACTGAGCCAACAGCAATTTGAAATTATTTAATGAGATGCAGTTTGGGTCGTAAATAACTTAGTTTTGAAACAAATTCTGGTACATTTATAACCATATCTCTACAAGCACGTTTGATATTGGACATCAAACTTGGCTATGGACCTTATTAAAATGGTATAGGGAGATTTTATTGGATGCAAACTAGAAGTTTATTTTCCTATAAGAGTCAATTATCGAGGTTTTTTCCAGCTTAATGGTTACGTGATTGCACTTGATATATAAAATGAAAATACAGTGAAAATGACAGTTTAATTTTATTCAAACAGTTCAGCTTTAAAAATCCATTTTGTTTCACATTTATTTTAATTATGAATTTTAAACACTTGTCTTTGTGTGCAAATTATTTAATAAATTCTTAATTTTAGTCTTTATTTTTACTGATAGATAAATCGTTACAGCGCCTAATAAATCACCATTCTCCTTTTAATAATAATAATTTCCTCATATTAATAATGTGAGATTGGAATAATAAATAATAACCATCTGTAAATTAATATCCCCAACAGTACAAGATAACAGACTCAAGGTTACAGTTACTGGCTACTCGATATCATATGGACAGTAAAAGTGTAACAACAGGAGCGTGGAGAAATCACAAGAGGATTATGAGGCGATCTTCCCGTGAAAGGTGAATTTAAAAAAGAAAGCGAGAAAAATGCGCTGTTCCATAGTTTTTACCTCAACAGGAAAGTTGGACATACGATATAGACCAAGCAAAGTATTTGAGCAAGAATTCTAGGTGAATCACAGTATTTAGTTTTACAAAGGTGTTATATTATCGAAGTGTATGAAATGTTGTGATCTCATCATCATAGTATTTCTTTTAATAAATAATAAATTTTGTATAAAATTGAAAAGTGAGGATATACATTCATTTATAGTTATAAGTCAAGTTAATATTTAAGCAATTGTAAGATTATAAGATATAATACTACAAATTATGGGTGCTCGGCCGGGATCTGAATAAAAAGATATATTGAACCGGGTATAAAAAATAAGTAAATTGAACTGAGTTATACGAAATGTAGTCAGATATTTATCATGAGTTATAGGAAATGTAATCATCTTCCGTAATCAGATTTTCAATTCCTGAAACTGCGGAAACTTTTGATAATTTATATAGACAATGTCATTTTTTAATAGTACGAAATAGGTGGATTTAGTAGCATTATGTGATGATTTGGGTCTGGTTGTTCCTAAAAAACCCCAAATTACTGATTTAATTAAGTTGTTTATAGAGTCTGAAAATTACGATTAGGATTTCGCCAAAGACAGGCTTCCAATTGTTATTTCCGAAAAAAATGAAAGTCAATAAGAAGCAGAAACAGAAACAGAAGAAAGTTGCTCAGAAGCATAAAGTTAAAACTTCAAGTGGAAGAAAGAAAATTAGCGAAAGAAAAATACTACAGCTAAAGGAAAAGACATTAGTTTTGGAGATAGAAGATAAGGGAATTTCAAATAAAGAAATTGCCAATACAAGTCTAAATAGACACTCAGAAGGAAGAGGAAATAACAGCTCCGAAGATGGAAACATTTAAGAATTTTGATTTCTTAAAATTGATTAATCGTTATGACAGTGCAAATAGTGATATCTGTATGTTTTTAACATTATATGAGAGTCGAGTATCTCAAATGCAAATAGCCAAGGAAGAATGAGTATCATATCTATCGAGTTTTACAGATAGAAATACCTAGGACACAAGAGAGAAAAATAACCGAAAATAAGTGATTACGAGTACATAAAAAAATGTTGTACAAAAGATTCAAAATATCAACAAATGAATTTAGATAAAAGTTCATGACGCACAGAAAAGAGCCAAAGGATAATTGGCGTGATTTTGGTTTTCATTTGAGAACAAATTTTAACGAATGGTTGAATGGTATGAATGTAACAAGTTTTGAGGAATTAATGAAATTAGAGGTGACAGATCAAATTAAGAGAAAAATACCCCAGAGATTAGGGAACGCTGGGTTGAGGATTTACCAAAGATTATGGAAGTTAATGTATTTGTCGAAAAACCAGATTATTTTGATACTGCGGTGGCGATCAGATCGTGTAAAACCGCAAACTTATATAAGCATCAAAATATCGTGAGCAGTGAAGAATAGAGTAACAAATAGAGACAAACTGCTCAGCGGAAGGACGGGGTGAAAAGACTATTGATTCAAAAGTTTTCTGTCGTTATTTCAAATTGCCTAGTCATATTACCGCCACGTTTACAAATAGGGATCAAACGAATCAAACGAGAACTCAAGCATATCACAGTAGCCCGATTACAAAAACAAACGAGAACAGCATACAGAGAAGAAATGTTATGAATTTATCAAAAGCGGAAAATTATGCTAAGGCAAGAACATGTTTTTCGAGTAAATGCGAAGCTCACGAAAATAATAATTGACACCGCGTGTGATGTAAGCTTTGTGAATAATGAATACTACAAAGAAATAGGTGCAACTGTGTTATGTCAAGAAAATGTATGCATATTGAGAGGAATTGGCATTGAAGAGACGAAATCAATAAGATTCTTTGAGCACAAAATGCAAGTAGACGGCGTGAAATTAATGAATGATTTTCATGTAGTACCAGATCTGGACTGCGACATATTGTTAGGTGTAAATACAGTATCAGGATGCGATATATTATTCACGAAAGAAAATATAAAAACAATAAAAATAAAAAATCTTGCCAAGACGGAAAACGCCAAGGTATATTATAGATATGTTTGAGTGTTGAAAAATACTCGTGAAAAATTTAAAACTGTGGCCAATGAGACAAGTGAAAATGCAACAATGAAAATAACGGAAAGATCTCGTGAGGAAGAATCCAATACAATGAGTAGGAAAAAAATTAATGAAAGAAACGACGCATTTCGATTAGTGCGAATAACCGAGCTGAAAGGAAAACGTGAAGGACGTGCATGTGAAAAAGAAATAAGGAAAGTTGAAAAATATTATAAAGCAAGAAATACGTGAGAAGAAATTAACATTGAAAAAAACAAATGAAAATGAAAAAAAAATAGTGGAAGATTTAAGCAACGTGATCACATTTACTGAAATGAAGTAATAAAATGCTATTCGAGAAACACATTTGATGATAGACGTCACAGATATCGTAAAAACACACATATCAAGATGATACAAGATTTTTTAGACGTACAGGAGATAGAAAGAAAACGGGAGAGATTTGAACGGGAAAAAATTGAATTTAATAAAAGAGAGTATGTAGCATTAGATGATACAAGAAGAAAAAGTCAGGCAGTTCAACATGAAAAGAAAGGAACCGAGAACATACCAAATTGGAGAGATTTTAACAATTCAGTGAACGCTATATGGGGCAGGTACGAAACTACGAGATAAATTTTATGAACCTACAGTGAAATAAAACCACCAATACGGCGTGAAAAAAGTGGGAAAACATGATGAACCATGCGAAACATTTACATTCGCTGAATATAAGAAACCGTGGCAGATGAACTAAATGTTGTGTGTTATGAAATGTAACGTTAACGTTATATGTAGTGTGGTGCATACAGAATTATGTGCATAAAGTGAAACTGTCTTAATTCCATTGCTTAAATGCATATTTAACTCTAGGCAAAATTTGAAAATCTATTCCGTTGTGTCACCGGACTGGCAGGATCACCGAATGTGGGATTGGAAAAATATAGAATAACCATATGTAAATTAATATCCTCAACAATACAAGATAACAGGCTCAAGAGTTCAATTAATAGATACATGATATAATATAGAAAGAAAAAATATAACAATAGGAGCGTGGACATATGAATTTGAGCCACGGCATTATATGCTGGAAATCATGTTAGATGAAATGTAAATGTAGAACTTTACCAAAAATATCAACTTTCAATATAAATTGTATTACATTTAAGCTTACAATACAATTTTATTTTTTTCTTAAACAAAATAGCGACTTTCAATAAACATTCTATTATATTTTTAATTTACAATGCAAATTTTGTTTATTTTTCAACAAAGTATCGATTCTTTAAATAATTTTGAATTTTGGAAAATTTATTTCCACCTAACAACTTCAAAATATCTAAATAAAAATCTTAAATACAGGAAATTATTAATGAAATATATTTGTCTTTAAAAAATGCAATCACGAAAAAGAAAAAAATAATCGAACGAGAAATCTGAAACAACCTAACGATCTTGTCTTCTTGAAACTGCAAAAAAGAAACATAACTAACCTGACATGGCATAATTTGTCCTTATTAGGCTCTCAGGGGGGCATACATAAGCATGTGCAAGTAAAGGAATAAAATACAGGCAGAAAGTATTTTGGAAATTACTCGCAATTTTCTTCGTCAGTGTGCAGTAACTAAAAATTTTTATTACGTCGAATATTCTTATAAAGTACCGACTAAGGAAAATATTCTTATAAAAATATATTTCGGATACATTTTTGAAAATAATTTCCCATGAAATAAGTAGCAGTCTTATAAAACTGCCGCTAATAATCTATGAAAACAAGGACCAAATAAATTTAATAAGTTTGCATTTTTCGATGAATGACGAAAATATTGATGCGTTACGTAATTTTTTTTCTATGTTGGGACATACTCGAAAACTCTAAGGTCGATTTGCTTACAGTTTACAGTTACACCATTTCGCATTTTTATAAGTAAGAATATGCTTTATTAAAAATGCATTCGTTTATTTCCCACAGTTTGTCTTAAATATATTATTGATAAAGGCTTTTAAATGATGTTAAACAAGTATTTTTAAAGAATTTATGATATTTAATAGGGGAGATGGGGGATGAATGGGACATTTTCACAAAAATATTTATTTTAAATATTTTATATAAGTTATTATCAATATTATATATCACATGTCAAACTTTATGTGTTTGAGTACATCTTATGCACAATATTTGTTCAAGATTATTATTATATAGATATATAAATTAAATTTAAAAGAAAGTTCTTCTATGTCCCAATCATCCCCTACTCTTTATCTAGCAATTAAAAATGAATAGCAATTTAAATGAATAAAAATTAATGGTAACAACCCCACCTTACAGAAGTCTATTTGAAGCCACTATTTCCAAAATTGATATTTGCATTATTTAATCACAGACATTCTGTCTTTAAAATGTCAAAGATTACTATTCGGAAATAATTGTTGCAATGTACCACTTACACGCGCACTCTACACCCGTTATGTAAATGATATCATCAAATAATAAATGTCTTTGCTTTAAAAAAATTATAAAAGATTTTTTTTGTTTATGTTAAATCATTGAAGTTATGATCAATTTACAAAATCGTCCGCTGTGTAAAATGTACTAGAAAATGTCTAATAACATAGTAACGTTATTTTCAACTTCTTTATATAGATAGTTAAAAAATATTTTTCTCAGTGTGAGTACCGAATATATTTAAATGGAGATACAAACTTTTTATAAAAACTTTGGCTGGTCTGTTTTCCACTTTATTTGACAGATTTAAGCAACATTTCAATATTGATTTTTATCATCAAACTTATTTGCCATTGGCGATGTACAATCATTATGAATTCGAAAACTTTCGCAATGGATCAGATCTTGTAATTAAATAAATAAAAGTGATATACAGACAACATATGATTAGGTTAATTAATTTACAAGCTAAATATGTGAAAGCTGTGAGAGAAATTTTTTTATATGAAAATACAACGATAATATCATTGTCAGCAGCCACTATTTTTCTTTAATTATTATTTTCTTCATAAATAACTACAACAATTGCAATAATAATAATAATAATAATAATTGAAACGGGTTTCTACGACATTTTTCAGATAAATCTAAAAAGAAACATTTTGTATGGAAATACTGGTGGACAAACTTTTGATTTAGTCTCCTTTAAAAGAGACCGAGGGTTGTTGTCAGTAACGTTGGTTGAACATTTGCTACGTTTGAGTTTTAGCTATGATTGAATATTTTCTACGCTTTCAGGAGGCTTTTTAGAGGAGTTCACGTAAGGCAAATATACAGCAAAAAAAAGAGTATAGGGCCTTCAACCAGGAGAGCATTTTATTCGTCCGCCGTGTCATTATTTTAAATATTAAGAATCAAACATGTTTCGTACATTCTAAAAATACTTTCGAATCATTTTATTAATGCAAATTCCTTCTTTATAGGGGAAACTGCCTTAAAAAGACATACTCAAAGGTAAAAATATGACAATACAATCAACAACATACAATCGTTTTTTGATGACCTGTATTTTTTACAAACTAACTTTGCGAAGTATACAAAATGCAATGGTGACTTTTAAAAAGTCACAAATAAAGTCGCAACGCCATAATAACGATTTACATAAACTGTTGCACTGTGTCATTTTATCTACAGTGCTGTCCGAAAACGACATACCCATAAGTAGCTATTAATTTTACTTTCATACATCACATATAATTTTTTTTGCACACCCAGAAACACCGGCACATTCACCCCTTAACTTAAACACTTAAAATATTTTATCCACATCTCCTTCGACTTTGAGTGAATGAATAAAATTTTTGCAATAAAGACAGGCTTCATCATCAACATCGGCAGAAGGATCCATGTCTTTGTTTTCGTTATTGCATGTAACAAAGCGAATTTTCTTCATAGCCTCTAGAGCTGCACCTATTGAGTGTGAATTATGTTTCTCACCAGATTTTGCCTTCGCTTCGCCAATAACAGGACAATTAATCTGAACTTTTCAATTTTCATGCTTCTTCTTTTTAGAGGATGATCTAATATGCGGTTAATAAGGAAGTGAAGATACATCATGTTGTCTGATAAAGGAATATGATGAACTTGAAGTGCAGCCGGTTGAAAAGATGCACATGTCTTCGGAGTATCGGAGTATTGTCGTTACTGGAATTGAAGGTGGTGACATTGAAACTGTGAAAAATTACGGGTTAAGTCTAGATAGGCTGTTATCTGTAGGACTTGTGTTGCTGTCGTTGCTTTACTTATTTTCCAATCTTTTTCTTTTTGTTTGGTTTTTGCACAACGGAAGTACAGAAAACCTGAACGGGGAAGATATCTGGCGGCACGTCATTTTGACTACAATCAGCATATTGTGTGTGCAGAGGCAGTATTCGAGAACACATGCATTTATAAATTTTTGTATATACCGAAAATAATCTAAAAGAAATAAGTATTCACTTTATATTTCAAATATGTAGTCACTGAGATGAAACAGACGTGAATTAGCAAAAAAGATAGTCTCAAGAAATTTCTGACGAAGGTGTAAACAGTTTCTTTGTAAACAGTGAAAGATACAAACTTAAGTTCTTAAGTACAGTTCTTCGCCATTAGAAGCTTATCGTTGCCGATCAATTTCAAAACATAACTGCGAATCGTTAAGTGCTGGACTCCAGCAACAACATTAAGAAACATAAGGTATGTCATTTTGGTACAGTTTTCCCTATAAAAAGTAACGAAAAAATCACTAGAACTGACACTTGGTGTACATGCTTTTTCTCCATATCATTAAAAATGACGGCTAGTTTAATTCCCTCTCTTTGTGCTGTAGAAAGCTGGACCGTTGCGAGACAAAAAATACCGCTTTAATCTAATAGAATACAATGGTTATATGTATGCTTTCTCATATATGAATACGGCACTGTATAAAACATATTGTTCTAAATTTGCAAAGTGCGTATGTAACTTCGGTATCTGGCTATCGGGGTTATTTTGCTATATGTTAATTAGGTGAGTGTTGTTGTCTAGTGTCTCTATATATAGAGAGAGATGATAGCTGGGTTTATCAGATTTGGAACGGATATCTCCTAGCTATTATTAGATAGTCATCATGTTCCCGCTTGCTATGTACGCCACGTTAAAAGAATATAGGAAGGATAAATTGCTACCAGTCTGATTGTCATACTCAAAATAAAAAAAATATTGAAACTCATGAAGTCTATTTATTTGTTCTTATTTAGTGTGTTTTCGGGTGAAGCAAGTTACTTTAGACACATTGTGAAATTAAGTGCAAGACATGCTGTTTAATGCTCGGATGGAGTCTTATTACGCTTAAAAATTACGCTGGCTTCACTGCTGTCCTTTCTTTTAAGTGTTTTAATAAACTGTTGTTATTGTTCAAATTTCTTCGTGTCTTCTTTTTAAGGAAATAACCCCGAAAGGGTTGTTACAATCTTACAAGTTTTTTTTTCATTCAAATTAACATTTTTTTTGTTTAAATCATTCCAAGAAAAATTGTTAATATACTATTTTTTCTTCAAGGGAAAAGTATAAATACTCATAAATAGCTGATATGTGAAAATAAATTTCAATATCTTTCAAATTTTTAAAGAAATATTTAACTAATATATAAAGAAAAGCCAAAAATAGATATCGCAAAAGCATTATTTGTCTACATTAAAGGGACCAGAAGAGTTTCAAACGATGAAACAATTTATCTATTTATTATTTTTTATATAATGTTTGATCCGTTGTGTATGTTTCACAGTTGGACCAATAGGAAAATTCCTAAAATTATGCTCGTATAAGCAGTAAACGTTCAGCCAAGCATATTGACAAAACTTGCAAAGTCAAAGATCTAAATGCGATTAAATCGAAACTCTGTTTTCCACCGGTTTTGCCACGATAACTTTTGAACAAGTTAACATATTTACATGTTTATTTTTTTTTAAATAAAGGAAATACAATTTTCTACAAAATTTATATGAAAAACATATATATATATATATATTTTTAAGTTATAGAAAATATATGATGAATTTTTATAAATTTTTCATTGGTTGTTATATATTTTTTAATTTATTTTTTTTGTTTTAGGCATGATTGAAAGACAACATCATAGACAACGTCATAGAAAGACAACGTTATGGTGGCAACTCAAAAAATTGAACTTGGATTTTAAAATCATGGCAAAACTAATTTTGCAAGATTAAGTTTGTCGTAATATGTTAAATATTGTTATTGTTATTTACAATTTAACGAATATTTATTTATTTCAATAAAACATAAATAAGTAAATGCAAAATAAAGTTACGGTCTAAATTAATTACTGGTTTCATCAGCCACTGTTTAACATTTTTCTCAATTCAAACTTTTCTGCACACCTTAACAAAAATTTTTTACCGTAAAATCCACACTTCAAGGGATTTTTTCTAACTTTATTGCACGGATATTTACCAAAAAGCTAGTTGGCGTATTTTAATAAGAATGGTTTGCCACAGCAAAGTATTTTTGTGGTAAAGTTTTATTCTTGTACACATTCATTTTAATGCCATTTTAATCAGATCAATCATATTGATATGTAATTAAGGATCATAGATTACTAATATAACAAAGGATATGAATTATCACTTAGTACTCACAGCGTATAACCAACTGTGTGAAAAAATGTCCAGACCAGATTAAATTTTCCAGCAGCGCTTCTGGAAAATTTAATTAGCCTATATCACCTATAAGCACCTACACTGGGTTTAATTCGTCTCATGCATGCCAATGAAGATGTGTGCTCATTGTCGACTTTCCATCTTGTGCTGCAAAGTCGCAGCCGTGCCAGTACATAACAGTCTGAAAATGCTAGACTGGATGTCGTCCGGATAGCCCCAAATAACAGAGCATTCGTGTGTAATACCTAAGGTTCCTGGTTCGATCCCCAGTCTGGACATTTTTTCATTTTGTTTGGTTATACGCTGAGTAGTATCAGTGATAATTGATATCTTTTGTTATATAAGTAATCTCCAGCATATTTCAGCTCCGCTGGAAAATTTAATTAGCACGCAAATAGATTACTATTTTTGACGTGCCTCTGTAAAACAAAACTATACACGATATTATGAATATTTAGAAAATCTACATTAGCACGGTGTACCTTTACCACCTATTCAAAGTCTCTAAATTTTAGGATTGTTAGAATGTAGAAAGTATAAAAAAGACAAAACACAGTGAGGTAGAGCACACAGATCCTAAGTGAAATCGATAAGTTATACTACCAGAAAGAGGCGCTTCCACCAAAAAAAAAATATATAAATAAAAATAAAGCATTATCGAAATTGGAGCATCCGTTCGAAATTTATGCAAAAACATACATAAAAGCATACAAACAAATTGTATAACCTCCTTTGCTGGAAGCCACTTAAAAATAAAATAATAGCTTTTTATATTTTTGTATTATTTAATTAATTCAAGTGAGATTTTCTCATTTCCTCAAACTGTCAAGTTTTTTGCATCAAATTATTTTTTTTTTGTTTGAAACATTCCAGAAAATATTTAAAATACTATTTTTCTTCAGAAGAAAATTTTCAAATACTCGTAAATAGCTGATATGTTGAAACAAACTTCAACGTCTCGGAAATTTTTACGAAAGAATTAACTAATATATAAAGAAAAGCCAAAAGTCAACTTCGTGAAAGTATTTTTTAATTTTCTTTTTTTCCCTTGAATATAAGGCTGTGCTTTGCATTCTTCTCTAAGGAATGCGTTGATGCTGTTATTTTCGCAAGCAACCAGTAAATTGCAAAGTTTTAAGAAAAATACGATCTGTATACTGACAAATGAAATTACCGCTTTCACGTGAGTTGAACTTTTATTTCAACGAAAATGTAGGTAGTTTTGCATTTTAATTGTATTTTTACGGAATAGGAAAGTACATAATCACATCTAGAGCCTTTTATCATGCGGTGAACTGTTTCCAAAAACTATTAAACTAAAAGTCTGCTGTAATTGAAAATAATGGTTTTTAAGTACCTTTTGCTAAAGTGCAAATTAAGATGAATAAAAGTTTTCCTAATGAGTTGAATAAATAAGAAATTTATGCGTGACATAACGTAATTTTGTATTATGAATTCCATGCTTAAATAACAGTAAAATTTTATATAAAGTGCATTATATTTTTCATATTTATGAATGTTTTGTTTTATTATATACATTCTTCTGTATTATTAAATTTAAAAATTTAAAAAGTAGTATTCTTAAACATATATAACACGGTTATGTATAGTATGTTTCAATTATTTTGAAGTTTAATAGTTTTGAATTGATTTAAGGAACAAAATTTGTGTTGAACAGATAAAGTTTTTTTGCTTTAATAAAAAAAACTGCTTTTGGAAAGTCATTGTTTACATGTAGAATGTTACGGCAAGAATGCTATATATAAAATTATTTGCCATGAACAGCGATATTAAACTATAGCTCAGGGTATAATACTGTTACTGAATAGAAAACTTTAACTTATGTGACAGTACAATTTCAGCGTTAAAATAAGGCAACAAATTTTCAATTGAGATTAGATAGAATTTAATTTAGATAGTAACCAACGGGCCAGAGTTTGACACCACTTGATAGGAGTTTTCAAATATGGTGATCGCAATGTGAGTTCCAAAAAACGCCCTGGTTGACTGAAAACAAAATTGAAGACGAAGAATTCAAAACAATATTGGATGATGAAATTAATGCTGAAATTCTTGGCAGAATAAAAAATTTTGATGGAAGAATTATCTAAGAGCGTTTAAAATCAAAGGCAGGTATATTGAATGACACATCAATACGAAAATTAATCACGTACTTAATATTATGTTTGGGCAATGAGTCACCGAAGTCATTTTTAATCCATTCTTAATGTCCAAAATTTGAAGCATTTTTTAAGGTTTAGTCATTTTTTATAATATTTTTTTTAATTTCCGTTTAAAAACAGAAAGTATAGTTTTAACATTTCTGAATTATGTTAAATAATAATCGGAATTTTTTCTAAAATCCTAATTAAAGGAACGAACGCCCGAACTAGTAACGAAGTAAAAATTAAAAAAATCATCATAACACTTCATGTAATATTTTTACCAAGAGCTTTCTCATCAATTAATTTTACAAAGTACGTTTTCATCACCTTCTTCACTGCTTTATAATAGAGGTGGGCTATTAGTGAGTGTCATTATGATGTACTAAAATTTCAGAAGTTCCAACTTGCGTCTATTTTTCGATTACAACAGTCAATCAAATATAAAGCGGAATTTCTATTTTGTAACTTAATGGTTTGAAGGGACACATTACCCTTTAAATTATTTTTTTATTTGCGTATTTATAATGACCCTTTCACATATTATAAGATGTTTTATGACGTAAAATACTTTAATTAAGAAAAAGGCAATTCTTAGGGTAAAATAGGGAAAAAAATGTAATTTAAAAATAATTTCAAGACAAGTTTAAAACCACACTCCTTATACAATTTAGAAATTTTTGCAACATTGCACTACTTTTCTTACAACAGTTAGAGGAAAATGTCTAAATATGGGCACCCTTTTTTGTTTTTGTCTTAAAGCGACTTTTCATTTGAAAAATTCCAGATTTTTTACCTTTATTCACAACTATAACAAGTTTACTAAATGATAGGAGGCAAAACAACGATTAATATCAATTATTTCATTTCGAAAACGAAGATTTACAAAAAGCTTTTTAAAAAGCACCGGAAAAATGTAGTGCAAATGTGGGCCGTCTCCAAAAATGTCACAAAAATAGTTTAAAATGCTTTAAAACAGGCTAGAACAATACAAAATTGTAGAGAATATTTAAAGAAATTGAAACATAACTGGCTCTTTCAGCCACGGCACACTCTAAGTGCACCCACATTTGGCAAATAACACATTTAACCCACACTTCTCCGCGAGTGTCTTCAGAGAACTTTCCATCACAAAAGATGCAAGTTGCATCGCTCGAATCTGGTTTATTCCCATCGTTGATATCCAGATTGATATCATCATCGCTGTCTACAACGGGAGCGTCACAGTAATCTGATGAGTCCGGAAGGTCTTGGTCTTCGCACCCCTGCCCCCTAGAATTATGCCATTATGTTAGATTACGCATATTACCAGATATATTATAAAATAAAACTAACGAATGCTTTGAGGATTTATAGATAATAAAATGTCCTTATAATTACCTATAAATTTATTATTATCCACATATAAGGAAATTTTAAATTTATCTTACTTCAAAGCATTTGTTAGGTTTATTTTACAATATATTTGGTAATGTGTATATTTGGTAATTGCTGTTTTCAAGTAATATATATATATATATATATTGGGGCTGCATTTAAATGAGTGCCCATATTTACACCAACTCCACCTAAGAAAGATGGCCACTTTCACATGTAAACTGAAGGCGTGCGTGACTAAAGGCATGCTTCTAAAAGTAGTTTAGGATCTCCGTTTTCCGGATATCAGTAGTTATTAAATCATATCCCGTGTCTTGAGTCTACGAGACCACACCCGTCCACTCATGTATGTTTTTGTTCATTTTTGGTGTTATTATGTTTAAAGTTTAGACTGGTTAGTGGTCCAAATAAGTAAAACAGAAATTTAGATGTTTCACTTTTATTTTTGCAGGACCTCGATGCGTTTTTATCTTTAGTGATCTCCAAGATTTGTTCGCAGTACAGGCACTGTTCAGCCAGTACACACAGTGAGCCAGATGACACTTCTGACGCAGATCTGAACTTTGTCATTCACAGGGATCATAATACGAATACAGAGAAGGATACTGGAGATGGACAATGGTTTTTCAACCAGTGCATTGGCGAGTTAAGATAGGAGATTCAGCTTAAGCGTAGCGTCAGAGGGAGACACAAGAAAACTTCCTACCACTTTTCCGAAAGAATTTTTTCCCGTAATTTAAAACACAAAGTCTGTGATTTTAAATACAACTATTATTATTTTTCAACAAAGAGTTATGGGAAGTTTTTTTTGTGCTCCTGCCTATGAGAGTCAGACTTTCAGGTGAAAAATATTTTAACAATTTCTTTGTATTATAATTAATTTAAAGTTAGTTTTAAAAATATGTCTAAAAGCAATGTTTAGATATTGAGGGAAACGTACTATCGAAAGTTTTCGTGTAATCGCTGTCGTAAAAAAAATAATAATAACGCAAACATTCAATTTAGCACTATTAATCTCAATACATTATTTTAAATACAAAATAAAAATTCTCCAAAATATCTTCTATTTAAATAACTTTCTATATAAAATAAGCTTTTAACACGTTATGTTATCACAACCAAATAATAATAATAATACTTTTAACATAAAATCCCAAATTTGAGGAAACATGCTTAACTTTTAAATGGAATAAATTAAATTAATCCAATAGCTCATTTCTCATGCAGTTGAAAAAATAAATCCATATCTATTATCTACTTCTTCAATTTAGAAAATTTTCACTTGTTGCTTAAGCTTCAGGGAAATATGAGAAAATAATATTTAGAATTCTTTCTCATTTTTTTTTCTTCTCGGAAATCTCTCATGTCAGAGAAAATAATCTCATTTATCTGCATACACAACAATTTAGCTTTTGTCTATCTATCTGATATTTTTTTCTCGAAAGCAACAGAAACATAGAAACAGTTGATGATAAATAGTCCTCCAAAGAAATGGAAATGTGTTTTATTTTTAGTTTGGAAAAATCTTTTCTGCGGTCGTTGGTAATGCATTACTATATTTTTTATATATTTATGAAGAAAATTGATTTAATTAAAATTTAGAAGTTAGACAGAGATTGCATATACATGTTTTATTAAGCAATTTTATTTGAAATTTTAAGTGTTTGATTAAAAAAATAATTCCTAAAATTCGATGTTCCCTTTAACTCCTTCAGGGGCAAAGTACTCTTGTAGCGAAAATATTGAAATGATTGATTGACACCAGGATTCACGAACGAATTTATTTTAAAATAAGTAAAAGCTTTTCCTCATGTAACTTATAAATTCAAAATTTAATTATAAAATTCTGGTGTCATTGTGGCATTTTGGGATTAAATTATTAGTGGTATATATAATATACCGGTGCCCTTCAAGGGGTTAAAATAAAAAGTATTCGATATGAAATAATGGAATCTGGCGCTTTTAAAAACATATAAATTACTCAATCAGACAGAATTTTCGATTAAAAATTAGTTGGTTATATTACAGAAAGATACTACTTTCGATATTTGGATTTATATGGATATTTGCAGTTATAAATTTTTCATATTTAAAAACTAAGAACGATGATGAAACTTAAATTGTGTTTCCATTTATTACAATGATTTTGTTTATACATATTTTTTCTGATGTAGAGGAATATCAGATTCACCAATTATTACTTGAACACCCGGAAGTATTACTGAAGCTTTAATAAAATATTTTACTCCAGAATTTGTATTTAAAACAATTTAACTTATTTATTAAACTTATTTCTGCATGCTTTATATTTAACAGGGATCCTAACACACTTTCATTTAAAACATAAGATGTGAATTATATTGGAGCGGGAAAGTCTCACTTCGGTGACTAAACTCAAATTTCACTAAATATCAAATGAATCTAAAAGCACTTTACTAAATCCAATCATGAAAAAATAAAATAATTATCTTAATCC
Source organism: Maratus michaelseni (assembly GCA_963931845.1). Taxonomy (NCBI): domain Eukaryota; kingdom Metazoa; phylum Arthropoda; class Arachnida; order Araneae; family Salticidae; genus Maratus; species Maratus michaelseni. The sequence continues at coordinate 142,825,637 of OZ007586.1, forward strand.
CATTACAAATGGGAGCGTCTCAAAGATTAGTGTCTGTGATTTCCTCATTCCCTCCTACATCTCTATATATTGCTATAAATGAGCTGCCCTCTGCAATAACAAGGTTAAGCGAAAAATGGAGTTTTCAGTTACGAAGCTTTTAAAGTTACTTTCAATATTTTAATTTAGAATATAACTTCTTTGTATATATTCCTATTAAGAAAAGTTTTCTAGCATCTTTTCTTTGCTTATGATAATAAAATTTTATTTCCTTATATGCTGAATAATACATTATATAAATCAGACAATTGAATACTTTACCTTATTTTTGCGTATCCTATGTATAAAGAATAATGAATTTATAAAGAATATGTGCTATTAGAACACACTAGCTGTTACCCGTGACTTCGTTCACGCAACATTAAAAGAAGAATAAATACATTAATTAAGCAAAATATTTTACTCCCGATAATTAAAAAGGTTAATAATTAACTAACTATTTATCACACTTCACAGGAGACAATACGGTATTTTTTGTTATAGGGACCTTGACATAACTCAGTCTTAAAAAAGTGGAATTTTGTGCCAAATAATCGTGAAAATGAAATTGCAACAAATGCAAAAAGGAGGGCCAAATGAAATCGTGGAAATAGACGAATTGGGTAAAAACAAATGTCAATTTTACCTGATAAACAATTTTACTTTTAACAGTCATCCTTCAAAAAAACATTAATTGGAAATAGTATATGCTTTTTCTTTAAATTCAATTCTGCCTCCTTGATTTAATGTATAGCTGAAACAAATCTTGTTTTCTAAATGACAGCATGTTGACAGGCAATTTGTGTTCTCTAGAAAAAATTGATTCATGAAGTTTTAATAAAATAAATTCTGTTTTTCAGTTTTAATCAGAAAAGGGTGTAAAAAATATACTGATCTGTCTTATTTCTCCTTTTTTATATACAAATATGGAGTAATTTACTTTCCGTTTTTAGAGAAACTTCGTTAAAATTTACAAAAAAAATATTGGCATCTAATTTAATTTTTTTAATTCTGAAAGCTTGTGTGACATCCTCGGATAACCGGTATTAAGTAAATCGCGTTGCGTTCGATAGTCTAGGATTAGTTGCGAAATACAAACACACGGTCATATTTTAATGTAATAGATTCGTGTTCATTTTCCTTTTCTTAAAATTATGATGTGATTTTTAGCAGAAAACTCTCATCTGTATATAACGGATACTCATGCTTAATAATCAGTATAGATTTTTAAAAAAACATTTAAATTTTTCGTTATAAATATGGCGTGAAACTCGTCTACTTTCTATATTTATTGATCCTTGTATTATTAATGTAAGGAATTGATTCACACTCATTTTAAAACATATTGGAAAATTCCCATTTTATTTCAAATATGACGTATCTTTTTCCCCAGAGAAATCTCTTTTTAATGACATAATTCTTGTTAATTTTCTTTTCCAGGCAATTAATTTCAATACTGGCCAAGGGAAAATTATGTTACTTTAACGAAATAATATTAAATCTTTAGGTTTTATCAACAAAAATAGAACTATTAACATTCATATTTTTTTTAGATAATCGAGTTATTTCTTTTAGTTTTAAGAATAAAATAACTATTTATCGCTATCCATGACATCATATTCGTCATGGATAATTTTGCGGAGCATATTATTGACATTTGCTAACCATTTTCTTTTGAAACTTCTTTTTACTTTTTTAAAATTTAAATAAAAACTACGGTATAGTTATATTAGCCGTGCGCAGACGGTAAAATACCAATTATTGATACCATACAAAAGAAAAAAAAAACAGAAAAAAGTGAAGTAAAAACCCAAGATCATTTTATTTCACCAATCAAAGCATATCCGCTTTATTTTCGATGTATGAGGTCATATTCGCCTGTTTCCTATGGTTACGCATATTGAAACCTTGTATTATTATTAAAAACTAAAAAAAGTACGTTTTATTTCTATTAATATTATTTAATCTTCTTTTTAACTCCTTGGGGACGAGCGACACGTATACGTGACGCTTAAGATGCTCCGAATCCTCGATTATTCCCACCAGTTACTTTTTATTGTAAGCTTTGCCTTATGTAATCCTAGCATTTCTGCGATTTAATTAGGCGAAAATTTCTGTTTTAAAAAACCGGTGGTAAAAGATTAAAAATTCTGTAAAGGACGCTCGTCGCGAAGGGGTTAATTCTTTATTTTTTTTATTTCATTTCATTTTTCATGTGAAAAATTTTCAATTGAAACCAAGTTGTTGACTATAAAGTATTATTCAGGGTTTTGAATTATTTTTGACAACGATAAAGTATTAGCAACGGCAAAGTAAATTTAACTATTTGAAAATAATATACGAAAACATGTCCACTTATTCTCTATGAAAATTACGAAATTTTGAATTATTAAGAAAAATATTCGAATAAAATAAACAAAAACCAGACTATGTTCATTTGAGGGTTATAATCAACCTATATGCAAAGATACAGGATCATTAAATGCTTCATTTTGACGCTGGCTTCAGCCTAACATTTGCACGCAATCAGATTTATAATATGATTAGGATAATGACTTTTTTAGAACTTTTATATAGTGCAACGCAAGAGTTTACAAAATATGAAATCAACTTAGCATTTTACTTGTTAAAAATATCCTAATACTCTCCTTAGCTCTATTTAAAACTCCAAATCCATTCCATCCATTTCAAACTCTGCCTCCTGGAGCTCAGATCCCATTACATCATCAGGGTTTACCAAGTTTTTGTAAACTTGCTGCTTTTCAAGAGTAATAAATCGTAGCAGATTCAAAATCCTTCTTCTTTGAATCCTCGATTTTCAGTTTTCCTGGTTTATTGAGTGATGACAGAATGGTATCCAGTTTTGGTGCCTGAACTGGATAGGCTTTTACTCCTATGCTACAGTAGTTTTCCGAAACTGACACAGATCCATTTGCTTTATATATTGCCCTTACAGCCTTTGAGATATGGAGGTTTTTGCCTTTCATGGCTGGCTCAAAGTTGAACAGGATGTCATCTCGCGTCTCATCAACCATTATAAAAGGAGGATATCTGATCAATTCGATCATATCCACATATTCTTGTTCAGATTCCACCACCTCCATACTTTTCAACCTCTGAAAATAGTTCCCAGTGTTCTTGTCGCATTGGCAATATGAAAGCCCCTAACCAGGAACACATGCACTATCTGCACATTCAGAGATCTACATAGCATACACAGGAAATGGAACGACGTGTACTTCCTGTTTCCTCTCGAGCAGGCATCTGAGAACAGACTGATTCTATCATGCTTTTCATTATCAAAGTTCATTTTTATCACATGATACAGAAAGGAGAAAGGACTAGCACCTTTTTTGCAACTCCTTTAATTAACTGGAACACGTAGGAGATCGTAGTGTTTGCATCGTGAACATGTACGTTGAATAGATACATCCACAGGAATCGCTTATAGAACTGGTCCGTGAACGTACCATGTCCTTGCATCTACAAGTGCTTGCTAAAAGGGTCTCGGGAAACTGAGACACGTGAGAGTTGAAAAAAGTTTTTACAAGCCGAATACGAAATGGAACCCGATGAATAGCAAAGACGGTCAACAAGCCGTCTTTTTAAATGGTTTACATGGGATCAAGGTAACTCCATTTGCCTTGTTATTGCAGAGGGCCCCTCAATTATTCTGAGAACATTATTTAATCATTGAAATAACTGTGCAATTATATAGGATTTAGTCACTTTAACCTTTCTTCGTTTCCAACCTGCGCCAAATGAATGAGTTCCTACAACAATAAATTTTGCTGACAATGATGGAAAATATAAAAGCCATACATATATGTATAGTAGAAACAGCTTATAAAGAAGTTTTATAGAGCGTGGAAGTGGATCATTACAAACCATTTTCTTTACAACATACTATGATTTGCATGTTAAAAAATTTTCATTTTTCTAATATATTGCTTTAAAAGGTCTTGTATAATACGAGTTCTTGTGTTTATTCATAACAGAGACTGCATATTAGGGTGGAGTGAAAATGACCATAAAAATTTTTTTGGGGAAATTTTTCTTTGGATAGGTCTTAAAATTTGCCTTTTGGGACACTGAATATTAGGTTAAATTTTTATTTCATTTGGAATTCATCTTTAGGGCTCTACCAGCTCTTAAAGATTATGCCCTTTATACGTGAAAAACCAAAGGAGTGTAAATAATCATGAAATTTTCTTTTTGGAATATTTTCTTCGGATAGGTCTCAAAATTGGTCTATTGTCACACTCAATATTAGGTTAAATTTTCATTTAATTTGTAATTCATCTTTAGGGCTCTACCAGCTTTTAAAAATTATGCCCCTTATATGAGAAAATCCAAGATATGCGATATGTAGTGTAAAGTATTCAAATAATTCTTTTATTACAGAATTTCTCTGCTTTTAGTAAAATAACCCATAAAACATGACTGATTAAAGTATTACTTTTGATCAATCCAAGTGTCGTTATGTTTTGACACCTTGAAGGTAAAGGTCACACTAAAATGTGAATTGTTCGCAAAGGTAAAGAAAAAGTAAAATAATTAGATAGACATTTCACTTTTATATTTTGAATATACATGAAAGATAGTTCTCTGAATGTATAGGAAAGACAATTTTCTGAAAATATAGGAATACAATAAAAGGGATACATACGATGAACTGTAAAACGATCTGTTATTTCACTCTAATATATATTGGCCTTTGGTATCAAACTAGGCATTATGTTTCGTGATTTGATTTTTGCTCGTATATATCCCTCCCTTGCTTTTACTCCTACAACTGCCAATGATGCTTCTGTAACTAATTTTACGCATCTTTCAAAATCAAACTTTCAATCTTTTGGAAATCTTTGTTTAAAAAAATTTAATAGCACTATTCTTTCTCACAGTGTTAACAGTTGTTCCTTCACAACCTACAGCCATAAGTTTGGCATAGTTTAAATTGTTTTCAGTCCATTATTTTAAAATGCTTTCTGCAATATGCTTTCAAGATTGAGAAGATGGTGTAATATCACTGATACAGTGAATTTGGCTCTTGAACCAGAGTTACATGTGTTTCACTTATAGTTATTTGATGTAATCTATCTCCAATTTTCTCTTGAAGTAGTGTTTTATGTTTTCTTCCATCAAAATGTATACTTTCGATTCCTGCTTCTAAAGCTTTCAGATCATCTTTTTTAGCACATTCTCTAGTTTTCTTTCATTCACTGCGTACTTTGCTGCTGCCAATTATATGTGATGAATAGTTTTCTGTTATAATGCCAATATCTTCTAGAGTTTCAGAAGCTGTTGCTGCCACGCATCTATCAGAAAAACCATACTGATCTGAGACCCTTGAAATTGTAGGAGATGTGTTCTCATTTGTCTGTGTGACTCTTCTTTAGAAATAGATACTTGTGATACGAATATTAATTCTTCACACCTCAATGAAGAGCTACTACTTCTTTCTTTATCACCACTGTCAAAATACATAACAACTTTACTGCCCAGATTAACTGCAGACTTTAAACTTGGCTTTTCAGCCCTCATCGAGTCCTTTGTTTTCCTGTCTTCTCTTTGTCTCAGCTTTATCAAGCGTGCCAATAACCCTCTTTCTTGTTTACCTTTGGTCAAGAAGAAATTCCTGTTCTTTTGGAGGCACCTTCTTTGATTTTTCACAAGTACATTTAGAAATTGGCTTGTATTTGCACTCCTAAATGTCTAGAAGTTTACTTACAGCTTCAGATTTGGAAAAACTGAACCTTCTTCATGTAATTATCATTTCTTTTTGATTTGTCGAATCGAATAAGATTCTGGTATTCAGAAAAATTGTTGTCTATCATTTGATAAATACCCCTCTGGGAAACTATAAGAATTGATGTTTTCTTCCACATTTTTTCGATCTTCTCTCTTAGGATTTGAATTACCTATGAATTTGATAGATCTTTACCATTCCTACTCTGTTTTAATTCTTGTATTATATATAAGTAACATTTTATAACATCTGCTCTTGTTCGCAAAACAACTTCATTTAGTTTTGAAGGCGCGCCAAATATGACAGATTCCACTGCACTTCCAGTAATGGTAAACTTCGGTTTGCCTACACTAGCACTCATTTTTGCGTTAAAAACGAAAAAAATAACTTGAAAAGCTCAATAAAAAGTTAAAATTTTTTTTTAAATAAAGATTTAAGGTTTAGAAATGATAAAGGAAGATACACTAAACATTTTAAATATAAAAATGTCAAACGAGATTACCAACGAATAATGTAAATGTACAATTTATGGTAAAAACCTATTGCGTGAAGCAATGAAAATATAAAGCTCCTGGTAGAGCCCTGAAGTAGTTTTTCAAAATTCATAAAATTTTGCACGTATATTATAGGTACTAAAAGGCAACTTTTGGCTGCTATCCGAAATCAAAATTCCAACTTTCGTTTTTTCACTCCACCCTACTGCATATACATCTGTTTATTAAACATATTTATTTGAAATTTTAAGTTTTGATTTAAAAAACATGCCTAAAATTTGATATTGTCATTAAAATAAAAAGCATTCGATGTGAAATAATAGAATCTGATCCCTTAAAAACATATAAACTGCTCAATATGACAGAATTTTCGATTAAAAATTAGTTGGTTATATTACAGAAAGAGGGTAGTTTCGATATTTGGAGTTATATCGATATTTGCAGTTATATGTGTTTTATATTTAAAAACAAAGAACAATGATGAAACTTAAATTGTATTTCGATTTATTACAATGTTTTTGTTTATACATATTTTTTTCTGGTGTAGAGTAATATCAAATTCATCAATTAAGACTAGAGCGTCCAGATTTATTACTCAAGTTTTATTAAAATATTTTACACCGGAATTTTTATTTAAAACTATTGATCAATTGGTCGGAGTCGAATCGACGCATGCTGGGCGTTATAGTGTTAAAGAATAGAAATGTTTTGTTTCTATGAATTCAGAAGTAAATATAACCCTGTCAAACATTTCATAAGGACGATAAGAAACAGTTTTGTTACGTCTAACGAACGAAAAACCTGTCTCAACACAAATACACTCACCTCCACTTTAAAGAAAATGTTCGTGTTTTTCTAGGTTATAAATCTGTTTCTGATCACATGGTTATTGGCGAATGACTGGAATTCGTTGTAAAACAATGTAATATCATAGGAAATCCATCCAAAATATTTCATTCAGGGTAGGTCATATTGATACAAGTAAACAATAATGAATTCTTTCACGAAAATTTTTATTCAAAATTTTGGAAACAGAATATTATTATTGAAAAAGTGTTGCGAATGACAGGATAATTTGTTGGAACTGAGTTCATCGGAAACCTTTCCTTGGAAAAGGTAATTCCTGGTACAAACTTTAAGGGTTGGTACAGGAAACTGTAACAATCGCTTATTGTATAGGAAAACAGGGTCAGAAATCCATTTATTTAGTCAAAATTACAGGGCGTCTAACTGCAATCCAAAGTCGCGTTTTCGTTCATCACCTTAACAGTAGTGAAGATATTTTAACAAAATTCACAACAGACTCATATTTGTATGAATTTTAACGATACTGTAAAGATTTCATTTTAGTGTCTTCACTACTATTAAAGTTATGAACGAAAACGCGACGATAGGAGTGAGACGTCTTGTAATTTTGACTAAATAAATGGATTTATGACCATGGTTTAATATACAAAAAATGATTGTTACAGTCTTCTGTACCAACCCTTAAAGTTTGTAACAATTTATAACATTAATGAATTCGGGATAACCTTGTATATATATATACAATATATAACAATTTATAAGGCATTGAATACTCCATATTGTAAATACGAATATTTTTATCGCGATTTGGAAATTTATAACGATGAGCTCAGATAAAGCGAAAAATAGTGAACGGCGTAATAAAATTCGATAATACATTTTCGAAAAATGATCCCCAATTTATTATATTTTTAATTTATCAGTGCTGTTATAGTAAATATTTTCCACTTACAAATTTAAAAGTTGCTAGTCTGCGATATATTTTTGGTCAACTATTTCACTTCTTTTCGAAGCAACAGCGCCAATTGCGTTTTCATCTAGCGAAATTAGTTTAGATAATTGACATTAGAAATATCTTGAAATCCGATTAGCTCTTACGTTTTTAAATAAATATCTTCTAAATCAAACTTGTGAGAAACTTTTGTTATCCATTTCCGTTTATTGAATTTCAAAACTACATTCATGAAACGTTTAAATGAGTTACAGTAAATCGTTCCGAATTTTCCATTGAACAAGCAGATTTATCTGATTAAAAGATAAGAAAATCGCGTTCTAACAAAGTGAATGTTATTGAATTTCAGAGATTTCATTTTCGAAAAAAAAAAGAAGAAGAATGCTAGAACATGGTTAATACTAATTTAGGAGCAATAGGAAGTTCGTTACATTTTGTCTAGAACAATTTTAGAAGAGGAGTGACGTATTTTCTCTTCTGAATACCCTTCAACGTGATTAATTCTTAAATTAAAATTAGGATTTCTGAAAGTGGGGAGAAATTCGGTAAAAAAACAAAAACGAATTTGTGCATTTTTGAAGCATAAAATAATTTGTATTAGCTCTTAAAAGCATACACTAGTCAGGTAATGACATTCGCAAGCTAATGTTAAATCAATAGAATCGTGCTTTACAAATTTCTAATTTGCATTTTAAGAATTTAAAATGTTCTTTTTTTGCATATGGTACGTTAGATCGATGTCTAAAGAGATATCTATGTAATTTTTTTTTTATTTTGGTAGAAGTTTACTCTTACGACACTTTTAGTGTCAACACACAACCCCCAACATTATTCCAAAATTGAAAGTGTCTTCAGAAATACGAGGGTAGTTTGATAAGTTCTCGATCTGACACGGAGATGGAACAAGCATGACCAAATGACAATGATGTTTGTAAAGTATGTTCCTTTAGATGACATGCTGCCGAGTTTCAGACGCGTGACTATTTGGTTATTGCTGGGCGATAAAATAAAGTAAACAAGTTTTGACTTTTTTCTAAAGATGGAAAAATTGAAGTTCGAGTTGTCATAAAATACTTTGCTAAAAATATATTTAACTCCCGCGGACATACAAAAAGAGTTACATTCCAGTTTAAAGGATTCTTTTTCTTCATATTCGACAATAAAAAAGTGGGCTGCTGAATTTAAACATGATAGGAAATCAATTCACGATGATGAACCCTCAGGACGCATAAAAAACCGCTACGACCGAAGAAATCGTCTCAAAAATTCACAATGCCGTATTGAATGATCGCCGATTGCAGATACGTAAACTTACTGCTGTTGCAAACATCTCGATAGACCGTGTTTATTACATTTTACGCGATGTTTTGGGTATGAAAAAGCTTTCCGCTCGATGCGTGCCACGTTTGTTCAACATCGACCAAAAACTCCAAAGAATGAACATTTCTCAACAGTCTTCTGAAATTTACTGTGCTGCAAGTTGAAAGATAAAATGAAATGTTGACAAAAATCTTGTATTTTATTTGTTAGGCCTAGAACCTTTTGAACCCCGCTCGTACAGGGCTGCACTAAAGAATTCGCACACCAGAATGTATCTTAAATGCATCGAGTTGCAAAGGAACTACATTTAAAAATAATATGAAATTATGTCAAAAATATTGCGCTTTTACTGTGAGGCCGAAAACGTATCAAACCCCAATTGTAAACTGGAAGCAAAACCGAAAAAGTACATAGATATCACTTTTCACCATGATTTCAAATATACATGCAAAAAATTTCATTTTAAAGTATTAAAATGCAAAGTAGGAATTTATAATGAACGCTTCCAATTATTTTAAATTATCAGTGGCCGTAAAGTTTTACCACAGTTTTCGAGTAGAATTTTTCACCTTATTCAATCACAGAACAAAATCTGAGATTAATCGAAGAAACAGTTTTAATCTGAAAAATAGTATTATTCAAGGATTTCTAATCTGAAAACGTGGTGCCATACTACTTGGAAATTTTGCGGAGTGCACACATTTTGCGCTTGCAATTGTCATCGCGTGATTAGTTTATGCTCCTAAAGAGATAAAAAATTTCAAAACTAACTACTTTCTACAATAAAAAATTAAGAATTATTATGTAAATTTCCCAATGTAATTCATTCTGGCACAGTTTGAAAAATTAAATGATAACTTTTAAAGACGTTCTTGCTAAACTTTAAGAAATGTGTGTATTTATTTTTATGCATATAGCACCATACCCAAAATAAAACTGTTTTTGTCGTCATTGTTTTCGTGTAAGATAGAAGGTAAATCCTATCAAAGTTACTGTGAGGTCGATACGTAACGATTCATGACGCAGGTACTAAACAACAGTCACGGTGATATCAACATCTGAGTCACGAATTGAATATCATCTTAGAGTCACAGTGTAATGAATAATTTAAATCCCCAATTTTGATCCCATGACATTTTCCTCAATGCGTGTTAAAGAAATAATTGAAATAATAGACAAAATTTATTACATGACATAAATTAAAAATATGGCAATAAAATGTTTACTGAATATTTTATTATCTTTCATTGATTGTCTAGAAAGTTCAGATCGTTTTTATTAATATGTTGAGTAAGTGGACAAATTGAGGACATTTTAATGAGGACATTTCAATGTCTTTTCCGACTTTTTTCTTTAACTTAACAAACTTATATGGTTGTTTCAAAATACTTTCCACTGATAACTCAGCTAGTCTGTTAGCAAAACGTTATTAAAGAAGTAACGCAACTTGCGACGCTTGAAAACTCACTAATTTGTGATAATTTGTTTGAGAAAATTATACATCAGAAAGAAAATTAGTTTAAAGATAAAAATATAACAATATAACAATTTATAACATCCTGTAATAATATACTTTTTTAATTGCTAAAAAACATTATAAACAGTATAACAAAATAAAAACATTATAAACAGTACAATAAGTTTTATTAGACTGTTGACATTTTTCGGCTCCATCTGAGCTATTATCAAAACAAATAAGAAAATTTGTATTTTCAATCCAATCTGTACTATCCATCCACTATAAGAGAAACCATAGAGATCGTAACAGGTAAAAATACAATAGGTAACAATGCAGCATCATTTAACTTAGTGTTCCTTAATGTCTTGAGTTACTCCATGTTTACAAATAAGGAAAAAACATCCAAATAAAAATAAAAATTAACGTGCGTAATTTTTAAAAAGTACGTGAAAAATAAAATAATATAGTTCCGAATAATAACTTCATACACCGTGCAGTTGTAGAATATTCTTATTTGTTTTAATAATGGTTCAGAGGGAGCCGAAAAATGTCAACAGTTTAATAAACCTTATTTTGTTTTTGAATAATGTTTTTATTTTACGTCTTTTAGCAATCAAAAGACGTATAGGGTTTAAAGGCATTTATTATATTATTATTTAACATTATTAAAAATTCAAATGGTATTATTAATGTATTATTAAAAATTCAAATGGCTTAACTGGAAGTATGGCAACATGACACTTTAACAAACACGTAGCCTTCCACGAATTGCAGCACAATTGCTCTCCAAGTGAACGTGGAACAAAATTGTTTTATTATTATTATTATTATTATTCTAAATCAATTTGCAAATGAAGTACACAGTATCATTAACAAATATTGATGTTTGTAAAAATGAAAAACAGGCAAAATTGGGTACGATTGTTTGTATACAAATTTAGTTAAAAATTTTACAAATTATAACACCTTGTAATAATATACTTTATTTAATTGCTAAAATGCGCAAAAGAAAAGCATTAAAAACAGTAAAATAAGTTTTATTAGGCTTTTGACATGTTTCGGCTCCATCTGAGCCATTATCAAAACAAATAAAAATATACTATAATTGCACGGTCTACCAATAATAATACATTATTCATAATAATAACTTAATAAATGATTATATAACTTACTATCTTAATAACGTCATAATAATACATAATAATTTTCAATAATAACTTCATAGACCGTACAATATTAGAATATTCTTATTTGTTTTGATATTGGCTCAGTTGGATTAGAAACATGCCAATAGTCCTAATAAAACTTATTTTACTTCTTATAATGTTTTTATTTTATGCTTTTTAGCAATTAAAAGAAATATAAAATTTGCTATAAATAAATTTCAAAGCCTTTATAACAATGACGTATCGCATTATCTTTTCGTTTTTTTTTTTTTATTTATACCTATAAATTCTACAATAACATAGATAGTTACCTAAAACTAATGGGAAAGAAGTGAAGGTTACAAATATAATACATGAGTTTATTGGTATTTTAAGAGTTTTGTTTCATTATCTTTAAATAATAAATGCACAGCTGCCAACTTTTACGCTTTTTACTTTCCATTAAAGTTTAATAGAACATTTTGCTTTATTTAAACGCCCAAATCTGCCGTTGAATACGTTAAAAATTTCTGTTAATTTTAGTGTAAATAATAATAATAATAATAATAATAATAATAATAATAATAATAACGTAAAAGTTGACAGCTAAGCAAATATATTAAATAGTTTTGTTGTAGTATGATAGTATAGAGTTTAATGGCACAAGGTCCCTTTAAGGACATGTTGTGCCAAAAAAAAAATATATATAATATACCTGAATGCAACTGTTTCCTTTAGGGAAATAATCTGGGGATAACGTAGAGTAAATGCATAACAGCAAAAAATTATATTAATAATTAGAATGAACGCATGATGATACAATTTCAAGAATTAAAAATATATATTCACTTTTTCCATATTCATTAAATCGTATGTCATATATACAATATTATGATTTTTACAGCATTAAAAACAAAAGCGAGTTGCATTATCTTGCCTTTTTTATGTCTGAAGACATTAAAAAATAAAAACAACGACCAGATAAAATATATACGAAGAAAAGTAAAGGTTCAAATAAATGAGAAAAACATGTAGCTTTCAAAAGAGAAAAGAAAAAATATTAAGTTCGAAAACCAATTCAGGAAGAAAATTTTCATTTTTCCATTTCGATGATTTTCTAGCTAATTTCTTTTCCTTTCCCTAATCTTTTCGCGGTTTTCTCCTTATAAGTAAAAGGCAATTTTTGATAATAATCTTAGAAATGAAGAAATATGAATGGAAAAGAAAAACAGCGAATAGATTGTGGGATTCTAAAAACTACGTAGATAATCCGATTAAAATTAACTTTTTTTGAATAAAAATATTATTTTTTAAAGCAACAATTTAAAATTGAACTTTGAAAAAAAATAATTCCATTTCTCTAAATAATTAGTATTCCCTAAGCCTGATGTGCATAACCACATATTCCATTAGTTGAATACAGAAAGTTTTAACAGCATTAACAAAATAATGACATTTTTTGCTGCTTATTATTTATAAAACAAATTTATCTTTATTCAATTTATGAATTATTAATTTTTTTTTATTTATAAAAGCAAAATGAGTTAAATAGCGCACAAAGGAAATTTTTTTTTTTATTAAAATGTTTTATTTAAGAATTGTATTTGATTTTGCGTTATTTGAATAATTGTTTTCCTTTTCATGTTTATAAAAAAAATGAAATAGATATGGAAATGAAATAGATATGACTGTTATCTTATCAAGTATTACAATTTAAAAAAAATTATGTCAGTACAATACCTTAAAACCACTGAATTACACAGTTACAAGATATATTTAAGAGTAGTTAAAAGTTGCAAAATTTATTTTTATTGTTGTTTAAATTATTTTCTGTTTTGTGAAACCTGCGAAACAAGTTAAAATAAGTTTTTAAATATCTATAAGGACACACTATTAAAAATTTGCAGCAAACTGTCCAATGCATTCGACAGTTTTTATAACAAGTACGAAAAATCATGCGTCAATCATAGATTATGTAACAATTTACAACGCTCCAAAATAATTTTACAAATCATTACCGTTTAACATTACCGTTAACATTACCGTTTAACTTCTGGCACAGACAAAGTCTGTTCGTAAAATGAGAAATTGCTGACTGACACCGGAATTTACAAACGACTTTTTTAGAAAATATGAACTCCTTATTTTAAGCTTTCATTATATAAACAAAATTTAATTAAAATATTCTTGGTGCCGTAAGCATGTTTGGAATTAAAATTAGGTGTGCCCGGAGTGGGACCACTGTGCCGGAAAGGGTTAATAAGCTGAAAGATAACATCTAAGTAAACACTTTTCAACTAGGTTGGGAAGTGTTAACGAAGTCATAAACACTCTTCAACTAGGTTGGAAAGATGGTTCAAAAATGGTTACATAACCGTAATTTATCTCTATTCTGACCATAATATTGTCAATAATACGGTCAGATACGCTTTATAATATGATTATGTAAACGTTATTTTAAAAACTTCCGATTGACTTAACAATTTGCTATATAATTTTAACAGTGTATGTAAAGGAGTAAGTTATCCTACTGTAATAAGCGGCAACGGTAAAGGTCAGAGAAAAACACTCAAAGAGTAATAGTAACTAGCCCAAAAGTGTAGACGCTGCTGAACAGAGGTATTTACGTAGCGGTTGTTTTTAAAATGGCAAATATACACTGTAAAAAATCTGCAGCAAACTGACCAGTAATTCAACCGTTTTTATAAAAACTGTTACATAACCGTAATTTATTTCTATTCTGGTCAATGAAAACACTTCATAATATGGTCCCAAATCACTGTTATCTACAAAAATGGTTGAATTACACGACAGTTTGCTGAAGTTTTTTAACAGTATGGTGTCGTGTTTTTGAAGGTTGAAGAATGAAGAATAAAGGTGATATGAAACGCAATTCGGAGTCCTATTTTGAAATTTAATAATTCATTAATACGATTAACTGAATAATTGTATAATTGACATAGCTAGGGTACATGCAAGGTACGTACACATCTTAGATTTTCCAAGGTATCTACCACCACTATTTCAGTTTGATGTTTCAGAATTTTCAGAATTCGAAAACATTTGTTTTTATTTGCTGAATTTGTAATATTTTTCTGTGGTGACATAAGACTAAAAACATGTGGTAAAATTGTAAGCTCCTGGTATATGTCATGCTTTTCAGGGACCTCATATATTATTAATCTATTATATAAAAACAATATTTCAAATTTTAATCAATAAATATCGATGAAAGGTGTCGATCTGTAAAAATATTCAAATTCACTTTAAAACTTCAAAACGCAAGCCCGTTTTTCACATTTCATCTCCTAAAGAGAATGAATAGTAACTTCGACAGATCCTTTGATTCCCTTTAAAGTTGAAAATTCAACCAATGTTTATTTAACGTTGAAGTTTGCAATTTTTTTCTGTCCTGTTGCATTACTTTTGTTGGTAAGTCACCGCTAGTGTACGGAGTAAGCCGTCCGTGTATTTGTGTAATTCTATTTTATTTCTTAATTAAATTAATCCTGAGATCTAATATGCTCGCATGTTTTGTATGTATGCACGTATGTAGCAATAACTCTTGATAGAAATTTGAGATTTGCTTCAAATTTTGTATATAGGTTCATTCTGATAAGGTGCTTCCCTGATTAGTTTTGGGGATTCATTGATTAAGTAAAAAGGAGGCTAACAGGAGGATATTCACCTTTAATTTAGATAAATGGGTTTTTCATGACGAATTATCAGATTTGCTTTAAATTTTGTATATATGTTCATTGTGATAAGGCGCTTCCCTGATTATGTTATAAGTGTTATGTCTATTACTTTTATACTATTACTAGACATTAGAACCTATTATTTTTTAGCATCAAAAATGAATATTTAGGCTTTAAATAGCGCTGGCTCATGTAGTACGCCACCCGTGTCTTCATATTACTACAGAAAGTCCATATTATTTTCATTCTAAATTAATTATTTTTATTTAACAATTTCATGTTTATTGCATTTTTACTACTACTGGACATTGGATTAAACGAGGAAATCTTTAAAAGTTGTTATTTAGGCTTTAAAAACAGATGGCACATAGAGTGCGCCGTCCATGACTTTATGTTAGTAATACCTACTCGTGTCATTAAAGGTTAAATTTCACAATAACTAAATTTATATTATAAAAAGTTATAGATTAATATACTGAATCATTATAAAGGAATATTGAAAAACAATTTTTCACAGCAGATTTTTAAAATTCTATACTGGAAGCTACGAGGTGTCCTAAAACGATTCACTGTTTTTTAAATTCTATTAAATAAGTAAACGGCGACTTATATTGGAGTTACTATTGCAAGATAATTATGTTTGAAGTCGTGAATTTCTTTCCTAGGCTTCGTTGTTTCAGTTTCAAATATCAAGAATAGATGGCACTACGCTTATCCAATTGTTTGAATGCTTAAACTAACGTATAAAATAGGATCAAAGTTCACTTAAATTTTACGCTTCATTCTGTTTAACTGTTAAAAGCAAAAATAATGGTTTGCACTTTAATATTGAAGGATATTTAAAAATATATCCCAGTTTCAAACTGTGCAAAGCCATATATTGGGGATTTTTTGAAATGAAACAACAACACTTAGTAAGAAAATCTCCAACATCACATATTGCTGTCTTGCAATAGCAACTTTATTCCCTAGAATAGTGATGGTATATTACATGTACCACTTAATTTTACAAGTTGTAATATTCCAACTGGACGAAAAATGTCCGGGCTAGGATTCGAACCTGGGATCTCTTGGCTGAAGCCGCCACGCTCTACCAACTGAGCTATCCCAGTCGAATCTGGAGGTTAACTGGATGAATTATGCCCTCCAGATTCGACCGGGATAGCTCAGTTGGTAGAGCGTGGCGGCTTCAGCCAAGAGATCCCCGGTTCGAATCCTGGCCCGCACATTTTTCGTCCAGTTGGAATATTACAACTTGTATGATTTCTTTACCAATTTGAATTAATTGTGTTAAAATTAATCTAGTGCACTTAATTTTAATTTCCCAGAGAATTTTGGAATATAATTTTACTTTTATAACTTTAGTGAAAAAACTTTATAAAATTTCATTTACCTAATTTGAATTTTTTGTTTTTGAAAATTCCGGTGAAAACTAAACGTTACATAAACATAATTTCTTGTCCCTGAAAGGGTTAATACATTGCTCATTATTGAATTTAGAAAACCCTCAGTATATTTTGCGACACCCTGTATCACGATCTCAGTTTATATTGCATTAATTACTATCGACATTTATTTAATTCTATTTTCCATCAAATACAAGAAATTTAATTAATTTAATTTAGTTTGCATTATTTTACATTAATGTAATTAATTTCAATGAACTTGCATTGAACCATATATTTAATTACTCTACGGCTACCTATTTATTTTGTAATCAAGTTCCGTCTACTACGTCAAAAGATAATAAAATGACATTTAGCTCATTTAAATCATAAATTCTTCAGAGAAAATGTTTAAAACGAAATGCAGAAGTGTTTTCCACTTAAATGATCAGAGAAAATAATATTTTTAATTCAATCATGATACTTTTCCGGAGAGGAAAGTTTTCTCCCAATGTTTGACACTTTTGTAATTAGATATTTGATTTCAAGCGAAGATATCATATTTCGCTTGTTTGCCTTACATAAAATCTTTAGGAATAATTCAAAATTTTATAAAACTAACAAATTCTTTCACGCAAGGGAATTAGTTTATAAAATAATTTTATAGATTTTACAGAAATAAGGGACCTCGCAGTGTTTATTTTGAACATTGACATCATTCTGCGGCAATTGAACGGTATCATTTACGATGATGCCGTAAATGAAACTGTTACCAAACGATTAAAAATAATGTGTAGTACTGATCGGTTTGCATGGATGAGTGTTTATGGGCTTTTGAACTAACATTTCAAATTTCAATTACAACAGCCTACTTAAAAAATATGTATATTCTTTGTTTAAATTTACACCTAAACAGCATATTTTGATGCATTTCGATCAAAAGTTTTCGAATTAAAACTATTCGCATTTTTATAATTTTATGTTAAACTAATAATTTATATTGTTTTCTTATATCGTAAAATATCATGCTGACTATTTAAAATCCCAAACGTAATTTTCTAATAAATTTTTATGTATCTTTTAATTTTGATAATTTTATGAAATGAAATATGAATTATGGAATTAATATTTGAAAAAGTATATTAATACTAGTGCTCCTTATTAAACGTTTATACCAGAATACGTATAATACGTACTATACGGGGTGCAGATTTTGGAAGCGTATGATACGACCAAGGCGGTTATACGTATTATACGAAACAGCATATACGGTACATCGTACCTACGGAACTTACACCAGCGGTTAAACGTATAAACGTTTAAACGGTTTTCATTCATTGCTTAAAAAAGTATGCCTTTCTCCTTCTGGTATCTGGATCAGAGACTTTGAGAAACATCCACTTTGCCCTGTGCAGTCGGTAGTTACAAAAAAAATCGGAATATTTTCCCCTCAGTTTAAAATCCCCCCCTCAAATCTAAACTATTAATTATGAAATGATTTACCTTTTGCATATCTCTAACACACGCACACACCTTAATTTGATTGAAGGCGTGGACATTTCGCCCGAAACATTAGTATTGCAAAACACAAACTTACATTGACTTCTTATTTTATATGAAATTGATAAATCCAACTCCTGGGAAATTTCATAATCTTATTTTATTTTAAAGACCCTCCATGGAGGGGACTCCCCCACCGGACTATATCCCTAGTGCAGATAACGGCCGTAACAAATAACTAATTAAACATACTTTTATTTTATTTAAGAATACTTTTTTCTATATTAAAAATACGTTTTACAGAAAAAAATAAAAGAGAAGGCAAGTCATGTTAAGCTTCTGTGATTGCGTTCTGAAACCTGCAGTGACAATTATTTGTCAAACTCTAAGTAATCGAAATTTATAGGTACTAACACAAAAAATGAAATTTGTCAAGAATAACAACAATTCTTAAAACGTAATATCTTGTAATGCACATACACTTTGTATGAAAAATACCATGAGTGGCATGGTTAAAGAAAATGAAATTGCGTTATACATTAACACAGAGTAGAAAACATTAGCACCGTGGAGAGAACAACATTTCACCCCTCCCCCCCCCCCCCCCCGGGCGCAATTTGAGTATACGCACACAAAATTAAATATTTTTTTAATTAATAAAGAAAGAATATACTTAATAAGGATTAACAATAAATGTGAAACGTGTATATTCTTCTTATTTGCTCAAAAAGTGTTTTTACTTTCGTTATATATTTACAATAATCGTTTATAGGAAAAAAAAATATTCTATGTATGAAACACATTATACATATTGCTAAAGTAATGCCACCGATTTCCAACTGGTTTTCTGTTCAGTGACGTAACACTGATGAGATCCATTGGCATTAAAAGTAAATACTATAACTGAAATATACGTATACTTGAATTAAACGCATACTTGAATTATACGTTTAACCGATATACGCTTATACGTGTCCGGATACGTTTAAACGTATAGGTCAAGGTATACGTATTTCTTAAATACGTATTATATCTATATACGTATATCGGTTAAACGTATAATTGAAATACGTATTGCATCGGGAGCACTAATTAATACTTTAAATACAGACCTATAAGTATTTAAACAGAAATAGATTTCTTGATATTTAGAATACGCGTTTACACGATTGCAACACATTCTGCTTTAAGCTTAAAAACCTTCAGCACTACAGATTAAGTAACTGTGTATTCATTCAAAAATGTTTAATCACATTAAACATTGTTTTTAAATTTAACAGTGGTCCGTTCTTTGATGAAATATTTAATTGACGGATATACCGTATTAATAATTCTTTCTGAAAATGTATAATAAAAATTGCATTAAATCTGATCCTTGCAATAATATGTTTAGCATTTGAGACCACCGAGAAAATTACAGTTGCTCCATAATAACTTGGAATATAAATAAATCAAATTTAGATGAAAATATTCAATATTGAAAGGGAAGAGTACTTGTATAAATAAAACCGTATGGAGAAGGGATTCGATGTAAGAGATTCAATATAGAAGGAATAAGCCTTTTAAAAGGTAAAAGCGTTTTTACAAGGTAGAGAGAAAACTGCAAAAACTAGCATGCGAAATATATTTTAAATACTATGTTTTTACAAATGTTTCTTTAACTCTCAGAAATATATAGGGTTTTTCAAATTTATAAAGGTACAGAACGCTTTTCGTAATCGTGGGTATCTCGAAGGATGTTACTGTATACTTTCGTTCGTGGTTCTATTATATTTTCCTAGATTAAGAAACATTTGTCTTTTTTTACAGTGTACCGTTAGTGAAGATACATACAAATGAAGGCGTATACAATTATTAGTAGTCCAATTGATATGCCTAGCTTCATAAATGATACTGTTTTGTTTTGGGTTTTTGCTCCAACGCCTCATTTTAGATGTCATTCGCATATTACCTATAGTTTTGTTATTTTAAGACTCTTAGATAGTGATGATACACACAAATGATGACGTATACAATCATCAGTTCTCCAATTGATATGCCTAGCTTCATGAATGAAGATACCGCTTTGTTTTCGAACCTTTTTAAATGTCATTCGCAAATTACATATAAGGGTTCTTTCTTTTATTAAAGATTCTTGGCCAGGATCCTAAAAGTGTAATGCTAGGATAAATATTTCATAATATTTAATTTGAATTATGTAATTTATCTCTTAAAACTGAATTTTTGTATGCGTAAAATTTATGTCAATTTCATATTAACAGTTTAGAAAATATTTCAAGGTTGGTTGGTTGGTTGGTTAATTTATGATGGCCGATTATCTTCTCGAGGGATATAGGCCCTAGGGGGGAGTCTTTCTAAGGGATCCTTACCCGTATTAATGGCAAGGTTAGAAGTAAACCACGGAAAACTCCGAACGGTTAGGCCTACGACCGTGACAGGGGTTTGAACCCAGCACCACCCGTCTACCAGCTTTGAGAACAGAACCTCTCAGCCACTGGTGGGGCAAATATTTCAAGGAACGATATAGTTTGAGAAAAATTGTCAAATTAAAAAAAATCGCATTGAAATCGCACACGTTTTAATATACGTAGGTTGATCCAAAAAAAAGTTTACAGGCAGAAGCATTTGAAACGTAATAATTGTGAAGCGAATATTTCCACCCAGGGTGGTTGACAGATGGCGCTAGTTGTCCTACAGCGGTTCTACGAGTAAGTAGCGTCAGTACCCAGACACTTAAGAGCGACAATAATGGCACGACGTCTAGAAAAGTGGTCTCGCATAGAGGTGCGAGCCGTAATTCAATTCTTATGGGCCAAGAATGTGGCCGCATCCGAAATTCAAAAGCGTCATTCTTCTGCATGACAATTCCAGGCCCCATACATCTCGCCAGACTCAGGAATTGCTGCAAAGGTTCAAGTGGGAGGTCTGGAATCACCCCCATACAGCCCCGATTTGGCTCCAAGTTTTCCGGCGTTGAAGCGAAACTTATCCGGAACACGGTTCACCTCAGACGATGCAGTGAAAACAGCTGCCGAGAAATTGCTCAATGAGCAGGGCCCTGATTACTACCAAGACGGGATAAATAAGTTGGTCGAACGTTCTGACAAATGCCTAAACAGGTTTGGCGACTATGTGGAAAAGTAAAGGCCAGATGTGTCTCTTGATTGCCATTTGTATCTTGTTTCTATTGTTAATAAATACTTTTTCCTTTGCCTTGTAAACTTTTTTTTGGATCACCCCTCGTAATTTACTGTTCCATTATGATACAGAAGTAACATACGCACATGGTGCCTATTCAGATACGAAAATAAAATTGCAAGCTCGTCAAATTTTTATCTAAAATCCTCTCGGATATTCGTTTGTCTGTTATTTACCTGTATGTCGCTATTCTTTTATAATGGTAACGCTACTATAATTGCATCAAAATAGCGTAAATTTCAAAATGTAATTTTCGTAAATTTAGGCTAAACTACATTTTAGATAAAATTCCTTACATATAAAAATAAATTTAATGAAACTAATGTTAGAAGTGTTTTTATATAGAAATTTTTTTGACGTATTCCCCCTCCCCACACCACCCCAAAAACGAAAGATTCCATACAATGCAAATGCACCTCACCGGGTTGCTATACAGGTAGTATATATTAAAATGGAATCTTACTGAACTATTTAACATTTTTCTACTTATATAATTTGATATCCGTGGTCAATAAATTTCCGTTCTTGTGTTTTCTAACACAGATATTTGGTGTTCTCTAAAAATATTTATCAGATTATGGAGCTTAAGGAGCATATATTGCTATAAATTACACTAATTAATTTGATATTGATATGACAATAAATTTCGTGTCATTCTCATCTGTATGTTTTTGTGAAATCTGGGATTTAAAACATTAGAAGCTCCTTCCTCTTCTGAAAAAATTCCATAAATTGTTTCCTAGATAGTTTTCTGAAGTTTATGTATCAGTAAATATCATTTAATATACGGATTTGATAAAAATGTCTTGCAATCTAAAGAAATATGTGCAATATGAAATAAATGCATTTTCTGTGAGGTAGAAGGCACACTCTTAGTCAATGATGTTTTTTTTTAATAAAAACGATAATTCTCGTTTCCCGATGCGAATGTGTTAAAAGTTATCAAACTTCACGTATTTACTCATAACAGAAGACGTCGGCTCTCTGAGACCGCACTGTGTCAAATAAGCCTAATAAGGGTTTTTTTTGATGAAGTAAATGCCATGTTTTAAAAATGTGTTCTGTGTGAAAATGTCTTCCACAATTGATTTAAAAAAAAATATCATACTAATATTTATGAAGGATACTTGACCCATAAGTAAATGTAATCTCTGAGACTCTAGTCTCTGTCTTTTGCCCCAGTAGTGTTTTACTGTTTCACATTTCATGTTATAGTTTAAAGGATTTGATATTTTGTTAAAAATAGGCCAGTTTGGACTATAATGCTCTAAAAAGGATGCCTTCAGCATGAGTTTCAAAGGGAAAGTAACCCGAATTATCGTTCTTGTGCATGACACTGAAAAAATTACACAGTCACTCCGCCCAGTCCGCGCTGGAATTGAACACGTGAACATCAGACGAAGCATCTCATCTTTTGGCTAGCATGCTAACTACTAATCTCAAAGGGCCCCGTTATAGGTTAATAGTATCTGAATAAATTTGACGATTCATTCATTATTTGCATACGATTCATAATGACGATTCATTCATAACTTGGATAACAATTAAACCAATCTTTTGCTAATTTTATAGTATTTTTGGAGTAAAAATGTTTATTTTCTCTGAGATAGTTGAAACCAGAAATAAATGGCTTTCAAACTATGTATGCATATTTGTATTTTTTTTATATTAATAGATCGTTTTTTAAAAGGCTTTTTCACTCATTTGTAATTAAAGGGCTCTTTCGATTAGTATGTAAAGAAACTTCTTGTATCTCACTTTGTAAAAATCGCACAAAAGATAATATTATACATATTATTTCTGATGTCAACATATCCTTCTTTTTCTAAGCATATACAAAATGGACAACGAAGAAGAGGTTTGATAAGAAAGGTTTTTGAATAGGCTTTTGACATAATACACTCACATTCCGGTAAAACACTCTGTATGATTATTAATTGCAGTTAATTAAATATTAATGAAAAACAAGTATCAGTAAGTAACCTTAAAGTTTACAGTGCGAAAGTCTCACACGAGACCACTAGAAATAGCTATATTGCTTATACATTATATAAACTGTAAAATATTTGTAAAAATATATATAAGCGATAAATTATTACATAATTTGCAAAAAATATCTGTAATTTTTCTTGAAATTTCAATTATTAACACTTTCAGGACCAAAAGTTTAAAAATTTGTCAGTACGTCCCCCCTTTTGCGTTACACTTACATTTTTGTATTATTTAACCCTTTAAAGGTTGGTCGTACAATTTTATACCACATAATTTTAATTCCCTAATGCTATAAAGACACCATTATTTTGTAATAAAATCTTTGGTTTATAATGTACGTGATAAAGCTTTTGCTTATTTTCAAATAAATCTGCTCTTTAATTCTCGTATGATTCAATCATTTCAACATTTTAGCAACAGTAGTACTTTGTCCCTAAAAGTGTAAAAATACTTTCTATATTATATTTGTAATACAAATGGGTAAAAATATAAGTGAATATTTTTTATCAATGTATTTAGCCCTCTGACATTTTGAAAAAGGGTAAAATTGTAATGTTGTTTTCTCTGCATTTGTTTTAAATGCCAAAAAATTTTATTCTTTCAGCATTATAAATAAAACTTAATTACAAATATGAATGTAACCCTTGAGAGTATTAATCATTCTTCAATGTTTTGAAAATTCATTTAATCTATAGAATAATATTACCTTAAACATTGCATATATTGCAGTGAAACCTGGAGCTTAGTCAACGGAATATTACGTTCCACACGCTTAGAGGGTTAGATTCATATTACGCTGGGTGTATAAATATGAATTTTGTGTACATCTTTGAGAAAAAAAATGTAACATATAAAAAAGAAAAATAACGCCTGTAGGTTGTGATTTAAATATACAAAGAGATGAACTTTTATCAGCGATGGCGAATGTATTACATTGATAGAGATATGCTTTAATTATTTTGCTGCAGAAAATAAATAAATAAAAGAATAAAATAAAATGTATTGTAGCTTTGGCTATAATGATTAACAGTGAAGTTCTACTAAATCTATAAGACATAACTATGCGTGATTTTTAGTCGTGATTTTTACATTGTATGCACTGCCAAAAAAAGGAGGTTTACAAAAAGATAATATAACCTCTTCCTACACCGTAAAAAATATCAAATGTTTCTTAATCTACTAAAGTATACTATAATCACGAATAAATTTATGATATAAATGCATCCTTGTTAACCATAATTCTGAAAAATGTTGCTTTATCTTTAGAAACCGCAGACATCAATTGCATTTCGAGATTTAAAGAATCATTTATAAAAACAAAAGTGTTCTTGCTGCCCGTAATTTTCGAAACGTTTACGAGTAGCTTTTAAAGTGTATTAATCGGTTTTCTAAGCCCGGAATACAGTTTTTACCGACGCTATCAATTCTCAAGTAAACATTTTCATGTTCAACAAATGTATGTAACAGACAAACATGCAAAATTAACAGCGTTACATTAACTTTAAAATTAAGATTATTTCTTTACTCTTTCATGTATAAATTAACTTATGCAGCTGAAAACGTTTACTTGAGAATTGGTGAAATTTGAAAAACAGGTATTCCAGGCTGAAGTAACTGACTAATACACTTTTTAAAATATTCGGAAACATTTCTGATAAATACGGGCAGCAAAAAATACTTTGCTTTTATAAATAATTCTTTAAATTTTGGAAATATATTGGTTTCTAGAGATTCAAACGACAATGAAAGACACTTTTCGGAATTTCAGATAACTCAGAAGATTATATTATTTTTTCGTTCGTGGTTATAGTATATTTTCATAAAATAAGAAACATTGGTCTATTTTTACAGTGTAGTTATCACCTGGTGACCCATCACAAAGCGACAGTCGCAGTGACTTTTCAGTGTTAACAATGATTTGAGAGTAATAATGAGACAGTGAAATATCCCATATTTTGATTCACCGTAGCGATTGTGATACTTCTAACTATGTGTGTCATTAAGAGGACTTCACATCAACTGCCCGTGCAGTTAGGGTAGTACCTCTTTTCTACACTTTATCTTTATAGAATTTCCTTTTGAGAACTCACGTGTTCAGAAATTAGCATTTTGTGTTTGTTGCTTAAGTTTTGCACACCAGTGCGTATGTCCTTTTAGATTAAGAAACATTTGTAGTTTAATTTTAACACGTTCCTACATAGTTGTAAAGTGTTTATGAATTCGGCTTGTGTGTCTGTTTGCATGTCCGTCTGCCGTACTCTAATTCTCGTAAAACTACTCGGATTGTCATGACATTTTTATGCATTATCGAAATTTACTATAGAATGTTCGGTATTGAAAATGAAGTGTGTAGCATTAATAGTTAATTTACAGCGAAATAATTCCATTAAATTATGGTCTATGGGGAAAAATCATTTGAGGCGCATTTTATTTACGTTACGATATTTCAAACATGATGAAATTAATATGCATTACTGAAATGAACTATAGCATGTTTTTACCGGAGTATACAATTAGTAGCATTTATAGTTCAATTACAGGGACGTACAAAAAATTGCTTTACATTATGAAAAAAAGATGGGAAATATAATGAGAACAATGGGAAAAATAGTTTGCGGTGCATTTTGAACATGTTTCGGTACTTGAAACATTAAAAAAAAATCACTAAGATTCAACACAACTTATTTTCTATAGATTATGGGGTGTGTAGGATTTATTGTTCATGTATAGAAACTCCCAAGAGAATTCGGTTAAAAGACTGACTATGATCGGTAATTACTAAACGTGCTCTTTCCGCTGTGATATACAATTTTATGTAATTTTTAGTGTATTACGTGTTGTTTACAATATTTGTAGATCGTATGCGAGGCGGCGCGAAATATCTCGAATATTGGCAGCAATTGTTGAAAATGGATTTTTACCGAGTTATGTATTTTTTTAAATCGTTTATTTAGATATCTCATTTCATCGTATATAAAAAAAAAAAAATCTTAATAATAATCTGTTAGTGCTGGAAAGTGTTTCATAATCTATGCCGGATGTATGATTTTTCGTTCTTGTTAAGTGTAGATCTAATTAAATCCTATCCTCTTAAAATGTCCCTTTTGCATTATCTTACGTCAAAATATTAACAATCACTACTGTACGTTTATTTACGTTCGCAAGCAGATTTTTCGTTTTTATGCTAAAATCTTCGTCTATCTTATAAGCAAACTTTCAAGTATGCATGTTCGTATTTTACTTTATGACAGAATGACTAGGAATGACAATGGAATTATTGCATACAGTTGATGTATAAATGTAAGAAAAATGAACATCAAGAACAGTTTTCAAGCAAAAAGCAACTGCTGTTTACAAACAAAAGAGAATTTTTAAAGCTGACGGTAAAGAAAACTCTTATATTTGTAAAAGAATTCCTCACAATCATAAATATTTATATGAACAGCTAAATATTGTTTTAATAATAGCGAAATTTTATTTATTTACTTATCTCATTTTTATAAATTTTCTTTCAGACATAAGACAAGTTTTATAACTTAGGTGTTGATTTTTGCATTTTATACGATTTAAGCTGAAGACAAAACAGGAAATATTTTATATAGAATCTAATTTTAAAAGGTGTTTTAAAATTTAATGTTGTTTCACTTAAATTTAAATTGTTTATATTAAATGCTGTTAGTAATATTTTAAAATTAGAATCTTTAAAACTTTTTTTCCAAAATTAAACGTAACTCCATACTTTTATCGCAAATGCTTTATTTTCAATTTAACAATTTCCTCCCCTAACAGATATTTATATCCCATTAGTGAACATTTCACATAAAATGTATTTAATGCATATATTAACTACCGTAAACTTTATTGTCCATGAAAAACACCTTGTTTTTATATGTTTAGAAACCACAGTTAATTTTATGAAGTTAAATACCTAAATACTTTTAAAAATGGGTAATTAAAAAAATAATACTTACTTAGCTTCTATGTTATTAAAAATTTTGCAGTAGAAACCTTTCCATTACATAAATCTCTCCGTCTACAGGTACGGCCAAAATATATATTATTTTATTATTTTATACGAATCAAAATTTTTCAACAGACACAAAAGATTTGTTATGTGTTTTTAGTGTTGCAAATATCTTACGAAAAGCCCTATGACTGGTTCAATAAATTAATTCTAAACGAATCTTTTCTAAGTTTCAAATTTGTATTATATAACTTTTATATCTAAAATGGGAGTTATTTTTAACTCATAGTTCAAGGCACAGAGATTTAAACAGTAATCCACAACATATGGTAGATTAAAATAACATCAACACAATCCATAGATAATAAATTTAAATTTCACAATACAAATTAGTTATTTCGGAAACACCAAAGAAATTTCATCGCGAACGAATAAAATTGAACATCTTATTTGAAGATAGCATAAAAAACTATTTTCATGACACTAAATGATCCAAATTTGAAGCTTAGCATCTACCTTGCCACAGAAGAAATCGTCGAGAAAACACACTTTGTTCAAGATATATCGTAGAAGAAAACATTTGGCTTTTTTTTTCTTTTTGTCTCTCTCGGTAAAGTGAAGACAGAAGAAAACCCTTACCTTTCTAGAATGCTGTCCTAAACGACATTTTTCTTCCATTTTCAAGCAAAGAAAAAGATGGTTTGCTATCTTTAAGCTTCTTTTCTTATTTCTCTCTTCTTTTGAACCGTCTATCAGCCGTTAAAAGAGGCTTGCTAAGGCTTTGTTGCCATCCAGACACCTTTTTTTTCCCAGCGGAAGAAAACAGATCTATCTGGATATGCAAACGCTCTTACACGTTCCCGCCATTTGCCGAGAATGACGAACGTATCATTTGTGCCCGACTTAAAAACAGTTTGGAAGGGAAATATATTTTTTTTAAGATTAAATTGAAATGCGTACTATTTTGAAATGTATCTCTTGACACATTAAGATAACTCTGAACTATTTTGGTTTTTAATATTTGAACGAAAAAAAGGGAAGCCATTATGACAATCACATGCAGTACAGTTTAGTTTATGAATCTTGGTATTGAAGAAAACTTGCTGCGTTTTGGATTTTCTAATTTGTAAAAAAATGTTTCATTTAATTTCCTTCTTTAAATTTATCTTTTGGAACAGTAATTTAATATTGAACTATTGTAGTTTAAACTATTTGAAAGAGAAAAAAAGTATGTGTTACGAAAATTACACACAATATAAATTAATTTATGAGTTCCGATATATAAGTAAACTGGAGCTGTTTTGCATTTTAGAATTTATTACAAAATTGTTTTTTAATGTATCTTTTGAACCACTAATATTACACGGAACTACTTTAATTTTAAAAAACTGAAGGAAAAATTAACAACTGTTATGAAAATCATGTACAATATAATTTAACTTTTGTGAGTCGCTACATACAGCTATAGCTAGAAAAATTAAAATATAAACAAACATTATTATTTTGCAAATTTAAGAAATTAATTTTGCAAATTAAGAAAATTTCATTATTTTGCAGTTTCAACTTTTACAGTATATTTTTGGATTCTACTGAGGTAATTTATTGATTCTTTAAGTACAGGGTTATCAGAAAATGAGTATACATTTGAAAAATTAATAATTCACGGAATAATGTAGGTAGAGAGGTAAAAATTGACACACATGCTTGGAATGACATGGGGTTTTATTGTATCCACAAAAAAGTTCATAAAATGGCCGACAGATGGCGCTTCGTGTGATAAGAAAAGCAATAATTAGCATAACAAATTATGACAAAGCAAAGACGATGTTCTTCAGAACGAATGCTCAACATGTCCACCGTCATCCCGTAACAATAGCTGGAGCCGAGGGACAATGTTGTGCAGCATATCTGTGCAGCATATCTGTGCAGCATATCTGTGCAGCATATGTGTAGTTATGGTGAGAAATTGGCGTTGGATGTTGTCTTTTAGCATGCCAATTGATGTCGGTCGATCGCGGTAGACTCCTCATTTTTGATAGTAGAGCTTCACTAACATTGCCTTTTCTTGTAACGTCAACATGCTGCGATTGCTGGTGCATCTGATTCTCTCTCTTATTACAGATCCTTTTACACACGATTCTCAGGCAGAGTAACTGACGTTTTGCTGTTCAGTGCCATCTGTCGGCCTTTTTTAAAAACTTTTTTTGTGTGGTTACAATAAAACCCTACGTCATTCCAAGCATGTGTGTCAATTTTTACCTCTGTACCTACATTATTCCGTGATGTATTATTTTTTCAAATGTATACTCATTTTCTAATCACCCTGTATATCCATCGTTTAGAAGTTTTCGTGTCACAATGTTTTTCTCTGAACTATAACATTCGACGAATAATTGAGAAGAAAAGATGGTATTTATTGCAAATACTGTTGCTGTTTTTTAAAATATCCCGTTAAAAAACATTAATTTCTGAAGATTGCAATTAATTATATTTGGTATGTAGTCGACGGTTTTCGAATTTTTCAATAGGAATGAAATAATATGCATTCTGCACAATTTTGCAAAGTATTTTCGAATTTCAGGAGATATTCCCTTTTGTTTTATATTTTAGTTTATGCTGTAAGTTTGATGAGGATTTAAATCCAGGGATAGAGACGATTCTGGGAGAGCATCAAACCTGTTTCGTTTGAACCAACTTTTCGTCAGCTTTACCGAAACCTTCGAATAATTTTCATGTTGATAGAGTCTTTTCAGTGGTACGTTTTCATTCATGGTAACATTGTGTGCTATCTACATACGCTTCTTTAGTCACGAAATCATTTATACGAAAAATTGAGCTTCCACCATGCCAAAAGAGAAAAATCTTCATAGATTACCATCTCCGTCATTAACAGATTTCCTTGTGTATTTCAGATTATACCATCTGGCTTTGAGGTCAACAGTTTATCATCCATTTCAAACAACTTAATTTTTGTATCTATGCTCCAGAGCATGTTTTTATACTATTTTTCAAACTTTCAAGGTCGTTTTTGATATAGCAGAATTTCGGAAGATGCATGCACTTTTCGGTATGCATTATTATTGAAATGGAATCATTCTTGGAATTCAAGAGTGCGTTTTGTCACTTGAATCAGTGACCTGCAAATTGTTCCATTGCTTACTTGAAGTCGACTTTAAGCTTGTAACTCGTTGGTGGTGAATTTTTTTTTCTATTATTATTTGTCGATCAATCTGTTTCTTTCTTGAAGTCATTTTAAAAGGATTTCCCCTAAATACTGGAAATGTTTTTGTATTTCTCTAAACACTTTATTTGAAGAAAATCCAGCTGATTTAACAATTTCTCTGACTAGTTATTCATTACTGTTTATTCTTAAAACTGTCTGTAAATCAGCTCTATTCCAATGTTTAATTGTACTCATTTCTTTATATATAAATCATACAAGAAAAACAATTTTTTGCAATGGAAATGAAAGAGCAACATATTTTATAAATCATTTATTTTACTTAATGAAGGGAATTGCTAATTTCAATTATTACTTTTTAAAGTGTTCCTATTTTTGTTTCAATTCCATTTTAGATAGTTAAACACATATAACACTAAAACACCACAGTAATCGGTAATTGTACTTCGAGAATCAATAAATTACATCATTAGAGACCAAGCAGTATACATTAGTCATAAAATAAAATAATTAAAATAATATTGCTCTTAAATTTGCAAAACAATATAAGGTCTTCCTATTTTTGTCCATAGATGTAAAACTATTGTATTTTACGTTCGCAAAGCTATTCTGTTTTCTTTCCTATTTTAAATGGATTTGTTAAAATATTTATATAAAACTATTTTTGAAGAAAAAATTTGGAAGAAAAGTTCAATTATAAATATCACATGCAATATAATTTACATTTGAATCTCGACATATATGTATACTGTCTATGTTTTAGATATTTTCAATTTATTTTAAATATGTCATTTATCTATTTTTTGTTGTTATTGTTGTTGTTGTTACCGTCTGAAACATTAGTATAAAATATAGCAGTGTTAGTTTTTCATATTAAAAGAAAAACTCCGTTATGTAAGTAACATATAATAAAATTTAATTTATCTATATGATCAAAGAATAACAGGTTTGTACAATAAAAGTTACTTGGTGCAACTTTAAGAAAATATTAAAAACGACGTTTAAACGTTAGATTGTTAAAAATACCGCGGAACCAGGACGCGACAGTGCATAAATATATGTTCCTCATTGAGAATCAAACAGTGAAAGAGTTTCTTTGATGAGACCGCTAGCCACAAGCCCCTATCTGCCGAGTTTAGTACCCAGATGACATATATACTGACTGCAAATGTAAGTGTTGCCTTCGATCTCATTTTTCTACCAGATGTTGACTCTTACTTAAATTTTAGTGAGTACCACAGTTTTAACATACTCAAAAATAATTTTATTAAATTAGAATGCAATTTCAAATACACAAATGTGAAGAAAAAAACTGTGACATATAGTAATTGCACAGGAACGTAAGTTACTTTGTTAATTAAAATTAAAGTGAGTTTTTCATAGCTAGTGAATTTTTATCTCTAAAAGCGTGTGTTTTCAATTACAAAATATACGTTTCGTCTATTGTTACTTATTGTCTCATAGAAAATATCTCTCATCGGTTTCGGATATTCTCGTAAGTTCTGGTGAATACATATCGTATCTGCGTGCACAATGTGTCTTAATAAATGGCTTATCTTTGACATTGAACATTTGGTAGTATCTTCTATAGTTTTCGAGATACGATCACTAATTCTCGAACTTACTTCTAGGGGGCGCTAATAGGTACATCATCGTGCTCCCCATACCCGTTTTACTATACATTGACACAACATTCATGGTTGTAGCTAACTCGATTCACCTGTTGTGGTGAAATGGACTTAAGGTACATAAAAGAAGAAACAAAACAATTAATACAAATGTTAAGGGCGATAGTACATACCTAGACAAGCGCAAATCACTATGCAGCGCCTGGTCGTAAAGCACTAGAGTAGAGGTCTTCAACCTTTCTGCCTGAAAGACGTTTGTCAACAGAAAAAACCGAAGGTAGCTTTTGCCTTATTTAATAGCAAAGTTTTTGCCTTTAAATAAGTTAAATGTTTCTATTCTGAAATAGTCGCATTTCGGTCGCCCGTAGGCGACAGGTTGAAGACTTCTACCTAGAGGAAGCTTTCTGATTATAGATGGAGACATGTTTATTGCATGGTATCGAGTAAATAAGGACTAATATTTACAATAACATTTTAATCAAAAAACAATTAAAATATTTTTTAATAAATCCTTTTAATCTGAAATATACAAGCGCTTTATGGTAATAATTTTACAAAATTCTCATAAAAAACGTAGATTATTAAAAACATAAATTAATGTGTGAGCTATGTCTAAATGGCAAAATTTTTTTAAAAACATTTATTGGTTCTTTTTGTAATAATTCATACCTCGCTAACCAATCATTTAAAAGTGATGCAAATTTCCATTTCAGTGTTTTTTTTCTTTTCTTTTTTTTTGCTATTTTTAAATTAAATATGTTACAAAATTAACATATTTATTTTAACTTTTAAAAATTACCCAAAATTTTAATATGTAGACAACCCCTTAAAACAAAATAGATCTGACTTACAGTTTTAATGAACTTTGTACAAATTGAAAATGTATGTTATTTTTTAACCATGTATTAGAATTGAAATTACAGCCATCATTCGATATTTTTTTTGTCTACTGTGCACATGAAATGGTATTGTTTCTTTACAAACCATTCTAAAGGTTTTATTGCACAGTTGGAAATGTTAGTTCATAATTACATCTTCCATGTTTTAAAAAGGAATAACAAAGTAATATTATATATTCCCTTAAAATCTCCGGGTGAATTGTTCTGTATTGTGATTTAATTCATCTAATAGTAAATATTCTTTAGAATGCCCAATGAATGGTTATACTAAGTTTTTGACATAATGTATATAATTCAGGAACATGTTGCGAGAAGAGAATTTCATGTATTGATAATCATTATCTATTCCGCAAAACATTTCTATAGAAGTATGGATATGAATAGATCTAATAAATTAGCGTGTTTCAAATAACTTGTTAAAGAAAGGATTAATTTTTAGAACTTAATTAAATAATTTTAACTTTTTGTATGTTTCTTAGTGGATTAAACTGAAATAAGATCATTTCTTCTTGATATGTTAAAATTTTCTATGAAATTATTGTCTTCTATATGTTAGAAAATGAATAGAATAAAGAAGAAGAAGAATGCAGAATAAATAAAGGATTTTATACATAATGTATGAAATTCAGGAACATATTGAGAGAAAATAAATTCAATGTATTGATAATCATTAGTTAGTTTGTATATCATTTCTATAAATTTATGAATGTGAAAAGATCTGAAAAATTAGCGTGTTCCAAATAATTTATTAACGCTTTGTAGGCGGGCGGCATTTTCAGTGTTATTGAACGTACAGCGTACAAATCCAGTTATTCTTCATTTGAATCAAATTAATAATTTACGAATGTTATTGATGTGAAAGAACTTAATTTTATAAATAAAAGATTGACTATATACATATAAATTTATATAATTTCATATATATTTTTATACATGGATGGTGATAAACTATCATCGGTAGGGTAAAATCTGGCGAATTTTTTTATCAGAAATTTTGAATTCTTGCAAGAAAATTTGAACAGTTATATTTTCTTTATATAATTATATATATTCCGTGAATAATCTCAAAGAAAATTACTATTTAAAATTTATGATATAAGTTCGGAATTTCTGAAAATAAAATACGCTAGATATGGCAACACTAATTATCAGCAACTAATGTGCTTTCATAACTATCGGAATCGCGCAAATCCATTTTCAAAAGGTAATATTAAAACAAAAACAATAAAATAAAGTTTCTATAAAGTCACAGAATGTAGAATTTCACTGCTGAGATAACACAACTGAGACTATAGTCTGCCGCTTTCAACATTTCTTCTATTCAGGACTGTGATTGCATTCTCCCGCCTGAAAAGTGTTAAAGAAAGGATTAATTTTTAGAACTTAATTAACCTTTTAATTACGGGCCACGACTGGCGACTATTATTATATACAATCGTATCGCAATTTCCAAAGAAATTTCTTTTTGGTAGATTTCTCTTGAAGAGATTTCGAAGACTTTTTTGCCGTGTTGGCATAAATGCAGAATTTGATTATCCCAATTATTTTTAGTTATAATATATTATCGGCAATTAAACTGGTTTAGGTAAAAAAAAATGAATCCTAGACAAATCGTAACGATAAGCAAATGTTTTAAACTTCAGTAAAAAACAGAAATAGTTTCAAAGCACACTAGCCACATATTTTAAATAGGTTTTTAACATGAAATACTTATATATATATATATATATATATATATATATTAACGTGCTTTTTAAAACATATAGCACACATTTCTCTGCAGAGCACAGTGGACAAAACACTTCAAAACATAGCAAAAAATGGAAAAATAAAATTCAATATTGAAAACAATTATGGTTAATAGCGGAAACTAGATAAAAGAAAGGGACCCCACACATATCCAAACATCTCAAATCAAACTAGGAATATTACGGAGGTAAATTTTATTGAAATAGAAATTGGTAAGGGTTACGTATAGAAGGCTTCACTTTGGGTTCAAGTATTTCATTCATATTTTTTTTGGCATTTCTGTTTCCATTAATCACACCAAACAGTACTCACTTTTCGATCTCACTCAACACGATGTCAGAACATCAACTAGCTGTTTCTGGGAAGGTATTACACAATCAGAATGCAATTATTTTTTTCGATTCCTCTGCTTGCATATTTTATGCTATTGCTGCCGAACATAAATGTTTTTATTTCATCACCCAAATTAACATGGTCCATCTATTGTTTTATCTAGTTAACATGTACTTTAGCCCAGTTTAATCATTTTAACTGTCGGCTGATTGATAAAAATGTGTTTCTTCGAATTTTAGCAATTTGTTCAAAATACTGCAGTCTGAACACATCCATACTTTGATTTTACTTCCCATTGAAATGCTTCATTTAATTTTGTATGCAATTGAGATGATATTTTTCTGTCAGTTAAACCCAGTATCTTTACTATTCTACCATCAGTTGCTCTCGTGCAACTTATACTGTCTTGTTTTGTGTGACTTAACATCCTTCGGCTACTTTTTCTTTCAAATTGTCTTCGTGTTGATTTATAAATGTATCCTTACACACATAATAGTACTAATATACATCAATCTTTGAGTAATCAATCAACTCTTTAAGACATTTAAAAATAATTATTATGCTTTATTTCTTCAATTACAGAAAGGACACATAAAATTTTAACAACTTTATAGTAATTGTAAAACACACTAATAAAATTCCACCCATGACTATCAGTAGTAGTAAGTCCTACCCTACGCTTTATAGACTTATTTCCAAATAAAATGAAATATTTTTGTCACTTCAAACATTTATGTACATTGAACATATTTAAGTGAAAGAAAACTACTTCATATCAATCGAAACACGTTTTGCTGCCTTTTCTGATTATTTGGCCACAAGTTTTAATAAAATAATTATTAATAATTCAAATGATATTCTTCATTAAATTATCTTTTGAGCTATACATATATTTAAGGTATATTTAAGTGTTACAAACCATTAAAATAACATAAAAAACATTTTTTCCGAAAGGTTTACTTAGTTTTGGTCACTAGTGGATACATATATATATATATAAGGAAACGTCATGGTAAACTTAAGTAATCACCTAAAATTTCTTGTAACACCAATTTGGTATTAACATGAGGTGACAACAGGAATAAAGTGAAAAAAAAATTCCCCCAATTCCCTTCCTCCCGTTTCTTTCATCTACCTTATATATTTCGCAAAATATCGAATAAAATATATTTAATCTCGAATTGAGTCAAAGAAAAGTATTTTCTAATTTTACAAGGTCCAAGGAAATTATACAAAGAAAGAAACCTCGCAAAAAATATATCTAATTTACAGAAGAAAAGTCCTAATCAAAAGATTTTATACCCTCGTTTCGACATTTGGAACTAACAGACAAAAACAACAAAATATACTTTATCTGTACTGTGCCATAATTGATTAAAAGTGTTTTCTATAAATCCGTAGAAGTTCTGATGATTAATGTGGGGATTCTTGATTAAAGAGACAATTTTCTCTTCAGAAAGTTGAGGAAACGTAAAATAAACAAGCAAAAGTATCATAAAGCTATGTATAAAGAATTGTTTTTTCTCTTTGGACACTTTTGATAATAAACTAAGCAAGAAATGTATTTTGGAATAAACTGTTAAATATATTATTTGAAAACAAACAAAAAGTGTAAATACAAGAAGATTATGGGACATAAAATTAAATGCAGGATAGCCCGAAAGAAATAATATGTGGGTCAATCTAATATTCTTTGCAACGAATTCTTCTCCCTCACAAAAAATAATACATTTAATTTAAATCAATTAATTGTAGATTTATATGTTCGAAGAATATCTAAACCATTAATATATTCTTTAGCACTGCAAAATTTTGAAATAATTGTTAATGTCATTCTTTTTTCATCGCAACGTCGGTGACGAAACAGATATTTTGGAAAAGGTAATTTAGGAGACAAATATAAATATTAATGAAGCGAAAATGGGTTAGAATGCATTGTTGTTTAACACATATAAAACATCACTTATAAATTTTGTTAACATGTCAAATAAAATTGTGAATGAAATATTTATATAGTTAAAAAAAATAAGTACCTAACTTGTCTATGATGTAAGGAATAAAAAGAAAGGATTTGACACACGGAAATTCTAACCCTCCGAAATTTTGACTCCCATTTTTAGTAAATTATTTTTCGATTTATTTAATGCATAAACTATGTGATTAAGTAAGAAAATTATTACTATTTCAAATTAGTGGTAGTTTAACATCCGTCGGGTTGGTAGCTCTGTGCGGGAAAGACCTTCGTTTTATTCCTTCACCAAAAACGAGTTAGGTAATTATTATTTATTTTAAACTGTATAAATATTTTATTTAAAATATTATATGGCATGTTTACTAGATTTATAAATGAAGTTTTAGATGTGTTAAATAGCAGCACACTCTTTTGTTTATGATACCATTTTTGTTTCATTAATATCTATATTTTTCTCCTACGTTACAGTCTCCACAAAAGGGAACAGATGTGTTACACTCACGCTCCGATAATTGGCGACTTTTTCATTGGCGATATTTACAATCCGACTCCAAACCAACAACTTAATACAATAGCCAGGTTACCATTAAAGGAAAAAATCCCTAAAATTTGGCGACTTTTTTCCTTTTTATAACCTATTAAAAAAAAAATGCTGCGTGAGTGTAAGACATAGCCCACAAAAGTTTTGTTTCGTTACCGACGTTACGATAAAAAAAATGGTATTAACGAATATTTTCTAATTTTGCACTGTTAAAGCATAATTTAATGGTCTAGATATTCTTTGTATAAATAAATCTACAATTAATTGATTATAATTAGATATATTATTTTGTTTTATGGGGGACAGGAACAGGTGCAAAGAATAGTTTAATGATTATTTCTCTTGTGCTTCCCTGCATGTAAGAAATTTATGTCACATTTTCTTGTATTTTTACAACTTTCTGTTTTTGTTTTCTGTCATTTATATTAAAGAACTCATTCCCAAATACATTTCTTGCTCCGTTTCTTATCAATAGTGCCTGAAGTAGGACAATAATTACTGTTTGAAATTAGTAGTAGTCAAGAATCCGGACCGGGACCCATATTTATAATCCTTTTATATTCAAAATACTGCATTTATGGTGCCGTAATGCACACGTACCAAAAGATATAAATGTGAAAATATGTATTACAAATTCAAAGACCCGATTTATTTTTCTACAAATTCATTAAATATGTTATAGAACAAATAGTTTAAAGTCATTTTATAAGTATCTGCTGCTTAATTGGTAATTTTTGTTTTTATTGTTAATCCATTTCATTGTCATTCTTATTTTCATACTTCAGGACTGTTTCGTTACCACTGAAGGGGAAAAATGGATTTACTATTAGGGAAATTTGTGATAAATACAATAAAAACATAGTTTTTACCAGAAAAAAATGTCCGCAGGATTCTTGTAAAAATCAGTATAATTCACTGAAAACCTTCCCTATTTTGTTTCCGAACCTTCCGCTTTTTCTGTTTTTCTTATACAAATATTTTACTTTACTATTAATAATAGAATTTTTCGTAAAATAACGGGTTATTTTTTATATTCCTAGATAATACTTTTAGTTTTCTATAAAATTAATTGATTTTCATTTATTTACGAGTCATTCCATGTAAAATTATCAGATTTTCGAAAAGATTTACGCCGCTTCATTTCTGATTTTGAAGATATTAAGTAGATGATATATGTACTTATCTTGTAAACTAGAAAACGCTTTTGATATCGTTTAAATTAAGTTTGCACTTCAGATATAGACCTTCGTTACCATTCTTGACTTTTTTATTTCAAACGCTGAATGATTTCTTATTAGAATAAGCAGAATAATTTAAAACTAAACTGCTTACAGTATAAGAAAAGAATGTTGAACCATTTGATCGTCGAAAAATTACAGAAGCACGAACCATGTTTTACTTGTTTTTTCAAAACTCCTGATTATGGGGAAACATCAACAATAGTTCAAATTTTCGTTATCCTTTGGCGATATCTAATAGCGATAAAGACAAATTATAGAGTATACTGTTTTAGTGCAAGACGACAGCCACTTGATTGTGTAGTTTTTTTTATCGCCAAGTTCGAACTCCGGATCAAGTTTGGATGTATGTTTCTGTCAGATTCCATTTCCAACAGAGCACTTGGTCTGATTAGTCTTTGCTTGTAAAGGGTAACTGTAGAACCTTTATTGGTTTAATGCTTTACCAGGTATTTGTTTAATATTGTACTAGTTTATTGTCCAAAATTAATACCAATTTTTCTTCAATATTTTACAAATTTTTATTCGAAACTTCACCATGTCATGGTTCAGTATTTCACAAGTTCATTCTGTAGCCTACTCGAGTTTATGGCACATCCGAAACAACGGAAGGTAAAACAGTTATTCACCATCATATGGTAGTAAGTATTTTGACGCCATGTTTTAGTAAAATGGTAAACTTTATTTATAAGAGTGTATTGTGTTAGATATATTTACTATAAATAAATACGGAAATTTTCACGGTAAAATAATTAATAATTTTCTAAAAATGTATAACAAAGTAAAGTAACAATCACGATTTTAAGAAAACTGAATAAAATTAAAAAGTCCTTTACAGATCACATATATGTTTCAAACTATTAATAATCCATTTTGAAACTTTAGTAATTAAAAGAGTGAGTACTTTTTATAAAATTTATTATTTCACGAGGTCGAGATTAAGGTCTAGAATATTTAAAACCAGATTTTTTTTCCATTTCTATAAGCACTTTATGCTTCTATTCCCATTAAGATGAAGTGATACACAAAAATACCGAAAATATCATATATTTACTTCTTTCACTTAAAACATGTTCTAGATTTTTTGAATAAAATAATACAAACCGCATATAAATACGATAAATAAATCAAAAGGTATAACATTTCTTTTATGTTGTACTGCCTTCAGTTATGTAAGCAGGGCCTAAAATTTTAAATCCCTGAATCTCAGATGAAATTTTTCAAGATCCTTCATCTTTAAAATATACATCTAAATTTCTAAGAAAAATATAAAGTTATAAGTTTTTTAACAATCACTTTATATTATGCAAGGTGTTTCTTTTTATCGTTAATCAATAACTAAAAACGGAAAAATGCGTTTTAGTGACAGAAAATGGTAGAAATTAATAAAATTCAAGTTATCACAATTCTGCAAGCTTTGGTCGCAGAAGAATGGAATATTTTCTGTTTTACTTGTCAGACTATGGATGAAGTTTTATAAATAAAACTTAACATTTAAATTTCGTAACTTTTAAAAGAAAAATATTTTCTTGTAAGTGGATTTTCATTTGTTGAAGAACAACATTTTAAGTATTTTGTTATTCGAACTTTACTTATAAAACTACAGGTTTAGGAATTAGCTATTGGTCACGACTAAGAAAGAATATTAAATAATGATTTACCCAGAATAGTTATTTAAAATGTTTTCGTGATATTCTGTATTGACAGAAAATATAAAAAATATTATTCTTGTAGTAAATATTATTCATAAAAAAACAATTGTTTCCTTTAGAAAACATATTTTTTTAAAATAATTTTATAAATCCTGAAGACAGACTAATATTATTTCTTTTTTGTATGCAAATAGTTTATTTCTTTGATAAGATAAACTCATTTTAGTTATATATGACTATCATAAACGTTACAATGTTAATCGTAATGACAATAAATCCCCATTGCAATAATATCCGAATCACAATGTTAATCCAGATTACAATCTTAAAATCCTAACGCAAAAATCGTAGAAAAAAAAGCTATGTAATGAAACAAACGAAATCCAAGAACAAAACTTGAAAAAATTCACTGCATTTAAAACGTTTTCTTTAAAGGAATTTCCCATTACAATACACATAGTTCATTATCGGTCTTTCCCATAATTCCTTAAATGCGGTGAATAATCCCGAAACAAGAATCATAGTTTCGTTTTTGTAACTTTGATGATTAAATAACCCTATTGCTTTCAAGGACTCGAACGTCTCTTTCATCTACCTGTAGTGAAAAGCGGGAAAATTCTACATATTTTCAAATTAAATTGTTCTAGTATATTCTACCCATTTTGGTAACTTTTTATTTTTAGAGAACTATTAACGTCGAATTGTATCCGGTGAGGATTACGGTGAGGCTTTTAGCAGGTTTATAGAAGTACGTTTATGTGGTATTTTCATATACTGTAATTAACTGGTGTTTCAAGCAAAAATTGTGTTTAATTAAGCTTTGTTGAATTAATAAATTAGGAATTTCTACATTATCATGCACTTGTCGTTTACTTTCTCTGTGTACTTAAATGTGGATTTCAAATCATCAAATTACAAAAGTACCTGTCTTAAAAAAATAATCAATAATGTGATGTAATAATAGCGGCGAACATTTAAACAAAGTATAAAGACATATGAACACACAATATTATTCAATACTCGTATATGATCGAAGCTCTGAAAATTCTCGTGTAGGTCAAAAAACATAACATTTAAAATCTATTTAAAAAAATCTTGTATTTTTCCATTCAATCGATTTGCTTGAGTTGCTTATTATTCGATCCCAATTCTATAAAAAATCACAAATCTAAAAAGATGAAATAAACGATTTAAATTTTTCTAGACGAAACATACCCAACAATGAATTAGCGGATAGGAGTTCAGCTATTATCGATGATTTATGAATTGACCAATTTTACTGCAAATAAATAGATTTTTACCGATTATTTTCATTTTAATGGATCAACTATTAGTGATGATCTTCCCGACAGTTCTTCCAGCACAACTTTCAAAGTCAGCACCATAGAGTTAGAAATACAACTTCCCCAATAATGTGTAATGTGCCTATCGAAACAATTTAACATTAGATCGAAATATAAAAGTGATTAGTTTTATGAAATTTTGCAGACAATGAATGCATATTTTAAAAAAAAATTAACTGGCAAAAACAGGTCAAATTCTGTTTAGGAACAGTCAACAGGAGTGCAAACAGAATCATATTCAGAAGTATCTCTTTCTGGAGCTAATCCATCTCATGCTTTTAAAAGCTGTTTGTTAAACACAATTTCACCAACAAATCAAAATCCAACCAAACCCCGAAAACCTGCTGGATCAAACTTTCATAATTCTCAATAACTGAAGCATATATGAAAACAATAAAAGGGAACAATACCGTGAAAGAGCGAAAAAAGAGACAAAAAATGAAAACGGAAGAACAAGAAAAGCTTAAAAAATCAAAAACGGCGTTACAAAATCAGAATTCCGCAAACGCTCGAAATCACTTGCTGAAACAATCTGGAAGTAAAAGTACAGTACTATTGTTTACTTAGAATATAGAAAATTCTATTGCTAAAAGGGGCCTCCGTGGCCAAGTGGTTAAGACACCATTCCGCTAATCGCTTGAGAGCGTAGGAGTAAGGTCGGCGGGTTCGACTCCCGCCAGCTCCATTGCAGACACTTTGTGGAGCTTCCAGCTGTAAACTCTCTGGTCTTGTAAATTTCCTTGTAACTATCTCGTCCCTGTATATTGACGATGGCACTTGATGTCAAGCACACAAGTCAGATGTATGTTTTCAATAAACAAACTAACAAAAAAATTGCTAAAAAGAAGTTAATTTTGAATTTAAAGAAAAGTATTGTTTTTTTCTGTTTAAAATATACTTTTATTTAATAAAATTCGAAATATAGTATAAATGCGACAAAATTAGGCGATAAAGAATAAGACTCATTTAGGGAAAATAACCTTATATCAATTTCTAAATTAGGCTAAATTTGATGGGTTTTAAAAAAATTAAACTATATATTTTTAAAGAAAATACATTTGAAAAGGAATAGCTGTATTATAAAGCAAAAACATATCATTGAGTAACACTGACGTCATATTGACGGTGGTAAAAATCTAAATACATTAATTTTACTTTTATTGAAAATGTATTAATTTCTATACATGGCACAATTAAAATTTTTACACTTTCGAATAGAGAAAAAGATACTTTCAAATGCAATATGTCCAAAAAATGTATCTCAATTTACGGATTTTTTAAAAAATAATTTTCAAGCATGATTTTTTAAAAATGTATAGCTATTCCGTTCACCCCTATTACGGATGAGTAACCCGTTTTCACGTAAAATAATACGCTGCTCAAAACAATTAAGGGAGCACATGGTTTTAACGAAATTACACAAATACTTACACCAATACGTAACTAAAATTAAAACATCCATAATTTAAAGCATAGCAAAAAACAGAAAAATGAAACTTAATATGCAAATCAAAGTTTATGACGTCAAAAACCAGAAAAAGGAGATAAGTGAAGAAATCAGGATTTTGCAGAAATGTCTGTTTCACTGTCTCACTTGCCAAATTCAATTGCTCAGCTTGTGTTTTGACAAAGGGTGATTTGAAAATGTCACAACAACGTGATTTACCGGAATCCATGGCTTGGCGTATTAGAGATAGACTTGAATCCGGGCAAGCACAACGAAGTTTAGTGGACGCTGTTGTAGTTGCAAGAAATGTGTTTGCAAAGCTGTAGAATCTATTCCAAGAAACAGGAAATGTTAAATGTCGACCAGGGCAAGGTCGACCACGTGCACCACAGTAACTTATGAACGATATATCCTGTTGACAGCTCGTCGAGACAGAAAAGGGGATGATACTCAGTTGCAAAAACGGTAGCTCTTGGCAACACGACGAAGGGTGTCCAGCCAAACAGTGCGAAATATGCTTCATCAGGGTGCTCTCTATGCACATAGGTCAATGATCTGTATCCCGTTGACCACAAGCCACTGTGCGGCCCGAAGATGTTAGGCTGCTGAACATCAAGATTCAAGGCAACGGATTGAAGTCAAATGCTGCTTCCCTATTCAGTCTGGAGTGTGACACTTGACGTATTTTTGTATGGGGGAAAAGGACACTGGAAATAACCCCACATTTGTTCGTGAAAGATCACATTACAGACACGGTGGGTTGATGGTATGAGCTGGAATCAGCATAGGTGGACGTACGGACCTGCGTATCATTCGGAATGACACTTTGACTGCCCAAGTGTATATAGACGAGATACTGAGACCTCATGTCATACCTTACGCTTCACCCATGGTGATTCCCTTATTTTCATACATGATAATGCCTGACCGGATACAGCTCGTCTATTGGAGAACATGGTTGAAACTGAAACAATACAGCGTATGGAATTTCCAGCATGCTTTCCTGACCTGAATCAGAACGAGCATGTTT
This sequence comes from Maratus michaelseni, assembly GCA_963931845.1. NCBI lineage: Eukaryota > Metazoa > Arthropoda > Arachnida > Araneae > Salticidae > Maratus > Maratus michaelseni. The sequence continues at coordinate 142,870,331 of OZ007586.1, forward strand.
GGGACACACTCGGGCGACGCATTGCAGCAAGACGAAGTCTTTCTTTTATTGTCTGGGACAAGGAGTTTGCAATTATTGTAGAGTGCAACAGTATTCTTCAAAGTCTTATCGATAACCTCATCACATCCATGGAAAACAAGTGTGCAGCAGTCTTATCTGTTAGAGGGGACAACATGCCGTATTAAACAACTTGCATCATTACTAAACAATACTTTTTTTGTAATTTACATGTAACCAAATTGTTGCCGTAAACCATCATTCCATGTTCTTTTCATCCTTACAAAGAATTAAAGCTCCCTTGCAATTTTTTTGCATCTTATTTTCTGTATTTCACATTGATACACGTGGAATCTCCATTTTATACCCATACATGGCTGTCTCGCACGGTTCTCTTCTTTTATTTGCTTTCTTCTCTAATTTTTTTGAGCAGTGTATAAATAGTTCAGTTTTTGGTTCTAACAAATATTCGATAACGAAATTAAAAATTCATTAATAAATAAATAATAAAAATAAATTAAATAAAACACATATATACCAGCTATATAATCGAACTAAGCCATTATGCTCTGAAATAACGTGAATCAAAAACACTTCTGGTAATATCAAAATTTAGGACAATTTATTCAGCTACCAAGCTGTAGTATGCGGTAAATATGAATGTGCCGCTTTCTACAACTTTCAAAACTTTACTTAAATGCATGAGTGTTATATATAATATAAAAATGCGTTTTCGTATCGTTTCGTATCCAATCTAAAAAATAGATTAAATGTGAAAGATCTATTATAGTTTATAATTAAAAAATGGTTTTTAGTTATGTTCTATACAATGGACAGTGTGTTCTGTATCCCTGGAAGTCCGGATTAGATACCCTACTATTCACAAATATACATTTCACGATACAAAAGAAGAGAAAAATACTATTCATAAATTAAAAAACTTGCCTTGTACCACCAGAACAACATTATCTACCTTGACAGTTTATGAATATTTTATTTAATTTTATATTACCTACTTTTATCTACTTTCGATGCTTTCACTTAATAACATTAAATTTTTCCCGATATAAAATTTTAAAATATATTACTGCATCTTTATAATTTAGTCAAAAGGCATTTTTTAATTGAAAAGTGAATGCAGTTTTCATGTCTGAAAACTCGTTTACGGAAATTTTCCCATTTTCATTTATCTAAAAATGATCAGTTTATTTTCCTCTTGAGTGACAAATTCAATAATTAATTCAAAATTCTATAAATAACTGTTAACGAATAAACGAAAGATCTCCTAAAATGACATTCCCAAAGGAGTTCAAGTAGTTTCGAATTTCAACGAGTGAATATTATTGTTCAGAAGTATAATCATTCTCTTACATGTAGGATAATGCATGTTTTCTACAGGTTTTCAGAATTTAAATTATTGAGGCTGTAAGAATTTTATACAGAGGAGGAAAATGAAGGATAATTTAACAAAATTATTTTGTTGCATTATATGATGCATTTTAGTCAACGTGATGTAAGTCACTAACTTTAAAAAATTGAGTTAAGTGCATGGAGGCCATATCAGTATATATGTAAATTGTAAAAACAAAATGTTTCTTAATATAGGAACAAATAACATAGCCTTTAACGGAAATATGAGGGGTATTTTCAATGTGAGTATCGTTTTGAAATAAAAAAGAAACAAGAATAATTTTCTTACCAATTTTATTTTTATATGAAAGTCTGTACCTCAATCTATTTTTCTACATAATTTCCGCCAATATTAAGGCACTTATAGTATCATACAACCTGTTTTTGAATCCCCTCTTCAAAGAAGTCTACCGCCTTTCCCTCACAATTGAAACCCGAGGAAATTCATCAGATAATGACGAAATCGTAAAGCGACTGTCATGTTTCACTCGTTCGTCAACTTTCTGCACCAAATCTTCAGTAATGACTAAAGCTAGCCCAATTCATTCCTCATCATGAACATTCTTGAGGCGATCCTTTAAAGCTCTGACCCATCTCCGTACCATTCCACCGGTCATTTCAGCCTTTTTCACGTCTTTAGTGCTAGGATATCGAATCACCGATCATATTTCACAATCAGCGGGATCAGCTCTTGAAGCTTTTTTATAAGAACGATGACTGTGCACTTACAGCTATTAGGAAGTTTCGGACATTAAAATCCATAAAAAAGGTCCAATAACAACAAATGGTCTGCAAAAAATGATTGCTAAATTCGAATAGACCGGTTTATTTGACGTTAAACGGGGTAGAGGAAGGAAACCAGTTTCAGCTGCGGCAGTGGAAGATGTGGCTACAGCATTACAGGAACATACTGACAGTGATGCTGGAATCAGCAGTGAAAGGGGGATTGGCCGAATGCTGGATATGCGAACAGCACGGTGCGTAAAGTCCTACGGAACGTCTTACGCTGTTATCCGTACAAGATAACTCATGTGCAGGAGTTACTACCTGCTGACCTGGAAGCACGTCAATCTTTTGCACTACAATTTCTTGCCCGGATGGAAGTGGACAACGGATGGCCATGGAATATTCTGTGGTCTGACGAAGCCCACTTTCATTTGCAAGGTTCTGTAAATACGCAAAATTGCAGGATATGGGCGACCGAGAATCCGTCCCAGCTACAGCCATTACCTCTTCAGTCTGAAAAGGTCACTGTGTGGTGCGGAATAACGGCAGCGTTTATCGTCGGTCTATTTTTCTTCGAGGAGATCACACCTGCGGGTCCCGTTACCTGCACAATTACTGGCAAGCGGTATGAAGCACTTTTGCGTAACCATGTTCTTCCGGCACTTCAACAGCGTCAGTGTGTGGATCGCATAATATTCATGCAAGATGGCGCTCCTCCGCACATTGCTACTACTGTGAAGCAGCTACTGAGTGATAATTTCGGAGATGATAGGATCATAAGCCGCCATTTTCCAACAACGTGGCCGCCACGTTCCCCCGACTTAAACCCGTGTGATTTCTGGCTTTGGGGGTACCTGAAGAATGTTGTTTATAGCGGGCGGATTCAGAATCTAGCCGACTTGAAGGCAAGCATCACACAACACACCCATTGCATTAGTACAGATACCCTCCGATCTGTTGTGGAGCATGCCGTTTTGCGCTTCCAATTAGTAGCGGAACAAGGCGGAGGGCATATTGAGCAACTTATGCCTTAATAATCAGTAAGGTGTTTGTTCCATGAAGCTCTTTTTTTTTTCTTTTTTTGTCATTATCGCTGTCGTCGCTGTAAACACGTATTTTTGTCTTTTCGCTAATAAATTTTTAGTAAATCTCTGAACTCTATTTTTTTCCTTTTGGCAACATCATTCCTATGTTTAACCCTTTAACGGGCGGTGGTCACAAAAAAGGACACCCAATTTTAATTCTAAAACTGACAAACGGCACCAAGAATATTTAATTAAAATTTTCCTTTCATTAAGAACCAGAAAAATAAGCAAGTTTCTTTTTACTAATGGATTCGTTTGTAAATTCCGGTGACAGTCTATTATTTCATCATTTTGCAAACAAATTTACACCGCGCCAGAAAGGGTTCAAGAATACAATTTTGGTCTTTCCCCTGACATTACCCTGACAACGCCATCTATCGGCACAATTTGGAACTATTTTTTTTCCTTCGCCAAACAAAATTCCATTGCCTCACGATTGTTCTGCTAAAATATCAAGTCATTCTGACCAGTAGTTTTAAAATTATCGATTTTTGAAATCGTAACTTTAATTATAATCACCGGTATTTTACCCTGTGGGACATCAGTGTAATGCGTCCAAAAAATCCTGGATTTTGAGCATTTCAGAAAATATCACTTGCCAATAAACGGCTTATATAAAGAATTTGACAATTACCGAAGCCAAGAATTATGTAAGATTATTGTGCCTATATATGATGCGTTTCTCCCGTTTGTCACATTTGGGATATATTGAGCATTGTATTAAATAGAAAATACCAAACATAAGATAAAATGATTGATTATCACATGCTTTAAAACCAAAACTATTTCGTTTTGAAGAAATTAAATTATCTGTAATCTATGCAAAAATATATCATTGTCACATTTAGGTCCTTTTTGTCACATGTTCCGTAGTATAGATGAGATGCCCAAAGTACCTAAATGTGACAAGGCATTTTATGCATGTAAGTTTTTCTTACTTTTATTAACGTATTTGTTATCAGTTTTTAAATTCTTAATACTGCATAATATTTAAATAATTAATCACTTAATATGCCTGATTTAAACACTTTTAACTTTCATAATTAATAAAAATGAACTAACAAATGAAGGCGAATTACTATATTAATTTTACCAAAACAATGTTTTATATTAAATGTTGTACCCAATTGAGTCGTAAAGTAATTTTTTTAGACTTGGGAATTCATCGAATGCTGTGGTTTTTCTGGAATTTAATAATTGTGGCAACGTCATAATTTCCAAACTTCCGTCTTTTTAAGAAATCAAATAAAAGTAATTTTAACCGCACAAAATATTTAATGAAATATTTATTGTTTCTAGGTGGTTAGTTGAAACATATTCTATTTTATAAAATTTCAGGTTTTAGTTGATTTGTGAAAACCCAGAAGTTCGGCTGGTATGTCATAAATTTTATTTTCAGTTCATAAAATGTTTTATCACACCGTTGTGGCTACTTCAACTTTTTGGTATCACTCATTAAAATGGTGTATATTTTAACTTCCTTATCTAGCCTAATAGTAACAATAGTACCTGGTAAAATGTACCTTGTACCCAACAATTACATACTTGCAAAATTTAATATTATCAGTGGACTCTTCAATTAGTGTTTTATCAGAAAAAAATCTTGACTGCCCCTAAAAGTCTATCCTTTTATTTGAACATGCATTGTTGATAGAGGAAATACAGAGTGACTCTACGTGATTGCTCTTATTACAACCGACAATAACTTCTTCATAAACGACAATATAAAGAAACAATTTGAATACAATGCAAAAAGAAGCTCAATTTTTTGTTGGCGTACTTTATATCCGTTCTAGAAGACTCCCTTTGGTCGTAGGGAAATGTCAATACTGTCTGCATGATTCTGAAATTAAAGCTGTACGTTTTTTTAATTTTTACTCCATCTGAACCAATTGTTAGATGCAACAGTTATTCAGATTTGTTACAGACATGGTTCATGACACAATTTGATACAGATGTTGGGTATCAAAGATTATGTAGCATCTTCGCAATACTCGGCTTGAAGTGTACTATCGTTTGGGTTATGTTCGCATGACAAAGAGGAGTCACAAGCAACTGTTATAAAACATGCAAATAAAACTTTGAACTTCCTTCTGTATTGAGTTCCGATTACTACTTCCTGTCGCTGTGTATAATGAAGTTATAGTCATTTGTTTTCCGGGCTTTCATTTTAACTCACCCTATATATTTCTTATGAGCTTGCTATGTTCGATCAACTTTAACATCCTCGACAGCTTGTTTAAATTATGAGAGATTTTAGAAGCTCCTTTAAGAATTTTCTTAGCTAAAAATTACATCTTTAAAAGAATTAAAAAAAGTAATCGAATTTCATTGAATAAATCGTGTTTATTAAATAAGAAAAATATATTTAAAAAAAATAAAATAAATGTAACTAAAGATTATAATTCCGACAATTTACATTGAGCTTCATGTTTCTAGGAAAAATTTGGAAAGAGCACATTTCCATTTTTCTCAATGTTGCCAGTTTAGACCCTTTATTCACATTTCTTCTTACTTCTCATCTTCCTACCAGACTTTTTTACAGTAAATTCTGTTCTTGTCATTCACAAACATTCTGTGATTAAATAAAATGAAAATTGCCAAACAGAAATTTTGGAAGGATGGTAGTTGGGGCTCATTTTCTAGCACAGTTGAAAAGTGTTTATGAATTCTGTTTGTCTGTCTTTCTGCCGTCTGTGTGCCTGCGTCTGTCTGCTCGTACTCTAATTCGTGTAAATATACTCAGATTGCCATGCAATTTATATATGTTATTGAGGTTTACTGTGGCATATTTGGTATTCAAAATGCAGTTTTTAGCATTTATAGTTTATTTACAAGGGCACTCAAAGTAATTCCGTTACGTTACGGTTTATGGGGAATTTTTTTTTTGTTTTAATGATGTTCTAATATGTCAAGCATATTAAAACTGATATATATCACTGAGGTGCACAACAAGATGCTCACTGTTGAATATGTTGTGCATGGAATTTCTCATTCATATAAAGGGACACACAAAAGTGTTGGGTTATAGTACTGTCTATAAAAAATAATTGATGGACATGCGTTTTCTGTTGTGGTGCACAACAAGATGCTCACTGTTGAATATGTTGTGCATGGAATTTCTCATTCATATAAAGGGACACACAAAAGTGTTGGGTTATAGTACTGTCTATAAAAAATAATTGATGGACATGCGTTTTCTGTTGTGGTGCACGTTTTTAAATTTAACAAATTTTTACATATTACTTGGTGTGTATTAATGCTATAGTATATCATATACAGTGCAGCACAAAAGATATCCAATTCATTTAAGTTTTTTGACGGAAATTGCTGAGTAGCAATTTTTAACTGTACAGTGCGTTTACTGACTGAAGTAAAGTTTAGCATAGTATGTACTGTATATCTACAAATCTATAGATCAACTACAGGGCTGCAGAAAAGAATTCGAACATTTTTCCGACTATTGATGGCAATTGCTGAAATTGGGTTTTCAAATTTGTTATGCGTGTTCCAACTTGTTTACTTCGACATCAACTTTCACCTAATTAATCGTTTAATATGTTAAAGTATTATGGAAGCATTGAAAAGTGTTTCATAATCTATGCTTGATGCCTGATTTTTTGTTCTTGTTTCTTAATATAAAAGTGGCTAAGCTGGTAACACTGGTTAAACACATATCCTTTGGATTCAAAACTTGATCTATCGATCGTTACAATTTGCTGAAATACACACCGCTAGTGTTACGTCAAATTTTTCAATTATTTTTTTTTATAAAGGCATGAATTTTCCTATTTTGATCATTTCAACTACGTATTTAATTACTCATCCAAACAGAAAAATAAGATATCACCATGCAAAAAATTCCCAAACATATCAATTCAATTATTCAAAATTTCTAATTTTCAAATGTAATTTTAATTTAATATATAAAAATACAACATAAACTTACCTTAGTACATCTGCCAAAGCCCTCTTCGCTTTTGTAAGTTCCAATTCGTTGCTAATAAATATCTCAAAAAATAAAATCATCCAAATGCGATGAGAATTGGACAACTTTTATTCAAAACTTCAAAACTTTAAATCATCTTTTTCCCGCTTTCATTTCTAGTACATGAAACAGGCCTTCAATTTCGAAAGGCTGCAAGGGCTATTTTACATTCAAAGATTTAAAAACGAAATTGTAATCTCGATTTCGAAGTTATTCCCAGCATTTAGGAAATGTTACTGACTGAAGTAAAGTTTAGCATAGTATGTACTGTATATCTACAAATCTATAGATCAACTACAGGGCTGCAGAAAAGAATTCGAACATTTTTCCGACTATTGATGAATGTCAGAATTTTGTAATTAATTATACGTAGTGCAATGTGGATGTTTGTTTATGTCACATTTTTAACGATTCTTCAGTTAGAATTTTAAAAAGAACTTCGACGCTTTTATGTGTTATCAAATTTAGTAACATTAACTTTATATACTTTTTTAATTGCAAAATTAAAAAATGAAAATATGTCGCCTAGTAACATTTGTATACCTTTGTTTAATATGTCATTATTTTACTTCAATATTAATCTAGTGAGCTTCGAATTAAATTTAAGAAGATTTTAAATAAAATTATTACAAAAAAAAATTATGATATAAAATCTCATATTTTTCTGATTTTTCAATTATCAAAAAATGATCAATTTATTTTGCTCTAATGTGACAAATTCAATAAATGCCTCAAAATTCTATAAATAACTGTTAACGAGTAAATGAATGTCTTCGAAAATGACATTCCAAACGAAATTCAAGTAGTTACGTATTTCAACAAGTGAATAATATGGTTCAGACATATAATCGTTATCTTACATAACGGATAATTAATTTTGTCTACAGCAATCATTGGCGCTATAAGAATTTTATACATATAAGGAAAATGAACATTAATTTATTAAAATTATTTTTTTCTACATCATAGAAAGAAATTGACAATTACGGAAGACAGTAATTATGTGTCTACTTTTTGAATTGCAAAATTAAATAAGAAAAATTAACATATGTAAATCCTTGTTAAATTTATCATTATTTTATTTCAAAGTTAATCTACTGAGTTTTGATAAACATTTAGCTTACTTAATAGATTTAAAGAGATTTTAAATAAAATGATTACCATAAAATTTTATGATCTAAATTGTTTTAAAGTCCTTTTATTTTGGCTATATGTGACATTAGTTTTATTTTTTTAATGTCAATTACGGCAGTCGTTATGTTTTATCGAGTGCGTTAAAAGTTTGTTACAACTTTTACATTCAAAGATAAAAAGCGAAATTGTGATCTCGATTTCGGAGATATTCCCAGCATTTAGGAAATGTTGTCAGAATTTTGTAATTAATTATACATACTGCAATGTGAAATTTTCCCTGAAAAAACACTTTAAATATATAAACATTTTCGGGTCCAGTTCCTTAAATGCGGATGTTTGTTTATGTCACATTTTTAACGATTCTTCAGTTAGAATTTTACAAAGAACTTCGACGCATTTATGTGTCATCAAATTTAGTAACATTAACTTTATATACTTTTTTAATTGCAAAATTAAAAAGTAGAAATATGTCGCTTAGTAACATTTGTATACCTTTGTTTAATATGTCATTATTTTACTCCAATATTAATCTAGTAAGCTTTGAATTAAATTTAAGAAGATTTTAAATAAAATTATTACAATAAAATTTTATGATATAAAATCTCATATTTTTTCTGATTTTTCAGTTATTAAAAAAGGATCAATTTATTTTGCTCTTAAGTGACAAATTCAATAAATGACTCAAAATTCTATAAATAACTGTTAACGAGTAAATGAAAGTCTCCAAAAATGACATTCTAAACGAAATTCAAGTAGTTACGTATTTCAACAAGTAAATAATATGATTCAGACATATAATCGTTATCTTACATAACGGATAATGAATTTTCTCTACAGCAACCGTTGACGCTATAAGAACTTAATACATATAAGGAAAATGAAGATTAATTTATTTAAAAAAATTCTACATCATATAAAGAAATTGACAATTACGGAAGACAGTAATTATGTATCTACTTTTTGAATTGTAAAATTAAATAAAAAAATATGTTACCTATTAACATATGTACATCCTTGTTAAATTTACACATTATTTTATTTGAAAGTTAATCTACTGAGTTTTGATAAACATTTAGCTTACTTAATAGATTTAATGAGATTTTAAATAAAATGATTACAATAAAATTTTATGATCTAAATTGTTATAAAGTCCTTTTATTTTGGTTATATGCGACATTAGTTTTTTTTTTTTAAATGACATTTACGGCTATGTTTTATCGAGTGCGTCAAAAGATTGTTACAGCTTAAAAAAATAATAATAAAAACAACGATTCAGTAATAAATAACTGTTTACACGGATCAAATTAGGACAGAAAGGATTTTTACAAATAAACAGTTGCAGTTCTAAAAGCTAGCTATAGAAGGCTTTGAGATATGATGTTTGCAGTAGATTTGTGCAATTGAGGTCGTCAATAACACACATGCATATACAACAATTCTTCATCAGTTTTAAACAGCACGCTATTATCACCAGATCAAGATTTGTTGATTGAGCTTTTTTATATCACATGTGAATCAGCAACCGAAGTACTGCGAATGTCCCACACGTTCAAAAGACCCAAGACCCGAAAAATAAGTCAATTTAAATCCACGGGATATTTTAACTTGACCTTATCAGACACTGTGCTGTTACTTTTTCCTTGTGCATTATTTTTTATTACAAGCTTCATTTGCATTTATTTACCTCATATTTATGCTAAGCCCTCCCTATCGGTAACTTTTAGATCTACATAAATTTTATATTAAAAAAACTCATATCTCTTCCTGATCACATTTAATTAAACCACATTTAAAGTTGCAATGAATACTTGACCAACCCGATATTTATTTTATTCATTTATTGCAATATTATATGATTTAATTTATTCTCTCCAACACTTCGTATGTTGAGCTGGATACTTCAGATTTCTGATATTACCCGTATTATGATAAATTACTTACAGATTTTCTATACTGATTTCATATCTTATCTGTAATATTGGTGTTAAGTAAAGTGACGATACATTGGTTAAAATAGGCACTTAAAAATAAGAAAAATTCGTTCATTTTTTAGTATTTTCTTCAATTAAAGTAGATCCAAAAATTTAAGTCTCAGTTGTAGAAAATACACAACTTATATTTTTACAGTATACAAAAAAAAAATCAGGAGAATGTCAAAATACCGGCTACTACTTTTATTTCCAATCTAGATCCCACAATTTCGAAAATTAAAAGAGGAAAAATTCATGCTAGGGTACCTTGATATGTTTTACAGCTGTTTTGAAAAAGAAAATTCAGTTTTAAAATCATTTTATGTTTAAAAATAGAAAATTTATTAATGTCTGCAAATTTTGAGTTTTGAAAATGAGCTCTAAGTACCGGCTACCTCAGTGTTTTCAAAATTAATTACACAAATTCAGATAACTTTGCTAATTAAGAGAGAAGAACATTGTTTTAATAAATTTTAATGATTAATATCATTTATTATGTACAGCAGGAACATGGATTATTTAATAAACAAGCAATTTTGTCAAATTTATCTCTTAACAATATTATTTCTTACAGCTTTCTTTCCATTCTGTTCCTAGTTTTCATTTTTAAGATGTTAAATAAAAAAAGCATGCTGCTTGAATTGTAGATTGCATTATTTGCAAAAATCACAAATATAGCAATTACTCTCTGCATCGATTCAGTCGCTATGGGCCCACAGATCGCATTCTAAACATCCAACCCGGACTTCCCCTTTCTTGTTTGCAAAGAAAGCACCCTCGCAGAAGACACACATTTAAACAGTTTCCTCTGTCACACAGCTTCCTTTTTTACCTTTTTAAAATCCAATTTTTCTCCTTTGGCCTGTATTTTCTTAATTTTTCCTCCATAATTTTTCTCCTTTTTCTTCCCATTTATTGCGAGCGATTTTGGACAATATTTTAACCATAGCCAAACACTGCAACATTCAAATGACACAACAAAGCAATACAGCGTCTGTGATCCCATAAATTAATTTATTTCCGTCCCTTCACGCGACGCAAACTCAGAGAGGTCAAAATACCAGATAGCTGTTTTTAGATCACATTAGCTGGCCGGTATTTGGACCACTGCTATGTTTAAATTTAAACCGTTATTATTCATTTATATAGTAAACTACCAAAAAGTGCGCGCTGCATTTGGGAGCTAAACATGTCATGAAAATAATTTAATCCTATCACTATGTCCTGAAGTCCACGCGGACCCCAAGAACTTTCAACAAGTTGTCAAAAAATTTATCACTCACTGAGTAGTATCAGCCGGTGACATCTCATACCATAATGTTTGTAACACACTGTAAAAATTAAACTGTACAAATATAAGTGGTACTTGTTTTTTTTTTTTTTTTTTTTGAAAAATAGATAGCATATTTGTCCTGGGCAACAACAGGACATGTTTTGATAGGACATAGTGATAGGGTTAATCGTGAATTCAGGCCAATATACAATCAGAATTTTTTTATGAGAAATACGTACCTGAAAACCTTTTGATATCCCAGATTTAATCTTGTCTACACTTTCGCTCTGACAATTTGTAAATTAAACATACTTCTGAGACGTACTGATGATGCCTCTCTTCTCTTAATTGAAGGTACATACTCTACCTATCGCCGCTAGGCTGTGTTGTGCTTAGTTCTCAGAACACCAACTAGCCGGTTATTGGACCTTCTCCTCTGAGTGAAATAAGACAAATAAGTCCACATACGCTGGGTTGGTTTGAGGTACTGTGTGTTTATCTTTTGCACATGTCATCCATTTAAGGTAAAATTTATATTTAACAATTGTCCCCTTCAACATACTCTTCTCCCTTATCTATACACCGCTGCATGCATGTCTTCCATTGTTCAAAACAATGCCGCAGCTCATCAGTTCTCAGCCTCTTCAACAACTCTGCCGTGTTTGCTTTTACTTGTTCAACAGACTGAAAGAGTTTTACCTTCAATGCACTTTTCGTACAGTCGATTCATTTCGAACATCCAGTTTTGGAACAGGATTTTAAAATGTCAGCTCTTGCCTTATACTCAGTGGCTTAACCACTAGACTAGTCACATTTGCATAGCTGCCAATTATCTAAAACTTTCAGAACTGTTTATACCAAACAGAAATATTCGCTTATATAATAACAGAAACTCTGTGAATAAATAGAACGAATGTTACTTTTAAAAATAGTCGTACTCATAATTCGTGACGATTGGCAGAAATGCATTTAGTTTCGATGTATCGGTCATAAGATATACTTAGAAGAACACGTTAATAAGTAAATTGTTAGAAGTAAATTGGTTGAAGAACACGACTTTTCTTCTTCAAACTATTCAAACAAAATGATTTAAAATTTCACATGCGCATATTTATGAAATAACTTATCTTTAAATATATTATCTGGAAACTGGCGCAATACGAGGTTATATTTCTATTTATTAAAATGTACCGTTGGCAATTATCGTGTTCACTCACAAACAAATCATAATTACAATACATTCCTTATACCATGTATTCAGAAAGTAACAATTTTTTAAGTACGTAGGATTATTTAAATTTAATATTTGAATATGACATATAATTATTTACGGTAATATCGCACTAAAAAGAAAACAAGTAGGTTCAGTTTATAATTTTTTAGTAGATTTTTTTATCATATCAAAGCCAAATTTTCATTTATCCCAAATCTATTTTTAAAAAGTTTGTTTCTATTGTTTTGTTTTCTAGGTCAATTAATGTAGTTGCTATTCAACTATTATATGGTTCATTCTCTAGGAAACGCAAATTTTCAGTGCTAAAATTTCTGAAAAAATATTCAAATTAATGATAAGAAGAAAATATGTTTTTATATTGCTTTAGACACATTTAACATCATGCCATTTTATAACAGCGTAAGAAATGTTTTATTAAAATTAGATTTTTACATTACGTGTATCCTATGTTCATAACCATAATGTTGACAGATTATTATTGTAAATTATTTAACAAATTAAATATTAGACAGAATTAAATGATAGTGCTGAATTAAATTTCATGTAACTAATATTACCAATTTCTTTTTCTGCTGTTTTATAATTCTTATCAATTTTCATCCTGACCCGGAAATGATAATCTGATTTTTACTTTCATAATTTTTGAATAACATTATCAGAAAATTGTCAATATAATATTTAAACGAGACATTTTAAGCAGATAACGCTTTCAACGTATCGTTTCGTTTAAAATGACTAACAAGCTTTAGTTTTAAACTAAAGTTTTTTTTCTACCATATGTTGAACTATTTAAAATTTATAATTTTGTTCTATCCACGGGTATGACTAAATTATTTGTGTTAGTACTTATTTATCAAATAAAACTATAAATAAACAAGATTACCATTTAAAATTAAAACTGAGATTTTCTTTTCAAAGCACGAATTTAAAAATAAATAATATATTATGATAAAAAGTTTTAAATTTATTTTAGAGACACAGTAAGTAGTACAATTTAGGGCTGTAGCAGAACGTTCTCTTGATTTGTCAGGCTCTGTGGATACGATATTTATATGAAAAAATTATTTTTTAATTACTCAATTATTTACATTTTAAATGTTTAGTTATATCACTTTTACATTATAACATAATTTCAATTGCAATTATTTTTTCAATAAATAATCTGTGACGTCACTTTTAAAGGTTCTAGTAGAACGACCATGTATTGTTAAAGCTCAAGGTTTCATAAAGGGCTGTGTGAGAAAAGCAATTTAATAAGTAAATTAATAAGTAATTTAATAAAGTAATTTAATCAGTAGTGTGAGTAAAGTAAAGTAATTTAAGTAATTTATTATCTGTTGTAAATTGTTATAGTATATATGTGTTCACAAATTATGTATGTGTGTTCACAAATTTCTAGCAACAAGCTAAAATAAAATATATCCTGTGTACGTGATCTCGATTTTCACTGAAGATTTTCGCCGCTGTTCTTCAGTGAACGATTCATACTTGAATATTATTCCCCTGTCCGACCTAAAGCAGTTTTCTGAATATGCTATTTGGAAAAATCATTGTACTAATAAAATAATCAAACAAACAATATATTTTTTTCTAAATAAATTTTATTTAATTAACAATACGTAATGCAAAAACTACTTTCCTTTGAAAATCTGTCTAATTTTATATAATGTTATATTCTTAATCAATGTGTGACATTACATTGTAACAAAATATTGCAATCATAAAAGAAAATGTGTCAATAAAGAGAGACTAAGAGATAAACAGCTTATACATGTAGTTTTTTGTAAATGGTATTATCACGGTATAGCAGTATAGCTTTAAAATAGATCCTTCGTGTATGGCTGCCAGAGAGTTTAACAGGGTCCAATTTTTCCGTCAGTTTAATTTGTTTTATGAAATAATTTCTCAGTGAATGTCAGAATCTAAGAATGTTACCAAACGATGATAAACGAATTACTCAGAAAACATGTACAAAAAATCTGTGAAATGGAGCAACAGAAATGCTAAGAGTGCAGTGAAATGCAGAGAGTTTAAAATATTATTTAAATCCGGCCCAATTTTCCCCCATTCTTAAGTTGTTTGTGTAATTATTTCTTAGCAACTGTAGGAATGCTGAGAATGCAACTTTTCGTAATAAAAGAGTAACTTTAGAAACATGCATACAAGAATCTGAGAAATCAGAAATTCAAACAGAATCCTATCTTCTGTCAGAGGGGCAAAATAATTCTTGAAATCCGGTCCAATTATGCTACCCATTTATTTTCTTTTACTTACCCATCATACGTAGTATAGAGTAAGTCTTGTAATCGTTTCAAAAATCGAAAAAAAAAATTGGCGAATTTACACGTTTCAGACTCTGAAGATTCCGAAAAACATATTTTTAGAAAAAAAAATTGCCGTCCGTCTGCGTGTCTGTGTATCTGTAAACGCTCTATCTCCCGAAAAAATTGAGATAGAGACTTGAAATTTGGTATGTACTTAGTATGTAATAATGGGAAGAAGCTTATTGAATTTCAGTAACCTCGATTATCCGGAACTATTTTTTTCTGACTCTCGAAATATTCGTTCTGATAAAAGGTATATCAAAATTTTCGAAATTGTTTTTTTAAGGAATGAATATAAAAGACAATAAAAAAACATAAATTTTGCATAAAGCATGAAGTAGATCGGATAATTAGTTGCCGAGATATTTGTAATCATATTTCCACACTCTTCGATTTTTCATGACCCTGTATTTCAACCAAATTTCAATTCAAAGATATATTTTAATAGGAAATGAGACGCTTAATCAGACGCAATAAACGGCTAGTTAATAGGATTATTGTTTTTGGAGTTATAAGGATGTTTCTTTTAACCAATTCAGTAATCGAGCCTTTAAAGTTTATGACGTCATCAAGCCACGATTTTATTCGAATTGCAGTGCATTTTATACGTAGTTTACACATTTTTTATTTTAATATTTTATATTATGCATATCTATGATGGGTAAGTATTACGGTGGCCTCCAACGACTAGTTTTTAGTCATTTCTCAGAAATGGGTAGCATGGTGACAATTGAACTTCTCGGTGATAAAAGAATGACTTCAGTAACAAATATACAGAAATCTGTGAAATCAAGTATCAGAACGGAAAGAGTCTTCCTAGAGAGTCAAAAAGACTAGAGAGTAAAAAATATTCAATAAAGAGGACTGAGATTAGCACATGTAGTTTTTAACAGGAGATTTTTGGCATGAATACCATTGAGAAAGGTGAATCTGTAAAATCAGAAATGCAAACGGAGTCTTCTGTAAGATTGTTAACGATATTCCATAAAAAGGGCTCAAATTAGTATATGTTGTTTTAACAGGAACTGTTTGACCTGAATACCAATAAAAATGATAAATCTGTGAAATTAGAACTGCAAATAGACACTTCTGTCATAGAGATTTTTCAATTTAGACCGAAATTTGCCGCCTCTTTATTTTGTGCAGTCATTTCTCATCAATTGATAAAATTCTAATAAAGCAACTACTTGAACATAGAAAAAGGGTTTTGAAAAAGCACATCCACAAATATGTGAAATAAAGTATCAGAAACACACATTATTTTAACAGACAGTAAAAATATTCTATAGATAGGGCCTAATTTATATATATATTATTTTAACTGGAAGATTTTGGCGTGGATGGCAATGATCGTGATTTCGCACAGTGCAAAATAATCACATTAAGCGAAATAATATTAATCTAATATTACAGTCAGTAGGTTGAGTTATAGGATTTATTTAAAATTTAAAATGATAGAAGCGCTATAAATGATATATGATCTCATGCATAAACTTTTATATTCCATTCCAAGGGGAAGGGTGATAACAGTTGCACAAGTGCATGTAAAATGGCACATACTAGTGTACATTTTTTTAGGGGGGGGATTACTGACACGATTTCAATGCTTTCAATAATAGTTTTGGCAGTAGCAAAACTATAAATTTTGATCGATTGGTAAGAAATAAAATAAAAAATACAATAGTTACGCGATTTCACAATACATAAAAAAAAATAATGTCTTTAATTATAATAGTTTTAAGTTACACTATTTTATATGTTTCGAGTTTGAGATAAAATGATGATCTGTGATAATGTAATGTGATGTAATAATGATAAATCTGTGAAATTAGAACTGCAAATAGACACTTCTGTCATAGAGATTTTTCAATTTAGACCGAAATTTGCCGCCTCTTTATTTTGTGCAGTCATTTCTCATCAATTGATAAAATTCTAATAAAGCAACTACTTGAACATAGAAAAAGGGTTTTGAAAAAGCACATCCACAAATATGTGAAATAAAGTATAAGAAACACACATTATTTTAACAGACAGTAAAAATATTCTATAGATAGGGCCTAATTTATATATATATTATTTTAACTGGAAGATTTTGGCGTGGATGGCAATGATCGTGATTTCGTACAGTGCAAAATAATCACATTAAGCGAAATAATATTAATCTAATATTACAGTCAGTAGGTTGAGTTATAGGATTTATTTAAAATTTAAAATGATAGAAGCGCTATAAATGATATATGATCTCATGCATAAACTTTTATATTCCATTCCAAGGGGAAGGGTGATAACAGTTGCACAAGTGCATGTAAAATGGCACATACTAGTGTACATTTTTTTGGGGGGGATTACTGACACGATTTCAATGCTTTCAATAATAGTTTTGGAAGTAGCAAAACTATAAATTTTGATCGATTGGTAAGAAATAAAATAAAAAATACAATAGTTACGCGATTTCACAATACATAAAAAAAAATAATGTCTTTAATTATAATAGTTTTAGGTTACACTATTTTATATGTTTCGAGTTTGAGTACTCCAAATTATTATTCGAAAGGTAAGGTTTTCAAAAACTTATGAAAAATCATATTTTTAAGTAGACAAATTAAGTAATCAGATTAGTTACTTGTAATATAGATATATATACTGTTTTAATGATACAAAGAAAACTGTTTATTGTGTTGAGAATAAAGCAATATCTTCTTACTTCATGGTAATTTTAAATGCTGATAGCATAGTGAAATAGTGCGTAATATGAGATATACTTTCCGTAATTAATATTTAAGTAGTAAGATACAGTGCAATTTTTTTATGTTGGGAGTAAGCAATATCATTATACAATACAACAATTTTCTTCCCTTCCCCACTTAAAGTTCCCCTTTCCTACTTTCCCGCCTCACCTCGAAAGCTCAAAGCTGCCACTCATCTAGTCCATTTCCCTCCCTCTTGCTTTGCATGGCAAACACCACCCTCAACTCTTTCCTAATTTACAGAAACGTGCTGCACAATGGTCGAGACATGGTGGCCTGGAAGAAGCAGATGTCGCTAGTGCCCAAAGGTCTGCCAGTTTTGTTATTTTATCTCTCAAACATTATAATATTCTTAGTTAGTATTTGCCATAACTTCAGCCACGAGTAAAGTTGACAAAACAGCAAAATCGGAAGAAGCGGTATTTTTGCACCCTGAACAATCTCTTAGTCGAGCAGCTAGTAATTGCTCTTTGGCTTCTAACCCAGAACAAGCACACACAATAACCGGCGTCACCAAACACTCCAGACAAATCATCGTCAAGATCGTAAAAAGACTAAACGAGAACTACCTTCCAGACCCCAAAATGATCCCAACGCTCAAGACAAATCTCAAAATCATAGATGAAATTGACACAAACAGACAACAAGAAATGGAAGAAATCACACGTAAAAACGCGAAGCTCAGTGCAAGAATCCACCACTTGGAAGAGCAACTACATGAAGCCAGAAACAATTATCAACAGTTACTCCACAAATTGCCCGACACCACAGCCATCATCGAAGCCATAAACACAGCAGTCAACAAAAGACCATCAACACAAGAGTGCCTGGCAGACGACATAGATACAACATCGGAATCCCACCAAGACAAAGATTCATCACCTTCATACAGCCAAGTTACACAGAAGCCACGCAGGAAAAAAATTCCCCAACCACAACACAAGAAATACATTAATAATCACGGGAGTACAAGACCTCAGCGCCAAAGATATAGACACAACACTTCAGAAAACATCATACACAGCCCCAATTCACCCCAACAAGATCACACGCAAGAGAAACAAAATCGAAATAGAATGCAAGACCAATAACGACCTAAAAATACTACAAAACGACATCCAGCAACACAGACAACTCAACAAGACACTCAACGTAGTACGCAAGTCACTCCCACAACAGAAAATGATCCTCTTAGATATCAACACCACAATAACCGAAGAAAAACTCAAGGAAGCAATTTCAGCACACTACGAGATCACAACACAGGAAATAACAGTCCTAAAGGAGCTCCCCAACAGAAGAGACGAAACTACCAAACACGTGATCCTGCTTCTACCTAAAACCTTGGTACACTCCATCATTACAGTCGGGGGGCTCACTATAGGACTTAACACTCACATGCTCCGGCCACACACCACAGTACCCCGATGTCGTAAATGCCAGGCACTAACACACGTAGAAAAGCATTGCCCGAGCGTCGCACCCTCTTGCGTCAACTGTGGAGAAGAACATACCAACC
The DNA here is from genome assembly GCA_963931845.1 of Maratus michaelseni. Classification (NCBI taxonomy): domain Eukaryota; kingdom Metazoa; phylum Arthropoda; class Arachnida; order Araneae; family Salticidae; genus Maratus; species Maratus michaelseni. The sequence goes on from OZ007586.1 coordinate 142,889,738, forward strand.
CCAATTGCGCAAAGTCTCCCAGTTGCGTAAACTGCAAATTCTACAATGAAGAACACGGGGCACATTTCAACACCAAACACCAGGCGTCGGACTCATCCTGCCCCACATACAGGGAAAAATATGCAACCCTCAGAAGACGCCTGGATGAGGAATTTGCCCCAGTATCACCAACACCACCCACAATGAGAAACCCAACATACCAACAACAGCCACAGCCACAACCAGCACTACGCCAAGACAAGCCACAAGAAGGTAGCACCCCGATACCCCCACCAGAGGGAATCCTCCCACTGCAGACTCAAAACCAGGATGAATGGAGTACCTTTTGGTTCCCCTACTTCCATCCGTACTACCGCTCGCCCTATCTTCCAAACCCCTTCAGGCCACCAATGGATCAGCTGAGCGGTCCCCGCAAATCACGGTAAACAAATTCAAACTTAATCTAGTAAGTGAAATCTTATTGCTTATTATCTTTAGCTTGCTAGTTAATTTATTTTTATTATCTGTGCAATGTCTTCTCCGTCCTCCTCCAATGCAGAGGACCCCCCCCCCCCATTCGGCCACATCAAAATTCTACAAACCAACCTTAACCACTGCAAAGTGGCAAATGCGGCCCTTAAGGTGCATCTAATCGATAATAAAATAGGTATAGCCCTGCTGCAGGACGCATACTGCGGGCCGGGTGGCACTCTTAGGGACATACCCACATCTTGGGCTATCTTCTCATCCAAAGCAAAGAAGGCACATCTAGTAATCCAGAACACATCACTACATTACTCACATCTCTACACAGGCATGCACTGTGCATTTGTCACAATTACTGCAAAGGAGGGCAAACTAATTGTTGGTTCCACTTATGCAGCACCCAAAACAAACTTTGAAGATTCTCTCGAAGAGTGGAGCTCACTTATCACGCAAAGGCTATTCTTTATCTGCGGAGGTGATTTCAACGCTAGCTCCACCTTATGGGGTTACGATCATGAAAGCCTTCGTGGGGATACCCTTATTGAACATCTGACAATCCATAAACTATCCCTAGCTAATATAGACAACACATCACACACCTTTGTCAAAACAAACATCAGAGGTGAGATAATAGCTCAAGGCTTCCCTGATCACACCCTGGTGAATTCCAAAGCGCACTCCAAAAAAATCAGACATTGGCGTGTCTGAGATGTTCACACCGCCTCGGATCACAAATACATAGAATTTGGCTTCGAAATTACACAACTCTATACAACACAGCGTAGATTTAACACAACCCGAGGCAACTTCAAAAAATTTACCCACATTAACAAAACACAAAAATTACTCCTCATCAGTCAGATAAAGGACATTACAAACACAGCACAACTTAACGAATTTACATCCACACTAATCAAAACCATGTAAACAGCAGCGCGAGCGTCCTTTAGACTCAAAAACACTCGAAGAACACCTATTTTTTCTTTCTGGACATCCGACCTCAAAACGAAAATAAACCATCTCACGGCACTTCGTAAAAAACTTAAAGCACTGCGCAACACAGACCAAGACACCGAATACTTCCGCGATCTAAGTGCCAAATACAAACACCTTTCGGCAAAATACAAACGCAGTATTATGGATGCACGAACAATGGCTTGGAGGAACTTCTGCAGCAACCAAACAGATCCTTTCGGCACAGCACAAAAATTTTTCTCAGGCAAGTACTTCACGCCTGACGAAATAAAACTCGAACTGCCGCCCAGCAGATCATCCAGACAGCATAATATGGAGCACCTCACGACAACCCTTTTCGGCCCATCACAATATCCAAACATAGATAACTCAGACCTACGTTTGGACTCACCTCCAGATAAACCCTTTTCAAAATCTGAAATAGCAAATGCACTCAAAACATTAAATGACAAAAAAGCCCCAGGCCCAGACTGTGTGGATTTCAAAATCCTAAAACTCACGCACAAACATATACCCGGTGTTTTCACCAGTTGGGCCAACCTGTGCCTTAAGTACAATTACTTCCCGCTCACTTTGAGACAGGGCGAAGTGGTATACTTCCTCAAACAAGGAAAGAATGCCTCTGAACCCACATCATACCGTCCGATTTGTTTGCTTCCAACTCTAGGAAAACTCCTGGAGAAACTAGTAGTCATCAGACTAGTTCACTTCCTGGAAAGCAACAATCTACTCCACCACAGGCAGTATGGATTCAGAGAGTGTCGGTCATGTGACAAGGCCCTATTTGACATCCTTTCTACATGCACAAAAAGCATAGAGGAAGGCAACTATACCTCGCTCGTCTCCCTCGATATCAAAGGTGCTTTTGATAATGCGGAGTGGCGGGACATTTTGTTACAACTAATAGACATTCACTGCCCGGGCAACATAGCGGGAGTCATCGCATCTTATCTAAGTAATAGGAGTATATTTATAAACTGGGGCTCTGGATCCTCAGAACACCAATTGCAGAAAGGTTGGCCTCAGGGCTCCTGCCTTGGGCCAATCCTTTGGCTAATAATTGCAAATATCGTTTTAGTAGAGTTAGAAAAATTGGGATTCGTTCTGTATGCCTTCGCCGATGACTTCAGCTTTGTACTCTCGGGCCGCAGGCGTTTGGACCTGGAAAACTCGGCAGCTCGAGCGCTCCCGGTCTTTTGTCAACTTTTGGAACGTCTCCACCTCCAGCTCTCTACAGACAAAACACAATCCCTAACATTCGCAAAACCCAAGAAGCTTAAGCGCAAACCTATAATGAGAATTTATGGGAAAAGCGTTTCACATGTCACACACCTTAAATTCCTAGGAATCGTCATAGACTAACACAGGAGCTGGACGGAACACATCAACACCCTCAAGACAAAATTAACTAAGTATCAACACAATGCACGCAGATTAACTTCTAAGCCTTGGGGAATTAAACCTTCAATGTTAAAAATCTGGTACCACGCAATCATAGAACGGATCCTCTTTTACTGTGTGGGCGTCTGGGGAGGAAATACCACCAAGGTAGTCAAGGAAAAGTTGGTTTCGATCCAATGGATGTTCTTGCTGCAAATGGTGAGAGGGTATAGGACGCACTCACAGTACTCAACGGACGCACTCACAGTACTAACGGGAATCCCTCCAATCCTAATATCACTAGAATACGAGCACCAGAAAAACTAAATCCTACACCTACAATTTGAACCAACAACCACGCAATACTTTCCACAAACAACTATTCAGAGAAAAGTTCCAAGTTGGCAACTGCACCCCGCTGAGGAGACATCGCAACTACAGGTATGCATTGCCAAGAACAGTCACAGGCCCTCGCAGCATCCTACCATTTACACTGATGGGTCGCGCACCGAAACCGGCAGCTTTCTGCGCCATGGTAAATGGAGTGTCGACCCATGAGTGGGCCTCCAGAATTGCAGACGATAACTCAGTGTATCAAGCTAAACTGTTTGCAATTCTGAAGGCTTTGGCATTCCCCGCGCTGCATCCCCCGCGCAGAATAACTTCAAAATTTATAGTGATAATCTGTCGGGTCTTCAGGCAATCCATGCACTTCGAACGAAGCACCCCCTCATTCTAAAAATTAAAATTATCCTACATACTCTGTTAAATCGGGTCGCCCTGGGACACGTCACAGCACACATCGGCATCACAGGAAATGAATTAGCTGACAGCCTGGCAAAGGAAGCAACAAAAATTGAAACAATAGAATACTCCCTTCCAGTTCCCCATTCTTTCATAAGAAGGGAACTAAAAGATAAAATCATCCCAGCATGGCAAGTCTACTGTTACACCTCCATTAAAGTTAAACATACTCATAATCTCAACCCCAAAGTTTCCAGAGAAATGTACAACTTGTCTCCACATACCACGGGATTCCTCACGGGACATGGTCCCTTTAAAAATTATCTATATAAATTTAAAAGGTCTGGAACTGATGTGTGCTTGTGTGGGGCCAGTGGTGAACCCACTCATTACTATTTTACCTGTCCCCTGACGGTTTCTTGGCACCTCAGATCTTCACCGTCTCATCTGCCACCATCCTGGCTGATAAACATAATAACGAGGCCAGTCTTAAACCATAAGCTACTATAAAATTATAAATTTCTACTCAATCTCTCAAATCTCACCTAATCTTTGCATTTGCTGTAGTCTTAAAATTATTTATTAATTTCTCTTTCTTAGTTTAATTCACAGTTCTTAAGTTCATCCTAATCTTAACCCTAACTTTTTTGTCTTCAAGCTTCTAGTCTAAGGGACAAGCTCCCACTTACAATTTTAATGCTTTTTAACTTCTCTTCATTGGGACCGCTCTTATGCTCAGCAACATCATCAGTGGCGCTCAGTATTTTATATCAGCCTTCCTACAGTGCACGGATTTCAGCGCAAATGTGTGGCGCTCCTTGTCGCGTGGAAATCCTGCACTGTCACCTCTTCAAACTGCTGTCAGCTATGAACTGTACAAGTGGTGCAGTCATACAACTGAACTGCTCATCTATTCTTCAAGCGGACTGTACAACTGGTGCAGGCGCACCTTCTCCATCATCCTGCCTGTCGCGTAGGAACGCTGGTTCCAGCGACAGACCCTATATTGTAATTTTTTTTTGTCTTTACTTCCTGCCGCCTGTCGTCGGCCTGTTCCTGCCGTGCAAAGCCCGGCAGGACCAGCATTTTGTACTGCCACGTTTAATCCCTGCGTGCCGGGGAGCTAGCCGGGGAAGACATTAAACGCTCAACGGCTGGGTTCGCCCTCAGCCGAGTGGTCTTCCTCAGGCATTAAAATACTATACAACAGATTTATTTATTTTTAATTACTGTAACGAATTAAAACATAACTTCGAAGGAAATATAGAAAGACCATTTTTAAGCAGTTTGAGAAAGGTGTTCAAATATGAGACAGTAAAAGAAAAATCGCAGTACTATTTTAAGATCTGTTTGAATTTGTATAAGTCAATAATGTTTATTTTATGTTTTACGCTTCAACTTGAAATACTCAGGGTACATTTTGTTACCACTATTTGTCGTCAGAAAATTGGTCTGTGCAGAATAGTCATTCTGAGTCTTCGTCCTGAATGTCTGCGTCTGATATTTCACGTAGTATCATAGCCTATAGTAACACAGCACATAGTAACTCTTATTAAGAGCTCAGCTTATTTAAGAAAAGGCTCAAACTCGTGGCTCCTGGTACAGTTTAACATAAAACTATTTATCCTAATTTATAGTTTATTTTATGACAAATAAAATTATCTATTTATAAAATCCAAATGCACCCAAATTTACTGAAATAAGTCTGCTCAAAGCAAACACTGCAGAAAACTCAAAATCACAAAAGTTTTAAATCACTCTCGTACCATTCCGGACAGCAGAAAACTGTCCTTTTTGTTTTCAAATTAGTCACTAGGATAGCTCAAGAAATAACTGACTTGGTCACACGGACGTGTTTCATATTAGGGTACTATCGCATATTACGCACCTTTCCTTTACTTTGAAAATGTTCTAACTCATTAAGTGGGTCAATCAAAAATTCTTTGGACCTTTTTATATAAAAAAAATAATAAAAGCGATATAATCTATAATTTGTAGAATTTATTTATCCAATGTATATGTCACATATTAATCTATGCTTTGGCAGTGCAAAATTTAAAAACTAATTGTTATAATATTTGTATTTGCATGGTAACATTGGTGACAAAAATGACGGATCATAACATTTTTTGAATTTAGTAACACAGTAGACAAATATGAAGCAAAAAATGTGTACTTTTGGGTAGCGTATCTAAAACTTAATTTATTAATTTATTAAACATGACAAAGAAAATTTTGAATTATAATTTTATAATTTTTCAAAACAAAAATAAATATATTTTGTGCAAAGAATAATTGAATGTCTCAAACACTTTTAATAGCGTATAAAATATGTAAAATGATATTTATGATATTATTTGTTTTTTCTCTAAAAATTACATATTTAGCTAAATAAAACATTAAGTTTTCATTATAGTATTTACAATTTTTTTTTCCATTTTATCGTTCTATAAAGTGTTAGTTTAAAGCTAAAGTTTGGTAAAATGTTATGAAAAGTAACAATTTTTCAGTAAATAAAAAATTAGATCATTTATATTCCTAATACAGATCTAAATTTATCAAACTATTAAACATCAAAATTGAATGTTTAAAAATATCAAAATATTAATCCAAATATTAAACTCTTAAAGTATTATAATAATTAATGTTAATATTAATTGTATTGTGTATTTGATTATTTAATGAATCAAAAGTAATTATACATTTAATTATTGTGAAAATTAAATTCTAAGATTAATTATAATTAATTAATTATATATTTTGATTATATTAATTGATCAAAACAATAAATAAAATATAATATATTATGTATCTAAAAGTATCAAATTAATTAAATATCTAAATAACATTTTCTTAGATTTTGTACATTCCTAAATATCTATAAAACTGTTTGAATAAACACGTAGGGCAGCTCAGAAGTATACAACTCAAAATTAATGTAATAAGATTTTCATATTTTAACACATTTGCATTTCTAGAACATCTAATGGGAAATTGGATAATGAAAATTTGCTTATGAAATATGGTTCATATATGGATAACATGTTTGAATTCTGACTGATCAGAGAGTGGATGATCTGTAAATGTGGTATGCTACGATTGTTCTTGACAAGCGAATTCTGTTGGATTTCTGCTGTCTTCTACAACATAGAACATCACTTCGTGTCTTAATGGCGCCGTCATTCACAGACGGAATGCGTCTTTGCATTGGGAGAAAATGTAAATATGTGGGCGTATGGGCGCTGATAAAGAAAATATTTTAGCTGTAATGATTTGAATTATAGAATAGGAAACATAATTGACTCTTTATTTCAAAATAATTGCATTTTTCTACTCTTTAAAATAAGTACTTGTAGGCGACTCTAAAGATGTTGGACTATACGGGAAGTTTCCCGATTTGTCTTTATTTTATTTATTTTTTATTTATTTGCTTATAAGCACAAGATGGAAGATTGTAGAAGAATTTTCAATAATTTAATTTCACAAAAACATAAAAAAAATTGTTGCTCAATTTTAATTTTTTGTCTTTTTTTATTGTTATCTGTTAAAAATATTAAAACACATAAAATTTAGAGTACTATATAACTAGAAACAAGACACAGAGAATGAGAGGAGAAACAACAAGACAACAACAAGCAAAAAAACTCACATTATTCAGTGAAATAAAAATGAAGTTTATAAATCATTATAAATTGCATATTAATGTACAATTCATATTTAAATACTCCTTGTGCTCCTATGTCCAAACTTGTTTTAACTACCGTAATATTTGGTCTATAATTTTTAGAAAAAAAAATTCAACAAGAAATTTTAGTTAATAAAATGTAACGTATGTTTGCGCATAAATATAACGTATAGGGGCATTTATTTGATTTTATAAATAAAGTAAATATTCTAGTTATAAATTTGTTTCTGATCAACAATATTTCATTTTAGATATCCATTTAGAATTTCTTAATATTTTTTGAAGAATATATTTCATAAAGTTTATATTTATTCGTGACTCAAAAATATTCCAACACAAGTATGCAAGAACATAGTTTTAATAAAATATATTTTAAAGTTATTTATCTCAAAATAAGGATTTTCAGAATTACGCACAAAATATCTCCTGAAGTATTTAATATTTTTATAGGATATTTTTTAATGTTGTAGATTATAACTAGATCTTAAAACTGAACATAAATATGTTAATAGGTTTACATACAAAAATAATATACATAGATACACTCCAAATAACAAAATGCAATAATTTAAATTTCATTTTAAAATTATATGAATTGCTTAAATATAAAAATGTTTAGATTCAGTCTTAAGGTATAATTTATGATAAGGTAATAAGATATAATTTATAATTCCGCAAAGTTTGCATTTGGTTCCTTATGTGTCATTATATTATGTAGTTCAAGGGAAATCTTGCACGCAATGTAAAAAAGCACATTTTCAACGTTTTGCGACTTTAAGGTATTCGTTTAAGCGTTGATTACATAAGGGCTAGCCTGATATGTATATAGTCATAATTAGTGTATGTATAAAACTTTTTTATACGGTTTGTTTTAGAATGGACAGAAAATATCGGTCTTTTATAAGCATATTCCTCGAAAAATAGAAAGTTTTGAAGATTTATGAAGTATTCCCCTTAAGTATCAATATCATGTGAGGATGTGTGCGTATGACATTACTAATAAAAATATTTTAGAGGAAATTATTTGAGTAATAGAATCTAAAAGAGGATTAATTCTTTATTTCAAAATTATTGCATTTTTTCTCTTAAAAATAGGTCTTAAAAAGGTAAATGTGTTCATTTTCCAGTATTTTCCTGACTTAACAATGTCTCAATTTTCAATAAAGCACATATTCAATTTTTATGAACGCTTTTTGGTTTTACAAATGGATCCGTGATAAATTAACCATGTTACAATTAATTGTTAACATTAATTATAAATTTATTAATTATATATATTTGATTTCATTAATCAATCAAAATATTAAACAATTTACTATTATTTACCTGAATATATATCAAATGTTAAATATCAAAAGAACACTTTTGACATTTGGAGCAGTCTTAATACTTTACAACACTGTTTAAATATATGGTTTTCACAAAGTATGTTGAGTAACATAGAAAATATATCACTCAAAATAACTGTAATAAGATTTTCATTGTTCAACACATTTGCATTTCTAGAGCAGATAATAGGAAATTGGCTAATGAAATTTTCCTTACGAGATATGGTTCATATTTAGCTAACATACTTTAATTCTGACAGATTTGTGAGTGGTTGAGTTATAAAAGTGGTTTGCTTCGATTGTGCGTGATAAGCAAATTCTGTTGGATTTCTGTTGTCTTCTACAACATAGTATCTTCGTGGCGCCGTTATTCACAGATGAAATGCGTTTATGTATTGTGAGGTAATGTGAATAAAAGGGTGTGTTACTATTGTAAATACTTTAGAGGAAGCTGTAGGATTAGCTCTTTGAGTACGGGTTGGGATATATATATATATGAAATGTTGAATTTCAAAAGAACACTTTTATGGTTAATAAATAACCTATTATGGTTTAAAAAGAGTAGCTTTAAAAACAATATTTGACTTCGCTGGTTACTAAAATATTCATTAATTTGTAAAATTGTGAATCTGAGATATTATCACATTGAGTAATGTTAACATCACTAGTTGTCTGAAAAAATATCTGTCTATCGTACCAAAAATTCCATGATAAAAGAAATTAAATACCGTTCACATAAAAATTTATTTTTATTAAATAAAATGTATAATATACTTTTTTCCCTTTAATGGTCAAATCTGCCTTTAATACCTCTAATTTATATAAGGTTAATAATATTCTTTCATCTTGTGCTGATCATTAAAAAGATTTTTTAAATGAAATAAGGGCTGTGAGATGAAATAAAAAACCCAAACTGTATACTCAATACTATAACCCAAACTCCCAAAACTGTAAAAACACTCTGTACACTGTTAAAAATTTGTAGCAAACTGTCCAGTCATTTGACCGATTTTATAGAAAACGGTTACATAACCGTAATTTAACTCTTTTCTCACCATATTATTGCCCATATCATGGTCAGAGTACCATTAAATTATTGTTATGTAACCGTTTTCTATAAAAACGGTCAAATGACTGGACAGTTTGCTGCAAATTTTTAACAGTGTAACTTTGACAGAAAACTATTGTATTTTTTAAAGAAAATAATTGTTTTGAAGGAAAACAGTTTTTTCCGGTAAAACAAATGTGGAGTTTGTAGTTTTTACAGAAAAATATCTATATTTTTTACAGAAAAAACTGTTTTAATGAAAATATACAGCTTCTTTCTGTAAATTAAACGGTTTTCCACTGGCGTCAAAATTGACAGTTTGTTTCTGTCAATTTGAGAGTTTTTTTATAGTGTATTTTTCCCTATACTTAGAGGTATTAATAACAAGAGATGATCAAACCTGCCTTAAACGTGGCAAATCTCCCTGTAATGGAGAGGTTTTTCCCCGTTTACATAATTATGGAATTTCTTTTAAAATCATTTAGTGCCTTTTCGGAAATCCGACACTTTAAAATGACAGAATATATAGTAAGCCAGGGGTGCAAAAATCTAGGCGCCAATGGACTGATTCCCACCACTAAATTTTATTAGTATTCTTCGTCAAATTGCTTTAGCATAATTCACCTAAATTTTATCAGTATTCTTATTAGGCAAAGAATACTAAAAATTTAGTGGTGGGAATCGGCCCACTGGCGCCTAGATTTTTGCACCCCTGTAGTAAGCTATTTATATGCGGCAAGCTTATATGAAATTGTTTGTCAAACAGAAATTATGGGCATTTTAGTAAAAGGTGAGTCAAACATTCTGTGTCTCCCCTACATATCTCAATTTTGAAAAAAAAGTATAATTTTTTAAGTATGTACTTCATTTTTATATAATTTAGACATTAAAATGCATCAATGATGAATCCCTTCGCTGCAAGAAATCCAATATGTATGAAATACCTAATACTATTCACACTCGGTGTATAATATTAGCACTTCAAATTATTTGGACAAAATATTTCCGAGGTGCCCATTTATTAATAAAAAATGTTTTTCACTGTAAATTAAATTTATGTTTATATACAATGTCATTTTTAACTACGTGTGATTAGTTATATTTTAGCATATTTTATCTCTTGTTTATAATATAACTTCATTTTAAACTAAGTTGGTTATTTTAACGGCAAATTGATCGCCTAATTATCTATCGACAATTTTATTTTTGGTACGTATAGTCACATAGTATGTCATGTACACGCCTGTAAAAAAATTTATTAAGGTATACCACCACCATATTTGGCCAGTTTTATGCTTTTTTCTACCACTATTTTCAAAAGAAAAATTTGTCTTCTTTAATCGCGATAATTTAGGGTTCCAAATTTTTTCTATTCAAATATAGTGGTAAAAAATTGTAAAAATTTGTACCGCCGACAGTCTATGCTTGAACTTAAATTTCTTCTCCATATATCTAATAAGCACAAATATATTGTTAATTGTGACTTCGCTATTTTTCCATTGTCAGATTGTTTGAAATTTTATAGAAAAACCTTCTTTTCTTAATTTATACTAACATCTTTTCATTTTAGTAATGCTTTCCATAAACAATTTCCCATTCGCAATTCAATATGAAATTTCACATGCAATTGAAGGAGTTAGAATGACAGTGGAGTAAGTCGATATTTGGTAATGTGAGAAATGAAGGGTTTTCTGAAACTTGACGTATTGCCGTTGCATTAAGTGGTCCAACTTGTTTTGCCCTCTAGCGACTCCCTAAGTGAACTAAGACTTATTTGACTGTCGCACTGAACAGAAATTAATATACGTTCATTGCAAATATGGTTATCTATATTTTTCAAATTTTTGACTAACTCCACTGTCATTCTAACCCCTTTAATTTTCTCTAAATCTATACCTCATATCAAAACCTCTTCTGCTTCATATATAGGGACAAAAATCCACTATTCTTTGTCTTGAAGACGGTATGCTGAATGCTACCAAAAATAATCTGCAATGAGTTAGAAAATTAGAGTATTTTAAACGCTGTTTTATCTTCATATATCACTTGGGATATGTAATTGTCTTTCAATGAAAACAACAAAACATTTTTGTAATATTTGGTGAAAAGTAGTTATTTTAAACATAGTTATATACCTTTAAAATATAAGCATGTTCAGGTCGAGGTAGAATATTTATCCAACATTTATAAAACAATACGAAGATCTTTTTTTAAATATCTAAGTCTCATTCGCTATAAAAAAAAATTAAAGTAATCATAAAGGTTTCAAGGATATACAATTTTTCTACTAAATTTAAACTCAAAGATAATTAAAAATTCTTATCATCCATATAAAATATTACAAATATGTGTTTATATATTTTAATTTCGTTCAAAATCACTTTCGAAAATCACTTTTTATCATGTCTAAGGAAATGTGGATGAGTTTCTCTCTGCTGTAGTTGCTTAAAATATGACGAAAGAAAATTCATAAACAACAAGACGAAATATACTTAAAATAATTTATTATGGGGGAAACATTTTATAGACTATTTTCCAAAAAGCTTTCACAATTTAACCAAATCTAAATGACTATATAAAATACGAAATATTTTATAAAATATATTCTTCATTTAAAAATTTATAAATATATACTTTTTTTTTTTACTTTTCAAAAATATGTTAGGCAATATTTGTCTAAGAAAATCTTCTACAAGATTATTTGTATTGGGATTCTTTAACATTTTCAGACCTGAGGTACATAAATGCTAACCTCTATTATTTTCCTCATAAAAACTAAACTGTTTGATTTTTTTTCTTTTACATTTTTACTTTACTTCTATATAGCTACATGTCTGTTGCTTTGGAACAAAACCAATAAATGGCAGCAGTGATGTTTATTCCATCATAAAATGAATGTTTTGTTCATATGAGTTTGCAAAATTCCTTCAAGACAGTGTAACCAAGAAGGTAAGAAATTTTCATAATTATCTATATATTTATTTCTCTTACGTGACGCGGAAAAATGGCTGAATTTCTAGATTATCGTTTGGCAACAACCGTAGTTTCCATAATATCCAATATGGCGGCCAATGTAAGAGCAGTGAAACTCAAACTAGCAATTATTAAAAATTAAATAACATGTGCTTAATCCAAAGCGTTTGAGATAATTCCTCATTTTAATTATGAGTAATATTGTTAATTTCAAATGAATTCTCAACTCTTATTTAGAATTTATTTATGAATCTCACTCACAAGAAATTGGAGAGAATAAAAATATCAAATATCTAGATTGCACCTGCTGCCATCTGTTGGATATTTATATAAAAAATAATTTCTATAATATCTAAAATAACATCTATAATCAATTATATCTAAAATAATATCTATAATCAATTAGAACAGTTTTACGAAATTTAAACAATGATTGATGATATGTAAAAACTATCTTCCTATCACGTAGTGTTTTTTTAATGAATTTAAGCCGTGCAATGAGTTTTAAACTAATTGTGTATTCAAGATATTTTTTTCATAGTATATAAATGATTTATACCCATTGATAGCACCAACTAAATGCATTTTTAACTGTGTTTTCAACGAAGTTTTCAATTATTTTTTTACACTAAAAAAATTGTCAATTTTATGGTGGTTTATGGTGGATTTATGGTAGTACTTATTCCGGCTAGAGAAAGGGGCAAGCGCGCTACTGGGAGCGCGTAGCGGTATCAATATGAATTGAATTGCTTTGTGATTCACGGGGGATGGCGAGCGTCAGCAAGTAGGGGGTTGAGCCCCCTAGTTTAATTTAAATCCTTTACAATAAAAAATTTGAGTATTTGTTGTTCATTCACTTGTTTACAGTCCTTCAATTTGTTATTGCATGAATTTAGGGTATTGATAATTCAAGTGATATTTTAAGGGGTTTACTAAATTTAGATCCATGTTTGTGAACATAAATTACCAGTCTCCTAAAGACTCAATTTCAGAAAAATGTTTATTTCTTACATCTGTGTTTTATTTTGATTGTTCAAAATCACTGAATGTGTATTTTTAGTGTTATTTTCACTTCAGAACTCTAGAGCAGGGGTTCTCAAACTATGGTACGCGTACCAGTACTGGTACGTGAAGCTCTGGCTACTGGTACGCAGAAGTCCGATACTGGTACGTGGAATAAAATACAAAATGCAGCATATTATTATGGAATCGAAAAAGGCTTGTCTTTATTAACTTGGAAAATTTCAAATAATTTTCGAACGCAATTTAGGATCTGTAAACGCTTTTTTTTATTTTTTTTGTTACGAGAAATATTTGTTGTACACTTGTTGAAATTCGCGCACATCGCTTATGATACAATCAGTTTTCTAAAATTAAAAATACAATTATTAGATTTATATAGATACAAATTCAATTTTTTAATAAAGACCTAATTTTTAAAATTAATGAATGAATGAAGTATTTTTAATTAGTGGAAGAACTGTTTTTAAACATGATTGAATTATCTGAAGGTAAAGTCTGAATGCTTGGCAATAGGAGGAGCTTTTGTGAGTAGGAGCAGTTAAAACAAAATAATATTCCAAGTGTAATTTATAACCCATTGTTCTCTTTGTACTAGAAGAGCTTCTAGGAGGTGTTGAAATAAAAGTCTTATATCAAACATAATTCATAAATTGATTCATTGTGTTGATTGAAATATTCTTCTTCTCTTGTACAAAAAGTGTTATAGTTTCCTCTTATTTCATGGAAATCAGTTTTTAAGAGAGTAGGGTTATTTAAAATGATCAAGAGAGTAAGATTATTTAAATCAAACAAAAACTGTGGTCATATGCAGTGCGGATTTGAGGTAAATCATTGTACATATGTATTGAGGTAAATGTATGAAGAAACTTACAAGTGTTTGCCTACTGAGCGATATTATTGTCGCCTTTAAAGGTATGAAGATTATTAATACGGTTGTATTGAGCCTATGTTAAATGCGCTAACTAATCATTGGATAAAAAAATCGCAGTGCCTGATTAATGCAGAGGCTGACTAGACCGTAGCCTAGGGCCCACCACTGATGGAAGGGGGCAAAAATAAATGAAATTGTTTACAAAAAGTTTATTAAAAATGCAGTTTTTTGCAATTATTTCCCCCGAAACAAAAAAGATTTTGATTAACTTGGTAACCATATCATAATATCTAAGGATAACCACCGAATACTCTCCCAAAAAGGGTATAGCCAGGTTTCCTATTAAAATATGCGCTTGAGTCAACCAGATCGAGTCCTACATGAATCGATAGCCCTTCAATAGAGATACGTTTTTGCCAAGTTTGAAGTATATATCTCAAACCCATGGGCAGTCATGACTCTTTATACGCGTTTTGGAAAAAAGTGCATTGTGAAGAAAGTAGTGATCGAATTTCGCCGAAAAAAATCAGGGATGTGTAGAATTAAAATACAAATAGCGGATGTTATTTTCAGATTATTTTCTACAAAATAGCCAGTTTTATAAAAAATTTCTTGTTTTTAATTTAACTTTTTAATTAAGAATGTATCGAAAATTTTTAGTGACCACCTTCATGTTTCTACCAAAAATACTACAAGGTATGATATATATTTGGTGTGAGTTTCAACTCTCTACGCTGGGTGCATCATAGAAAAAAAATTTAAAATGTTTACCAGGGGTGGAGGGGAGTTGTAAGTTGCATGTGTTATTACAAGTTCATGTGCAGTTCTATGTACAGTTTACGCATGTAGCTATGCTGTTGCTGGCAATCATCTGAAGGAAAGCATTTTGTTTTGTTAGTTGACAGTTGACTGATTTTGTTTTTAGTTTTCTGCGCAGTTTTACTTAACACATTGCTTTTTGTCTTTTAAACATGAAGCCCCGCCTATGGGCGTTACATTTGCTTTTTCCATTTTTAACAGAAAAATGTATCACCATGTGTTTCTATTATAAAAAAGATGTATGTAATAGTGGTATTGTTTCTAATCGAACTATTAATATGCATAGTACTCTAATTGTAAAAATGCGAATTTTGTGTATTTTCTTTGAGAAATAATGTAACATATGAAACACAAAAGCACCACCCATGGGCTGAACGACAGATCTCGAAAATACGTGAATTCATGTCTCCTGTTCAGAGCCTGATTACCAACGGAATAATCTTCCACCAGTAAAAATGAAGAGAAATTTCGTTCTTATTCAAGACAGTATTTTTTTTTGTAACTAGAGCATTTAAATAAGGCAAAAATGTCTACTAAAATTTACTGGTGGAAGTATTCCCCGATTGTGTTTTCCTCAATGTGTTAACACTGTTTTCGATTAATCAACAACAATGTTAAGTCAAACTGAGCCGAAACTATTAAAAAAATCCGTCAACTGTCAACTAACAAAACACAATTGTATCCTTCAAATAATTGCCACCAACAACATAACTGCATACGTAAACTGTACATAGAACTGTGTATGAACTTGTAATAACACACACAGTTTGCAACTCCCCCCTTTCTGGAACACATTTTTAATTCTTTTTCTATGATGCACCCATCGTAGAGAGTTGAAACTCACACCAAATATACATCATGCCTCGTAGTATTTTTGGTAAAAACATGAAGGTGGTCACTGAAAATTTCCGATATATTCTTAATTAAAAGGTTAAATTAAAAAAAAAATTATAAAACTGGCTATTTTGCAGAAAATAATCTGAAAATAATATCCACTACAGTCGACTCTGTGAAATCCGCTGATATATAATCCGCAAATCTCTATAATCTGCCATCCATTTTCAAATGTAAAAAATGGAAATCATACTTTCATTGTTAAGCTCATTAAAAGAAATTACATATTGTTTTTACGAATTATCAATTTTTAAATGCTTTAAATTGTGATTTAACAAGTTTTATGTGATTTGCATGATGTATATTAAAATAATAACTTTAGGTAAGCAAAATGAACAACTAAATGCTAATATCAGTGGAGTAATTTACATTTTAAAGCTAATACATTCATGTAACAGCTGATTAAAGAAATATCTGCAGAAATCAGTAAATGATTTGGTCTCAAATCATTTCCTCAAATCAAATTTGGTCTCAATGATTTCCCATTGAGGAAATATTCAAAAATTAAATAACAGCTGATGAAATTTAAATTTTATAATAATTCCAACATACTTAGAATTAATAGATAAAAGATCTTCTTAAGAAGATCGTTTAGCTCTTATTGTTTCACACCAGTTTCAACTTATTTTCTATACTTAGAATTATTAAATTACTTTTGAGTTATAGTGTTTCTTTTTATATTGTTATTTTTGTACAAATATTAGTAATTTATAGTTAAGTTTAAAAGAAAACAAAAGAATGATCTGTAATCTGCAAAATTTTATAATCTGCAAAACTCTTGGTCCCAAACTGTGCAGATTTAACAGAATTGACTGTATTTAAAAAATGAATAATATAAATAATATTTGCATTGTATAATTAATTTTTCTTTAAATTAACTTAGTTATTAAATAATTTAAACCAGTTATGCATTATATTTTCCTTTTCTATTGTAATTTATGTTTAAATATTTCTAATTAATAGTCCGACTATAAAAAAATAAATGTAAACAAAGAAATGATCTATAATCTGCCAAAATCTATATTCCGCCAAACCCTTGGTCCCTAAGTGTGCGGATTTCACAGAGTTGACTGTATTTGTATTTTAATATTACACATTCTTGATTTTTTTCGGGGAAATTCGTTCACTACTTTCTTCACAATGCACCTTTTTCCAAAACGCACATACAGAGTCATAACTGCCCATGGGCTTGAGATATATGCTTCAAACTTGGCAAAAACACATCTCGATTGAACTGCTATCGATTCATGTAGGACTCAATCTGGTTGACTCAAGGGCATATTTTATGATAATAGGAAACCTGGCTATACCCTTTATAGCTATTACCTTGGTTTGAGACTGGCTCCGGAAAAGTACTGGGCTTTGGGCTCCACTGACCGTAATCGGGCTCTGGAAATTCGTTTCTCATTTGGGTCACCCTGCCACTGTATCTCACGAGAGAGGAAGGAAGTGAACTTATTCAGCTCTTCTCCCCTGTGATGGATTACTGGAGTCCACATTCAAAAGGATGAATGTAACAGAATTTCCGCTGACGGGAATATCAGAGTACCGTCTAATATCGTCAAAGTCTGTTGTTTGTGTTCAGCACAACATATCTCCGTGAATGTGCTTTTCCCACCTTTGTTATATGAAAAGTAAATACAGGAATAAACTAAACATCGAATCTGACTTATGACTAAAACTTCCTAATATTGAGTCAGGCATGAGGAAGTTGTGCTTGATAAAACAAGCCCACCCTTTTCATTAGCCTACTACAACAGTATATGAATCAGCGTACGCCAATATCTCATTAAGTATTGTGGTTTTTTTACTATACCAAAATACTGTATGCATTATTAAATTTTATTAAAATTTAATGATGGTACTACTTTTTACTTGAATGTTATTATAAAGCAGTCAATTTAGTAATGTAATCATTCATTTTTAAATGCAATAAAACTTGATCTGAAAGAAATACAAAAGACCGGAGAGAGATTTCGTTTTAGACAGGTTTTTCTATATTAGCTTTACGTTTGTTAGCTGGTGGTACACGGGAGTATGAACTTCGATTTAGTGGTACGTCGGTCTAAAAGTTTGAGAACCCCTGCTCTAGAGGTTAAGCTTTTGACGGGTATATATACCCCTTAATTTTAATACCAAACTGCCAATTGGCGTCCAGAATTTCTAAATAAAATTTTGCTAACATAATATACGTGAAGATATTATTTTAATTATTTACTTACCAATTTGTTCATAAATTCCGTTGACATTCGCTCATTTCAATATTTTAGCAACACAATTACTTTTACACTGAAAGGGTTAAACGTATAAAGTGTATAAACGCAAGCAGAGAGATAAAAACAAAAAAATTGAATGATTTCCAATTATAAGGTTTATAGAATTCACTATGCGGAATATTAAAAAAAAAATGAAACTAACAAATTTTCTAGATGTGAAATTATAATAGAAACGTGTTTTCTTGTCTTGAAAATTTCTAATGATAATAATATATTTTTTTAATGATGATAATATATATTTTAGAGAATTCTGTAGAAGATTATTTTTATTCTTGTTGAAGAAAACCTTGAACACTCTTTTTGTTTTCTACTGTAGTTGCTTACAAAAAGGAAAGACAAAATTTGTAAGTGGTGACACAAAACAGATTTGAAAGGAATGCTGTTATACATTGAGTTATTTATCTCATATTGGAGAAAGTTTTCAAAAATAAAATATCTAAGCAATTATGTAAAATTTTAAAGTATTACTTTGTTAAAAATCTGTACTAAAAGCTTTGTAATCATTTTCAATATTTTCTTGCCTAACAGCTAGTAGTACATATTCTCAAGTATACAGGTTATACACTTTATCGTTTACCAGTACCAAATTCATAAACCGTTAGTTTCAGAGGTATGGTTCCAATTAAAAAAATGTTTAAAATGTTCTTCATCTTATAAAAATTCATCTACGTCAAAATAAATATATTTTTAATTATTTACGAAGAATAAATTTTTATGTGGTTTCTGGGACTTTTAACTTATATTAAAAAAACATTTTCCATGCTTTATCATATAAAATAGTAAATATTTCATTCTTTTATAACCATCAAATACCGAGTTATGATTCTTTGAATTTTATACATTTTCGGCGTTTTCAGGAACTAAAAATTCGTTTTTCAGATTTTTTATATTATTTTGTGTGTTTTTATTTTTTTATTAGATCGATAACATGATAATAAGATGGAGAATTAGGTTTTGCGTGTTTGGTATCATTGCTTTCATATTTACAAGATTGTTAAGAACGTTAACGTAATTTGATATAATTTGATTTTCCCATATGTTTGATGTTTTGAATCTTCTCCTATTTGTACAAAACTATTATTATTAGGTTGTTCGAAAAGTTCTTTCGGTTTGGTAAATTTGGTCGTACCAGAAAATTCTATCATTTAATTATTAGACATTAATTCCGATAGCTAATGTGTAATAATTGACGGACAGAATTCTCTGGTACGAATTGGGTCCAAACGCAAGGAACTTTCGGAACAACCCAATAGCATAAGTTTTGATTTTCTATATTATACTTACTATTACATACAGAGCTATATATCGGCACGTCGTATTAGTTGTTTTCTATTTGTCTAACAGCTTATGTAAGGACGCTTTTTTTTTATGATACCATATAAATGTAATGTATGAGGTGAAAAGTATTGTTGTAGCTTTTTTTTTTCTATTCAGATCAAGCAGACATAAAGACTAAAACAAGGCCTAATTAATACAAGAATACTCTTCACCACATTTAGTTGCCTACTCCATGAAATACAGTGACAAAGGGGTTGTTTCTTCAACAGCATCTCAGGGAGACCCAAACTCTTAAATTTAGTATGTTGCTGAAACGCCTCAGACTTTTCACCGTCATGGATACTCTCTTATTATCCAAGTGCATACTATGACAAAGGACGCATTCAGGCTCTTGGTCAACAAGTTCTATACCCTAAAGATTAAGGTCATTATCCAAGTGCATACTATGACAAAGGACGTTGTCAGGTTCCACGGTCACCAAGTTCTATACCCTAAAGATGATGGTTATTATCCAAGTGCATACTATGACAAAGGACGTTGTCAGGCTCCACGGTCACCACGTTCTATACCCTAAAGATGATGGGTTTGTAGAAGTTTTTATAAATAATTGTCTCGATCTTTGAAGTTTGTCGAAGCGAAAGAAGAAAAAATTAAATCATACAGAAAATTTGGAAATAAACGTTTAACGTTTTAAGAAAAACATAAGATTCGAGAATGGCCTCAAAGATTTGTTTACATTTTTCGGACAAGAAAGACTTTTATCACTTGTACTTATGAAACAAACATCCAGTAAGTGTTACATATATGTAACAAAAAATATTTTTATATAACTATATATTTTTTGATAACATCTCTATGCATTGTAACTCATTTGATTTACTTTTACAAGTATAGAAACAGGAACACACGTAAACTTTAATAAGCGCTTCTATTCACCTCACTTTCTGAGATGATTATGAATAACATATGTTAACTTTATAAATAGTTAATAGTGTGTGTTTTAACATTGTGTTGCTTTGATATTAAAAGAAGAAGGCAACACTTAAAATAAGATAAGAATTTTTGCTTGAATAAAAATTCAATTCTGTTTTGTATGTCTAAAGTTTATAACTGTTCCGATTCATGCCATTTTACGGTACACATTAGGGGATAATAATAATGTATTCACGTTTACCACCTGGTCTGTTTTTTGAATACCGCTTTTTTCAAAGAAGATTTTTCTTACAAATCTTTTTTTTTTTTTACAAATTTTCTTTACAATTCTTACAAATCTACTTCATTTTAGATTTTTCTTACCAATTTTTCAGAAACATATACGTAAAATAATTTTTGATGCAAATGTAAAAATCGAGCACGAAGTATAGGTACAGAAATACTGGTATTAAAAAAAACGGACCAGTGGGAGTCCTTTGTATTACATCAGTATCCTAAAGTTTATTTCTATAAAATTATATCCAAATGTTACTTTTTATGTTTCAAAGTTTAATACGTTCGGTATTCATGAACCAATAGATAAAAACAAAGTATCAAATACATACACTTAATTCTAGTTTTTACACGATAGTACGTTTTAAAAATTAACAAATATTTAATACCGCAATATTTAATAGTAATTTTTACCTTATATAAATGCAGAAATGTTTTATTAAATATGCAGCAGAATACCATTAAAAATAGTGTTATTCAATGCATATAAACCTTAAAAGCTATCATCGTGTATAAAGATAATTAGGTGTATATGTGCGTTTGTCGGACAAAGATCATCCCTACTAATTCTGCCGCTAATCATCATATGAAAATCTGACTTACCATTCGATTAGTAATAATTACTATTAATTAATACTATATGTAGAATTCATATATGTATATATTTATGTATTTCAAAGTATATATATTTTTAATTTATTTTGTAAAAGAATATGATATATAACCTACAGATTTTGTAACATATATCGATTTCTACAAGATTCAAATATGCGAATCCAAAATTACTACTTTTTCCGCCAAGTAGTTTGTGAGTTAGTCTTAAAAATCACATTCTAATCTGCGTTCCAACGATAAAAAATAATTTAACATTAGCAGATCCAAATTTTAAACATGAATAATTCCTAAAATATTTGATCGAATAGTTTTTAATACTGATCTACCCCTTAAGTAATCACAAATTTCTGTGATAAGAAATGATGAAGATTACTATTAAAAATTGTGGTTTTCAATTGCCAATTTTCCTAAACTATTAAAGCTAGAGTCCTACAGTCATGTAAAAACAGAGGTGTTAGGTACATATATATATATATATATATATATATATATATGTAATAAAACTTTTGTTACTAATAACAATCACATCCCATAAATAATCGACAATATAAGGACCGATAGTTTTATAAAATACAAAAACATATATATATACACATATATAGAGAGAGATAGATAGATAGATAGATAGATAGATAGATAGATAGATAGATAGATATACAATTAGCAACCGGCTATGAGAAAGCTTTACTCTCATAAGAAATCTGATGTAATAAAGCATTACATTACTATCACAAACTTCATTTTGATACTTACATAAAAAAATTTCTATTCAATACGTGTATTTAAATAGTCAGCCACACAACATAAAACTCCATTTAATTTTATTAATAACTAATATATTTTATTAAAGTATTCTTCCATAAGGACGAAGTTTTCAGTTATTTGTTGACCTATATCAAAAGCAACACCAATTTTGAAGCCTACATCAATATATAAAATATGAAAAAGATAATTTGCTATCGAAATGTTACTGTTTATATTTCAATTTGTAATATATTCACTTTACAAAACAGCTGTATAAAAAAGCATTTATAATAAAGAAAATAAATATATAGCACGCAATAGGCATTAAAAAACGCTTTGCAATCGTAACAATATTGGTCTGATAAAACTTTGCCTTTGTAATAATATTCATGTTGTAAAGCATTAAGTAGCTATCATAAAGTTTCTTTCGATACTTACATATCATCTTTTAAATTCAATGTCTGAATTTAAATACTGAGTTACACAAAACATAACATACACAATTGTTTAAAAATACCCAATATTCCACATTGCAGAAGTACTTACGTTTTCAATAAGTCGTTAAAAATTATAGTTATGTGAGACATTATCTGAAATTTTTGCCATAAGGAGAATTTATTCGGCTATTTGTTTCCCAACATCAAAGAATCTTGAATACTAAAAACCTATATCAACTCCTGAAGTATATCAAAGATAATTTGTTACTGAAACTCTTCTTTTATGTTTCAATTTATGATATGCTCCCTTATCATAAACATCCGAAAAACATTACTGTTAATATATATGTATTATCAAATTGTAGATGATAAAGTATCTCTATCAATAATCGTGATGCAATAAAGCATTACGTCACTATCATTAACTTTCTATCGGCACGTACATAACTTTTTTTTTATTAGTTACAGTTATACATTATGACTAATATATATAAATGTTCAGTTACATAACACAGAGTTCATATATTTGCTTAAAAATGACTAACATACTTTCTGATGAAAAATACTTCAATTTTCAATAAGTCGTTAAGAATTGTAGTTATGTGTGACATTATCTGACATTTTTGGCATAGGGAGAATTTATTCGGCTAATTGTTTCCTTACATCAAAGAATCTTGAATACTAAAAACGTATACCAACTCCTGAAGTATATCAAAGATAATTTGTTACTGGAACTCTACTTTTATGTTTCAATTTATGATATGCTCCCTTTTCATAAACATCTGAGAAACATTACTGATAATATATATATAATATCAAATTGTAGATAATAAAGCATTTTTAACAATAATAGTGATGCAATAAAACATTACGTCACTATCATTAACTTTCTATCGGCACGTACATAACTTTTTTTAAAAATTAATTACAGTTATACATTATGAATTATATATTTAAATGTTCAGTTACATAACACAAAATTCATATATTTGCTTAAAAATAACTAACATACTTTCTGATGAAAAATACTTCAATTTTCAATAAGTCGTTAAGAATTGTAGTTATGTGTGACATTATCTGACATTTTTGGCATAAGGAGAATTTATTCGGCTAATTGTTTCCTTACATCAAAGAATCTTGAATACTAAAAACCTATACCAACTCCTGAAGTATATCAAAGATAATTTGTTACTGGAACTCTACTTTTATGTTTCAATTTATGATATGCTCCCTGAGAAACATTACTGATAATATATATATAATATCAAATTGTAGATATAAAGCATTTTTAACAATAATAGTGATGTAATAAAACATTACGTCACTATCATTAACTTTCTATCGGCACGTACAAAACTTTTTTTTAAAATTAATTACAGTTATACATTATGAATTATATATTTAAATGCTCAGTTACAAAACACACAAATCATATATTTGCTTAAAAATAAATAACATACTTTTTGATGGAAAATACTTCAGTTTTCAATTAGTCGTTAAAAATTATAGTTATGTCAGACATTATCTAAAGTTTCTGCCATAGAGAATTTATTCGGTTGTTTGTTTCCCAACGTCAAAGAATCTTGAATACTAAAAACCTATATCAACTCCTGAAGTATATAAAAGGTAATTTGTTACCGAAACTCTACTTTTATGTTTCAATTTAAGCTATGCTTCCTTTTCGTAAACATCTGAAAAACATTACTGGTAATATATATATAATAACAAATTGTAGATGATAAAGCATTTATATCAATAATAGTGATGCAATAAAGCATTGAATCACTATTATTAACTTTCTATTTTCACGTACATAACTTTTTTTTTATTAATTACAGTTATACATTATGAATTATATATTTAAATGTTCAGTTACATAACACAAAATTCATATATTTGCTTAAAAATAACTAACATACTGTCTGATACAAAATACTTCAGTTTTCAATAAGGTGTTAAATATTATAGTTATATCAGACATTATCTGAAGTTTTTGCCATAGAGAATTTATTCGGTTATTTGTTTCCCTACATCAAAGCAAAGTTTATAAAATCATGTTAAAAGGGAGAAATCTGATTAAACTACTGAGATTAAAGGTCGCAGATTCAACAAAATTTCCTCGTGATCATGATCACTGAAATTTTAATAAGTTCAGTGCTACATTGTACAGGTATATCGATTACGGCTGTGAGATTGAATCGATACAATCTTGCTGCCTGGGTATCGCTTCGTCTTTGATAAAAGATTCAACGGGCTGTTACTAACACCTTTGCTCTTCCAATACTATCCAATAGCTGTACGTGTGTTAAGAAATTGAAAAACACAAAAACTTTTTTTAAAAAAACAAGAAAAAGATTGTAATATGAGGAAGAAAATTAAAATACATATGACACATTGCATGGTTTGTTTCTTTTAGTATGAACATGATTTCATCTAATTTAGAGTATTAGATATATAATTATACTTTATCACTGGAATGAATTTTATGTATTTATGTCAAAATTGGGCCAGTGGTTAATTTGGCCAGTGGCTCTTCCAATATTATCCAATAGCTGAACGTGTGTTAAGAAATTGAAAAACACAAAAACATTTTTAAAAAACAAGAAAAGGATTGTAATATCAGGAAGAAAATTAAAATAAATATGACACATTGTATGGTTTGTTTCTTTTAGTATCAACATGATTTCATCTAATTTAGAGCATTGTATATATAATTATACTTTATTACTGGAATGAATTTTATATATTTATGTGAAAATTGACTAGTGGTTAATTTCAAGCTTACTCTGAATTCACTACATCCTATTGATTTAATTCAAAAGTGTTAAAACCAGTTTCATTATGGGATGCAACGTTTTTTTTTTTATTTTAGACCTTTACAGTCACTTATCCACAAGCTCGCCATTGCATTACAATGAAACATTTTCTGGAAAAATGTATATTTTCAAGATTACGATGTTTTATCTAGTAAATGAGCCAGTAAAAATAATTATCAGATAATTACAATGTAAGGGGTAACAAGAGTTGCTAAATACACATCCAAACAACGG
Source organism: Maratus michaelseni (assembly GCA_963931845.1). NCBI lineage: Eukaryota > Metazoa > Arthropoda > Arachnida > Araneae > Salticidae > Maratus > Maratus michaelseni. The sequence continues at coordinate 142,915,549 of OZ007586.1, forward strand.
AACTGCGCCTTTTTCGGAAACTACTGAAGCGATTTAAACAGCATTCACTGTTAAAAATTTGCAGCAAACTGTCCTATCATTTGACCATTTTTATAGAAAAAGGTTACATTACTGCAATTAAACGCTATTCTGACCATAATATTGCCCACATTATGGTCAGAGTAGAGTTAAATTACGGTTATGTAACCATTTTCTATAAAAACGATCACAGCAAACGACTGGACAGTTTGCTGCAAATTTTTAAAAGTGTTGATAGAAGCTAAACTATAAATTGATCGTTTGCCAATAAATTAAAAAAAATGCATTATTTACGTTAATTTAAATTTGTATATTTTTTTGCTTGTGAAATTGCTTGTTGATTTTTTGCTTGTGAACAACTGTATTTTTTTACTTCTATTTCATGACAACTAATAATTTAAGCCGAAACAATTAGAAACAATAGCGAAAGAGCTTCTCTAGTTCCTGAGTCAAAGGTACAAAGGTACATCAATGTCAGTTCTTTTACATGAAACTATTTTTTTGCGTAATCGAGTAACTATTGTATTTTTATGTTTTCAATTTCCAACATAGCTCAAAATAATTTAGGAAATCTGTTTATCTGTCCGTGCTCTAACTCGTATAAATATACTCGAAATTAAATGAAATTTTATTATCATAATGAGGTTCAGTATAGAATGTTCACTATTGAAAATGAATTGCGTAGTTCATTTACACGGAGACACAAAAAATTCCGTTACATTATGGTCTATGGGAAAAATTCGTTTGCAGTGCATTTTATTTAAATTGCTTATTTAGATACCTCATTTCAATGTATGACAAAAAATTAATAATATTTTGTTAATGTTGAAAAATGTTTCATAATCTATGCCCAACACGTGATTTTTCGTTATTTAAAAAAAAAAAAAATTTACATGTCTAAATAAAACACAACAACAATCTGCATGAAATTGCATGAAACAAACTGCTGCACATTGGAGTATTTGATGCAAAATTCTGGCCAAAAAGGCAGAACTTAAAATTTGCTCAAAAATTTTAAAAAGCATATTTTATAATAGCTAACTAACTGGTGCATCGATCTGTGCGTATTTCAGGAGTATAAGTAATATCTGGCGGCTCCTATCCTCAGTTGAAATGAAAGTTTCTTTGTGAGAAGACGTGTTTTTTTGTTATGTTTCAGCTTTATTGTTGTGTTTAAATGTATACTTTGACATGTGCATTTAAATAATTTTATTTTTCATATAATAAAAAATAATTTAACTTGAAAATGGGTTAATATTAATTATTATAGTTGAGTCTATACAGACTCTGGTAAATACTAAATGAAAGTAATATATATATATGTATATATATATATATATATATATATATATATATATATATATATATATATTACATGCATTGTTTTTTATACATAATTAAACATTCATGTGTAGTAAAATTATCCACATTTAATTAAACATTACTTGTAAATAAAACAAACCTATCAACAATTAATTTTCTCTTATAAATAATAAATAATTAAGTTAACATTGTATTATATATTTGTTTATTTAAATAGATACGTACATTTATGCACATATAACATTAATTAACTGTATTTACTAATAGTAAGTCAACAACAATGGTTGTAACTTTAAAACACATGAAAATTAATTATGTCCAGGATTTTGCGTCAAATACACCACTGTGTGCCAGGTCAATTTGAAATTGATGATGTGTACCTTAATACAGTCTACAGTTGATTTTCATTTCAGCATAGTTGAAAAGTGTTTATGAATTCGGTTTGTCTGTTCGTCTCTCAATCGATCCATGTTCTAACTCATATAAATATACCTGGAATGCAATATAATTTTTATCAAAATAATATTCACTATAGAATGTTCTCCATTAGAACCGATGTGTGTAGCATGTATGGTTCGTTTACAGGGACTGTCAAAAGTATTTCGTGTTAGAATACGGTCAATGGAAAGAAAATCGTTTGAAGTGCATTTTAATGATGTTTCACCATTTCAAATATAATGAAATTAATATGCATTTATGATGTGCACAAAAGCACGCATTCTGTAGAATATGGGATTGAATGTATTTAGTATGCATATACAGGACCACAAAAAAAGAATTCAGTTACACAACGGATTATGGAGAAAAATCGTGTGTGGTATTTTATTTACAATGCTTATTTAGATATCTCATTTCATTGCATTAAAAAATGAAATTTCTTAATAATATTCTGTTTGTATTGGAAAGTATTTCATAAAATATGCCTGAGGCAGGATTTTTCATTCCTGTTTGTTATTGCCTAATATTACATTTATTGTTTACCTTTAGCTACTGCCAAAACTATTTGAAAATTTATTCAAATGTTTTCCGTAGTTTCCGAGAAAAACATTTCTGAATACCAACTGTTTTCCGTAGGATTTTGCAAGTGTTTTTACCCCCATAAGTAATCGCATAAGAATATGTAGGTACCAATAGACTTGGAATAATGTCTATTAAATAATGTTATGCATATATTATGCTTTGGGGGCTACCCCAAGCTAAAAATTGTACAAATATTTATTTTTCAATTTGTATTACGCACTTTTAACAATTTTTTGCGTTATTCCGTGTATCAAATCAGCCTGAAAACCTATATCGTTATATAGAAGCATGTTAAGCAGATCTCTACGGATATTATGTCTATCCCTTAAGTCTATCTCTCTATATAACTGAGTTAGATTTTACTATTTGTTATGAATAAAATAGTAAATACTGAAACTCACTAACAAATAAAACTTTTTAAGGAAATGTGTCTATCTTATTCGTTGGAAAAGTCTTTTTTTAAAGATCACAGTAACTCCATATTTATATTGGCGCAGCTTGTCCCCAATGGGACCTTGCGCCATAAAACCCTATACAACCAACCAACCATATTTATATTTGTATATAGATTTACAATAATAATATATTGTTATTTAAAAAAACATTTCCTTCCAAAGAAGCAATTTGTCTTATATTCTACAGATTTAGTTTTAAAGTTGTAACTCTTCAAACATTTGATTAAAGGAGTTTCTAGATACAAACAGTACATGAATCTTATAAATGAGACCAATTGGGTAATATACTCATTCAATACTGGACATGACGGAGATTTTTACCGATTCCAGATGATTGCGATAGGCTCCCAGATAGTGATCGAGAGGCTCTGGGTCAGGTCCGGTCCCCAAGCTAGGCCCGCCGCATGATCGTCCCAAATAGCAGCCCATAGGAGAAAACCGTCGGCCCAGAAACTAGCGATAAGCCAGTACATTAAATTTACTTTATCGTCAGTTCGGATCATAGAAAGCCTACAGATGCGACCACTAGCTCCTTACCGGCGGATCAAAAACAACACAAACGTAACAAAATAGTAAAATAAAATGTAAGATCGCATAAGAAATTCTGAAAATTAGCCCTCCACAGCCTGCGCAACCCAGGGTGACAAGGCCTGTGGCGTCAAGACTACAGTATACAGAAATAAAGAAAAAATGTGGTCCGGCCAGACCTGATGCCGTCTGAGCTCTATTGGCTCATCCTCATCATAGAACAGCCACCAGCTTCCGGTATCGTAACTACGACTGCCGCCCCGAAGGAGTGAGTAGCGTCCACGCAGTGCTGAAAAGGGAGACGGAATCCCCTACCACACTTTCCTTCGATGAGTACGCCAATATAAGTCCCGACGCCGTCATGAGAACAAAAGTGGAGCTCCATCGACACCCGCATCCGTCTGGGACGCTGCTTAAGCAAATCATTGAAAGTGGTTGGTGCTGCTACGGCGTGCTTGGTTGAGGTTGAGCTTCAGCTCATCCTCCTATGCTTAAGCCATGTTTATTCGGAAACACTCAGAGCTGCACGTGGCCGCAATTTAGATAACACTAGCTTAGGTAATGTACACGTCCATTACTGGACAAGACAGGGCTTTTAACCGATTCCGAACGCTGCGATAGAACTTCAGTCAATAGGTGAGAGGGACAAGTCCTCAAGCTGCTCCTGTCGCATTATCGCTCCCGGGATACGAATGACAGCCCACAAGAGCGAACCATGGACCCAGGAACTAGCAAGAAGCTAGTACATGAGAATTTTTCTACTGCCAGTTCGGAACGTGAAGCCTACTGGGGTGATCACTAGCTGCTTTCTGGCGAACAAAACAACATAGAACATAAAACATTAATAAATAAAATATTAAGCAGAGAAATTAAAAAAAACAGGGAAATTAGTCCCCCATAACCAGCATTCTAAGATATATCGAAGATGTATGGATATATCAAGATTGTCGAATACTTACACTTCAACAAGTTTGGAAGAAAATGTTAGACCAATTTTAATTCTTACATTACATGCCCCAGATTTTATACTATCTATTTTTATTTAACATAACAATAATCTTCATAAATTTGGAAATAAGGAATAAAATAAAATTTTCGTACCCTGTGTTGTCAGTCCGCTTCTTTTTTTAAATATTTATTTATTGATAGTCACCATTGTTTTGAAGTGGTAATAATTCGTTTTACTTAATGACAGATTTAATAAGATGCTGAATTATACTATTTCAAAAAAGTGGTGGCAATCAACAAATCCTAATTTTTTAAAAACTAGCGTATTGGCAACACTATTCGTACCGCATCAAAATTAATAAATAAAAAAAATACTTTTTTCCTTTAGGAGACAAAAATGATATTTCATTTAGTAAGTATCTATCAAAGTAAATAAAGTATTACATTTATTTTCCCTGCAATAGAGTCCATTCAAAATTTTAAAAAAATGCAAAATAACTTTTTTTCTGTCAAAATGCTTTATTTTTTAAAAAATGATTTCAAATAACAGTTTTATGAATGTAAAAAAAAAGTTTTGGAAATATGTTTCGAAAATATGAAATCCCTGCTTTAAAATCCAATGATGCATGTACAGTGTGAGAAATAGTGTATGCATCGCTAGAAGAACTACCATATTTTAATTATATGGTGACTTAAACATGGTGAAAAATTGGTTCGTTATATCAGCTATAAACATATGGCTGTTCCAGCTACCAATAGTATAAGAGAGAAAATCAAACCTTTTTTCATTCTTATAAATTTTGCTAAATATATTACTTTAGCATTCTTTTTAGGCAAAAAATAAATAAATGAAGTTTTTTAATATTTTATTTGAAGTTATTGAATTCACAGAAAAGATGCACTAAGTAGAACATCACTTCATCATTTAATTTTTATGAGTATGCTGTATTAGGATGTGTTATTCGACAATGACAATCTTGTTTGTAATACATTTCTAATATTTAGTGGACAACACATTTCTGACGTCGACAAAAATGCCCGTAGTGAAAGAAGGATTTTGGATTTTGTCTCTAATTAATCGAAAAGATAATTAATATTTTCTTTATCAATGAAAGAATTGAGTTCCTCCCAGATGTTAAGTTACAGTCAGGCAAAAAAATAACTCTATTACATTATTTACTTCGACTATTGAATTATTAAATGAAATGTTTTTTCTTTAAAGAAGGAACACTTTTATTTAAAACAAATGCTCATGTCGTACGAAATTTTAATTTTCGTTCCTGTTTAAAAATTTATGAAAATGAATGATTTGTTAATTTAACCTATTTGCATCCTTAATAAATGCGTGCATTTCAGAATTTTCATTTTTATTCGGAAATTCCGAATCGATACCGAAATTCTCAATAAAGAATTTTTACTTTTAGTAATCACGAAACGTCTGTAATTAAATAAAGCAAAAATTACTCAAACTGCAATTACTTAATTCAGAATTTCTGGTATGAATTTGAAATTTCCGAATTAAAAATATGTTCCTATTATGCACGTATAACTGTATTAATGATGCGAATGAGTTAAGATAGACTGTATAAAATATGATATTTTATCTTAACAATTTTCTTTCTTCTTTTAAAAATTTTGAAGTTAAATGTTTTGTAACTTAAATATATAAAATATAAAATATAAAATTTTCTCTCATTTTTTTTTTTTCATTTGTGATTATTTTAAATAGTAAAAGGCTTTAAATGCAATATATTCCATTTGAAATTGAAATAAATTCCAATATCAAAATAACTCATTTCTGTCAAAATGCTTTATGTTTTTATAAAATATTTTCAAGTAACAGCTTTATGAATATAAAAGTATTCTGAAAAATGTTTGGAAAATATGAAATCCTTGCGCGAAAATTCAGTGATGCATAGAAAGTGAGAGAAATATATGCATTCGTGGACTAACTACCATATATTAAATATATGATTACTTAAGCATGCTTCAAAATTTATTCGATATAACAGCAATAAAAATATACATATTAAGGCTACCACTAGTGTAAAAGAGAAAATCTTTTTTTTTTTTTTTTTTTTTTTTTTTTTTTTTTTTTTTTTTACATTATTAGAAATTTAGCGAAATATATTACATTAAGATTCTTTTTAATGTGTTAGGAACGTTACGAATTTGCAAATAAAGTTTTTGAACATTTTATTTGAAATCATTAAATTCGCAGAAAATGTGCAGAGAGTACGTCATTAGGCTAAGAAATTTTTTAGGGTATATGATATACAGGGTATCCACTCTTATTCTTGTCAAATAACTAATTCCTAAGCTGTTAGTTTAGAATTATAATTGCATTTTTTTTAATATAGTTCTTCATAATTTTAAAAGCTGTATATGTAAAAAAGAAATATTAAATTTAAAGTTATGAAATTTAGATTTTTGTTCAGTTCCAATGTCCTATAACTTATATTTGGAAAACAAATTTCTTCATGTTTTAATACTTAAAAAAAATCCATTTATGTACCACCAAACCATACGTAGTTATGATACTTTGAATTTTAATAATTTTCAGCATATGTTGGCACTAAAAACACGTTTTAATCTTTACTAACGGTTTAGAAATTACCTATTTAACAACGATAAATGTCGACAACCTATATATCACGATAAAAATAATGTAAAAATACTATCTTATAAATAATACCATATCACTAATTAAAAATACATTAGAACAGCACACACTACAGGACATCAAAAGAAATTAAATATTAAAATATTTAATAGTATTTTTCATTAGTATTTTTTAAACCTCTTAGAAAAAAATTTCTAAAAATGTAAATGCTTTAAATTATTAAAACATTTCATTTAAAATCTTTAAATTCATTTTACAAAAGTCCTAATAATTACGTCATTGTATTTTGAATTATTTTTTGTGTTAAGATTTACAATATTGCAGTACAAATTGAAGCAAATTAAGAAGTATTTCACACAATCAAATTTGTTTTGTTTCAAGAATCTTTGAATGGACAGTTAAAAATTCATTTGAAAATTTTTCTTGAAACATTACTTATTATTACAGTGGTACTGTGGTGTTCGAACACAAATCATTACAAAGAATTGTTACAGAACCGAATAAAAATTATCCATGAAATATAATTAAAATATGATTAATTGATTTCCATCTTCCAAGTTACTTCCTTCATTTACCTAGTTCAAACAACCGCGGTATATGCTGTGAAGATCGGGGCACTTATCCACAAATGGTTTACGTAATTTAATTCTTCCCAGACATATGATTCCTAATTATTTAATGTGCTTACAGCACCTCTACTAATAAGTGATCGTACTATATATCTCTGGTCGGGGTTTATAAGGTTAAAATCCATTAAAATTAACCTAATTTAATAAACATTAAAATAGTAAAAACACTTTGTGTAATATCACGAAGAAACCCCGATTTATGAGACAAAATGTTAAGAAAACAATTCCTATGAGAACTTCTAACATAAGCTCTAACATAATGCAGTAAATAAACCTAAGCTTGAAATAAACAGTACACATGATACATGCATAGAAAGATAACAAGTTTTTAAAATTAAATACACACAAAATTTATTTAAAATAAAATATTTACAAGAAATCCTCCCAAAATTTAAAAAAAATCAATTTAACATTTTTAGATATCATTAAATTCATTTTTAGCGTATTGTTTTTAGTTTAAATTTATTTTAATTAATACAAAATCAAATGTTTTCATCTCGGAAAAACTCACTTTTAATTCTCTAAATCTTAACTAAGTTAAGGTTATCATAATCCTTGAAAAACAATACAAATACATTAATTTTGCTACAGGTATACGCATTCTTTAATATTTTACAATAGCATTAATAATTTTATATATTAACGTAAAGTAACCTCTTGAGTTCGATATCCTGAATTGACGCAGGTATCGTCACTCAACAAATAATCATTTGTGTATACTGCACTTGAACATACATAAATAAAATGTACCTTGATACCAGATATGAATTGGGTTCCAGTTTCTAGTATATCCCCATCGCCTCCGTATTTCTCAGGATAAATAGGACGTCTCAAATGGTACACACATCTTTCTCGTTATTTTGCTAAGGTTTCATTTATCGGCATACTTAAATATATATTTTGAAGAAGGAATGCTTAATGTTATAATTGTACAGCTTACTGAAGTTATTGAAACTCATACTCATGCTACTGTATACTGCCACATACAGGCAATGTAAAACAACCAAGTCATAACTAATGTCTAAAAACACACATTCGCTTCAGCCATAAAGCTCAGACATAAAACATTTGTAAGTAAAATAATGACTTCTTTCAAGACATATGACTACAGAGAAAAAAACTCCTCTCACTATATAAAACTCCTCAAAATAATAAGGATGTTCTATCATTTAAACTTTCGTTTTGGTGCTTTCATTGCATTCCCCTATTCTTGGATTGGCGGTGCGATATGCATTCGTGGATTGGCGGTCAGGTATGCCTCAGGCTATTCCTATCTCTATAGTACCTATAGCACAGCCCTGTATGATTTGTTACATTATCCCCTGTATGCAATAAGTTGGGGTTTCTTTCTAAAATTACACAACACGTTTTTATTATTTTTATTTATTTAGTTTAATATTGAATGGGTCTTAACCTTATAAACTCCGACCAGAGATTTAGAGTATGATCACTTATTAGTAAAGGTGGCAGGAAATGGCCAGAGCACATTAATTAATTAGGACATATGTCTGAGAGTAATTAAATTACGTAAATCATTGTGGGATAAGTGCACAGACCTTGCCAAACCTCGCAATAATGTGACATTATCTGCAGGGAAATTTTCACATATGAGGATAGTTCTAAATCACTAATTAAGCTTCAATGAAGATAGTTATTTGATCACTAATTAAGCTTCAATAAAGACAATAATTCTGGTGTTTAGCAGAGTGATAGAATGCATATCAAGATGGGTCATTCTACTAGAAATTCTTCCTAATCATCCCATCCTCATGATTTATCTTGAAAGCAATTCACATTAAAAGTTTAAAAACTGTTTCCATATTACTGTGGATATATCTAACATCATGAGAGTATTTTCCGACATCGTGGGAAATATTTTATTATAATTTCTTATAAGCTGTGTTCGTAACCATGATCTGCACGGCAATGATGCCCTCAGACCAGACTATTTTATGTAACTTATTTGTTACACACTAAATATTAGACTGAGTTGTTGAATGGTTCTTCTAAGTTAAGTTTTATATAAATTATATTGTATGTTATTCTTGTTAATTTTAATATTTTATAATCCTTATTTTTATATTTCTCGTCCGCAGAACTAATGGTATGGTCTTTATGTTTTTTTAACAGTTATTAAAATAAATAAATAAATATATTTTTTACAAACTAGATAGAATAATTTTAGGTAACACTTGTCATTGCTAAATTAAAATGACTAACAAGTTTCTGTTTCACATTAAAATGTTTTTCACTGCCATCTGTTCAGCTGCTTAGAAACTTTTAAAATTCTGCCCACGGATTTTATTTGACAGTCGTTATTTTTTAAACAAAAATACAAATAAACAATACTACCATTTGGAATAGAAATTGTGACAAGCTTTACAAAGCATTTAATTAAAATTAAATAATATATCATGATTAAGAGCTTCCAATCAACTTTATAGATCCAGCACGTGATATAAACCATGCCTGTGACAGACCACGGATACGATTTGTCAGTATCTCCGGAAATTTTATTTATATATGACATGTATTGTTGGATTATTCCACACCACATTTCTTTTACAATATTTCTGCAATTCGAATAAATTTTTAATAAATACACTATGACGTCAATATGTCAGTTTCTACGCCAATGACCCAGATGTCATCAATTATTTAGGGATCAGGTTTTGTTAAATTAAAATGCATTATATTGAATGTGTAAGGAAAAGTCCAATTATAAAAACGCGTACAAGCTGGGAAGGGACTGAAATAAACCCTTTGGGAAGAAAAAAACAAGAACAAAGAAATAAAGAAAGTTCAAGATATAGCACAAAATAGGAAAAGAAAGGCGTTGAAAAAAGGCGAATTTTAATGTAATATTTAATAAATTTAATAATTAAATAAATATAATAATAGAAATAAATGTAGAATAAAATTAGAATAAAATAAAATAAAGTACAATAAAATATAAAAATATATATATAAATGGGAGATAAATATAAAACAAAATTAAATTAAATTAGTTGAAGAAAAGAAAGAAAGAAAGAATCAACGAAAGGAGAATTATAATAGCATTTTCCAAGCGTTTGACATGAATGTAAAGGATGAGATATCACTAAAAAGATTTGTGGAAGTTTTACAGATGAAAAAATATTCTTGAACATCCAAGTGAAAAGAGAAGATAGGAGACTTGATATTATTATCCATAGAGAAATCAATGGCCAAATGTCCAGTAATAGGAAGCAATTGAAGACTAAGAAATTGTTGATTATAAATCAATTGACTGTGCTTCTTTAATCTAAATTTCAGAGTTCTGTTAGTTTGGTCAATATAACAGAGCTTCCAAGAGACACGGATGACCAACACAGCACACCGGTTCTCAATAGGAATAGGATCTTTAATATATGAAATTTAAATTTGTTCACAGTTTTAAAGATAACATTGAAACGAAATCGTGAATGATTTTTGTGAATACGTAGTAGACTGGGGAAAAGTAAGGTAAAATAACAGAAGGGGTTTAAAAGTTGCATTTGAAAGGGATAGAGTGTGAATCGGGATTTGTGATTTTGTAAACCATCGGCAAATTTTGTCCTAATATTTAAAAAGGGATGCTTCTAGGCAGGATATTTGAAGGGAAAACGATTCGAATTATTGTCCTCTTACAAGGAAAATCCTCAACATCTTACACAGTCACCCCGCACAGACCACGTCGGTTTTCAACCCACGAATATCGGCCAAAGTTCCTCATTTTGTGCCAATATGTTAACCATTGGGCTGAGTGGATATTTAGAGAACGTCTCAATGAATTTTTAAATGGATTTATAGATAATAGAAGTTTTCTACCTGCGATCAAGGGCAAATGATTTCAATTAATTAAGCTTCGAGTTAAGGGGACAGTACACCTTTAATTCTCACAGAACATGCGAAATTTTTCACGAGTTTGACATTTTCTTTTAAGATAAGGACTCTAGAAGCGCCAAAATTTCAGAGCATATTTAGGTAATGTTGATCTATGTTTAACAATTTTTAATTTGGATATAACATCATAAAAATAATTCAGGGGGTGGGTTTCAAAGCGTTAATTAAAATTTTTAATTTGGATCACATTTCACTGCCCGCACGATAACTCATGCAAATTTCATGGAATTTGCTTAAAACTTATCTTAAATTAAACATAATATCCTGAACTATATTTTGAACTAAAACTTTTGTAAACTGTTAATTAGATTAATAGTAATTAACTTTTAATTAGATAAATTAGAAAAAACACCATATTTTACATCCATTTAACCTCATATTTTTTTAGGGTTTCGTTCATCTCACGAAACCCTATTGCTCCCGCTCCGTTGTCTGTCTGTCACAAAGCCAGCCATTCCCGAAAATTATGTAACTTACAGAGTTGAAACTTCGTGTATAAATCAGAATATCAGCTGTGAAGAGCTGAAAATATTAAAATTTGAAAAATTCGTATTATTTTAATAAATAGAGATAAAAAACCAAAATTCTAACAGCCTTTTCCTATTAAATTTAAATGTTTTTCAATATTGCCGATGCCAAAAATTAAAAATCAACGATGAAAATCTTTCTACAACAATTATTTTTCTATCAGACGATTTCAACGTGAAAAATGAAATAAAAAGTTTCACCAATTGAAAAAAAGATTAATATGAAATAAAATTGATTGACGTCATAGTGGTAATGAAACATAAAACGGAAAGATATCTCAATAATACAAGGAGTATGAGTATGTGTATGTGCACAAAACAGATTAATATCCCATCATTAGAGAAATAAAAAAAAATCTGACGTCATATCGGAAGTTTAACGTATTTTTCAAATGTTTCAGAATACAGTGGAACTCCAGTTATACGTTTTGCCCGCGACCGGAAAACAAAACGTATGACTCAGTAAAACGTACAACTCAATTAATGGTCTACCGGAACCTTTTTATATATATATCGTAAAAACTTTGTTCCGCTGAGGCGTTTCATTTACATTTTATATCGAAAACGGAAATTTCTTAAGTATCACTGCACCCATGACATAAATTTTCGGAAATAGAACAGAGTAGAAAAAAGGTAATAAGAAAAGTACACATAAAGTTATTTTATCATAAAAGTTTTATTAAAAATATTTTTAATACACATAGAGTACTTAAAAGAAATCACTGGAATCGCCTTGGCATGTAAATTATTTTCCAAAAGACATTTCAGTAGTTTATTGAATCTTGCTGAAATAATCACTAATCTTTGATTGTTTCTTTTCGACAAAGCAGACATTGAACAGCAAACTTCGCATTTCTGTTAATAATGTAGCCGCTTTATAGTTACTGCTTTTACTACTGACGAACCGCTTTACTTACTACGTCAAAAGCCCTCAGAGATGCTCCAAAGTTTGAGTGGGATCTTTCAAATTAGACTCATCGGACGCGTCATCAATGTTTCTGGTTACAAAAGGTATAAATGCGATAAAATTTTGTCTGGGCACGCAAAAATGTAACGTATAAGTGAGGGAAATGTATAACTGAAAACGTATAAATCAGTTAATTTTTAATGGCAAGCGGCCGGGACCGTTGAGTTGAAACGTATAACTGAGGGAAACGTACAACTCAGGTAACGTATATCTGGGGTTCCACTGTAATACAAAGCGTGTATCAATATGAGTAATAGAGAATAGTAAATATATGAGTTTAATAAACATATTGAATCACGATAAAAATCCGATTATGGAAATATTCGCATATTTTAACATTTTGAAGGTGTACAACATGTTTAATTTTGAAATTATTTTTTTTTAAATATCGCATTTAGTCCGCATGACAGATATTACAGTGAGAGAATGTAATAGCGGGCTTAGACCGCTATCGGAATGGTTTAGATATTCGAAAAAAAGAAAAAAAATAGACCGGTAAATTTTTACTTTATAAAAAACATGATTTTTTTTTTTTTTTTTTTTTTTTTTTTTTTTTGCTAAATGATATTTGTTTGAATTTATTATAGAAAGGATAAAGTGTTTTGAAAGGAATATTAAACGAAACCCCTTGAGCGATCTTCGATCACACTTACCCACTTGTTTATACTAAACACAGCTTAATCATTCTAGTTCGTTTTCATGATTATATCAATATTTAGGTAGGGTAACAATTTTGAAGTTATACTTCAAACGCTTTTGGAGATATCATGCGCGCAAGAGTAAAAAAAGTAATTTTGAGAAAAAGCCGTTTAAAGTTTTAATTGTATTTTTAAAATATAAATTTCATAATAAAAGGAAAAAAACTACTAATTTTATAACTTATTCAGTATAAAAAATAAAATAAGATGCTAGTTTAAATTGAAATATATAGAATAGTTTGTAAAATGCTGCAGAATATAGGAACATGAGTAAAAAATTAATAAATTTAATGGTAAAAATGTATGGTTTATTCTTGCAAAAAAGATAATTTTAAACATACAAGTTAAAATTTTGTTTCGCATTGATATCTAAGTAAAGTAAATGTGTGCTTTTTATAAAATGAAATTAATTAATGCAAAATATAGGCCATTTTTCAGGGATTCTGATATTTTAATATCTGATTCACATACGTTACAGCACGAAAAATCGGATAGTTTACTAAAAATAATATTAATATCAAAAAGTCCGTATCCAAAACTGTCATTTGAAACAAAATAACTGTCAACACTGCAAATAGAGGCGTCTTAAATTCAGACACTTATGAGTCAGAAAAATTAATTCAGACACTTACGTGTCTGAATGGGAAATTTCAGACATCATAGATGTCTGAATTTAAGACACATAAGTGTCTTACTATAATCATGGCATAAAATTTTGAACATTGAACAGCAAACATTGAAAAACATGAACTTTCAAATTCATTTTGAAAAAAAAATGTTTTTAGAAATTTCCTATTCAATCCAGACAATCCGTTAATCTTAACATTATCTCAAGTTAAACATATGAAACTAATGGAACACTCACAAAATATATAATAGGTATTTTGATCTGGGTGCTGCTCATTTTATATATCGTGTGACGACAATGACGATAATAAATGTTGCATCATACTTCACTGAATATTAGGTCAACACACTGACCCAAAATTGGTGGCTGTCATTGGATAATATTTTTCCAGCGTGATGACGGTCCCTTGAATTCGAAAATTACTGTGTTTAAATAGTATTCTTTAGCTTATTAAATCACAAGAAAATCAAAGATTACTATTAAAAAATAATGGTATACAAAATGAAGAGACCGTAAAAATTTTAAAAGAATAGGCGTATGTTAGCCACCAATTTTAAGTCAGTGCATGGGTTCAGTATTCAAGAAGCTGTGGTTGCATTTTAGGCACGGTGTGTTCCCAAATTAGGCACGGTACATTCGCAAATTAGTCCCGGTTTTATAATAAGTTTAGGGCCCAACCACAAATACATCACAGTGAGTAATGATACATTTATTTTTTTAAAGATAAGCTGGGTTTGAAATTAAAAAGGTTCAGTTATATACATTTGTTTAAAATAACGATAATTAATCTCATTTTTTATATTTATAAAAAATTAAAAATATAATGAACAGAGAAATCGATATTCAATCATATTTGTCGATTTCTTATGATTGTTACATCCTTCCTGTTAGCAAAAAATAATGAATAAAGATTTTGGTTAGTGAAAAACAGCGAGCTCGATTTAATCTTTTTAGAAGTGTCGCAATTCGGCTTCTGGTGTTTAAACTAACAAGTACTATTATATTATATTGATGCTATTCATTAATTTTTTCATCAAATACTTCAAAAAATGCCACAAAAAGAAGCGCATTTTCTTTTGTTGTTATTTCAAAAAATTCAGTTCTGCGAGCATAAAATTTGTTAAATAATTCAATTAAAATAAAATTATTTATATTCTACATATTTGTACGTAAAATAGGCTAAATAAATAGTCAACAAGAGTCCAAAGTATTTTTTTCCAGCTTAAAAGGATGTTACGTAGCAATTATAATTCCTGGAATTCCTTGCATTCTCCAGTTCCGTGTTAATAATCAATCACAAACTTAAATACATGTGAATAAAAAGAATAGATACACAAAATAATTTAATTTTTTTACTTAGATGCGGAAAAATTTCCAAATATTTTTTCGAAATACCTTGTGTACTCGCATAAAAAGGACAAATATATCTTCCTGCTGGTTCTTTTTCAATAGATTTACAGAAAATGATTTTTAACCAGAAATTAAGGAAATATTCGACCAAAAAAGGTATGTTTCAGGAAATTTAAATAAAAATTCCCCATGCTGTAATTTAATGAATATATATTTGTAAGGCAGTATTTTAATTTTAATTTTTTCAAACAAATTACTCATGAAAAAGTTGATATAAATATGACAGTTATTTGTGTGTAATATTTGTGTGTAATATTTGTGTTCATCTAAACTTATCTGGATATACAGAGTGTCCCAAAAAGGATTATAAAGGCTTTAATACTGTATCTTTTGGAGATTAGTAGGCAATATAAATTGCTTAAGAAGTTAAGAATTGCTTAAGAAGCTTAAGAATTGCTTAAGAATTGCTTAAGAAGCTTAAGAATTGCTTAAAAAGTTAAACAACAAAAAACAAGGAAATAAAGTTATATTAATGAATGAGCACAGCTATTATTTTTTTTAAATGTACACTATTTTTTATATTACCTTTTTTGAAGAAATTGGACTTTTTTCGAAATTGGAATTTTTTGAAAAAAATATTTTTTTGCAACGAGATCATTACAAATAGTTGTTCCGACCTGTACCGGGAGGAAAAGTTACCTCCCCTATTCCTTGTTTTTAAGAATTCAGCTAATTTCAATCAAACACACGAACTAAACTGAATGAAACACGATTGTAAAAAATTTGCAGTTTTCGTTAATATTGAATTGATATAGGAATTTCAATAAATTAGTCAGGTATCGCGAAGTTGGTTTCACTTACGGTGACCTATATTAGTTGCGAAATTTAGCTATATTTAACAATTCCAATAACAATTCCAATTTTCTCCGATCATGACCCCCAAACCAACCTCTGATCAAATATTAATTTGTACTATATATATTTGTCATATAATATGTATTATATATATTTGTCATATATATATATATATATATATATGATTTTTGTCTTGCATGAGCACTCGTACTTATCACGATTTCGATGCGACTGAGCATATGTACACGTACAAGACTTACCAAGGTACCAACCTAATTCGTTGTCTTATTTCAAAATGGCAGCCACACTAGAAATATCGCAGCCATTTTTAAAGATAGAGGAGAAACAACATAAAGTCCATAATGTATCAAGCCCTTAATAAAAAAAATACACTCACATTTTTGTACATCTTTTTGAATTTGAAATATTTAAGCGTCTGCTATTTTGAAAAAAGACAGTCGTATAAATCTGGCCCCCGAACTCGTTCGAGAGCTTCATAAGTCTTGTACACATGCTAGGTCACATCCAAATCGGTTCATAAATACGATTGTTACAGCATGGCAAAAATCGGATATCTCACTATATACACACACACACATATATATATATATATATATACATAGAGTCATACACAGAGAGGCACATTAATATAAACATTGATTATATATTTGGGGAATAAATAATTGGAACAAATACTCAAAGCAAAGTTCTACATGTTTTTGTTTATAACTTTAAAAATAATGCTTCCTTTCAAATTTACCTTCCTTTGTCTGAAATGCGGTGGCATTACTTCAATGGAGAGAATTGCACTATAATTCGATGATTGAAATTATATGTAATGTGAAATACATTTCGAAATATTGAACATCAATGTCAGCACTTTTTGAATGCGAATGATGAAAACTGGTACTACCTCTCGATATATCACACATTTCTCAAAGAGCAAATAAAGTCTGTGGAAAATTTCATAAAATGTCTTAATTATTTCTAAATTTATTAGAAACAATATGTGTAGGGATTTAACTGACACACCCGGTATTTTTGGCAGAATAAATGCATTGCGACCCAGTTTTCGTATACACAAATTGTTTATTGTAGTATGTTGTACCCTTTCTTAAAATTTGTCCAACCTTTAATTACCTTGTATATTCGGTTTACTAAAAGAAGTTCGATATGCGTTTGTTTATAAGAAATGTTAAAAATTACCCGTGCCGTTTTTTCGTGCACTGTCCTGTGTATAGTATTCTTTGTTCCGTGCGTGTAGTACATATCATTGGCGTGTATCCTGCCATATAAGTTGAAAATAATTTTTGAAAAATACATTTTCTAAAACAAAAATTCTTTATTACCATTTAAAATACAAATGAACAAATCTATAAAATTATAAAAAATAATTTTTTTTAACACCTAATGTATAAAATTTGAAAAAATATGGTAAAATGTAGATAGATTATTTTTTCTGTAAGGGTAGAGCATCTCATAGCAGAAAGAAATGAAATTCGATATATTGAAACGTATATCGATGTACCATATTTCACATAAAAAAGCAAAGGATTCAACTATTAACATCATTTTACTAGTATACAAAAGTAATACAGCAAATATTTTATACAGCATTTATTTGTTTTACATTTTATTTTAACTTCAAGTAAAGTACAATAAATATTTTCAGAAAATGCTGTCAAAACTTTAACAATGTATATACTTTCAAGTATATATTACAGTTAATTTTGTAAATAAATGAACAACAATTTACATGCATATTAAATGACCTTATTTTCATCTTAACAATGCATTATTTTTCACAAGTAAAGCACTGAGAAAATTGCATTTAAAGGAAAACACTTCGGGAAGTGCTCCGCATTTGTTTTCAAAATTTAAAATATATCCTGGGTATCTAAAATTCTCCAACAAAATGCATTCACCTGTAAAGTTAATGCTTTCGCTGTGCCTTTTATTTACCATTTTTTTTTCTTTCTGGAAACCCATAAAAAAGATTTATAGGGCATCTAAAATTGGATAAAAGTCTGACAATTTTTACTTTATATATTGCTACAATCTTATTCTTGTCACCCCACAAACTGCCAAAGCGTTTCACGCAAGTTCTAAGAAGAGTAAACCCAATAGAGTAAACTGTGATTCTTTTCACTTTTCTCGTGAACAGCTTCATTTTCTGTACATTACTTTTGATAGGTAAACAGCAAATTGTTGTTCATGTCTTAAATCTTATTCAAAGAGAAAGCTGTTGTTTTAAATATGTATCTCACTATGGGAGGTATATATAAGTTATATATTTTTATATTTATAATGTTTTTTTTTGTCTTGAAAATACACTGTTTAAAAAACTTTGAAAAAAAATGTATGAATATCTATAAATAAAATATATGCATATTTATACAATATACGTCAAAACACATATCGAAATGTTCAAGCAACAAACTTTGCCAATCTGATTTGCTTCATATTTTACTGGGAGTCAAAGTTGTAAAAATAATACTCATTCAAATGTGTAATAAAAATATTTTTTTTAAATTTACTTTTCAAAAATTTGTAAACTAAGATTTCTTGACAATGCAATTTTAACTCATTACAATATTAAAGTATTTTGCACAAAACTCGAACACCGGAAGTATTAAAAACATTTGAAATAAACATTACAAAAAAAATGAAATCATAATTGCTTTAAAAAAATCTAAACGAGTTTTGTGTATCTGCATTAAAACATACGATCACACAAAATATCCCATCTACTTGACAAATGTGATACAAAAAAGTAAATTTACGACCTACGTCCCTTAAGAATTACTGTTCATTTTTTCATTTTGATGGAAAGCGGATTCTATTTATTTAAAACAAACAAACATCTTTTCAAAAATCACTTTACAAAAAAAGCCTTCTTTAAAAATTCTTGTTTATCTCCCCTTTAAAAAGAAATTTGTCCTACACTTTTTATAATCTTGCGGATTCAAGACATCCACTTTGATTTTTATTCTTTGCCTATCAATTAAATTAAAATACTCAAGTTCACATTTTTAAAAGAATGTATCAAACATTTGATATTTGCTAATTAATTTGCGTAATTTTTTAAAGCTTTCATTGGATAAGAATAGAAGTTTTTTAGTGATGATTTCATTAAACTTAGGTTTTTCCAGAAATAAAGTAATGCAATTTTTTTTTGCACCAAACCTTTGTTTAATTGCGATGCATAGTGATGTACTAATTATTCTAACGATTTCGACAATGTTGAAAGATTCGATCATTTTTCGTTCAAAAAATAAGATTTTTTAAGTTACATTTGTACGTTAGACACATAGTTTTCAAATAAAGCTAAAATGAGTTTAATACTAATCGTTTCAAACGGATTAGTATATAAAAAGGCAATTTTATTTGTTACATAAATTAATTTCATAATATTTCATTTTTATTTTTATAATTCTTTCGAAAAATTAATGAAATATTTGATACTTACCAAAAATGTCTCAAGAGAAAACAATTATAGTTTTTATTAAAAATTTAATGAACTAGAATCTAAGCTATAGAATTAAAAAATGCCAGTGATATAACCATATAAATTATCATTTTGGTAATTATTTATGTACATACAACGTAAAAATATTAGAACTCTGATGGATAAATGATTAGGATTAAGATTTACATTGATAAATGACACTATATTCGGCAGTCCAAGAAATTTATAAGCGTATTGAGACATGTATCGTAAATTATTTTTGATAGTCAAGGTGCTCGATGATTGTTGATTTTTCATGTTATAAGAAGGTCAAAATAAAGACGTAACCGACTGCATATAAGAGTAATTTATTTTGGGCGTTCAGAAGGGAATCGCGTTGAAGAATTGGTCTAAATTTGATGGTGTATTACATAGTACAGTAAAACGTGTTTTTATGATGTGGAAAGAAACATAGTCGACAGCGAATGAACAAAACTGAGCATTCACTGATCGTTACGTCAAACGCTGACAAATCGATCCGCAACAAGGTGACTATTGTTGGAAAACATCAATTTATGTAACATATTCCAATTCTAAAGCGAACATTCTGAGTTAACTCTATAATATGGATATATAACGCAGAGTGCCATGGAAATCACCCAAGCTAACACGTGCATACAAAATGGCACGTTTGAAATAAGGTAAATTGCATAAACACTGGACTGTGTGGGACTGGAAGCGAGCCATCTTGTTCTGGTTAGTCTCGTATTTGTTTTTACAGAAATGATACCAGACATAGAGTGCATCGCAGGTCGAATGAATCTTTCCCTGAAGACTGTGTTCAAGATGTGAAACAAGCGCTCAGATGTGGATGAACAGGCATTACCTTCATCTTACCATCTTTGTGGGAGTCCGCTTATGGACAAACTATTGTTCCAGAATGATATAAGTTACATAGACTAAACAAAATCGTTACTGACTGGTGCGACGAGCACTTCAAGGAGATCTGTCATATTCCCTGGAGAGCAAAGTCCTCAACTTTGAATCCAATTGAAAGTCTATGGGATTATCTAGAAAAGCAAGTAAAACGAAATAATAATCCTCATAACAATGTCAACCCCCCCCCCCCAGAAGGATACCTTCTTTAGGTATACATTTGCTTCTGAACCACAGACACCTGATCAATCTTTCTCTTTTTCCCTTTTTCTCTCATTTTTCTTGTCTATTCTTTCCTCTTCGTGTCACTCTCGTTTCAATGTCTCTTTGGCGGTGAAGACAATTATTCATAAACCGATATCAACCTGTCTATATCGACTTCTGAAAAAATTGTAAACTATCTACATGTTTGCCATGCGAGGTAACGTCGATGATTCCTATTTTTCGAGGAGGTGCAAATGACTAAAATTGGTCACAGCAACTTCATATTGGAATAACACAGGCATTCAAATTAAAAATTTCACGAATTAAAAAATACACATCATCAGACTTTTCACTGTGATACTTGGAACCACTTGTGACAACTTAGCAATATCACATCAATTATATTATGTTACAAATAGGAATATTATGTCCATATATTACAAAGAGGAACAAGATATTTCATATTTAATCATTTCCGAGGTGGCGTACTTCTGCTGCCAAAATCTTGAAAGGATTCACTGTCACTAGAGTATATGAACAAACTGATTTCGAAATAATTAAATGATTTCCTTCATATAAAGTATAAAAAAAATTACAAAAAATGTATGTTGAAATTTTGGCATTTGGGGATTAAAATTGTGTGATATAAATAATTTACTATTGCAGTTCAAAGGAATAATGGCCAAATTAAAAGATTATTCGAACTAAAAAAAGAAACTTTGTTTATCAAAAAATTAATATACCGGATGTTCATATCCCACCTCTCAAACTGTGCAAAACGGGAATCATCGCTATGAGTACATAAAAGTTGTTTAAAAAAACTTCCCCGACGCTTACTTTTTGAGAAAAACGCAAGAGAAAATGTTTGACGTCACAAATTCCCTAAACGTTTGTAGTGCATTACCATTCACCTGACAAAAGTAAAGAAAGTACATATCGCAATACTCAGTAACGGAATACATTATCACTATGCCAATATTAAGGATAGATTCAAGCTGCCGTCATTCAACGCGAACGGAATTAAGGCTGTTCATTTGCATATTAGATACAGGCCTACAGTTCATCTATTTTTAAATTGTTCCCCTTTCAAATCTATGGGTATTATTTTTATCTTTTAATTTTTTTAACTTGTTTCTCACCCTTTTTGAAATTTCACAAAGCTCAATAAACCTTATTCGCGATGCTCCAGATGAGATGTCATACTTTTTACTTTCGCATGTTTCTTGAAAACTATACGTTTTAGAAGTATGCTTCTCTGGGCACTTTTCATGTACTTCGAGCAATGTTTCTCACTCTGCAAAGTTTGTACATGGTAGTCAAGCACCCAGTATTGTTACTGAAGCGTTATAGTGTCAAAAGACACTCTCTGGTTACAGATATACGCTTATTTGTTTTACAATATCCTGCAATTGGACTTTTTTCCAAAATCAAAAGAAAAAGCTTCAGAAACAGAACAAAATAAATGAGAATCTTCAAAATAGTAAGTTAATCTTTACGGAATATTAATTATATAAGTTTTCTTTAAGTAGGCAGGTATGTATTCTCATAAGGGTTAGAAAATGAGAAAATCATAACCATTGTTTGAGAGTTCGATTCCTACATTTTTAAAGCAGAGAAGTTGAGGATTTTTAGTTTCATCAAGGTTTTTAGATTTATACGTTCCTTGTGATCGGAATGTCGAATCACCCTTTTACAGGGTGACCAGAAGTAACGTAACGGTCTAATTTGACTTAGTTAATGAAAACACAAAAACTTTTTCACAAACAAAAACTTCATTTATTAACAACAATGTACTAGAAAAAAAATCACTTTGCCTCAAAGTGTCCTCCTTTTGCTTTGATGCAGAGACACAAACATTTGGTGAAATTTTCAGCTATTGGCTGCAGCTCGGATGGAGTGATTCGCGTCCGTTCCCGAATCAACGAACAATTCAGAGCTTCCAAACTTTTGTGAGGTTTGGCACAAGCCCTTGCCTCCAAAATCGACCACAAACTGTAATCCAAGGGGTTGAGGTCCTCGAGTATGGAGCCCATTCTTGAGCCGAGATGAACTCTTGAAAATTGGCCCGACACCAGTCCTGTGTAGATTTCGCTCGATCAGAAGGAGTGGAATCTTGCTGAAACATCCAAACCCCATTTCCAAAATATTTTTGAGCTCAAAGAAATACCACATCCTTAAGAACTTTTTTTGGCATACATCTTTATTGATTTTGACTCCAGAATCAAAGAAAATGAGAGGAGTTGCAAAAATGCCTGTTGCAAAAATTCCTGACCACACCATGACAGATTTGGGATTTTGATGATGATGAACCATGGAAGACTCTTGCCTGGAGAAATTCTTGACAAAATCTGATCATTCTGAAGATTGTATGGTTATTCCACTGAGAATAACATTTCGTCAGAAAACAGGATCCGCTCTTAGTATGGACTTGCAGCTCACTTCAGCAGCTTCTTGCATCTTTCGATCCGTACTCTTTTGTTTCCATCAGTGAGAAGTTGCGCTCGTTTGAGCTTTAAGCTTGTGTTGCTCATTTTCTCTTTGGCCATAAGTCGAGCCGATTCGCGAACAATCCCTGTCTGCCTTGCTATTTTTCTAATCGACACCTGACGATTTCGGAAAACGCGTTTCTTAATCAATATCGATTTTTGGAAGTGTTAATAGTCCTTTTCCTGCCTTTTTCCAGCCGGTCTCCTGCATTCCCAAACACCTGGAATCTTTGATAGCATTGGAAACGATTACTTTGGCACTTAAAGCAATCAAGTAATCTCACACACACGCTTT
Source organism: Maratus michaelseni (assembly GCA_963931845.1). Lineage (NCBI taxonomy): Eukaryota > Metazoa > Arthropoda > Arachnida > Araneae > Salticidae > Maratus > Maratus michaelseni. The sequence continues at coordinate 142,939,390 of OZ007586.1, forward strand.
CATTGACGATGAAGCTCCAAAATCGCGTTCCGTTTTTTTCCCATTCTCTTAAAAACAATCAGAGTTGGAACGAAGATGAATAGGTGAAAAAAAAAACTCTGATAATCGAATAATAACAAAATCATCTACCATGACGTTACTTCTAGTCAGCGTTACGTTGTTTCTGATCACCCTATAATAATGTTGCATTAAGCAATATGGGTGAAATTTTCCGATTTCTGTATTCTCAAATAACGAGCATTTGGTACGTAAAAGATCAAAACATAATTTTAAAATTTTTCGTTCATTTTTCCATTCATAATATTATTTCCATTGCCAAACTTATTATGTACAACAAATCAATTAGTTATAAGATATTGGAGCAAAATACAAAATTTTTAACAAGCTTAAACACTTATCTATCACAATAGTTCCCAAACTAGAAATTTAGAGCCCTCTGGTGTGTGGGAGAACGATCGCTTATGTCTTCAAAATGTATATTTATATTCAACTGCAACAAAAATGTAATAAAAGCAATATGTTCTAACTTTAAAGTAAAATATCGTGAATGCATATAGATAAATATTTGTGAAAAGATAGGGTTTTATTGAATTTCGTGTAGTGAGCGGAATAATGCAAAAATATAAAAGTTTCAATTCCAACACAGGATCATCCGTGAAAAAGAAATTCTTGCTGTTAAAATTACTCAGAAACTTTCTTATCCTGAAGCTCGAAAAATAGTTGAATGTAGAACACCATCTGTGGGAGTTTCTTATTCTGGTTACTCAAGCAACAAATAAAATCCTTAAGACATATAAGCACCCAAACTGAATTCTCTTTACCAGAAAATGATTAATCTGTTACACTAACCAGTACGAAGAAGAAAAAAACCCGTAGTATGTATTGTACAGCTAGAATAAGACCCCTGCCTGCACTGCAACTTTTGCCACCATCCTCAGAACCTGTGAAAATAGAATATTCTACATATCCATCTAAACAGTCAAACGAACATGAGTCATGTCAAAAATCTGTTTCATCTACAAAAAAGTTAGAAAAACCTGTTTCACCTACACAAAAACCAAAACCATGTGCATTGAAAGAGAGAAAGGAAACTTCAACCCAAGCCTCTTCCCAATGGAAAACTGTGAAGGGAAGAAAAAAAATATTGTCTTGTTACATCAATCCTTGCTACAAAAGATTCAAAACAGCTGCTGCGCTATGCAGAGGAAGCTATGGAATCGGAGTCCTACAGTTCAGACTCATATGATGATAATGCTGATAATACTGCTTTTGAGGTATTCGAACCTACGTAATTTTAAATATATATATGCTTGAAACTTTGAACATTTTACCAATTTTTTAAAGATTTTCTGTTTTAATTGTGAAAGCTTGTGTTTATATCTTTTAGACATTGTGTTATATTTTCATTGAATGATTTTAATTATAAATTTATCATCATATCACTCTTTTCATTTAAATGTGTTATTTTCAGTCATTTTGTTTTATGATAAAGTTTTAATTCATTCTTAAATTTTAATTTGGCGTTCTTATTCTAATCTTTTTTTCGCGCTATTTGTTTTATACACTGTGTGACTATATCTAGATGGGTAACCCCATCCCGATAATTATCTCATTAAGATTTGTTTCCTTTTTAGTTTTTATATTTCAATTTGACGTACGTAATTTAATCTTTTTTTGGCGCAGTATGTCCCTAAAGGGACTTTGTGCCATAAAACCCCAATCAACCAACCAACCAACCAACACAGGATCAGTCGTTTGTGCAAAACAATGCCGTAATCACATTGACTTTTAAACCGCATTTTTCTACATTTGTTTCGATAATTATTTCTTGAAATTCTTTGCATTCCAAATTATGTGAAAGTTCATGGCATAACAGAAGTTCTAGTTATTAGATTTTATACAGAAATCATAAATTAAGTGCAACAATAAATAGTTTCAATAAGTATCAACATAAATTGTTGTTGCTTTTATAATATATGTATCTGACATAGATTCAAAAATCAAGATAGTTACAATTTTAACTTTTGAGTACCACTGTATTTAAATAGTAATTTTTTGCCTTACAACTAACAAACGCAAATTTCTGTTGTTAAATAAGGTAAACATTACTTTTCGAAAGTAATGGTAGGAACTCTGAAAATATAGATTGACAGTAAATCTTTCCAGGTGGAATAAACGTGTCAATCAGAGTATTTATTTTATGTAGTAATAACTTTCGCATTAGTATTATCAAATACAATACTCGCATAAATGCTTTGTATGAAAGTTCATCTATACCTTAGGATAAATTCTGCAAACATTATTATATACTTACAATCCTACATATTTGCTGGGATTTGAAACTTTGAAGTGGGTCTTTAAGTCTAGAAACCGTTGATATGTGCCACTTTATTTCTCTAATTCTCTCTATCTATTCGTTTGTTTAAAAAAATGTTTTCTTTTTCATGTTTTTTTTAGTTCTACTAATTTATAAACACTCTAAAATCAATCTAATTTCACACCTTGTACAAATTATTAAGCAGATTTCTATTCTCTGCAAATAGAAAATACAGGGTGTCCATAAAAGGACTCCGGGGTTTAAAAAAATCATATCGAGTTAAAGGTATGAGTTAGTTCAGGTCAGTAAATTTAGAAAAAATCAGTAGCTCATCAAATTTTATTCACACCAGTTTCAGTTTATGTTTTAACACTAGGTAGCACTGCGCATCATTGACCTTGAAGTAACGTAGCGGACGCTCATTCCATCATTCCATTCAGTTAATGCAGTGCGATTTCAACGCCACAACAAAAGGCTCAGTGTGTTATCTGACTTATACAAACTGGATCTGTTACTATTGTACAGCGAAACTTTCGGCACGAGTATGGTGGTAATGCGCCTACGAACTAAACAATTCGTCAGTTGCTACGTGCGTTTAAAGAAACGGGAAATGTGTTAAAACAAACGTCGCGTCGTCTGGTAGCCACGAGTGTCAGAAGAGAACGTCGATAGAATACCTACTTCATGTGAATGAAGTCCGAAAAAATCGGTAAGACGACGCAGTCGAAGAGGTTTCGACGAAGAGGTTGAATACCGTTTGAATGTGTGCCGTGCCACAAACGGGGCGCACATTGAAATATACTAAATAGTAAAAATCTTGATAAATTTACCTATAGATACACACATATATATATATATATATATAACATTAACCCAATTTTATGATTTAATTTTAAAAAAATGCTTCAAAACCCCAGAGTTCAGTGTTCAAAACCCCAGTTCCTGAACACCCTATTACATATATATATATATATATAAATATATATATATAACATTAACCGAATTTTATGATTTAATTTAAAAAAATTCTTCAAAACACCAGAGTTCATAGTTCAAAACCCCAGTTCCTGAACACCCTATATAAGTAATCGCTTAATAAACGCTATTATGGGGTATATGTTATCAACGATTAAACAGGAAATAATTATTAAGAAGATGAGGATACTTCATCCTGCTTTGTTTTTTTCGTCATATAAAAAGTATCCCTTTCAAAAATCCGAAGGTTGCATAACTTCAGATTCAGAAATTACGTAAAATATTTTTTTATAAAACATTTCTCTACCCCCTGATTTTCATTTTTTCTTTTCGTGCAATATACGTGAGATATCAAAATTTTATTCAATGGCAATTGATTATTTTACGATAATAAAAACAAAACAAATTGCATATCAAATGGTAAAGCTCATTCGTCAATAATCAACGACTGCCATTTCTAAACAGAAAACTACAATTTGCTTTTATCGTTCGACGAAAGAGAGTGTTTCATATTTTCATCTTAACAAAACGATTTACAGAAATATTTCGCTTTTTCTTTTGAACAAAAAAAATATTTTCTATGTATTTTCTTCTACTTTGAGATTTCTCACTACATTTGAATAGCCAATTTCGAGAATGATTTTATTCTTTTATATGAAAGAATGCAGAAAAAAAATCTCAAAATAGTCATCACTCCCATCCTAAAAATTCTACAATCCTATTTGTGATACATAGTAAAATGTTTTTGAAGGATCATACATAAAACAAAATTATATAAAACATTAAAATATTCAATCCTAACATCACGCCTATTTTTTATATAATATTTTTATTCACCTGAAAAATATACTTTCGGTTACCGAAGAGAATCTAGAAATCGATTTCTATTAAAAATTGTCTAGGTTACAATATATATATTTTTTGAAATATTTATTTCATATTTTACATGTTTGTTAATTAATATTCGAAAGAAATATATTTGGCAACCTGTGAAATTTGAATTGATACTGATTTATAGAAGCTTCGAATATAGAATTCTAAAATTAAATGTCATTTCTCCAAGGAGTTTTTGAGTTACGTGTTAAAAGCTACAAGCATTGCAATCTGTTTTACTGCTATTAAAAATTAATTTAACATTAGCAGTTCAAAATTTTAGATTGCGTAATTCCTTTCGAATGATTTCTCGTTCGGTAACCTAGGGTAAAGATTTTTTTTTTAAATCCAAATATCACGTCAAAATTGGTTCTTCGTATTAAAAATTTCTCAAAAAAGAAAATAAAAAGTTTGACGTTAGAAATTCCCTAGATGTTTGTAGTGCATTACGCATTACCCTGACCGAAAGTAAAGAAAATACATATTGCGACACTCACTAACGCAATACATTATCACTATCCAAATTTTAGAGATAGTTTCTAGCTGCTGTCCTTTAACGCGGGCGGAATGATGGCTGCTCATTTGTATTTTAGATACACGCCTACCATTTGGTACAGTTTCTCTATGAAGACGGCCCCCTAAGTTTTTTGATAACATAACTTGAAAGAAAACATAGTTACCAATTGAATGGCTATTTTCGTTTTTTTGTGACAAACTGGTGATTAAAAGGTATGGAATGGTATCATTTTTATGGCCGACTGTACGTGGCAGAAAGTGTGTTTGCATATTTCCATGAAAATAGAGTAGTAGGACCTCAATCATAATAGTTTTAAGATCAAATCGCGATATTCGAACAAATATGGCAGCCGATGTAGAACCGTAGACATAAATCGCCGCCTAGTAGGTAGCGGTCATTGGCTGACCACCTCCCTCTGAATACTAGGCCTAGGCTAATACATAAAAATGGCGGCTGTCGTAGGCGGATTTTTTTCAGCGTTTGTATGGTTCCTTTAATTTGAACAGTATCTTTTTAGAATTTTCATTTTCTTTATTTAATAGTAAAGAAATAAGGCAAAGAAAACTTTAAAAAAAAAATACTTATGTTAAAACTTAGGAGACCGTACAAACGTTGAGAATAATACGCCTACGACAGCTGCCATTTTTGTGGCAGGGCTGGTATTGTGAGGGCTGTGGGCTATCTCTCAATGACCTAACGGGTAATTGGTAGAAGTAGATGAACAAGTAGAACAACAACGCCCCTAAATCAGCACCCTTATTTCAAAAAAATTTCGAGGTCATTTTCCCTTTTCAAAGCCCCTTTCAAAAAAGGTTCTTCTTCTCTATGTTCATGCATACAACAAATTCTTAAAGGTTGATAATGAAAATTATATATAATGTCCTTCAAATGCATTTTTCACAAAACAAATTTTTCGCAGTCTTTACCATTTTAAAAAGTTTCATGCGTTTCGCATTATGCAAATTCATGCATCTGTGTTCCAACTTCTTGCATCCGTTTTGGAATGTTGGTTTAATAAGGTTTTTTATATTGGTAATTATTAGCATGTATATTTTCAATCAAAACTCAGTTTGGTACATGTTGTTTCTAAATATTTGTGTTTTGTATTAAAAAATGAAAGCACAAATTTTTTAAAACTGTCCTTTTAATTTATAAAAGGGGAAAAAATAAACATATATTAAAAATTTTTAACTCTTGGAGCATTTTAAAAATAAAACATAATTAATAGCTTTAATCTATTTTCACCGTTTTTAACTTTTTCATGAATTAAACTCGTGTTAAAAAGCATTTATTGGGCAATTTTTGTAGGAATAACATTAAATAATCCAAAGTAAAGTCTACCATTCACTTTAGGAGAAATTTATTTTCGACTATATAATCGATAATCAGTAAGCATTGTTATTCATACCAGTTCTAAGAATGTTAATTGAAGACTATAAACAGAGTTTAAAATCTCAATATTCCCAAAATATTTAAAACAAATATGTTTGAATGTCACATAACCAACCTTCTTCTATTTACAAAGTTCGTGTCTAACTTTAACCCTTTGATTAATATGGGCCAGGACTAGCGACTATTAGGTAGATTTCATTACAAAAAGCAAGTCGAATGCAGCCGTTCGGAAGAAAGCAATTTCAAAATATTTTCGTATATTTTCACCGATTATGACCCCCAGACCCCAAAACCACCCTCTGTTCAAATGCTGATATATATATATATATATATATCTAACATTTGTCATGCCGTAACTCTCTTATTTATGAACCGATTTAGATGTGATTGAGTATGTGTATAGTGCATACCAAGGTCTCGATCGAGTTCGTTGGCCAGCTTCATCCGCTATCTTGTTTCAAAATGGCGGCCAGTTGAAAATTGTATTTATTTTTTTTTATGTAAAAGATGTACAAAAAATTATAAATTGAAAATTTTGTTTCCGTTAAGTGTTAGAACGTGATACATGGATTCTGGAACGTTTTTTGTTTTGGCTATATATTAAAAAATGGCTGAGCTATGGCAGATATGGCAGTTTGAAATTCTTGGGTGGCTGACATTTTGAAACAATCTGATATTTGTTATGTTGTAACTCTCATGCTGAAATTCTTATTCAAATTCAGTATTAACAGAAACCAGGATTGAATCTTCTATAATCGGAATCCAAGCATTTTAGTTTCGGGTGTTACAGTAAAATGAGTTAAATTTTTAAAAACATGGACTATGAAAGCCACCTTTTCCTCCCGGTACAGGCCGGAAAGACTTTTTTAATATTCAATCGTGCCATAATTTACAAAAATTTTCATTTTGGTATATTTCTCTTGAAAATATGCTAGTATAAGGATATGGAAATATTATTTTTCAAAAAGTGGTTCAAATAGGATAAGAAATAATTAACACTGACGTAAATGTCCCCAACAGTCCATCAGTCAAAAGGTTCAGAAAATATTGCAAAACGTTTGAAATTTCTAGATTTCTTTCTTTCTCTTATAATGAAAATTGAAAAATTGTTTGTACATAAAACCACATATATGTAACTAAAATATTATACTTATTGAATTATATTTATTTATCGGTAATGTTGATAGCAAAATGATTACCACTAAACATTTATTTTTTTTTTTTATTATTTGCTTAAAAAGATATTTCCTAGGTAGTTCCCTTCTACTTTAAAATATTTTGTGGGAAGAATGTAATCGATATTTAATATTTTTTTCTTCGTATTATCTTTAAGAATATTGTTTTAAGACTAGAAACAGAATTTAATATTTCAACAGTCACAAAATATTTAAAACAAATATGTTCTAAAGTCATGCAACCAACTTCCTTCTGTTTACAAAGCTCGTGTCTAACTTCAAGAAAATATTACATACCTCGAAAAACATTTCAAATTTCTAGAAGGTTTTTATAATCAAATCAATCAGATGAAAAATCATATATGTACATAAAATCATGTACTATATTCTGATATAAAAAAGTAATAACTGATAAAATTCTATTAATTGGTATTTAATTTGCATAGTAAAACCATTTTCGTTAGGCATTAAAAAATGTCTCTACTATTTTGTGTTAAAAAAAAAAATGTTTCTTGGATGGTTAGTTTTACTTTAAAGTGCCTTTTTATGAGAATATAATCGATATTCAGAAATTACATTTCATCGTACCAAATCAAACCACATACATACAGCTAAAATTATTATATAAAAGGACATAAAATAAAATTATGTTAATTGCTAGTTAATTTAAAAAACAAAACAAGTGACCTTGAGCATTTAAAAAAAAGTCTCGGTTATTCTATTCTTTTCTTTTTATTCTTTCTTTCTTTCTTTATTTTTTTTTGATTTCCCAAATCTCATTTTAGTTAAAAGTGCAATGGTGTTTAGAATATAATAGATATTAAGTAATTTTGTTTTTCGCACTAGCTCTAAAAATGTTATTTTGAGACTAAAAACAGTGTTTAATAACTCAACATTAAAATACGATATAAACCAAATACGTTTCAAAGTTACGTAACCAATTTTCTTCTGTTTACTAAGCTTATCTTTAATTTTAAGAAAATATTGCATATCTCGCCAAGCGTTTGAAAAATATACAAGCCCTCTTAAAATTAAATAAAAAATCAAATAAAAATAGCACATAAAAAATCACATACATACAGATAAATTATGATATAAAATATAGTTACCTATATTATGATATAAAACAAGAATGAAAAATAATGCATTAGATATAAATTATAAAACACTTTCTCACAATCCGAGAATAGTGTTAAGAAACTTTATTTTGCCATTCAATGTAAAGAGATAACTAAATTAACAATTTAAAATACATCACACAGTAAAAAAAAAACATTTTCAACAACTGCTGTCCATAACCGGTAATGTATGTGAATTCTTTTGTTTATCTCTGTTAATAATTGTAAGATTTTTATACTGACCACATCGTGAAACTAACAATTAATTCAGGAAAAAAGTGCATAAGATCCAAAATCTCATAAGTGTGATTTCTCAGTCGCTAGTATATCTCTCGGAATTTCTTTGCAATATAAATTCTCATTTAATATTAAAATGTTTTTCCGTGATTGCTGTAACATATTATATTACTTCAACTGTGATAATGTGTTTTTTAATCTTTAAAATGGAATTTAAATATCTCAAAAATCACTACTGGCCTCTGTTCTCAACCCATTACTTGATCATTACAACCATCAACAAACAATAATTATGAAAAGAAAAATCAAAAACAAATGGATTATATCAATATGAATATCATGGAGCATATAATTATTATATGAGTGAAGTGTGTAATATTTGTTTTTGTTGGATTGAAAGTTGTGAAACACAGTACTGTCCAGGTGTATGAATTTCCTCATATCTCAACCAGATGGCAATATGCAGTCATTTTCAGTATTCTTTCCAGTAGGAAACCGTATGTTGTTTTTAAAAAGTCGCGCCTGCTGTTTGTTCATAAAGACGAGATTCTGGATTGAAAAGAATGACGGAACTTGTAAGCGTACTTTTAATAACCGTCACTACTGTCCCCATTGCTAATTTAAATATCGATATTTATAGATTAATCGATATCTAGCCATTCAATCGTAGGTTTGATATGTTTTGAAAATTGTGCCTGCAGCATTCTAAAAATCTTCTCTTTTACGTAAAGTGGCAAAATTGCAAAAAAATGTCATTACGGTCGTTGTCCACTTCTGTCCCTTACGATTTAAATTTTGTCTCATAAAAACTGTCATATTTATTTTTCAATAAAGTTTGTGCGCATCTACTATTTTTTTTATTCCGCAATTTATAAGTGGCTATTAAAAATTCAAATTGAGCATCATATGAGACTTTTAAAACTCAGATATCCACAGAAAATCAGCTGACAAAAATCATACTTATGGGATTTGGCCCAAAATGCAACTAAAACCATTTTCTGGGAACTATTATCGATAGATGACAATTTACCCACATTCTTGTATGCAGTATGTATATGAATATAATTATATTATAGTTTACTAGCGTAGTATAATACAGTATTGTTTGGTTAAGCTGAAAAACACGTAAAACTGTTGAAATTGCACTTTCATAAAGTCTCCTTCATAGACATTAATTCGAATTCTGTGGAAAAAATCTGTATCTAAAGAAAATATACACAACTCATAATGTAATGAAATTTAATTAAGCCGGGGAACGCGTAGCACAACCAGAAACACACTTTCAACAATTACCATAAATATGTGAATATGTTTAACATACTTTGAAAAGATCTGGTAAATAAAGAGGATAAACAAATTGACAGATTGTTTTTTCTAAAAGATTCTCAAGCATTAAAATTCAATAATTCACTAAATATATGAATTAGAAAGTTATAATAATGGGAATGTTTACATTGTACCTCGTATATTTTTATACAATTTTTAATGATGGAAGCATGTAGCGCTGCTCTCTCTCAACCTGTAAAAATTGTCAATTTGATTTGTACAGCTGGATCAAAACTATTGAATTTTTACTCTTCATTTCTTTAATGTTCAAACCTGTAAAAAAGTTTACAATTTGGATTTTTAAACTCGGATTTAGCATTCCTACATGTTGAGGAATAACAGCCATTTATTAGCTGAAATTATGATGGTTTGAAAATTATTGTATACAAAATTTTAGATTTGAGTAAGTTTTATATTTTGAGTGGTATTAAGAATATATTTATTCGCATTTTCCAATATTATTTCTTCCATATCTTTCATGTTATGTTAGTATTAGAAAACAAAAATGTAACTATTTTACTGTCACATGTTATTTATGTTTAAATACAATAGTTAAATACAATAGTATACAAAAGTTGCCAGGTTAAAATTTTTTCAATTCCAGATTAGAAAATAGTATTGAATAGGACTGATAAAATAGTATAAATTTACATTAGTATGGCATTGAAAGGAATAATCTTAATGAAACCAACTCTGATTTCTTATGTAAAGGAAAAGAGAATCTACTTTATGTTGTTTACAATCATTAATTAGTACATACACATCAATTTTATCTTTAAATGTATTTGCGAATCTTATATAATAAATTTTATTTACCTTGAAAAGTTTAATGGTTTATTTGAAGTTTATCAACATGGAGAAAATTACGCCTTTAAAAGAGTGAAAAACAAGCCCTATAAGTTTTAATACTATCAACCTTGAGTGAAAGATTCCACATCAGTAAACATTTTCAATTACCAGTAATGATCTTGAATTTAGGAAACAAATTACGCATATATTCATACTTTTGAATACGTAGATTTGAATAAATGAACTATCAACTTGAAACATTTTAAATTCTTTCAATATGATATAGCATGAGCGCTACTATATGCAAGTTAGTAAACAAAGTTTAGTTTAAAAATATTAAGATTATTTGAAGGTTATTAACTGCTTTAGAAAAGAAGGTGCCTTTTAATTTAAAGGATGTAATTGTACTCATAAAATTGATTAAGTATAGCTTTCGATTTGTTTAAAAATACTTTTTTTTAAGAAAACTTAAATTATTTTTTAGTTAAATTGACTTGAAGAGCAAATACCAATAATTATTGAGTTTTATTCAACAACTGTAGTAGTTTAATTTTGAGCATCTAATGAAAAATATCACTTTCAAAATCGAGTAGAGGCAAAGCTCTTCACTGTCTTACATGGTCATGACCCATGTGCATATCATGCAATGACCCATAAATGCGCCAATGTTCTTGTACGTAAAATGTTAACGCATGAATCAAATATAAATACTATATAATGAGACATACGAACTTCAGAAACAAAACGCAAAACTTTTTTCTGCATTTAAAACTTTTTCTTTAAAAAACTATTTCCCATTACACTACACATTGTTCATTATGCAGCACCCCCATATTCCCTAAATGCCACGAGAAATTTCGAAAATGGTTCATTTTTCTTTTTTAACTTTGGAGATCAAATAACCTTATAGACGTCAAGGGCTACAACAAACTGTGTTTCATTTACCTAAAGTGTAAGTTCAGGAAATGTTGACAAGTTTTCAAATTAAGAGTTCTAAAATATTTTACTCTGTTTGGGGGCATTTTGTTTTCAGAGACCTTTTAGCATTGAACTGAATGCGATATGACAATATGAGAAAATACCTATACATTATTTATTATTATTCCAACACATGTGTATTACTAAACCCTTTAACAAACCACTAGAACAAATCTCCGAATATGAATTATCTACTTATCCATTATCACATTTGATGAAATTGGAATACGTAAAACTCAAACATCGGCCGTTTGCAAGTGCTTTCAATGTGTAAATGTTGAATTTGATAACACAAATGCTACTTTTATCGTCGATGGAGGTTATTGTTTACATCGTGTTGTGTGGGATCGAGAAGAAACATGCGATGTTCTTCTCGATAAATACATCAATTATGTACATAATCATTATGATCACAACGTTATTATAGTATTCGACAGTTATTCTGATTATAAAAAAATATATAAAAGCTGCAGAGCAACGTCCTCGTGCTACTAAAATATCTTCCTCTGCTCGTGTTCTTTTCGATCGATTTATGACTGTTCCAATGAACCAATAAAAATTTCTTATTAATACTCATAACAAGACTGGTTTTATTTCAATGTTAATTGAAAAAATAAATTATGCTAATATGTCTGATAAACAAAATGATAATGGTGTTGACGTTGTTAAATAGTTCTATCAGCTGTAGAACAGTCAAATACAAGTACATCTGTTGTTCGTGGTGAAGATGTCGATTTTTTATTCATATTAACTGCACGAATGCCTATTGATAAAACAGTTTATTTCTTAAAACTGGGAAAAGCTCAGGTAGAAACAAAAATGTATTCGTCACAAAGTTTGAAGTCATAGTCAATGTTTAGAGCTCATTTATTATTTTTACATGCCATAACCGGTTGCGACACGACGTCAGCTTTTTTTTCGTAAAAAGTAAAACTCAAATATTCAAATTATGTGAAAAGAGTAATGATTTGATTTGCTGTGCTGAAGTATTTAAGAAAGTCAACTCTTCTCCGGATATCATTATTGCTAATGGAATTCGTTTTCTTCTTGCGATGTACGGAGCTCCATAACACGTTGATTCTCTAGACAGTCGCTAAGTGTACACGGCACAATAAAGTCGTGCTTGTCTTCCACCAACATCTAGTGCTGCTCACCAACATTTGTATTGAGTTTACTACCAAGTCCAAATATGGCTAAATAAACTGGACCCTGAAAACTGCGTATGGGTATTGAACAACAACGACTTGGAGCCAATTAAAACTCTACCCTCGCCTGCACCATAAATACTACTCCATACCATTTTTTTCAATTGCACAAAGGGTTTCAATTTCAATTTTGGATGCAAAAAAGGTGGTTTATTTTATTCATCAGTACATAGCAACTGTCATGGCTAGTCTTTCTCTAATGTTGCCTCAAACACAACAGATGATAATTCTTCTGACATCAGTGACGAAATACCAGATCCATCTGATTTCTTAGAGCAATGGACAAGAATTTTAGCAGCCAGAAGAAGGAGGAGAGAACGAAAAGGCAACTGAAAAAATATAATTCGCAGATCATTAAATAACAAGTAAGATAATTAATTAAAAGTGTAAAGACTTTTTTTGTAAAAAATGTCAATTTTTATAATAACTTTCAATTTTTATATTAACTATGTTTACAACAAAACTTCCTGTTTAGCAGATATCTTAAAAAAACGGATTTTTTTGTATTTCTGACCTTTGACCTTGATTTTTTTTTTTTTTTGCTCCAGCTAGATCGATTAAGATTTTTGACATTTCATTTAGAATGATATATTAAAGGTTTTTGCAAATTTTCAGATCTTTGCCAATTTTGGCTGTGTTAACTGTCTATTTTGATTGGACGATAACTGTTCACAACAATCAAAATATAAATATTAAATATAATAATAAATAAAATAAATAATCAATAAATTGAAAAAAAAAAGAATAATAACAAATAATAATAGAAATTTTAAAAATGATAAAATATAGTTAATAGACCATACCACACCGATTATAAGTTTTGAGAAGTTCTAATATTTGTATTCATTTATTGAAATGTTTTTATGCAAGTTGCAGTATAAGCTGTCTAAGTGTTAGATATATACACACAGTATAAGATTGATAAATTAAGATGCTGAAGATGAAAGAACTACTTTCTTTTAACTATCGAAAGTAAAGGAATAAAATAAAAAATATTGCGAATTACAAGAAGAATATGAATGGCGTTTCTTTCTTTTCATTAGCAACTCATGTAAAACAACTTTTATTTGTTTCTGTTTGTATTCTGTTTTTATCAGAATGACGGATGGACATATGACATTTTTCTTTGACATACCGCAGTATGCTTGTTTTTACAGTAAGATGAATGGAAATTGAGATCATAATGAAGAAAGGAAAGTTTTGTTTTCCAACTAGATAAATTATATTCAATGGTTGGGGTATCATACTTGAAGTTTTTTTTATTCAAACAGAATAAAAAATGTCCGGACCAGGACTCGAACCTGTGTACCTCCGCTGGCCGTGCCAGTGCTCTATCAATTGAGCTACCCGATCAATGCCAGACAGGATATCGAGTGGTAGCTCAATTGGAAGAGCAATGGTACGGCAAGATAAAGGTACCCATGTTCGAGTCCTGTCCCCGACTTTCTTTACTCTGTTTGAATTAAAAAAATACAACAATAATACTACAAATCATTAAATTTGGAAATTTAGAGTTCATTACAAAAAAGGTATGATTGTAAATGTAAATGGACTTGCATATATTAAGAATCTGTAATAAATAAAATAAATAATTATAACTAAAGAAATAATAACTAACAATTTTAAATAACCAACATAAGTAATAAAATATGGTTATTAAACTAAATCACACAGATTATAAATTGTAACAAATTGCAATATTTATATTTGTCTTGGAAATTTATTATGGAAATGACGATGCGATATCTAAAAATTTTGTGGATTTAACATTGGGCCGTTATATTAAAAATAAATTAACAACGTGAAATAGCACAAATAAAACATATAAATTGGCAAACAGCTGTTTCGGAGCCCCTAAAGCTCCATAATCAGTGCCAATTCAAAAGATTAAAACCGATTTAAAATCCTAAGCCATGTCAATTTGCCCGCATCTTTCGCACGCGCCACGATGGAATGGCGGCGACCTCTTCAAAACAATAGCGGAGTCAGAAAAAATATATGATATCGACATTTTCTATTTCAAGGATGGTAATGAAGAATACTCAATGAAAAATATTCATAATATTTTTTTAAATATTTTTTACAGTTACATAAAAATACTGCCTTTAAATATATTAATAATATATTGTATGTCGCAAACGCAATAGGAATGGTGCTTCTTTCTTTTCATTAGCAATTCATGAAAAGCAAATAGAAATCGAAACATGGATATATATATATGTGTGTGTGTGTGTGTATGTGTGTGTGTGTGTGTGAACTTTAATTTTCTTCTCCTATCATGTTTCTACACTCTATTAAACTAAATTGAAATTTAACGTTCATTGGGAAAAAGACATGACAGAAATTTTAAATCGAAATGTATATAATAATTGCGTGGATTGTTTGATTGCTTTCAATTGAGTTTTTCCCCTTTTGTCAAAAATAGAACAACCCACTGCTTTTAGAAAAGAAAAATATTCTTCCCCACTCAGGTAAAGAAAAATATTCTCTAAAAAGGATTTGCGATTTTTTTTATTTTATCTGTATTTTGCCTTCTTTCTAAAGCAAACATCCTTTTTTACGGATCGTGCACATTTGAAAATAGGAAATTATTGAAGGTACGTTCTATCTCCTCCAATTAAGGCTATTTTCCCATTCCTTTTATTTATTCTTCAAAGTTTTTCTTCATTTTTCTCTAAAACATGCGCGTCAGTAAAGTATTTTTCTTAAGTTTGAAAAGTTTCTCTTGAAAATATTTGACGTTTGTAAAGATAAGTACTTTTATACCTTAATTGAAGTAGGAAGATAAATGATGGTACCGTCTTTGATATTTTAACTTAAATAAAAAAGAAATCAGGAACACAAAGAGAAGAAATTTGTGCACATCTACGTGTTGCATTCACAGTTAAAACAAGTGGTTTTAACATGCATATTATAATTTTAGTTTCAATTATTTAAATAAACTAGCAGACTACGCCCGCTGCGCTGGTCGGTTTCTCCAAAAGAACCTTGAATCAAACGAAATATATCTGTGAATTTAACCTTGTATTTTAAAGTAATCTGTACCTTTACCTGGAATATCCTAAAATAACATAAAAACGGATATTTATTTTACTAAGTTATGTTTTTTTTAATACGGTTTACTATTACGTTTACAATTTATTAATTACCGTTTTCCATTGATTTATATGTTTTATAGCTACATTTTTTAAAAACGTGAACTAACCTATACACTACTAAGAAAATGGCGCATCTAGTATTTGTCGAGAATTAAATAAAAATCATGTACTCGTGACATCATAATTCACTTTTATATTTTAACAGAATAATAAGGCTACTATAATTTGTGACTCGTGCTGACACATTGCTGTTATCATTATTTTTTTACGCGTGAAGTTTTCGCTATGGTACTCCATTGTGAAATTTGGTAATTTTTGAAATTCAATATTTGATAAATGGCATAATCAGTGGATTTGAAATTTATATAAAAAAATAAAATTTTTTACCTTTCAAACGCAGTTTGTCTAACAATTTTCTGACAAATACTTTTCGAGGAAATTAATTTTTTCAGTAATTTCAAATGTTTCATTTTCCGAGATTAATCTGTGTCAACGATTAGCGAAAATTCCAGTCGTCAGCAACGCATAGCTTTTTATTAAAGAGGATTATTAGGGGAAATATATAAAGGATATTTTTTGTGCATAAAAACGAGACCATCCGCACCAGCTAATAAGAATGAAAAACTTCAACTTAAAATAGTAAAACTGTACAGATAACAGAGACAGTTAAGTAAAGTTGTTATCACCCCCTCGCTTCTTTATTCTGAGTTTAATTTTTTCTACTTTAACACTTTCACTCTTTCTTGCCCTCCTTTTTTCCTTCCAATGGAAACACACCAGCGCTGAGATGTAGTGGTCTCAAAGCTGGTAGACGGGATGTGCTGGGCTGAAATCCCTGTCACGCTCGTCTACCTAACCGTTCGTAGTTTTCCGTGGTTTTCTTCCAACCTTGCGTAAATATGGGTTAGAATCCCTTAGAAAGACCCCCACGGAGGTCACTCTACTGCCGGTCTATATCAGTAGTGCAAATAATAGGCCGTAACAAATAACCAACCAACCAACCTCCCAATTGAATCTTCCTTTCCCTTCCCCGCTGCACGATTTTTCCTATATACGTTGCTCTGGGTGTTAACCTTCTATCCACGTTTTGTCTTTACACCTGATGAAGGATCAATTTCATATGATCCGAAACGCCGCTGACGTGCTCATTTCGATATTTTTTACTGATGTCCCAACGAAGTTTCTACTTTATATAACAATTTAAAGTTTTTTTTTGTGCATTTTATAAAATAATTGTGTGTACTTTTTTTGCAATACAAATTAATACTGTTAGCAATTCATGTCAACCATTCAATTCCACCGTTTCTGATGTCTTACTTTTAAAATGAAAAAAATCAGGCTGACAAAGAAATGTACTTATTGCAAATCTATGAGTTACAATCATAGTTATAAAGCGAAAAGTGTCCTTACCGTACATACAACAAATACATTTCCATTTACAGAAGAAAAATATACGAAACAGAATGTGAAAAACACACATTGTGCATAAAAATTGGACCTTGTTTGCCAGCAAATACAATTAAAAATATTGATTTAAAGTTGTTATGTTTTTAGTAAAATAAATAAATATACTTCTTAAAGATAATACAATTAGCACTGCATTTCCATCTTTTATAATTAGAATTTAAAAAAATTTATAGAAAAGATTGTTGTGAAAAATTACATGTTACATTCACAGATAAAATGTAAAGTTTCTCTTAACATTTATATACAACAGTTTCATTTGTGGAAGATAAATTTAAAATACAAATTTTTAAACACATCCGTGACCATACTTACTAGATAATAGAACTGAAAAAATATTTTTAAAGCAGTGTTTTATACAGTGACACCACGATTCTTGAAAATAATTCGTTCAAAACTTTTGTTCGAGAACTGAATCAAAATTTGCAGTACGAAATATTGAAAATAAGATTGGTTCTTACTTCCCAAGTCACTCCCTGAGTTTACTGCTTCAATCAATATACTGTATGATATAACAGAGCAAACTATAAAAAAATTAGCAATGCAGTATTGTACAGTACATGAGACAATAACCACTTTATAATAGTTTAATGAAAGTTTAACAATAACCGTACTCAAACCTTTTCTTGTGAAGCTTTAGATGACTTGAGATTGAGGAGATGGAAAGGAGGTGGTTCATTTTTATGGGTTTTTTCATCTCACGAACTCCTATTCGTCTCACTCTATGTCTGTCTGTATACCTGTCTGACCGTCACAGAGTTCGCACTCGGTAACTGTATACGTTAGAGACCTGAAATTTTGTGTAATTACAGCTGAAAACCTCCTATCACACGACAAATAATAAAATTTTCAATTCATCGGTAATTAGCCGAGATAGTAAATGAAAACTCATAAAAAACTCGTCAAAAAAGCAGGTCTTTGAAACAAGAAGCTCAGAAATTAGTCTTGCCTATATCAGAACCCTTTTTCGAGAGAAACAGGAGTTGGATCCCGAAGACAGGCTAGCTGTCACTCAAGATTTTCACATTCGAAGTGATAAAACCGCAGGGGTTTGCCAGATAAAGATTGCAGTCAGAAATTTTAAGGTATATATACAAACTTTTAAAACTATATAACATACGAATTTTAAAATTGATGGGGTCAGGGTAGGAGAGTGCCAAGCCATATGTTTGAACTTCTGAGATATTTCAATTTGAAAATTTTGTGTAAATTAGCTATCTTCATTGGGGGCATAAACATCTGGGGCAAATACGAAACCTGTCACATATGCCGCCACCAAGTGACATTAGAAACAAATCATATGTTGGATATTATAATTTACAATATTAAGCAACAGATTACAATGTTAGATTTATTTCACCAAAAATGTGGCTTGACAATTTTTTGACCCAACACCCCTCCATTGTTATATAAAGAAAATCTGAAAATTCAAAAAACCTACCGGTAACTTTTATTTTACAAAAAAAAAAAAAAAAATAATAATAATAATAATAATAATAATAATAATATATATATATATATATATATATAATTTACTTTCGGATACGAAAGATAAAAATAAACAAAGCTTAGAATAATTAAAAATCGTACTCACAAATTTGAAGGTTCATAATAAGTGTAAAAATTTGAAAATCATTTTCTAGTTAAAAAATTCAGAAAAAAATGACTGGTAACGTCTTATTTTATCAAAAACTTTAATTTTTTTATGGAAATTTAAATTTATTTGGATTTATTCATTAAAGGATAATTTTTTAAAAGGGATATTAAAATAACCCTTTGTGCAATCGTCGATCACACTTACCCACTTGTTAATTTTTGCGTCATCAGGATCATTAGGTTAACACGCTGTTCTTGAATCTCAAAATGCACTAAATTCTTTATATATTGATCATTGTATCGCATGATTATCGGCTATTGCCAAAAAAAATCCAAATGAAACAAATGAAAAAAAATCTCAAATTCAGCAACTTTGCGTACAACAATCTCAAATGAGACGAATTTCGTCAATACTTAGATCTCTGTACATCATGTCTGCGCTCTTTGTGTCAAAAATGAAAAATCCATTCTCTCGATTTTGCTACATATATTCATTCTTTCGATTTGGCAATGAAGCTTTCATTGTTAAAAGACCGAATCAAATTTAGCTGGGATTCCTTGTTTTAGAATCGAATTGTTCAAAAACTGGGGCGTTCAAGAACCGAGGTTCTACTTTACATAACTTTTATATTTACCTTTTATAAATTGAGGGTATGACCATTTTTTTAGAATTTAAATAAATACATTTAACAATATATAACCATTTTGAAACTCTAATTTAAATAGAGAAATAAATGGGCAATCACAGAGAATGATTTAGTACAAATTATTGTGTTGTTTTCAAAGTTAAAAAGAAAAAAAAACATGCATACTACCACACTACATTTATTTATATATGCCAAATATGAGACACGAGATCTAATGAGTAAATGTCGTGCGAAGCTATACATTCTATCTAATAGAACTGAAAAATATCGGTTTAAAGTTGTTTATGCTTTAATAAAACAAGTGGCCCTTTTTAGATATTAACCCATTCCACGCTGATGGTGCAAAAACGCACCATTTTATAAAGTAATTTTTTTTCGTTTGAATATAAATGATGTACAATCACAAAAAATATATGTTTGAAATATATATGTTGCTATATTTTTGAATATATCAACAATATTATATTTCTTCAAAATATGTGTGTTCACACATATGTGTGTTTTTTTTCTGCGAGTCGCAATTTTTTACATTTTCTAAAAATGTGAAATTATAGATTTTGACTTCTTACAAAAAATGCAACGGGGCTGAACCTACTAAATTCTATGAAATATTTTATAAATAATTAAAATTTGAATTTTGCACGAATTTTATTAATTCCAGAAAATTTTCATGTAAATAATACTTTTTTTATGTTTTATAAATATCTGAGTACATTTAAAATTCTTTCATAATTACAGCTGATGTATGCAACTTTTTTTACAGTAATAAAGTTCATTTGCTTTTGCAGTTCTATGCATAGCATAATATATTTATATTTTTCTATTAGTATGAAACAAGAAATTTAATTAAAGTTTGTTAAGGCAAGGAATGAATTGAGTTAAAAGATTTGGCAATACATCATCGTCTTTCATGCTTTAAATTAAGTAGATAAAATGTCAAACAAATAGAACTCAGTACATAGTAGCGTGTTGCATTCATATTTAAAATATAAAATTGCTCATAACAAGTTTAAAAACAAAATTGGATTCATTTGTAGGGGAAGATGAGACATAAAGGACAAAGAGCTACAGTTTCAAATTGTCTTTAATTTACATTGTTTTAACTTCCTTTACAGTACAAGTTATTAGTACAAGTTTTTCTCCATTTGTGCGGTTAATTAGATTTACGATATTACCACAATAATCAAAACATACCTTGAATCGAAAAACTGCAATAAGTCCACAGTCAGATTTCTGAAAAGCCCAGTATACATAAATATACAATGTAATAATGCACTATGATATTGTTTTTGATGTAATATTGTTAGGCAGTACATAGTATAGCTTCCATTGAAATTTTATAAAAAGTTCATCTAATTTTCATGAATTTCTATTAACATAAACATCTGAATAAGTAATGAGTAACAACGAATAAACAAAGTCAATTTTAATTTTAATTGTTCATTACTAAAAATACTTAAGTTATTTATGTTAGCTTACATAACATTAGGTTTTTAAAAAAAATAAATAATTTGATTTAAAACGCGTCGAAATAATATTTGATTACTTTAAACTTAATACAATTTATTTAAGAGAAAACTTATCAACAGCCAATTGCACAGTTTTTTTCTTCTTTTTAGAATATATTTTGCGGTAACACAAAAATTTATTTTCTAATCTCCGGTGTACTTGCATAACTCTACTGATATCTGGATCTATATTTATCAAATGCTGCCTGAAGAATTTTCATTTTTGTAAAGCTTCTTAGAATTCTTTAACGTTTTTTTTTCGTTTTCCGGTATTTTCTGGAAATTTCATTTCCAAAAATTCAACGCCATCTTGTTATTAAAAAAACCCTTTTCCACTTCCTGTTTTACGCATTAATCACAATTTTGCCCGCACTAATAGAGGGAGCACCGAAAAAAGTATACCACACTCACTGAAACTCGCACTAAACGAAACCGCACTATGCGAGAGATACCTGTACTCATAAATGGGAGTAGAATAAGGAATCACTTAAGCCATAAATCATATGGCCAAAGCAGAGATTATTTACTTTAGAAGCATTTTTTTTTTTTTTTTTTTAGTTACAAAATTAAATTTTTCTTCTCTTGAATTTTAGATTTTGGGGAAATTTATTAAATTTTGTTAATTTTTATTAAATTTTTTTTAAATTATTAATATTTAAATTTATTAAATTTTGGGGTTGGTAAAGTTGGTAAAGTTAAAAGAAAGGGTCTTCATTTGAAGGGCACTCGTAAATGTATGCAATGTTTGCGATTTTATATCAAATCAAATAATTTGGATTTTTTTTTATTCCTTGTCTACATGGGGTATACCATACAATCTCATAAAGGGCACAGTGAACAACTTTTATACTGATATAATAGGGAAACTTTTAATATAAACGAGTAAACAGTTACAAGAATGTTTCTTCTTTCCATTTGAAATTAAACTGCAGTTAAGAATATATTCTAGTATATATTGCTAAGAACAAATTAAAAAAAAATTACTTTTGTGTTCTGTACAATTTTAATATATAGACGAATATACCTCTTATTTCATATTAAACTGCGAAAAACACATTTAAAAGTTTATTTCCTTATCTTTGCTTTTCTTCTTTTTGTCAGAACATAAAAATTGTACCTCTTAAATCATAAATAGCTAAATCTAACTGCGTACCTTTAAATTTTCTGTAACTGAAGTCATCCGTATGTTGCAATATATAGTGTTGACTAGTATAGACTTTTTCTTATGTTGTAAAAAATCTCATATCTTCCCTAAATCCTTTATTGTCAAACCTTTAGTACAAATATTTCTGCAGATAAATAAATAATCATCACAAGAGCATTTTACAGTGGTACGTACTAAAGATGATTACATTAATAAATCGATGGACTTTTTGAATGACGCCACTACTTATACCTCAATTAAAAAAGAGATAACGCCTTCAATACGAAGGAACCTCAATAGTTTATTTAGTAAATTGGCCAAGTCAAGTAAACTCTGAATCTACTGCTACATCTCTGCGGTGCTATACAGAATCTGTTTCTATGGTCTTCCTAAAATACATAAACAAGGCGTTCTTTTTAGACCTGTTATTTATTTTACCCGACCCCCTGTATATAACCTCTCAAAATCGCTTGAGTCCTTTTAAAATGCGTTGTCATAAACATCTTCTTGCAGATTAAACTCCCTCCTTACTTTTCTTGAAGATATCGGAAGCTTTAAATTCCCTCTGATTGTGTGATGGCGTCGTTGGATGTCGTTAGTCTCTGTACATCCATTCCAATAGATTATGCCTGTTCAGTTATTGATGTGAAATCTGGCCTGCTGTCAACTAAATTTTAATCTAGATAAATAAACATTTTTATCTCTCTTTCATTTCTGCATGTCATCTAATTGTTTTATTTCCAATGAAAAATATTAATAGATAATAGAAATAAAATAGATAAACGTTACCCCAATGGGGTCACCATTATCTGTGATCATTGCTGAAATAGGTATGCAATATATAGAAACAAATATTTTCCAAAATAATTTAATTAAATTTTGGCGTAGATATGCAAACGATGTCTATGTCCTTGCTGAGCATCATAACCTTCACTATTATTTTAAAACATGCCAATCCAATATGTTCATCAATTCAGTATTCGCTTTATTATTATTTTAAAGCATGGTTAAGTAATGACTTATCACAACAAACGGTGTTTTTATTTTTTAAGAATAAGAATTTCATGAATTCATTTGCGAAATTGTTCTTTAATTTCCTTCGTAAATGGTACATGAGTAGACCAACCGTTTAACTCATCAGAAAAAGTTAACGACAGAGAAGTAGGGAGATAATGATTTTGCGTACCTCGTTTTCAGATAATTTTGTTTTGCTTTCCAAATACCTAATTACTATCCAATAATCACATATTATAGCGGTATAGTTCCGCTTTAGATAAATTTAGTCTATGCGTATTACTTCGCTTTATAAAATGATCATGGAATGCTTTTTTTTCTTATTGACATATCATTGAGAAAGATTTGTTGTGAAAAATGTGTTATAGGCAAAAGAGGAAAAATGGTCTAAGATTTCTATTAAAAAAATACCACAAATATATTTGTTTTAATTTATTATTATTTTATGATAGTTTCAAAAAAAGTGACCACCTCCCACTTACTCTGTCGCAGTAAATGGAAGTGTAAATGGTAAAAATCGATTAGTAATAATATCTACTAACTAATGCAGATTGCAATGCGGTTAGTTTTTTAAACATAACTCAAAAACTACTTCACAGAATTATCTGTAATTTTGGATTCGCATGTTTGAAGCTTTAAGAAAAAGATTTCTGTTAAAAAGTTCATAAATTAAACTTCATATTTGTTTCAGAAAATAAATTAAAATATCTATATTTTTAAAATAAATTTTAAAAAGAAGTATGATTCGTAACCTATAAATGTTTTAACATAAATGGATTTCTATAATATTCTAATATGTGAATTCAAAATTACAGATTATTACGTCAATTTGACTCTGGGTTAGTCTTCTGAAACTACTCGCATTTCAGTATGTTTTGCAATGGTTTAAAATGAATTTAACATTAAGAGCTCGAAACTTTAAACCTTAATAATTTCTAAACTGTTTGATTGAATTAACTCTTTTGGTAATCGAAGGTACTATAAACGGTAGAATCTAAATTGTATATCAAAATGAGTATTAGCATTGAATGTTTTTTACAATTTCTATATGTGGGTGGAATACTAAGCAGAATTTAAGTTTAGCATTAATTCGTAATTGTTATTACTAATCACATTTTTTTGCGATGATTTGTGGTACAGTAGGAAGGGGATGATCACTTATTTTCAGGACTGTACGTTTAGTGATATTAAATGTCCCCTCTGATAATAACAATGTAAACATCTCTATCAGGTATCTATGTTAATTTACCTGTTAACTGGGTATGACGAAATATTTCGGCACACACGGACTACAACCGTAACATTTTGAACGCTTTACTTCCACCAGTAAAATTTTAATAGAAATTTTCGTTTTATTAAAACGCCCTATTCATGCAAAATTACTGCCATAAATAAGGAAAAAAATCTTGTTACTTTTTACTTGTGGAAGTGTGCCTCGTTGGTAATCAGGCATATCAGTTGAACAAAGTTTATTCCCCAGTTAATAGGTTAAACAAATGTCTTAAAGCTTTTGAGATCAGAGTTTTCAATTCTCTCCATTAAAACCAAATTATGTGATATTAAACACTCAGTATTCATTAATTAGTGACGTATAACAACAAACGATGTTTTTATTTTTTTAAGAATTTCGTGACTTCATTTACGTTTTTTAATTTGTTTTGTAAATGGAACTTGACTAAGTTCTGTTTAAGTCATCTGTTTAAGTCTGTCTGACCGTTTAACTCATCAGTAGATGTTAACGACACAGAAGCAGTGAGATAATGATTTCGTGTACCTCGTTTAGAGATGTATTTTGTTTTTTCTATCCAAATACATATTTACTATCCAATAATAACATGTTATAACAGGATTGTCGCGATTTGGAAAAATTTAGTCTATACGTATACTTCAGATTAAGAAATGAGCATGGAATATATATTTTTTTCCTTTTGATATATTATTTATAAATTTCTGCTCTTAAAATGTAATGTTGGCCAAAGAGAACGAATGTAGAAGTTTGAAAAAATGAGAACGCAAATAAATTTGCATTTCATTTTAGACAGTTTAAACAAAGAATAAAATACTTTTATTTAAACGGACCTTGGTTTTACTTTTATTTAAATTACTCAAAAACATCTTGTAACCTCATTAAACCTGCTAATAGGAACTTTTGAAGTGTTTTTATCTTTCAAAGATTTATGTTAATTAAACATATTTGTTAAAGTATCTGAGGACAGAACTTTGTATCTCTTGTGCACAAGGCCTTTCCCTGCATTCAAAACATTGACCGACATAATTGTTGACGATAGTAATGTACAATCTTTATCAATGCATATTCTTTTTCATAGTTGTTTTATAAGCGAATAAATGGTGCAACTAATTCTTAAACGTAAGAGCAGTGGATACAAAATTAATTTGACAGAAGGATTGGAATGTTGGACCAACATTATGGCATCCACATTGTCTTGATATTACTGCTCTTTATTTTTCTCTTTGAAAATTATACAGATGACAGAGATTTTTCTGTATTCGTTCGTTATATGGGAATATTGAAGGATAGAATAATATACGCTGTATTTAGTATTAAACATTAAACGTTGGAAAACACATGGCAAGAATTAGTAAACCGCCTGGACATTCTGAGAGCCAGAAAGAGGGCTTATGTTCACACTTACTAAGGTACTAGTTCTAATTAAAACTTGATTATTGTATCTACAATTTGCAAAAATATACATATGTTGAAGTATAAATTTTTTTGCGCAATATATTTTTGTATACAGGACAGACTTTTTGCTCACCCTGTGTGGCGAGTGCCTATCTACTCTATTATTTGTGTAGTATAGTTTCCTTGTGAACGTGTTGTTTTGTTTATGTGTTGTTATATCTGTCATTTTTCTTACTTTCGCAAAGGAATCACCATGAACATGTTTGTCGTGGAGTTTTTATTGGAAAGATGTTGTCCCTAGGTTTGTAACAATTCTGTGTGAAAGTGCTATCTGAAATTTCTCTTACTTTCTCAGAGTGTGATTGTAGCTCCCTGAATCTAATTGTCACAGTTTTCTTTTGCGGTGATATGCAAATTAGGTCGCTTTGGAGGACTAGTCAATTTAAATGCGAGTATAGAAGTTTGATCCTGCGGATTTTGCCGAGTCATGCCCTCATGGTGCTACAAGGCATCATTCTGTGATTGTTCATTGATCGTTCTGTTCTCAGTGATGTCGTCTTTGAGCGATTTTGAATTGAGAATCCTCAGTTAAATGATTGCTATCGTGGTAAGTAGTTGACATTTATTGTTGTCACAATAGAGAGCAGTTAGAATCTTCAGAATTCTCTTTAGTGATATTACCATGTGTTTGCAAGTTACATTTGTGATACAGTACTCATAGATTTCCAAGAGATCTGGAATGATTTTCCCTTGGTTCCCGTGACCTGTTAGAGTAGCAATTTTTTTAAGTAAGTTAAGTTTGAATTTAGCAAATTTCATTCAGATTATTAATTGAAATTTAACTGATCGTCGTTACCTTAATTTTCCCGGCAAGGCTGCATTCACTTTTCTCTTTTGACTTTAAATAAACTTTTGTTTCTTCTTAATATTTGTTTTTATGGCGACTCATTCAAGTGACGTACCTGTAGGGTACGTCACACCTGTATTTAGATTTATAAAGTTAAAGCAAATGACTGATATATTTCATTTAAATTAATTTTATTTTACTTTAAGTTAAACTCGTGCAAAAAATCTTGTTTCTATACTAAATCTATATTTTGGGAAGGAAATAATTATTATCCTGAACGAATTATGCCAAACCTATTTGTTAAGGTAATTGAGAGCAGAAGTTTGAATCCCTTCTCACTACAAAGCAAATTACGCAGTATTAAACACATCCATTAACTAGCGCTGTATAATAACAAACGGTGTTTTTTTAATGAAGAATAAGAATTTCATGACTTCATTTACGAAATAGTTCTTTAATTTCCTTCGTAAATGGAATTTGACTAAGCCAACCGTTTAACTCATCAGTATAGATGTTAACGACAGAGAAGTAGCGAGATAATGATTTCGCGTACCTCGTTTCCAGATAATTTTGTTTTGTTTCCCAAATACCTAATTACTATCCAATAATCACATGTTATAGCAGTATTGTCGCATTTTGGATAAATTTAGCGTATGTGTATTCCTTCATTTGAGAAAATGAGCATGGAATGATTTTGTTTTTTTTTGACATATCATTTGAAAAGTTCTACTCGGGAAAATACATTAATAGCAGAAGATAATGAAAGTCTAAGATTGCGATTGAAAATAAAAGTAAAGCAATTAAATTTGCATTTTATTGATTATTTAACTGATGTAGCATTAGTTATTAACTGACATCAACAAAGTAGGTTATGCAATTCTTTCCTGTATATATTTTTAATATATGTAAAAGTATAACTCTTAATCGAATGCACCCATTTTAATATTTTATAATTTGAATGTTTCCGTTCTGTTGTTTCCAATTTTAGTTTCATTAGTATCTAAAAATTATATGTTGGTCTTCATATATATCAGTTTAAATTTTTTTTAACTTCATAGACATCAACTTTATAAAAATTATCCAATCATCATGAATTTTGTGTATGGTGTTGCGGTATGCAGTACTACTTTAAGCTTTTAAAAAAGTCATCGTATCATGTATAGTCTGTTTACAGGGACACCTCAAAATGTAATTATATCTTCGTCTACTTCGAATTATAGTATGCTATATTAGAATAAAGAAGGATTCAAAATGAGTTCGGAGTAAAATGGTACATGGGGCACGTTACACTAGTTTACACACACAAAAGCCGGCTCGCGGTTAGGGTCGGTTGGGTTGGCACTTAATACTTTTTTGAAGGTCGGGATTCGGATGAACTTCAAATACATTTTTCGGATTCGGCTCGGGTATAACTCAACATAACTAAACAAAACACTAAGATAAAAAACATCACCTTATAGTCGTTTTTATTATTTTCTTAATAATACATTTTCTTAAATATACATCCTGATCATTTGAATGTAAAGGTAATCAACAAGGAATATTTAAGAAATGTAGTGACTTAACTGCGACGTGTATACGTGCCGGATAAGCTGCGCAAATTCCTTGAATTTGGACAGCTGTTTATTTTAATAGAAATAATTTTTCCTTATTTAATCGCAGCATTTTAGCGATTAAAAAATAAAAGATATTTCTAAATGAAGTTGTGCAGAAAAATTAAAAGAAATGTACCGAACCCCCGTCGCGAAGGGATTCATGCGAAATATTCGCAATATAATGTAAATTATTTAGACTCAACAGATTTAAATCAAGTGCATACCTGTAACTTAATAAAACGAAGATAAAGTTTTGATAACAGGTATTTTAGTCCCATTCAAGCTTTATTTTTATAACTATATCTCACATAATAGTACCGTGACACAAATTTGTCCAAGATGTCAAGGCACGATGATCCAAATACACTGCTCAAAACAATTAAAGTATATTGTAAGTCTTATATAAAATAACAATATAAGCGAATTTTTTTTTTGCAGAAAATTGAAGAAGAGAGTCACAAATGCAATTTTTTCTCATTTTCAAACTTTGTAGTATGCACTTTTTTAGATTGACGTTAAAAACGACGCTTTAGTGGCAGCGAATGAAATTTGGCTTTAAACTTACGGAAAGACAAAGCGGAAAACAATGATAGACATTCAGTAAGTGCTTTGTTTCGATGAGTGCGATGTCTCAATGAAGTCATTTAAGCGAATCAGATTCTTGAAGAGTTGTCGGTAGGTTAGAGGGTTGCCAAACACAAGTCAAAGTAGCATAAGCCACTGGATTTTCACAAAGTGTGATTTACAGGATCTGGAACCGTTTTTTGTAGACTGGAAATGCAGGCCGAAGACCAGGGCAAGTTCTTTGACGTGCAACAATGCCCAATTAAGATCAATATTTAGCGCTAACGGCTCGGAGACACCAAAATATGAATGTCACTCTTCTTCAACACCTTTTCTTGGCTACTAGCACCACAGTTTCGACTCAAACTATCCGAAACCAGCTCCACGCTGTAGGTCTGTATGCTCGCAGACCAATGGTATGTGTTACGTTAGCAGCAAGGCACCGTGGCGCTCATGGGGATTAGGCAATAGAGAATGTGAACTGGGGTAAAAATGAATAGCGCAATATTATTTTGTCTGACGAGTCCCGTTTTTCTGTTCTTCGTGATAATAGACGTATTTTCATCTGGAGGGAACGTGGCACAAGAACCAATTCTGCGTTCGTGCGAGGAAGTGTCAGATGGGGGAGTGATTGTCTATGCTAGCATCCCCATTGATGAACGCACCGACCTCCACATCATTCGAAATGGAGTTCTGATCGTGCAGCGATTTAGAGATAAGATCCTCAGACTTATTGTAGTACCTTGCGCTGCAGCAATTAGAGATGACTTCATGTTAATAAACGACAGTTGCAGGCCACATAGTGCTCATTCGGAGGATGATTTCCATTTCGAGCAAGGAATCATACGAATGGAATGGCCAGCGTGTCCTTCGGACATGTACCCAATAGAGCATGCTTGGGACATTCTAGGCAGACAATTTGATGGCCGCCTACTACCCCCACAAATTCCCCAAGACCTGGAAAGAGCTCTTCTGAAGGAGTGGAACAGAATACACCAGATTCTCATTAATTACATCATTGACTTCAAACCTCAAAGGTGTTCAACATTTCTGGTCTTCCGGGGAAACGAATTCCGGGGAACTAAAAACAAATTTCTTTGAAAGAAACACTTTTTTATTCGTTTTCTCTCATATGCACAAATTGTGTTTTTTTTCTTTTGTGCGCAAACGCTCAATACAATGCATTTTTTCTGCCAAACAAGTGTCATTTTTCTTCATATAACCTACCACGTCTGTGGATAATGTACCAATCATTTACACAATTCCCCAGCCGCAAGATGCATCCACAACCTCAATATTCTTTAATTGTTTTGAGAAGTGTACAAATCTTACAGCAAATCTCCCGAGCTACAAATGATTCAAAAATCGGTAACAGTTAATTTGAATTGATAGTTAACTGAGAGTCAAATGTCACGAAAGACTATGTCGAGTAGTCACGAAAGAGTGATGTCACGAAATAAAGATAGCATGTTTTGGTCCCATTAACCCTTTCCGGCACAGTTGTCCCACTCCGGGCACACCTAATTTTAGTTCCAAACTTGCATTCGACACCAAGAATATTTAATAAAATTTTGTTTCTAGAAAAAAAGTTTAAAATAAGGAGTTCCTATTTTTCTAAAAAAGTCGTTTGTAAATTCCGGTGTCAGTCAGTAATTTCTCATTTTACAAACAGACTTTGTCTGCGCCGGAAAGGGTTAACGACTGTAGTCATTAGTGATGCCACAGTTCGCTGAAGGGGCTGTTTTGTACGTGCGGTCAGTGAATAAAAGTTTTTTTTCTTTTATTACATTTATTTTGTTTAAACAGATCATGCTTCCCTAAATTAATTATTGTTCATTTAGGAACTTAAAGACCAAGTATATTGTTGATGCAGTTACTCCAGAAATATACCTTCGACATATGCCACCGTCGAGGAGCAGATAAATCACAATCATATGGCAGAGAATGTGGTCCTTATGTTGTATAAAGTTATATTTCTATCGGTTTTTCTTAAACCTAACAAAATATACGCATAATGTTACATAATGATGGGCATTTTTGGTGAAATTCACACATAATTTCTGCTACCATGAAACTCCGATTAAGACTACTGCGCTTTGCCACAAATGGTCACGTGATTGCTGAGTTACAATTTTAAAATCTCTAATTTGGAGTACATGAGGAAGTGACTGTTTCGACCATGCCGTAATATCGCACAGCATAAATTTAGTTTAAATATTTTCTTTATACCGCGTGTACATTTTAAGCAAATATCGTGGATTCCCAAACGCAATTATACGGTCTGTTATAGTTGATTAACAATTTCAAATATACTTCTAACCGGTACTAACGCTTAAATGTCAATTAACTTTAAAACGCAAGCACCAACGCGTATGGTGAAAAAATGCCATGAATGCGCGCGTGTCAATAAAATCAAAAGGTTGCATTTCTTGGTTTCGTTTTTTGCTTTTTGCTTTTTCATTTGGCTCTATGCTATGTGCATTTTATTGGCCTCTAATTACATTCGTGCTTCAAATTCATACGAACCTCGAAACACGAATCTCTGGTTCAGGTCCCCGTTTCCTAAGGCAGCATATACGGGAAAGTGAAGCGCACGCTCCGAAAAATCTTTTAGTTCCACCTTCCACCGCCAGAAGACGCATTCTGTTCTAAACGAATCTCCGACACGTGTCCCCGGTGCCAGCGGCACCGTATAGCAGGCGCTGCGTACGCGCTGCAAAATCTTTTAATTCATCCTTCCACCATCAAGGGGCGCACTCTGTTCTAACCGAACGAAACTCTGCCACGTATCCCTGCCATCATCGGTACCGTATAGCAGGCGTGCTGCGCACTTGCTCTAAAATCATTTAGTTCCACCTTCAACCACCAGGAGGCGCATTCTATTCTAAAAGAATCTGCGACACGCGTTTGGCCTTACTACTGCAATTGGTTATGTCCATCAACTGAAAGTTTTGACTGATTGTTTTACATTTTAATTTTATTCTAGCTTTAGTTTGACCTGTGTAACTTCACTGGTCGGACAATTTTATACTTATTCTTTAACTTTAATATTTTTTAGGTCACACAGAGTTGTGTTACCATATAGGTCTTAAAATGTTTGTCTTTTCACTATTTGGTATATAATTTGTGTTTAATTTAGTTCCTAGCTTATTTTTATGCCGACAGGCTTGTCTGCCACAGGCATTAGTTTCTGGCCTTTCAAGGGAAAGGTTTTCCGTATTTTTCTGGTTGTTATTTATTGCCCGTTGTTCGGGCCTGTTTCTGCATAGGTGGTTTCGCTTGATGGTGGCGCGGGATTTCCCGCCGGATCAATTTCTCTATAAACCTTACGGTTGGTGCCCCGGTAGGGTGATTACATGTCCCATCTGCCTCTGGCGCTGTATAGCAGGCGTGTAGAAAATCTTTTAGCAATAACGCGATATTTAAATTACTACCGAACACCCCTTTCCTACTCAAAATTTAACCAACGACCTTTAACATTTAACAAATGTCGTTAACTTTTGAAACAAAAACACAATGGCGTCTTTGTTTATTTTAATTTTAAAATTTATTTTCTGTCGTTTCGGAAAGTAAATGGAGAGACATGCCCCAAAACAGAAGTAAATTAAATACGACACACTCTTCCGTCTGGGTCAGTTTTTTCCGAATATTAAGAAAAGTTGCCAGCCGATTTTCACAAAATTTGGATTTTGAGAATCAGAAAAATTTAATACTTATATATTGTGATTTCCAAATAGATATCTTGAATAGTTTTTTAATGGATAAGTGAAAATGAGAAAATTTCATTGTCTGGGATTATCAAATCGTTAAATTCTTTTGCCATTTTGATAAAAAATATCGCATTTTTTGATAAGATTTTTAATGAGTTTTTAATTAGTATCTCCACTAATTATGAAAAAAATAAAATTTTGAGCGTCAGGTGTATGAGAACCTGCCTTGGACGATCATCAGTTTTATATCGACCTTGGACTATCATCAGTTTTCTAAACATAAGTTATAGGATCTTAGGAGGTATAAAAATTTAAAGAGTGTCATTTTTTGAAAATTATTGGCAAAACTATTTCACAAACATAATCTTTAATGCCTGACTTATTTTGTAAACTTTTGAAATTTACGTTGACTATGTAATAAAATTAATACGCGTTTCAATCGTTTTGGACACCCTGTACATAGATAAAAAAACACTTAATATGTATTGGAATAATCAATCATTTTTAGCATTTAAATAAAATACAGAGAAAGCAGCATTATAATTCTGGCTTTCTGCTGGTTAGACAGGATGTTTTAAAACCTTTGATACCAAATTATGCTGAATTTACTACATTTACTAAAGATTTTCACGGCTTTTTTAACACGACTTATGTATTTCCGTCAGATGACAGTATCTTTAGTTTAACATATTTACTAACTACACTAAAACGTTTAAATGTTATATCAAGATATTCTTTAGTTTTACACTTTTTTATTTATTCTAGAACGACTAACACTGGGAACAATTGACACGAAAATTTTTCACTCATAACTTAGATTGACACATATTTCCCGAAAGAATGTAGTTACAACCCAATTTAATTTTAATATCTCTTGAATTGATAATAATGTTCTTATCACTCTTTAACGAAAATATTTGTAAATAGTATGCCATGTCATAAAACTAAATGAAAATTAAAAACTAACATAAAAAAATAATAATGAACATTTATTTTTTGCAAAACATGCCAATGCTTATTCTTTTATCACTCAAAATTAATTAAAGTTTATAGCGAACATGTTGTTATCGGTAATTTTGTACATAAACTTGTAAACAATGTCAAAAATGTGACAGTTATAGAAAAATTATTTCTTTAAATAAAGATTGTTATCTGGTCTTTTGAGCAAACTAAGTGAATGTATGTGATAAAAGTTTGTTGGTACCTTTATTCAATTTCTATATCTTTGTTTTATTTAACCTAAACTTATAACAGCATGTAATAGTCCAAAAGTGTTTTTCTTATATTTTTTTAATTTAACTTTTGAAGTAAAACTTCCTTATATATGAGCTTTATAAACAGAAAAAATAAACAGATTTTTTTTATATATATAAATAAAAAAAATTTATAATTTCCTGTTAAACAACAAAGATAGTTCTGAAACTATTTTGATGAAGAAAAAATTCTTAACCTTTTTTTTCTGTTTCCATTTATCTACTAAAGGCTGTTGCGAAGTTTTATCATTTCAGTCGATTTTTTACAGACATGATAACTGAAGCAAACATAATTAGATAAACACGTTAAACTTTCTTAGAAAACTTCGCTGCATTTGGAGAAAATTTTAACGAATAAAAGAAAATTTACGATTTCTTTTAATTACAAATTTGTGCATCATCTTTATAAATTCCAGGAAGCTTGCGCTGAAATAGTTTCCTGAAAAGTAAAGTGTGTTGCTCATGTATTTTTTAGACTGATTTCGGGAATGATATCAAAAAGATTTACCATGTTGTATAATATGTCAAAAAAGAGTCGAGAAATTCTATTTGGTTGTATAGAATATATTTAATCATAGAGACATCCGAATTTAAAATTGAAAAATTATTATTTTAATCAGAGAGACACAGGATAAAAATATAGCTGTCAAATGCTATGATTTCTTGTCACCATTATTTTCCCGAATAATAATATTTGCTTTAATTAATTGCAGAAATATGTTATTAACTGGATCATGCTTGCGCTGAAATAGTTTCCTGAAAAGTAAACTGTGTTGCTTATGTATTTTTTTAGACTGATTTCGGGAATGATATTCAAAAAGATCTACCATGTTGTATAATATCTCGAAAACGAGTCGAGAAATTCTATTCGGTTGTATAGAATATATTTAATCATAGAGACATCAGAATTTAAAATTTAAAAATTATTATTTTAATCAGAGAGAATAAGGTTAAAAATATAGCTGTCAAATGCTATGATTTCTTGTCAACATTATTTTCCCGAATAATAATATTTGCTTTAATTAATTGCAGAATTATGTTATTAACTGGGTCATGCTTGCGCTGAAATAGTTTCCTGAAAAGTAAACTGTGTTGCTTATGTATTTTTTTAGACTGATTTCGGGAATTATGTCAAAAAGATCTACCATGTTGTATAATATCTCGAAAATGAGTCGAGAAATTATATTCAGTTGTATAGAATATATTTAATCATAGAGACATCAGAATTTAAAATTGTAAAACTATTATTTTAGTCAGAGAGACACGGAACAACAATATAGCTGTCAAATGCTACAATTTCTTGTCACCACTATTATTCTCTAGCGTATACATAGAGCGTTTACAGACACACACACAGACACACAGACACACAGACGGACGGCAAATTTTTTTTTCTAAAAATATGTTTTTCGGAATATCCAGTGTCTGAAACGTGTAAATCCGTCAAATTTTTTTTTTCGATTTTCAAAACGATTAAAAGACTTACCCTATACTACGTATGATGGGTAAGTAACATTCGGAGAATCTGAACTGAGTGTATTGCTAAATCTGATAAAGTATTTAAAGATAAAAGAACTGTTATATACAACAGAGTAATTACGCTATGGTACTGATATTCTTGTTAATAAGATATTCGTGTTGAATTTCTGATTTGAAAATCTAATACAGCAATTTCACGATTTTGTTTAAGCGAGAGAATGAGATTAAGTTACTAGGCATTGGCCAGTTTTTGACATACTTAGGTGAGCTTGCAGGAAATTAAAATTAATATAATTTGCATTTTAGTCCAAAATTTAAAAATACTTTCTTTCCAATATAAACCACTCCATGGTGTAAAGTAATTAGGAGAACCAAAATAATAAATCTCGCCGTACTTTCTAAAAACTCGTTTTCATGGTTCACCCTTAAAAAATCATTTTATTTTTTTTACATTAATTGGAGATATTCAAGAGCCAATCAGAGGAAATATTTCTACGCAATTTTTATATGATACTTCAGAGCACGGAGTTATCCATATGTTTGACTAGGGGTTTTAACACTGGCTACAATTTAAGAAGTATTATCTTCGAATAATTTTTCAGGATTGAAGATCGTATTCTATCGGATTTCACTTTAAACAAAGTTTTTGGTTTGGTTATCTTTGTTTCCAAAACTTACCAAGATTTTCCCATCTTATGATAGCAGCTAACGTAACAGAAAAAATTTAATTATATCCAAATGAATTTTTTTACAGTGAAGAAAACAAATGAAATAATTTTATATCAAATAGTTTTCTCTAATCCAGCCACTCTGTTCTTCGGGAAATCTGGAGTTGATCCTCTAGTTATAATAAAGGACGTATTTACGTCATTAATTCCAGCAAATGGTTTCTGGAAATTTTTCAATGTAGTAATGTTAACAAAACAAAAACCGAAATTCAAACGTAGAGTCCAGAAAAGACAAACCGTTATTTAGGAGTTATAAATATTCATTAAAATATTTAAATAAGAATTCATTAGAATATAGTACAGATTTTTCGAATATTTGTTTCAAATATATACTTTTATCAGATATTGAATTATGTAAAAATATCGAAATTTGTTTCCATTGAACATCTTTTAACTATCAGAAAACTACAGGTTGAATCGAATGAGGATATAATTATAAAATTATGCATAATTTCAAAATTTTCAATTAATTTATGCGTATCGCCCCCGCGATTTCTGTGGGTTATAAAGTTCAACCGCTACTACGGATTTCGCGAAAATCGCGTGCAGATGTTTGACATAGGTGAATATCTATTTATTACTTTGCCTATTTTCAAACAATAATTTCCATGAGAAGTTTGTACCACAAGTTTCTAACGAAGAATAATGTTTCTAAAATGTGGTATACAAAATAATAAAGTTCAGGGTCGAAAATGCAATGGTTTTAAACCAAAACTGGGAGACGTATTTTATGTATCTTAATAAGACAAAAACTAGTAAAATTCTTGAAATATATTCAAATTGTGGTTAAAGATTTGAATAGTAGAATATGCAGATAAAGAAAAATATTTTAGGAATTTCAGGTATTTCTGGAATTTCCCGTATTTCTGGACCGGAATGTGTTAAAATCAATCCGTACACGGAGGGTTAACGTAAGATGATTTAAGTGATATATGTACCTAAATCTCCACACTCATGTCCGAAATTAAGGTCATAAACATAAAATATGTGAAAACTGATGAACTATTCACTGTGATGCCACGAAATTTGGCACAGAGGTATATTACAATGTGAGAAAGAAATTAGCAACATAACAATGTGGAAAAGATTTTATTTGTAAATTAAGAAACAGGGTATATCAAAAAGTGTTAATTCATGAATCAGAGATAAAAAAATTATCTCGGGATAAGTCTGTTTAATATAAAATGTGATCACCGTGCTGTGCTATACAAACCTCACAATGAGCTTTTATACTGTTTACGAGGGTGTCGATAAACGTTTGTGGCAACAAAGCCCATTGTTCCAAAAACACGGTTTTTAACACCTGTCAGGTCCTGGGTGTGGGGTTACGCTGTGCAATGGCTCTTCCTATATTATCCCAATATCACCAGGAAGGCCGCCACACAGCAACGATACCTGCACAGAATCGCTAATTAGCATTAAGCCCACGACGACATAGACTGGCAACGGCTCCTCAGCTTGCTCGTGACCTTACTGATGCGTTTGAAATAAGAATTTCCAGGCAAACAGTATATAGACGTCTAGCAGAGTGGGCCCTTTACTCCTGGCGTCAAGTCGTGTGTGTCCCTTTCATTGGATCCAACAGTAGAGTCTGGATGTTGTAGAGCCGAAGACACCAGTCCTGGACACAACAAGATTGGGGGCGTGTTCTTTTCACTGATTTGTCGAGATTCACCACGCAGAGTGTTTCTCGCCGAATCTTCATCTGGAGCAAACGTGGAGCTCGCTATCATCGCTCCTACATAAAAGAAATCGACAGATTTGGTGCCAAAGGAATCCTTGTCTGTGGCGGCATAATGTTGGGTAGTCGTACATCACTGCACGTCATCGATGCGTGTACTGCCTATCGCTATAGGGATGAGGTCCTTGAAGCCTATGTGGGGTTGTCCGAGGTGCGGTAAGTCCACACTTCATGTTTATGGACGATAATACGAGGCCACACTGAGGTCACATTGTTGATAATTTTTTTGAAGAAGAGGTTTCGCCGTATTAATTGGTGCTGGTCCTGCCAAACTGGTCCTGCACCCAGTGTTATGGTGTGGGGTGGTATTGGATTCCACTCCCGCACCCACTTAGTACGCATTAACGGTACACTTACAAGCCAGCGCTACATCTCTTACTTTTTCAGTCTGTTATCCTTCCTTAACTTCAGCGCTTGCCTGCGACCTCGTTTCAACAGGACAATGTGAGACCGCATGTTTCATGCAATGTTCAAACTTTCTTCTTAGTCCACCAGATTCCATGTTACCTTGCGCTGACCGTTCTCCAGATCTATCGCCCATCGAACATATCTGGTCAATGATTGGAGAACGCATAGCTTGGCATGCCGCATGCGCGGGTAAAACAGTTGAACTTTGACTAAATGCGGAGGCAGCATGGGCCACCATTCTCCAACAACATATCAAAAGCCTCTTTCACTCAATGCCACGGCATTGAGTGAAATGCAGAAGTGGTAATTGACAGGCGTATAGGCAATGCTTCTTTTTGATTTTGTCGTCTTCCTCACCTCAAAGAAGACTGTATTTCAAATCAATTAACACTGATACTATGTGTAATCTCTCAGATAAATTTGGCTTTGATATCTCTTGTCCTTTTTGGTGTTGCATTTAGGATGGCCAGTAGTGTATTTTGTGCGGCCCTGTAAAATACCTATGAATGCTCTATGCACCTTCTTCGAGAAAAAACATACTATAGTTGACTGCAACATCATACTAAAATTCCATTAGTGTCAGCATTCTAGAAATTCCGCATTTAACATATATTATTTCCATATATTCCAATTCTTGTTTGCGCCCCTATAAAATAGCTTTAAATGCTTTATACATCTTCTCCGAGAAAACATGAGAGAAGAGGTGACAGTAACAACATATTAAAATTTCATTACCTTCAGAATTCTAAAAGTCTTGCATTTAACACATATTCGATTCGTATATTCGCAGTATTTTATACGGCCCAGTAAATTAACTATAAATGTTATATACTCCACTTCGACTAAAAACATGCTGTAAGTGCCTGTAACAACATACTAAAATTTCATCACCGCTAGCATTTTAAAAATCAAGCATTTAACATATATTCGTTTCATATATTCGGATTATTTTGTGCGGTCCTGTAAAATAACTATAAATGCTATATACACCCTCTTCAAGGACAAACATGCTGTAAGTAGCTGTAACAACATACTAAAATTACATGATCGTAAGCGTTCGACAAATCGCGCAATTAACATATATTCGGTTAATCATTCGTATTATTCGTTTAATCAGTCGTTTCGTAAAATCGACTATCGATTCATTAGGATTAATACAGGGTGTCCCTGAAATCATGGACCAAACTGTAAGGGGTCATAGAACACGCCTAGACAAGCTCAAAACTGTATACAAAGCTTGGTCATATCTCAAACAGTGAAACTCTACAGGGTGCTTTCTGATTGTGGAGAGAACCCTGTTTTCTACACAATAAATATTTTTAGAGCACTCACAACCGGCAATACCACTCATGAAATGCATGCGCGCTTTTTCATTATTAGTAAAACCAGCTATTCTTTTTGGAATCCTCTACGAAAATGACGACTTGCGTGAAAAACCAGCGCCTTGTGTGTTTAATGACAGCGCCTTCTACCTGTTCACCGCTTGCGATACACCCATGTGCTGTACGCCTAAAATAGCCAGTTTAGATGTGTTTTATCACCCCTTAAAGTTTTGTCAGTGTATTCTGATTACCCCTCAGTGTCTCCGAGGGAAATTTGGTACAATTTCATATAAAGCCCTCCCCCCTTATTCTCTTGAGTTACTTAATTTAATAAAGCACTGTTTCTTCTTCTAATTTTTATTCATATTAGCATCCTATTTAGTAACACTAGTCTGCATAAATAATTTCAGCAATTATTTGTTCAATATTGTGTAGAAAATATGATTCTCTCCACAATGTGAAAGCACACTGTAGTGCTTCAATGCTTGAGTTGCGACCATGCTTTGTATATTATTTTGAGCTTTTCTATGCGTGTTCTATCACCCCTTATATGACCCGCCTCGGTAGTTCTAGTGTTAAACTTCATTCAATTTTCGTCATTTTAAAACTTTCTGACCCCCCCCCCTTCCTTAACTGGTGATATAGCATACCGCAACAAACACTTTTTGTAGCAAACATTTTACTCAGCCATAAATAGTGGGTTCGTGATCAAGGCCGAACACATAATTTTATTCATAACTTAAATAATAATAGTGTAGCTATATTTTCAATTTGTTGGAAATGGGTACGATACGCGTTCAAACAGCAATTATCGAGAAACTCCTTAATTTTGAATGTTATTCATTGTGCATATAGAGTCCTGGAACTATTTACAGTACACTTCCCTTGGTATCATCAAATTTCACACGCAGTTAAGATATTCTGTCGAATATTTTAATAAATTATCTCCATCATTTTAAAGCTATGAAGGAAAGGTTTGGAGTATGACACCCTGTATTTATTTCTGAATAAATCGATTAATATCCTGGTTTCCTATACAAAAAATATTTGTTGTCTACCACTTTTTAAAATTTTCGAACATAGTTAAAAAGTGTTTATAAATTCGGTTTGTCGTTCATTCTGTCTGTCTGTCTGTCCGTCTGTCCGTTCTGTAACTCTAGTAAATATACTCGGATTGTCATAAAATATTTATACATTATTGAATTTATTTTAGAATGTTTGGTATTAAAAATGAAGTGTGTAGCATTAATAGTTCATTTACAGCGACACACAAAAGAACTCCATTACATTGTGATCTATGAGGAAAAATCGTTTGAGTCGCATTTCATTGAAGATACGATATTTCAAACACAATAAAATTAATTTGATTTACTGAGGTGGACTACAGCATCCTTTAACCAAATATACAATTAATATCATTTATAGTTCAATTACAGGGACGTACAAAATAATCCCCTTACATTATGATCTAAGAGAAAAATCGTTTGCGGTGCATTTGAAACACTTTATGGTATATGAAACATAGGGAAATTTAAAACTATCACTTAGGTTCAATACAATTTTATTTCTATAGTTTACGGAATGCGTCGAATTTATCGTTAATGTACAGAGACACACAAGAGAATTCGGACTGAATAAGATTCGGACCGACTATGATCGGCAGCTGGAAGAAGAGCTGTTTCCGCTGTGATTTGCAATTTTATGTATTTTTTAGTGTATTACGTGTTGTTTACCAATTATTTAGATCATATATAAGGCTGCACGAAAAACTTGGAATGTAAACAGCAATTTCAAAAAAATGGATTTTTACAGAGTTATGTATTTTTTAAATTGCTTATTTAGATAGTATCTCATTTCATCGTATGAAAAAATTAAATTTCTGAATAACATTCTTTTAGTGTTGGAAGCTGTTTCATAATATATGCCGGATTCTTAATTTTTCGTTTTTATTTAAATATGTAAAAAGTCTTTAAGAACATCCTGTGTAAGTTAATCAAAACATTTAATTAGGTGTAACAAAATTGTAAATACTTATTACAAAAGCATTTTTACAAAGTTACTCTGCCATTTTCCTTTCGATAATATTAAATGTAAAGACTGTTTAAGTATGCTTTACAACTAAAAAAGAACCATACCTCTTGATAATATCCGTACGAGATCAAAATCAAATTCTTGTCGACGTTTTATAAGTTTGCGTCTGTTATATGTCAAAAAACGCAATAATTATACTGTGCGGTATCTGGAAAATCTCAGCGATAAAATAAAATTTCCAAACATGTCTGCGAGTGTCAGTGTTAGATTACAATCACAAATCTTCTTCGGGGGATTAAAGTACAAGTTTATTTATTTATCAATATACATGGTCATTCAAAGAAGAGCGAAGAAACCTAAAGAGGTGATGATACACACAAAAAAAGCAATTTTTGTGCAGGAAACCATTTTAACTCTCAAACATACAGAGTGTTTCACTCTCATCTGAGCATTATTGTTCATAATTTTAATTAGATTGCAGATATCTGAATGCAATTTTCAACAGACTTACCCTGTTTTGTGCGAAATTCAGTGATATGATGAAAAGTGGTGGAAGTATACAGTATTTTGTTAGATGAAAGCGTCTGAGCCTCCCATATATCCAATTAAATTCGGAAATATGGCACATTTAGTTCAGTACTCTTTGTATAACAATGGTAGTCATATCTACCTACCAATTCTTATGTTAGACGTAGATTTAACTTACACACAGAGAAAAGTCAGATTTGTTTTCAGATTACGTAAAATATTATAAAAAGTTATAAACCCAAATCGGAATACAGATTGACTGGCACACTCTGTATTTTTGACTAAAAAAATGAAATGTGGTTTTAGAAACCTAGATCTAGACACTACAAAAGTCGTCTGTTGTAGTACGCACTACCACCTCTTAAAATGTGTCCAATCCTTTTTAACACTTTTAAACATATTTGAAAAGTGTTTATGAATTCGATTTGTCTCTCCGTACATCTGTCTGTCTATCCGTCCGTGCTCTAATTCACTCGGAATGCCATGCAATTGATATATGTTATTTATATATGTAGTATATGTTCAGTATTGAAAATGAAGTATGTAAAACTAATACTTCGTTTACAGAGCAACGCAAAAAATTTCGTTACACTATGGTCTATGTTAAAAAAAAAATTTTACAGTGTGTTTTAATGATATTACACTATTTGAAATATATTAAAATTGATATGCATCACTGTAGAGCACTACAAAATGGTTACTAGCGAATGTGGCACGTGTAGCATTTATAATTAGTTTACAGGGAAACTCAAAAGAATTCCATTATTTTATGGTATATGGTGAAAATTCGTTTACGGTGCATTTTAATCATGTTATACTATTACAAACATAATGGAATTGATATCAATTTGTGAAGTGCACTAAAACATGCTTTCTGTAAAATATAGAGTGTAAAGCATTCAACATTCATTTACAGGGCAACACAAAATAATTCCATTACAGTACTGTCTATGAACGATAAATCCTGGAAGTTTGTCTGTTATGCATTTTTAAGTTTAAATCTTTTTTTTCGAAGTACGTAGTGTGTATAAATTCTATGGATTATATACAGGGTGACACAGAATATATTGTAAGCATTATCGTGTATGAACGTGAATTGCTTAACCACTTAGCAGTTTTCCCGAGCGGTGATCAGGTAACGTTTTATCGACATTAGTCAATTGACTTATCCATAAAAATTCCGTTTTATTCCATTATATTATGGTATATGGGAAAAAATCGTTTACGGTGAATTTTAATCATGTTATACTATTACAAACATAATGAAATTGATATCAATTTGTGAAGTGCACTGAAACATGCTTTCTGTAAAATATAGAGTGTAAAGCATTCAACGTTCATTTACAGGGCAACACAAAAGTATTCGGTTACGGTCTACGAAGCAAAATTTTTGCAGCGTATTTTAATTACGTTACACTACTTCTAATATAATGAAATTGATATACATTACTGAGGTTTACTACAATATATATATATGCTGTATAATGTAATGTTCATAGCATTTATTGTTCATTTACAGGGACGCACAAAATATTTCGGATACAGTACTGTACCAGAAGTATTGTCTATAAGTGATAATTACTGCAAG
Organism: Maratus michaelseni; assembly: GCA_963931845.1. Taxonomy (NCBI): domain Eukaryota; kingdom Metazoa; phylum Arthropoda; class Arachnida; order Araneae; family Salticidae; genus Maratus; species Maratus michaelseni. Next base: position 142,983,201 of record OZ007586.1, read on the forward strand.
TGCGCTTTCAGTTAGGTATGTGTTTAACTAAATTTTTGCAAACTATTGTGGTATGTATAAGTGCTATAGATCATATATAGGGCTAGAAAAAAGATTTCTAAGCATTACAGTGTATTAAGATGAATTTCTTAAAGGTTTTTTTTTTAATTTATTTATTCATTTTTAAGCTGAACTATATTCTGTATACTAAGAGATTTTTGTAGAATATAAATAAAACCATATACGGGGCCACGCAAAGAACTTGGTACATGGCCGCTTATGTATGATAAATTGCGGAAGTGTGATTTGAACAGTTTACAGCATGTTTTTGCTAGAATTAAACTTTAGTTAATATGTGGCGTGTATAAAAAACATTAAGGTAATATACAGGGCAGTACAAAATAATTCAGATATGTTTCCGTCTACTGGTAGAAACTGGTGAAGGTGAATTTTCAACTGTGTTATGTGTTTTCTTACTATACTAAATTGTAGTATACTATATAGGGTTTATAAAAATCTATAGACTAGTAAATCTGCAGATAAGGAGCCTCAACGTCAGCACTGAAAGTCACTGTTTTTTAATCTCACTTTTCATATTATTTAGCATCTTACAATCCATAATTTAATATTTTTATATCGCATATATATTTATAGAAGGTTTCAGAAATTAGAAGCGTTAAATTAAACACGGCTTATACAATGATATTCTGAAATTCTTATGAACTTTCTTATTCTTGTAATTTTTTAGATAAAAAAATACATTTCTTCAAAAATAATTTATTTTGCTAATAAAATATTGCAGCGAAATAGTGCGTGTTACTTGAATTTTATTATTTTGATATTCTTTGAAACATGGTTGCTATGCAACTAATAAAATAAAGAGGAAAGAAAAAGAAATGCATTTTAAAATTTGTAAAGATAGGAAAATTACATGTTTTATATTTCCCGAACAGTTACAAATTTTTTTCCAATAATTTAAACAATTAATTTCTAAATTCTAATAGATGTATCGGCAAATTTTCAAAGCTCTTGGATATATTTAAGACCTCCATATCGAAAACTTATCATACTTTTACGTTTAATCCCATTATTCAAATATACGATTTCCATTTCAGGTAAAAATGAAATTTGAAAATCGTCTGCATTCCGATAGAAAGGCATTATGACCTAAAAGGAAATGTTTTATATTTTTCAAACGAATGAACTAAATTTAACCAAAAACTATACAGCAAATTCCGGGTATCTCGCCAACATACCTACCAAAAATCAACCTAATCGGACGTTTTTTACGGCAGTTATCGCGGAACAGAGAGACAGACAGACGGACAGACAGAAACCTTTCGCGTTTCCACAGTGAGCCTTCACTGACGTTTCGGTAATTATATAGATGGCTGCTCAAAAGAATTGGAGTATTTTTCTGGATATGGTCTCTAATTGCTGAAATGTGGTTTTCAAATGTGTTTTGTATATTCAAAAATGTTTGCTTGGGTATGTTATTTACCTTATTAAACAGCGAATGTCTGTTAAAGTATTATAGAAGTGGTGGAAATTATTTTATAATCCATGCTTGATGCATGATTTTACTTTCTTGTTTAATCCTACGTTATGTTTTGGGTGATACGCAGATTAATCTCGATTCTATCATATCCGGGAATATATCACTAAAACCAAGATTGCAAAATCTTTAAAATATTAGAATGATTTGACACACTATATCGTCAAAAGTTGGAGACATTTTCTGTTATATAACATTGCAGATAAATATTATCATATATAATGGTTGTTAAAAGTTTGATGCAATACAAACACAGTCAATCATAAAACAAACCCTTCCCTAAATTAAAAAAAAAAAAGTAAAAACCGAAAATAATAGTCCAAAATTTAAAAGTGACAAAAAAAAGTTTCCACCTCGAATATTCTGTATACTTTTGTGAAAACATTAGTTTTCTGGAGAATCCACGTCATATTTATTTAACTTCGGAAATTTCAATAAAGAAACTTATTTTTGTCTTGATGTCAACAAATCATATTTTTTTTATCTAAAATGTTGTTCAAAAGATCACCACAGCTCATTTTTAAGGAACATTAACCCTTTGTTGCATACTTTAAAACTGGCATATCCATAACATTAAATTGACTATTTTCTAACTAAAAGGTCACACAGAGTAAGAAAGACGAAATATTTTATGTATAATAATTTCGTTATTATTTTTTTATTACAACCTATCCACTATAGTTCAAAACAATACAAATAAAATACTTTTATACTTGTGTTTCAATTATACATTAGGCCAAGGAGCCTAAAACAATAATTAACAAACGAAATAACATTTAAATAACATTATTTTAGGTGTAGAAACATTTTAGTTCATGCGGAACAACTTCCCGGTATTCTGGAGGGACATCCATATTGATGATACCTCAACAAGTAAGTCACCTGTTGTTATAGCGTTATCTCCATTTCGCTACTGAAAGCATATATGTCACAGAGTAGCATAAGCTGTGAATAGGAACTGTAAATGAAATATGTTGGATAGGGAAAAAATAGCAGTTTAGTCCACTGTGGTGGATAGTACGCAATAAAGGATTAAGTACCAGTTAAAATGCTTCTGAGAAAATGTCAATGTCGAGAAACACATTTTGAAAGATGAAAGACTGTGGCCATCACTATGATAACAAGAATAAAAAATTATAGACAATGAATCACTTTCCAGTAGCAGATTATTATTAAGAAATTTCATTTTTTCATACAGTGAAATGAGATTTCTAAATAAGCATCTTAAAAAACACATAACTTAGTAAATATCCATTTCCAGCAATTTCTGTCCATATGCAGTAATGTGTGTGAATTTTGTCGTACAACCCGGTATATGATCCGTAGAAATCACACACATCAGGTTATACATTAAAAATTACACAAGTTTTAAAATTCGCATCACAGCGGAAAACGCACTTGCAGCAATCATGAATCATAGTCGTCCTTCAACCAAATTCTAATAACCCAGAAAAACTGAATTCATAAAAAAACTCAATTCCAACAAGATGGAAAATTCTTAATAAAAATACTGATACAAATTTCACAAAAGAAACAAAGAATTCAATAATTTGAAAAATATAGATTCGATTTTTACATAGTAGTGCCAATTGGCATGGGATTTTTTTTAACGAAAACTGCGTTGCTAGCATAATTAAATTGACACTAAGAAGTGACGTTTCAGCTTTTAAGCACTGTGTACAGTGACGCAGAACATTTTGCAACGTAACTAGCATTAAAAATGTTCAGTTTGATGGATGCCACGACTGACAAGGAAGTTCTCCATAAGCGCAGACTCCGAAAAATTTGAAAACACTACCGAATATTCTTGTCATGAGGATATAAAGGTTTGTAAAAGAATTTCCCGTGGAACCTCGATATAACGTTCATAAATAAGTAATGAAAATTTCATTTTTTTGGCGATTTATCTTCGGTTGGCGACACAATTAAAATACGCTTTTATGATAAATACTCTAAGTAAAAAAATGTTGTACTCTTTATACTGAACTAGTTTAAATTAAACAAATACACTGATATAATTGCAGTTATATCACATATATTTTTATGTATATATAATGAAATTTAACAATAGTTTTATATGATTCAGAACAAAATTTATATTGATTAAAATTATTTCAAGCTCAAAATTAATGTCCGATTCCCATCACTGTTAAATCAGCTTCGATATTGTTAGTGTAGAAGTCAAAAAGGTGAACAGTATTGTTGCCATGGAAACAACGACTTGTTCAGTATTGAAATTTATAAAGACAGCGTTCTTAATCAGGCAGTTAATTTTAAAATGCATTTAAAACTTATCCAGCTGCAAAATCGTGTAAAATTAAATAACTGCAGCAATACGCGAGTTATATGTATTATATTAGCTTGTAGAAATAATAATAAACAATTTCATCGTTTGAATTCATTAAGTAGGGCGCATTTAAACACTCATTTAACAAAAAATTTCCAAATGCATTAAAATCGATAGCATTTGGTGAGGAAAAAAGTGTTGGTCGCCAAATCGCGTCTTTTTGCTCTAAGTACGTGAAAGTATTTTATTTTTTTCTACTGAAATTCCACAGCTAAGTTTGACTAATCCTATATAACGTACATTAGTAGTTCCATTGGCATATTTTCGAAAGGTTTTGAGTATTTGCTTTAAGGAGGCCTTCCTCGTGAGTACAGCTGTCAGATATCGCAAGTCTCTCGACAGAGCATCGAAAAGGATTTCGTTTTTAATTCTTGTCATATGATGGCTGAAATAGCGACAGACAACATCTTTGGGACCACTACAGTGGGAGCCTAACACTTGGAAACAAAAATTATTTTGAACAATGGAAGACACTTATGCAGCTGCGTATAGATAAAGGAGGAGGAACGTATGTTGAAGGTGGTAAAAGTTAAATATAAATTTATTTGGAATAAATAGGGTAATTCCATGCTCATAGGGAAAATTTTGATAAAAAAAATTTGTAGTAATAAAACTGTTTTAGATATTTTTGGGTTAAAAAAAGTACAGTTCTTTAGCAACAACATATATATTTTTTTAGAATTTAGTTTTTTCAGAAGTGGCAACATTCTAAAGTATGCTTTAGTTTGTTCTATTTTTGAGTAAACACGTTGTTGGAATTTGAAGGCGTTTTAATTTTGTTTTTATGCTTTATAGATTCATAAACAAGGTTATTTTTACTTAATAGTGACTTAAATAAAAGCAAAGCAGTTTAAAGAAGTATTTCAGTTGTAAATTACAGTAGTTTCAAAAGAATTTTTAATGATTTGCTACATGTAACGTAAGTTACCAAAGACAATTGTTTCTTTTTTGTAAAAAAGATAAAAGATAAATTCAATCTTTAAAGCATCTTTTTCTCTTTCTACCAGCTATGTACTAAGCAAAAATCAATACTTTTCTTTTATATATAACTTTTTTCTGTAATTAGCAATAGTTAAAATTCGTAACGTAAGTTACCAATATGATGAAATGTAAGTTTCCATACACATTTCATATTCTATATAGAAGTGAATCATATTTACTTACTAATATCTGAGATAAATAATTAAAAAGGAGACGTTTCTTTGTTCCTTTGTATTTGTTCTTACAAATATATTTGTATGTAATAGTATATTTTATAGTGTATATAATATATATCGGGTGTCCGAAAAAGGTTGGACGGATTTGGAAGAATTATAACTCTAAAAGTAATTGAGTAAACCCCAATTATTTTCTTTCCAAAGTACTCGGCAATTATCCAAGATGTAGCTGTTTTAAAGTCATGACATTCAGACGATGCGTAGAATCAGTGCTCTGAAAAATGCAAATCGCACCACACAAATTGCAATTTTCTTCGATGATTCTGGAGTGGAAAGCGTATAAGTCTAAAACTATTCGAGGTATGGGAAAAATGTCAATTAGAAAGTTCTTCAGCATCGTCGATTTAGTAGGAAATGATCCCATATGTAGACCAATAGCCCAAGCAAAAAGTGAAAATTTCGAATGTGTGGTGCGATTTGCATTTTTCAGATCATCGATTTTGCGCATCGTCTGAATGTCACGACTTTAAAATAACTACATCTAACAAATTTTGGATAATTGCCCAGTACTTTGGACAGAAAATAATTTCGTTTACTCAATTACTTTTAGAGTTATGATTCTTTCAAATCCGTCGAACATTTTTCGGAAACCCTGTATAATATATATGATCAAGAAAATAAAACCATCAGTAGTGGTTAATGCCAGAGGACAATTCAAATTAGAAAAATATAAAAGCTTATATTTTATAATATTTTTGTTATATTATGTAACTTATACCTATAATTTCATATATTTTTTATACTATTTCATTATATTTTATGTAGTTTCATTATTATGTTTAATTATTCAGTGTATTGTAATAAATATGATGCAAGAGAAAAACACTTTTGTAAAAATGAAATGTGTAACGTAAGTTAATTTTTAAAAAATATATATAATAAATTTAGTTGTTGATATAAAGTTTTAAAATTTCATAAATTACATTGCAAAAATCTTTAAAAATTGAATGTATATACTTTTTAAGCCATGTCATCGTCAATAGAACAGAATTTTATCCAAACGTCAATAGCAATATTACAATGTTCCCTTTTTCATTAATGTAAGTTACCACAATAAATATAATTGCCAAAGTTCAAGAAATAGCCCTAAATTTAAGTAATTTTCATTCCAATTAAGCTTTGAGTAGTTCTTATTAACAAATCACATCAACTTTACATTTTTAATATGTTTTTGGTGTTGTATTAAGAAAATTACTAAAGCAAATTGTTCTAAATATAATGTAAGTTACCATAGAATGACCCAATATCACTTCTCACAACAGTCTCGTTATTTAATAGCCACACCTCGTATGCTCTGCGTCCAAAACTGATAGATGTTTAGTTGCAACCCCTAATTAACACTTTTAGATGAAAGATTACTAAATAATAAATTACAAATATTTTGTAAGTTTAATTTATTGTAATTTCAACACATCCTTAAACCTGCAAATACTCTATAAACAACGAAAAAAATCTCTACGTTCAAACCATGCTCTTTTTTCAAAGTATTTTTTCCCGCTTTAAAACCAGATTGCTCTGGTTGCAGAATGAGAAATTATGGTAAACCTGTATACTTTTGATGAAATGCCAGTATTATATAAATATTGATATTAGAAAATATTGACAACGATATGACGATAAAATTGTGAAATATCAGTAAAATGTAAAGACCTCAATGTTAGGTCAATACTTTATTTCAGTACTGACTAAGGTATAGCCAATAATGGTCAAGTTATAGCCAAGTCAAACAGTATTGGATCAAATTATTTTACTACAGAATTATTATAGACTTGCTACTGTTTGTAAAACCTTAACTGTCAGGGAATGCATTTAAAACTTTGATCTAGCATGCTGACTGTTAATGTAATCTTCTTCAAGTAATTAAAGAATAATCATTCTAGTGTCTAGTGGAATGAATATCCAGTGCCTCCCTCTTTATCTTTTATCAATAGGTCTGATATCATTATATGATATTATATTGGTCTGATATCATGATATCTAAACCGTTAGCTTTAGATGTATAGTTTCAAATACAAAAATGTTTCAAATGCTATGCTTCATCGTATAAAAATACATGTCCATCAAAATAGTTATTTTTAAAGAAAGACATGACATTCAAATTCTTATTAAATCCCTGACTCGTATAAGTTGTATTTAGAAGAAATTTCTCCATGTTCTAAAGCAAACTCAATTCGAAATCGATGCAACTACGAAACAATTACTGTTAAGCCAACCGCTCTGTTTCGAGTTAAATTCGAGTCACTAGACCCGATTCAGTATTTAATCCACATTCATTTTAAGTCCTATTGTTCCCAATATCGTTCATTTTTACTTGCAGTAGATCATAATATATATATATATATATATATATATATGTTTACTTTCCCTCAAAAATAACTATGCACGATAAGACAAGTAGCTTCAAAATATAAAGTAGTAGATTGCGCCTCTAACCACATATTCTTTATTTGTGACAATTGTTCAATTGTATCGAAGTTTAAAGTTTATGAACTTTGAAAAAGACAATAAAACAGACAGACGGACAGGCTGATCATTTTTCAAACGACAATTTCCCAACAAAATATTATATGCACATACGAATTCTAAGCTCTTTTGTTAGAAGGTGGTTAAAAATGAGATTTGCTTATTTCTAAGCAACCATTTTTAACAGTTCAGAAAGAACAATACATACACAATGACAGAAAACGCAAGAACTGATATATATATATATATATATATAATGATATTACATTTATATCTAATTTTGTATTTATTTCCTTTTTGCATGTCAGTCAACATTTTGTATCTCGGTAAGAGATTTTCTATAATAAGGTAATAATTTTTCTCTTTTTGTGATAATAGATTTTTCTAGGAATAAATTGTTTCTATATATTTCATTCAAATATATTCACTGCCCGAGTTTAGTAATAATAAGCACATCATCACATATCCCTTAATACTCATAAACGATAAATAAGTAAAAATTCAGTTTTATAGATCTGCTTCATTTATGGATTCTGAGAAATGTGTTTCCAATAAAGTATGGTTTTTCTCCCTGTACTTAGAAACAAAAGTATTTTATCTAATCACTCTTCCATAAACTTCCCTATTATTGATCAGTATTGATTAGTTAAGCCCATATGCCTTAAGTACCAGTGCTCCGATGCCATAAAAGGCACATAATCTGTTTTTGTTGAATAGAAAAAGTACGTTAAATGAAATTTTTTTCAACAGCTTTTATCAAGGTATATATATGACTAATAAAAAAATGCATATTTGATTTCAAGTTTATATATTTTGGTTAAACTCAATAATATCGATAGTTATAAAATTCAATGAAAGAATGAAACGTATTGTTGATGTTATTGGAAAAACTAAAGACTCATTCATTAACTTAAATATATCTTTTTCAGAGCAAAAGCTGAACAGTTTATAGATGTGGTAAGCTCCAGTTTTCTCTTTTATGGAGTTTAATGATTAAAGTTATATTAATCTATTTAGAAATTGCAGATATTGATAATTAATTTTTAGTAACTGACTTATATTGATTAAATGTTCATTAAGTTTAAAATGAAACATACATATTGGATTCAAAATTATATAGTTTGCTAAAAATCGTTATCGATAATTATGAATTTCAATGAAAGATTGAAACGTATAGTACACACTGTTGAGGAAACTAAACATAGATATATACATGATCCTGAATTTTTTTTTCTCTAACTAAAGTCTAGAATGTTTAAGAAAAATATAAGCTCTTTAATTCTCGTTGATCTTCACGTCATAAATAAACTTAAATAAAATATGTTTACTTACATACACAATACATAATAAAATTGACATAAATAAAATATGTTTACTTTCAGAAGCTATACGGACTAGGTTTTTGAAACACATTATGATGGCCACTTCAGGCCTGTCACTTTGAAAAGAAGCCATCGTATAGATTCGACCACAAAACAATTAATATATTCAACAAATGTAGGGCATTATAAGCAGTGAAACCGATAAACTTATCGATTTTAGCTGAACACAATAAGAAAAACTAAAAGGGAAAAATTATTTCTTAACTTGATAAATTTCAAAGTAGTTAACTCAGTTCACAATGTCACTAAACATGTCATTTTACTAGAGTCACAATTTTACTTAATGACAATTTAAACTATAGGTAGACTCCGTGAGTCTAAATCCTTCTTTATTTCAAGTAGAAAAAAACTGAAAACTTTATCAGAACTCAGTATTTTGCAACAAAACTGACTTTTCTAATAGAAAATCTTGACTTCAAAGACACTCACGTGTCGTGAAGTAACACAAGGTAACTCGCCTGCCATTGCTGAGGCCAATACGGTAAGGTCTAAATTCTCTAGCTAAACCTCTACTATATATAGTCAACGAACAACTAAATGTACTTATTTAAAAGAATGCTTATATTTCATCATCGGAGCTGTATGGAGTGACTATCATAGATTTTGTTTTACTGTATTCGTGATTTAAAAACATGACTCGGGCCAAGTAACACAATCAGATGAGGGCTGTCAATGACTGGAGATGACAGTCACCGTGACATCACCCTGTCTTCAAACTCATACTGAGGGATGTATAATGATAGTTGAAATCAGTTCACGTTTGCTATGAAAATGCGCAAATCTTTATGTCAAAAATAAATACTTGATATTCTATTAAATATTATTACAAAAATTGTATACATTTTTTAAAATATGCATTTTGTTAAATGTACTCTATATAAAATTATAAGAACGTTTTAAATATTTCTAAATCATGGTTCGTTATTTGTGGATATTTTTGCATACTTTCTAGCACTTAACAGATACTGTTTTCATTCGTTCAGTTTGCAAAAAAGTCTAAACATGTGGAGATAAAAATAGCTTACTGACTTTGAAAGAAGCCATGATCTAGCGTATAACAAAATCAGAGGGTCCTTTCAATGAACTGCTGATAACTTTAACCGTCCAAAGTCTTAACTTTTTTAATTTCCTACAGAATCCGACTACTTCTGGTGCTTCAAAATCTACACGAAGGTCTAGAATCTATTCAAAACGATTCAAACGCATGATTGTTCACTTGGTCACAAATAAAAGAATGACATCAACGGACTATGCTATAAAAAATTTAAAGGTTGGGAATCTTTAAATATGATTATCCATTGTTACGATTATTTTAAAAATTACTCCTAATAACTTTCCGAAAAGGTTTTATTCTGAAAGGTATTTATTACCATTTCCAAATCTCTATTCCCCTCCTCGAAAACTACACTGCTGTCCAGCCAAAATGCTACACCATGAAGGAATGCAAATAACAGAATGATATTCTTTGGACAAATAGATTATAATGGGAAGGACAAGTGATTACATTTTCAGAAAATTTGGAGGTATAGATCCTGAGAAAACACTACCAAAAGCAGCACCCTCTGGTCGCAATAACAACATTTATCTACCTAGCCATGGAGTCGAACAGAGATTGGATGCCATGTACGGGTACATCAGTCCATGCAGCTTCAAAACTATGCCACAGTTCATCAACCGTAGTGACGGGCGAGTGGTGGTGGGCCAGTCGCTCAGAACCCATTGACAGGACATTTTCAATTGGTAAGATATCAGGAGAACGTGCCGGTCAGGGCAACAGCCGGGCATGTTCTGTATCAAGGATGGTCATGATGGTACGAGAAACATGCGGTCGTGCATTGTCCTGCTAAAACATAGACTTGCGGAGGCATCGAAGATAAGGCAGAACCACGTGCCGTAACACATCAGAAATGTAACGCCTGGTGTTGAAATTGCTGGCAATGCGAACAAGAGGTTACCGAGACGTGTATCCAATCGCACTTCATACCGTCACTCTAGGTGATACGACAGTATGACGATTCGAATGCAAGCTGGCAATGTGCGTTTTCCACGATGCCGCCAAACATGGATGCTATCATCATGATGCTGCATACAGAGCCTGCATTTATCAAAGACGACGTGAGACGCCATTCCTGCTTCATATACAGCATCATGATGCCAGCATCCATGTTTGGCGGCATCGTGGAAATCGCACATTGCCAGTTTGCATTCGAATTGTCATACTGTCATATCACTTGGAGTGACAATATGAAGTGCCATTGGATACACGTCTCGGTAACCTCTTGTTCGCATTGCGGCTATTTCAACAGCAGCCGTTATATTTCTGATGTGTTACGGCTTGTCGTTCTGCCTTATCTTCGATGCCTCTCTTCGATGCAACTCTACGTTTTAGCAGAACAATACACGACCGCATTTTGCTCGTATTATCCTGACCATCCTTGATACAGAACATGTTCGACTGTTGCCCTGGCCGGCACGTTCTCCTGATTTCTCACCAATTGAATATGTCCTGTCAATGACTTCTGAACGACTGGCCCGCCACCACTCGCCCGTCACTACGGTTGATGAACTGTGGCATAGTGTTGAAGCTGCATGGACTGGTGTACCCGTACATGACATCTAATCTCTGTTCGACTCCATGGCTACGCAGATAAATGCTGTTATTACGGCCAGAGATGGCTGCTTTGGGTAGTGTTTTCTCAGGATCTATACTTCCAAATTTTCTGAAAATGTAATCACTTGTCCTTCCCATTATAATGTATTTGTCCAATAAATATCATTCTGTTATTTGCATTCCTTCATGGTGTAGCATTTTGGATGGCCAGGAAAAGAATTAAATTCATTATCGAGAGTCCCTCTCTGTCCTAAATTGCCCGATATTTCACCACGATCCATTTCATTTCTGAATTTATATTTTAGGTAAAACTTATAAAGCGCTTATTAATTGCAGTATATTCCTGTATTATAACACGGAATAAAGATAACAATATATATATTATCGCAATATTAAAATATTGACCAAGTGCGTTTTGAGTTCTAACTTCTATATGAAAATTTTAGATGTTTTTTGTAACATATTCTGACAATTGCAAGAGACTTTCTTCATTAAGTCGGTATTCAAAAAAAAAATTTCCACGCTCAAAAACTCAAAATTTTGAGACACATTTTCAGACTCATTTTTAAAAGTAAAAACATGAAACTTGGCGGCGTGATTTATGAGGAGATTTACAAGGGACCCATGTTTTTATTTTTCGTTCAATTAATTAGAAATTGATTTACAAACAACTATTTTCACAGTACAATATTTTTTTTTTGTTTCCAGCACTATCGCTTCGAGAAATTCGGTTCAAAATGTCCACTTTGACAGCATTTTTTGAAATATATTCTGCCTTTATCAAAATATCGAGACAATACGGACATTATAAAGTTTCTGAATAAGAGAACCTGCCAATTGGATGCATTTTAGAGCAAAAAGTAATTTAAAAATGTGTCTCAAAATAAGCAGTTTGGATTTGAATGCACCCTTAAGCTACTGTTTTTTCTTACGCAAGAAAATGTTTTTTTTTCAGTATAGCAATAGTTGTTCATATTGCTTTGATTCATCGCTGATTTTTACCCACATTATCAAGCCATAATAATACATACCATTATAACGAACACGTTAATAAAATATACTTACTTTTATCCGACTCATTGTTATGTTGCATGTATTCTTCTAGATTATTAATTCACCTCTTAAACTTCACTAAAATAATTTTTAGGAATTTTATCTAACAGCTTGGATACATAATTAGTATGGGAGCCAGTTGTGATAGCATTTTGGGTCCATCAGCTGGAAAAAAAGCCATGAAATAAATTCAACATCATATCCATAAATTTATTCAACAAATATAGGGCACGATAAGCAATTGAAACGGATTGTGTAAATAGGTGGCTTTAAGCGAAATCTAAGAAAGATAAAACTCTTTTACAACTTTCTAAATCGCAAACTATCTAACACAGTTCACAATGTCACTGAACACTCCCTTTCATTTTTACCACAATTTTACTTAATGATAATGTAAACTATAAGTAGATTCCGAGAGTCTAAAACCGCACCAGCGACTGTGAGGGTCTGCTTTCAAACCAGGGTAGACAGATGGCGGTAGTTTCGAAACCATATCGCGCATCGTAGATCAAAATCTTCGAAATTTTCATCCAAACTTACAGAAATACGGCATAGGTTGCTTTCAGAGAATATCTCTCAGCTAATATACATCACGGTGATAATGGGCCTTAACAAACACCGCCACCATGACCACCGTGAGTATAAACGTTTTTATAATTCAAGTAAAAAATTTCTGAATACCCTACTCACAATCTTGCAGCAGATTGTGAGCAGACTGATGCAATTTTCAATTTTCTATTAGAACCCCCCCCCCTTCAAAAATCTCAACGTTTTCTGAAGTAACATTTGCTGGCCGTTGCTAAATCAATATTGTGAGATCTGTTTCAAATCCAAAATCTCTTGCTAAATATTTACTATTTATAGTCATTGCACAAACCACAGGTACGTTTTAAAATAATTTAGTACCAGCGACAACGTACCAGTGGTAACCAAAATACGCAGATCCTTTTACTCTTTGTAAAAATTAAAGAAAGACAAAATAGCTTTCTAATTCATCCACGGATGCTAGCAACGCAAGACAACACAATCGCATGCGAAAATCAAAAAAGGAAATTCATTTATAAATATTAACTTTGATAATAGCTGCCAGTCAGTCGATTTATTTTCTACGTAGTTGCATCGTCGACCTTAGAAGAAAGACTCTCGGCTGAAATAGATATCACAACAACACCTATATTTATTGTCTTGTTAAAGCGTAAAATTTTGCTTAAATATTTTTTAAACCTTCCTAGATTTCTAAAGGATTCCATTTTGATATCTAGCTATATCATTCCCAAAAACCTTCCAGATTTTTTAAAAAAGAAAAAAAAAAACTCAGAGAAATTTTATTTAACAAAATGTGATCTAACTTGTGTTTTTTTATTTAATGTAATTTATTAAATAAAATTTCTTGTTCAAAATATGATATTTTGTTCAATTGAAGACAACCGAAAGTTTTGTAGCTATGTTAAATATATTGATAAATCCAAAGGGATGAATCAATACCAAAAGGTACAAAACAATAATTTTCTAGTTATGTTTCTCAGAATTTATGTTTGCAGAAGAGGTTTGAGACGCAAACCCATGAAGTAGTCTAACTTATTTTATTAGCTGATATTTTTAATATTGAAAGCTGTATATTATTTTGTGTGCACCTCATTTTCTAAATTTTAGTGCGTTAAAATGTTCTGCGAACGAAATTTTTAGCAATTTCTCCGGCTGTTTAACCTCTGGCACGAGTCCAGTACGACATTTCCGCTTTTAATAAATTCTGTGAACGAAATTTTTAGCAATTTCTCCGGCTCATTAACCTCTGGCACGAGTCCAGTACGAAATTTCCGCTTTAAATAAATTCTGTGAACGAAATTTTTAGCGATTTCTCTGGCTCTTTAACCTCTAGCACACGAAATTTCCGCTTTTAATAAATTTCAAAATTTTATTTGAATATATAATTGATATATTTCATATAAAAATGCTCTTTGGTGTTTTTAGGGGAAAATTTTAAAAATATTAAATGTAAAAAATCTATTAGAGTTTTCAAAAGAAAAGAACAATTTCCTTTTTCTCATACTTCTCTATCCCGGGAAGCCCGGGTTGGATACCCTAGTTTTACTAATTTTGGTAAAGTATCTCTACTTATTACTTTGCGAAGCAACATTATTTCTATGCATTTACTTCTTAGTAGTAACAAAAAATTTCATTATACAAACGGAACTATTAAATGAACACATTCGTAAAAAGCAAAACAATCCACCTCTCAGATAAAATTTATAAACACATAAGAGACAAAACACAAAGAACGCCTAAGTATATTTGAAACTATGGCGAGCAGAAACGTCATTTGAAACAATCCGATAGAGTTAGGATCCTTTCTTCTAGTTTCTGATTTCGCTAAATATGTTTAGTCAGAAATGATTTCAATTATGATGGCAATCTTTTCTGACTGCGTGAAAAAAATTTCCACATTACCTAGAATTCTTAGCCATATATTAAACAAAGAAGCCAATTCAATATAAAATGTTTTTTAAATTAAGTTGTTTTTCTTTTTAAAAACAATGAAATAAATGTAGTTAGATTTATTTAGAAATATACTCAAAAAATGCTTACAGTTGATTTTCGCAACTGAAATATAATTTTTTTAGAAGTATCGATTCATCGGTTTTTATATTCTATATAGCGATAGATATCGCGACTTAAGAGCCTACACTAGTCACGCGAAGAAACGCTCACGCTAATGTTAAGTCTATGGGAAGGTTATCGCGCGATTTTTCGCTCGCATTTTAATATTTTTAAATGATTTTTTTTTGCGTTGGATAGCTGACGTCGATCTCTATCGTTGTTAGTTTTTACTTTTTCGATTTTGGCTCCAGTTTTTTTATATAAGGGTACTTTCATTTTCAGAACCAGTTCCAACCGGTTCCAAAATTTAAAATGTCAGCTTATAAAAAAACTTTAACCAAAATAAAAAAAATAAAAACTAACAACGTTGCAGATCGACTTCAGCTATTCTACGCAAAAAAAATCCTTTAAAAATATTAAAATGCAAGCGAGAAATCGCGCGATAACCTTCCCATAGACTTAACATTAGCGTGAGCGTTTCTTCGCGTGACTAGTGTAGGCTCTTAAACATCGATGTCGAAAATTGATATTTTCCGTCCGATATATGAATATTTTCCTATATCTCTAATCAGGCAGCCTCTGTAAATGATGGTTACAAAATTTCTTTAAAGCGAATTTTCTCAAAATAATTTTTTTAACACTTTTCAATATTGTTTTTGTAATATCTCTGTCTTCATTTCATCCCTTTGTTTATTCACCACTCTGTATTTTTGCACTGTAATCATCGTGCTCGATTACTAAGAAATTGATATATATTATTGAAGATTACTATGGCATATTCTCTATAGAAAATGGAGTGTGTAGCCTTTATAATTATTTACAAGGACACACAAAAGTATTCGGAAACGTTGTGGTATCTTTGCAATATTTGTTTCATGTTCATTTTAAAGGTATTACACTACTTCAAACATATATACAAATCAATGCTACCGATATGATTTAGTCAGATGAACAAAAATCTCTATCTATAGAAAATGCCGTGTTTAGTGCCATTCATATGCAGGAGCACAAATGCAAAGATTATTGTTCGCAAAAGAAAGATCTTGCTATTATAAAACCCACTAAAACTTTAGCATACAATTTCTCAGCCATTGAAACCTTGAAAACATTTTTTTGTGATTTAACGCAACATACAATCAATCAACATAACTTGGAAAATGCTTTTAAAGAAAATGTAGAAAGACGAATGAAATAACAGAAATTTCTGACAAAAATAATACCTATTAAATTCCATGTAAAAGTAGATTTAATGATTTTTTAAAAATATATATTGTTCTACTAGCTGATATTTGTTTATTTAAAGGATTATCTTCATGTTAAAAAAATTTTTTAAGGGGAATTTTCTCTTGAACATTTTAATATTTTTAATAACTAATTCTTTCTGTGCGTTTTGCAGTTTGTTCTTTAAATGGACACATTTAGTTTCCAACATTTAAATTATGGAGTAATACCAATTTAACACCATGAAGTTTAACCCCTCTGTCAATGTCCAAAATTTGCCCTTGTCTCCAACGAACAGGGTACCCGGGTACATACTGTGATTTTCAACATACGTGCGCCATAAGCCAGTATGTGATGTACATTCGTACACTTTTTGCTATTGTAAAGTTTGTCCCAACATGTCACATTTCAGGTAAATAAAATATTCTTTACCTTAAAAAAGATGTAATACTTTTATTTTCTAATTAATTGCATGTTTGATCTAAAGCTAGATAATCTATCAATTTCTGTTTTTTTCCACAGAATATTCGCATGGTTACCCGGGTTCTCTGGTCATTAATAAAAGGCCTAAAAATGTTTAATGCCCCAAAATAATAATGAAAAATTTTTGAAATTTTAAAGTTATTATAATAATAGACAGTGAATATCACAAATAATGAGGATCTAAATTCATTTTAATTTCTTTTGATATTAACACACTGAAATCTGGATGAAAAAACAAAAACGGAACCGGGCACCGGGCACCGGTCATTGATATAAGGGTTAAGGCTTTTTTGGCAATTTATTATAAGGAACTGCGATCTGTTTATAAAAATTCTTTAACACTACATTATTACACATATATTAAATATAAAACTTCATTTGTTTTATTTTATATATTAAAAAATGGTGCCTTGACAGCTGATGGGCGGAAACTCTTCGAAAAAAGATTAAGCGGTGGACGCGATCTGTATACATAGGTGATAAACTCGAGATCAAATAATAGATACATAATTAGTTATTAACTACCTGTACAGCAAAAGCGTGCCACCCACGTCCAGATTTTTGTCGATTAGATGCATCGAATTCGAACTAGTGCCACTATTTATAATAATCCTCTTACTGTTACTTCATCGCAGAACTATTGTCGTCAAATAAGATGAAATATAATGTTTAAAAATAGTTTTACAAGACTTGGCAGCTATGCAACTAATTTATAAAAACATCTTGATGTGCTTTGCACTTTTCTCCAACGGATGTTGTTAATTATATTGCACTGAAATATTGTAAAATTTGGATCAGTTCATGATTTGTCCAATATAAATAAAACATGGTTAACATTCAAATATTATTTTAGATTAAATTTAAGCTACTGATTTTATTTTAAAGTTAGTTTTTCATGTTGAACTGTTTTAATGTATTCAATGAGCAGACATTTTTCAGATTTGTTTGTTAAATAATTATAATGTTTTCGCATTTAAATATTTTACATTGAATAAAGCTAAAATAAATGCAACAGATTAAAAGTATAAAAATTTTTCCGAAATATTTAGTGTTAAACGGTCTACAAAATAAGCGAAACTAGTTTAATTTAAAAAGACTAAATGTATCCAAAAATGAAAAATGGATTTTTTTTTTCTTTTTTTTTCTTTTTTTTTTTTTTTTTTTTTTTGCTGAGCAGCACTACAATTAATGCATTAACAACACTTTCCACGAATAAAAATTTTCCAAAATCTACCATGTTAAACCATCTGGAAAGTAACAAAAAAGAGTTTAAAATAGCATTTTGCTAAAAAATATCGTTAAAATAATTTTTCTGCATTTCGAAACACCGTATGTTTTCTCACAGAATTACTGTATAGAGCAAGCGAGAGAAATTCTAAATAGATTAAATGGAGCTTATTTTGAAATTTCTATATAACTAAAGATAGTTTAAAAAATAAATTTTGAAAAACAAATTGTGCCCTAACTTAAAAAATAATTACACATTTTTAGTTACATGTTGAACAGATTTAATTTTTTCAAAAAGCAGCGTGTTTTGCAGTTATCAAGAAAATTGAAAATAAAATATGTATTAAAATTTTTGTTTTATTTCTACGAGTATTTACAATGTCTTTTACATGTACGAACAGTCTTAACCCTCTCATTCTCCAATTATTATAAAACTAGTATATAACCCCGTCAAAAATGACAGATTGTTGATCTGCTTTTCTTTTTCATAAGACTTCATACAAACAAACAGCATGAAGACTTTATTATTGAAAGGTTTGTACTGTAAAAAAGTACATTTTAAAAATGACAAATGATTTCTACAAATAAAAATGATGAGGATTATTATATATATATTTTACTCAGTGTTAAATTTCGGAAGTAGTTCAACGATTGGACAATCAAATTAACATTCAAATTAAATATTAACAAATAATCCATGTGCGAAAGTTTTTGTAAAAAAGTGTTATCAATGAGTTTCTAAGCCGATTGACTCACCACATAACTCATTGTTTGATTACATAGGCAAAATTAAATGCAAATTACGTTGTGCTATGTATTCCTTATATTTTAACTGCGTTTGATAAGAAAGAATCATTTTACAGTATATGACCCCTTATCCGGAATTCCAAAATCCGGAAAAACCCGAAGTCAGCAAAAAAATTTCGAAAATTTTCTAAATTTGTAAATTTTTACAAAAATTTTAGACATTTACAAATTTTTCGAAATTTTTACCGATTTCTAATTTTTTTTTCAGTCCATTGTGTTTCAGTGTGTAATCACTAAAATATTGTTACTTCGGTAGCGGGTGAACACGCCCCATCCCCCTTCTTCCCAAAATTAGAAACAAATAATTTTTCTCTCAAATTTTAGTTTAAAATTAATTTATATTACGATTTGTTTGAAACCAAAAATAGTTATATATTTATTTCATCAAGGGTGATTCTGTTCCGAATTTTCCTAAAAATTTAAGGCATTCGGTTTCGAAAATTTTAGTCTTCAGTCCAAAGATTCGAACATAACAAAATCTCGAATTTTGAGCGATCGTCGCCGAAAAAAAAACAATTATGTCTATCGTTCGAAGAAAAAGTAGACAATTTCTTCAAAGGATTGCGGAAACAACTTGAATTTTGTCAAAGGATTGAAAAAAAACGATAATTTTGTTAACAAATCGCAGAAAATACGCGATTTCCGACAAAGGCTTGCGAAGAAAACGCAAATTTCTTCCAAGGACTCGAAAAAATGTAAAATTTATTCAAGGGATCACAAAAAAAAAAAAAAACACACATTTGGTTAAAAGATCGAAAAAAAACGCGAATTTCGTCAAATAATCGCGGGAAAACATGAATTTCTCCTAAGTATCGAAGGAAAAGAAACACAAATTTTGTCAAACGATCACAGAAAAAATGCGAATTCCGTCAAAGGATCGCGAAAAAAAAAGTCGCTAATTTCGTCAAAGAGTCTCAGAAAAAAAACTCGAATTTTGTCAAAGGATCGTAAATAAAAGGTAAATTTCGTCAAAGAATAGCAAAAAACGCAAATTTCCTCAAAGAATCGCAGAAAAATGCAAATTTCTTCAAAGGATCGCAAAAAGAAAACGCAAATTTCTTCAAAGGACCACGAAAAAATTATATTTCGTCAAAGAATCGTAGAAGAAAAACGCAAGTTTTATCAAAGAATAGCAGAAAAAATGCAAATTTTGTCAAAGAATCACGAAAAAAAAGCATGAATTTTGTCAAATAATCGTGAACTTTGGGAGGACCCAAAATCCGGAAAATTCCAAAACTCGGAAAGCCCTTGGTCCAGAGGATTTTGCATAATAGGTCCTGTACTGTATTTAAGATGGAAGCAAAATTTCAAAATACGCCAGTAGATGGCGCCAATGTACTGAATTAATCACTCAAATCCTCCGTTCGAAAGAATTCACCGCTATTTCTGAAAAGAAAAGTGCTGACAGAAAAAAATATATACAGAAATGTTGATATACACGTTTTATATGAAATAGTTTTTGAAGGTTTTAAACAAAATTAAAATATTTAAAATCTCTAATATGCTTTTACAAATATTTTAACAGCAGAATCGGATGAAGCATAGCTTTTTCATTAAGCCTAACATGGCGTTTAACTATGGTCGATTCGCAGATCAGAGTGGTCGAGCCCGGAGCCGTTACAGACACTTTCTTGTCTTCAGATTTTATTATAAGTAAGATTGAATAACAAAAATTTCTACTACTGTCTGTATATAAAATGCTGCTATAAATTAGATAGAAATAATTTATTTTGTTACGATGCCTCTTTCTATTCAGTTTGGAAGAGCCTCATATGAGACTTGAGAGACGAAAGGGTCAAATAGTGATGTAGAATGAGAACAATAAAATCGTAAAGACTATATATTTAAAGCAAAATTTAAGATTTATTTTAATACTTTATACAACAACGGAGTTAAATTTTGAAATAAGTGTTGTTATTATCAATAATATTGATCTTTATAGGTTGTAATTTTTGTTTACCCAAATTTATCTTGAATTAAAAGCCTTAAAGTATTTTGGGCAGAGCCTCTTTCCATCGATCACATAGATATATTGCATAGTTGCCAACCTCCCGATTTTTTGAATACCAGTAAAATCTTACAAAAAAATTCGCTTTATTAAAATGAAGAAATTGTACGATTACATAAAACAAATAATTTTGCATAAAAATACTGATATGAGAAAAATCGGAAGGTTGACAACTATGATATTGTTTTCTGGGCATTTAAATAAATGGCATTTACATGCATATTTAACATGAGTTTTGCATTCTCCACCTCTTCGGAGTTCGGTTGCTGCTTGAACTTCCACACGTTTCTTTCTTTGTGGCTCTTTAAAAGACACTTCGAAACACTGCACTTCGAAACATTGTTTGTTGATCTCATAAATTTATTGCATGCTGCATGAGAAATGAATTCTAAATAGACTAAATAACGCTTTTTTAAAATTTCTTTATAGCAAAAGACCGTTTCCATTAACAAAAACATATTTTGAAAAATAAATAAAAACATATTTAAAAAATATATAGAGCTGAATAAATTATAAAACAAACCATTTTATAATTAAAACATATTTAATTTTAACTTCGGGTGTTTTAGGTTATTTATCAAGCAGGAAAAACTGTAGTTATCGAGAAAATAGAAATGAAAAAAAAAGCCGTATTCTAAAGTTTATTTATTTCGCATTCAAAATGTTTTTCAAATGGCTGAAGAACACAACAAATAAAACATAAATAACAATTTCAAAGAATGAGTATTTATATAGAATATTTAATGTTATGTGGCAACAGCACTTTCGAAATCCTATGAGAAATATTTGTTAGTGAAGTACCTTGTTCTCAGAAACGATTTCAAAAATGGTTTAGTTGTTTTCACAGAACCTAAATTATAAATTTATCGTTCACAAGAAACAAATATAAGAAAATCAATAATTATGCGATTTCTGCTAACAAAAAATTCTAGGTTCTTTTTCAATTAACGGAATGAAAAAGAAATTAATGAACCAGTAAAAATCAAAACGATCGAATCATTTCTAATTTTAATACAGATAGATAATTTTTAAAATATTGAAATCACTCCAGTACAATTTTAGAAAAAGACACTTCAATACCAGTTGTTATCCATAGTATTTTACAACTATTTTTGCCCTCTTAAACATCTCTAATTTAAACAAAACCTACTTTATCTTTTCATTCTGGCTAGAGATCGAAGTTTTTGTGTGTATGCGTGTGTGTGTGTGTGTTTGTGTTTGTGTGTGTGTGTAACTAAGCAACATTACAATGAAAAGAATAACAACGCTTTCGAAGAATGGATATTTTTCCAAACACTTTTATGCTAAACTATTTTTAAAGAAAAAAAATTGTTAACTTAAAACACCGTTTTACAACAAAACATCGTTAAAATGCGTTTTCTGCACTTCAAAACATCGCTTGTTATCTTAAAGAATTATTGCATGAAGCAAGAGAAATAAATTTTAAATAGATTAAATGGAGCTTATTTTTAACTAAAGATTTTTTCCATAAAAAATAGCTGTTCAAAAACAAATAATATCTCAACTTAAAAAAATATTATTTAGGGGAACAGAAAAAAATGTACAAGACAGGCTGTTTTCTTTTAATGTAAAAGAAAAAATGTTAGTAATACTTTTTTTTAATATCTGTTAAGTCTCTTTTTAAATTCAAAGAAGATATTTTAATTATTTAGAAGAAGGCGATGTATAAATTCTATTAAAAAACAATCGCCTAAAACAAAAGAAAGAACCTTTTTGAAATTAATCGTGTTTTTAATAAACATAATTTTTTAAATTCATACTGATTCCATTTTTTAAATGTTCGTTAATTATTATATTATTTTTTAAGAAAATAAGTTGTTAGAAAAATTATGAGTACTTCTTAGATATTTAAGTAAAATATTTTGTACAATGGAAAGTTTTTGCAGTCTTTTGTTCCTCACAACTTTATATAAAATAAAATATTAATTGCTATTATAAAAAAAATGAAAATTGTCAAATGACGCCAAACGTTATGCTTTTGAATTACAATGAATGGTAAAAAAATGTGTTCGTTATGTATGTAAATATTCATTTATCATTCATAAAAATCACCTTGTGCGAAATTTTATTGGTCTTTGTTAAAAATATTTTTACATATCACAATACATTAAACCTATTACAAAGCAAAGCCTCTTTCATTTGATATTTAAAGTTTTGAAATATCAAATTTACTCGTGCATGCCGCGGGGTTTTATATACCAAAAAATGATTTAAAAATCCGAAATGCACGTATTGTACGAGGAATTGATATTTGAAGATCGCTTTAAGATTCAAATCAAAGTTTCAACAACCTTGAGTAAGGACTCTGGGATCCATGCGTGTGCAAACGTTCCTGCGCAAATCCGTAACGTGCTAATTGAAATTCAATAGTTGTGTAGCGTCCACGAAGCACTTTACAGGGTGAATGGAAATGAATTGGGGCAAAAAACATATTATTTACGGTTAGCGACATGTTAAATTCAATAGAAGAAGCAACGAAAGAGGGGATCGTGGTATAAGATGTAAATTCAGCATATAGGAATAATGTATGCGAGATTGCCGTTAGAATAAGGAACATGTATTAGCATTCTAAACAAAGGTTAGTGTGCTGTAGAAGAAATCAAAAGATGATTGGAAGAAAAATCGTTATATATGAAATAAGAACGACGATTTGGGTAATCAGTTCCTACAGAAATGCTGCAGCTTAAAGCGCTTTCGATTTCATAAGAATGAAATTGGCGATGAATCACGATGAATCAAATTAGTAGTGCCGAGCAAACACCAGTTTATTTGATATGCTTCTCAATACAAGAGTTGAAGAGAAACTGAAAAGGTGTGTTCAGATATTAACTCTAAGCTAAAAAAGTTATGCATTGTAATGTTAACAATTTTGTCTGACATTAAAAAAATTGCCAACTTATATTAATTAAAAATATATATATCTGCCAAAAATATGTTTCCTCGTGGCGTAATTGATGAAGAACAAGAGAAAGGCTGTATGGGCAATAACTAAGTTGTCGACTCGATAAAGTGTGTCTGGATGCATAGTTGTTCTACTGCTCTATTAAGCTTTTTACCCATAATTGTGTTGTACAGTGTCTATCGCCACCTAACTGGAAAAGTCGCTTTTGTGAGATGAACTATGATCTTGTAGTCAATCCAGGGAGTTTCACTTCTTTACTGCAGCAGCTAATTTTCATCAATAGTCCATTCAGGAACAATCTTAAAATAACTATATACGAAAAGGATAACAAGTGCTAGTCACGGAACAAAGCCAAAGGGCAAGGTGAAAAAATCAAGGCTGCTTCTCATCTGTGAATGAATTATTGTGGCATGGAAGACGATTCTGCTTTATATGATCATCAAAAGTTTACTAAATACTGCATTTCTAAAGCTCTCGATAGTAGTGAAAATCTGGTATCTTCCGAAGATGATGTAATAAGTTCCCCAAGACAGAACGACAGTGTTATTATCTCACATGTGGGAGATACCAAATCTGCACTGCCAGCAACAGCATTGGAAATGAAAGCATTTTTCAAAACGTTTGATGATCAGATAATCTAGAATGATCTTTTCATGCCATAATAATCCATTCAAAGATGAAAAACAACCTTAATTTTTGTCGCCCCACCCATTGGAAATGCAACTGCCAATGTTATACAAATCATTTCTACAGAATTGGATGTGTTTAAACTGTGCACACAACATTTAACACAACATTAGACAATCTGTGCACACAATATTAAAACATTAAAAGTAAAATTTGTTATATTTTATTTTAACGGAAAACAAGGCCATACATTCGATGGCTAAGATTAATTAATATAATTAGCATTAATGATGTATTTTAAAACATGTTTAAGGAAATTAACTTTAAATTTAAAAATTATTACGGAAGTTAAATTGAAATTTTTGTTATTATATATTACTCTAAACATAATATGCATGATAAATGCCTCATTAGAAAATATATTCCTTAAGTTATTAATGCTGTAAAGCAATCTCTTTTACCGAACATCGCATATGCGGAAAAATGTTCACACTAATTTTAGCTTTTATATAAGCGCCTTTTTCTCTATTAATTATGCAAGAATACTATAATTTTTAGTGTTGAATATTTGTTTTGAAAATTTATTGGTTATTGTTAAACATTACATCATTATCATAATTATAATATAGTAAACCTTTTACATAATAAATTAATATAATATACTTATTACAATAAAATCTTGTTTCGTAGCATATTTAATGTTGACGAGTACTAGAAAGGATTGCGATTTAAAAAAATATTTGGAAACGATTATATTTTTTAAGTTTTTGAAAATTTACTTTCGTGTTAAATGATATAAATCATATACATTCATTTAATCATGTTTGGAGTTCATCGGCAAAAATTGTGCATCAATATTTTTAGTTTTTACTTTTGTCTGGTAGATAATTCACCTAGTAAATAATCATTTTCAAGAGAAAAAAAAATTCCTTTGCAATATGAGTTAAATATAGAAAATGTAATAATGTATACGCAGCACGTGTGGCCGTATAACATATATTCACGCACACACAAACACATACTCGCAGGTTGTTTGTGTCAATTGATTTCCCTTTGTATTATTTAATGATGATTATCATGATAATGCTGACAGCGTATCTTTGACGATTTCGGCAAAAAAAGACGAAATTCTTCCTTGGGAACACATGGCAGCCTTGGTAAAGTAACATATATAATTTTGTAAACATAAAGATTTAAAACACGTGGAATTCCATACTTTTGAATATCTTTGTGTCAATCTTTTAAGTTATTTTTAAAAACTTTTAAGTCGCGGTTATCTTTCCTATACTTTTAAATTGTGGATGGAATCAGAGTTTTTGTCAAAATGTATAATCCGCTATCTTCGTGAATAAAAGTTTTCGTAAAGTTGTGAATGTTTTGTTTATAATTCTTCAGCGACTAGACTACCATTCCTGTCTTGTTATCGTGGGCTTCAGATTTGGGCTGATAAACCATTTTTCAGATTTATAAAAAAGACTAAATCTACTGCTAAAGATGTTTCAAAGTAAACTTCTGAGCCATCATCTCTAACTAAGATTTCAATAAACAGGTATACAGTGTTTCCAAAATAGATTGAAACGTGCTTTAATTTTTTATCTGTCGGAGGTACGTAGGCAATTTAAATTGCAAGAGTGTTTAATTCAGGTACGAATTAAGATTATGCTCATGATATAGTCATGTCAATATTTTTCAAAAAGTTACTGATATTAAATTTTTGTGCGGTCTCTGGGTCCTATAAATATATATTTAAAAAACATTATACATACTTTCACAACTACCACAGTTCAGTCAATTCTTTTGCGACCAAAACTCACCGAGTTAGAATATTTTGAATTTCATGAAATTTTGGAGCTATTCGGTACTAAAAAATCGCCTTCCGGTTTTAGTGCCGAAATGCTCCAAAATGTCATAAAATTCAAAGTATCATAACTCAGCCAATTATGGTCATAGAAGACCAGACATTTTACTCTTCTCCTTGCAAGAAAATAGAAAAAGAAGAGGAGAATAGAAAGGTTGTTTCTAAATAGATCTTTTGGAATCCATTAACTGTATATAAATTAAAAAAGAATAAATTTTGAACATTACTGGCAGGACTATTTTATTAATATAATCTTAATTTCTACCTCATTTGTGCACATTTGCAGTTTATTTTGCCTATGTTTTCAAGAGGTATAAAATTATAGTAGTACGTTTCAATCTTTCTTGAACACTCTGCATTGTATACTTTTGTGATGCTTATTGAAACAGTTACAACATGGTTGATACAAAGAAAACACTTCGGCAAACTTCATGTGCCTTCAATGTGTTTTCTCAGTTTTGATATTCTTTGCAAACAAATATTTAAAATATACTTTAAATTAATTTATTTCAAAATGTAATTAAAAAAAAAATTCAATTATTGGGTTGTCCGAAAAGTTCGTGCCGGTAGGGAAAATCAATTCGTACCACAAAATTCTGCCTGTTAATTATTAGACATTAGGTATCGGAATCAATGTCTAATAATTAAGTAATAGAATTTTCCGCTAATAATTGATTTTCACAACCGCCACAACTTTCCCGACAACTCAATACAATTGCAATCATTTATAGTAATCAGGCAAGCTTGTTTCTATAGTACATTATTGATGATAAGTTGATAATTGTTTTATTTGTCAAACATATACACACATTTTTATCCCAAATGCAATAATGGACTCTATAAAGAATAATTTAATTTATTACTTTTCAAAAATGTCATTTAAAAGCATGTGCTATCCACCATCTCAAATGTCGACTATTAAGATATTTTAAAACTTTTTCGAAATTTCATATTCTCCCAATTCCTTAAGCGTTAAGCAGAAAAATGCTTCAAATGATAAATATATATTTTCGCATAATATAAAGACACGTGAGTTTTAAGAAAGACATTAATAACAATATTATAGGAAAATATTTATACAAAAAAGAACTTTTGCTGATTATGAGTTAATAGTACAAAATTACACATTATATTAACACTGACAAGTAGAATCGTTCAACCCTAGAATTGACAATCCATTTCCTACAGAACACTAGCTGGAAACCTTTATAACACAATCAGTGGAATACAGAGGGTTTTTGCACATACTTTGAACGATTTCGGTAAAGGTCTTAATATGTTTTTATTATTGGGGGATTTCTGGCAATAGCTTTTTATTTGAAATTTAAATTACGTCTAATACTTTTAATTTTATTCTTCTTTCAAAATGGAGCATGTAAACAAGCTTTGGATTGTAGGATAACTTTTTCCGCTTTCCGAGGAGAAATATTCTTATTCTGTAAATAACAAAAATTGTGAAAGGATTCGTATGAAAATTTCTAAGTGCAAATTAAACAACAGTATTAACCCCTTAATCGTCGTGCCCGAGACATTCACGGGCAGTGTAGGCTACGCCTGTTTTATTCAGATTGTTTCATTCCCACCAGTTTTTTAAAATAGTATAATTGGCTTTATTCTCGCATTATTTTATCTGCCTATTAAATAAACCGAATATTTCTACTTAAAAAAACTGGTGGTAATCAAGCAATCTGAATTATTAAAAAGTAGCTTACACTTAAAGAGCGCGACGATTAAGGGGTTAATCGGAAAGTGAAATTATGTTAATCAGTACGTCTACATGGAAAAAATACTCCAAATGCACTAAAAAGGTTTGTGTTGTTTATAATTTTCCTAAAGTAAAATCGCTGGTATCAAGATAAAATCTGCCTACACAGAAATTAATTGCAAAATTTTTAAATACATCTGGAGCAACAATTAAAAAAATAATAATAAACCAAATTGTACAGTTTAAAAAATTAAAATATAAACATAATGTTCACTTCTTTTTGCGGAGGAATGTGGTTCAATGCAAGACATTTTGTAGAATTTTATATGAAACTCAATTAGAAGGAGATAGATGGAGTTTTCCTTGATGAAACAGGGGTTTGACAAACTGACTGCAACTATAAAGGTCTATAAAACTTCGAAAACGTAGAGAAACAGATGCCCAAACCTGAATACGAGATTGCAAATAAAGAAATTGTAAAGGTTATCTGATTGTCGCAAGTTTCTGTTATTGCGGGAAATTAAAATTTAAAAAATCTGAAAATGTTAAAATAAACGCATCATACTACCAGGAGAATGTGTTAAGTTCTGTATTTACAGAAGAAATTCCATTCCTTTATCCCTACGAATTTAAAAAACGTGAAACTGCACCAAGTCAAACCCACTTGTTATACTTCAAAGACTACCGCTACATTCCTTGAAGAAGTAAAAACTCACACAAACATTGCATATAAACATTTTCAACATATTCCTGCAAAGTCACCTAACGTTTCATCTGTATATTATTGTGCCTTTGACCTGCTGAAAAAAGCTGTTTCAAAATGCACACCTACCACGATTAATGAACTTTGGAATGTAATGAAAGAGGAATGGTAAGCAATATCCTTAGAATTTTTTTCGAAAAGCACTTTCATCATGGAAACACGATGCAAACTTATAATAAAAAAAATATATATATTATCTGATTAATTTTTTTTAAATGTTCTTTACATTTTAAACATTATGAAAAACGGCTCCGAAATCGTCCTAAAAATGTCTAAACAGCCTCTGTGAATACGGTGTTTCTAAAATGGACGGACTGTTTTTTAAACCAAAATCAAGTAAACAGGGGCAGCTATTGAAATTAATCTTGCAAAACAGTAATGTGTGAGTTCAGAAAATGTTGTATGACTGTAATATTATGACAGCCGAATGACGCACCGATTCTTCTTTTTAAATGTTAAATACAGAGAATTGCTGGTATTTACAATAATATTTACACTATATACATTTTCATTAATATTCATAAAAATTCCAAAAAACCACATTACTTCTTTAAACAACCAAAATATACTCGGATGCATTCCACATCCTACCCCTCCGAACAAAACACTATTTCTTCTCTTCTCTTCACTTCCGCTTACTTTTTAAAAAAGGGTTGGAAGGATGTTGGTTGCATGACAATGACGTTACGTTTTTATTAGTCCCAAATATCACCGATAGATAGCACTATTCAGTCTTATGTTGTAATAATGCTCAAAATATTCTTGCAATTTAAAAACGCAAACGATATTTTTATTGTTTCAGGAGATAAACAAGATGAAAGGTAAAAGTATTTGTTTGTTTGATCCACATTTATATATTTATTTGAGACTCGTAACAATGTGCAACAACACAGCACCATCTATCGGACATATCTGGTAATAAAACAAGGAAGCAAAGTAAAGACATTTTCGACCACACACATTAATCTCCTTTAAAAATAACTTCAATATCTATCCAACTTTATTTTTAATTGAATTTTGAAACAGTCATTCTCGTTTATGACAACTTACATCACAAGCGTACTTTTGCATGTTACACACTTTTCTGCAGCAAAATGTCCGTAATATATTATAAAAATTTGGAATTCTATAAAATGTATTTTCTTATGCTTTTTGCAAAAGTTTCAAGTGTATGTAAAATACCATAAGTTTATTAAATGAAAGAAAAGTTATTTTTAGCATATTATAACAATTTTAAACACCAAAAATATCTAATACAGAATTCATGCCTCATAATTTTCAAGTAAAAATCAAGTGGTTCACGCATTTCTGAATTGAAGTTCTGGATCATAAACTTCATAACATAAGCACAAAGATTAACCCCTCTTTTCTGCACTTGTTTCTTCCATAATCAGAAAATTGAATTTAAGAACTTTCTTAATAAAACATTTTCTCCAAAAGTTTCCAAATTAATGTACGGATAAAAGCTTTACAATGTAAGACTGATATAATATGCGGTGCTGATAAGATGAATGTGGTTCGTTAAAAAATAGATAAAAGAAATTGGATAGGTGAAATTTAGTTAAATTGCAACATCTTATCACACAAATGCTTAAAAAATTCTTCGTAAAAGTATTGGCATGCACATTACTGTTGTTAAATAACATGTTTCAAATGTGAAGATTCTTAGAAAATTTGATAATATCTAAACACATTTAATAGCAAATACTAGTTTCTAGATCTAAATTACCCGTGTCAAATTAATTTATATAGAGAGAAGTATCAGAAATAGAAATATCTTATATTCTATTTATTATGCATTCTAACGACATTATTTTCTCTCTAATGCAAGAATTCAGCATGTCTGGATGAATGCAGGAGAATTCCTAAAAATAGCGTTTTCAGCTACTGTCAACGTTGGAAGGAAAGCGTATGTCGCAGTTAGTTACAAGATAACACAGAAATAAGACGTCGTAGGTACGCCTTGGGTTTTATGGGATTCTGTTTGTTGTTGGTTTATTATTTCTTTACTGGAATCGACTTCCATTCGCAATTATTTAACCCTTTCCGGCACAGTGGTCCCACTCCGGGCACACCTAATTTTAATTCCAAACTTGCATTTGGCACCATGAAAATTTTAATAAAATTTTGCTTCTACAATGAAAGCCTAAAATTAACAGTTTTTATTTTCTAAAAAAGTCGTTTGTAAATTCCGGTGTCAGTCAGTAATTTCGCATTTTACGAACAGAATTTGTCTGTGCCGGGAAGGGTTAAACTAACATTTTTATCATGGTAAAAAAATCGCCTTCGTTGGAGTAAGTTTCCTGCAAGCCGCATTCAATTATACATTATTTTTTTCATTTTTATAATTTTTTCAAAATTTTCAAACATTATGGGACACACCATGAATTTATATTGACCGGAGGACCAACATTTGACTCTCACAATTCATACAGTCTGTAGTCACACAGTTTGATCATTTTAACGTTGAAACACTGATAATCTGTACTTATCTTAAATATAGTAGAGGTCTTCAATTTAGCTTTAGCGGAGATGGGGTATGAAAGGGACATTTTGTCTTTAAAAGCTTATAAAATAATGACACTAACAGATATAACTTTCAATTTTGCTCCTAATTATCGTATAAACGTTTTCTTTGATGTTACTAAAACTTAGTATCTTCAAGTACAGTAATTTAAAATATATACGTTTTTTTATAAATTTGGAAAACTGTCCCTTTTAACTTTATTTTAGGGGACAAAAGGGACACTGTGTGGTGTTAAAACGGACACACATAATTAAAACACTTGTATGAACATTTTTCCTTTTTATATCAGATTACTATTATCTTTTATTTTTGAATAATGCACACAAATAAAAATAAAAATCGTTGCAACATATGATAAAACAAAAACAAGAAAAATAACATTGTTGTATAAACGTTTGCTTTGATGTAAGTAAAATCTCTTATCCTCAAGTAGAGTAATTTAAAATATATACGTATTTTTATAAATTGGGAGAATATCCCTTTTAACACCATTGTAGGAGATAAATGGGACAATGTGTGGCGTAAAAGAGACACACATAATTAAAACACTTTTATGAACATTTTTACTTTTTGTTTGAGATTACTAATATCTTTTATTTTTGAATAATGTATACAAATAAAAATTAAAATCTTTGCAACACACGATGAAACAAAAACAAGAAAAATAACATTGTTGTACAAACGTTTTCTTTGATGTTAGTAAAACCTCTTATACTCAAGTATACTAATTTAAAATATATACGTATTTTTATAAATTGGGAGAAATATCCCTTTTAACCCCATTGTAGGGGGTAAATGGGACACTGTGTGGTGTTAAATGGTTTTTAAACATAATTAAAAACACTTTAATGGACATTTTTACTTTTTATTTGAGGTTACTATTATCTTTTATTTTTGAATACTGTACACAAATAAAAATAAAAATTATTCCATTATAAAACAAAAACAAGAAAATAACATGTTTAGGCCTATTTGACATAAAACAAATTTAAATCAGTACAAAATTTTAAGAAAGATTTAGCTCTAGCTGTCTCCCCAACAGTTACAATTCAGATAACTGGATCACAATATCGTTGATGTTCACATCACTCGTGTCAATAGCATCACGAAATACAAAGTGGTTTGATTCTGCTTTTTACACCAAAATAATTACTTGGAATTTATCACGAGTTACTTTTCCGGCAATTTTCCAACCATACATTATTTCTAATATTTTTCCTTTCACCTGCACTAAAACAAAATCATCAACGTTTAAATTATCAGAGGTTGAACCTTTATCACTAACTGGTAAATCACTACTAGGACTACTAGTACAATCTGTGAAATCTAAAATACCATTCTTGTTTGCACAGCTGTCAAACATTAGTTTATATTAGATGCTTGGAGCAAATATGAAGCTCTTTTTCTTAAACTTCACTAAATATTTTCTATTACCAATTAATGGGACATATTTAAATTCATCTGTGTGTACATTTTTAAATTTTAGAATAATTCTTGCTAAACAGGACTTTGCAATGCCATATGCTTTAACTGTTGATTTTAGAGACGTTCCTTTTTCTACTATTTCAATTGCGGCAGACATAATTACTTCTTCAGTAGTTCGATTTTTTTCACCTTTCCTATTATATTTTCGACGCATATTGACTGTTACATGATTTCTGGAAAATGGAAAAATTCCTAAATAGTAGGTATGTTAATGCAATATTTGTATACTTTTGTTCTACATAATAATGCATACATTCTTTCTACATAAAAAACTAAAAACCATAATTTAACTATTACAAAACGTAAATATTTTGTTAGAATAATTATAATCAACCTACTGTCCCTTTCAACTCCATATTCACCTAGAGAAATTAAAATGGTATTTATGCATGACAGTATTTTAGCAAAAATGGTATTATAACAAAATATATTACTATTCACATAAAGTGCATACATTACAGTACCAAATAACATAAATATTACAATGATAAACACAATTTTACTTTATTACGAGAAAAAAGCAAAGCAACATCAAAACTTGCTTTTTTACATCAAAAACAGGTTTTGCTTTTATCATTTTATTCTTCCCGAAATTTTGAGTGTCCCTTTCATTGTCTGTTCCTTACTTCCCCACTCTCCCCTATAAGCACACTGGACGAGAATTAGTCACCCCATGGGAGACATATAACTAATACTGTGTAATATCGCCTCTTTTAAGGATTCGACAAGGCCACAAGTTTCTGCAGGTATGCCTCTCCATATGACACCACTTAGTCATGATTAGATTATATAGTACCACTAAATAGCGGGATGCTCTTGCCGGCGTTCTAGATAGTTCCACGGAGTTTTCTATGAGATTAAGATTTGGTTATTTTTGTAAGCAGGTCAAGATGTCATGGTGTCTCTGAATGTTCATCAATCCAGTAACATGTGCATGCAGCCCTGTGAACACGGATGTTGTTAACTTGGACTTTCAGTGAGTTTATAGAATACGTATGATGAAGATATTAAATAAATAGAAAAACTGATCCGAGAGTTTCTTCTGAGTTTTATTTGGTAGTTGGCGCTCTCGCGGCCTTGCGTTATTCGAATAACGCAAAATCTTGATTTGTTGGACCACACTACACATTTCCAGTCACCTACTTTCAATTTTTGATATTTTTTGGTAAATTCCAAACGGCAAACAGTTATGTTCCACTATGAATAATGGCCTCTTGTGAGATATCGGCTCTACATGTTGAGTGTGTGAAGTTTCCTTTACAATGTCCGTACGGAAACTTGTTAGGGTGAACCTTCATTCACTAACTGAAGCAATTTCTATCGAGCTTGAAACCGATTTTCATTGTCAAGGCGTGATATTTGTCTTTGGCCCTACTGGATTAGTATATATTACCTACCATAGTAATGACGTTGTTTCGTGGGCATCAATGGTATATCATTCCTTCTAGATACGTTGGACAGTTCGTTTCGATATACAAACAAATCAAAAATCTTCACTGAATTTGGGGTTGTGGATATGAGCAAACATGATAGCATTACTTATAATTTAACTATTATATTTAACTATTGTAACTCACTATTGTAATTCACCATTGTAACTTACGATTGCCGTACATTCCAACATATTAATAATTCCACGTGTTACTGTTATGATCATAGAGCATAATTTCAGGCTCAGTAAACCATATGATACCTCAACTACGCATAAGTTTCAGTAAAACGAAACCATTCTGCTTTCGTACTAAAGTGACTAAATTTTTTCCCGTGTGAGTATAGTTATATTTTATGATAATACTTGTAGCTTTAGAGATTAGTTTATATCCTCTCATTTTACATATAGTCCGCGTATATACACTCATGCTCATAAATTAAGGGTAATGACCAGACACTTCCGATTTTAGACTTTTTGTCTAATATCTACTGAAATGCTTGACGAAGCATCGTTGAACTTCTAAGATGGAAGGTACACACGTTTGAGATCACATTTTTCTTTAACGATTAAGCCACGAGGTCAATTGATGGTCCAGAAATAAATTGAATTAAAAATATTTGCTATCACCCTGTACCAGATAATGCTATTTTTTTAATGTGGTAAATTTCTATGTTTGTACGCATTTGAGCAAAACTATCACGCATATTTTGGAAGATATAAGAGATTTAGTAAAAAAATCATTTTTTTTCTTTATAGCATGCAGTTTAAAACCAAATTCAACGCTACTTTCCAATAACTTAACAAAATGCATTAGAAATAACATACTAAAACTAGAAAATGAATATATTGAATATTTCAGGAGATATGAGCATTTTTATGTAATAATTTTCAAATGCACATGCGCGAACGATATCAAAAACTATATATCTTTTTTCATAATTTGGTAATTAACTATATTAGGGCATCCAACCCGGGCTTCCCGGGATAGAGAATATAGCTGAAAACTATTTATTTATTTTTCATTGAAAGCTCTAATAGATTTTTTACATTTAATATTTTTTTAGATTGTCCCCTAACAATACCAAAGTACATTTTATGTGAAACATGTCAACTATATCTATACTAATAAAATAAAGTTTCGCTCTGTGTGTGTGTCTGTTGGCAATGGCTAGGAAAATCTAGCCCACCTAGAAGCCTGAAAACTTACATTTAGATAGTCCAAACCCTCTCCTGATGCACCTGAACCTCAGAATTTTAATATTTCAATTATTTACTGAATTATTAATTAATATCCACAAATAACTCTCATCAAAAATACGCTTTTTTCTTGGGTTGGTTGGTTACGTCGATTCTTCAGAGAAATAATTAAAAAAAACCCAGAGTAGCGATGCAAATATAAGGATTTCTAACTAAATAGCGCTAATATGGATTGAAGTTATCAGCGTACAGCGATGCTATTGTCGCGCCACCTGCACATGACAAATTACGCATACGTCCCCCTGTTTGAAATATTTTCCAGGCACGTTTCACTTCATGACAATTAGCCGGTTTATAATTTTTTTTTTTTTTTTTTTTTTTTTTTTTTTTACATGACATATATTATTATGATAGAGATTCTTAATACAGAAAACTTTATTTAACTGATTATTTTTTATATTTGCGGGAATGGAGAGGGGTAAGCGTCTAATTACATTTAACATTTTTGACATTTTTAGCTGCACCCGAAGCGTTTAATTGCTGTTTTATATAGATAACACTGCTATTTTAAATCTCAGCTAACAGTGTTCCGAACTTCTCCTAACCAGTTCCAATTTTACTAAATTATCGTAAAAATCAGCATTCATAGCTTCAAGGTGTATTTCTAGAAAGCAGTTACCAGAATTTCCGAATAATAGTCTAAGCGAAATTTCAAATTAAGTTCCTAGCTTAACGAAATGAATCAATCTTTCAAGATGCATAGCGGTCCTCCAAATTAGTCATTTGCTGAAGGGAGCTTGAACAATCCCCCTCCCCCCCCACCCCTCCTTCAAGCTTTTTTATCTAACTATACCCCGTTTCCATATCTCAGCAGCTATCTTTCCGATTTGAACGCAAGTGATTCCAAACAGTTTAATTAAATTAAAAGTCACCTTCTATAACATTAAAGTAAATTTATGAGTAGTGATTACCACTATTTCCGAATAATAGTTTAAGCCAAATTTGTAATTAAGTTCCTAGCTTAAGCAAACGAACGAATTTTTATAGATGCATAGTGGTCTTCCTAATTAGTCATTTGCTGAAGGGCACTTGAACCCCCCCCCCCCCCGACAATTCCTTCAAGGTTTTTTCTCTAACTATAGCCCGTTTCCATATATCAGCAACTATCTTTCCGATTTCAACGCAAGTGATTCCAAACATTATATTTAACTTAATAGTCACCCTTTATAACATTAAACTAAATTTATGAGTAGCAGTTACCACTATTTCCGAATAATAGTTTAAGCCAAATTTGTAATAAAGTTCCTAGCTTAACTAAACGAACGAATTTTTAAACATGCATAGTGGGCTTCCTAATTACTCATTTTCTGAAGGACACTTGAACATCCCCTCCCCCCCACACCTCACTCAAAGTTATTTTCTCTAACTGTGCCGTATTTCAATAACTCGGCTAATAATGTTCCCACCTACATGAAACCAGCTCAATTTTGTAGCATGCCTACTATAGCGGGGACCTGTCTGAGAAGTTCGTTCGGAAAGAGGTTTGTTTAGAACAGAATGCTCCCCTGGCGGTGGTATGGGAAAATAAAATATTTCCCAGAGCGTACGAGCATGCCCGGTATATGGTGCCGGAGCCATGGTAGACCGTGGGCAGAGTTTCATTTTTTAAGAGATTTAAGTTTATTACAGGGCTCGGGCAACGCCGAACTGGTCAGCTAGTATTCAAATAAAATTTTGAAATTTAGTAAACGCGGCAATTTTGTATTAGCCTCGTGCCAGAAGTTAATAGCCGAAGAAATCCTTAAAAATTTCGTTATCTACAGCAGTTTTATTATATTATTATTCTGATAGTTTCAACAGTTTTAAGTTCTTATTTCGATTACATGTTTGTTAAATTTGTGTTTTATTTATACTATTGTATTTATCGCATAATGAAGTTTTAATTTCGTTATCGAATATTAGCTGGAAAAAAAAAATGTTAAACTTTTTATATTGGTTAAAGTGGAAATTGATTCATATTTTGTAATCGTCTGCAAGCGATACAGATAGATTTGAAAAAAATCATTCTTGAAATTTAATTCAAATGCTATAATAAATCAGTAAATTACGGTATAGTTTTCAAACAAATTGCATTTGAAAGTAGATTTTTTCCCTCTATAATGGTGTAAAAATTTAAAAAGTACGATATTTAGAAAATAAAAAAAATGCAGTAGAAAAACTCGCAAAACCGAAGTTTCATCGTCAAGTGTTGCCATTCGCGAAATGACGTCAGCGTTATGCACGGACACGTTTGTTCTTAATAATATAGATAGCATAGAATCAATTACATTAAAAGGTCAATGGAATATTGTGAAAAATTAGAATCATATCGGTGATACAATGTGTTGATTGATAACTCGTGGAAAATCCTTTTTGATCTAGATGATTTTAGAAAGCAACTGAAACACAGCTCACTATATTTTCAATATCTTTCTGAATTTCCGTGATATTGGACTAGCCTTTTTAAATTCATATTTAATACTTGGAAATTTTTCCAGAGAAAATTTCTCACGCCTTGCATTCATAATATTCAAATTTTAATTGCTTAATAGGCGCTAGACTTTTTAGTTGCTTATATAGCTCATTACCAATTTATGAAAAATATTTGACATTGTTCGCGTAAGTTAAAGTAATTTCATGCACATGTTATAAAATATTTAATATTCATTTAATATAATTCATTTAAAAATGGCAGTATAATGTTTATACTGGACGTAATCAAGTTTTCAGAAAGTAGCATTAAATTTAGCTGAAAACTCTGCATGCTATAAGTAAAAATATGGGAATTTTTTCGAATTTTCCAAACAAACATTTATATCTTCTGGAATATGCGTGATATTCTTAAATAAATGCACTCAAATGTTGTACAGGACAAAACTGACATTTGCTACAGTGACAAACCATTCGGGGAGTTTTCTGTTAAACGGTGATCGTAAATATTATTTGTTTTAATCAATTTATTTTTTGACTAATAATTGCCTTTGTGACTAAATTTTCACAAGTAAATATGACGTCAAACATGTTCTTTAAGTACCGAATTTCAAAACAATTCATCAAGTATTTCTGTAGATATTCGACAAGTGTAAAATCAAAAGTGTCCGGTTTGTATCTTAAATTTATGGACATGAGTGTCATATGAGGAGGTGATAATACACGCCAAGGAAAACAATTTTTGGTGTAGAAAACCCGGGTTGTAATCCATTATTTCAACTCAAAAATGCGTGGTGTCTAACTCAACGTCGAACCGGGGATTTTCCTCATAACTTAAAACAAACGAAGATATTTAAACACGGTTTTCAATAGTCTTTCACTATATTATGAAAACTACAAAGGTAATAATAGAGGTTGTGGATGTAATCGTAACTGAGCTGAACTAGACGTTTCTTACTTTAAAATGCACTTGATATGATATACTGTAAAACACATTAAGTTACAGTGCAATTTCAGAATTTTCCGAGATATTATCGCGTTTCACACATTGCAAAAGAATTATGTAAGAAGCATAACACAATATCTTTAATGATAATTTAGTTTTGACCTGCAATCGGAGTTCATTTTGGGGTAAGGCAACCTGTATTTTTCGCTATATTAATAAATTTCTATACTAGTTTCTTATATAGAATTTGTTCGTTATGAGGTGTGTATTATCACCCCTCTATTTTATTTGGAAAAGTTCCTGAACACCTATTTGCACTTTTATGTCTACGTTTGAAGAAATACAAGACATATAATTTTAGGTAATTAATGAAAATAATACCAAATTTAAACATTTCCATATAACTTTAAACTTTCATATCTTTATAAATGCATTATTATTTTGTAGCGAAATATAATAGTTCAAACTTTAATCTGAATTAAGTTAATTCATTATTGGCTTAAAGGATTGGATTACCGAATATATATATACTGAATATTTTCTAATTAGACTTTAATACTAATGTTCTGAAAAACGAGAAAACAAAGTGGCAAACCAAATATTAACAGAAAAATAAAATAAATTTATGATTATTTTATAAACTATAATAAAAGTAATTATTTGAAATTTCAGAGTTTATTTTTAATAAAATGCATCTTGTTGAATCGTTCTCTACAGAACGAATAATTCAGCGATAACATCACTAATAATAAATTAATAAAGATGTGCACATAACGATTGAAACATGAGGAGTCGAAGGTAAAATTCGGTATAATAATAAAGGACATAGAATAAATGTATATTGATTTTTTAAATATTTTTCATACAGTTAAACGTAAAAATTTGAGTGAAATCAGAAATTCGGTTTATGGGTAAATAACTGTGTAAAAAATAATAAAAACTTCCTTTTATGATTATTAATATCTATTTTGACATATTTTGGTGTGTAATAAAAACAAAATGCACTGAAGTTTTCTACCACTAACAATGAAAACGCATTTCGTCACATTGATTATTAATTCCATTTGCTATAAACCTAGTAATTAATAATCATCGTAGAATATGTTAAGGGGGATACACACTGAGCTCCAAATATAACAGGAGATCTGATTTCTTAATGCCCAACATGCTTTCCAGCGGTCAGCGCGGAAGTATACAGTGACGTTAATTTTAGCTCGCATTCATGGCAAAACATGCTGTCTGTCGCATTCCCTTACATGATTAGTGAATTATTTATGAATTAGATAAGCATAGCTTAATTATAAAAGCATAAATTAGGATAACAGTAAATGAAAATACTAATATCTGACATTGTCAACACGGACTACTTTTTACTTTTGCCTTGCAAGCTTCATTTGCCTTTCATGCTTCTGACCGCTGATTCTGAACTCCTGTTATATATAGAGCTCAGTGGGGATACATGACAGAGCTTATATATAAGAGACATGTATTAATGGAAAATGTTAGCGTAGTCTCATATCTTGAGAGCTGTTAGCATATGCGCTAACACAGGATTATATCCGAACACTCAAAGTCGTGTAAAAGTTTTGTGCTTTCCTCTCTCCAAACTACAAAATTTTACACACTTTTCGGTAATGATTCTTTTTATATGTAAGACACTTACAGGATTAGTTGACAAGTCTACTGATTATTGAATACGATTCATTCCTAATAGAAATATTCGGTATATTTAATCTCTGAATTCTGTGATTATAAGAACCAATTTTTTCATTTAGAAAATGTCGATA
Organism: Maratus michaelseni; assembly: GCA_963931845.1. Classification (NCBI taxonomy): domain Eukaryota; kingdom Metazoa; phylum Arthropoda; class Arachnida; order Araneae; family Salticidae; genus Maratus; species Maratus michaelseni. The sequence goes on from OZ007586.1 coordinate 143,023,871, forward strand.
TTCAAAAATCGAGAGACAAACTATGAACAAGTACACCACATTAATTTTGCCACAATTATTCAAATTGGTAAATAAATCATATAAGATGTAATCTTCCCGACTGAGCGAAAAAAGTCCGGTTCAGGGTTTGAACCCGTAATCCCTTGGCTGAAGCTGCCAATGCTCTACCAACTGAGCAATCCCGAACGAATATGGCTGAACTAGTTCACCCAGTTAACCTTAATGATTATAGCATCTCGTCTGATATCTGAATCAGCACAAAAGAATAAATCACAGGTAATATGAGACCTCCTGTATACGCTAGAAACGTGATTAAACTAGATTCATTTTATTGCAATCACGTTTCCATTGATATTTATGTTATATGATATTTATGATTCATATTTATGTAGCTAGTGAATAGACATATGTGTAAATTTATATAAAAAAATGCATGTGAAAACAGTCACATTGCTTTTTCTCAAACATCGAGGACACAAAAAATGAATCTGATAAAAAAATTTCTGTCTCTGTGCAAGTGCGGCATTTAATATTTTTTTCATAGCAGATTTTAATTTAAGAAAAACTCTGTAAAGGACTGTTGACTTTCTACTGTTCATTAAAATCAGCATTTACTTTCCATAAATACAAAATATGTATTTTTTCATATACAATTACAGAGGCTTCATCACTGTAAAATAAATCTTGTAATCTATACTCATAAAATAAATTTTCGCTCTGTGTGTCCATGTGTGTCTGTTGGCGATGGCTAGCAAAATCTAGCCCACCTAGAAGGCTGGAAATTTAGATTTAGGTAGTCCAAACCCTCTCCTGGTGTACCTGAACGTCATAATTTTTATATTTTAATTACTTTCTGAAATATTAATTAAAACGCATAAAGAACTCTCATTAAAAATACTCTTTTTTCTTCGGTTGGTTGGTTGTATAGAATATCTTCTCAGAAGACATTAAATAAATCAGAGTAACGATGCATAGATAAGGACATAGATAATGAAATAGTGCCAACATGGATTGGAGTTACCTGAGTACAGCCAAGCTAATGTAGCGCCATCTACTCACGTCAAATTACACAAACGCCACCTGTTTAAGACATTTCCAGGCACGGATTTCTTCATTATAATTATCTGGGTTTAAGGTTTTTTTTTAATACAGGCATATATTATTATGATGGAGACTACAGAGGGTGTTCGCACATTTTTTAGACGATTTCGACGTTGTTTTTTTTTACTTTTAAAGTATGAGTATTGCTTTCTGAAATAATCTATATGATAATCTTGTATAACATAAAATGTTTGGCAGGAAAATGTTGCCAGAAATTTTCTGTTTATATAAAATACCTGTTGGGAGAAAAATCGCGTTATCCGACGTCCAGCAACACGTAGTCATACACATATTTCCCGTTGAGAAAAGACCAGTTCTCAATAGACAAACCTGTAACTGACAGGAAATTTCTGTTGACGGGAATAAATGTTCTTCAATAGTTCAGTGCTGTAGGTCTTACAAAAAATGTTATTTAGAAGAAGAATCATGTTGGCCTACAGATAACTTCTGATTACTAATAGAATTGTTTATATTAATAATTACAGATACTTATGTTTATAAGCAGTTCTCCCCCAAGCAGTAACTTGATTAATTTAAATAACATTAAAATATTGAAGCAGTTGCATTTAGTTTTGGAAAATAAAGCATTCTGAATTTGATATATATATATATATATATATATAGAGAGAGAGAGAGAGAGAGAGAGAGAGAGAGAGAGAGAGAGAGTATAAAGCAAATAACGAGCTGAAGTTTCGATTTTTATTTCGATAAAAATATTCATTAACAAAATAAACAGAAAATCTATATCAATGATTGTATTTTGTAGTTAAAACATAATTTGTTTTATGTATGAAAAATTTCAGAAACTGATTACATTAGTGATGTTTTAGATGTTATTATTTCATTATTATCAATAAATTCTAGGAATGTCAACTTACTTAGAAATAAAGTGCTGCAGTAAAATAATAATAATAATAGTTGTGTGATCTAATTGCACTTTATACCCCTCCCCGGAACTAGGAAAATTAAAAAAAATATAAAGGATGAACCACTAAATTTAAAATGAACATCATTGAAAAGAAAATATTTTATTTCAAGTAAATTAATAAAATAAGTTTTCAATCGTCTATTAAATATTTACATTGCTTTTCCTTAGTAATTTAACATCAATTAAATAAAAATAATTATGTGTTTATATAAATTGTTTTTTCAGACAAGTTTAAGCTGGGTTAGATGTATTGTATGAAAAGACTGGATAACGCTTAGATAGAAATAATTTTCAAAATAATTGGGAACGAACAACTTCAACGTTTGTTTTTACTAAATGGAGCAAATAAAGTTTACAAATTTTAACTTAAGCACAATTAGCACTAGATGTGTACTATGTAAATTAGAGCAATTCCTTCAAAATAAAAATACTGAATGATAAATCAAAAATATCAATCGCTCCAGATTATACAGCACAATAAATAATGCAAAAATTTATAAATTCTTCAAAATAAAAGATCGATGAATGGTAGTCAGATTAATGATAAAAAAAACATGCATTTTTCCGGACTATATAAGATAAAACAGCTATTACGCATTTTTTTTAAACTTTTACTCCAATAGATATTCTATGCTAACAAAATTTGAAAAAGCTCAGTTGCAATCTGAAGTAGAATTAATACATATAGGGTACTATTGAGTTTTTAGTCATATTATACTCGTATAACAGTACTATTAAGATCTTACTCATAGAAGGACAGTATATTGAATAATCCGTCAATACGTCAGTTATGTAAAACATCAAAGATTTGAAAATTAAACTAAGATTATTATTCAAGATGGAAATAGACAAGTAATCAAAACATAATCTCCAGCTATTTTCAGAATTATTCTAATGCGCAAAAATAATTCATGAATTAGAATAATAATAATAATAATAAACTAAATAAATTATAATTAAAAAACACGTTTTTCTTTTTTATTTTGGTATTACTTTTATAATCAAATGAGAAATTTTGAATTTATACTTATTTATCATCTAAGGAAAAACATTGTTGCATATCATACAGAAGAGCGGAAACTTACCTTGCTATATTTAGTAGAAATAAACAATTTTTCCATTTTTTTTAGATCAATTTTTTTATCGGTTATCCATCTGAGCGTGTACGTTATGATTTGTAAAATGTGTCCCATGCTATGTGTCCTTTATTTTTTTCACTGATATTGTTGTCACTGATATTGCCCTCGTTATTTATTAATGAACTTCACAATGATGATTAGTTTCATCATGTTCTATCAAAAATTAGAAACAACGTTCATTATTTCCCGAACATAATGAAAACATAGATTGAAACGGACTAGTCACTAGTGGCTTTATCTAGTACTAGTACAAGGAGGGTGGATGATTTGGAAACCGGTCCTAAGCTGACCGTATGACAACAGCAGAAGGTCATCTCTCGCGCAGTTACCTATAGAATTTGTTATTTTTTGTTGATCAACAAATGTTTCCTGTAGAAATGCAGATTAGGTGCAATATATAAAAATCCGCTGTTTTGCGACAGGAAAATGTGCGATCAAAATGTGAAATAACATATGAATTCTGTTAACGTATTTTTAACGTCGAAATTCGACGGAATTTTTCTGTTTCTTAAGAATTTTTTTTTTTTTTTTTTTACATTTATGGGCGCAATCAAAGGGGTCTGTTTACAAAAATGCGCCCTCGGGTACGTGGTTCACGACACCTACCTTATATACATATTTACAGGGTGTCCGAAAATAGATTGACGGTTTTACAAATTCAGTAACAAATAAGCAATGACAGCTGCTGAATTTATTCTTTCAGCAGCGCAATGAGTGAAGTTAGGAATGTCATAAATAAGATACATACTTTTACTTCCAAATATACATACAGATGTCACTGCTCACTCTCAAATTGTAATATTGTTCAGATTGCACACCATTTTCTAAACACAAACAATTTTTTTGGCATTTCAACAGCTGAACAGAATGAAAGCTAAATCTGAGCGAATATTATTCCATTTTTTACGTTATTTCAGCGTTCTACAGAATACAGAGTGCAAAGTGCCATAATTGGTGATATTTGGAAACTAAACAAAGAAGTGATGTAAAGGAATTCTGCAATTAACACATTATATTCCATGCAAAAAAAACTTTAGTTGCTCACGCCATTTACTTGTTATTGAATATTATATCCGTCAACCTATTTTAAGACACCAGGTACCTTATATGCTGATAAATGTATTTAAATATTGTGTTAGATAAATATTTAAAATCAGAAAGTACACGGCAAAAAATGTTTGAAAGTTTAGAGGATATATCGATATTGTTGGAAAAAACTTTTGAAAACCAGTTTTGAAAATAGGATATCTTCTCCATACTTCTCACATAACTCTCTTCTTGTTTGAACACCATTGTTACTTTTTTTGTGTAGAAAAAAAGAAAAATCCCCTCGCCTCATAGAATGAAAAATCATACATCAGGCCTAGATTATGAGATACTTCCAACACTATCAGAATATTGTTAACAAATTTCATTTTTATCTTAAAATCACATAACTCAGCAAAATTCCAATTTCAGCATTTCTTGTGTGTAACTGGTAATTTTTGCGATTTCTTTCGTGCATTCTTGTATATGATCTATAGACTTTATAAACACCACGTAATACACTAAAAGTTAATTCATTTTTAAAAATGCATGCCACAGTTGAGCGCACACATCCAGCAAATATAAATAACAGTCAATCCTCTATCCGAATTATTTTTGGTGCATCTGTAAATGAACTAAAAATGCTATACACTCTATAATTGAAAGAAAACATGTTAAAATATATCTAAGTAATAAAGTTCAATTTCATTATGTTTGAAGTATCGTAACATTATTAAACTGTAGATAAAAGGATTTCCCCCCATAAATCATGCGATGGAATTTTTTTGTGCGTCCCTGTAATAAAAGCTACTTATTCTATACTCCACATAAAGTATGTGGAGTATATCCCGATCAGTTATGAATATCAATTTCATTATGTTTGAAGTATCGTAATATTAATAAAATGCACTGCAAACAATTTATCTCTACAGACGATAATATAACAGAATTTTTTGTGTTTCTATAAACAAACAATAAATGCTACGGTTTCAATTACTTATACCCTATAGTAAATCTTAATAACATATAAAATTACATGTCAATCCACGCTTATTTACGATAATTAGACCATGGGTAGACGGCAGACAAGCCGAAGTCATTATAAGTTTTCAACTATGTAGAAAAGTATTAAAAATAGATATTTTTAATAATTAAACTTTAAATATAAGCAGCAAAAGTTTAAAATGACTTGCTTAAAACTCCCCCTGGTTAATCAGCCTGATAAATAAAGCAAACTAATATTAATATAGTTAGTAAACTAACAACAATTGAAAAATAAACAAATTTTTTTTTAATATTCTAATACATATTTTTACAGTTTATAGAGTTTCTTTTAAATATTTTTAAAAATGGCATATTTAATAAATGAGATAAAAATTATCACATAGAAAAATAACACATTTAACTAAATAGATTTTCAGTTTCAAAATATGTTTATATAACCTGTAAAAAACCGACAGATTAACAGCTATAAGTTGCCGACAAAAAAAAAAGAGACTTGCGAAAAATTTTCTCATAAAATATAACAATAGAGTGATTTCCCTTAATAGGATGTTTTCTTACATAATAATTGCTTAATGAACAAGTGTAAACATAACATAACATTTTAAAATATATTTAAATTATTTGAAAAATCAATATATTAAATACATTGCTCAGTTTCTTCTTTATTTAAAGCTTTTGCTTGATTTAATAAAGAAAGGCCTGGAGGAAGATTAAGTTTTGTATAGTTTGTAGCGTATTAACATAAAAATACAAAGAAATTATTTGAAAATTACGGTGAAATATAAAACTATAAGCAATTAGAAAATATTAAATCTCTATTTTTGAAATCCTCATAACAATAGAACTAAAATAAAATTTCTGGAAAGTTATTCTACGAACATAGGGAAATACATTGAAGAAGAAAAGCAGTAAGAAGGAAGAAATTCTAAAGCTATAAAAAAACTAGTCGTTGGGGGCTACCGTAATACTTACCCATCATGGATATGCATAATGTAAAATATTAAAATAAAAATGTGTAAACTACTTATAAAGTGCATTGCAATTCAAATAAAATCGTGGCTTGATGACGTCACAAACTTTAAAGTCTCGATTACTGAATTGCTTGAAAGAAACATCCTTATAACTCAAAAAATAATAATCCTATTAACTAGCAGTTTATTGCATCTGATTCAGCGTCAAATTTCCAATTAAAATATATCTTTGAAGTGAAATTTGGATGAAATACAGGGTCATGAAAAATCGAAGAGTGTGGAAAATAGGATTCCAAATATCTCGGCAACTAATTATCCTATCAACTTCATGCTTTATGCAAAATTTATGTTTTTTATTGCCTTTTATATTCATTTCTTAAAATAAACAATTTCGAAAATTTTTATATACCTTTCATCAGAACGAATATTTCGAGAGTCCGAAAAAAATTGTTCCGGTTAATCGAGGTTATTGAAATGAAATAGGCTTCTTCCCATTATTACATACTAAGTACATACCAAATTGCAAGTCTCTATCTCAATTTTTTCGGGAGATAGAGCGTTTACAGACACACAGACACACAGACGGACGGCAATTTTTTTCCCCTAAAAATATGTTTTTCGGAATCTCCAGTGTCTGAAACGTGTAAATCCGTCAAAAAAAATTTTCGATTTTCAAAACGATTACAAGACTTACCCTATACTACGTATGATGGGTAAGTAATAAATAACGCTTCAGAAAAAAAAAAAGGTTTAATTTAAAGTATAATAAAGTCCATATATGCAATTCTACCATTCATTCACAAATACTTTTTACAGATATTGATATTCAGATATGGACATTTAACATCTGTTTTATGGTATTCCATGTTCGGAAGACTCTTTTTAAGTTCCAGATCCCGGCATAACTTTTACTTATTTATTTTTACTTGCTCATCATACGTAGTATAGGGTAGTAAGTCCTGTAGTCGTTTCGAAAATCGAAAACAATTTTTTGACGGATTTACACGTTTCAGACACTGGAGATTTCGAAAAACATGTTTTTAGAATTTTTTTTTGCCGTGCCGTCTGTGTGTCTGTAAAAGCTCTATCTCCGAAAAAAATTGAGATAGAGACTTGAAATTTGGTATGTACATAGTATGTAATAATGGGAAGAAGCTTATTGAATTTAAGTAACCTCGATTATCCGGAACTATTTTTTTCGGACTCTCGAAATATTCGTTCTGATAAAAGGTATATAAAAATTTTCGAAATTGTTTATTTTAAGGAGTGAATATAAAAAACATTAAAAAAACATAAATTTTGCATAAAGAATGAAGCCGATCGGATAATGAGTTGCCGAGGTATTTGTAATCCTATTTTCCACAATCTTCGATTTTTCATGACCCTGTATTTCATTCAAATTTCAATTCAAAGATATATTTTAATTGGAAATAAAACGTTTAATCCGACGCAGTAAACAGTTAGTTAATATCATTATCAATTTTGGAGTTATAGGGATGTTTCTTTTACGCAATTCAGTAATAGAGCATTTAAAGTTTATGACGTCATCAAGCCACGATTTTATTCGAATTTCAATTAATTTTATAAATAGTTTACACATGTTTTATTTTCATATTTTATATTATGCATATCCATGATGGGTAAGTATTACGGTGGCGCCCAACGACTAGTTTTTATCGAGATAACAAAATTACTTTACAGAGTAATCTATTTTATCCTTCTACAATTTGTTAAGAATTTAAAATAGTCTCACATTATTTGACATACTAACTGATCCGCTCAGCGTTGCCCGGCCTCGTGATAATAACCGAATATAAAAATATCGGTAATTAGAAAATATTAAATCTTTATTTAACTTTATCAAAACACTTCATTACGATGGGGCTAAATAGAATAATCCTTAAAAGCTCACGGCGAAAATATATTTTAAAAAATGTTAAATTCGGAAAAGAAAACCAGTAAGAAAGGGAAAATACTAAAGCATTACACAAATAAGTGATTCTACAGGAAAATATAATGAATATAAGTTTTGACTGAAGTTCTAATACACATTCTGTAGCCTTCATTTACAAATAAATTTTCTGAAAGCTATCGGACATTTGCATACGGATGTGAGAATTTACATCTGTTTCGTAGGGTTTTATTGGAAGACTGATTCTATGATCGCTTTTCCAGTATATCTTTTGAGAGACATACACAGTCAATTAAATCGAGATACCAAAATTACTTTCTAAATTATCTATATCATTGTACAATTCACAGATTAAAAAGATGTTCTCAAAAAATTTGCATACATAATACAGGATGGTCCAAAATTATTGAAAACATTTCATGTTTGAAAATAAAATGAAAAATTTGAGGTAAGTACATGTATATTGTTTTCTTGGAAAGACTATTTTAAACGGTTTTACACAACCATATTTTAAGGATTAAATATGTTTCACATAAGCCGATAGATGACGATTATTATTACAACACTATGGTGAAATTATTATCAAAGCACTATAAAAAAAATTCAAAAAAATTTCTGAAAATCAGTGGTAGCAAAAGAAACTTTGATTTTGTAAATGCTTCATTAAATCTTGAAAATATATTGGTTTCTTACGTGTTATTCTTACGTGTTATTCTTACGTGTTTCTTACGTAGTTATTGTACATTTTTGTTCATGGTTGTAATGTTTAAAATGTTGTTGTGTAAAACTGTTTTAAATTGTATTTCCAAGAAAACAATAAACATATACGTGTCTCATTTTGTTCTTTTTTATTTCAAACATCAAATGCGCTCAATAACTTTGGACTACCCTGTACGTTTTGAAGTTTTTAATGCATCTATGCCAATAAATATGCAATACACGTATGCTCTTTGTAACAAACATTATAGGCATGTGAACATTTTTACACATAAAATGTAACAATAGCATGATAAAGTATGGATTTAATGCTCATACGAAGTCTTCTTACTTCATTGATAACTTAATGTACAATGGCTTTCTGAATGCACCACAATCTATGAATAATATTTTGAAAATTCAAAATATTAAATACATTATTCATCTTCTTCGTTATTTAAAGCCTTTAAATGAGATAATAATAAAATACTTTGCGTAAATTTTATATTTCAATAATGTGTAATGTATCAATGCATAACTACAAGCAATTTAAATATTTTTTTTTCTAAAATCTAAAAAATATTAAAAGTTTATTTAACATTGTCTAAAAATCTCATAACAATGGAGCTACATTAAATATTCCTTAAAAGTTATCCACTGATCAGGGGGGAAATATTTTTCAAAAATTTTAAACCCTGAAAAAAACCAGTAAGAAAGTGAAAATGTTAAATCACTAGATAAATAAATAACGCTACAAGAAAAAACTACTTGAAAGTACTATAAAGCACTAGATAAATAGATAACGCCAAAAGAAGAAAACTACTGAATATAAAGATAGGCTAAAATCCTAAAAAGCTCTTGCTACCTTTCGTTTACAAATAACTCTTCTGAAAGCTAAAGGACATTGACATTCAGATGTGACCAGTTGAAATTTGTTTCAAAGGGTTTCATGTTCTGAGGAAACTTTTTATATTCGAGTTACCTGTATACCTTTTTAGGAAAACTTTCACATTTTTCTTCAACCAAGGTGACTTTTTATAATGCTAGTGAATGTTTACTTTCTTGCAGGCAATATGAGAAGTTATCCGGTATCTTAAATAATAAAGTTCACTTAAGGTTAATACGAGTGACAAAAAAAATATTTTTTAAAAACATGTTCAATTTTAGATTACTCAAATTACTTGAATTTTCGAATCAATGTGGCATTCACACTCTGTGTGCAAATTGTGCTAAACAGTAATACTGATCTACCGGGTGAACCAAATGAAAGATATAAAAGGATTATATATAACATCGTAAAAATCATAAAATTCATGTAAAAGGAAGAAATTATGATAAAGAAGTGCGGTTTCCAAATAAGGGCTCACAAGGTAGTCGGAAATCTTTAAGCAGCAAAAAAATTTTAGTTAAAAAAGTCACTGTAGATGGCGGTAACATGCGAGAGATTCAATATAATTATGCAAATTAATCCTGCAATAAAATACCGGAGTACACGAGGATTTCTCATTCACTTTCAGAATGTTATCATTACCCGATCGAGCGTTTTTGGTGAAGTTGTTCTGTTTGAACGGAGAGTCAGCAACTTTCGCACGGCGAAAGGACTAAAGACAACGAATGCGGTCTGGAGGTCATGTTGAACAATTGTTATTACAAGAATAAATGGATGGAGCGTACTGTTGTCCTGTTCATTGTTTTTCGGGTCGTTAGCGCCCTCTATCAGTGACATTTTTAACTAAAAATGTTTTTGCTACTAAAAAAAAAATCCGACTACCTTGTGTGCCTTTTCTTGCAAACCGCACTTCTTTATCATAATTTCTTCTTTTTTTAGGATTTTTTAAACTTTTAACGAACTTTTGGTTCACCCGGTATAAATTAGTAATGGGAATATTCATAATATATTGTCGCTTCATTGGCATTGTTTCCAAAATTATCTCAACCATAAAATAAATAATAGCTAAATATTTGCGGTAAATATGGGTTTATCTTATCAAAAATATCCAACATAACCCCATATATAGCACAAAGGTTCAGCCAATGTAGCTAAATTATTTTTTTACTAGATTATACATGAATCTACTAATATTAATAACTTTAAGAATATATAAAATGACTGTTTCACAACATCTATTATTGTATATAAAAATCAGTAAGTCTTCATATCAGTAAATGTCAAATATAAATTTTACGTAGTATAAAACTGGATTTAAATTTAAAATCACTCGCAATTTAAGATGAAAATTTAATCTTGAAATATATAAATACATATGTCAACTAACACAACATTGTAAAAAATTTCGAAACTTTACAAGGATTCATTATATCCTTCTCAGTCACTTACACCTTCTGGACACTTTACTCTTAGCTTCAGCAAACTTTAATAGAAGAATCAATCAAAAAATTCAGATAAAATACGTTTCCAAATATATGGAAATGTCTCTTTTGAAATTGTTGGACAATACAGGGCTGATCAATTGAGAGACCCTCTGCAATAACATGGCAAGTGAAAATGTTTTTAGCTACAAAGCTTTTAAATTTACTTTCAACATTTGAATTTAGAATATAACTTCTTTGCATATATTCCTATTGAGAAGAGTTTTCTAGCATCTTTTCTTTGCTTATGATCATAAAATTTATGTATCCTTATTTGCTGAATAATACATTACATAAATCTGAAAATTGAACTACAAGGTAACTCCACTTGCCTTGTTATTGCAGGGGACCCATCAATTATTTCGAAAATGCTTATGTTATTTTCGAAAATACATAATTATCTGAAATTTCTAAGTGTCTTTTCTCAAACTGATTTCTAAAGATAATGAAATTGTTTCAAGTAGTGTGGGTAACTACAAGATGATAGTAAATATTTGTAAATGCTCTTTAAAATGAGAAAATTTCTGTTTTTACATTGCAGTTTGTAGCATATTTACTAGAGAACATTTCTTTTAACATTATTATTGTTTACATAATTTCTATTACATCAACCCTTTGACTGCTTATTTTTTTCAAACTGTCTACGACCAATATGTATCTTGTTATTACATATTTCAAATCACCATGTATTTCAAATATGTAGTATATTATAATTGCACATATTATCATTTGAATTTTTAACCTCTGACTGTTGAATAGTTGACATAAAAGTGATTAAAAATTGTGTATTTAAAAATAAATTCTACACAGGTTTTACCCATGTACATCGGGAGATAAGGAGTGAGAGAGTTAAGTAACATTGACATATATTTAGATTTTCTTTTAATTACTTTGAAAATCTCACGTCATAATCATTAATATACCTGTCAGATGAAATATTTCCCTGTCAGTATTACCTTTCATTGTCACTTAATGCACTGATGTTATCGTTTGGGGAACTTGTTCATTGTTTGGACACATTTAAACATTGTAAAATGACTATTTGAGATGTTTTGCGGCTTTATGTACAAAGTGAAATATTATGAATATATCGACAATGCCTTTCAGTAAACAGCTATTAGCCAATTCTGTTATAATATAGGTTTCTCTTAAATATTCAACTTTGGATTTTGATTTCAAATTAGAGACAACAACTTCATTTCAACATTCAATTGGATTAAATAGTTCTGGATATTGCTTTACGAAATTATTTCAAATTAACATTTTTGTAATAATTGCAATTTCACAAAAAAAAAAATTTTTTCTAATTTGTGTTCTAAAATTATTTATAACGTCAAAATTTAAGCTTATCTTTCGCAGGGTGTAGAATTCTGAATGTTTTCATCGATTGATTTCTTTATAATTACAGACATATATTTGTAGAAAAAACACAAGGTTTTGAAAAACTTATAGATATAATTCTAAACAATATTTGTTATAAAGTAAAGCAGATGTTCAAATTGCACCCCTCATTCAATTTCTAGACACATATGCATTCTTAATCAAGTTAACGATGACTCGTTTCAGCATGCCAGATTATTATATGATCATTACAAAATTGATGCATTATTCATTTAATTATTGAGTAAGATAGCGCATACAGACGGCTTAAGAAACAGTGTTCTCACTTCTTTGAACGATTTCTGATTGGGAAAAAAACTTCGTTAATGTAAGAACACTCTTCTGAGAAAACCACCATACTGACGTATACACATGTGTGCATTTCTCGATAATATCACGAACTCCTATTTAGCCGCTAGTTGAAGAAACTCCAGTTTTACACATGGGGGGGGGGGAGTTCAAAAATATCTTGCCCTAGTTTTATTGGAGAATGGATTGTTAATATTTCCACTAGCGCTCATTTGAGATTAGAGTTGCAAATGCTAGAAAAAACCCAGTTTAAACCTGGGAATAAACCGGGTTTTTTGGGAATAAACTCAGGTTTTTGGAAATAAACCAGGTCTTTTGGGAATAAACCTGGGATTAAACCGGGTCTTTTGGAAATAAACCTGGGAATAAACCGTATTTTTGCAACTCAATATCAGATACCCTGTATCAACCTAACCTATACTGTTTCAATTCCTGTTAAAACATTGCTACAAACCACTGGTCAGAATTCCCCGTGTCAGACGTTGACAGATTGTTTTTATATAAATTGGATTTAAGAAATACTTAAAATTTTAAAGCTGCTAACGTAAAACTGTGTAATTTTATATTATTACTTTTTTAGGGATAAAAGTTATCCTGAGAAAGATAATATAAAAAAACTTGTCAGTTCATCAGGCAAAAAAATACCAATAGACAAGTCATTAAATTAAAATATCAAAAATTAAAAAAGGTATAGCTGTTTCACACTCCCATAAATGCACATATTCAATCCTAAATTTTCCGGAAAAAATTTCCAATCAACGATAATGAAAATACAGTCGGACCTCCATTTAACGAAGTCTCTAAATCTAACAAAAAAGTTCATTGTATGGAAAATTTGTTAAATAGAGATTCACATTTTAAAATACTTTAAACTATATAAACAATATAAATTAAAATTCATAAACACTAAATATTATATAAATTGGGAACCTCGTATTTACTTTTTCGATTATGGTTGCAGATTTTATCTCTGAATATAAATACACTTTCAAACTGGTTCTCAATAGAGAGAGACCTCATACAAATCTGCAATCAAAATCGAAAAAAAAAATTAAAAAAACGGCCCTGTTAAAGACCTACCGAAGCTATCTCGTGCAAAAAGAAATAATTTAAATATATTAAAATGCAAACAAGAAATTTTAAAAGTACGCTCCCATTAGTTTGAGAGTATTTTCGCGTGATTCATTTAATTTAAGCTCTTCAGAGCCTACTCTTGTCAGGCCGCGTCATTCGCAAACTAGGTTTAAATTTAAACTAATGTAGTGGCTCTTTACAAATTTTTCGATTGAATTTAAATATTTTAAAATAGTCTTCTGAGGCCAATATCTCATCGACTTTTGATGCCAATATGTGATAATATCTGAGGCCGCTATCAGGCGTGATAATTTTTAACACTTTCCAACCTAGTTGAAAAGTGTTTATGACTTCGGTTTGTCTGGCCGTATGGCCGTCTGCCGTCTGGCCGTCTGCCGTCTGGCCGTCTGCCGTCTGGCCGTTTGCCGTCTGCCGTCTGCCGTCTGGCCGTCTGGCCGAGCTCTAACTCCCGTAAATATGCTCGGATTGTTCTGCAATTTTTATATGTTGTTGTCGTTATCTATAGCATGTTCCCTATTTCAACGGAAGTGTGTAGCACTTATTCTTTTTTTACAGGGACACTCAAAAGAATTCCGTTGCATTGCGGTCTATGGGGAAAAATCATTTGCGGTTTATTTAAATAATGTTTCACTATTATAAACGCATTGAAATTTATATATATCACTAAGGCGCATTAGAGGAAGCTTAATATGGAATAGGGTGTGCATAGCACTTATAGTTACTTTACAGGGACAGTCAAAAGAATTCCGTTACATTACGTCTAGGGAGAAAAATCGTCTGCGGTTTATTTAAATAATGTTTCACTAATTTAAACGCATTGAAATTTATATATATCACTAAGGTGCATTACAAGAGGCTTACTACAGAATAGTATGTGTATAACAGTCATCGTTCATTTACAGGGACACACAAAAGAATTCTCTACTGTCTGTTAACAATAATTCCTGGAAGTGCGTTTTAAGTTACTGAACGCGATTTTAATTTTAACTCGCTTTTTGTCTATTACGTGGTGTGTATAAATTCTGTAGATCCTATACAGGGAAGCACAAGAGTTCACGAACACATTTCCGTTTATTGACAGAAACTCCAGACGGAGAATTTTAAACTGTGCTACGCGTTTCCTAACTGAACTGAAATTTAGCATCCTATTTAGTATATATACAAATCTATAGATCCGATACAGGGCTGAATAAAAGTATTCGGATATTTCTCCGAATATTGTATATGTTGGAAATTCCTGAAATTATGTTTTTAAATATGTTATGCGTTTTCTAAATTGTTTACTTAGATGTTATCTTTTAGCTTATTAAACGGCATGATTTGTAAAATTATTTTGGAAGCGTTGGAAAGTGTTACATAATCTATGCTTGACGCATGATTTTTCTTTCTTGTTTATTTCTTTTGCAGATTCATTCTGAGGGCCCTTTCATTTTCGCAAAGAAATTTGTTGTTTTTTTTCTTCTGAAATTAAAAGCGTCCTATGCAAAAAGAATCATTTAAAATTATTGAAATGCAGATAATAAATTTGTAAACAACATCTCATTTGTTTGATATTAGCTCTTGAATCGTGTTGCATTGCTAGAGATGGCTTTTAACTGTGACTGAGTTCAGGATGTTGCTCTTGTTACTTCAGAAAGCCGGATGGGAGAGGAAAATTTTGTAAAATCCTTCTTTTCTACAGATTCTTTATTTGAAAATTATTAATATTATAATATAAAATTATTGAAATACAGTGAAACCTCCTTGAACGGTCACCTCTAAACAACGACAACCTCCGAATACCGGCCCCATATTGATGGAACCAAACAGGTTCCATAGCATTAACATTAGTTCGAACCTCTAAATAAGGAATTCTGAACAATGGCCGCTCAAAAGTCACGAGAAAAAAAAATAACAGCTCCTGGTACAATTTCATATTTATTTGCAAATCGAAATGTGGAGCAGATCAAAGAAAAGTTACTTGATACGTCAACAAAAAGTCACTTAATCTCTTAAAAACTTAATCCTTTTCCAAAAACTAATCTCTTAATCTTTTTGATAATCACTTCTGCCTCAAGATGTCATAAATTCCCAAGACTCAAGAGAGAGAGAGAGAGGACAGAAGGACCGACAACAAGATATCTGTTAAACGAACAATGTGACCATCCAGTCTTTTTTATACTTTTTTTCTTTGGTGTGGGGTCTTGAAATTCTCATTTTGTCCATAGAAATTGTCATGAAAGTTTCATTGGGGAATAAAAAAGCATTTCCGTTTGGGAACAACGGATAGATGATTTCTGTAAACATTGAGCGTCTTTGGAAATTTCAGTTTTCTGGAAACTTCCGAACAAAAATGTTAAAGATTGATCATTCTTTTGTTCAACTTTTCTGTAGTCTGTCTTATTGGGGCTCCTTCGTATAACGTGAGAGTACACTTCTGACTTGTTCGGGATTCTTCGTGCGTTGTTACCATAGACCTTCTAATAATACGATCTTTGCTTTGAGGTTGTTACCAACTATCGTATTAAGATTCATCATTTGATTACAAGTGGAAAATTACGATGAATTCTAAACGAAAATTCCAAAATTTCTAGTATTAACACATACGCCAAAGTTTTGACGAACCTTCGTGAAATTCCAAATCTTTTCATTAATTAATAATGATGATGAGTTGTATAGCAAAACAACTCATATTATTATTTCTTTGGAGAAAGATATTTGCAGCAAAAAAAAGAAAAAAAAAAAAGCAACTGCAAATCACTGATTTTTTTAATGCATTAAAACAATAAGGAATAATTAAAATGACTGTGTATTTCTATTTAAATTTATGTATTTTGATTTTTTTTAAATGAAACCTCTGAATAACACCCACCTCTGAAGAGCGGTCACTTTGCGCCGGTCTCACGGGTAACCGTTATTCAGAGGTTACACTGTATATATGCGTCTTCAATATCAAACCGAATTTACTCCTTCAAAAGCGATAGAATTCTGCACATTACTGCATAAAATGTTTGTTTAACTTTTATGGAGTCAACATCTTATTTCCAGAAGCAATTTACATAGAATTCAAAGATATAACAAGCCTTTCTTTCAAATTGCTTGTAAGTATAACATATTTTGAAATAAAATAAAAGTCTTCTTTTTAATTACGTTTTATTGCCTAACTCAGTTTTTATTACAAAGTCAGAACAACAACAAGAACTTTGTGATACATTTTGAATTCGTGGATCCAGAAATGTACATTTTTATATTTGATGAGTTTGATTTTAAATCAGACAAATAATAAAGTCTAACAAGTAAAAGAAGCCGACTTTTCTTTTAAGAAATACACGAGTTCACAAACGGACCATTTTCTTCACCGAAAAACATCACTAGAAATTGATTTTAGTTCCATTTACTTCTATATATTGGTTCCGGAGTTAGTTCTTTGAGGCTGTTTGTCTTTGTCTACAGTCAATAGCAATATCCTCTCGTAAAGGTATTTTGAAGGCAATTGCAATGTTTTATCTGATCCCCCCATTTTATTTTTTAAGAAAAGTGTTTAGTTTTCTTTAACCTTTGCCCTCCCGACTTCATAGTTTAAAGATGATTGTCTAAATTTAGATTTTGTTGTTATTTTAGCAAATATGACGTTGAAAAAGCTTGCAGTAGAAGAAAAAGTTAAGTTATATAGCAAAATTTACTATAAAAATTTGGTTTTTTAAATCAGTTTTTTACACAATGAATATGATTTATTTTTTAATAATTTCGTTAAGTGGTAAAGCAAAACAAATAAGATTTTAAGAAAAAAAATACCTGCAAATTTCATTTTTGTATATCTACTGTTCACTCTCATTCATTTGTTCTTTCAATGAATTTAT
Organism: Maratus michaelseni; assembly: GCA_963931845.1. Lineage (NCBI taxonomy): Eukaryota > Metazoa > Arthropoda > Arachnida > Araneae > Salticidae > Maratus > Maratus michaelseni. The sequence continues at coordinate 143,041,642 of OZ007586.1, forward strand.
TTATCTATATGACATCTGTCTCACTGTCTGTCTTTCAATTTTTTCATATTTCAGTCGGCTTAACTATACGCCTTTTACGCCTTCTTCCTGTTAAATAGTTTATCTTCTGTTATGTTGTTATTATGCTTAATCATTAAAAGATAGTTTTCTCACATTATACTCTATCTGCATTCACTGATGAATTTAGAATTACAGTGGCTCCAAATTGTGCACACATTTTCCAATTTTTATATTTTTCATATTTACTTGCACATAAAAGTACGGGTAAAAGCATTTTTTACCGTAAAAGTTTCCTAATTGCTTCAATTTTTTTTTCAAATTTTTCTCTACGGTTATTTTTTATTATTTTTATAAATTTTCAAATAATAAATTTGTTTTTGTAATAATTGTTGTTTTTAAACGTTTAATATAAATATTTTCACTTTTTGTCACCTATGGGCTACAGGTACAAATTTTCACTAGTTAATTTTTTTCCAGTGCTAAAAAGGGTCTATTTCGTTATTCAATTTTTATATATATAATTTTTTAACCAGTTACTATTACCTTTTAAAAAATTCTAATTTTAGGGTGGCCATATTACCTGCAGATAACTTAATTCTATCGTTTGGTTAACGGTCTTTGGGAAACGGCTGTGTCAGTTAGAGATAAAAAAATACAAACACCTCGAAAAATAAAATAAAATCTTACTGATTTTATATAAACAAAAAAGAATTTTTTTTATGAGAAATAATATTATAAAATGAAGATATTTAATTTAAATATAAAAGGATTGTTTGTAAGACTTAAAAGTACTATTCAATGTCAAAGGCGCCCATTCAAGTAATATTTGACAATTTATCACTTTTGTTGCCTATATTTGGCGCCTGGATAAGGAAAAATGACTTTTAGGCCCTTTTGCTTTATGATATATACAGGGTCTGTTCTGAAATTAGTAGGACTGTTTTTTTCCTGAGCGATAGGGTGGACGAGAGGCAGTCTGCATGCGTACGATCCGTGGAGGGGGATATTGGGAATGCTGGGAAAAATCGGCAGTCGGCTCTCGGCCGTTGAAGAGAGCAGGTCGCTTGTACTGTGAACCCCTGTCAAAACGCCTCGTCACGGAGAATCATGGAGCGTTTTCTGGAGCAGCGATACGCGATCAAATTTTGTGTAAAGTTTGGTAAAACGAGCAAAGAGACTCACGGCATGATGAAGGAGGCCTACGGTGATGCTGCAATGGGTAGATCGGGTGTTTTTGAGTGGCACAAGCTGTTCCGAGAAGGTAGGGAAAGAGTGGACGACGACGACTGCTCCGGACGCTCTTCGACCAGCAAGACCAAAGAAAATGTGTCGCAAGTGAAACATTTACTGAACAGTGATCGTAGGATGCGTATCTGAATGATTCCTGATGAATTGAGAATTCCTCAAACCAAAGTTTTTGAGATCGTGACAACGCGCCGAGCCATACAGCGTTTCGCGTAGTGGAGTATCTTGCACAGCACAGTGTGTCAACGCTGCCTCATCCCCCCTACAGCCCCGACTTGGCCCTGCCAGACTTTTTCTATTCCCGAGAATAAAATCGACGCTCAAGGGGAAGCATCACGGCTCGGTAGAGGCGGTTCAACATCAACAGGCCGTGACGAGGGAGCTAAACAGCATTCCGGTCCAGGCGTTCCTGGAGGCGTACGAAAACTGGAAAACTCGTTGGCAGCAGTGTGTAGATGCGGAAGGGTGCTAATTTGAAAAATTCTAATCGTTTGTACTAGTCTCATAAATATTTTTAAAAAAACGAGTCCTACTAATTTCAGAAAAGACCCTGTATGATTACAATGAAAGCCGTAGACGAATTTTTTTAAAATATTTTTTATATGTATCGTACATTTTATCTGTCATTTACAGAGGATTTTTGCATTTCCAGTTGATTTTTTATGTATGACATCGACAGTGATTTTACTTGATACAATACAAAAAAATTCAAATGTAATTTGTAATTTTTTATCCGTGCAAATAAACTTCACAGACAAATATATTTAGATGTATATTTAAAACATCGTGGCACCCGTGTGAAGCTGGAGCGGGTTGCTAGTATATGTATATAATACTTAATAAAATTACAACATACATTTTATCAATGAGTTTGTCACATTTGTTATAATTTGTGCAAAGTTAAATATCATTATAATGCATTTCTTCCTCTAGGTTATCCTCTAGTTAGTCCCAACATCTTTTTGGCCACGCCCCACACAAGCATCTCAAAAGTCTTGATGCCCACCCCCTCGCCGTTCCTATATAGCATATAATTGTTATTATTTTAAAAGATGATATTTTTATTCACATGGACAAAGACTGAAAGAATATCAAGTCCTTTCACAATTTGTTATTTTACCAAATATGAATTGGTAAATATTTTCTAAGTAAAATATTTTCTGGAATATGTTTTGCACATAATAAAAGCAACGAAATCATACATCTTTACATTTATCTAAAAAAGAGTTTCTTATCCTTCGCTAATTTATAAAGTGTTTTACGGTCTCCTTCTTTATCTTCATAATATTTTTCGGAGAAACTCTCCAATTTTCGCATTAACCCTTTATCTACCGCATTATGAGCTACTGAAAATTTATTCATAAATATATTTTTTTTTTTTACCTGCCGTATTGATAATTAAAAAATATACAAGAAAAAAATCTCCCCGGTGCGAAATTTAATTTGTTAGAACTAATTAATTAAAGTGGTACTTAAAAGTACCGTCAGTACACTATGTATAAATTTCCTTATAATAGAAAAAACTACGGATGACATTTCTAATGAAATTTAACCTCTTAAAAATGCTAAATAATCAAAAAACACTCATAAGAAAACAAAGAAATTATCAAATTGACATAATTTTATTTTTTACATAATAAAGGTTTATTCACATTTGATGATAATCATAAAAACATTTTTTTTTCATTTACGCACAAAAATATATTATATATATATATATATATATATATAGATAGATAGATAGATAGATAGATAGATAGATATAAAGTAAAAAATAAAAAAATAAAAATAATAATAAAAATAAAAATAATAAAGAATAAAATAATAAAAATAAATAATAAAAATAATATAATTACATTATAACAAACAGAAATACTATAGATAATTACATGGACAAAATGAAAACAAGCTTTTCTCCAACACTACGTGTACTGGCGGTACTTATAAGTACCACCGAATAATTCGACCGTTAATCACATTACATAATCTGTTACCTTATAATGATTGGGCAAATAATATTCTAAGACAATACAGAATGAATAAAAAAAATACAACACGTACCTTTGGTTTGATATTATATATTTATAGCAAAGAAAGGGTAAGAGTGGCAATCCGTACAAAATGGCAGCAAAAGAACACAATGTACGTTCGAAAATAGCTTTCTTTCTCGCAAAATTCATCAGCCTAGAACAACTACTGCTATCTATCATGAAAAGTAGAGTTAAAAGATTGTTTCTAAAACGTACCATCAGAATATAAGTAATGGTTGTTCTGCTATAAAGTCTTAAAGTGATTGGTACTTATAAGTACCGTCAGTAGATAAACGGTTAAACTTGAAAGTATTGCTGCATTTTACAATTGACTTCAGTACGGCATTATTAACAGGAGGATAATTTTTGGACAATAAGATATCTCAATGAATAACATAATATGCAAGAGGCATTTCTAAATTCTCATTTTTATCAATTTTAAGTAGACATGTGTAAAAGTTTATTCATATGACATTGACATTTTGAAAAGCGAATAAAAATACAGGTCATACCCAATAAATCTCTCTCTCTCTCTCTCTCTCTATATATATATATATATATATATATCTATAAATAGACATGTGTGTCCTCAAGTCTCCCATCGTGTAGTATGGTGGTTGAATGTCGGTAGCTGTGGTGGTTGCATGTCGGTAGCTGTGGTGGTTCGGGAGATAGAGTGGTTGCAAATGGTCGATCTAGGGCATTTTCATATTTCGATCAAAGTAATCTAAAAATTGTTTGGAATCTCCTTCAACGGGAATTGGTTCATCAACTTAATATGAACTAATTAAGATCCAGATAACATGGTAAGATGATTTCGCGTCCCCTAGCGGTGAAAATAAATTCTATTTAAGCGCGTGCGTAACACCCCTGCTATAGAATGTCGTAGGCAGTGGAGACGAATGTCGGAGTTTTGTTAGGAAAGACATTTGTTTAGAATACAATGCGCGCCGAATAAAACTATTTTTATCGAAACCGAAAAAGAAAGTTACTAATTTCTGGGCAACGCCGGACGGATCAGCTAATATCAGTCAAAAAAATGCAAAAAAGAAAATCTAAAATACACAATAAACGGAAAATTTTTTAAATTTTTTAAAATTAAACGGCTTTCACAGACTTATTCTGGATGAACTTTTAAAACCTTTGTATGGGAAAGTTTTAAAAGATAAATAAAAATCTTATTTTTTTGAAAATCTGCTGGAATTAAATTCATTTTTAGCCTACTACATTAGTTATCCGAACAAAAAGGGAAAAAACTTATGAGGAATGGTTCAGTAATAAATCTGGAATTGCCTCCCTGTGAGGCGTACACCCCACGTTGGGAATTACTAGTCTAGATGAAAGATGTCTCCATTTTTTCTCCTTTGTCTCCTTGTGCGCTGCATGTGTCTGTTTCCAATGCAGCAACCAGTATCTGTCTGAATTATGTTTATTAGTGTCTAATTTCTTTATGACAAACTGTAAAACTTATAATTTGGAAATCCTGTTTTTTATGAATAAATTTATAATGTACCATGATTTTCGATTTACCTCGATTCGTGAAAAACTATACGTGGTGGAAAATTTTGCGTATTTTCTCTGAAATAGCGTAAAAAATGCACAAGAAACACTATTTATTTTGAAGAGAAAAATTGCATTGCAGGCCTTTGTTATTGTTATATTCGTAAGCTAAATGCTTCAGGTGCGAAGCAAATATTGCTTTTCAGTCTGGACTGTACTTATAAGCAACACTTCAAAAAATACTTTAAAACTAAAGATTTAATTTTTTATTTAGCAAATAATATTATTTCTGAGACTTTAAAAAATAAGGCAAAAATGTACAGTAGACTTACTTATAAATGCTGAAATGTTTCACAGCAAAAACCTTTTATCGCACATCCCATAACAAGATGAGAGCTAAAATCGGATACATATAGGTGGAAAAATATCATCCTCAAACACTTTCTGCTTCGAAGAATGACTAACGCTATCTATCTATGATAAACTGGAATATTAACTATTCCTTTTAGACCTTATCGCAGGAATTGAATAATATATTTTATAACAGTAATGTTCTACTGGTACTTTAAAATACTTTGAGATGAAGAGTTAAATAAATTTCTATGAGGTTTCTTTTTAATTCAGAATTCATTTTCTTTTGCATATTAAATATTTGCATACCATGAGATATTTCATTATTTATATAGGTATGCATTTTGTATACAGCTTGTATTTTTCAGACGAGTACACAAAACATAATAGCACCACGGGTACAAGTGCGATTTCATTTTATAGCAAATGTTAATTTTGAGGACGTGCAAGCACATATTTTATTTTTATTTTGTGGTATTTCATCGAAATATTTTTCTTCCTAATTACTTAAATTCAGTGGTGAACAAAAATTCTGGACACATTTAAAATTTCTTTTGAGATTAAATTTAAGCTAGAGATTTTTGTTGTCAACGTATTTCAATTTTTCTTTCTTTGAAATCAGCATTAACATTATTTTAAATAATAAATATTTGCATCACATAAAACATTTCGTCATTTATAAGCATGCATTTTGTATGCAGCACGCATTTTTCAGACGAGTCTGCTGCAGATAACATTACAGGTACCCGTGTGATTTTATTTTGTATAAGAATCTTATTTTGAAGTACGTATTTTCCATTCTTTAAATATAATCCCATTGAAAATATTTATATACATAAATATAGTTGTGACCGAACTAAGGGATACTTTATGAAATTTCTTTTTGTGATTAACTTTAAGACAGCATTTTTCATCTTGAAGGTATTTTAATTTTTTTCTTGGAATTCATCATCAATTTTCTTTTAAATAAAAAATTAATTTAATCCCATTAAATATTTCATATAAGCACGGATTGTTTATTCAGCACGTATTCTTTATACGAATATGTTCCAAATAATTATGCATGTACACACACCTTTTATTTTTATTTATTTTTAATTTTTTTTACCAATCAAATTTTTAAGAAAGTGTAAGTGAAGTTGTTTTTTTCTTAAGGTATGCCAGTAAAAAAAATTATGTTAGCAATACATTACAAATACATATCCATTACATTATAATGGTAATCGAAATTCTGAATCCTTTTCTAACACTTTCCAAGATAATAGAAAATTGTTTATAACTTTGTTTTGTCTGACCGTATTTTTCGTCTTCTGTCTGGTCGTGTGTGTCTCTGGCCGTCTGCCTGTCTGTCTGTCCGTACTCTAACTCACGTAAATACATTCAGATTCCCATGTAATAGATATATATTATTGAGGCATGTTCGTTTACAAGGTCACTCAAAATAAATCCTTTACCTTATGGACTATCGGAGAAATTTTCCAACAAAACTACATTCAAAATTTTGCGTTAGAAGAAAACTTATGGTAAATAGAACTAAAAGTATCGCCATATGCGGCCTAAGGAATGTCCATTTTTAAAAATGGTTTTATTGAAAATGATTGTTTTGCGACTTGCTCTCATAAATTCGTGAAAATTGCTTGCTAGATGTTCATCAAGTTTTAATATCATCTATAGAAAATCAATGTCCATAAAACGACATAAAATTTTTATCTTTATATGACTACTCCTTTAAAAATCTGGATTAACTCCACTGGACTTTCGAAACACTGAAGTACATGACTAAAAAAGTATTTTTTTTTAAATTTCTGACCCAATAGAATAGACTGGATTCGAACGCTGGGCCTCCTGTTTAGAAAATGAATACGTTACCTCTGAGCCACAAACGTTTGACTTCTGCGTCGCAATATTTATGTGACTTGTACTGTCTCACATTTCCTTAAATATTTTCCCTGTAAAATCGGTCAGAAAATAGTTTGAATGAGAAAGCTTTAAAAATGTATCAAATACTTAATCCGTTAGCCGATTTTCCGTTAGCCGAGAAAATCTAATCTGTTCTTGCAACAATGGTAAATAATATAATTTTTTAATGGGCGCTCAATCGGATGTATCGATTGCGAGTTATCGTATTCGCTCACACACATATTGTGTGTTCGGTAAGTAATAATGATTGCTTATATATTTTTAAATATGATGAATTTCAACTTTTATGAAGCATCTATCGTTAATTACTGATATTATACAATTTTAGTTCCAGTATTTCATTAATTTAATTAAGCGTTTGTCTATGAAGACATTTATACAGCTACTAAAACAAAATTAGCCCATGCGGCTCTCCATTTAAGCACAATGCATTGACTTAGGTTTGACACTCGTCCTGCACATAGAACAGGTCATATTTATCGAATTTTCTCCTTTCATTTGTGCCCCACTACTAAAATATACTATCCCTTGTAGAACTGCCGCCGACAGCCACCAGCAGTTCGGCCACTCAAGGAACCGAGAAGACTTACGAAGCGGCGCGTGGTTGTTTCCCTTCAATCAACAATCTCCGAAACGGTAATAGACCCGATCATGGAAGATGCAACCGGAAAATTTTAAAAGCTAAATTCAATAAGTTTAATACATCGACCAGCGGCCTGGGATTTTTAAACAATTGGACGACCGCCGTACTATGTTCATATTTAGTTGTCATATTACGTTCCAATTTAGTAATCCCCCCGCCCAAGTTTAACTATATTTTTTTAACTTTATGTACTATGTTATTTTTCTTTTGTACTGCAGTTTTAATTTGGTTTATATCTTTTGCATTTGTTTATTCCTTTTGCCTTTTTTTGCTTAAATGACTTTTATATCTTTACTTTAAATAATTGAGTCAAAAAAATGCCAAAATTCTCTTCAAATTTAACCACGACAAGCTTTATACATTATTGATAAAAAAAAAACTAATTATTTCTGAGTAATTTCAAACAAAATGTACATACAAAATACCATAATCTAAGTATAAACTAATATTTGATTTTAACATCTATTACACGAATAACAGCTAAAATTCATCGTTGCATTAATTGAATAAACCTCATTGAATTCCGAAAAGCCACTACATCATCAGTTATTCTCAGAGATCTCTGAAATTTACAGAATATCTATGATTTTGCTTTACTTGCTGTTTTAGATAGACCCTCATATTTTCAACTGGATTCAAATCTAGGGATTTTGTTGGTCAGGGAATATGACAGAATTCCATGGTGTGCTTATTAAACCTGTCAGTAACAACTTTGGCTCTGTGCACGTAAAACTTATCGTCCCAGAACAATGGTTTGTCCATAATAGGATTCTAGTAAAGATGGCGAGAGAAAAGTATCATATGTTTAACCAAACTTTGAATGTGGACATTCTGATTTAAGGTATTATTAACTACAACAATTGGGCCCGACTCAGAGTGCGTGAAACATCCCAGAACATCACAGATCCATTTTGAGATTGTACCACATATTGAACACTGTTGTCATGAAAGTTTAATTTGGTCTGAGATGCATTCTATGTCTGCCTTTATGCCTGTAGAGGCATAAACAAAGCTCATCAACAGAAGCTCACCTAGCTCAATATGAGCCATTTCTAGACATCTCTACTCCAGTTTATATAAAATTTAGCCCACTGTAAACGTGCCGTTTTGTGTGCACTTGTTACATGGGTGATGTCTGTGGAGCTCTTCTCCATATACCTATATTATGGCATTCCCTCTGCAATGTTCGCTAAGAAATTAGGAAATGTGCCCTGAATTCCTGTTTCCAGCAATTGCTGCCTTGTTAGAAATCGATTTGTCAGCACTCGATGCGACAACTTTTGTTGATCTCGTTTTGTGAGTATTTTCTTTCGACCGCAGTTTTCACACGCTGCTTCGATGTCGACTGTGTTTCTTTCCAAAGCCTAACATCACGTTTCACTGTATACTGTGATATACTAGCAAATTCAGCCACTTACTTCATCTATACATTATGCTCTTTTCAACGTCGCGCTTTACTGCCAGTCGTTACGTCTTTATTTCGATCCATCTTACAACATACAAAAGCAACAATTATCAAGCAGCTCAACTATCACAATTTTTTACGATACGCTCTTCTTGATCTGCTGATAAGTTTCTTGGATTTCAGCATATGGTACCATTTACCGCAGCAAAACTTAAATATTGTCGTTTATTCGCGAGGGTTCTAATTTTTTGCCTGGTTTGCTGACACAATTTAATAGTAGTTCATTACTTTGTAGGAAATAAACCAATAAAGTTCTGGCAAGTTTTTTTATTTGATATTTATATATCTTGTCTCATTAGTCTATAGTAGCAATTTTTTAAATATCGATTTTTCCTCTATGTGGCAAAATAATGGCTTCCATTCTCGGAAAAATATGTTTCTATTTGTAAAAATATGTTCAATTGTCTCACATATATCGATATTATAAAGCAAAACTATGGCCGTGATTAACGTTGACGTCATATTGACAGTGGCAACACCTGACCATTAAAATTTTATTTTCCTGCCTTTTTTTTAAACTTCTAAACATCGAAAAAATTCAATTTTTACACCAACGAAGAGCAGAAAATGTTTTTAATGCAATTTGTTTGAAAACTGCATCTCAATATACTTTCTTATGGTTTTTAAGATATTTTTCAAGAATGATTTTTGTTTTAAATCTATGTCTAGGGCGTGCAGCTCGGTTACGGAAGATTAACACGCTTGTACTTAAACAATATGAATAGCCCAACATTTGTTTCCGGGTAATATTTTATAACGAATATAAAATTTCATCAATAATTTAATAAATGTTATAAATAAAACGCAAAATATACAGACATGTAATCGAACCACTCGCTTAAACCACTGAAATTATAACCATCACGAAGGTTGTTGTAAGTACCACTCTATGGTTATTTCACTAGCTGCGGCGGGCATGCGGCACGCGGCTAATACATCTTGTACGTGTATATGCGTATCACTCCTGGCATGCGACTAATATCATATATAATAATGGAATCACTTTTAATAATTTTCAAAATTTTATTTGAATACATTATTGATATATTTCATCTAGCAATGCTTTTCGGTGTTGATGGTGGAAAATCTAAAGAAATATATTAAATGTAAAAAAATGTATTAGAGACTTCAATTAAAAAAATAGTTTGCACCTATGTTCTGTAACCCAGTTAGTTCGGATTGGAACCCCTAGTTACAATAAAAAGATAAAAAATTTAAATAAATTGAAAGACTAATAATCATTTCTTATTTACACCACCTAAATTGGATTTATTACACTACACTAGTTGGACTATTTCTCATTCTTTCTGTTTTGTTTTGTTAGTTTAAGCAATCATAACATCTTAGACAAAGAAGGAAAAAATTACACTGTAAGGGGGATACCGAAAATAAATGTTTAGCTACCCATCTCGTTTGCAAAATATACAAAATTATATACCGAGTTTTATATCAGAAAAATTACAGATAAATAAAACATTAAAATAAAACGATCATGTAAATGAAAAACAGGCTTTCCTTTCATACTCTACGCAGCAGTTATGATTTAAAGCCTTATATTCCTGTCGCACGAAATTCGAGTAATGTCTAGATTGAAAGTTCGTTTCCGTGAAACATACAAGCCTGAAACCTGACAAAAAATTTCTGCTACCAGTTGTAAAACGTTACGACCGCCTTTTACGAGCAATCTTATAACCGTAAGCAAAACTTCTCTGTCGTAAAATGTAGTTTACGGAGGTAGAGGCGAAACTACGCCGATACTGGAGGCAATCGTTTCCAAAATAATGTACGTGTTCTTCGGCGCTTAGAAAGCACTCGAATATGTCCTTAAAAACGAAGACTCGCCGCTACTACGAGTCGTCAAGAATTTTGTTTTGAGAGACGAATGTTAATATGATATTTTGAAGGATCGGTTTCATATCTTGGGGGAAATAAAATGCACATTACTCCCTACAAGTTTAAGAAAAGGTGAGAGATCCTGTTTTTTTTTTTCGATACTTATATTAGCCAAGATTTATACATTTGGATGACTTGATAAATGGCAAAGTTTATTGATTATCTTTGAAATAAACAGCAAATTATGAAAGAGCGGGTGTTTCAAAGCGGGTGTTTCAAAATATATGTCTCATTAAATTATCTATCAAACCAGCGGATCTTTGAAACATACCTTCAATACATAAAGTATAGAAATCAAGTACAGTTCTTAGATGTGGCATTTTTTTGTGCAAAGGGCTGTACACTTACAAACATACGAAATTAAATTTTTTAACTTTCTTTTCTTATAACAATTTCCTTATCTTTAACCCCTTTTTCCTGTAACATATAGTTAGAAAATGTTGTCTTGCGTCTAAGAATGACGTTACATAATCCCATTCTTTTACAACCAAAACTTACCGAGTTGTGATATTTTGAATTTTATGATAGTTCACTGTTTTATAGAACAGAAACCGCGAATACGTGGAAGAGGTGTACTACCGTTTGAATTCTTGAGTCTAGACAAAAATGACGGTACTCTATTGAAAAACTCAGTTGAAGATAGGTAGGTATAAAGAGGAAAGAACTTGAAAGTCCATTAAAAAATCCCAATTAATGACTGGTATAAAGAATAATAGCCGATGCTCCTAAAAGAAAGAACATTTTGCATAATCCCATTCTTTTACAACCAAACCTTTCCGAGTTCTGATATTTTGAATTTTATGATATTTAAATGTTTTATAGAACAGAAAAAGAAAACACGCGGACTACCGTTTGAATTCTTGTGTCTAGACAAACATGACGGTACTCCTTTGAAAAACTCAGTTGAAGATAGGTATAAAGAGAAAAGAACTTGAAAGTACTTTAAAAAAACTCAATTACTGATTGGTATAAAGTAGAAAGTAGATGCTCGTAAAAGAAATAACGGTCAATAACCATCATATAAACATCATTTTCCATTTTTCCTTTAATTATATGTATTCTCTAATAACCTGAGTTAAAAAAAACTAAACTAAATTCTCCGTCACTTCAATCCCTGGCGATCTTAGCCTACAGTGACTAAATCTGTTTTCTTGACCATTGCGCTTGGAGTGATGTACAGCACTTGTCCCGGTCAGGTGGTCAACCTAATGCGCCACACCAGTGTTTAGTTCCCAAGCAAGCTTGGTACACATATTATCCAGTAACAAACAAGTCGATTTTTTCATTGCTAAACTGAGCGTAAAGCCGACCGAGTAAAAAAAAAATCCCAAGCCGAGAATCGAACCCGGGCCCTCAGAATAGCGCTCAAAGGCTCTACTGCTGAGCTACAAGGAACGATATCCCAACTCGGCATCTCTCACTCTTATATATGTCGGACAAACTGCAACTCATTCGTTTATTATATTATTAGTTTCGGGCGAATTTCACTCCGGAAAAATTAATTGAAAAATTAATTGAAATTTACTCATATTATCGACCACGAAAGGGTAAAAGACTGACTCAGGACTGGACAAGGTTCACTCAAACTATGGACATGTAGCGTGAAAGCGCAATGCTCTAACCACTAAGCTGCTGGGATTCTAACCTGAGTTTACTCAAAGTAATTATTTTTCACAAATATTGCGTACCTGAATTATCTCGGCATTACTAGGTAAGTGATTAAATATTTTTAATAATCAGATTTTAATTGTTTCCGTACTATGTTAAAATTAGTTTCGCTAACACTATGGAAATTTCGGGAGAAAAACATTATAATTATCTGAACTATTTTTTTTAAGTTAAACAGCTGAATGTGGTAATAAAATAAAAATTGTTTTAGACAACATAGATCCTAATGAATTAATCTTTGATTATATAACTATTTGACTCGCTACACACTGAATAAATGATAAACCTATGACAGCCGTTACCTCTTTCGCCTTTAAAATGTACTTTTTGGGAGGTGGGGGGGGGGGAGAAAATTACTTTTAAGTTTAAAAAAAATTAATTAGCTGCTGGAATTTTAAACATGAAAGAAATGAAAGGATTGAATGAAAATAACTTTAAGGAATATATTATTTATTCAAATGTAACGAACATATATATTTCGCGCATCAATAATATGATAATAGTTTCTATTATTTACTCTATACTCTATTTATATATTAGAGATGGAAAATATGTTGAAGACCGTTAGGAAAATTTTATATTATAACAAGATTAAATAGACACCCCGAATAGGACCCCGAAAAAGTTTATATAACTTTTTTATAACACGTTGTATGTGGTCTGATTATTGAGAATTTCGGTATTTTCAAATTGAATTTGAACGGCATTTATACCAAAGTGAATCAATTACATGCAACAATTTTGATATATTAAAAATTTTGATTTTTTAACATGCAAATGGTTTGCGAGAAAAGAATTTAAAATATAATAGAAACAACACTTTCAAATATTTTCATCAACAGCTATGTATCTAAACTCCATTGTACAATTTACTGAAATAATGCCCTCCAGCGTTATATTTCAAAAGACGGGGAGAAACTTTAATACCTTTAAAATATTTGCTTTGAAAACAAAATAAATTTTCATAAATACAGAATCCTATTTCATACTCTAAAAATCTATTATTCTATTCAAAACACTATTCATATTGCAACGTAAGACCAAGAATAAAACAATATAAGCTCGCTCATCAATCCCTCCTAGGAGATTAAACGTAAAGTATGTAACCATTTTGGAATTTAAGTGCATTTTGTAAAACGGATTATCAGTTTCTTAGACTAGAAGGATTAGAAGACTCATGGGAGGAAAAAAATAGTTTTTCACTTCCATCTACGAAACATTCTGTCCGTTTTCGACTTTTCTTTAAAATTATATTTAATGCTCAGCGATGCATTTTATTTTAGACGAAAACATGTTTTTTTAAGTGGAAAGTTTTGTACAGCCAGAGCATTTATTTTCTTACTTTAGTAGCAACAAGGCTTGAGTCAGCCCTACAGGCATTTTCCCGATAGTAAGTGATGAACACTTTAAAAATATATCAATTACAATTTAGAAATCGTATTATGCATATAAAGGGTGATCTAAAAAAAATTAAACGTGTTTTAATTTTTTACGTGTTGGAGATATATAGGCGATGTAAATTACAAAAGTTGTCAAAATAAGGTAGTAATTAAGATTATGTTTATGAAATAGTTCTGCCATTCATTAAAAAATATACACGCATTTTAAATGTTTGCACGCTCTTTGGGTCCTATAAGTTATATTTAGAAAACTTGTATTCATTCTCTGACACGTAAAACAAGGTAAATTCCATTTTTCTACGAACAAAATTCGCCAATATATGATACTTTGAATTTTAGTAAATTTTGGAGATTTCCGGCTCTCAAAACGGACAAATGATTTTTTTTCTGTCGGAAAATACATAAAATTCTAATTATCATAACTCGGTGATTTTTGGTTGTAGAAAAATTTAATATTTACAGTTTCACTTGTCAGAGAATGGACAAACATTTTCTAAATAGAACTTTATACGTTCTAGGGAGGAATATAAGATATATAAGTTCTAGTACCCAAGGACCGTATACAAATTTGAAATATCTAACTTTTTGAAAATTAGTGTCGGGATTGTTTCCTTAGCATAATATTAATTCTCACCTTATTTTGTATAATTTTGAAATTTATATTGCCTCTGTATTTCCAACAGGTAAAAATTTAAAGCGCGTGGCAATCTTTTGGGACACACCGTATACACAGAGCAATACAAAAATAGATTCCACCCACTTTAGTAAGTAACACTGCACGCCAAATGAAAAAAAAAAAATGTGTAGGAAATCAGGGTCTTGATGCATTTTCTTTTCACTCAAAAATAAAGTGTATCTCTTTCAATCCGAATATAAAATATCCGAACATGCCGACCACCGATACTTGAGGAACAGGCGGAACCGGAGGTCCCTACCTTCAACATTGCCCGAATGCAATATCATGAAAAGTCGTGGAAGTGTACAACATTTCAATAAGTAAAAACGTACTAGTTGTGAAGTACATTGAGAAATATGGAGCGTCTTGTTCAACACTATTTGGAAAGGGGTGGTTGTTACTTTAACAATTTCTCGTCCTATTAACCCCTTGGGTACATTTGACGACTGAGACTCGTCATCAGTATTGTCCACGGATTTTTTTGTTTTAATTCAAAAATTTCGAATTTATATCAGAAAATTCAAACAGTACTTCTCGCTTCTTTTTAATCAGGGAATATCTGTCAACAAATACAGAAAAACACTTCCAAATTTCTGGTGTGTCTGTTCTGTATGTTTTTTTTTCAAATAAATCTGTACTCAAATGGTTAGAACATCTTAATTATTGTTAAGGTTATAACAAAAAATCTGAATTCGGTTTGGGTGACACAATCTGTATTTTTGAGAGCGATTTCAATTTCAGAAATAAATTGTTTCCTGGTTTCGAAATGTCATCACGTGACTAGAGTAGGCTCTTGATATCAAAGTCACCAAATCGTTTTAGTGTCACTGCGTGACTAACTAAAGAAGCCACATATTTGTTACGTTCTGACTGTGTCACTTGGTACCAGTTGTGACATCACTGTGACTGTACATCGAGTGACTAAGATAACCCGCTGAAATTTGGCATATGTTAAAGTTTTAGGCCCTATAAAAAGCAAAGAGAAATGTCTACAAAAAATCATATAGACATTCTGCAAAATTCTTTCATTTCAAAATTATATAATATATTCTGTATTATTGATTGTTTCATAATAAAGAAAGCCTCCTCAGAGAATAATTAAAAGTAAATGACATATATTCTGGTTTGCATTAATAATGAAATACTAGCGAAGAAATTCTATTTTGAAACCAAAACCCGTAAACATTTCTCAAACTATCTAAATTAAACCATCGTTTCGTAAAAATGGAATATAAAGTTTACGAAATAATTAAATTGCCTGTAAGACTTATTTCGAAAATAAAAGTACATTGTAATTTACTTTTGAGTTTGAGAAAATATTTCTGAAAAATTACTAATTTCTTAAGAGTTGGATTGTATCTGATTGTTGTTAATTTACTTTCGTAATCGTATTTCAATTAGAATGTCAGCTGTAATTGACAAAACTATTATATTGCGCGAAATTTCTTTACATAATTTAGTTTAAGTGTTCACTGCTTCTAATGAAGAAAATTTAATTTGTCGAACTATGTGAATAAATTAAAGGCACACGAGGAAGCAATATAAATTCACAATTTCATTTTAAACAAGATTCTTTAAACCTTAATAAAAGATACATTTATTTGCTGAATGCTGATTACAATAAATAATATAACTGGGAAACTCATTATTATGGCAAGATTTCGCAAACGATAAAGTTAACTTAAATCTATCTTAGAAATAAATACAAAATTTTGCATTTTTAAATAATAGTTAAATTTACATGTCTTTTTCTCAAAGTATTTTTGCTCTTAGGTGTTTAAAAAACAATGTAACAATATGGAATTTCTGCTACAATTTTTTGTACTTGTTAAAAAATAATTTGTATAACCAAAATTAAATGTATAAGGATATTTTTATACTTCTTTATGAAAATTCTGTTTCCGTAGTTTTAGTTTAAATTCATTATTAATGTAATATTGAATCAATATTGCACACTCTGTTTTACTTAAAAACTACTTTTTGTACAATACAAACACTACATAGGTGGAATAAAAGATAAGGGATATTTCATGAAAAATAAAGTACCAAAGACAGTACAGTGCCACGTTATACTGACTATTCTACCCAACAAAAGTTCCTAATAAAAATTGCATTATATTCTCTAAGACGATTGAGGTGAAACTAGTTATGAACTCCTTTATAAATCCTGCAAATTAAAAAAATATTTTACAAAATCGTAATTTATGTGTATTTTAAATTATTAAATTTCATGCCCGTGAAAAAATATTTTTCCCCTTTATGTCATATATATAGGAAAGCAGCGTTGATAGCAACATACTTATAAGTCATTTAATATACATTTATTGGACATGAAAAGCATGTTCAATCGAGCAATCCCGTCACACACATTTTGTTGGAATTATTAATGCTAAAGTTATTTTCTTCATGTAAACTACTACTACTACGTAATAATGTAAATAACAGTTATATTCGTTAATTAAATTATACAAGATATTATTCTGAAATTATATAAATAAATTATTCTGAGGCGATTTCTCTTTTAATTTGTACAATTTTCTCAAAAATTGATGATGATTCATGTTATTCATGTTAAAGTTATTTCCTTCATGTGAAATACTATATTTTTCTTTTTAAATTTGAATATATTTATAAAAGATTTTAGATTTTTTTTTTATATAATTTCGTAAAACTATTCGTTAATGTATAACAATATTTTACTAAATACTCTAATTTAGAATTTATGAACTCGTTTAAAATTCGGCAACATTTCAATTAAAATATTTTCCAAGTTTTTTTATGTGTATTTTAATTTAATATTGTCGGGAAAAAATATTTATTTCATTTATGTTATGCTGTAAAATAACGCAGCGTTAAAAGAAGCGATAACACTGTATTTATGAGTTTTTTCCTGTAGAGTTATTTGACACGAAAAGGATTTTCACCGAGCCATCCTGTCACTAACTTTTGGAATTATTAAAGTTAAAGTTATTTTCTTCATGTAAACTACTACTACATAATAATATAAATACTAGTTACATTTGTTAAATAAAATATTCTGAGGCAATGTCTCCTTTAACATTTACAATTTTCTCAACAATTTTGATATAAATATTGGTGTTAAATTTATTTTCTTCGTGTAAAATACAGTACATTTCTTTTTAAATGTGAATATATTTACAAAATATTTTAGTATTTATTTGAAATAATTTCTTAAAACTATGTGTTAATGTATAGCGATGTTTTACTAAAGATTTTAGGAACTCGTATAAAGTTTGTCTACATTTTAAATAAAATCTTTTACCAAGTTTTATTTATGTATATTTTAATTTCATAAAAATATTTCTCCTATTTATGTCATGCTGTAAAAGAAAGCAGCGTTAAAAGAAACGATAACACTATATTTGTGAGTGTTGTAATGTAGAGTTATTTGGCACGAAAAATATTTTAAATCGAGCCATCCCGTCACAAAAATTTTGTTTGAAAAATTAATGTTTATTTTCATAAAATCTATTGTACTTTTCTTTTTAAAGTAAATTTTATTCATAAAAGATTTCAATATTTATTTGAAATAAGTTCTTAAAATGTTGTGTAAATGTGTAATAATCATTTTCTAAAAAATAGTGTAATTTCATCAATATGAAATCATTTAAAAATCTTGCAAAATTTTAAAACAAATCTTTACCAACCAATAACTTATGTGTATTTTAAATTATTATATTTCATGCATTCGAAAAAATATTTCACACTGCCATGTCATGCTGTAAATGAAAGCATCATAAAAAAAAAAGTGATAACAATATATTTATGAGTTTTTAGGGTTCCGTACTTAAAAAGTAAAAACGAAACCATTATAAGATCACTCTTGTGTCTGTCCGTCCGTCTATCATCATCCTTTTCTCGTAAACTACGGGACGTGTGAAGTTCAAATTTGGGAAAGTTATAAAACCTTTTTACCCACATATTTTCAGATTATTAGCGTTTCACAAATATGTTTAGGGAAAATTTAGAGGGCTAATTAAGTTACTTAAGAGAAAAAAAAAAAAAAAAAAAAAAAAGGTTTTCTTTTTGTGTATCATGTGGGGTATCGTAAGAAAAATCTCGTAATATCGAACTCAAAATTAAATTTGCTTTAATTTTAGGTATTATATTTTCATAGATATCGTCAAAAATGCACTGCAAAAATACGTCCCTATCTCCCGTCTATTTCCGAATCTACTTAAACTAAAATTATGAAAAAATTAAGGGTAGTAGGAGTTTATTTAAACTATAGCAATTGTCTTGGGTAACATAGTTTTTTAGAAAAAGCACTTTTCTGTTACACACAAACTTTACTTTTCCAGCGGTCAGCGGAGGAGTTGACGGGCGCTCGAGGTATCTATCGACGCAGAGTCATCCGAGGATATTTGATAACGATCTTCGAAAAAATTGTTGGTAATTAACTGAGATATTAATTAAGTTAATTAAAAAAACTTTCTTTTTATATATTATGTATGGTATCGTTCGAAAGATCTTGTAACATTAAATTCTAAAATATATTTGTTTTAATTTTAGGTATTACATTTTAAGAAATATCGTCAAAAGTATACTGGAAAAATATGTCCCCACCCCTCTCCTATTTCCGGATCTACTGAAACTAAAAATATGAAAAAATAGAGGTAGTAGAAGTTTATTAATTAATAAATAGTAATTAATACATTTACTGTACGGAACCCTTTGAGTTACTCGTGCTTGACCGATTTTTAACGTAGAGTTATTGTACATGAAAGTATTTTTCATCTAGCTATCCCGTCATAAAATTTTGTTGTAAATAATAATGCTAAAGTTATTTTCTTCATAAAAACTACTGAATTTTCTTTTTTTTTAATCGCATGTATTCATAAAACATGCCTTTGTTTGATATAATTTCTTTAAATTATGTGTTAAGGTGTACAAATCTAAAAAAAACATGGTGTCATTTCATTAGTTTAACGCCATTTACAAAACCGGCAAAATTTTAAATATATCTTTTAACAATTCTTAATTTATGTATACTTTAAATTACTATATTTCATATAACCGAAAAATATTTCTCCGGTTTATGTCATGCTGTAAAAGAACGGGGCGTTAAAAAGAGAGATAACATTATATTTATGAGCTTTTTAATGTAGAGTTATTTGACACGAAAAGTATTTTCCATCGATCTATTCCGTTACAAAGATTTTGTCAGAAGTATTAATTCTAAAATTATTTTCTTCATAAAAACCATTGCATTTTTCTTTTAAAATGTGTATGTAATCATAAGAAAATTTAGTATGTCTGAAATAATTTCATGAAATTATTTTTCAATATGTAACAATATTTTACTAAAGAATTGGTGTAATTGGAAGCTGCTTGAAGATTTCTTTTTTGAAAATTACTAAACCGTGAATGTTTATTAATGAAAAGGAGATCTGAATATTTTTCCGAAAAATTAATTAGTCAAAATCTTTGTTTTTTCCTGGATTATATAGACGGATAAGAATTTAAAAAAAAATTTCCTGCTTTACTTTAAATTTTGTTTCTATTGTTTATCTACTATGTCCATGTAAAAATGTGTTTTAAAATTGCATGTGCAGAAATGCATTGTATTTCTTATGAACAAAGTTGAGAAGAATCTGGACATATTGTTATAAAATCCTTTACATATCCGGTAAAACATAAAAAATCTCTTAGCAGGTCTTCGCTTATGTGTATTTTAAATTATTATATTTATTTTATCCGAAAATATATTTTTCCCATTCATGTCATGCTTTAAAAGAAAGCAGCATTAAAAGAAGTGACCACAATATATTTATGAGTTTTTTAATGTAGAGTTATTTGACACGAAGAATGTTTTCTATCGGTCTATTTCGTCACAATATATTGTTAGAAATATTAATTTTTAAAGTTATTTTCTTCACGAAATCTACTTCATTTTTCTTTTTAAATTTGATGCTTTTATAAAGCATGTAGTAATTATTTGAAATAATCTCATAGAATTATTTATCAATGCCTAACAATGCTTTGATAAAGAATAGGCGTAATGTAATTTTTATGAACTAGTTTAAAAAAACGGCAGAATGCAAAGTAAAATCTTTTATCGAGTCCTAATTTATGCGTATTTTAAATTGTTACACATAAACTTCCGACAAACTATTTATCACACTTCAAGAGAACACAGCATTAAGAAATGTTATAATACTATACATCGTGGTCCAACCTTATTGAACGCATTTCATATTTGAAACACAAAAGAACAAAATGAGGCACGTATATGCTTATTTTTTTCTTGGAAAGACAATTTAAAACAGTTTTATAGAGCAACATTTTAAACATTATAACCATGAACAAAAATGTACAATAACTTCCCTCGAGTTACCCATTATTCTGAAAAGTATTCTTTATCTTTTGAAATCTGAGAAACCAATATCTTTTCGAGAATGAATGAAGCATTTGAATAGATTTTATAGTGCTATAATAATAATCACCATCTACCGGCTTATGTGAAACTTATTTAATGTTTAAAATGTTGTTGTGTAAAATTGTTTTAAATTGTCTTTCCAAGTAAACAATAAACATATACGTACCTCATTTTGTTATTTTTTTCAATCATGAAGTGCGCTCAATAATTTTGGACCATTTTAATTTTTAAATGTAGGGTTATTTGACATGAAATGTATTTTACATCCATCCATCCCGTCGCAAAGATTTTGTAGGAATTATTAATGTTAAAGTTTTTTCCATGGTAAAAAGTGCTGCAATTTTCTTTATAAAATTGAATGATTTCATAAAATATTTTAGTATTTCTTTTAAATAATTGCGCAGAATTATCTGCAATGTGTAACTATCTTTTAATAAAGTATTGATGTAATATGAAGCTTTGTACAATTTTCCCTTACAAAATACCTTCCTAATTAAACGGGAATGTTCCCTAAATAAAAGGAAACTGGACATTTTTTGAGAGAAAATAATTAGTCAAAAAAAAATTTTCCTCGGAACATAAGGGAAGATAAGACAAAATCTGTTTTGCTTTTTTGCTTTTACGTGTTTTTCTTTTGTGTTTTCTTCATTACGTTCAATTTATTTTCCTTTAATGAAGTAATGTTTCTTATATTATGATAATTTGGCCTTAGAATTGGCTTGGTGATGTATTTGCGATTAATCAATGCGTAATTAAAATATGTCACGCGATTTAGAAATACATTCGTGGGTAAATATTATTAAACTTCATAATGCGATGAAATACAAATTTTATATGCAAAATTTTATATAGGTGAATACATTTTGGTTTGCAAAAGTTCACTTTATGATGGAAAAAAATACCAATTTACGTAATATTTGACACATAATGTGTTATATTAGTATTAACATCCTCGCACTTTGGTATCTTGTATCTATATGAAGATCTAAGAGGTAACGCTACATTCGATACCTGGAAAATCACTGATTTTGAATAATGTGTTTTGATACGACTACACATCAGAATGAAATTTGGTTTAAAGATATTTATTACACCAATCTTCAACACTATTAAAATGTATTTTATTTCTCTTTAGAGAATGTCATATGAAAGTATGTACTCAGCGCTTCTTAACGTGTATATGAGTTTGGTTTACAGCATAAATTTAACAATTTTCATTTGACGCCTCCAAATTTTAACCACATATTCTCAAACGCTCTCCAGAGAAATACACAAGATTATTTTGATTGACCAATTATTTTTTAATTAAAGTGTAATTATTGCTTAAAGGGATAAAAAACATTACACAAAAGGTTTAAAAATACCTTTTAATATAGATGACATATGTTTCCTCCGCTCAAGCGGCGGCATCTTCAGATCAAAATGGTAAATCAAATATTAAAAGGTATTTTATTCTATATTAAAAGGTATTTCTAAACCTTTTGTATTACGATTTTTACCACTTTAAGTAATAATTACACTTTAATTAAAATTAACAAGTGATTTTATTGTATTATTTACAATTATTTTTATTTTTAAACAATATACAAGAACAAATATTTATGCTAAAAATCATACCCAT
The DNA here is from genome assembly GCA_963931845.1 of Maratus michaelseni. NCBI lineage: Eukaryota > Metazoa > Arthropoda > Arachnida > Araneae > Salticidae > Maratus > Maratus michaelseni. The sequence continues at coordinate 143,064,454 of OZ007586.1, forward strand.
ATTTTTATGTTCGAAATTTATATATATATATATATATATATATATATATATATATCAAAAATATTGATATATATATATCAATATTTTTTAATGATCGTGTGTATTTCTCTTGAAAATTTGATATAGATTAACATAAAAAACTGTTTGTTGCAGGTTCATTTTTGAAGTACATATGCTGTTAGAAGTGGAGGGCTATATTTATGCTGTCACCATGTTGCCACATCTCTCCGGTCGTCATTTCAATTTTCAATTTAAAAACTTTTAACGACGGTAAACATTGCTATCATAAATACCTTCCAACCTATTTTCATTCCGATGCATATGTTTTCTGAAAAAAAAGTATTCAATATGAGTTATTTTTCAGGCGTTGCACGGTGGTATATTTACAGATTCTAACTGGTCCAAATTATTTTCCAACTTTTTTCTCTTGGACACGATATTTTATATAAATAAACGATATATTAAACTCATTTTAACAAAATATATTGCAATCAAAGTTTATTTACAGATGGTTAATTTGAATTAGAAGTTTATTAATTTGAGACATTAGAAGTGAAATCTGTATTTGATACTTACTATGGATCCTTCAATCATGTAAAACACATTTAAAGCAATCAGTAATAAATGAGTTAATATAATTACTTAATAGCTAATTATTGATAATATTAATGATACTTTGTTAACAGTATAGAGTAAAAGTGATATTTTTTATAATATTTTACTAATAAATTATAAAAAAATATCTATTTTTTCTAATAATCTATTAGAAATTCAGATACAAGAAAAACATTCAACAGCTTTAATAAAAATTGCTCAGAAATGTAATTAAACAATTCTTCATCTGAAAGTTCTTCATACTGGCTCTCAGAATCTAGAGACTATTCTTCTATTTCTTGGTAAATTAGCTACTCAATGGCTTCCTTTGAAAAAAAGAGCTATTTTATTTTTTATTTTGTTATTTTACTTGTTAAGAAAGCGTTTGAAGTCAACATTATTAAAAGAGTTCCTTGTTAGAGGATTTTCTCAAGAACTTTCTTGCATAATTGTTTAGATGCAGAAATGGTTTATTCGTTGCCTCAGCAGTTTCTTATGATTATTATCTAATGGGAAGAGGGCATTCTATATACATGTATATAGTTGTATATTTTTAGTGTAGTCTATATTTATATTTATCTCTACATAGAGCACTGTTATATAAAAAATGGGAGTCGTAAATTACCATGAAAAAAGTTCTACATTATGTTTTGTGCTGCATCTAAAGTGAATTTGGAGACATTTTCTGAGACAATTTCGTAACAACTCGAAATTTTCAGCTAAGTATTACATTTTGCACGAAACTGTCATGAGACCTACATACAGCTGGCAACGTTTGCCCAGATTGGGTGAGAAATTGAAATGCTTGCAAAATTTCGGGTGTTCTTCATTATAAATTTCCTCTATAAACAAAATATTTTCAGCTAAATTCACATTTTTCTTAAATTTTGGTGCTTGTTGTCGCTGTACAATTGTGTAAAAGTTGATATCTGTGACTGACTTAAATCCTGGTGACTTTGATAAAAGAAAAACGGTGCTTAAGCTAAATTTTCTAAAAAAAAAAAAAAAAATTAGAACTTATACGATAAAACAATTCTAAAACCTAGGGATGCAGATAGACGCAGACAAACTGAAATTTGTCAACAAGGTAATAATCTAAACTATTAACTGATATCAAAAATTGAGCTTTATATTGCTTTTTCATATAACTTTTCCTATTTTAAGTATGAAAAATGAACAAAAATAAAATACTGTTTTTTGAGACATTAAATAGGAAGTAACGGTTGATATGAGAAAGGTTTATGCACATACATCCGATAAAAAAATCTATATTTTATTCGGAAGCGTACATAAAGTAGTATTATTTTTATTCAACTTCAAATAACAGATTAGACAGTTGCGTTAAAAAAATTCATTCCTTCACAACTAAGAAACACCTACTTTACACTAGTCTGTAGACAATGCAATTATATTTATATCGAAACCATTTGCAGTGTACAATAGGGTGGGTCGAAAAAACCGAAATTGATATAATCGAAACGCAATAGTGCGGGAAAATTGCCATTAGTAATAAGGAATAAATTCACAAAATATTACACCAAATGGTTAATATCTTTTACCGCCGCAAGGGAGGCAAAGTTTAAAAAAATCGCAATTTTTTTTTTTCAAAAAAATAAATAAATTATCCAACCATACCAATACAATTTCTAATAGAATGCAACAGCTACATCAAGATGTTAGTAAAGTTCCAGTAAAATTCTATTATGGTGAAATCATTTCTATTACCGCCGCAGGGGCGGTCAAAATTTTGAAAAAAAAAAAACGGCAAAAATTTCAATTTTTCGTTTTTCCTAATTTTTTTAATTTTTATTATATGTCTACAATTAAATAAATTTACTTTATAGCTAGTAATAACTTATAAATGTCTAGTAATTTTGATCATGGGCATTGCCAACCAGGGGCGAGAGGGGCCCGCCCCCCCTAAATTTGAGAGAAAGGGGCTTTTTGAAGGGATTTTGGGTATTTTCCGGAACTTTTTGGTGATTTTTTTGGTAGGGGGGGGGGTAAAACAAATTCCCCCTCATTATTCACTTCCCCCCCTCCCAACAAAAAATCCGTAAAAAGCTCCACATCACGGAATGTAAAAAACTTTGGTTTATCCGATACTTTGATTTAACCGATACTTTGATTTGACCAATCTCCTGTTGTTAGGGTTCTAAGATATTTGCATTTTTATTAGAAAATTCTATAGACGAGACAGCATTAATCCATTCTTCATCAATATGAGGCATTACAGTTTTCACACATTTAATACATTAAATTAAATTAATATTTATTGTTTTCACAACATGTTTATAATTTGTTAATGTATTTAAAAATATATTTTAAAAAATTCTTAAACATACTTTTTCAGTGCTACGTAGTAATGTAATGAGAAAGCAGTATTTTTCTAAAATTTTACTAAATTGAAAAATACTGCTTTCTCATTACATTACTACGTAGCACTGAAAAAGTATGTTTAAGAATTTTTTTAAATATATTTTTAAATACATTAACAAATTATAAACATGTTGTGAAAACAATAAATATTAATTTAATTGAAGTAATATATATATCTATATCTATATCTATATCTATATCTATCTATCTATATATATATATATATATTACTTCAAAGTTAAGATAATCAAAATGATTCGTACAAAGTAATGTCCATTATCACCCCTTTAATTTTTTGAAAGTCAAGAGTTATATTCAACAAAATGGTGCGGTATGGAAAACTGGTCATGCACTGATCGACGAGGCTCTTAACAACGATTCCTAGAGACAAGGTCAAGAGATATTTTACAGAACTCGAAAATTATTCAAGATAATGGAAAATAATCCATTATAAAATTGCAGACAAGCATCGATTCTTTACGAAAATACATCTTGCGCACATAAACTCTACGAATAGTACGCATACGAAGCTGAATACGGATTAGAAAGTAGGAACTACTCGTCATTTTGAACATTTACTGCTGGTGCTCGATCTGTAGTGTTCGACATTAGAGTTTTGTGATTATGTTTGGATAATTGTATTTTCATTTGTAATCACCAGTAAGTTTTTGATATATGATCGCAAAATTCGTCACTTATTATGTATAGATACTCTTTTTTTTATAACTCTAGTTCAAATTAAACGGCTGCTTAACTTTTCCGTTTTACATCTTACAAGCAGGGTGTCCCTTGTTATCGTTGACTAATACTTAAATTATAAAATGTTAGTTTTAGAATTGTAGGCTAGTTGCAAAATTTTTGCATAAGTTATTTTCATCTTATGAAAATGTATTTACGTCAAAATATTATTATTTTTTAAAAAGTTACGAAATTTAAATTTTTATACAATCCCTAAGTTCTATAATGTATATTCGGAAAATCTTTCTCCATGTTCTAACAAGTGAAGCCACATAATTTCCTAGAAGTAAAAGCGTATCATATCTAAAACCAAAACTTACTGAGTTATGATATTTTGAATTTTTGGAATTTTCAGCCTTTTCTAGCCTTAAAATAGCATTTTTCCGTTTTTAGATTTAGTACTAGGTTTCCAAGGTATATGTAAATGCTTCTGAAATAAAAGGACCACTTTAATGCTTATAAACTTTGAAAAACACTATTTCAGTTTCCTAAAGATACACGAAGTGTTTCCAGAAATGTGGTCAGCAACAAAGTTACACTAACTTTTCGTAAATGTTTCTATCATATCAGGGATTTGTAATTTGTTGCAGTGTAGGATAATTGTGTTATGTATCTTATATAAGTTTTCACAATTATTCGAAAAAAACTGATCTTAAATCCACGGGTCTACAGTTCATTATAGATCATGGTCGGTGATTCCAAAATACACTTTCTTTATCATGGGCTTGAGGTAGTATATAGCTTTTGTTTCGGTCAGGTGATGAGTCTAATCGCGACCTACGTTATATACGGCCGGTGCATGACGTTTAAAACGTCACATGGAGTGGATCATTTTTACATGGCGATTGGTGCAAAACGACGCGCCCCCCGTTTTGCACCAAACGCCGTGAAAAAAAATGATCCAATACATGTGACGTTTTAAACGTCATGCATCGGCCGTGTATAACGTAGGTCGCGGTCTAATGCAGGAACTTCCGTTTTTTCTTCACAAGCATACTTGTTACTCATTTTATTGGCTCAGAAATGATGAAAGTTTGAATGAATCTTGCTCAAATTTGCGAAAAATTTATGGCAATATAGAATAAATGTGTTATGTACCTGTGTATAACTTTAGAGAGTTATCAGAAATTTTTTTGAAAAAACATATATTTACCAAGCCAGGCGAAAGAAGAAAGATGTTCGATAAAAACATTTCAATGAATACAATTAAAAAGGAAGTTTTGATTGCTTGAAAGAATATATTCAAAATAAAAAGTTTAATACATAATTAAAACGTTTTTAGAAAAAATTAAAGATAGTGATTATCCGTACTGGACTGAAATAACATTTTAATTACTTTAAGATTTAAGACTCTGAGCTATCATGAAAATGCAATTTTTATATTTATATCCCATTTTGGTTTTCTAGAAAACCTTGCAGTTATTCTGAAACAAAAAACCCGATTCTATTAAAACGGCAAAATAAATTATAATGTTTAATTGTTCAAAAGTTAATGAATAAATTTTATTTCGTTATTCTTAATAACGATGTACTCAATAATTATTTTTTTTTCAAAAACATCTGAAGCTTAATACGTTGACAGCCCAGCGAAGACATATGGTCACATGCTTGATTTCCCTTCTGATCACCGTGAAACCATACGGTCTCATTCGTAGAGTGTATCTGATTTGTCTCTGATTGCGTCGCAGCGCCATCTGTCGGATAAATGACTGAACTATGTGCTTCAGGACTGCTTTGAGTTGTATCAAAAAAGTAATCAGTTGCCAACGTGTTGAAGAGTATAGAATATTTTCCCAGATGTATTTAGTGTAAATACCTTTAATCAATTAATTTAACAAATAATAATAATAAAATAAGCGTTACCAAAAAAAATTGTTTTTATAATAATATAGCCTGTCAATGTGACATTACTAGGACGTTAAAGACTGCCACAATCACAACGGTCACAAAAATGGGACATCTTTAATCTGTCATAAAGTAACTCTCAGCTGGCTTTCAATTGTTGAATCCATGGTGAAGTCTCCATGATTTATAATTTAGTTACCTACAACTGGTCACAAATGTAAACATTGACTTCAATCCTCGAGATTAATTTCCATGTCACGTGATATAACAATAGTAATGTAGTTACAGTACTTTCACATTTTGGTCACGGTGTTATATTTGGCGAGAACATGTCCTAAAAACAGCCTCGCTACCTTATAACACGCTAGTTTTAAAATAACAGTCGCATTTTAGACACAATATATTAATATTTTGGAAAAGGTGCTCTTTCCAGTTACGACTTTGCCTATAAAAACCTTGCGTTATATTAACCTTGTCCGATTTATTAATTGCATGCGTTTTTTTCTAGAACTACACGGATCTCCAAAATTAGGGGAGTACATCATTTTAAGGAAATTAATCAAATAAATCTACTGATAACTAGCTTAAAATAAAACGGTCATAGTCTAAAGTGCAGCAGAAAGAAGGAAACCACTCAAAAAAGTAAACCTGATATCAGGAAAAAGATTAAGTGTTAAAATTGCGATTTTTCAGAAGTTTCTTTTCTCACTCTGACATTCGCAAAACGCAATTGTTGAAAGATTTTGAGGAAAGGTGGTATGAAAATGCCACAAAAAAGTGACATAACCGGAATCGACCTGGCAAATTATCGAGAAACTGAAATCCGACAAACGCAAAGGAGCGTAACAGAATATGTTGAAGATGCATGGAGTGCTATTTCAAGAATGAGGAATCAATTTCAAGAAACAGAGGATGTTATGGGGCAAGTGCTTCCCCGGCAACCGATGACTGGCATGTGATGTTAACAGCTCCTCAAAACATAACATAAAAGCCAAAAACAGTTTCTTTCGCAACAGGACGCAGGGTGTCAAACCAAACAGTTCTTAGTAGGTTTCATCAGGGTGGCGTATATGCACGTAGACTAATGGTGTGTATTCCTTTGACCTGAAAATACAGCGCGTTTAGAACAAATTGGACTGCTGAACAACAAAATTTGGCGCAACGTAATTAGAATCAAGTGTTTTTCGCAGAAGAGTCCCAATTTAACCAGGAGTGCGATACCCAACGTGTTCTGGTATAGAGGATGGACACGCGAAATAGCCTCTCATTCGTACAGGAAATATTACAGTACAGATAATGTGGATTCATGGTATGGGGAGGAATCATCATAGGTGGAGGTACGGACCTGCATGTTAACCAGAATAACACTGTGACTGCCCGAATGTTTTCAGGCGAGATACTGAGACCTGATGTCGTAACTTAGATTGCAGTAACTGGTTACTTCTTTTTTTAATGCATGCCATTGCCAGATTTTGTACAAATTGTCTTATGAAAAACATAACTGAAACGTAAACAATACAACATATGGAGTGGCCAGTATGATGTCCTGACTTAAATCCGATCAACCATCTCCGGAACACATTCGATGCACTGCACCGAGACCAGCGCACCCATTGACAGCCCGGCACTTGGAGATTTCGTTTCTTGACGAGTAGAACAGAATTTTCTATAATCTTGTCAACTACCTCATCGCATCCATGCAAACATGTGTGCAACAATTTACATAAACCAGGACCACAAACCATGTTAAAATTCTCCCTAATCGTCAATCAACACTTTATTTCTCATTTACAGGCATCCATATTAGTGCCTTGGAGCATCTTATCGTGTTCTTGACTTCATTTTAAGAATTAAAATTTCCATGCATCATGTTTTATTGTTATTTGATATTTATTACGATTTAATATATGTGTACTTTCCTTTTTATGTTCATACATGGATGACATAGTTTTTTCCACTTCATTGCTCTCTATATAACATACACACATATATATATATATACACATATATATATATATATATATATATGTCAATGGCGAATCCATCAAAAAGGCTTGATTTGATTTAAATCATGATTGTTAAAAGGATGAATAAATTTACTTCTCCAGCACAGACTCACGATCGCTCTTCGTCTGTTGTTTCTACCAATGCTTGCTCTCTTTACACTTCACTAATTTTCCTGATTGAATTTTTCTGACTGGCTAACGTCCTATTAACTTTCGTTTCAAAACATAATAACAATAAATATTACCTTCCTTTGAAATTGCTCTTATTGTTGTACTATTCAATTTAAAAAAAGGAATTCCATATAATTTAATAAAGTATAGTGGTAATTTATGTGTTAATGAACTGTTTATTGCAGAGAAATTAAATCTAAAACACAAGGGCAAGTTTAAACAGGATGTCTGGAAAACGTTGATACAAGCCTTTATTTTACATATATTAGAGAGAGTTGGTAATGTAAATTGTAAAAGTATTCAAAATAAAGTAGGAAAAAATATGCTATTAACGAAATAGTTCTACAATTGATTTTCACAAAATTACACTTTTTAAATAATTCATGAACCCATTAGACAAATTTGGTCAATTAGAAAATTTATCATTTTGGTGTAACAAGAATATTAAATGCATATACTTTATGACGTTATCATCCTAGGCGTTGGCATTCCTGACCAACGCCGCATAAGACCCAACCAATTAGCGAAGGCTTCAACAACCAATGAGCATTCTGATTGGTTGGTATTTAACGCCTGTATCGCCAAGGCTGAGGACGATAATGCCATATATAATTGCACCTTTACAAGAAATTCCGCAGAATATCATTAAAATTAAATAAGATCTTCTTAATTGAAAATTGACCATTGAGACTGGGGATCATTAATAAAACTAGAAATGTAAATTTGTGAGATATTGCAAGACAGGACAGAGACTTCAACGTATATGCCCTTGATCTTAAACCAGAAAGCTGATGCTTGCAGCAATATTGGTAGTGAAAAACTCCAAACATTTACACTAGCCTTTTATAACAGCTCGTGTTATCTACTGAAATGACAGAAAGCACTTTGTGAATTGTTTTTTTAATTATGTTTCATGGATTTAAACTGTATTTGTCTCTTTAAACGACCTCTGCCTACGTAATTATTTATTTAGATGTATTTGATGAAAATTGACCATTGAGAGTGGGGACCATTAATAAAATTAGAAATGTAAATTTGTGAGATATTACAAGACAGGATAGAGACTTCAACGTATATACCCTTGACCTTAAACCAGAAAGCCGACGCTTGCAACAATATTGGTAGTGAAGAACTCAAAACATTTACACAAGCTTTTTAGAACAGCTCGTGTTATCTACTGAAATGACAGAAAACACTTTGTGAATTGCTTTTTTTTTAATTTTGTTTCATGGATTTAAAACTGTATTTGTCTCTTTAAACGATGTCTGCCTACGTAATTATTTATTTAGATGTATTACTTATGCGTTTCTTTCACACTTGTTAACGTATTTTTTATCTAAAAAACTCTATTGTCAATTTACGTATGGTCCCTATTTCACTGGTGAAATAGCACTTTAAATGGTACAAAACAGTGATGTAAGTCACCGCTTTTCATTAATATTAATTTTGTTGCTTTTAAAGATATAGATTAGGCGTTTTTTGTAATTACCTTGTCATAGGGAAAGGAAAGAAAAAGTTCTAATCGATTAATTTAGTCTAAAATTTTAAAAATTGAAGTGAATCTATTTCATTAGCATAATATTATTTCCTACCTTACTTTGAACATTTTTACCATTTACATTGCAAATTTATCTTTAACATCTAAATTATTAGACCACGTTTCATCTTTTTTAGGACAACCTGTATATTTACATTTGGAAGCATCATAAAGCTTCATCATTTACATTACAGTATATAAATCATTTAGAGTCAGTAGAAGGATTAATCTCTAGTTGAATAACTATTGCTTCCTATATTAATGAAATATATTCATAATGCCTTGCATAATGTATACTGTTCTATACATCAAATCACTGAAATAATAGCTTGACACTTATCATGAAGCGAATGTTTGTAACAAATTCCTCACTTTAAGCGAATTTGACTGTGTATCACTAGCTTATAATAGACTGGTATATTCTCACCAGAATAACACATTCGTATCTTGTAATCACCGTTCTTATGCTTAAACAAGTAGTTTGCATGAAATGAAGCAATTAATTAACTTTAATGAGGTAACTGAATAGTTTCGAAACACTCTCTGAACCAATTATCAGTCCAATAACAATTACATCGAAGATAAGCTTCCGATAAAATGCATGGGAAATACTTTCAAAATCTAATAAAGAAGTTAATTTGTTCTACACTGAAATGAAATGCTTATTCTTTCTCAAGCATCTGTGAATTTTATATTAACCTCTTTACATCCCAAATTATGAAATAACGTATTTGCATTATTAGCGCATATATGCGTGCATTTCAGGAATTTATTTTTCATTTAGAAACTTCGGATTTATACCATAAAATCTGAATAGTGATTTTTGTTTTATTTAATAACAAACGTTTCGTGATTATATAGTAAAAATTCTTCTTTCGGAACTTCCATTGTGTAATTAGAAATTATAAATAAAAAGAAATACTTAAAATGCACGCATATTATGCGCTAATGATGCAAATGAGTTAATGAAAATTATACCAACCAAAAAATTTTTATAGAATTTTTTCAAATGTGTTTGAAAATTTGTGCAATAAATAAAGAAATTTTAGAACGATTTCGCCTATTAAAATTGATAAATTAAATTGGTATTTTTGGGGTCTTTGTTTGATTTGATAGCCTAAGAAGGACTGCTCAGACGAGGATACCAAGTCTGTAGAGCATAATGTCTCACCTGTATCCCTTTATTAAGGTACATAAAAAATACAATGTTCAAATACCTGCCCTGTCTGGGGAGACCGGGGCAGAATGCACTCTACCCAAATGCTTTCTTTAAAATGTTGTTTTTATTATTTTATATAATTAGAAATATATGCAAATATAATGGCCTCACATATAAATATATACATATTTCATATCAGAAATTTCAGAATTGAAAATGTCCACTCCATGCCTTTCAACATAATGGAAGCAGAACAGCTGTAATTTGAAAATTTATTATCTATTTTAAAATACTTTCGTTCTGTACAATGAAATGACGAAGGATGCTTTTGAAACACGATAACTTAAAGCATCAGAACTCATCCTAAATTGTATTAATGCCAATTGATGTGTTAATTGAGTTTTATACCGTGTAGCTTATGTGGAAATTTTAAGTACCGTCGTGGCATAAAGGCTTAAAAGTGAAAGAGATGAAATACATTTTTGGCATAAGGATTTTTTTTTTCTGTTTTTGTGTTTTGTTTTCTAGTAACCACAAAATCATACCTATTCAGATGAGGAAAAAAAGAGGTTGTTTAACTTTTCAAAGAGATCCAATGTTTGATTGAAACCTCTAAATACCTCGTATTTATTACGGGGACAACGACTGTTGCGAAGTCCCATATACAGCAGTTTATGAACCTTTTCTCAAGAACTACTGAAGGATTTTTTTCAGTACTTTTTTTATAATTATCACAGTAGATAAACTACAGGGTTATCAAATAGTCGCGCAATCCGAGCATTTATTTAAAAATACATGATTCAAACTATAAATATAATCTTAGGGCAGGAGCTAGCTACTCACTTATAAAGAAAGTCTAATTTTTGATTGCGAGCGATTTGTCCAATGTGTGCACGAAAGCGACATCTATCCATCATTTCTCTAATAATAAGAAGTGAGATTGGGCCTCACGTAATCTGTGTTTTGTGGTTATTCCATGTGGTTTTCCATTCTAATTAGGTCATGGTGGTCAGTTGGAGAAGTATACATATGAGAATGAATGGTGGAATAACTTGATTAGGGTCGAGTCCTGCCTTGGAGAGTTCTCGCTTGGATCTTTGATAACTTCCTTCGCTGTCACGTGCTCAGATATTGCTGTCTTAATTTAGTGGAAGAGTTCGCCATTTGGTAAGAAGTTGCTTCATCGTATTTGAAGAAATTTATTTTGCGGAAACTACGTCTTTCTAGTTGGTAGGGACATTAAGGACATTTGAATTGTTTTCTAGCAAAGTATTTTCAGATATATAGGTTCTTCGACAGCGAAGAAGTCCTGGGTACTTGAGAAGCCATTACCAAAGCGTAAGTGTATTTTAAGATTGATAAATTTCTATTTAGTTCTTTTCAGAATTTCTTGAGGCTAAAATTGATTAACATACTTAGATTGCTGCCAGTTCAATTGCAGTTTCCATTGCATATTAATTTTGAATAAACTTGTTGCTGTTATATTAATCTAGAGTTATGACTACCTCATTACATGACGTGGCTGGCACGCCCGTTACAAATTAAACAAAATGAATGATTATTCTAAGAAACGAAACCGAAAGATAAATCAACATTGTAGCAAGAAGTCTTAAAAATGGTGACCTGTTTCTTCGGTACATGTGCGAATGTGTTTTACCACATTTGTAGCTACACTTCACAATGGTCTAAAGCTTATATATAGGGTGAACTGGGGCACATTGTTGCATGGGGCACCTTGATACACCCCCTCTACTGCTCGTAAGGTCATTACAGGAAGTTTCCCAACAGCTCCAAAATATGGCGCTAGTGTACACAACTACCTACAGAACATCTTGGCGTGATTCAGTAGTTTGATGAAATGAGACGGGTGATTTAGTGTTTTTGTAGGTAAAAAGTAAATTTGAGTTGTACAATTGCAGTGGTATTATACAGCTGTTCCAGTATTTTCAACAGGAAAGAATACCCTCCCTGCTAAGTAAAAGTACTCTTTATCAGTTCCTCATCCTTTTTTGTTAGGTAAATTATGAAGTTTTGGATTTGAGATTCATGTTATTCAAAATGGCTACTTGGGGCACATTGATACAGCCTATGTTGGGGCACATTGATGCGTATCAATGTGCCCCATGATAGCTGCTAACAACCTATATTCATTTTAGTTCATTTTTTTCATTATATTTTATTATTTTTTTCTCGTATACTCCTTAATCCAATCATTTCCGACCAACAATTTCTAATATTAGTTTTTATTGAAGTGAAAAAGCTCCATTATTGTATACTAGAAAATTTAATAGTACTTTTGCAAACAGTGATTTTTAATTTTTCTTATTCCATGGTTACCAATATGATTAGCTCTTACAAAAAAAAGGAAAGACCGAGAGAGCTGAAATCAACGAGGATGGCGTATCTAAAGCTATGAAAGCTGCATTAGAGGGAAATTTGTCAATCCGGAAAGCTGCACTCATGTTCAACACCAAACCCGCTACTCTGCAGCATCGTCTGGAGAAAATGAAAGCAGAAATGTTGAAGAATGAGTCAGAGGTCACGTTCTAAGTATTCCTCTCAACAGGCACTTACCGCCAAACAAGAAAAACAATTAACCCTTTCCGGCACAGACAAATTATGTTCGTAAAATGCGAAATTACTGACTGACACCGGAATTTACAAACGACTTTTTTAGAAAATAAGAAATCCTTCTTTTAAGCTTTCATTATAGGAGAGAAATTTTATTAAAATATTCTTGGTGCCGAATGCAAGTTTGGAATTAAATTTAGGTGTTCCCGGAGTGGGACCACTGTGCCGGAAAGGGTTAAATGAATACATTGTTAAATGCAATGAGTTGCATCACGGTCTAACGCTGAAGCAAATAAGGCCCTTGGCATATGAATTTGCTGAAAAACTACGCTGTAAGTATCCTGAAAGTTGGAATGGTAATGAAATGGCAGGGGATGTCTGCAGATTTGTTCTTAATAGTTCTGAGGCACGTCAAACAACATACAAATTCGTCAATAGATCAGTTTCAACCACGTGATCACCAGCCCACCAAAAGTTATCAACCAATCATAATCGTGGATTTGTAGCCTGTATTACGAGCCAACCAATCACAATCCACCATTTTTGGCGTGCAAACAAAAAACAAATCTAGTTGCTAAGGGGGTTTCTAGGGTGTGACGTCAGTTGAAACTGATCTATAGAAAACCTACTGTTGCTATGAACCTACTGAAACTTACTGTTGCTGAATATACTGTTGCTATGTGATAATCATGAGTCACATGTTTCTATTGATGCCATTGACAACTGTCGTGCAAATGGAATAATTTGTCATTCCCCCTCACACACCTTTCATAAACTGCAACCATTGGACGTAGCAGTGATTGGTCCTTTTAAAGCAAAGCTGAAAATTTCTTTCAACGATTGGCACCTGAATAATACGGGGAAACACCTATCAATTTATCGCATTCCAAAGTTGGCTAAACTTGCAAACTTAGAATCATTCACTCCGGAAAATATTATGTCTGGTTTTGAGAGGACAGGCATAGTTCCCTTCAACAGATTGGTATTTCCTGACTCTGATTTTTCTCCTAGCACAGTTTTCATACCTCATTCTCACTCTGATACAGTTGTTGTCACACCCCCTCAAACAGACTCAGCAACTCCCTCAACTGTCTCTCAGTCACAAGATAGCAATGTTCCACAAAGTGCTGATGCTACCCAGACTCCATGGCCAACTACTTGTTCAAACAAATCTGTAACTCCTGAAGACGCACGACTTTACCCAACAGCTATTAGTAGTAGAACTAACAAAAGAAAAGGACGGCAGCCTGGTAAATCTCGAATTTAAACTGATTCTCCAGAGAAAAAAAGGCTTTTCGACATGAGAAAAGTTCAAGAAGAGAAACAACCTACAGCACAGTAAAATAATAGAGACAAAGAACTGGAAAACACAAAAATGCTGCTGGGGATAGAAGACACCAAACCTTTGAAGCGACAGACGAAGAAAAAGAAGGTGGAAGAATTATATTTATCAGATAAATCTGAAACACCCTTAGGACAGTGGTGTGACTCTACATCAGATGATTTCAATCTAAGTGACCTGCTAGGTGAAGAAGCAGATACTTTGGAAGATGATACAATGTAAGACGCAGATACTTCTGACCAAAATATTGTTGATTATGACTTTGTTATAGTGCGGTTTGCAAAAAAGAGATCGGTTATTCACTTTGTAGGCCAAGTTAAACGAAAAACTGATGATGGTGACCATCTTGTCGGGTTTATGAACAGAAACCTGGTAACTTTTTCATTTTTCCTGAGAAAGAAGATAATTGTGGAGATGAACTGCCAGATATAACAAAGTTGCCCCAGTCAACAACCAGACAAGGAACAGCAAGAACATCAGTTCGTTATACATTTAATTTTGACTTTAATTGCTTTAACATTCCTTACAAATAAATTGTGGGTAATCTGAATTTCTTTGAATAAATATAAAATGGTTTGCTAACTTATTTTCTATGGAAAATATGCAGTAGCTGTTATTTTTTCACCACTTTTCCCAAACGTATCAAAGTGCCCCATGAAGTGTATCAATCTACCCCGGGGACGGGGCACATTGATACAAATGACTTTTTTTAGTTTTTTTTTTAAATTACACACAGAAATACTATATAAAACAACGATTGTGCCTGTTAATAACACACTACACTAGTTTTTCTGACATCACATGGAAAAATAACTTGAAATTTTTGTTCTCTGGGTACCAAAAAAATTCTTAGAAAAAAACCGTATCAATGTGCCCCAGTTCCCCCTATACAATTATTTCGTGTTCAACGTTTGCTTTCCGGACATTGATAGGGAACGACTGAAGGATATTTTTCAATATTTTTTATGCTTGTGGCATTAGCTAAACAGCAGAATAATCAAATAGTCGCGCAACCTATGAAAATAATATTATTTAAAAAATATATACATGATTCAAACTACAAACATAAATTAAACAGGATAAGTGATTTCTCTGAGAAACAAAGCTGTAAGAAAAAATCCCACGGGATATGTTGAAAATGTAACCCGTTTATTCAGATTTTGCATATTTGACGCTTGTCTTCAAAATGTTCTAAAGCTTATTCGATCAATCTCGTGTTCAATGTTTGCATTTCGGTCACCGATAAGCAACTATTAAAGGGATTTATTTTAATATTACTTTTATATTTATGACAGAAGTTAAACTACAGGATAATCGAAGAGTCGGATAATCGAAGAGTGATTTCCGGTCATCGATTGGCAACAACTGAAGGGATTTTTTTCAATATTTTTTCATGTTTATGAGAGTAGCTAAACTGCAGGGTGATTGAATGATCGCGCAACTCATGCACAAAAATCTTTAAAAAATAAATTCATGGTTCAAACTACAAACGTAAACGAAACAGAAAGAGTGATTACCCTGAGAAACAAAACTGAAAAGAAAAATAACAGTGTCACAGGAACTGTTCAAAATATGACCCGTTTCCTCGGATACATGCACGAATGTTCTTTATCACATTCGAGGCTACTCTTCACTGTGTTCTAAAGCTTATTTGTTCAATTTCGTATTCAGTGTTTGCTTTACAGTCGTCGATAAAGAACGACTGAAGGGATTTATTTTCAATATTTTTTGTATGTTTATGAAAAAAGCTAAACTGCAGGATAATCAAATATTCGCGGAACCAGTGAAAACAAAATTTTTATAAAATACATACAGGATTCAAACTACAAACATAAACTAAATACAAAGGGTGGGTACTCTGAGAAACAAAACTGAAAGAAACATTAACACCGTCAAAGGAGGTGTTAAAAATGTGACCCGTTTCCTTTGATACATACACGAATGTGTTTTATCAGATTTGAGGTTTCTCTTAATAATGTTCTAAAGATTATTTGTTCAATCTCGTGTTCAGTGTTTGTTTTCCGGTCATCGATTGAGTGAGGATTATTCCCAAACACACGTGTGTGTGACATCCAAAACACACAAGTGTTCGGATGATCCCATAGAAATAAATCAGGGGTGACGAAACAGGGGGCTGTAACGGTAACAAATCTTTGAAGTTAGACATTTATAAAAGAAATATCTAAGAAATGATATTTTGAAATAGTCTTATGTTTCTTTAAACGCTTCAATAACTTTAACCCTTCACTGCACGAACTTTTCTTTGCTAAGTATGTTTTTATACTTATATTTAGGGTTTGATACCACAAACTTTATAGGGTAATTCTTCGTATTATTTAATGGAAAATTTCTGTGATTAAACAAAAGGCGAATATTTTTCTTTAACTATAGTGGTAGCTAGGAATTGAATTTATTTATAAAATATTAAATTTTAATTGATTCATATATGCATCACTAGCCGGTCGCTTCTGAGTAGGGCCCAAATACATTCTGCAGCGTACTGTCTGGACTTCCCTTGGGGTCCAGAAATTGCAATTTTACATGCAAACAGAGAAATTTAAATAAAAGACTTTATTTTAAACTATACGAAAATAACTAAATAATATATATATATATATATATATATATATATAAATAAGCACGTAAATAAATATTTCTTGACATTAATAATATGTTTTTTACATAATCCTTCAGACAAAATATTACTGGCCCTGTGCATATTTATCTAAGATGAGCAAAGAACTTTCAGATGAAATAAATAAAAATGGGATTGCCTAAGATAAATGGCGATCGTCGTAAATGGGTACTGTCACGCCATAAATTATTAATGAGGTGATCAAAACAACAGGCCCTGTGTATTTCTCAGCCATACATCGTTAATGCAGCGATAACTATAACGTGGTTCATTTATTTTGCGTGCATAATTCATTAAAATTAAATTATTTTAACAGGATCGTTGCACGCTTGTAATCTGACTATACGGTAATCACCATAAGGCATCCTTATGCATACCCTAGCCTATAAATATGGCAATCAGTATTTAACTCGAAATTTTTTACTTTCAAAAAATGTATTTTGAAAAAAGGTGGAAGTGTAATATTTTGTTTAAAATTTTAAATCCGATCGCTAAACGACGAAAATCAAAAATATATATATTTAAAATGGGAAATTAAAAAACATATTACTTGAAAAAATGTCACACAAAATATATAATAAAAAGTCAGCGATAGTTCTCTTTTCCGTCTAATCTTCCGCAATCGGGTTCACAGCCGATGTTGCCCACAAACTCGCTAGCTCTAAAATCGTTGGGAAACATATGATTAAGTACTTTTTTTGTAGATTTGTAAAGCGGAGTTTCATATTCTTACTTAAAACTGCTGCTGAGATATGGCACAATTACCTAAAACTTTCGACACACAGTGTGACCCCCCTTGATGGATTATTATCTAAAATTGCTTAAATACATATTTAACTATTTTTAGTACATTTGTTACCCTAAATTTCACGCTTCTACCTATTATTGAGATATGTCAAAATGACATAAAAAATTCGACCCCTATTTAACCCCCTTTAGTGGCTGAAATTCTAAAATCGCGAAAATACATGTTTAACTATTTTTCAGTAGATTTGTTATCCTGAATCTGTGATTTCAAGCTTCTAACTAAAAATTCTGCTGAGATATGGCTAACATTCGAAATGACCTAAAATTTTCGACCCCCATTTAGCCCCATTAAAGGGTAAATTTCCAAAATCGCTGAAACATGTGTTTAATTATTTTTATAGCAGATTTGTTATCCTGAATTTCACGCTTTTATCCAAAACTACTGATGAGATATGGTGAAAATTTGAAACCATCGAAAATTATCGACCCCCATTTAACCCACTTAGTAGTCGAATTTCTAAAATCATCTAAAATACATGTTTAACTATTCTTTAGTAGATTTGTTATCCCGAAATTCACGCTCCTACCTATAACTTCTATTCAGAAATGGCAAAATGACATAAAACATTCGATCCACTATTTAACCTCCCTTAGTGGCCGAATTTTTAAAATCACTGCATTACTTGTTTAACTATTTTTTAAGGAGATTTGTTTTCCTGAATTTCACGCTTTTTACTAAAACTGCTGATGAAATAGGGTGAAAAAGTGAAATCACCGAAAATTTTCGACCCTTCGTTTAACCCCCTTTGTAGTTGAATTTCTAAAATCGCCTGAAATGCATGTTTAACTATTCTTTAGTAGATTTGTTGTCCTGAATTTCACGCTCCTAACTATAACTTATACTGAAATAAGGCAAAATGGCGTAAAACATTTGACCCCCATTTAACCCGCCTTAGTGTCTGAATTTCTAAAATCGCTGAAATACATGTTTAACTATTTTTTTAGTAGATTTGTTATCCTGAGTTTCATAATTCTACTTATAATTTCTACTGAGGTATGAGAAAATGACCTAAAATATTTGACCTCCTATTTAACCCCCCTTAGTTGCTGAATTTCTAAAATTGCTGCAATACATTTTATCTATATTTTTTGTAGATTTGTTATGCCGAATTCCGAGCTTCTAACTAAAAATGCTGCTGAGATATGGCGAACAGGCAAAATGACCTAAAACTTTCGACCCGCCATTTAACCACCTTAATGGATGAATTTCTAAAATCGCTGAAATATGTGTTTAATTATTTTTTTAGTAGATTTGTTATCCTGAATTTCACATTCCTACCTAAAACGGCTGCTGAGATATGGCGAAAACACGAAAGGACTAAAAACTTTCGACACCCCATTTAATGCCCTTAGTGGTTGAATTTTTTAAATCGCTGAATTATGTGTTTAACTAACTTTTAGTAAATTTGTTATCCTGAATTTCGCACTTTTAACTAAAACTGTTGTTGCGATATGGCGAAAAGGCAAAATGACTTTAAACTTTAGACCCCCCATTTAACCGCCTTACTGAATGAATTTATAAAATTGCTGAAATATGTATTTAATTATTTTTTAGTAGATTTGTTATCTTGAATTTCACGCTCTTACCTAAAACTGCTGATGAAATATGGTGAAAATGTGAAATCACCGAAGATTTTCTACCCCCCCCCCCCATTTAACCTACTTAGTGGTTGAATTTGTAAATTCGCATGAAAATACATTTTTAACTATTCTGTAGTAGAATTGTTATCCCGAATTCCACGCTTCTACTTAAAATCCCTGCTGAGATATTCCGAAAAGACGAAATTATATAAAACTTTCGATCCCCCATTTAACCCCCTTAGGGTGTGAATTTTCAAAAATCCTTTCTTAGTGGGTGCCTATATTGTGTTAAGAACATGTCTTTCAAATTTCATTGTTCTAGGACAAACGGTTGAGGCTCGGCTTTGATTATGAGAAAATCAAGCTACTATTTTATAGGTATAGATTACGCAGTCTAGTGTTAATAAAAAAAAACATTTTATTGCGAAATAGTGTTCAATCATAAAATGTCTCTCTTCTTGTGAAATGCTCACTTCCATCTTGCGTAAAACCAACGGTTCTTATAGGTAACATCATAAACTGTAACTAAAATTTCTACGGCCATACGACCTTCCAACAGTATAATGCTGCCATTTATTAAAAAAACATTACTACATACTTTTGATTTCGTTTATTTAAATATTTTTAAATTTGCTTTGCGAAACTTTCCAATTACCTAATATTAATCTCCCAATCCAGATAAGTTTGCTTATCATGTTTTGTATATCATCTTTGCATGTTCGTTACCTCGTATGTATATACGCTATTTGCATATTCTTTACTTTACATCTTTACTTACTTATTTATATATTTTAACTCTTGTTCTGCGCAGCATGTCCAAATGTGGATTTTGTGCCAATAAAACTAACCCAGCAACAAACTTACTAGTAATCGATCGTCCAGCAAGAGACAAAATTAAAAAGTGTAATAGTTTCATTAATTATAAATAAACTAAATAGTTTTGTTTTCAAAATTGTGTAACTCTTTTATTTTGCATTTTTTATTTTTTCTGAAACATCGGTTCATCGTTTAGGTACTGGGAAAACTATTGGGAAAACTATTGAAATCGCTTCAGAAGTTCACGAGACAAATGTACATCAAATTCAGCTGTTTTCACTGTTTTTATTTTGTTTTTGTTTTCAAAATCGCGTTAACATTGTATTTTTTATTTTTATTTCTTGCCGAATGATCAATTCAAAAAATATTCGCTGCCAAAATTATTGAAAAAACATTCATATCACTTACATAGTTCTCGAGAAAAAAATACACCAGTGTCGGATTTCTTTACATGCGACATCGCACTTGTTGTAACCCCTCCCACACACACACACACACGCGCGCGCGCACATGTTTAATACATAATGTAATTAATCAATTTAAACTTGTTCTATTTTTTTTCACCAATATTCGATATTAATTTCAACTTGGTTCCAGATTGTTACATAGAAAATTTCAAAAAATTTAGATATTGCTAGAATTTTCCGAAAATATAGTTTAATCGAAATTTTGCAGTTTTAAGTTTAGAAATGGAAAATAATTGAATTTTACGTTATCGAATGAATTACATTTTTCTTTCACTAAGTAAATTCCTTTTCCCAAGAAAAAGAATTATCTGAAAAGTAATATACCCATCCATGATTCATTCAAAGAAACGGCCACATTCTGATATCACCATGAGTACAAAAATGCATAGTTTGTAAAATTTTTAGAGACAAGATATTTGTTTGATCCTTATAAATATCTCGTGTTTGCTTAAAATTAAATACGTTTAATCAATTTAAAACGTGTTGATTTTCTTTTTTCACCAGTGTTTGAAATTAATAATAAACTGTGTGTAAGTTGTACAGGAGAAACCATGTGAAATATTTAGATATTTTTTGAATTCTCAAAAAACTGTAGTTTAACATTTCAAAAATTCGAAATGAAAAATAATTGAACTTTAATATATTTTTCTTTAGCTAAGTAATTTATTTTTATTCACTAAGAAGAATTTATCTGAAAATTACTGTTCGAATCTATGTTGCATCGGATGAAAAATTTGTTGAAACCTTTTCATGAAATAAATAATAGAACTGTATAAAGACCAAGATTTTTCAAAACCAGATTTTTTTATACAGTTAATAAAATAAAATGTCAAAATTACAATATAAAGACGTTTCGTAATGCATCGCATTACCTCTTCAGTTCATTTATCTGATTTCGATCGACACAAAAAAAGTCAGCCACAAACAGTTACAAAAGCAGATAACTGTATATTCACCCGGTATAGCACAGGATTCATTCAATGTGAAATTCTCCAGACGTGAAAACCATCCCTCGAGAAAAATTCTGGCGTAATATTTACTGCACCCTATTTGGTAATGCTGGCATTCGCGGATTGAGGAGTGTGATCCGTTTCAAGTGCATGCTGCACATTCTTTGAATTCAATTTTCCTATTGCTAGAACTGTATAAAGATAATATGAATAAAATGGTCACTTATTTTTATGAATCACTAATGCTCGTATTCACCATTTACCTCAACCTAGAAAACCTT
Organism: Maratus michaelseni; assembly: GCA_963931845.1. Lineage (NCBI taxonomy): Eukaryota > Metazoa > Arthropoda > Arachnida > Araneae > Salticidae > Maratus > Maratus michaelseni. The sequence goes on from OZ007586.1 coordinate 143,086,333, forward strand.
GGTCGAATGCTCAAATGAAATTCCCGATTAACCTGATTGGATCTGATCGCGGCTTAAGTTCAATCATGTTAATGATGAATACCATTTAAGCACTCGACTCAGATTTTATAGGTTGAGGTAGATGGTGAATACGGGCATTAGAAAAAAAATCTGCATCATATCACATTGCCTTGTAGAGTATGTCAAAATAAAAAAAGGTCCGAATGATGGCTATATAAATTTAGTTTTAATTAACGCAAAAGTGCAGTTTTAACTTTATAAATTTTCTTGTAATTGGATGTACTTTATTTTTGTCATAACTGGTCGTCTACATATTAAATATTGTACCAAATTTCATTTTTCAGATGGCAATACACACTTTTGGATTTCCTAGATTGAAGGTAGTAAGGAAAATTATTTAGTTTATACACCTTTTCTTAAATGCTCATAGAAGAAAAAATATATATTTAAAATATTTTTAAATCGATTTTCTTTTAAAATGGATTTTAATTTCTTTTCTATATCGATTTCCACATACAGTGTATCGGATAAATCAAAGGTAGTGCGGCAACCAAAAAAAAGGTTAATTTAATAAAAATTTTGAAATTCTTTTGAATGGCCGTATTTTGTATTTTTCGGACCCTATTCTGTATTGTCCACATATCAATTAATAATAGTAACATTTTAAATAAAACTCAAACAAGTTTCTTTTGTAAAAAATATTTTTTTGATATCTGGTCATGTTGCTATAATGTTGCAGACTGCGTCATAATTATCTGAGATTTCCTACGAATGTCGTAATCATGCATGATCTGTGATTTTAGTTTAAGTGGTTATTTACCATTTCCCTACTCATGGTGAGAAAATCCATTATTTTCTTTTCTTTTTCTTATAAAAATGTATGTTTGGATCAACAACCATAGTTTTCACCAAAACTAGACCGTTCGTTTTAACTTATTAATTATTTTTTTTTGGTTGCTAGACACTTTTTTCGCAATAAAAAAGTGCAATTATAGTGTCTGACACTTAGCAAAAAATGATGCAACATGGCTATACATGTTAAGTGCTTTTCCATATTTCATAAATAATTAAAAATTCGATTCCATGATTTTTTTTTTCATTTGAGGAAAATTTATGTAATTAACTTTTATTTTTCTTCTTTATCGATACTTGATAATTTTGTTTTTATAATTCCTTGTGATTTTGAACTGTTTTATAATTCTTAAATTAATAAAGCTACTTTTTTTCTTTTGAAGTTTTGTAAATAGTACGAGCTATTTATCATAAAAGTTTGTATGAAGTAAACATTTTATTTCAAACTTACTGCGGGACGGAATGGTTTTACTAAAATCCTATTCCATGATTTCTATGTTGTATCTGGTAAAATGTAATAAAAAAGAAAAAACACAAAATTTAAAATATTAACAGTATATATATATATATATATACAAGTTTAGATTTATTGAGGATGATAAAGATTGTAGAGAGAAAAAAAACTTCTATATTTTACTTTGAGCGAATAGCAGTAATATTTTTCTTACCCAAACCAAACGGTTTCTTTTGATGAAAGATCTTTTCTGCTATCTTTTTATGTTTTTGATCACATTAGAAGAAAGATGTACTCAATACTGATGCCAGCTTCCTGAAAATATCGTATTTTTGTAGATCTAATATTACAGTTTCAGTGTTTATTTAAGTCAAATCGCTTAGTTGATTTCTACGTTTATTAAATAAGCAGTGCTTAAATAGAAACATAAATTTTAATTCGGGTTACTGACTCACCAATAATTTCTCCAATAAATGATTATAGATCTACATTTTTATACAGAGATGTGTTTTAAATGAAAAATTTCTGCATTTTAATTTTATCGTTGGCTGCAACATGACATTGAATTAATTTTCAATAAATATTAGACAAATATTGAACAACAATTCATCAACATTTTGAATTGATTTTTCTTTTTAAATGAAAGACCAATAACACTATAAATACATACAGGATATTTCTAAAATGTTGACTCATGCTGTGAACATTTTCAACTGCATTCTAAAATTGGGAAAATATTTGAATTAAACAAATCTGTTTACAATAAAATGTTATACTCTGTGTAATATTAGCGTTAAACTTTAAATATTTACGAAGAAATGGCAAAAATTCTCGAAATATTTTATTTCTTTGTAAATATTTACAAGGTTTCTTCAATGTAGCAGAAACATTAGGATAATATTGATTCTAAATAATGAACAAGTCATATATTTAAATGAAAAGTTAAAGGAGGATATATGAGTATTTTTCATGGAAAAAGTTTTAAAAAAATCGTTTAGTTCTTTGTTGAGATTTTTCTCGAGAGTAATGCTGTAGTTCACTCTTCGCATTAAAAGCAAAGACTTGAGTATACATAGTAATAGAGGGAAGTTACAGTAAAATAAGGCGTTTTATTTAATGACTACCCGTAAGGCATGGTGACGTCATGGTGACGTCAGTGTGAAGTCACACTGTGACTTTGTGACAGTCGTCGTGACGTCACGTGACGTCGATGTGAAGTCACTGTGACGTAAATGCGAGGTCGTTATGGCCGTTTTCAAGGCTTTCTGTGACCTCACAATGTGACTACTTTGTGAAGTCACCGTGCGACTTCAATGTGAAAAATGTGACGAATCTGCATCGGATAGGGTGACCAGATTTTACCCGAATCCTATCCGGATTGTTCGGATCGACATTTTTTTATGCTGCAAGTTTGTGACGACACTGCACCGTGTCGGGTGACCAGATTTTACCCGAATCCAATCCAGAAAGTTCGGATCGATCTTTTTGTATTTGTTTGGCTGCAGAATAGATTTGTATTAGTGGTCGGGTGATCTGATTTTCGTGAACCCGATCTGACCTGAGTCGGGTATAATGTTTTTACTGTAAGTCTTGTTCGGAACAGAATCTTGCATACGCGGATGAGTCATGCACGAATCCGGTTATATACTTCTTGAACATGGTTGAATGTCGACTTGAACATGAATGATGGTTGACTGAAATTATATTTCGATTCAACCCATATTATTACCCTAACCCAACAACAACAACAAAAACAAAAAAATCTGTAGGCCCACAACCAAACCGAACCTGATAAATGATTTCGCATAGATTCGGATAACAAGATTTTACCAAATCCGGATACGATCGACGATAAGGATTGGATCGGCAATAATTTTTATTAATGCAATTCGTATTCAAATTAAAACTTTGCATCTGATTGGGATACCGGCTATAATGTAGCCGTTAAGCAAGAAAATTATAAATGTAAAAAACGCATACTAAATTAAAAATAATAGATGAATCTATTAAAAATTATAATAAAATTAAATATATCAATAATATGAAATTCTATTGTGCAAATAACAACTTTTTAAATTAACTTCTACTTCCATTTGTTTTATTTAACCACAAAAAATATTGACAATAATTAAAACTATGCTATTTTGCTGTTATGTTATTGAAGTCTTGTGAATGTGTATACTTTGCAATATTTCCCCTCTCTCAGTATCACGAAACTTTCTGACACATTTATGAACAAATTTTTAAACGTATGGCACTTGCATGCATCATTATTAAAGCGATTTGGAATGAATAGCGTTTTCCATTTTTAGATAAATGAAATACTTAAGATCAATTTCGGTCACGTTTTTCCCGTTTCTCACGCTGCGCGTCGGAAATTCGGTTCAAAACACCAACTTTGATAGTGTTTTCTGAAACATCTTCTTCCGTTACCAAAAAATGGAAAACGTCAGTCGATTAAATATATTCTGAATAAGAACACCTGCCAATTTCTTGTATTTCCGAATAAAAATGAATTCAGAAATATGTCAGAAATTAGCTATTTTGGATTTGAGAACAACTTTAATGAAATATAAATATGGATTTTAAAATAAGCATTGTGAAATATGTATGTTAGGAATCCATTTAAATAATAGATCTATCTATTGTGAGATATTATTAAATAATAAACATTGTACCAAGCAATAAAACATTTTTCGAAGCAAATGAAATTTAAAACTTAAGATCATAAACGCAAAAAATTTTATATATATATTTTTTGCATATATAGTTTTTGATAGAATACTAAATGCAGAACTTAAATATAAATTTTTACGGTAAAAAAATTCGGTAACACAACTGGAAAAATTACCTAAACTGAATAATTATTTTATTATTTTATCAATATTGATTATTTTTATGCACGTAATGTTGACATATCATGACATCATGCTATAAATCATGCATGGGACCTCTATTTTAAATACTATATGTGTTTTAATTACGTTTACTCCAGTATTTGACTGGTATTACTTTATCTATAAATGATAACTATAAAAATTAAGAGAAATGTTTTGTTAATTAAAAAAAAAAAAAAAAAAAAAAAAAAAAAAAAAAAAAAAAAACTTAATCTATTTAAAATATATATATATATTTATGAAACTGCTATCTTTTTTAAATAATAAGTTTTGCAATAGATTATTTTTTGGAAACACCGATCATTTTTTGTTGATAACGCACTGCACCGCAGCCACTCTATTTAGCATCGGATGTGAAGAAGTTGTACAATTTTCTAATAATTTACGATTCATCGATAGTAATATATGATGACGCCAATGACTTGATATCTATCTGGCTTGATGTTTGATTCCGGGGCAAGAACCACAGTAACATTTTCTGTGATTCTGGTACCATAATACATAGTATACCGTACAATCGTATTTGAGATCTACTGTATGAGTTTTAGAATGCAGTTTCGTGAACATTACTGATATTTTGAATTGTTTTAACAATACAGATAATTTATATGATACAATTAAAAAATAATAAATCTAATATTAATATCAAATAGTTAACATTTAATTAATATTTAAATTCTTACTAGTATACATAACAACAAAAAAATTTCAAGCTTTGCTGTTGGTGTTCTTTATATTGAAAAAATAACATTCTTACATACCTTTTTTTTAGCAAACGTAATTCTTTTTTGGCATCATGGAAGTAGTCTGAAGAATACAAGTGTTTTTCAAGTAAATTAAGTACAAAAACATTACAATAGCATTGACGAATACATATCATAACCGCCAACGCAATTGTAAGCATTTTCGGACTTATATTTTAATCTGAATTCTTAAATCCGATAAAACGACAGTTTTTTCTAGAGAATATCTCTTGCATGTTCCGTTCCAACAATTAAATGTCATGTTTTACTTTTTAGTGGTCTGCAGTAGCACTAAAAAAAAAAAAAAAAAAAAAAAAAAAAAAAAAAAAAACATGAAACGAAACTGGAACTATCCTTGCAATTCTTTGACTTAATAAATAAACCCTTCGAATGAAACCAACCGCTGCTTTTCGAAATAGCTTCACTGCAGACGATAAATCGGGCGAGTTCATTTTACAAATATTGAGCAGCTGGTCAATTTTCTTAGCAATCATAAAAGAAAAAAAAAATCAACTTCCTGTTAAGAGATGTGCAATTCACTGAAATAATTCCCTTTATTTTATTTTATTTTATGTCAGGTTTACTAAATGTAATTTTTAAATTAAATAATGCCGAAAGAATTGATTGTATTTTTTTAAATAAGGTTTGAATAGCTAAAAAAATTATATGGAAATTTCTGGAGATAAAATGAAATAGTTTTATACTTCTAAGGGGAACAAATTACTTATTTTATACGTTTATAATATTCATAATCTACTTCATCCATAAAGGTACATAACAATTTAAATAAAGCACTTGCATACAAAAAATAAACTTTAATTTTCTCAGTATATCCCATTATCTGTATTTACATTTTGACCACATTGTAACTTCACATTTTAATGGCACTTCGCAATGAACAAGCACCTCCCTCCACTATGTTATTTTTCAGCCTTTATCAATAGTATAAGTAATTTATAATTGATACAATTGTTTGAAGTTGTTTTAACACAAATTATTAATTTTTCATAGAAAATAAAACTTTTTTTTAAATAAAAAAATAAATTATAAAATTAAAAACGTTTTCTAGTTTTCATATCTAATTACCTTTGTATGATAATCTACAATTGCATAGTTACAAAAAATTATATACATACATGCAGATCATTTTTTTTAGCTAGATAAAGGAATAAGTGACTATAAATTAATTTACAAGGGACAACAAAAATTACTAAGGTCAATGGCTCTCAAATGTATCAAATGAAGAAAGATGGCACTAAGTAAAATGTTTCTTCTCATTTTCAAATATTTTTAAAATTCACATTTTTGTCACAGTGTGAGTTCACTATATGGTAGTATATTTTAGTAACATGTATAACGTAACATGCGTGACTTTCAATGACGTCACTGTGACGTCACAAAAATTTAAAAATTGACCAGAAAAGTATTTTAACTATAAATAACATGTTTTGAAATCGTCCTGTATGATTTTTAGAGTTGTTAAAGAAGTTCACACTTAAGTCACAATGTGACCTCTCTGAATGGTGGCATTTTGGTCACAGATGTGCCGTGACAATTGTGACTTGCAGTAACGTCACAGTGACGTCACTGTGACCATGCATGCTATGCGGGAGTATATAACCCCTGTCAAAATGACAGTTGATCTGCGCTGCATTTTCATAAGACTTCATACAAGCAAACAGCATGAAGATTTTGTTATTGAAAGTTATGTATTGTGGAAAAGTACATTTTAAAAATGACAAAAAAATTCTACAAATACAATTAATGAGGATTTTTTTTAACTCAATATTAAATTTTTGAAATAGTTCAACGATTGGACAATACATTCATATTAAATCTTAAAAAATAAACCATCTGCGAAAGTTTTTGTAAAAAAAGTGTTATCAACGAGTTTCTAAAGAGCTTGACTCACCGCATATCTCATTTTTTGATTATATAAGCAAAATTAAATGGAAATTACTTGGTACTATTTATTCCTTATATTTTAATTACGTTTCAGAAGAAAGAATCATTTTATTTACGATGGAAAAAAATTTCAAAATTTGTTTGTATTATCTGCCGGTAGATGGCGCCAAAGTATTTAAAAAAAGAAGCGTAATATAATATTGGATCGATCATCGCAAAGCCTCTCTACGAAAGCTGTCACCGCTATTTCTGAAAAAAGTGTTTACAGAAAAAATTGATCACAGACATGTTGATTTATATGTTTTATATGAAAATATGCTGAACAGGCATGATTTGAGGCATAAGAAATTATCGTTTAGTTGTCATATGTTAGCAAATGTTTTTCATTAAGCATAACATGGCGTTTCGCTATGCTCGGGTTCGCAATGGAAGTAGGAGACATGGATGTAGGTTCGCATCTCCGACTCGGTTCGCTCTGGAATGATTACCTACAATATACTTTTTTACACTTAGATTTGTCGATAAATGACTGCTAAAATAGTTTTTGAAGGTTTTAAATAAAATTAAAGTATTTAAAAGCTTTAATATGCTTTTACAAATATTTTAAAAGCAGAATCGGATGTGAAGCTTTCAAAGAGTCGTTCATTTGCGATTCATTTGAATTTGTGATGGTGAATGGCAACCATGTTCGTTTGTTTATATCTTGGATTCCGACGTTTATTCTGGAATTTTAATTAAGAACATAAAACATATATATATATGATATATATGTTTTATAGGAAAATAAACTGAACAGACATGATTTCAAGTAGGATATATCATTTAGCTGTCATATGTTAGCATAGGTTTATCATTAAGCCTAACATGGCGTTTGACTACGGTCGATTCGCAGACCAGAGTGGTCGCGCCCGGAATGGTTACAGGCACTTACTTGCCTTCGGATTTTATTATAAGTAGATTACAATAATGGATGCAGTCGGAAAAAAAGAGAAAAAGAACACCCCACACACATTAATCAAATTATCCGAGCAAAAACGGAAACAGCCGTTTAACTGAAAATTCTATTCTCTATTTCTGTTAAAGAATTAAGCTTAAGGGTTGTCTCCATATTAAAGTTGTAACAATCTTTAAAATTTACAAAAGAATATATAATTTTTACATCATACTTTGGTTATTCGGTAACTGTTATCTAGAGATACCAAACGGGAAATCATTCAGTGCAAACGTTTACGAGTTATGATTTTTAAAATTTTGCTATTTGCAATGGTTTCATTCTAATGGATGATAATGCGAGACCACACCAAGCTGTGGTTGTTGAGGATTATCTTGAGGATCACGGTTTGGAGAGAATGGAATGGCCAGCTCACTCTCCAGATTTGAATCCGATAGAACATCTTTGGGACTATCTTGGGAGACAGGTTGCGGCTTTAAGTCCTCCTCCAAGGTCATTAAATGAGCTGGAGCAAGGCTTACTCCAAGTCTGGTCAGCGTTACCTATTTCGGTGTCCGACAATTTAATTAAGAGCATGAAAAGTCGATGCCGCCAATGCATTCATGTCTGGGGTGGACATATTCCGTATTAAAACCAGTTTTTTAATGTTTCTGTCGCATTTTACTGCATAATACTGCGATGTACTGATTTCTCCAAGAATGGAATTTTCCACCATGAGTGCTTTTTTGTTGTAATTTCATTTATACGTTTAACTTAAGTAAATTTTTATGTCGCATTTAATAAATAACAGTTTAGTGCACATTTCCTCCAAATTTGTTGTTTCTATATTCATTCATTTGCAAATTAGACGCAAAAAACCGGTTGTACCTTAATTTTTGGAGGCCAGTGTATATTCTAAAAAATTATTAAATTATCTCGAAAATCATGCAAATATTGTAAAATTCAATCAATAATTTACGTTGATTTCATATGAAAGTTGACTTACTGTTTTTAACAACGGAGTGTCCACGGATTCACTGTTCCGAAAATGACGACGAATTCGGTTCTAGTTGACACTATCCGCACATACCAAGTACGCATAAACTGTCAGGTATATGCTACCATTTGTCGGACCGATACCGTTCCCTACTAGATATACAGTCCCTGGCCAAATTATTAGACGCAGTTGTTTTTATTATAATTTGTTAAATATCTGGAAAGATACATCAGGAATTATCCTGAAACTTCAGGAGTGTAAACAACATGATAGACGTCATACATTTCCGTGAAGATTTTTTCCCGAAACCCCATTAGGGGCCGTCAACAAATTGAAGAAAAACGAATATATTTTGAATAACCCTGTAAAAACTAATATACCTGACTAACCTAATATACCTAATATGACTACCTAAACTAATATACCTAATAACCCTGTACACAACATCCTGCAATCAGAATTAAAAAATAATAAAAATTGTATGAAAAATGAGCAGGTTCACTAAATATTGTTTCACTGCGCATGCGCGAATTCAAACAAAATATACTGTGCATAATATATTAGCTAAATATATAGACCAACTTTTATGAAAGTCTCAAAAACATAGCTTGAAAATTCTGATAGTAATCGTCGATAGAATAAGCTCGAATTTCGCTGTTCCCAAAAGGAAGCATTAAGATGAGGGGTTGTATCCAAATATACTAGCTTATGAAAGTTGACATAATAAGAATGAAGTGTCTCTCATTCTATATTTGATACAACCCCTCATCTTTTTGCTTCCTTTTGGGAACAGCGAATTTCGAGCTCATTCTATCGACGATTACTATCAGAATTTTCAAGCTATGTTTTTGAGACTTTCATAAAAGTTGGTCTATATATTTAGCTAATATATTATGCAAAGTATATTTTGATTGAATTCGCGCATGCGCAGTGAAACAATATTTAGTGAACCTGCTCATTTTTCATACAATTTTTATTATTTTTTAATTCTGATTGCAGGATGTTGTGTACAATTTTGTTTGTCATATTTTCTGAAAATAACTTGTTTTTATATTAAAAACTCTGCAAATTATAAGCAAAAAACTTAATAAAATTTGGGACTGTTTTTATAAAAACCTGAATTTCTCTTCGAGTATACATGCTATCTTCATAAAAATAAACCCAAATTATTACAATAATCCACTTAATCATAATCTACAGTTTGAATGCTTTTGCAATATTAGTTTTTACAGGGTTATCCAAAATATATTCGTTTTTCTTCAATTTGTTGACGGCCCCTTATGGGGTTTCGGGAAAAAATCTTCACGGAAATATATGACATCTATCATGTTGTTTACACTCCTGAAGTTTCAAGATAATTCTTGATGTATCTTTCCAGATATTTAACAAATTATAAAAAAAAACAACTGCGTCTAATAATTTGGCCAGGGACTGTAGACTGATGGCCTTTTTAAGAGAATGGCTTTATTTAGTGAAAGTATCTTATTAATACATGAATTTAACATTAGGTGATCAAAAATTTAAATGTGCATAGCTCCTTCGATGAATGACTTGCCTTTTGGTATATTATGAACATGTTTATTGAAAAATCCAAATATGATAGTAGAAGTAGACGCTTGTATTGAAAATTTTAATATAATAATTTTATATAACTTTAATATAATTTCAGTATCGAGACTTCCCGTAAGTTGAATGAAGTCATAACACTTAATCGAATGGCTACTTTCGTATTTCTTTCTGTGACAATTTGGTAATAAAGTATATAGGGTTATTTATTTTTATTTTTATTTTTTTTTCTCGACTGTACACTAAATTTCGCCCTATAAATTTTGTCCATTACATCTTTTCTTAGCTGTTACTCTAAGATGTTATGCTTTACAAATCATTTAAATGCTTAAAAGAAAAGAAATCTCTTGTATTTTCTTGTTCTTTGTAATATTTGTTAAATTGTCAGAAGAGTGTCATTCGCAAACCTTTTTACTTTCTTCTATCTTTACAAGAAGTATTGGATTCATGAAAATTTTCGACTTCCGGTTTTCGACGATTTATACGTTTTAGAAGGTCCTGAACACGATTTGACTGTTTTTCGAAAATGTCTGTCTGTGAGTCTGTCTGTCTGTATGTGACACAAATTTTGTGGGCGCTCTATCTCAAGAACTAATGCTCGGAATTTAATAAAACTTTAGATTCAGTTAGTCCCTGATACAAATTGGTGCTGATTAGTTTTTGGTAAAAATCGCCCGGCAGGTGGCGCTGCTATGCAGCATTCTTCGCGAATTCCGCAATAGCTCTATCTCAAGAACTAATGCTCGGAATTTAATAAAACTTTAGATTCAGTTAGTTCTTGATAAGTGGGTGCTGATTAGCTTTTGGTAAAAATCGCCCGATAGGTGGCGCTTCTATGCAGCATTCTTCTCGATTTCCGCAATAGCTCTATCTCAAGAACTAATGCTCGGAATTTAATAAAACTTTAGATTCAGTTAGTTCCTGATATAAATGGGTGCTGATTAGCTTTTGGTAAAAATCGCCCGGCAGGTGGCGCTGCTGTGCAGCATTTTTCGCGATTTCCGCAATAGCTCTATCTCAAGAAGTAATGCTCGGAATTTAATAAAACTTTAGATTCAGTTAGTTCTTTATATAAATGGGTGCTGATTAGCTTTTGGTAAAAATCGCCCGGCAGGTGGCGCTGCTATGCAGCATTCTTCTCGATTTCCGCAATATCTCTATCTCAAGGATTAATGTTCGGAATTTAATAAAACTTTAGATTCAGTTAGTTCCTGATATAAATTGGTGCTGATTAGGTTTTGGTAAAAATCGTCCAGCAGGTGGCGCTGCTATGCAGCATATTTCGCGATTTCCCACAATATCTCTATCTCAAGAACTAATGCTCGGAATTTAATAAAACTTTATATTCAGTTAGTCTCTGATATAAATTGGTGCTGATTAGTTTTTGATAAAAATCGCCCAGCAGGGTCCGCTGCTATGCAGCATTTTGCAGGATTTACACGATTTTAGCGATAGTCATATCTCAAGATATATTGCACGGAATTTAATAAAACTTGAGTTTCAGTTAGACCTTGATATAAATTGGTGCTGATTCTTTTTAGTGTATGTGAAACCTGTGTGAGATAGAAGAAAGTTTTGGGATTGACACATCCGACTAGTTTTGAATTTGTATTCACTTTCATAAAGAATAATAACAAATTCCAGACAATCACATTAACTCGTCCCGAAGAGAATCTGAATGAATAATATATAAATTAAGATTTCTAATCTTCCTATCAGCTCCTTAACTAGAATTTTAGAGGAACTAGGCGGGTGATTTTAGTTGTCTTGTGGGAAGTATTTTAGCGGACCTAGGACAACATTCCATAAAGGAACGTCCTTCTATGAGGTATCCGTAAAAACCCAAATAAACTTTTAGAGTTTTCAGTTAATATTCAGCCAACCATAAAATGTATTAAAGAGATATCTTTGATTTTACACTGAGATTGTTCTCCTGTTTCAATTTCAAAAAACTGCATGAATAATACAAAATAAATCTATAAAATGAAAAATTAATTAAAAGTTCAGCTCAGCCAATTTATATTGATATATATAGTAAAAAACATGTGAATATGTAGTTTTTGAGATTGATATTACATAAAAGTTATTTTGTTATTGGAATGACCAACAACCATACAGAAAATGACAATTTCTGTTCTTCGACTACAAGTTTATTCCATCAATTTCTAACAAAAATAATCAAAACAGAATAGCTTTAATATTAGGTAATAATGATCCAAATATTTTAGGGATCACTCACAAAATGGCCCAGAGAAGAAGAGATGAGAAAAAAAATAGAAAAACCATCCACATATGAGAAAAACTTCTTAAAACTTCTTAATGTCGTCTTATGTTGCTTAAGTTATTTAAAGGCTTGAAATTGATGAAAATAAATTTTTGTTAAGTGCATTATAAAATTTTAACCACCTTAATTTTTAGCGTCCCTGCTCGACCGCTCAGTTTGCCATCCTCAAAACACGACCTGTTTCTCATTCAATTAACAATTATAAATGCCAAAAATATATTGTTTCTAAAACGGATGACATAGCCTATCAAATTATACAAATATTTGTACATGAAGTATAAATTTAACAAAATATTTCATTATCAAAACAACTAGTAACATTTCAACATCAATAAAAAAGGAAAATACTGATTTCTAATGTATGCTTTTATGCATGAATTCTTTTGAGACTGTAACAAAAATTTAATCAAACATATTATTTATAAAATTTTTGTTCAATATTTTACTTTTTACACAAATCCAAAACATTGCTTGGATTTTCCGGATATTTTCATAAAAGGATAAAATGTAAACATATCTTTAACAAACATTCTAAAATATTAAGGGGCATGCCATGGATTCCACAAAACATTTTTTCTATGCTTTTCCTATGGGTTTTCTCTGAAGTACATGGCTCTGCAAGCAATGAATAAAAATTTAAGTACGAAAATACGAAAAATATTTTTATTTTATAATTTTCCTCTTTTAAAGTCCTTGAAAGCACAGTTTAAAAAAATAGATAAATACCAGAATATCTAAGCACAGCAGTTTTGTTTTTCAGTTTAAATTTATTGATTCTTAAAATGGATGTTTTTCCTTTAACAATTTTAATGATTTCTTATATTAATATGTTTTAGCAATATTCAAGCTTTAAGTAGTTTTGAAATATGACAGATATTTCAAAATTATGCATAAATATTATATTAATTAAATTCAATTATATACGCAGTGGCTCTTTATTAACATATCTAACTTTAAGTTGGGGGAGATTCACTGAAAATAAACTTTTCCTACCAGAGCATCCGTGATCGAAAATTAAGTGTTAAAGTATCAGAGGAAGTTTGATTGTGACGAATGACGAGTTACATTTAAAATTTTGTATAAATACACTAAATGGACAAAAGTCACCGGAAACATTCGATTTTAGACATATTCTCAAAAATCTAGTGAAATAATAGTTTTTTTAACTGTCTAGTGACGAATTATTTTTTTGAAATTTAGAGAGGTAAAGAAGATTATGAAGAAAATCTTGTGTGGACAAATATATACCAAAATCCATCGTTTAACACACAATATTGAACTGTAGTACAATGAACAGACGTACGTTTCGTGAGTAACTTGGACTCACATCCTCCGTGTCAGTAAAATAAAAATTATATCCCCCCAAAGACATGAAACAGAATCCAAAAATCCAAATGACAAACAACAACACACCGAAAGCTCATCACGCACGAGCATCCAATAAGATTATGCCGGAAGTGATGCACTACGACACAGTAAATCAACCCAGAAAAGTGAGAGGTACGCTTGAAAAATCTTTGACCAGGGAGTTACCAAATATATGAAGCAGTTTATATTCATTACGACAATTACTTTATGATATGGAAATTACGGTAATTACTTAATGAGATATGAGTATTTATATGAAATAGGTTTAACTGCACATGCACGAGTTGTACCATTTTTTTAAATTTGTGTATCCATTATATAAGACAACCTATGAAAAGGCCAGTCGAATATCGTGAAAATTCAGATATGCATCGTCTGAAGAGTAAGCTGAATTTCCAATATTTTCTTAACATAGCTGGATGATGAACATTTTCTACAAATTGTCATTTTTTATACACCGACTTCGAAAATGATTTAATGCATTCCATGTGGGGAAGGTAACGCAATTCCCATCCCCAGGTAGCAAATACATCTGTCACAGCTTGCACTGTATGTGAACGAGCATTGTCAAGCAAGATGATGGGTGGGTTCTGGAGAATCCCATGGTTGTGTCCCATGAACGAACAATAGTACTGCGCATTGCTACAACATGAGTGTGTTTGTGCTGTCACGGTGCACGTACGTGACAATTGTGGGAAGAACGCATTCACTCAGAGGTAATGTAGGTGTGTGACGTACTTGTGGTTTAAGATGCTTTCGCGAGTTTCGCTGAGCGGCGTCTCTAAAACAGCGTTGCCAGTTTTAAAATTCCATATCTCGTATTAAATAATTGATGAGATATGAAAATTGATATAAAATACGTTTAACTGCGCATAGGCGATCGGTAGCAGTTTTTTTTTTAATTTGGCAATCCACTATATAGGACACCTATATAAAAAAAACCAGTATCGTAAAAATTCAGAAATGTATCGTCTGTATAGTGAGCTGAATTTTAGATATCTTCTTAAAGTAGCTGGAAGATAAAAGATTTTTCTACAAATTGTCATTTTTTATACACATACTTCAAACACTCTTTAATGCATTCCACATTTAATTTTTTAACAGATGTTTCTATTTTGATAATTATAACAGTTATTATTACTATTTGGTGGCATGGGCTAATTCTAATGGTTTTTTCATATTCATTAAATTGGAAAACACACATGTTATGTTTGTTCACCAAAAATGAAAGATTCTGGAGAAGCCCTTATCATCCAGCTACTTGTTATAAAAAATCCACTTTACACCTTAATTATCATATTCTAATAACAATTTTAATGCGGATGGTTACTTAAATTTAATTAGCTTAAAGTGCCTAAACGCTTACGGCATATTTATTATCTTTCAACAGAGCAAAATATTCAGTGAGTTTTAATAAATTTCCACATTTAATATACAAATAAACATTTCAAAAATATTTAAAATGGACATATATAAAATTTTAATGTATAATTTACTACATGAAGTATTAACATATTATTAACATGAAGTATTAAAAATATGAATTCGGCTAAATTTTTAAGAGGATCTTTTTTTTCAGAGGCCATTGATAAATAAAAACTAAGTTTACATCAATTTATATTATTTTATGAATAGAAAATAAATAAGTTATCTGTGAGTGAAATGTATTGAATGAATGCCAGTTATTAATTAATGTGTTAATTCAATAGTATATAGTAATAGGACCGATGTGGGCGTGACATCAGCAGTTTGGATTTAGCCCTTTAGATATGATAATGTGGACAGCGATATGTCCATTATAGATAAAGATATTTGCAACGGGCATTAGCATTTATCTATTACAGTATCCATCTCTCTGCTCAATTTCATTGAAAATGAGTAATGTATTAAAAAATGAATATGGATTTTTATTTATACTTGTATTATACAATTTAAAAAAATCTTTCCTTTATTTCACTTAAAAACTGCTAATTTTATACGGGGTGTTTTAAAATGTACTGATGATTTTTAAATTTTGATAAGAAGTAAATGGTCACAGAAATTAAAGTTATTTTTAAAGGAGGGAAACAGATGAAGTCAGTATTTTTTTATTACGTTTCCTTGTCTTAGTTCCAAATAACACTGATAGATGGGACTGTACAATTTCAAACTGTAATAATTCTAAAACTATCCTTGCTTTTTTAAAACGCAAACAAATGTTTGACGTTTTATCAGCTAAACAAAATGAAATGTAAAATCTGAATTAAGGGTGTATTCAAATCCAAACTGCTTATTTTGAGACACATTTGTAAATTCATTTTTGCTCTAAAATGCATCCGATTGGCAGGTTCTCTTATTCAGAAACTTTATAATCACCGTATTGTCTCGATTTTTTGATAAAGGCAGAATATATTTCAAAAAATGCTATCAAAGTGGACATTTTGAACCGAATTTCCCAAAGCGACAGCGCTGGAAACAAAAAAAAATGATCGTACTGTGAAAATAATTGTCTGTAAATCAATTTCTAATTAATTGAACGAAAAATAAAAACATGGGGCCCTTATAAATGTCTTTATAAATCACGCCGCCAAGTTTCCTGTTGTTACTTTTAAAAATGAGTCTGAGAATGTGTCTCAAAATTTTGATTTGTTGAGCAGGGAAAAATATTTTTTTTTAATACCGCCTTAACTTCAATTAATTTTTATATGTTAGATGGACCGTTTTAACAGTTTGAGACTAGCAACGCCATCTATTGGTCATATGGGTAACTGAAAGAAGTGTGGTTAATAATTTAATGTTTTCACATATCAAATTACTGCTTAACTGCAATTTTTTACTATAATTTAACGAAAGAAACGTTTCTATTTCAAACATAATTTTCGTATTTTACATTTATCCTACGCTGTAAATATGATAGATAACACAATATATATTTTACCTCCTCTCCTCAAAATCGGATTATCTCATACAATGGAAACCCAAGTAGGCTAATCGTTGGCAGTGTCTGGAAACCGTTGGGAAAAACGGTAAAAGTGCAAAGGGTTGAGAGATGGTAGGTGCAGAGATCCCTCTAATTTGGAGCGTATCTGAACAGGATTCTGAGCAGTAAACGGTTTTACCACTGTTCGGCCTTTGTTGGCAAATGGCTTGTTGGCTAATGATATGGCATGGCGGACATTTCTTACTATGGTCCAGCGTGGAACGACAATTAGCCAACAATTACCCAACGTTTGTCGAACCATTTTATCCTACTTGGGAATGTAACAGACAAACAGAGCAAAATAGAGCAGAAAAACTAAAGAATTAAACATTGTGTGCTGGAAATCAAAAGGGGTAAAGCGAAATTTTTCAGGAGGAGAGGGGGGGCGTTATTTTTTTATTATCGGAAATCTTTCGAAATGCGGGATATCCTCATTCAAATCATCTGGTAATATATAAGTAAGAAATACTCTTAAAGTTAAAAAAAAAAAAAAATTTTAATTCTGAAATTTTTAATTTAATTTTCTGAGTTTAAGGTGGTTCGTAAAAAAGTATTCTTCTCGTGAAACTTCATGACACATTCACGGACTTTTCTTTTAAACTTCAAAGGAAGAAATTAGCATGCGAAGATTAGCTATTGAAATGATTTAGAAACGAAAATAATTTTCATTTTTTGATGAATATATGACATTTTCTGCTATAAGCGATTGTGTTCTCATGATGACTATTTCCAGACTGTTACGTTCCGAAAATCAGTCCAAAACGCCAACTTTTACAGCTTTCTTTGATAGACGAAAAATGGAAAACGTTATTTGATTTCGAATGTTTATATATATATATATATACAAGGCGGTTCAAATTAAAGTATCCCTATTTGGGACGCCCTGATAATGGATGCAGTGGCCGTAAAGTCTTCATATTTGGAGGGTATACATATCCGGCCATGGGAAATTCATTGGTAAAAAAAAATTAGTTCAAACAAAGGTCGCTAGACAAACATGAGGCGCTGTGATCCGTTTAAGGTAAGAAAAATGTAACATGACACAACCAATGAAGAACAAAAGACGAGGTGTCGGTAATTAACATTATTATTAAATTTTTTACACACAAACTGTCGATCCTAGAAAAATTTTAGTCACAACACAACCGAAAGATACGCGCGTAAGTAAAGCAAGAGCACACAAAATTTTCATAGGTTGTTTTCAATGTGTCCACTAGGGTGGGTCGCAAAAAACCGAAATTTATATAATCGAAACATAATAGTGCGGGAAAGTTGCCATTGGTAATAAGGAATAAATTCGCAAAATATTACACCAACTGGTTAATATCTTTTACCGCCGCAAGGGGGGCGATGTTTCGAAAAATCGCAAAAAAATTGTTTTTTTTTTTTTAAATTAAATTATCCAAACCTACCAATACAATTTCTAATAGAATGCAAAAGCTACATAAAGATGTTAGTAATGTTCCAGTAAAATATCATTATGGTGAAATCATTTCTATTACCGCCGCAGAGGCCGTCAAAATTTTGAAAAAAACGGCAAAAATTTCAATTTTCCGTTTTTCTAATTTTTTTAATTTTTATTATATGTCTACAATTACATAAATTTACATTATAGTTAGTAATAACTTATAAATGTCTAGTAATTTTGATCATGGGCATTGCCAACCAAGGGCGAGAGGGGCCCGCCCCCTCTAAATTTGAGAAGAAGGGGCTTTTTGAAGACATTTTGGGGGTTTCCGGTAAATTTTGGTGATTTATTTGGTAGGGGGGCTTCTTACATAAATTTCCCCTCATTTTTCATATTTGCCCACGCCCCCTACAAAATATTCCCTAAAAATTTCCGGAAAATCCCCAAAATCCCTTCAAAAAGCCCCTTTCTCTCAAATTTAGAGGGGGCGGGCCCCTCTCGCCCTTTTTTTGGCAATGCCCATGATCAAAATTACTAGACATTTATAAGCTATTTCTAGCTATAATGTAAGTTTATTTAATTGCAGAAATATAATAAAAATTAAAAAAATTAGAAAAAACGGAAAATTGGAATTTTTGCCGGGTTTTTTTCAAAATTTTGACCGTTTCTGTGGCGGTAATAGAAATTATTTCACCATAATGAAATCTTACTGGAAAATTACTAACATCTTGATGTAGCTGTTGCATTCTATTAGAAATTGTATTGGTATGTTTGGATAATTTAATTTTTTTTTTGAAAAAAAAAAACAATTTTTTTGCGATTTTTCGAAACTTTGCCTCCTTTGCGGCGGTAAAAGATATTAACCATTTGGTGTAATATTTTGCGAATTTATTCCTTATTACTAATGGCAACTGTCCCGCACTATTACGTTTCGATTATATAAATTTCGGTTTTTTCGACCCACCCTAGTGTCCACCTTGCTTCAGGATCAACACGTAAAACCGTGCTAGAGTATGATCATCAGCGTTGTGTAACTGGAAATGTACGCAAAGATTTCTGACCTCGGTACAAGCTAAGCGCTTTGGCAGCGTTATTACTTTTTTGGTAGAAAAAATTTAGCAGCAAAGCACGCTCCGGAAAAGATGGAATCAACGTAGATGTCATAGAATTAGAGTTGCAAAGGCTAGAAAGTACCCGGTTTAAACCTGGGAATAAACCGGGTTTTTTAGGAATAAACCGGGTGTTTTGGTAATAAACCAGGTCTTTTGGGAATAAACCTGGGAATAAACCGGGTCTACTGGAAATAAACCCGGGAATAAGCCGGTTCTTTGCAACTCTACATAGAATGTTCAGAACCTGTTCGCCTGATTTTTATCGGTTACAACGGCCCTTTAGCCCGACTCTTATGCAAATTTCATTCTCCAGTACAGCGCGAACAGACGAATATTCCAATTCTCACCTAGCTAGTACGGTTTGTGCGTAAAGAAATGTAATAATAAAGTTAATTACCGACACCTCGTATTCTGTTCATTATTGGTTGTGTAATGTTACATTGTCCATACCCTAAACCAATCGCAGCGCCTCCTTTTCACGTAGGGCCTTTGTTTGAACTATTTTTTGCTCCAATGAATTCCCCCATGGCCTGATATGTATACCCTCCAAATATTAAAACATTACGTCCATTGCCTCTATCGTCAGGGCGTCCCAAACAGGGATACTTTAATTTGAACCACACTGTATAAATAAGTACGGCGTCCTATTCATACCTTTAAATTTAAAATTGATTACGTGAATGTGTCAGGAAATTCCGAGTTTATATTTGAGAATTCTCTTAACAACAGCAACAAAAAAATTTGTTTTCGGAATTTCTAAAATATATTTTTACATTTTCTGTATAACAAAATCCACATAATCTTTAATAGCTTAAGATTTCTGTCATTTTAAAAGTTCTACAAATAATGAACATAACATCCCTAGTGAGTTGGTTTTATAATCTTAAATAATCAGGTACGCACACTGAAAGGCAAACGTTACATTCATATCTCAATCATATATTTCACCATGATATCACCTAGAAGAGAATGAAGTGAAAAGCCAAACCAGTCACTCGCTAGGTCTCGCTCACTGCATCTTGTTTTCCCGCAATCCCGATTATACTCACATACTCGTGAGTATATTTAAACATTCACAGATATCACGCCGGCTCCGAGACAGCTCCAGCGCAGAATGGTTGAACATACTCAGTCCGCGAGTATAATCAAGCATTCCTGAGTGTAAAGATGTGTTCTTGAGATCACTTATATTCACTTATCGCAAATCAGTTCACAATTACGATGTATTTATTAAAACTCGCTCATGTGCTGAGTGGAATTCAATAAGTAGATAGTTGAATATGATTGTAAATTAATGTTAGAAAAGAAAATTGTAGATTGAATAGTGTTCCGCTTTGTTATGGCAAGAAGTGTTTGATCCTCCTCCTCCTCCTCCCCCCCCCATTTTTTATATAAATGAGAAAAGTAATGTAAATTATTTCTGTGTTATACTGTTTTATTCTAAAACTTAGATGCATTTAATATAATTAAAAACTAAAAACTAAAACATTTAGCGTTTTCTATTTATTTTGTATTCGTCCTTTTTATTCTGCCAGTTGTTATTCCTACACATCTTATTTTTCACAAGATTCCATTGTGCAACCTTTCCCAGGGAGTGGCAGCTGCAGAAAAATTACGTTGGTTAAAATAGTCCACACAAGTAATGCGACATAGGGAATTTTTACTTTTACCATGAGTGACTAATTGTTGCCAAAAGAAAGATTTATTACTTGTTTACGAATATTTGACTCCTTCTTACGGCTATAAAACTGAAGTGCACTTTTGTTCATAATTGTAAGTAGTTTTATTGCAGCCCATCGCAATAAATTTCCAGACAGGCTTTTTGCTTTCTGACCGAAAGATGCGGCGAGTCAGGTGGGGTCATAAATATCTCTCGGTTTGGATTCAGCCTTCTCTGAAATGTATAATAACAAGGGTCTCTTCAGCAGTGTTTATGTCTGCGTGTGAGAAAGATGTTGATTGCGATCTTACATATGTTCGAAATTTGCAGCTCTCTAACTACGTGGTGTCAGCCTAGGAACATGTCGTTAAAGAGGTGTGCGCAAGACGTAGCTTGGTAACTAAAATTTAAGCCAATTAGTTAGTGTTGAAAAGCGTATGTGTGATTATTTTGTTCACTGCTTTTTTATTGGGCGCTCTGTAAAGTTTTTTTTTTTTTTGCTATAAAGGGGCACTGCACCCCTGCTCATGTGATGAGATGTAAAAAATTTTTCTTTGAGTTTAGATTAAGTCAAGAGAGGTTAAGAAAAGAGTGTAGAGAATTGGATAATCAGTTAGAACGACAATGACAGCCTTTGCCGGAGAGTGGAAGAGGAATGTCGCGGCCCCGTACTAGCATGAGATATGGACGGCGTATTGGCAACAACGGTGACAGGGGTCCCTTTGACGGGATGAACGAGGAAATATCAGCCCCATACTAGCAAGAGGAGCGGACAGCGTGTTGGCAACGACGGTAACTGCAGTCCCATGCCGCAGAGCTACTAGGCCGCCGACGTGGTAGATCAGACACTCGGGCAAGCCGTTGCTGTTAGTCGAGCACAAAAACGATGCCATGGAGCTAAGGTCTGTTTTAGCAGGGCTACGTTACGGTTATCTTGCGTTGGTCTAGAGGTTAAATTATCGTGACAGTATGTTAAGAAGGGAAGGAATATTGAAACAGATGTAGCCATTTCCAGAAGTGTCTACTAAAAGGCCGTATGAGTCTTGACTATTTAGTTAGGACACATTTAAACTGCTCTTGAATGACTTGTTGCACAGAGAAGAACTCGTTGACCAATTTGGGACTGCTTAATTGTGTTGAGGACATTAGAGAATTTAGCATTTTGTCCTTGCGGCAGCCAGCCATTTGTAATTTTGTATAATACGCAAAATATGCCACTTCAAGGATATAAGGTGTGTTTGAACATTCTTCATTTTATGAAATTTCTGTAAATGTTCTCAAATGCTGTATGTTACATCTTTATACAATAGTTAATAATTTGAGAAATATTTAAGTATAGATCGTTCATAATAATTATGAGGCATCACGTAATTATATATGCTTTATTTATTGTTAGTCAAATAAAAGTTTGACTGTGTAATGTAAAAGTTTTTTTACTAAGGTTGGTTCACCAAAATTTAAATTGGCCTGAAGTCTATACGTATTGGTATGAGAGTCAAAATTGCAATTTGTATGATATTCTTTGCAATAGTATTTTTTATAATAAACTTTAATTATTTATCCTTATATAGGGTGTTTCGTTCAATATTTTATTTACAGGTTTATGTTAATATCTGTAATTTAAATGTTTTCGATTGAAGTTCACTTCAATTCTTACTGGACAAATTCTATCTTTAAACATAAATTTTTGAGAAGTATTTTAATATTACGTAGGTTTATCAACAGGTATCTGTAGTCACTTTAGCATTTTTAATACAAAACAAAGTTGAATTGATATGATAACATTTTTGTGATTTGAATTTTAAATGGTGGAAGGCTTAAAATTTATCTTTCATGTGGTTAGGAGGGAGCAAAAATTAAATTATACACTTTTTAAAACACAACTCACCTTTACTTTTAATAGATTTAAATCCACTATACGTTAATTGGCTGCTTCTCTGGATTTTGGCAAATTGTACTATTGTGCATACATTCTAGATCCTTTAGGTCATAATTATGTTGAAACACAGTAGTGTAATGTGTCAAGATTTGCTGAAGTATAGTGAGTTCCTTGTGTTGTTTATTTTCTTCACGAGATGTTGCCCTGTAACACTTCTTTATGTACAAAAATGTAACATTTATTTCTTCCCTTTGGATATCCCTTCTTTTCTGTTTTTTTTTAAGTGGGGGTCCTCTTCCAAATTTTGTACTTGGCAACAACATGATATTTAATGTTTAAATGCAGGGGCTCTATGCATAAATAAAAGTAAACAAGGAACACACTTAACAGCTTTGTATTCTGTGATTAAAATGGAGTTCTAGCACCCGGTCGGGTAAATCGATTTTAAGTCATTTTATTTTCATTTTGAGAGAGATTGAATAATTATTTCAGGATGGGTTTTGACTAATGCGGGCCGGGTTAACCCTATCTTTCGAAGAAAATTCAGAGTAATGTTTCACGAAAAAAAATATATTTGAATATGAATGAGTACGTTTATATATAATTATTTTTCAATGTATAAGATAACATAGACATTTTAGATATAATGGAACTAGAGTACTTTTCAATAATTGCATTAACAAGTAGTTTTTTGGTTCAAAGTATGTCGGGTTCAGGTGAACTTCAAATATGATTATCAGCCTCGGGTCGTGCATAGTCAACTTGTTCAGAACTGTAGACTGCGAAGTAATTAATAATGCTTTTAAAACACGTAAATTTGAATTTTTATTTGTTTAATTTAAATTTAATTTAATCCTCAATAACGGAAAAAAGTGCTCGATTTTCGGTGTTTGTAAATGAATGAATCTTAATAGAAAACCAGTGTAGGAATTAATGAAAAGAAATTACCGGACGCGTTTATCTATAACTGCGATTAAATTATATTTAAAAATACATTTAAAATGCATACTTTTTTAATACACATGTGTTAAATAAAAATAAATAACCGAAAAATACGCTTAACAATGAAAACTCGCTTCCATATTTGGTATGGAATAGAGAACCCAATTTTACCCAAACAATGAATTCAAAAGTATATTTGGAAAATCTTTCAAATGAATCTAGTTTCAGAGGGCCCACTGCCTTAGGTAGCGTAGAGTATATCAAATGAGCTTAGTTCCGTGCTAACGAACCTGGACACCCGCTGCCTAAGGCAGCGTATACCGAGGTTGATCCTCGCGTGCCGAAGACAATCGAAAACCAAACTGAATGAACTAAATCCCGTAGTAATTGGGCCCATAGAACTGGAGGTAAGAATGCGCCCCTGTGGTGGAAGATAGAACTAAAAGCTGTGCGACAATCGAAATCCAAGTTGAATGAAATAAACCTCGTTGTAATCGGCCCCTTAGAACCCGATATAAGAATTCGTCACCTGGCGATATAAAAGGGAACTAAAATCCGTAAAACAATCGTAAGATAATTTGAACGAACCAATTCCCGTTGAAATTTTGCCCATAGAACACGAGAAATGAATGCGTCCCCAGGCGGTGGAAGGTGCCGCACCACCCCCTGCAAATTTTACGAATTACCTTTAACATTAACGCGATATTTAATTTACTGATGAACCCACCCCCTTTTCTAAATTTAGCCACTTACCTTTAAACGTAACGCGATTTTTAATTTACGGCTGCAGTGAGTATACGTAAGTTGATGCTGAAAAAGAAGATTAATATTCAAAAACGTTGGTAGCTGGGGACTTAGGAAATTTTTATTGGTTTATAATAAACCCTAAGACCCTAGAAGAGCTATAAGATCCAAAAACTATGTTAAAGAAAATTTCAAGATAATCGGATCATTTATAAAGAAGCTGCAGCAAGAGCCTTAAGAAGGAGATTAATATGCAAAATTGGTGGTAGCTGAGGTCCGAGAAATTTTTTTGTCGTTCATGTACTAGCTGAAGAACCAAAGAAATTGTTAGAAATAAAAGTCTAGTGAATAGGAAAATTTGTAAGGGAGCTATAGTAGGGGGCCCAAAAGAATTCAAAATTGGTGGTAGCTGATTTCCCAGAAATACACTGCTCAAAACAATTAAAGGATATTGCAGTTTTAGGTGGATTTTGTATCTGGGAAACTTTTTAGCTGATTGATACA
The DNA here is from genome assembly GCA_963931845.1 of Maratus michaelseni. Taxonomy (NCBI): domain Eukaryota; kingdom Metazoa; phylum Arthropoda; class Arachnida; order Araneae; family Salticidae; genus Maratus; species Maratus michaelseni. The sequence goes on from OZ007586.1 coordinate 143,111,538, forward strand.
TGGTCGACAGACATAGTAGGTTATATGAGAATAAATTACACATGTTTGGCAGAAAAAATGCATTTTATTGCGCATTTGTGTACAAAAGGAAAAAAACACAATTTGTGCATATGAGAAAAAAAGAATAAGAAAAGGTGTTTTCTTCAAAGAAAATCATTTTCAGTAGGGGGTATGGTTTCCACGGGTGGCCAGCAACGTTGAACACCTTTGAGGCATGGACTCAATGAGGCTATTAATGACGAGTTGGGGTATTCTGCCCCACTCTTCCAGAAGAGCTCTTTCCAGTTCTTGGAGAGTTTGTGGGGGTTGTTGGCGGCCAGAAACTCATCTTCCTAGAGCGTCCCAAACGTGCTCGATTGGATTCATGTCTGGAGAACACGCTGGCCATTCCATTCGAACGATTCTTTCCTCGAAAAGGAAATCCTCCACCAGGTTTGCACGATGTGGCCTGCAGTTATCGTCCATTAAAATGAAGTTATATCCGATTGCTGCATCGTAAGGGACTACAATAGGTCTGAGGATCTCATCCCTATATCGGCGACCAGTCAGAGCTCCATCTCGAATGATGTAGAGGTCAGTGCGCCCGTCAATGGAGATGCCACCATACACCAACACTCCTCCACCGCCAAATCTGACACTTTCGTGCACGAACGCAGGATTATTCCTACTGCCACGGTCCCTCCAGATGAAAATACGCCTATTATCCGGATGCACAGAAAAACGGGACTCGTCAGAAAACAAAAAAAAGCTCCATTCATTTCTCCTCCAGTTGACATGCTCGGTTGCCCACTCCCTGCGGTCGCGACGATGCCTTGATGTTAATCTAACACATACCATCGGTCGGCGAGCATACAGACCTACAGCATGGAGCCGGTTTCGGACAGTCTGAGTTGAAATCGTGGTGCCTGTAGTCGAGCGAAGGTGTTGTTGGAGAAGAGTAGCGTTCATGTTTCGGTGTCTCCGAGCTGTTAACGCTAAATACCGATCTTCATTGGGCGTTGTTGCCCGTCTACGACCTTGCCCTGGTCTTCGGCCTGCACATCCACTCTCCAAAAAACTGTTCCAGATACTGGAAATGACACTTTGTGACACTCCAATGGCTTGCGCTACTTCGGCTTGAGTTTGGCCCCCTTCTAACCTACCAACAATTCTCCAAGCTTCTGAATCTGTCAAATGACTTCGCTGAGACATCGTACTCATCGAAACAAAGCAATCACTGAATGCCGATCATCCTTGTCTTCATTCTCTTTTATCCAGTTGAAAGTCAAATTTCATTCGCTGCCGCTGAAGCGACGTTTTTGACGTCGAACTCAAAATTTGCATACTCCACAGTTTGAAAACCAGAAAAATTTGCATTTGTGATTCTCTTCTTCTATTTTCGGCAAAAAAATTTCGTTTATATCTTTATTTTATATAAAACTTCAAATATCCTTTAATTGTTTTGAGCAGTGTATTTTCCCGGGGCTGAGGTGTCCAAGATTCAACATTATATTTATGCATTGAGAGGGTGATACAATTAGTGGGGGAAAAAATACCCGGTGCATAAAAAGTTCAAAGGTCCCCGCACAGGGCCCTTTGGGAATGAAACTATAGTACTTTTCAATAATTACATTAACAAGTCGGGTTTTGGATCAAAGTACATCGGGTTCAGGTGAACTTCAAATATGATTTTCAGCCTCGGGTCGTGCATAGTCAACTTGTGCAGAACTATAGACCGCAAAGTAATTAATAATGCTTTTAAAATATGTAATTTTGAATTTTCCTTTGTTTAACTTAAATTTAATTTAATCGTCAATATCGGAAACAAAGTGCTAGATTTTCGGTGTTTGTAAATGAATGAATCTTAATAGAAAACCAGTGTAGGGAATTATTGAAAATAAAATACCGGACGCGTTTATCTATAACTGCGATTAAATTATATTTAAAAATACATTTAAAATGCATACTTTTTTAATACACATGTGTTAAATAAAAATAAATAACCGAAAAATACGCTTAACAATGAAAACTCGCTTCAATATTTGGTATGGAATAGAGAACCCAATTTTACCCAAACAATGAATTCAAAAGTATATTTGGAAAATCTTTCAAATGAATCTAGTTTCAGAGGCCGACTGCCTTAGCTAGCGTAGAGTGTATCAAATGAGCTTAGTTTCTGTGCGAACGAACCGGGATACACGCTGTCTAAGGCAGCGTACATCGAGAGTGATCCTCACGTGCCCAAGACAATCGAAAACCAAATTGTCTGAGCCAAATCCCGTAGTAATTGGGCCCATAGAACTAGAGGTAAGAATGCGCCCCTGCGGTGGAAGGTGGAACTAAAAACTGCGCGACAATTGAAAACCAAGTTGAATGAAATAAACCTCGTTGTCATCGGCCCCTTAGAACCCGCGATAAGAATTCACCACCTGGCGATGGAAGATGGAACTAAATTCTGTGAAACAATCGTAAGCTTATTTGAACGAACCAATTCCCGTTGAAATTGGGCCAATAGAACGCGAGAAAAGAATGCGTCCCCAGGCCGTGGAAGGTGCCGCCCCCCTGTAAATTTTACGAAATACCTTTAACATTAACGCGATATTTATTTTGTTGATGAACTCCCCCCTTCCTTTTTCTAAATTTAACCACTTACCTTTAACCGTAACGCGATTTTTAATTTACGGCTGTAATGACTATACGTAAGTTGATGCCGAAAAAGTTTAATAATCAAAAAAGTTGGTAGCTGAAGGAATATTTTATTAGTTTATATTGTAGAAGGTGGACCCTAAAACTATGTTAAAGAAAATTGCAAGATAATCGGATCATTTTTAAAGAAGCTGCAGCAAGAGCCTTAAGAAGGAGATTAATATTCAAAATTGGTGGTAGCTGAGGTCCGAGAAATTTTTCATCGTTCATGTAGTAGCTGAAGAACCAAAGAAATTGTTAGAAATAAAAGGCAAGTGAATAGGAAAATTTTTAAGGGAGCTATAGTAGGGGGCCCAATAGGGTTCAAAATTGGTGGTAGCTGATTTCCTAGAAATAATTTCCCGGGGATGAGGTGTCCAAGATTCAACTTTAAATTTATGCATTGAGACAGTGGCACAATTAGTGGGGTAAAAAATGCACGGCCAACAAAAAGTTCAAAGGGCCCCTTACCGGGCCGCAAAGAGCCAGGGTCATAACTGGGATGTAGAAATGAAGGAATAACAAAATTGAGAAAAGGCCGCAAAAACGAAGAAGATCACATTAAAAGGGGGCAAGTTATCAATTTAGGATAGAAAAACTTAAGGTGGCCCAGGGTTTTCGGATCCTAAACAATTATAAATCTGAGGTTTAGGTGCATCAGGACCCGCTTTGGACTATCCTCAGAAGAAAAAAAGCTATTGAATCGGACTATGTTTAAGGATGCTATAGTAAGGGGCCCAATTGGGGCCAATTGATAGTTTTGAGCAGAGTCCTAAGATGAAAACATGTTAAAAGGTCCTACTACTTAACGCTTTAGATCTTCATTTAGTATAAATTAAGTATAGAGTTTGTATTACTCTTTAAAATAAAATTTTAAAGAAATGCACCAAAAATGAGGGGGGGGATGCTTTAAAAAGGACCCTATGGCTCCAATAAAAATATCAGGGTGGTGGCCCGGGGAAAAGACTCCAAGACTCAATTTTAAAGTTATGTCTTGAGAGGTTGACAGATTTAGGGTGTTAAAAATGCACGTCGCACAAAAATTTCAAGGGCTCCGGACCGGGACCCAAGGGGCCAGGGTCTTGACTGTAATATAGAAGTGGGGCAAAACTAAATGGAGAAAATGTCATAAAACGAAGAAGATTGAATTAAAAGGGGGCAAGTTTTTAACAATTTGGGAGCAAAAACTTCAAGGGACACAATACTTGGCCCCAGGGGTCCAGGGTCTTAATTGTAATGCAGAAAAGTTAAATAACTAAATGAAAAAAGTACTCCAAAACGAAGAAGGTCAGATACAAAAAGGGGGGCAGTTATTAACAATTTAGGGCACATAAATTAAAGTGCCCCTGAGACCCTGGTCTTAAAAAACAATAAATCTGAGCCTCAGGTGCATCAGCACTCGCCTTGGACTATCCACACTCAAATTGTCAGACTTCGGCGTTAGATTTCTCTAGCTATTGCATACAGACAGACACACACACAGTCAAATAGCTTTCTTTTATTAGTATAGATGATATTGAAACGTGACCATCTGTTAACAGAAACTTTTCCAACGAAATAATTCTGAAAATTTCACGATCCGTTCAAAACATATGAAGGGACATATATAAAAAATAAAATATACAAACAAACTGTATCACCTACTTCGGTCAAAAATACAATAGTTACGCAATTTGACAAAAAAAAAAGCAAAAGTAAAGTCGCTGACGTTGATGTATTTTTTTTCTCGGTAACTACTTCCTCGATTTGAATACATTTTAAATAGTTTTGGCAATAGCTAAACAATAAATTAATTATTTAAAAAAAATCAATATTTATGTTAATTTTAGTGTAATTTCCTATACAAAAGAAATCTGTGTTTTTTTATTATTATTAACATCTCAGAGTAACCATATACTAGCGAAAAAATCTCTCTACCCAATTCCAGCCAAGATAAAATTACGTGACGTGAAGCAAAAAGCACCCCACTCAGCATGATAATACTATTAGTTTCTATGGACGATATTAGACTGTTTCATGTTTACGATTGTTTTATCTCAAAAATATAATGGCAGCAAGCTGTTGTGCCTATGGTTGTAAAGATAGAGCAAACAAAGGAGGTTCTGCTACTTTTCATTGATATGTATTTATTTTTTATTACTTTTTTCCCATTTAAAAGATTTTAAGAATATTTCATTAGAACTATGATACCGTTTATTCCTGTTGTCACGTTGCAAATAGAAAATATTCTCATAACTGTATGTAATAATAGATCTTTCTATTATTTGGTGCTTTCAATTTAAACATTAAATGTGTAGTTATTTGTAAAAGTTTATTTTAAGAATTCGCATTTTAAGAACATCTAATACAACGATGCTTGACGAAACAGTTTTTCGCCAAAAGAAAGTTGATTTCATTCTTCTAAAACGTAAACAGTCATGTTTGAAAAAATTAATTTCCATTATTTTTATATTAAATTTACGTGTTACACAAGTATAAATAGGTGTGTATATAAAGAGAATCTTTAAATGTTACTTAAATTAAATACAAATGCAATGTTTGAACTAAGTTCGTATTTTTGCTTTGTGTTAAAATGTCATTTTATTATGTTCAGTTAAAGTGTTTGAAATATATACGTATTTGTATTGTTCTTGTCTTGTCTTGTTATATTTTCAGAAATATTTTAAAAGTAAATTAGTTTGCGTCATTATAAATTTTATTCAATTTCTAAAATTTTAAACAAATTAAAAGTTGGAAAGTTATATTAACACGTTGACGGACACTTGCGGCTATAGCCGTCAAAGCGAAGTTCACAATGTGACATGACGGCTATAGCCGCCCAAAACGAAACGGTCGTTTTTAGACACTACGGCTACAGCAGAACAAATGTGTATTTACCGGCGTACAAGTAGAAGCCCAGTGTCCTGTTTTGGAAACAATTTTTAACACTTTCCAATCTAGTTGAAAAGTGTTTATGACTTCGGTTTCTCTGCCGTCTGGCCGTCTGGCCGTTCTCTAACTCCCGTAAATATGCTCGGATTGCCCTGCAATTTTTATATGTTATTGTTGTTATCTATAACTTGTTCCCTATTTCGATGGAAGTGTGTAGCACTTATAGTTTTTTTTACAGGGACATTCAAAAGAATTCCCTTACAATACAGTCTATGGGGAAAAATCATTTGCGGTTTATCTAAATGATGTTACACAATTTCAAACACATTGTATTTGATATATATCACTAAGGTGCATTACAAGAAACTTAATATGGAATAGAGTGCACATAGCACTTATATTTACTTTACAGGGACAGTCAAAAGAAATCTTTACATTATGTCTACGAGAAAAATCGTCTGCGGTTTATTTAAATAATGTTTCAGTATTTTAAACGCATTGAAATTAATATATATCACTAAAGCGCGTTACAAGAGGCTTACTACAGAATATTGTGTGTATAGCAGTCATCGTTCATTTACAGGGACACACAACGAATTCTCTACTGTCCGTTAACAATAATTCCTGGAAGTGCATTTTAAGTTGCTGAACGCGATTTTAAATTTAACTCAATTTTTGTCTATTACGTGGTGTGTATAAATTCTGTAGATCATATACAGGACAGCACAAAAGTTCGCGAACACATTTCTGTTTATTGAAAGAAACTCCAGAAGGAGAATTTTAAACTGTGCTACGCGTTTCCTAACTAAACTAAAATTTAGCATCGTATGTAGTATATATACAAATCTATAGATAATATACAGGGCTGAATAAAAGTATATTCCGAATATTGTATATGCTGGACATATATGTTGGAAATTCCTGAAATTACGTTTTTAAATATGTTATACGTTTTCCAAATTGTTTACTTACATGTTATCTTTCAGATTATTAAATGGTATTGATTTGTAAAATTATTTTGGAAGCGTTGGAAAGTGTTACATAATCTATGCTTAACGCATGATTTTTCGTTCTTGTTTATGTTGAAGTTCGTTTTCCACCTGCTATACGAGTTGTAGCTTCAGTATGCACGTCGTGGTTGTGAAAGAGTAGTGCAACCTAATTAAAGGTGCTGAATTAATCAAAATTAAGTTTATTTAAGCAGAAACAGTAAAACTATACTTCTAATATTCTAAATATTACAAAAACATATAGTGTCAATTTTTGAACTTCACTTGTTCCTACTGTCCGTCAACGTGTTAAAAATTATCTTTTACCTTTTTATCTAGCAACAATTTAATAATGCAATGTATTATTTACTTATTCATTTATTAAATCTTTATTTTTTTTATTTCAACGTGAATATGCGTTATGCTTTTTCTTGAAGTGTTTCTCATTCATTAATTTAAGTTAACGAATTTTCAAAAAGTATGCTAAATTGAATTTTTCAAAATAAATTATTTTCTTGCTTGTTTATAAAATTGTGCTTATGCATGCTTTATCTGGTATTTAATTTTTTCAGCATTACATAAAATACGCGTACGTAATTATAACAGCATTAAGTAAAAATACTGCACCCTTGCCAAGAGCTGCGATAAAGCAACAAGACCAGCACGTATGCTAGTAACTTTCCATTGCCAAATGCCTCCATCACGTGGGTTATACTGGCTCTATTTCTAGCAGGTGATAACAATGGAAATACGTTCTCTAGATAGTATTCTTGCTCTGCGGTTAACATAAATGTTGCATCCTTTAATTTATTATTTGCAGAACTATCAATTTATAGTTAAGCTACTGCCAATATAATTAAAAAATGTATTAAAATGCTTTCAGTTGTTCCCTAGAGATAGTTACATTAATTTCAGCTTTTTTACACGCGATGTCGCAAATGTTGACTCCCTTGAAATGAAAGAAAAAATATGGGAGAAAAACTAAATAAAAGAAAACTGCCGAGTTAAACTGACGGCATTGAGCTCACAGGCTATTCACACTAACTGTAAATTATATTCTTATTTCAAAGAATTTGAAATAAGCCCTCGAAAAATGAAGAAATCGACAATATATTAAGAGGGGGGGAACCATCCCCCGTTTCTCCTTCTTATAATTAACCAATGAACCCATAAAACTAATCAGAGAAGCGCCTTACCACAATGAACCTATATACAAAATTTGAAAAAAATCGGATAATTCTGCATGAAAAATCCATTTATCTAAATTAAGGGGGGGGTTAGCCCCCCGTCCCCCCTTTATACTTAACCAAAGAACCCCCAAAACTAATCAGAGAAGCGCCTTATCACAATGAACATATATATAAAATTTGAAGAAAATCGGATAATTCTGCTTAAAAAACCCATTTATCTATATCAAGGGGGTTAGTCCCCCCCGTTCCCCCCTTTATACTTTACCAGTGAACCCCCAAAACTAATCAGGGAAGTGCCTTACCACAATGAGCCTATATACAAAATTTGGAGTAAATTGGATAATTCTGCATGAAAAACCCATTTATCAAAATTAAGGGGGGGGTAGCCCCCATTTCCCTCCTTTACACTTCACCAATGAACCCCCAAAACTAATCAGGGAAGCCCCTTACCACAATGAGCCCATATAGAAAGTTTGAAGAAAATCGGATAACTCTGCATGAAAAAATCATTTATCTAAAATAAGGGGGGAGGATTAACCCCCCGTTACCCCCTTTATACTTAACCTATGAACCCCCAAAACTAATCAGGAAAGAACCTTATCACAATGAACCTATATACAAAATTTGAAGAAAATCGAATAACTCTGCATGAAAAAAATAATTTATCTAAAATAAGGGGGGAGGATTAACCCCCCGTTACCCCCTTTATACTTAACCTATGAACCCTTAAAACTAATCAGGAAAGAACCTTATCACAATGAACCTATATACAAAATTTGAAGAAAATTGGATAATTCTGCATGAAAAAACCATTTATCCAAATTAAGGGGGGTTAGCCCCCCGTTCCCCCCCCCCTTTATAGTTAACCAATCAATCCCCAAAACTAATCAGGGAAGCGCCTTATCACAAGGAACCTATAAACAAAAGTGGAAGAAAATCGGATAACTCTGCATTAAAAATTCATTTATCTAAATTAAGGAGGAGGATTCCCCCCCCCCCCGTTAGCCCCTTTATACTTAACCTATGAACCCCCAAAACTAATCAGGAAAGAACCTTATCACAATGAACCTATATACAAAATTTGAAGAAAATTGGACAATTCTGCATGAAAAAACCATTTATCTTAATTAAGGGGGGTTAGCCCCCCGTTCCCCACTTTATAGTTAAACAATCAATCCCCAAAACTAATCAGGGAAGCGCCTTATCACAAGGAACCTATAAACAAAATTGGAAGCAAAACGGTTATTTCTGTCAAGAGTTATCGCGTTACGTACGTACATACGTACATACATACATACATACATACAGAACGGGCGGGCACATAAGGGGGATGGAAGTAAAAACCTGAAAAAGTGACGAATCTTGAAGAAAAATACTAAGTTCCTTGGAAATATGCTGTAGATACTTAGATTTTTATATTGCTCTTAAGAATTTAGTTTCATTTTATTATATTTCATATCAGTTTATAGTTTTTTCTGTTTTAATAAAATGAAATAGCATAATTCATTAAATCTTCTATTTGTTGCGCATTTTATAAATAAAGATTTTGCTTAGTGAGAATGACAAACAGCAATTTCAGATATATTTGTTTCACATATACTAGTTTGTATATTGAAAAAATTAGGCAATTTGTTCAGCTTGTTCAGCAATTTAATTAATTTTGCTCTCTCCAATGATTGCAGGAAAATAATCATATTAGATACAATAAATTCTTTTGGATTGTATCATTTATCTTAGAAAAAGAGGATATTGCTCCGCAATACAGAATTTTGAAATTAAACCAAGACGTTTCATGTGATCATGAACAGTCGAATTCGATAAATTTAATCTCTCAGATATCTCAAGAGTTGTTATTCCTAGGCTTGCATCAATCAATGCCTTTATTTTGTCCTCATTTTCTTAAACTGGCCTTCCCGAACGCGGTGTATCTTCAACAGTAAAATTTACGGAATGAAATTTTGCAAACAAGTTTTGGCACTGGCATTCTGTCAGTACAACTTCTCCATACGGATCGACTAATTTCTTTCTAGCTTGAACAACATTTTTAACCTTTTCGATAGTAAAAAAGTAAAATATGCCGAAAGTGCTGCTTTCGACTTTCCATATTTGAAAGGGCACCAAAGAAAACTATTGCAGAGACTCAAACAAACTTTTTTAACAAACAAGTCCTGCTATATCAGCTGTCAAAATACAGGGTTGTTATAATTAAAGTTCGCCTATTCAGAAGGATCTAGAGCCGGTTCTGAGGCTCCAAACGAAACAAAATTTCACTAGTACGTAGTTGAAGAGATGCGCTCTGCGAAAATCGAAAAAAAAAAATCTAAAATTTTTGTTAATAGGTGGCGCTGCGCCAATATTTAAGCCGATGTTTGCAGATTCCTTTATTTTGTAAAAAACAAAATACAGGAAATTTTATTTCACAGTTGGTAAAAGTAAACTTTTTCAGATTCGTTATATCAATTTCGGTCAATCCAGATGAAACACACAAAATCACAAAATTTCACCCAACGCTTGAAAAAGATCACATTTTATTCAAATTTTCGACGAACGACGTCAAAGTGACGTCGCAACTTCGAAAACTTGAAATACCCTTCTAACCACATGACGACTTAAAACTTGCTGATAAAGTGTGTCTGTGATTTCTTTGACACTGAAACAGTTGATTGTTTCTGAAAAGCATTTGAATCTACGCTTTGTGAAGAATGGTAACTTTGAAAGAAAAGGCACTTCTTGTAAAGTTATTTTAACAAAATAACAGCAACGCAGCTGCAGCTCTTCTAGAATTCCGGAAACTAAAAGATGTTAGACGTGGACCAATGTCGGATCATGGAGTTCACAAATTTATTAAAAAGTTCGAGGAAACAGGAAAACTCGACAATCTTCCTGGCAGAGGACGAAAAAAGGTAGACATTTCTAGCATTGAAGATATTGCTACTGCTGCCGTGGATTTAGCAAGCCAGTCATCATTTGGTAATGCAAGTGTGCCAGCTATTGCCACTGAAGTCGATATGCCGATTTCCACTGTGAGAAAAGTGATGCGTCAAATTTTGCGCTACTATCCATACAATATTCAGAGGGTGCAACAACTAATACAGGGTGATACCGAAAGTCGGCAATCGTTTTCACTACAGTTTCTTGCACGAATGAATGTGGACAATTCTTGGCCCTGGAATGTTCTATGGAGTGATGAAGCGCATTTTTATTTAAACGGACAAGTGAACACACACAACTGTCGAATTTGGGCGAAAGAGAATCGTAATGTTGTCCAAGAAGTTCCACTGCATGCAGCTAAAGTGACGGTGTGGTGCGGTTTCACAGCTACGTTTTTGATAGGGCCATATTTTTTTGAGGAAGTAACATCCACAGGACCCATTACATGTTCCGTAAATGGGAAAAGGTACCTCAATATGTTGTCAAATTTTCTGATTCCCAAGCTGCAACAGCGATGCTGCCTGCAAAATATCGTGTTTGTGCAAGACGTTGCACCACCGCACATTACTAGAGCAGTTCGGACTTTCTTAACAAGCCATTTTACAGAAGACCGCATCATAAGTCGTTATTTTCAAACAGTCTGGCCACCACGATCGCCTGATATAACACCATGCGATTTTTGGTTGTGGGGATTTTTGAAAGATTCCGTATCTAAAGACAGATGTCAGGCAATCTCTGATCTGAAAGACAGTATTAGACTTCATATTCGCTCAATCTCACAGGACAGTTTACGCAATGCTGTAGAAAGCGCAATTCTGAGAATGGAATGCGTTATTGAAAATGGTGGAGGATTCATGGAGCATGCGTAATGTTATTCTTCGTTATTTCCTCGCTGTCGAACGACATGTTTTATTTTTGTTGATACAGATTACATCACATGAAATTATATTCATTTTTCTGTATTGTTTGGAGTCATAGGTCTCTAGAGCTGTCTGATTAGGTGAACTTTAATTATAACAATTCGCAGTTCGTCGAAGTTTGTTGAAACTTTTAAATTTGTGTGCTTCGTCTGGATTGACTGAACTTGATAAAATGAATCTGCAAACATCGCCTTAAATATTGGCGCAGCGCCACCTACTGACAAAAAATGTAACTATTTTTTTTTCGATTTTCGCAGAGCGCATCTCTTCAACTACGTACTAGTGAAATTTTGTTTCGTTTGGAGCCATAGAACCGGCTCTAGAACCTTCTGAATAGGTGAACTTTAATTATAACAACACTGTATATAATGACAATGTGGCTTAAGTGCGAAGTTGGCTGTGAAAAAATACAATTATGGCAGCTGTTGGGAAAAAAACGAAATTACTTTCCGAATAACCTAATATAATGAGTTAGATTTTCAAAACAAATTAGAATCTTAGTATTTTAGCTTTACCATATGATAGAATAACTCATAATACCTTTATCCATAGAATATAAAATTTTTGAGAAAATGTAACATAACATGTTCTTCCATTAAGCTATTCAATTGTCATTCACAACTTATAATTTCCTGAAATAAAACGTAAAAGTATTTGTTTTACTTCCAAAGCTTAGCAATATTTTCATATTCTTTTCCTGAAATATTATTCCATTATTCTTCTGCACAACAATTTTAATGATTTTTTTTAGTAAATGCTGAAAATGAAGCTCAAAAGATGTGCAAAAAATAGTTACTGATAACATTTGTCCAAAGTTTTCAATATGAGTAAGTATGCGAATGCTGCACCAATTTTAACATGTCTCTACCACGTATTTTGAATAATAAACACTGTCTCAGTTAATGGCAGAGTTTCTGTGATCTGATAAGACAAAAATTACTTTTGGAAAAAGTGGTAGTAACGTGCAAAAATTGGAGAAGCATTTGCAATATGAGTTAACATCTTTTAGTAAAGAAAGTAAATAAATAAAAAACTGTCAAAACAACATTAAAGAATAACTTTATCTTATATTTACTAGGCAGTTCATAATTGCTTCTTAAACGAATTTCATAAGTGTATGGTTTTCTTTTTCGTTAATAACACATTTTATATCTGCGAACTTCTTTATTATATAACATATCTTTACATGAAATAAAAAGCACAAAAAAAGTTTCGTAAACAACTTAATTTTGATGTACTTTAATATAATTATCGAACTTCACTAACATTATGCTTTCCGTAAATTACACATCTTAAAAGGATAATTTTATCATCATTAAAGGAAATATAATTACTTCTTCTCCCAGATTAACGAATATAATAAGTATATTTGTTCTTCATTCAAATTCTTATTCAAAGCTATTAAAGACATGCTATTTCATGAAATATATTAACTCATGAAATGAAAAGTGTTGAACAATAATTTTCTTATTTCATTGTATCATCATTAACAATTCGAATGTAAATTATTTCGGGAACTTGATTTCTAATTTAGATTATTATCTCCCATGCTTTCCAAATGGGGAAATCTGCATAAATGCTAAATAATTTCTCATCAGTAAGTTTAAAGATTGTCTTTAAATATTTGAATGGTTTAATTTAAAGAGTTGTGAGCTATCCTGCAATTTAAATGAAATCTATTGCTATGAATCACTGTTATAAACGTGAAAGAATTCTTTTGAATTGTTCTCGATATGAGACATACTACTTTCCTGTATCAATACATAACTAATAAAGCTTATATTTACATATTTATTGAGAAGTTTCTCTCTTAATTAATAACATGTTCCTGATTATTTCAAATTATATTAATGTTCTGGATGAATATCCATTTTCATATCTAATATATTTCTAAAATTCATTAAATAAAGTGATATATTAGAAAAGTGCAACATTAGTTTTACTTACATTTTAAGTATATAAGGTGTGCGTTGTTAATTATGGTTTATTCTAGAAGCTGAGAAAGCATTTTAATCTATAGATTCGCAAGATTTTTAGAGTTAATTTTCTACTTATCAATGTACAAAGTGTTTCCTTAATGCGGTTTTGCCTCAAAAAACTGGTTAACCGTGTTAGCCACAGCCATGAATTTAATATCGAAGTATAGTTAAAGGGGTATACACTACACCATGAAATACCTGGTAGTACCCACAAACCGCAAACTAGAGTTAGCTTTTCTATCTTTAAAACGACGCGAGAATCTATAAAAAACGGTTTAGAAATTTGTAGAGCTTCTTTGATTTAATATGCAATTAAGGATGACATGTAAAAATAACTTTATTATAAACCCAAAAACCCAATTTTGATTATGGTTCCGGGCAGATACGTTTCAAATTTTCAACAATATTGTACAGGGTTATTCTAAATGATGGACCCATATTCAAAAAATTGTATTTATTAAAGTACAAATCTAAATTGAACAATCTTTATACCAATGAAAATAGGACGTTTCAAAGTTTTTTAAGACATTTTCAATGTTCAATATGTCCACTGTTTGCTGCACAGCAAACATCTACGCGATAGCCAAACTCGTCCCACACACGAGAAAGCGTATCTGCTGTTACTGAGTGCACGGCTTTCAAAGCGGTGATGGTTTCAGAGGCGGCCGGTAAAGGTCACGCGGCAATAGGCCACTACGAGCTGAGTGCACTGCTGCAGTGCACTCAGTAACAGCAGATACGCTTTCTTGTGTGTGGGACGAGTTTGGCTATCGCGTAGATGTTTGCCGTGCAGCAAACGGTGGACACATTGAACATTTATAATGTCTTAAAAAAACTTTGAAACTTCCTCCTTTCATTGGTATATATATTTAGATGAAAAGAAATATATTTAGTTTTCTTCTACAATAAAAGAATATGCATACTATTACTTTATTTGAGTTTTTTTATGTATACTTACTTTATACTTTTATATTTAAAATGCAGTTTAAATGCAGTCTAATGAAAATCACAAAAATTAATTTGCAAATGACGTAATGTTGATGCAATTATAGTATATTGTCTTTTTAAAAGTATCACAACATGCGGGTACACAAAACACAAAAGTTTTATTGGTCGAGGGGACTTTGAATAAAACTTTCTTATTATATCTTTAAATCTGAGTTTGCGCCATTTGCGTATGTCTCTTCTTCCTTATAATAAAATATTGCTCAATGTGCAATTTTATGGACGTTACTTTCAAAGATGACAACATCTGTCGAAACTTTTCGTCCTTTTTAAACTAATGGTATGAAAATTACGCCATTTTTACTCATACAAAAATATTTGAATTTTAAAATATATTTGATTCATATTAAATACGATGTCATTTTCATCCACTAAAATATTCTACGTTTAGGAACTTGGAGAATAATCTTTAAAAGTATCTACAGGTATTATGCAAATCTGATAGCGGAATTCGTACACATATCCAGCGCAAAGAGGTAAATCCATTTAACCTATTTAGGGCAAGTAATTGTGTTTCGACAATGTTGACTTCACTCCGAAATTTTCGTAACATTTTATTTGAAAATAAGGAATTTCAATTTTACGGCTTTGTATTCACATAAAAGTAAAATTTTGTCCAAATATTCTGGCACAAACCTTGATTAAAATTAAATGGTATAAAAAACATTCCACCGGCATTTAAGGGGTTGAAAAATCGCCATAACAGTCGGGCATCTACTGATTTTATTTGTTTTTATTTGTTTGTATCATCAGTATCCGTACAGAATATAGAAAAAAGTTATCACCGAGAGCAATAATTGGACTCGAGCCCGCTTTGGTCCAATCATACGTATTAACCCCTTCGCGACGAGCGTTCTTTTAATTTGTAATCTTTCACCACCGGTTTTTCAGTACAGAAATTTTCGACCATTTGAATCGCAGAAATGCTATCATTAAATAAGGCAAAGCTTACAATAAAAATTAACTGGTGGGAATAATCGACAATTCTGAGCATTTTATGCGTCACGTATACGTGTCGCTCGTCCCCAAGGGGTTAACCGCCACGTTCAACTCTTCCCGCTATTTGATGTCTTTGATTTTTAAATAACTATAACGAATTTAATTATTTTTTACTATTTTCCGTTGGGGTCATCCGTAGTTGACATTATCCGCAGTATTAGGGGTATGTGACGATGAAAGTCGGAGTCTTTCCTCTAGACGCTACACTGTAAAAATTGCTACAGTAAAATTACTGCAGCAGAGATTCCAGGCAATGTCCATAAGAAAACGGGTTTTGTTCCTAGATAAACGAGCTTTGTTGTTACATAAAGAGTTTTTGCCCATAAAAACATAAAATTTACGGAAATTGACCGCTTACCTTGAAAAAGGGTCATTTTCCTTAAAATTACGGGCGCAATTCATGGAGAATGCCCGTGAATTTACAATTTTGTTTACAGTATATATTATCGAAACTGATAACTTCTATCAGAGACCATTCATCTACATCTTCAAAACTCGGTAAATGGCATTCCATACGAATCAATAATAATGCAAGCTTTCACCTTTCTGGTAATAATTAATTAAATAAGGAAATAAGTCATAGGAACATGCTTTAAAATAAATTTTTTAGAGAATGTAAACAAAAAAAGCCCTTAAATTAATTTATACAAGCGAAACAAAATTAAATATGTAACCTGTACATAACCAATATATAACAAACATATTAACCAGTTCCATTAGCACACAATAATTGTGAAATACCATTTATTCAAATTAAAAGATATTTTCTTTACAATTTTAATTAGAAAATTGCAACAAACAGGTATAAAAATCCTAATATTTCGCTTCTCTTTTCTTTTTTTTTTTTCAATTCATTTCTTTTCCAACAATAGGATAATTTTGTTGCCACCATTGCAATGTCTTTAAAAATTACAAAAAAGTAATATGCTAGAAATTAATTGAAAATTCGAAATTTCATAAGGTATTATGATATCTTCGTAACCATGGAAATAACTGATATTTGTTTTATCGCCCAGAGTTCCATGTTTTAGGATGAATAGTAATGAAATCTAAACACACAGTGAAATTTTAATATCATACTTTCTGAACCGCAGCATCTAGTTTCAGTCATTGAATGTATCCTAGGTGATCATTTCCTTGCTTATCATAGACTTACTATGAACACGATTACGAAATATAAATTAATCATTTATAAGATAATAATCGAATCGATATAAATTTATTATCCTTCATAGATCTTCCGTAATCGTGTCTACTGAAATTAAGTTATAAAGAGAGTTGTTCCACGAAAAAATAAATATAATGTTAACACCATTTTTTTCATGAGTCAAGTTTTTAATGACATTTTAGATGATAATTTCCTTGCTTATCATTGATACCATTCTGAATGTTGACACATTAATTAAATATTAGATATTTATGTTTATTAAATATTTATTAATATTAGATATTCACTACTCCAGTTTTAAAATTAAAATTAATAAGTTATAAGCTACAAATAAGAGTAACATAACATTATTGTCATTTATAGATCTTCCGTAATCCCTTCATAGCCATTTGGCATATTTTAGACAGCAGTGTTAGGCGCAAAATTAAATGCATTTCGGTAAACAAGTTTTATTTTTCGAGGTAAGCACTAATGGTATCCTAGGTGATCATTTATTTGCTTATCAACGATTCAAACCTTGGCTTTGGACCTGATTACAGAATATTATTTTTTTATACTAAACAATCCAGTTTATAAATTAAAATGCTTAAGTTATAAGCTAAATATCGGGCCGACATGTAAATATTATCATTTATAAATCTTAGTTAGACACTTCAATCACAGTAAAATTCCTTAAATCTGATCAATCAGTTTTTCAGTATTGAATGATTGGTTGCTTGATTGATTCTTTAGAACATTTAGCTTTTTCCTGTTTTCTCAAAAACGATTTTAGATATCTGAATGCGACATACTGCAGATTGTAGCCAGAAATATTAGCTATCCGCCCTTGATTAGTTTATGGTTAATTATGCAATTGTTTTTTAGCTTGTTGCGAACAAACAGACAGACAGACAAAATAATTTTTAAATGTTATTTTTTATTATACTTCGCCTAAACAGTAGAATGACCTATTCATGTGTGACTCCAATTTAAGACATATATGTGTAGATGCATCACACATCATATTTTATTTTATAAAATATTAAAGACACAAACAGTTTGTGTACTTTTAACATAAATTTGCGTAATAATTAAGATTTAGTGTTTGAAATGTAAAATATTATGCATGTATTTAACTACTTGATCTCATTCGTCTTATGAACTTTTTTTTAAAATAATCAGATTATACCCTATTTCCATAAATGTTATGTAACTTTTAATAAAATAACAGAATTTAAATAATTAATATTAAAATTCTATAGAACACCCTACAGTATCGAAGAATCTTTCTTAAATTATGGAGCAACCCTACGGGGGTAATAGAATAATAAGTAGAGCATAAAATAAAATGCTTTCACTTGATTCCGAATGAGTTAAGAATTTTGCATAAAAGTTTTAACATCGCTGTCCCCCATTTGCTTTGGTTTCCGGATTCTTTAACAGAAATGTTAATTTGAAGAAGCTTTTGACACATCACTTTCTATTACAAAAGTGCTTAATTAAGAATTCCCAGCTTATCATGCGGAACTGCGAAATTCTTTCTTAAAGACAATTATTTTAATTTTCTGGTGCAATTTTTACACCATTCTTCCATTTTCTCGAATAAATTACATTCAAATCTGTGCTTTACTTAAAGTACGTTAAAAGGTGAATCCCATTAGGTTTTTGATTTCAGATATGCATTAGCAAAGTAAGTTTCCTCATATCAATATTGCTGAGTTACCTTTATTTTTAATCGACTAAATACAGCAATATCTGTTTAAACAGATTTAAATATAAATCGAGTATTTATAAATGAAATGCTTATGGTTTTTCTATTCTGCCATGGTAATCGATGGCAGTCGTATCTTAGATAAACTCTGTTAAAATATGTAGGTTCAAGAGGGAAAACGATGATATTCTACCTCCAAAAAGCATACTATCGATTGGCAACCTTGGATAGGGAGGTAATCTTTCAAAAAACAGTTTTTAAAATAGGTATAAAGGGGGAACAACGTTTAAAGTAATTTGAAAAAACACAGTTGGTGATTCCTTTAAACGAGAACGAATGATAAAAAACTTTTAAAAATAGATTTAATGATCATTTTATCCAAACTTTTTTAAGCCACTCTGGGGTGGAGAGTGCAGTCATGTAATATTTAATCAATCATTTAAAAAAATCTGTATATTTCAGGCATTTTAAGTTCGTTCTTTCAAAAAACAGTTTTTAAAATAGATATAAAGGGGGAACAACGTTTAACGTAATTTGAAAAAACACAGTTGGTGATTCCTTTAAACGTGAAAGAATGATAAAAAAAGCTTTTTAAAACAGATTTAATGATCATTTTGTCCAATCTTTTTTAAGTCACTCTGTGGTGGAGAGTGCAGTCATGTAACATTTAGTCAATCATTTTTAATAAACCTGTATATTTCAGGCATTTTAAGTTTATTCTTATGTATACATGTAAATCACAACCACAAAAAGAGGTAAATATACCATATATTTTAAAGAATTCCTTAACATTATATTTAAATTCCATTTAAAATTTATTAACTGTTGTCAAGTTCAGTAATACATTTTATTCAAAAAGCAAATATTTTTCGAAAACGCTATTCTTTTAAAGACTTTCAACAGTCTTTTTTAATTAAATGATTTGTTAATAATCTTTATGTTCATTTTGGGTAAATTAGCTAATTCAGAATTAAGATAACTTTTTACGATATTTTTACATTTAATAAAGTGAAATAAACAGACTTTCATTTTATTTCAAATATTAACTTATCATTTTAGTCGTTAAAAAAAAAGCAAAACAATGTGAGCAATTCCAGTTTGTTTGCTATTAATAACAGAAATGGAAATAAAAGTTCCCTTTACTGTAATTATTTTTTGGGTGGACAAGAGAACTTTTAAATACCATGTGAAAGCTTTTTCATCTGAAGAAAGTCAAGCTAATTCATAAATTTAAATTATAACTTCAAGATTCTGACTAATGATAGTTAATGTGCGTGATATGTTATTTCTATGAATGCACAAGAAAAAGTGTTAACTTTTACCTAGTGAATAACGGCGAAAAGTTCTAGTATTAAAAAAAATAGTTAAACAAATCTCAGCCAGAATGTTTCTCTTTTAACCACATTTTATTTTTATATGAATTCATGGAATATGTAAAGGCATTAAAAAGGTTCTCGACATAGGAATGTTGCGTGCTGAGTGAAAGGTGATGATTGGGTTAGGGAATTGAAATAAATATTCTGAACAGAATACTTGCAAGGATGATATGTCGTCACGCTATCACTTAAGGGTAGCAATGCAAATTGCAAATGTATATAGGGTAAATTAGACAGTAGTCCGCCACTTATACCAGAAAAAAAGGCTGATTACTAATGCAAAAGAAAATATATATCCACAACTGTTTGTTGATGATTGAAGACTTATGAAAGGTGGTTGCACAATGGAAAATTGTAACATTTAATTTTAAACAAAAAATAAGCTACTTATGAAGCATTTTATCTCATTGCGCCGAATACTGAAGGTTGGACAACTGTAGGAGTACTTACCCTATGCATGGTGTCCTCTCTCATCGCTGCGAAATATGTAACGTCCAAACTGCTAATTTTAGAGGTATACTTCCAATAGCAAAAATGTTTCAAATGTTGTTTTGCATTTTATTAAAATGTATTTATTTCAATAAATGTATTTTTTGCAAATTTACCAAATTTAATTTCTGTACGGTTCATAAGCTATTAAGCCACGAATTTTCATCAAGCATATATTATATATACAGGGTGCCCCAGCTAAGATGTTCCAAACTTCGAGGGGAGGTGAGGTACACCTTGACATCTCGGAATTACATAGGAATGCCGGGTCAGAAACGCTTTCCTGACTTGGTAGAGGGTATTGAAATAGGCGCGGGTGTTTCAAGCGTGCTTGTTTCGAAGCTTCATTTCGCATTTCGAATTTTTTAAACATAAAACACAAGGAAAGGAAAAGACACAAAATAGGAGAAAAAAAAGGTGTTCATTGCTCGCCGTTCATAAACATAAAAATAAAAGTAACAAAAGGGAAGTACAACTCATATCAAAGGAGGTGTTCGAATTGACGACCCCCGTATGTAATGCAGGCCTCATATCTTCGCTGCATGGAAGTTCGAACATCCGCAAACATTCCAGAAGTGTCTTGGATTTCCCCGGCAGCTGCAAACCCGTTCGTCTTATCCGATGCAGCACCACTCTCGTAATTCCGGGGCTAAGGATCAGCTTTGTGTGATCCAGCCTTTTCAATGCCCTTACTGCGTCAGGAAGGCGTTTCCGATCCGGCATTTCTATCTGATTCCAAGTTGTCTAGGTGTAACCTACCTCCCCTCTAAGTTTGTAACATCTTAGGTGGGACACCCTGTGTATATATATATATATATATATTAGTTAGACTGGTCCAAATTTAGCTTGGAATATCCCAATTATCAGAAATACTTCGAATGGATTACAAATATTGGCTACCAAACGGAGGCTAAATTTTGGCCTACGTAGGCCTACAGTAAGAAATGTCTGCTTTACCGTACTTTTGGCAATACAGAATAGGTTCAATGATTCTTCTCAACTTTAAAATCTTCTTGTCATATTAGAAATTATCACTGCATTATAAAACATTCTAGAAAGCTGCTCTAATGTAGTGGAAACATTTACGAAACTTGAATGTTACCTCATCGTTACCGCTAATTTCAAAAATATTTTGGTTATTATTGAAAGTCATTAGAAACAAAATTAATCACAAACCTCCGAAAAATACTTTTACGATGTCTAAGGAAAATTATCTAAAATAAATTGACACTTTTCAGCCCTTAACTTTCGGAACCTACTTGTTTGTGAGATTTCTGAATGGTTCTTCTCCTAAAGGTTTCTGAAGAAATTTCCAGGATCGCTGAAACTACGAGGTCTGCATACAGAACATTGAGAATGATTTTTCATATATTTTGTGTTAAGCACTAAATTTTCAGCCATTTTCACTGTGCACGTTGAAATTTAAATACAAGTTCCTTTCTTATCAACAACAACGGAATGTGTCGCAAAGTATAGGAAGCTTCAATTTGCAACTAAACAGTAACATAAAGGCAACTGCATTTGCATCAATCTAGAAAGTTTTCAGCATGTGAAGGTACCTTTGCACAATACAAGTTTGTCAACATCTTTTCAAACTACTGGTTGGTTCATAGTACCGAGTTACAGTACGAGTTCACCCTGAAACTTCGAACATTAAATACCGAATATGCAGTAAAAACACTCCATGCTATACGGTTGTTCTAAGCAATTTCCCATTAGCAAGAAAAGGGGCATTATGCTCGATAAAATCTTTCATTGGCGGAAATCATCATCCCACATTAATAAAAAATTTCTTCAAAATTTATCCATTTCACCTGATAGCATTTTCTAAAGCATTTTCTAAACCATCTTATACTTTGATTTCTACTGAAATTCATGCAAAATTTGAAATTACTTTTCTGTTAATTGACATACGTCATTTCAATGGTCGGAATTTGCGAGCTACAAATAGCGAAACTACAATAGTTGCTACGTTTACTAGGAGTTTGTAGCATAACACGCTACATTTGGGAAAAAATCGTGTACTGAGTAGAGTGTAGGGTTGTAAAAAATTGGTTTATTCTCAGGTTTATTTCCAATGAATCCTGTTTATTCCCAGGTTAATTCCCGAAAGACCTGGTTTATTCCCAGAAAACCAAGTTTATTCCCAAAAGACCAAATTTATTCCCAAAAGACCAAGTTTATTCACAAAAAACCTGGTCTATTCCCAGGTTTAAACCGGGTTTGTTCCAGTCTTTGCAACTCTGGTAGAGTGATACTATAAGAAAACAGTAGTTTGTAGTAAGAGCGAATGCTACTTTCAATGCTACTTCCACAAAATAAACGTACCATTCTTCACATCACGTGATCGTAACTTGTTTCTTTTGTGAAAACTGTGTTCTGCGCAACAATTTGTGAATGTCAGGGACCAATCTCAGATGCAGAATACAGCAACGCATCGTATGACGCCATAGAATTTTCATTGCACGTGTTGATAAAACAATATTCTCCCGCTAAATAAATTAATTTTCTTGCTGTCAATACTTCTGAACTTGCTCATTATTATATCATTATATTTTAATGTCGGGCTTCTTCTTTTGGAATTTATTTTTTCGATATTTTTTTCTTTTTTGATATTATGAAAGAAGAAATTAATATTAAACTGTCCTGGTCGGCATATAACCAGTCTTTTAAAATTATATAACAACATATAAATGGTAATATCTTCTAACTTGTAAATTTTGTCGGGTTAACAAGAAGTTGTAAGTTGTGAAATTATCCGCTTATTATATTACGTAAATCTTTATTAATTTCGCTAATCTAAGTGTAATACCTGTGTAAACTAACATTTTGGAGATAAAAAAAAATATTTTCTTGCAATCTGTGTTTCTTTACTTTTAATTTTCTAGGTCAACTATTCCCATATAGACAATAATTCTCCTAGATGCAATAAAGATCTTAGTAAAATAAAGCTGTTACTAAAGACCATACACAATGTTAAAATATTTTAATAAAGAAAGCATTTACTCTTACAAAAATATAAAAAGTATGATACAAAACAATTAATGTAAAGTGTCGTGCTGTTCTTTTCAATTAATTAAAAATAATATTAAGCAAATATTTCGGAAATAATGTTAAATTCTGAATAAAAAATAAAATCCAATAAGCAACACAGTTTTGAAAATAAATTGATAATTAAATTCTTAGGCAAGGCTCGACATACAATCGATTTCTATATTTATTATTCAGAACCCAAAAACAAAACACCATTCTTTCCAGACTTTTTTTGCGCGGCCCGGCACTTGGAAAACACTGCCCTATAGCATGTATTGTGTTATTTGGAAAGTTCTTTCCGTTTGGAAAACCAATTCGTATCGGAAAATTTTGTCTGTCAATTATTAGACATTAGATATCAGAATTAATGTCTAATAATTAAATGATAGAATTTTCCGATACGAACCAACTTTCCGAACAACCCAATATTTGATTCTGTAACGGCAACAGCAAAATAACAAAAGGAATTTAACTTAATTAATATTCTAAATTTCGAGGGTAGATGGAATCCTTTGACAAAATTTGAAGTAGTGAAGTAGTGACTACTATTTAACTCTTTAAATCCCAAGCATTAAAAAACTGAATGACCTTAAATTCCCAACAAAATAGCCCAAAATACTGGGTTTTATCGTCCCCTCCATTTTCACTAAGTAAATAGTGGAAATGACCCCACTGCTTTCTCCCTTCATTCGAATTTCGACAGGTATTACACCTCTCTGTTTATTATTGTGAATATTGCTCCAGTTACTGAAAAAGAATCCATGTTTCTCTTTCTGTACTTTCCAGAAAAGCCCCACACATTAATCCATCCATTACGGAGAGAGACCATCCCCTTGACAGCACACTAACCCATTTAAGGGAAGGAAAATCCTTTCAGCTATCAAGGGCTATTACGGGTTTCAGAGCTTTAGGATGAGTTCAGCTTTGTGGGTAGTTTCTTGCCACTCTTTCTTGAAACATGTAGGAGAGAGTAGGGTAAAATCGGGTAGGTGGATCAAACTGCGTACCCTGTTTTCTCACTGATAGGTGCTGCCCTGTTGACAACACCCGTCTTAACTACATCCCTTAGTGTCTCCTATCAATGCCCCACCGGCTTTTGAAGTTAGTTAATCTCTGTGTCCACGCCGTGCTATTGGAAATGAATTCACAGAAAAAGTTTTAATTTTTCGCCGTCTTTTCTGCTTTTCAAACAAATCCAGCCTGACGGACATATTTAGGTAAGTAAACCACTGTTTTTCTATAGCTTTTGCACGATATTTGGATGCCCAGTAGAAGTGTGTACGTCCAGCTATCCATGAGAACGACCATATTGAGATTTAGTAGTCTGTTGGAGCAAAACATGGTAGCCATGGTTTTGCATTGAATTCTGCAATGAATTGTTTCTTCACTCAACAGGTAGTGCAGGATCGATACAATATTCAATCTGTAAAGAGTGGGCTCATGAGGAGTGCAGCAGATACTAAAAGTAAAAGCTGAGAAAGCCATTCATTACATGACAACAATAAACATTGCTTGAAAACCTGAAAAAAGTTATTGACCTTAAGAATTGTATATATGTTTTAAAGTTTGATTCAAAATTTATTACAATAAAGCTTTTTGTTACTGGAAGTGAAAAAACTTATTTTCTGATCAGTACCCGGTTTTACCCTACCATCAACATTCGGAGATGTTTTAGATGGTCCTAGAAAACGTTTTTTCTCTAGTAGAGAAGAATGTTTCTATGGCATCAACTGTGTTTTTCAATAGCTCAGACGTCTTCCCTGAAACTTTTGTCGTGTATTCTGATTTTTCGCCCTTCTAGTCTTCTATCAACAAAAAAAAACTCGTTAGGTACCTGGTTTCTCCCTACTATCCACTAGTTATAACTAAATGTTTGATAAAGTATGTGTACTTGTATTTCATTACAAAAAACAAGATAATAGTTTCCAACCACTGCGCATAATTCTACATGTTTGTAGGGTAGCTCATTGTGAATACAAAAGACTGCTCAATATAGTTTCCTTCTTAAGGGATGCATTTTTGAAAACGTTTAACCCAACTCTCTAAACCTCTTTTAAAAAAATCGGATGTCCCTTCTTCATAGCCTCATTCACTAAGTCAGTGTCATCAAATCGTTGTCTTTTAATTAGTGCTCGCGAATATACGTTTATATACGTTTAAACGTATACGTAGTTAAACCTTTTTCCATATTATACCTATCCAAAATCGTTACCGGTTACAATACGTTTTAAACGTATTAAACGAATATTCGCGAGCACTACTTTTAATGCTCTTCCTGTATAATAACCATTATTTTCCATTAATGGATTACGAACACAAATGGGTACAGAACTGTGTTTTTTTCGGATCTAGGAAAAAAAACGGAATATTAGTAATTTTCTCGGATTTGATAATTGAATTCAGATTTTCTAATCAATTGCATTTAAAGATACAAGTACGCATTTTTTGTAGTGATCTTGTTAGACAAAATGAAGCATTTTTTAATTGACTTATTTTGTCTATCGGTTGTATAAAATTTTAAAAAGTGTAACTTTTTTTAATGTTAATGAGAGAACTATTGCATTCCCATATTCTTATCTCTTACGTTAATTTGAACATTTTTGAAAGTTTTATTGTCTATTTTTCTCAAACAAGTAAATGAATGAAGCACGTTTCTATCTTTCTGGTGCATTCTGCATATATCTTTGTGTGTGTGTGTGTATGTTTTACAACGAGAAAATAGTTACTCTTGGTTCCAGACTTTCATTCATATGATCAAATATTTTTCATATGGAAAATCAAAAGATTTAATTTAATTTAAATTTCAGTGATTTTTTAAAGCTTCAGACATTATATGTAAACAGGCATTTTTCTTGAAGTATATTTAATAGTCGATCGTTAAAGGGTAGACAACAATTGCGAATCCACATGTAAAATTGTTTAAACTTGTGTATCCTTTCCAAGGAAACTAGTGAATGGATTTCAGTATTTTGTTTTTATAGTTTTGGCAGTAGCTAAACTATAAAGTGGTTGTTCGACAAAAAATGAAGAAAGAAAAAACAATACTTGCGAATATGCCGCGTCAAAGATATCTCGATTTCTTTGAAATTAACGTAACTATTGCATTTTTTATTTTTATACTTTGCCGAGTGATTATTTTTATTTATCTACTTCTAAAACTATCAAAAAGTATAGAAATAACTTCAGTAGTTCTTGATAAAAGGTAAATCAATATTTGTTGTTTTATATGTTTTTATTTTATTTTTATTTTTATTTTTTTGCGAAATTGCAAAACTATTTATTTTTTGTCGGACTATTTTATTAACTAATTTATAGTTCAGCTACTGCCAAATTTACTTAGAAAAAGCATTTAAATCTCTTCAAAAGTAAAAAGTACATTAATGCCAACAGTTTTATGTGTGATTTCGCAACGTTTTTCAGCCCCTTAAGTGCATGTTTTAATATCATACAATAAACGGTAATAAAATTTCTTCTTTCACTGTCTTAAACACATGATTCTTAGAATTCAAATTGTCTCCTATGCAATGAAAAGGGAGACCAGTTTTTAAGGAAATTTTTTAACGTGATATTTAGAATGAGATTAGTATTTTTGATAAAGCATTTGGAAATCGATATTCAAGCATTACAAAGATCCACTCACAAAATCTTCCATGAAGATGCTTGCTGGATCGGATTCAGCTTAACAATCTTTCAAGATGAATCAAATTACATTTTAATTTTCTTTCAATATCACTGAAACGTGAGATTTTCTTTTCTACTGAAAAGAAAATACTATAAAAATACCAAAAAACAATTAACTTTATTCCAGTTTCCTTTTCTTGCCGAATAGTATCCCTGTTGCAAAATCATCACTGCGAACTACTTTTATATCGCTTGTAAAGTGTGTTGTGAAATATACTTCTGTAAATTAAATTTTCTAAGATTCTTTTATCGTCCTTAGTATAGGTAGTCTATTTTTTTCTTGTGTTGTGCCTGAGAGAAATTTTGATTAAATATACGACCTACGCAAATTGAAGAAAATGACATTTAAGACAAATTGATGCTTTTTTTTTCTTTTAACAGGTTACAAATATTCGCTTCTTTTATGAACGTTAGATGCAATTTTATGTCTGTTATGTCATCATCAGTCATTTGTTCTTGACAGTGATTAAGAAATTTATAATTTTTGCCTAAATTCACGTATTTATTTTTTTATTTATAAGACGATTACATCAGATAAGAAACCAATTTAAAAATATTTCTGAAATTCTTTGCACAAGAACAGAGCACAATTTTACAGACATTTTCACAGATTCAGATGATATTTGTATTATAAAAGAAAACTACTTTTCTTTTTTTTCCACAAATTAATTTATAGGTGATACTAAATCTGTTAATTAAATATTCTGACTTATTATTTTTTACGTTTTCATGTTTAATATCAAGAATTTTGTGAGAGAATTTTTTTTTAAAACTAATGTGAAAGAAAGATGTTCGTTATTATTACTGTTTTGTTACTTTTATATCTCTTGTAAAGTGTGTTGTGAAATATACTTCTGTAAATTAAATTTTTTAAGATTCTTTTATCGTCCTTAGTATAGGTAGTCTATTTTTTTCTTATGTTGTGCCTGAGAGAAATTTTGATTAAATATACGACCTACGCAAATTGAACAAAATGACATTTAAGACAAATTGATGCTTTTTTTGTTTTCTTTTAACAGGTTACAAATATTCTCTTCTTTTATAAGAACTTTAGCTGAAATTTTAAGTCTGTTATATCATCATCAGTCACTTGTTTTTGACAGTGATTAAGAAATTTTACAATTTTTGCCTAAATTCACATATTTATTTTTTTATTTATAAGACGATTACATCAGATAAGAAACCAATTAAAAAATATTTCTGAAATTCTTTGCACAAGAACAGAGCACAATTTTACAGACATTTTTACGGAATCAGATGATATTTGTATTATAAAAAACAACTATTTTCCTTTTTTTTCTACAAAATAATTTCCAGGTGATACTAAACCTGTTAATTAAATATTCTGACTTATTATTTTTTACGTTTTCATGTTTAATATGAAGAATTTTGTGAGAGTTTTTTTTTAAACTAATGTGAAAGAAAGATGTTTGTGATTAGCGAGAAATGCAAAAGCGGGCTCATTATTTTTACATACCACGTGATTCAGAGATTAAAATGTTTCCCAACAGAGACAGTGTAAATCCGATAAAGATTATGAAAAAGCACCGGTGCCGTAAGTTAATTAATTAATTATAAATGTCTCTCTTTTTATTTTATTATTATTATTTTTTTTTTTTTGCATCTGTCGCTTAGACTTTATAGAAATCATATTGAGCTTAAATCTGTTTAGTGGACAGTTTCAATCATAATTATGTGTGCTCAAAAAAGAAACGTGCATGGGGCCAGATAGGCATAATTTTCGCGAATTTGATACGACCCGAGGGCCGAAATCGAGTTCGGAGGATTCTAATTTTTTTACAGCAGGTCGGGTGCTAGTCAAAGACTAATAGGGTTTCCAGACTCTAGGGTTTTTTTTCCTGTGGGTCTCTGTCTGGCTCGATTTCAGTTCATACTCGTCGCAGGTTCGGGTATCTCAGGGGTGTTTTTCAGAAGAAAATCCAAAATATTGTTTCAGATGAATAAAATACATATTTTAATAGGATTGACTATGCCATTTCATATATATATATATATATATATTATAATTATAATTATTAGAAATTGTACACTATTTCTACATAATGCATTAAAATATTGCACTAATATTCTTATATTGGGTGTCCAAAATATCTGCAGTTCAAGAATTCTTAAAATTTTAACAAATTGTCGTATCGCAGTGTTGTTTTCTCTATAGATTTTGACAATTTTTTGGAACAAACAAATAGCTAAAATTTTTACCGATGGGTGACAAAATTAAGTTCGATGTTATATAAAGACAAAAATATTCAGATGATATATACAGGATTTTTTTTTTCATTTGGGAATATAGAACATTCTTATGTGAAAATAAATGTCTGTTGTATGAACTGAATTTGTTTTACGTATTTTAATAAGGTATACCTTAAGAGGAGATTTGCCTATAGAAGCCAGAAAAAGGTGTATTGGTAGCATTTTTGTCTGGAATAGGAATGAAGATTTTACCTCCGAGTGTTTTGCCTGTTATTTATTATCATTTGATCAACATTTTAAAAAAAAAATTAAATCAAAAATTGATGACGTGGTTCGAGTTGCGTGGGTGGATGTACTAACGTGCGCGCCGTGCACTTCCAACCAAACAGGATCCGATAGATCACCTAGAGTCGCGTGCAATCAATTTTTGATAAGAATTATCAATGTAGATAACGTTGTCTGGAGCTTCAAACACTTTAATGTCAAAAGTGGAGGCCATTTAAAAAAATGTCTATTTCTTACCCCTTTTTCACAATTGGCGTGCTTCTAAACATGTTTATTTAAAAAAATGGCTGAAAGTGGTCCAACCTGTAATAAATGTTCCCTTTAATTAAAAAACAAATCATAGTAAGATTGGTTTAATAGTTTTTGCGTTGTGAATCCCTCCCATATTGAAAAAAATGTGATTTTGAGTAAAATGCGTTTCTAGTTTTACAAATGGTGAAAACATGTTTAATGCAACTTACATTATGTAACACCATATAGAACATCAGAATAAAATTTCATGCATGGGACGAAGTACAAAGTTTAATTCTCCCGAGCGCACAGGTACTCCAAAACGGGGGGGGGGGGTAAGCCTGCGTATACGTTTCCCTCAAGCACTAAATAACTACGAAAGGACTTCGAGTTCTGCCAAATCGTTTTACAGGGATGATTTACAGACTAAAGGGAATTTGAAAAATAAAAACTTATCGAGTTTTTCAACTGAAAGAAAGCAAACCCCCCCCCTTAATAGCGCCACGTATCTGTGAAAATGTGATTTTTTACTTTTACGACACAAAATCCGACTCGGCAAGTCTCATAATGCCAACCGCATTCCAATATGACAAATTGTAAAACTTTATGAATTTTTGAAAAATGAACGGCCACTTGGTAATTGAATTTCAAATCGGGTTGCAAAGAAGTTAAAAATTATTTTGTTTTGTTTGGATTGAGTTTTCAAGTCGAGGAAAATTATTTTGTCTGTTTCGAATGAGGTTTTGCATTGATTTAAAATGGAATTTTTGATCTCCTATCGGGCACAACTCGACTCATGCAGTACTGCAGCTATCAGAAGAAATTGAAAGAAAAAAATTATTACAAATACCTAATGCCTAAGTGTAAATAATTAAAACACAAAGCAACTTATAATTTTTTAACGCTAATATAAAATTATACAGAACGGAAATCGGAAAATTTATCGCACAGAATACACTGGAAAAAAATCTCTCAAATTGAGAGAACAAGTGTCAATTTTGGCGCCTTTGGAAAACCATTTAAATTATAGAAAATATCTGTATACTTTCATTATAACAGTTTTTTTTAAGAAATATAGATTTTTTTTCTGTCGAAAATACAATATTTTTCTGTCAAAATTGCAGATCACAATCAAAATAGGGCGTTTTAAAGCTTTTCCGCGTGAATTGCAATCCCGTAATCTCAGGGGATATCGCACATTTTCAGTCCCACATATTCTTGCCTGTGGTATCCGGACGGATCACGGTAAATGCTTAGTTTATAAAACAAACGAAATAAAATATTTTGTGTTTTTATGAGAACTGCGATTGTTTTGTATACAATATTTATGTATATATATATATATATATATATATATATATAGAGAGAGAGAGAGAGAGAGAGTGTTTAAACAGATTCCAGGTATCCCAATCGGGTGGGGGGAGTAGCAGTTCAATTTTAGCTGATATCTGCATACATATATATGAGAAAGGGAATAATTTAAATAGTGAATACAGATACACTGTTAGTAAATACAGTGTTACAAATACACTGATGATGTTTGAATAGTTTGAATAATTATGTTGATGTTTGAATATTTAAATAATCTCCAACTAAAGAAGGAAATTTGTATAAAGAAATGTAAGTAATAAAGTAAGTATAAAGATATGTAAGTGTAATAAAGAAGGAAATTTGTATGTGTGTGTGTGTTTCTCTGTTGTGTTCTGAAGGGACCGCTGCACGCAGAGCTACAAAATTTGGTGGAAAGGTACCACTATGCATGTAGTTTTGAAACCTCCAATCCTGAATTTGGATTTTTTGAATAGATTTTTTATTAAATTTTTATGCGATTTTTAGTGTTTTTTCATGTTTTGCTGCGATTTTTGCACATTAGTAACCGTAATCCGGTTCCAATCTTTTAACCAAATGAATTAAATTTTGTCCCCTTTTCAATAAAGTTATTGCGAAATTCGTATAGCGATTTTTGAATTTTTGGCAAATTTTTTCCTTCGACACTAAGAAATTTTGCCCAGAATGCTTGATTGGTTCGGCGGTTGCTTCCAATTCAGCCTCAGCTAAGCTCATAATCGTCATTTTTTTTCTCTTATTAGCTTGGAGAAAGTTGATAATTGTTTACAAATAAAAATGATGATTTTAAAAGGGAACTGCGAATTATTTATTATCCCGATTTTTTTTTTATTAGATTTTTTTATTTCCTTTTTTTACGCTTTTTTTAACCTTTTTTTCATGTTTTGCAGCGTATGGCGTCAATTGATACCGCTAGAAGTCAAAACCGTTGGCGGGCAGTTGTGATTGGTAGAGGATAGGATTGTAGGCACAGCGGAAGTCAACCGATCAATTATGATTGGCAGCTGAAAAGGTCGTCAGCTGACTGCAATTCGAACAGCCAGTTTTTCGCGATTTGCTTTATGCTCTTTTCAGAGTTTTTTTTCATGTACGTGACGTCATTTATGTATTTTTTTTTTAATTAACAGCGATAACTTACTGTTTTTGTATGTCAAAAAAAAAAGAAAGAAATGAAAAAAGAGAAAAGGAAAAAGAAAAAACATGTGCCCTTTCTTAAATAAACGTGTCTTTCTAACGTCCATAACAATGAATTTAGTCAAGTTAGAAATGTGCCATTTTAAAAACATAATGCTGCTATCCCAGGAGAATATATTTTTAACAGAACATCTATTTCCAACAGAAATATGACTCGTGTCCTTTCTAAAATGGAGGATTCAATTATAGCACATTCAGCCCAGTATTTTTGAGTTATGTTTAAAAAACTACTCCCATTGAAATTAGTTTTGCAAAGGTTGAAAAGGAACTTAAGATTAGGAGTTCTAAATTTTTATACTACATAATTCATAAACTGCTTGTCCGAATGACTTCCCGTTTGGTATCCGAAAGTAAAATGTACTGAACAAACGAAATATGATGTCAAAATCAAGTTTCAGTATTGAAAAGTTTCAATTTTGTTACAATTTCTATATGTAGACAGCACTTAAGTAATCTGTGTAGGATGAATATGCCAGTATTTGACCACTTTGTGGAAATTTCTTCAAGTTACGTTTTTTCTAATAAAATGATTGCCACATTTTCCTGAAGTCTTACCTATATACTAATTAAAGTATGAGGATTCATATTCCGGAAATATTTTCTCATTTTATTTCATAAATTTAAATTATTTACAGCAGGGCTGTCCAACCCGGCGCTCGCGAGTGCCTTGGCGCCCCTTGAAGTATTTCTTGGCGCCCTTTAGAATGATTTCTGTAACTAGCTTTATAAAATA
Source organism: Maratus michaelseni (assembly GCA_963931845.1). Classification (NCBI taxonomy): domain Eukaryota; kingdom Metazoa; phylum Arthropoda; class Arachnida; order Araneae; family Salticidae; genus Maratus; species Maratus michaelseni. Next base: position 143,144,524 of record OZ007586.1, read on the forward strand.
TAAAATCCAATTTAAAAAATTGCTTGAATTTTTTAAAATTGTAAATCATTGATGTTTACATGTTTTTTAGAATGTAGGCAGCATCACAGTTGTTGACTCTTTTTCCTAGCAAAGTGCTTCAGATGAGCGAATTTCAGATGAGCCAAAAGTTCTTCAGATGAGAAAATTCTAAATTTAATATGATTTTATATTTTGTTCTGCAATCTGTATTTAAATGGGAATGACTATCACTATGAGATGTGTGAGTATTGTACAAGATGTGTGCGTGCCTTTCGAATGCTTCATGTTACTAGCTCTTTTTAAATATAAAAATTCCTTGTAATAATGTACTTTTTTTAATTGCTAAATGTGTAAAATAAAAACGTTATAAACTGCGAGAGAAATTCGAGACAAATGAATATATTCTCATTTGTTTTGATAATGGCTTGGAGTGAGCCGAAACATGTCAACAATTGAATAAAAGTTATTTTACTTGTTTATAACTTTTTTTTATTTTACAACTTTTAGCAAATAAAAAAAATAAACATTAAAATTCCTTTAAAAATGTTATTTTTAAACCATGAACATTTGCATGCTTTTATATTGTAGGCAGCATTGAGCTTTTCCCCACTTATTCCACAAATGTTTTGAGATAAGCTCCTCTCAGTAAAATGTAACTCTAAATTTACTATTATTTATATTTTTTCTGCAGTTTACTTTTACATGGGCATAGTTATTACTGAGAAATGTATGTGCAAAGCAAAAGACACGATCAGAGTGAGATAAATTGTATGTTTCCAGTCATGTAAATAACGGCACCCTTCCTTGTTTGCTAACAGCTGAGATGCGACCCTGATACCTGAACGGTTGGACAGGCCTGATTTACAGTATTAGTTAGAAAATGAATTTGCACTAGTAATTAACCACTTCTTTTTCGGTGGAAAAATCAAAATATTGATATTCGTATTTAAAACATTTGCTAAAAGATACGTATTCTGGGGGATACAAAAGTCAGAAAACATTTCACAAACTAATACAAATACAAAAGTATTTTTTATTTTTCTACTTTACCCACGCTAATATTCAAGATCATCTTTAACTGCAATTATAACTTGTAAAGAACATTTCTTTGGATGTTAGATATGGTCTCTATCAACCAAAGTTAGAAAGCATATGCATTAATCTCTGTTTTTCTGCAGTTTTTATATTTCACTGGTAAATTACGGGTCCCTGGTCAATTACTGGAGCACCCACTCTCTCTGTATATTTTTTACGCGAAACAATTAACTTTTTATTATATCCGGGGAGTGTATGTATGAGGGTTGACACTTACAAAAAGTGGTAGGAAATCGTTTATTCTTAGGAAACCAGAGTAACAACCAAAGCCTGAGTACCGCAGGGACAAACATCAACCAGTAATGAATAATATAACATTTCGTCTTATTTAAAAGATATTTGAGTAAAGTGGAACATTCCTTAATAAAATACTGATTAATTTTTCCCCCTTCAGTAATAGGACCTTGATCTCAACCAATTTATTGAGTTAAAAATATATTGCGTCTTACTTTAATAGGAGCTCGGCATTTTTACTTTGCATTAAGAATAATACAGGTATTTTAAAAAAAATATATATTAACAGACATACCTTGGTTTGTGTGACTTTCGACGCTATTATGAAACGTGCTGGAAGTGCACAGTAATTCAGAAAGTGATACTTTGTGTAATTTCAAATACAATACTAATTACGGAGCGTCTTGTTCAACGCTGTTTGCATGCGTATGCTGGCAACTTTTAGTATTTCTCGTGATGGTGTGATATTTTTCACAAAGTAAGGCAAGTGCGTATTAACACTTTAACGAATTATTTTTATTACTATTAATGTTATGAACAAAAATACGTATTTGTGTTGGAGTGAGACAACTAGTACTTTTTACATAATAAATGGGTTACGATTGTTTTTATCTATACAAAAAATAGTTTTTAGCGTGCTGCACCACCTTTTAAACTTTTTAAACACGGTACGCAGACACCCAATATATTCAAAAATAATCTTTTAAAATCCTTGTCATTATGAAATGCTTGAATGTATATTTATGGGAAAAAAACAGCTATTTCATTTCAATAATTAAAAATATTAAAAAAATTTAAGCTAAAATAGTCTAACTGAAATAATTTCAGATATAAAATAAAACAGCTTGCAGGTATTATCAAAGATTCTTTGATAAATTATTAATTTTTCATCATAAACGTATGCTTCCCTGTCATTTAGAATTCATTAACAGTAACGCATAACTCTGCATAAAAACCTCATTACTCAAATCATATTCTGACTCACTGTTAAAAACACTGCATCATGTTTTGTATATGAAGTAATCACATGTCATTCTTGCAAAAAGGCTTTATCAGAATTCTATTATTAATATTCAGCAAGATCTGTATGTAGGGTAAAAGCTGTCTTGTCTGTCAGCACGTCTTATGTGGCCGGTCGCTTCGTTAATTGACGACAGTTGCATTTGCCTAATTAATTTCGCTTTGTTCTTACAGAGTGCGCCATGGATTCTAATCAATTTTCGGTTAAAATGGAAAAGGGGTGGTCATCAAATTGAAATTTGTTAATAGAATTAAAAAAAGGGTCTCTGTATGTATGATTATTTATTTAAATACAATTTTCGCTCTTAACATATTTTTAATCTAATGTATCCCTTTGATATTTAGTATATGGTCCTAGATTTCACCGATAAAATAGTATTTTTAATGGTCATTTTTTAATGGTAAGTGGAATATGTCAGCTTTTTTCCCTTCATTATTTTTCAATTAAATGTAAAGATACACGTATAAAGCTTTTTGTATTTATCATGTTACAGGAAACGGAATTTTCTTCAACTCAAAAATTTTGTCAAATGGGAGCCATATAAAAATTTAAAGAGTGTAATTTTTTTCTTAAATAATGGGAGACATAGTTCGTAAACATAATCCAAATTCCTGTCTTATTTCTAGGGTTTTTGAAATGTATATTGATTATTATCTCCAACAAATAAAGAATTAAAGCACGCTTTAAAATTTTTGGGACATTCTGTATATTTGCATGTGCGTGTACCAGAAATTACCAGAATTCTATTATTAATATGCAGTAAGATCTTTATGTAGGGTAAAATTTGTCTTGTCTGTCAGCACGTTTTAAGCGGCCAGTCGCTTCGTTAATTGACGACAGTTGCATTTGCCTAATTAATTTTGTTTTGTTCTTATAGAGTGTGCCATGTTTTCTAATCAATTTACGGTTAAAATGGAAAAGGGATGGTCTCCAAATTGAAATTTGTAAATAGAATTGAAAAAAAAAAATTATCTGTCTGCATGATTCTTTATTTAAATTGAGATGCAATACTTTCGTTCTTGTTAACATATTTTGAATCTAATGTATCCCTTTAAGATTTCGTATATGGTCCTAATTTTCACCGAAAAATGGTATTTTAAATGGTCATTTTTTAATGGAAAGTAGAATGTGTCAGCTTTTTCCCCTTCTTTATTTTTCAATTAAATATAACGATACACGTATAAAGCATTTTGTATTTATCTTGTTGCAGGAAAAGGACATTTTTTCTAACTCACTAATTTTGTCAAAGGGGGGGGGGCATATAAAAATTTAATGATTGTAACTTTTTAAAAAAATTAATGGGATAAATATTTCGTAAACGTAATCTAAATTCCTGTCTTATTTCCAGGGTTTTTGAAATTTATATTGATTATTATATCCAACAAATAAAAAATTAAAGACCGTTTTTAAATTTTTGGGACACTCTATATATTTGCATTTGCGTGCATTACCAGAATTCTATTATTAATATGCAGTAAGACCTGTATGTAGGGTAATAGCTGTCTTGTCTGTCATCACGTCTTATGTGTCCGGTCGCTTCGTTAGTAATTGAAGGCCGTTGCATTTGCCTAATTAATTTCGTTTTGTCCTTACAGAGCGCGCAATGGATTATAATTAATTTTCGGTTAAAATGGAAAAGGGATGGTCTCCAAATTGAAATTTATTAATATAATTGAAAAAAAATGTCTGTCTGCATGATTCTTCATTTAAGTACAATTGAAATGCAGTACTTTCGCTCTTGTTAACATATTTTGAATCTAATGTATCCCTTTGCCATTTCGTATGTGGTCCTAATTTTCACCGACAAAAATACTATTTTAAATGGTCATTTTTTAATGGAAAGTGGAATATGACAGCTTCTTTTCTTTCATTATTTTTTAATTAAATGTAATGATACACGTATGAAGCATTTTGTTTTATCTTCTTACAGAAAAAGTCACCAACTAACTCACTAACTCACCAATTTTGTCAAATGGGGGCCATATAAAAATTTAAAGAGTTTTATAAAAATTTAAAGAGAGACAAACTTTTTAAATGAATAATGGGAGAAATATTTCGTAAACAGAATCTAAATCCCTATCTTATTTTCAGCGTTTTTGAAATTTATACTGATTATTATCTCCAACAGATAAAAAAATTAAAGCACGCTTTAAAACTTTTTGGAACACTCTGTATATTTGCATGTGTGTGCATTATCAGAATCCCGTTATTAATACGAAAAACATCTTTAAGTAGGGAAAGCTGTACTGTAAAAAAAGAGAAATGTTTCTGGATCTAGCACACGAAAGTATAACATAACCCCTTATGAGTTAGCCACGATTTCAAAAAGCGTACATTTATCTTCAGAAACAAATAGATTTTTAAGGCGTAAAAAAGCATTATTAAAAAAAAGTTTATTTCACGGCCCGCTTATTTAAAACAAAATCATTTCCGAGTAGTTTTTACAGTGAATTAATCAGTTTTCTCAACACGAAGGATCGGTTTTTTGGAGCTATCAATTATCAAATAAACATTTTCAGCTGCGTAAGAGTATTCACGCATGCAAGAGTAACAGAATAACATTACTTTTAATATTAATGATTTTAATGTAGCATGTTTATCTGTTGAACATGAAAATGCTTAACTGAAAATTGACAGCATCCGAAAAACCGATATTTTGTGTTGAGTAAACCGATTAATGCATTGCAAAAACTACTCCGAGACGCTTTGTTTTTTCTCTTTTTTTGAAGTGGGCAGCAAAAGGAACTTGCATTTGCCTAATTAATTTTGTTTTGTTCTTACAGAGTACGCGATGGATTCTAAACTATTTTCGGTTAAAGTACGGAAGGGGTGAATTCCAAATTGAAATTTGTTATGAGTTTTGAAATTAATAAAAAAAGTTTTGCATTTTTGTCATCACAAGAGATTGTGAAGTGAAAAACACAATGATTTCACTGATTTTAGTTTAACTCAACTTGAGCTTTTAATTTTAATTTAGTAGTTATAGTAGGTTTAAAAAAATGAAAAAAATAGACATGTCATAAAACTCAGCAGATAATAATGGTACAGTTGAGAAATTAAAAAAACAAATGTAAAAATTAAACTACAACGCCATGCAATATATATTTTAATCATATTAAATTACTTTATATTAATTATATGATCAAAATGAAATGAAAATCAGTTTTGTTCTTTACTTTTTGTCGACAGACATTAGTTTAGTGACAAAGTATGCTATCTCGTAAAAATTAAAATACGATTGCCAATTATATTCAGATGAAATGTAAATTTTAAACGCATTAAGTTACTTTATATTTATTATAGGTTCAAAATAAAATTAAAATCAGTTCCAAAAGTTACGGTCAGCAAAACAAACTTTTGTTTTATAAATACTTCATTAAATTCGGAAATTAATTAGTTTCTGATGTTTATGAAGATAAAAGAACGCTTTTCAGAATCGTCGGTAACACGGAAGATATTGTATATTATGTTTTTGTATACCTTCATTCAAGAACAAGAAATATTTCTCTTTTTTACATTCTGCAGATATATTGGCTTTACATTCAACGTATTCTCTAGGAAATGCTTATATTTTTCTTGCCAATATTGCTATAAAATTGGCGCAGTATTTTATATCAATATTGACAATATTGGACAAGATATAGTCAATAATGGGCACGATATAGACAATATATTTCCGATACAAACATACTAAAACAACAATGTTTTGCTTCCAGAGATGTAATTAGTACCCCATATTAATGGATGATTATTTGCATCAAGATTGTCATTTTCTTTCTATTGTTAGAGTGAAAGTAAAATATACACACACATATATATGTAGAATACAAAAGAATTATGCTAATTAGTAATAAATAAAACGCCTTTAAATTTTTTGACACAATTACTAATTTTATAAAAATATTCCCCGAACTTTCTTAACTATCACATTTTCATAGTGCATTTATTCTAATATGTAAAATTGAAGCATTTGTTTGTGATTTTGAGAAAACACGTATTTCGAAATTCATTCGACTATTTAGACGAAATTTAGTCAAAAATAATATTTAAAAAAAATGTCTGTCTGTCTGTTTTTCAGTAGCCTCTGAAAGGGTTGAGAATTCTGAGACTTTTTGTGGCTATACTATACATATACAGTATATCGTATTCCGGTGTCTAAAATTGTTTCTGAGAAAAGAGGTAAAGACCGACCTAATCAATCCATCAATCAATCAACCAATCATTCAATACTGAATAACTGAGGAATTAATTGATTAATTTTAATTAATCTTACGGCGATTTAAAGGTTTAATTAAAATTTATAAAATATGGTTTTGCCTATGATCTTGTCGTATTCCGATATCTAAGAGACATTTAAGAAAACAGGGGACAACCAACTAAATCAATCAATCTTTCAATACTAATAATTTCTGGAACAAATTGGTCAATTTTAATAAATCTGACGGCGATTGAAAGTTCTGATTAATTTTTACTAATTATAATCCTAGTTACAGTTTGCAATCTTCACATTCCGATATCTAAAATAGTTTTTAGAAAACATGGAAAAACCGGGAGAATCCATCAATCAATATCCTTTAAATGCTTAAAAACTGAAGTAATTGATCAATTTTAAGGAAATCTTACAGCGACTGAAAGGTCTAATTAAGATTTATAAATTATAATAATGAGATTTTTTAGCTTTTGAATGATACATTTTTCTTTAAAAACTGGATTTGTAAGTAGTTTCTTAAAAACTTGAAAGGTTTGCTTAAGATTTATGAATGATAATAATGAAATTTTAGCTTATTATTTATACATTTTAATTTAAAAAACAGGACTAGTAAGTATTTTCCCCGAAAAATTCCAAAATTCTTATAAAATACAAATGGAACACAACGGTTCCAACTCAGGTAGTAGTAAATAAAATTGATGTACTTTGCGACAGTAAATGTACGGTTTTAGTAAATTTAGTAAGCAAATTTTGCTATTCGCTGATTTTCAAAACACGTGATATGTGGCATATATGCTGAATTTCAACCCTTAATATGCAGTTGTTAATGATTTATAATTATTTTGGGCAATAACTAAGTAAAATATCATTAATACCTTTCTATTTGTAGAGCACTAAATCAATTTTTGGCAAATATAACATAAGTTTTCTTTTCTTTTAATTCTTATAAAAGAAATATGTGAAAAATGTAAAGATCTATGAAATATATTGACAAGAAAATTTCTTAAAATATGTAGCATTTGTGTGCCGCATATTTTCTATTAATTTCTCAAAGTTTTGAATCTGTTAATGTAGTTTTTAAAATCACTGTTTCTATATTATTTAACAAAATATTATTAATTAAATGTTTGCGTGAATTTATTGTTTTTTTTTAGAAACATTTAGGAAAAAAGTATTATACACTTTACAGAATGTAGCCTGTTTCAGAAAGAATATAAATTTACGTCACGGATAAAGTAAACTTACTTTTTGAGATTTTATTTTTGAATTGAAAAAAAGTATTTGGTTTTAAAAAACACTCCATTTGTTTTCAAACCGATTTTTTAATAGGGTAATTAACTTTTTATTTTAGCAATGGCTAATTAGTTTATTTGATTGAAGGATCAAAATCTATCTAAACAAAGAAAATATAAAATACAATCTGGTAAATAAAAGCTTTAAATATTTAAATGCGTTAGCAAATTTCTTTTTGTGCAAACTATGTCCACGGTAAAAATCTACGTAAGCATTTACCGTTTAAATTGTTAATTAAATTAAAAATAAAATCTATCGGACATTTATAGAATACGTTTTAGGTCGGGACGTGTGATAAAAGGTTTATATTTTTAGAGGAAAGCTGCAGGGTGGTCCAAAATTATTGAGTGCGTTTCGTGTTTGAAAAAAAAGAACAAAGCGAGGTACGTGCATGTTTATTGTTTTCTTAGAAATACAATTTGAAACAGTTTTACACAGCAACATTTTAAACATTAAATAATTTCCGCATTTCCCGTCTCCTTAAATTGTTGGTACCAACGTTTTATAGAGTCTTACTTGGAGGACGACGATTTGAATATTCGAAACGAAAACGTCTCTGAACAGTTACAACGGAGCCAATGAACCACAAAACTGTTTTGTGGCTTTAATGAACCACAAAACGCACATCAGTAAATTTTCTTCTCTCAATGTTGTTGCGCCATCTACCGGTTTACGTAAAACTTATTTAATGTTTAAAATATTATTGTGTAAAACTGTTTTAAATTGTCTTTCCAAGAAAAGAATAAACATGTACGTACCTGATTTTGTTCTCTTTTTTTCAAACATTAAATTCGTTCAATAATTTTGGACCACCCTGAATTCAAAGTAATATGAGCTTTTGAAAATATGTCAAAATTTAAAGTATATTTTAGCAGATTTTTATGTGATACGGTGACCACATTTGGAGTTGAAATTTCAAAGGCACATTACTATTTGGATTATAAACTGCTTTAACCCCAAGTAATACAATTTTGTTTAAAGTTACTTAGTACTTTTGAAATGTCAAAAAGTGAAAAAAACTGACCGTAAATGTCATTTTATATCTTAAAAGTATACATTACAAAAAAGAAATTTTAAAGGCTGTAATATATACCTGTTTCTTTTTTTTATTTCATATTTCTTTCGGATCATTATGGGGGAAAATTAGTTTTTATAGGATTTTTTAACTTGTCGAGTACAAAATTGGAATCATAGGCTGCATGATTACAAATGGTTTTCTGCATGTAAAACTAAATTTTAAGTATCTATTTATACTTGAGAATCTTGTGCTTACACTGAATATATAAAAAGTATATCTACAGTATTTTTACGTTGTAAAAACAAAAGTGTATCTTGTGAGTATAAAATTTTCAAATTTTTAACAACAAAACACAAAGAATAGAATATATTTCCCCCCCCCCCCCAAAAAAAAAAAAAAAAAAAAGTGAAAATTTATGTTTACTTTATAGATCCTACAATACACTATACATACTCATAGTTTCATCACAAATAATGAAAAAAAAAATAACAGTATTTTGCCCAATAACCCAAAATCACATTTTGTGAAAAATGACTTTGAAGTTTTCTCTTTTAAAATATACCATATTTAACAACTATTAAGAGTGCCAATCAATTTATTTCAAAGTGTTCAGAAATAATTGTTCTTTAATATATTTTATTTTCAAAAATTGAATTTTTTAAAAGTTTAAGAGTCTTAAGACTCCTAAAAATTTTTCCTTTAAAAACTTTTTTGTGGAAAAAATGGAAGAAAAGAATTCATCTGAAAACTAATATAAATAGACTTTTCTTTTAACAGGAATTTTTAATGTGCAAAATTTGTCCTTGGTAAATATCTTTGTAAGCAATTGCTGGTTCTATGGTCGATAAATTTATCTATATATCTCTCTATATATAAATAGACGTGTGTGTGCATATATTTCCCTTTGCAGCTACAACTAACCAGCGCAGACCATTGGTGTTTATGTGTGGTAGTAGCCTCGATTCTCCCATCGTGCACCATCGTGGTTGCATGTTGGTATCTGTAGGGGTGTGGGAGATATGGTGGTTGAAATTGGTCGACCTAAGGCATTTTCATATTTTGACCAAAATGTTCTAAAAATGTTTGGAATCTTCTTCAACGGGAATTGGTTCATTCAACTTAACATGGACGAATTAAGATACAGATAAGTAAGATGATTTCGCGCTCCCTAGGAGTGCATCTTGAAACTCAACGGTATTGCAGAGCGTGCGTAGCATTCTTGCTATACAATGCCGTATGCAGCGGAGACAAGTGCCGGAGTTTCGTTCGGAAAGAGGTTCGTTTAGAACAGAATGTGCACCGAAAATCACTATTTTTATCGAAACCGCAAAAGAAAGTTAACTGATTTCCGGGCAACGATGGACGGATCAGCTAGTCTAGAAATAAGATCTATCAGACCGTTATAGAATATGTTCATAGGTCGAGGTATGTGATAATATATATATATATATATATATATATATATATTAACAAGAAAGGTAAAAAAAAAAAGTAATATACTTCCAAACCCTTTGAAAATATTTTAAAATTTGAAAAAAAAAGTTAAATAAATAAACAGATATTTTTTAATCTGATGGGTGGAGGGAAATGCATATCGAGTTGAAATTTCAAATGCACATACCTATTTGCAATATGAACTATTTAAACTAAATACTGAATACAAATTGCTTTACAAATTTTTTTTTTTTATAAAAATTTGCTTGTTAAATAAACAGAATCAAAAAGTCGATTTTAAAACTAATATGAATTAGCTTTTATTTTAAGGGAAATTTCTTTTTTGTGCAAAATATGTCTTTGGTAAATATATTTGTAAGCATTTGCTGTATTCATTGGCCGTTAATCTGGAAATAAATTATATTCGACTTTATCGAATAGTTTTTTGGTCGGAAATTGTGATAAAAGAAATATATTTTTTCGTACGAAAGGTTAAAAAAAAAAAAAAACATAATTTCAAAGTCTTTTGAAAATATTTTTAAATTTGGAACAATCAATTATCAAATTTTTTTATGTAATGTGGGAACAACATTTGGAGTTGAAATGTCAAAAGCACTGTATTATTTATGATATGTTTACGTCCCAGTATCAATAAAAAATGCCTTAAAAGATTTTTTTCTTAAAAGATTGCTAGATAAAAAAAGGAAGAAAAAATTCCATTTGAAAACTCTAATATGAAAAGGCACTTTTTTTTAATAAAATATTGATTTTCAAATCAACAATTCATTGCTTTAATGGGTAACAACCTTTGCGAATTGCTATGCAAAACAGCTGATATTGAAGTGCCTTCTTCTTGAGAACTACTGAAGCGACTTAACATATCTCCAACTATAATAAAGAAGGAAGTTTGTGTGTTTGTGTGTGTGTCTGTGTGTTTCTCCGTTGTGTTCTGAAGAGACCGCTGCACGCAGAGCTACAAAATTTGGATGGAAGGTACCTCTATGCATGTAGTGTTGCACCTCGAAGCCAGATTTTGGAATTTTTTAATAGATTTTTTTAATTAAAATTTTTTATGCGATATTTAGTGTTTTTTCACGTTTTGCTGCGATTTTTCCTCATTAGTAACTGGAATCCGGTTCCAATCTTTTAGCCCAATATAGTAAATTTTGTCTTCTTTTCAATAAAGTTTATGCGAAATTCGTACAGCAATTTTTGATTTTGGGGCGAATTTTTTCCTTCGACACTAAAAAATTTTGACAGAATGCTTGCGCTTCCATTTCAGTCTCAGATAGCTTCAGAATCGTGATTTTTTTCTTCTCTTTTTAGCTTGGAGAAAGTTGATTATTCGTTACAGATAAAAAATCGTAATTTTAAAAGAGAAGGGCGGATTATTTATTAGCTCGATTTTTTTAATAGATTTTTTCTTTTAATTTCATTTTTTATGCGTTTTTTAACATTTTTTTTTCCTGTTTTGCAGCATTTTTTGTTTCAAATGACGTCACAAATCGCCCACTACGCCCAAAACGCCATTAGAGGGCAGTTGGATGGTAGCTGATAGACTTGTAGGCACAGGTGGAAGTCAACCGGGCATTTGTGATTGACAGATGAAAATGTCGCCAGCTGCTTGCAATTCGAACAGCGAGTTGTGAATTTTTGAGATTTGTTTTATGCGATTTTTAGAGTTTTTTCATGTATACGTCATTTATGTATTTGATTTATTAACAACGATAACTTACTATTTTTGTATGTATAAAATAAAAAGGTCATTTTGTTTCTGTTTCAAAAGTTAATGATAATTCCTAATTTTTTAACGTCGTTGGTTTAATTTTGTGGGGAGGAGGAGGTAAGTGTGCGGTTGTACTTTAAATATCGCGTTAATGCTTTGATCGAAACTCCCTCCTTCCACCCCCCCCCCCTTGCCTCCAAAATCAGAATAATGAATTATTAGTCCGATTAAAACGAAACCTTTTCTCAGGTCGCCAGGTAATAGATAAACTTCGGTATCATATTTTCAGCCTTTGGTTACCACTATTTCTGAAAATTAATGACTAGGGAGGGGTATTTTCTCGGGTTCTATGGGCCCAATTTCAATGAGAATTAGTTCATTCAACTTAGCACGAACTAATTAAGATATAGATAACTAATTAAGATACAGATTTGGCGCCACCTGGTGGTAGAAAATGGAACTAAAAGATTTTGCAGCGCTTGCGGAGCACGCCTGCTATACGTTGTCGTAGGCAGCAGGGACATGTGCCGTAGTTTCGACCAGAAAGTTTTATTTAGAACTGAGTGCACCCCCTAGCGGTAGGAAGTGAAACTAAACAATTATGCTTTTAAAATTAGTCCCGATTTCAGCGACAATTGATTCATTCAACTTAACATGAACTAATTAAGACATAGATTTGGCGTCCCCTGGCGGTGGAAAGTGGAACTAAAAGATTTGCGCGTGCACAGAACGCCTTCTATACTTTGTCATCAGCAGTGGAGACACGTGCCGGAGTTTTGTTCGGAAAGAGGTTTCTTTAGATCAGAGTGCACCCCCTGGCGGTGGTAAATGTAACTAAAAGATTTTGCATTTAATCTTGGTCCGATTCAAACGAAATGTTTTCTGACATTCTTTCGAGGCCTCCCAGGTACTAAATAAAAGTCGGTATAATTTTTTCAGTACTTGGTTACCACCATTTATGAATATTAATATCCAGGGGAGTGATTTATTTTCTCGAGTTCTATGGTTTCGATTTCAGTGGGAATCGGTTCATTCCACTTAACATGAACTAATTAAGACATAGCTAATTATTTATGACATATATTTGGTACTCCCTGGCGGTGGAAAATGAAACTAACAGATTTTTCGTGCGTGCACGGCACGCCTTCTACACTGTGCCGTAAGAAGCAAGAACGAGTGCCGGAGTTTCCTTCGGAAATAGGTTTATTTAGAACAGAATGCTCCACTTGGTCGTAGAAACTGGAACTAAAATATTTTGCAACGCGTGCCTAGCACGTCTTCTATACACGGTATCTTAGGCAGCGGGGACACGTGTCGGATAATTTGTTTAGAACAAAATGCATCCCCTGGCGGTGGAACTAAAAAATTTTCCTGCGCGTGCCCCAAAAATGGCCATTTTTATTGAAACCGCAAAAGATAGTTACCGATTTGATAATCCCAGACAACGAAAATGTTTCATTTCCACTCATCCTCGAGTATTAAGAAAAGTATTGGAATATTTTAATCGAAACTCACAGTTTATTTTTCTGATTCCGAAAATGCAAATTTTGTAAAAATCAGATGGTAACATTTTTTACAATTTTGACCAAAAACTGACCAGTTCTAAATCAAATGATCCAGACATTTGAAGGTGTAGTATTAAATTTATTTCCCCACTTCGGGTCCGTCTCTCTATTTAATTTCCGAAAGACAAAGAGTTACCAGAGGAAGGGTTTCGTGAAGCGATATTTAGATTGATTTCGCATTTTGCATTATTTTTTGACTGGACCATGCAACGTCGGGCGGATCTGCTAGTATATATATATGTCGTGTTTCCAAGTTCAAATCCGGGAAAAAGGCAGTCGTGCTCGTGATAAATAGGGTTAGCGATGTTATTGGTTTCCCTTTTAGTTCGCATCAGGCGGCCGGGTGGTATCATCAACAACAAGAAATGTCAGTCCATATTTTTGTCGAAGAACCTTTTATTTCCAGTTTAAGACATCTCTTCAGGGAAAATGCTCATTAGCCAACGCTAAACGAAAAAAAATACAACGTTCCATTATTTTCTAGAATCCGTCCCGATTCTTTTAGCAAACACCAGCGTCGAAAAAATCCTCTCCGAATCAGGATGATCGTGTTTTTAAACTAGCTTGCGTAATAATACAGAATACGTCACGTGACCCACTTCTATCGAATCAAAAGGTCTCTTTTGGAACTTTATCAATATTTCCGGTGGATTTATTTTGTTGTAAAATGCAAAAATTTTCTACGCCCTTCCCGAATATTCCATAATCTCGTACCAGATGCCTGTCATATCAACAAACGAGCTTATCTGTTTTTGAGGCTGTAGCTAAACTTCGAATTTAATACGTAATAAAAATAATAAGAAGAAAAGAAAATGAATCTTTATAAAAGGGAAAAAAAAAAGAAAGAATTAAAGTTTTTCGGAAATATTTTAATAGACATTTGATATTTAATAATAGGATAACTTTATGAAATAAGGTTTTTTGAGCGGAATATTTTAAGAGATACGATATTTTAGCATTTAAATAAAGAAGTTATAGCAATTTGACCACACGGGAATAATACTAATGAATTTTAATAATGGATTAAAATAAAGATGTTCTATTTAAAGAATAAATTAAAAAATCTATCGCCATTTTTAGAATAACTACATTCGAATAAATATTATTAAGTGGATTAGGAATAATTGGCTTTACATATGGATAGTAAAAGGCTATTTTAAGAATGAGAATTATTTTAATAAGCTGGGTTATATACCGAATATTATTGAATGGACAAATTTTATAGAATAATTGCGGAAAAAATTTAAATTTTGTAATATATATATATATATATATATTGTTATAATTAGCTATATATCAGTCGTTTTATTTCTGGAAAATTAATTCCATTTTAGTAACAATATTATTAAAAAAATCGAAATCTCGCAACTATTGCATTTTTTTTTTATTTCTTTATTCCTAATGATCAATTTATACGTTAACTTGTGTCCGATTTGGGATTTGAAATGTCAAAAGCACAATACTCTTTGCAGTTTAATCTTCTTAATCCGAGTCTTATTACAAATTGCTTTAAAAGATTTATTGCTAGTTAAAAAAATGGAAGGGATAAAAATCCACCTAAAATTGTAATAGATGCATAGGTGTTTATTTTATAAAATATTAATTTTCAGATCAACAATTTATTATCTTAACACATTTCATTACAACAAACCATCCTTTCATAAAAAGAATGTACTTACGATAAGTGTATGTTTATTTAAAATGAAAAATTTCATGATAAATATGTTATTTATAAACAGATTGTCCTATAGATCTGTCTACCTTACAAAATAAAAATTATATCGGAGTGCGGGTAGCACCATAACACGTGTCAAACGGTCAAAAAATGTGTAGCAAAAATTAAATCAAATAAAATGGGAACAATTTTTTTCTTTGCCGCAAAATTTAAGACATTTTGACAGGTCTTATGGCGCAAACTGCTGTCCGTTCAGACAGTTTCTCCGTTCCGATAAATATTGTATGATTTTTGGAAATGTGTATGCATGGCATACCCTGTATTATCCCATGCATTCCTGAAGGGGATACCCTGAATTATATACAATATAAAAATCATAATTATTTATTTATAAGCAAATGAGGAATTTCAGGAAAAGTAAATAGGCAGTATTTATCGACATAGTTCGTATGACTTGCAAATAGTGTTGCCAGGTGTCCCAATTTACGCAGGATGTCCCGATTTTCAAGGCTTTTAAGACCCGTCCATTGCGAGAGTAAAAAATTCCCGATTTTTCATGATGTACAAATTATTTTTAACTTATTTCAGTATCATGCTTTTCATTAGCCTCCATCGAGTGTGGAACTGTATGCAGTAAATCTGCTAAATCACATAACGGAAATTTTTTTGGTCGTGATAATAAATAATAATATTGACAAAAGCTTTAAAACATTCTCAGACGGAAACCTGTTTAAAACGGTATCATCTTCCAGTCCTTTGTTATTATGTTTCTACAGATTTTATTGTACTTAGTTCAGTAAATACTGCAAAAACGGAATTTCCATATAACAAATCCCATCATATATATTATAAACATTCATGATAACTACGGGAAGAATATCATGCAATTATTCTAACTACCCAATAGGAAACCTCTCCATTTTGTTTCGGTCACTCGCAATTGCGTTTTCATAAAATTTAATCTCAAGTGATCATAGAAATATTCCATTCCTTTTTAGACAGGTTTCCGTTTCAGGAGGAAGAATTGTACGGTATTCATTCCGTCCGGACTACGGACTTATTACATTTAAGACAAGATTCTGTTATAAACAGGTTCTGTTTTGATAGAATTTGTATTTTTATGTCTTCATATAGAAGCCAATATTCTTCTTTTCCTTATTCTCTGTCCCGATTTTTTATTACCTTTACCTGGCAACACTACTTGCAAAGCACGTGTGTCAGTGCTTTACGAAAGTATCGATGCCTCCTGTAAAATTTTTCTTTTGGTTGCACAGTGACTTGAACTACTATTGCATTACACTTTTCGATATTTTATCGCTTTGAAATGCTTGCTTACCCTCTGCTCTTTGCGTCTTCCGGACTCGTGAAAGTCAATGGGAGAAAAGGTCTGCTGAATACGGTTTCTGCGTAAGAATGTAGTGCATTCAAATTTCATATCCTGGATTGCCACAATGTGTAATCGCAATATAGATTGCTGCTTTGACCCAGTGTATGTCAACGATGGTGTCGCTCTCTTTGGATTAACGTAGCTTAAATTTTCAAGCGTTGCAGAATCATGTTGCCATCTGTCGGTCATTTATTTGAACCAGAACTCTTGTTAATTTTCATTCGAATCACTCTCCTAAATAGTAGCAAAATAGTAGATTTTTATTTATTCATTTATTTATTTATATTTTTTTGCATAACATAAATAGTTTTTCACATCTAAAATTTCATAACGTTAAGATTAATAAAAGTAATCATCGATATATTTTTATTAAAAAGATCCTATAATAAATTTCTTAAAAATTCCGAATTTTTAAGAAATAAATATTTTGATTTAAACGAATGAAATAAATAATTCCATTATAGCTTACAAATATAACTGTATTTTAGCTTTTCATCTTAACGTCATAGCTAGTTTTAATTTTGGATTTTTGTATTTAAAATGGATATAATTTTCTAACAAAGCACAATTTTCGAAAATATAATTAAATTCAGATTTTTCAAACTCGTGGTAAATTAGTGCGGATGAATGAAACATTTAATTCTATCTTTTCAAAGTGGAATTTAAGGTAACTCTTGCATCATCGCTTTGGAAGTACTTGCTTTTTAATGCCTTGTGATATATTCACTCTAATTCAGTATCCAAGCTAGGACTCAGTGTGAAATCTCTTCTCACGGTCAAGAGACCACCATTCACTCTAATTCAGTATCCAAGCTAGGACTCAGTGTTAAATCTCTTCTCACGGTCAAGAGACAACCCAAAAGCGAACGGTGAAATTGAAACAACTCGGTAGTTTTCTCTTAGCGACAAGTTTGGCTATGAATTACTATAGACCAAGTCTACGAGGCGCCGAGTTTTTGCTGTGATTAATTACCTAACGACCACCCCGGGGCAAGGTCGCCCGACATTATCTTAGAAACGCTAGGTGCCAACCAAAACAATAGAGATACAATAAGGGTTGGAGTTATATGACGATTGGCCGGAGAGGATAAAGAAACAACCGCCCATGTTTACCTCCCCACCCTTTGCTGGGGAGAGAACGGAAAGTTGGAAGATTTTCATTCTGGATTTGAAAACAGGAAGAAGAGAGAGGGAAGAGAAACATTATTTATTCTTGGATGAGAGAAAATTAGCTACGATAGGCGAAATTAGCGGCCCGATACGAGAGGTATCATCCTAGCTGGCCCTTTGAACAAGACTGTGAAAGTGGTTGCTGCCCCTTCGTCCTGTTTTATATTACTGCTACGAACTCACGAAAATTGACAACTCTACAGCTAATATTCTTTTAAAAGGCTGTAATATCATTTAATACATTGTTTTATTATTCATTAATTTCTCTGTGCCCAATGTTTCGCGTTACTATTACATTACTGATACCTCACTTACACTGGAGTTATAACAGCGTCTTTGATCCAGCCGAACTCTTTAAGTCACTGTGTGAAAAGATCTGGTGAATACGGTTTCTGTGTGAAATATTCAAATTTCTTATCCTGGATTATCACAGTCATAGATATTTCCTTTATCACGATATATGCTGAAGACAATACATTTGCATTATTACGGTTGAAATCTTCAGTTTTAAAGAATAATTCTGCCATATGTTGGTCCTTATTTGAACCACAAAGATAGCGAGTTTAATCCGAACGATAAGTTAACGAGTGGAATCTCCTGCGAACTATTAAATCGTTCAATTTTCTTAAAATCCTTTATAAAACTCAGCACGAATTTAACGTTTTCATTCGAATGACCCTCCAATTTATAATATACTAGGTGCTTTTTTTGAACTGCTCAACAAGAAATAGCAGTTCCCATCTAAAAAAAATTAAAGTAAGATTAATTAATTTCTATCATCAACATACTTTTTATTAAAAAGATCCTGGAATAAATTTATATTACCCGTTTTCTTTAAAAAAAATTAGCTTGAAATACACCAGCGAAATAAATATATTCATTGTACCTTATAAAAAAAAAATTCAACTTTGCGCCCCAGTTTGCTATATTTTTTTATAATTATTTAAATCGGATAACATTTGTTAACAATCCTCAAATTTTCCAAGCATTTGTTTTTGTCAATAAACTTATTATTCTAGTTTGCTTCTCCACCACATATATGAGCAAAATTCCAAAAATTTTAGCACTGATGAAGGTATACTCAACGCTACCGAAACTAGTCTGCATTACTTGTTAAATTTTTTATTTACTTATGTTTTATAGCGCCAAGTATCGTCTCAATTTTGATTTTCTGAGATTTAATGCACTTTTGACGTTGTCAGTCGAATCATCCTCTATTTTAAAAATACTACTGGAATTGTTTTACTCAATTACATAATTTGAAATCAGAATTAAGACTAATAAAAATTCATCAGAAATATATTTTATTACAAATATTTGAGAATAAATTTAATATACGTTATTCGCATTTTTAAGGAATATATTGCTTTGATTAAACAAGTGAAATAATTATATTCATTGTTCCTCACAAAAAAAAATCTCATTTTTTTTTTAATCTTTACGCCACAGTTTCTTTTAACTTCTGTTTTCTTTCTTTTTTTTAACTGGATAACAGTTATTGCCAAACCATAATTTTTCCAAAATGTAATTAACTCAAGTTTTTTTTCGTGGCTAATTCGTCTGAATGAATGAATCTGGCAATTCATAATGAAATTAATGATATCTCCTGTTACATCTCTCTGGAAATGTATGTTTTGCAACAACTTTTAGAGACGTTCGAAGTCACTTGGAGCAAAATATGGTGAATACGGTTTCTTTCTATGACATTTAAATTTCATATTCTGGATTGTCGCAGCCGTTAAGGATCTTTACTTTGATGCTGGATTTATGTCAATGATGATGAATCTATCTTTGCTTTAACATGGCTTAAATCTATAGTGCGGTAGCATCATGCTGCGGTTTGTTGGTCATTACTTGAACCACTAAAGTAACAAATCAGCTCCTAATGATAAAGTAATGAGTGAAACCTCCTGCTAACATACTATTAAATCGTATAAATTTCTGAACAAACATTTTGAGATTTGTCGCACACTTTAATGTTTTCGTTCAATTCATCGTCCTATTTCTAAAATATCATTATAATTTCTTTTTATTTATGTAAAAATAAATCGTACTTATCATCTAAAAATTCTAAAATTAAGTTTAATAAAAAATCATCATTAATATATTTTTATTAAAATGATCCTAGAATAAATTTATTAAAAATTCAGCATTTTTAATAAATATTTAGCTTGAATTAAACGAGTGAAATAAATATTTTCATTGTTCTTTATAAATAAAATTGTCTTTTAGTTTTTCATCATTACGCCGCAGTTTGTTTTAATTTCTGTATAGTTTTTTTTAAATAAAATCGGATAACATTTGTTAACAAACCACAATTTTTCCAAAAGATAATTAAATTCAGTTTATTCTGCTCGTGGCTAATTAGTCCGGATGAATGAAACTTTTAATTCTGGCTATTCAAAATGGAATTAAAATAATCAAAAAGGGGAACAAAAAATGTTGAATGTTTTAAATATTATCGAATTCCCTTTATATTCTGAAGTTCTTTGCTATTTACTGCTTTCTTTATTTGAAAAACATCGGAAGCAAAAATGAAGTTGTCATTATTACTAAAAATTTAGTAACCGGATAGCTATGAAAAGAATATTGTTTTAATATGATAAGCAGTAAATAGAAAGAAAAAATGATTTTTGTATTGCGAGATTCTCTTTTAAAAATGAAAATAATTTTTTATTGTAACTGATTCTATAACAAAAGGATTTTATTATTTCAAATAGATAAAGAAAATTACTTAGAAAATGAGGTAGTATTAATGTCGTTTAAAGCAGTAGTTTGATTAATTCAATGACCATACAAATAAATCCGTATTATATATGTTATGTACTATTAAAAAAAATCACAATCTTTGCTGATATGAAGGATACATTTTTTGGAAATTCAGTTTAAACTCATAGTTACTCTAAAATATGGAAACATTTTTCTTATCTTTACAACAATTTAGAAGCAGAACCAAGATAATCCACATAAACTAATAGGTTTCCGAAATTGATAGTGAAATCTTTTCAAAATTAATGTTTTTCCTAATGTTTTTTTTTTTTTTTTTTTTTTTTTTTTTTGTTCTTCGTTCTTCTCGTAATGGATTTTGATAATAACGGAAATATTTCCGGAATTGTGAGTGACTAAAAGTTTGCACGGAATTTTCTAATGCGTTTCTGCTCTGTCTGCAATAGATTTTTTATTGTTATGCAGTTTGATGAAAAGGTGAAAGTGATCATTCAACTACATAAACATTGATAGTTATGAAAAACTAGATTTGAAGGGAAGAGATAATATTAGAAATCAGCCGTTTCGGTTATGATCTTTTGGCAAAATACGTCGAAAGTGGACATTTGAATGGAAAGTGGACGGTATTCTTTTATCATGCGCGCAAAAAATAAAAGTGAAAGAAATATTTTGGAAAAAACTTTCATCTTACGTGACAGAAAAATAAATCTGGAGTTTTATGCATTCTTTCTAATGCTGCATTTGACTATTAAAATAAATTTTATCGGTAAAAAAATCGGGATTTTTTGGCGCCATAGCTGGCAGTTTTTTACTTACCCATCATACGTAGTGTATAGGGTAAATCTTGTAATCATTTTGAAAAAAAAAAAAATATTGACGGCTTTACACGTTTCAGACACTGGAGATTCCGAAAAACATACTTTTAGAAAAAAAAATATGCCGTCCGTCTGTCTGTGTGTGTGTATGTGTGTATGTGTGTCTGTAAACGCTCTATCTCCCGAACAAATTGAGAGAGAGACTGGAAATTTGGTATGTACTTAGTGTGTGATATTGGGAAGAAGTTTATTGAATTTCAGTAATCTCGATTATCCGGAACTATTTTTTTCGGACTCTCGAAATATTCGTTCTGATAAAAGGTATATAAAACTTTTCGAAATTGGTTATTTTAAAGAGTGAATAAAATAAATACAATAAAAAAACATAACTTTTGCATAAAGCATGAAGTCTATTGGGTAATTAGTTGTCGAGATATTTGTAATAATATTTTCTACACTGTTCGATTTTTCATGACCCTGTATTTCATTCAAATTTCAGTTCAAAGATATATTTTAATTGGAAATGAGATGCTTAATCTGACGCAGTAAACTCTTAGTTAATATGATTGTCATTTTTGGAGTTATAAGGATGTTTCTTTTACGCAATTCAGTAATAGAGCATTTCAAACGCGTCATCAAGTCGCGATTTTATTCGAATTTCAATGCATTTTATAAATAGTTTACACATGTTTTATTTTCATACTTTATATTATGCATATCTATGATGGGTAAGTATTACGGTGGTCCCCAACGACTAGTTTTTAATTGCAAAATCTATCTGCTATCTTTTATAGCGTTCAAAGAGAACTCTGACATGTTATTCAGTCGCATAACTCGGGATCGAAGCAGTTACTTTCGACTTCTTATTCTTATTCTCAATATGCCAACCCCAGGAATGAGAATTTCCTGGGATTACATTATGGTAGGTTTAACATTATTTTCATACGATGTGATTAATCTGTGAATATCTGCAATCAGTAAATGGTTTTATTGGTAAAAAGATCCATTTTGAATAATTATATTGATGTACTTTTAGTAAGAACGTCAAACTGAGGCCGGGTAACGGAGACTTTTTTTTCAAATTATCGATATCAAAAACGATAATGGTTTTTGACACCAAGGGGTCATTCTCCTGGACACATACAAGTGATGTCACAGGTTATTCATTAAGAAAGTAATTGCGGTTGAAAATATGTTATAATTGAAATGTAGTGTATTAAAACCGTGTAATACATAGAAATAATTAAAGATAAAAAAAAATCACATAAATAATGTATCCACTGAACCTCATAAATCATGTCCATGCACTATCACCGCCTTAGTTTGTATAACTAACTTACTGGGTTCATAAATTTGATGTAAAATATTTTTTCTTGATACATTCATTATTTACTTTAAATTCAGTGCACCATTTATGCTCCAACGTTACTTTCAAGTATCATTATAGATACATTCATATATACATTTTTTAATCCGCCTATTAATAAAAGTAGATTTAACTTTTCATATAAAATATTTTCCTCGATCACACCATGAGCAGAATGAAACAGTCGAAGCTAAATATTTTTATAGTGGTTATTTCTCAATGATTTACAGAGGTGTAGCTTTTCGATTATTAACAAGAAAGAAAAATAATTCATTAAGCATAGATTATGAAACACTTTCCAACATTTCCAGACTATTTTATTTTTTAATTCACTGTTTAATTAGTTAAAGAGTATACCTCAGTAAATATTTTATAAAACACGTAACACATTTGAAAACCAGATCTCAGCAATTACCGTATTTAGCCAGAAAACTACTCTAATTCTTATTTGCTGCCTTGAATATGATCTATAGTTTTGTATATGTTTTACGTAGTATTTTAAAATTTACTTCATTAAGAAAACGTAATAATCAGCTAAAAATTCACCATCAATTTATACCAATAAACATTTTTTACAGTTTTCAGAATTGCGCTATATGGAATTTTTTTTTCATATTTCGTTTTCTTAGGATCATTTTAAGAACATTTTCATGGGACGAGATTTTTTTTTTTTAATGCCACCATTGTCACAAATAATTATATTGTAACAAAATCCTACGCTACTACATAACGAAAATGCTAAATATTTGTTGTATTAAGTTTTCTTTAACGTTTCAGAAATAGTCCGTGCAAGCGACCAGTTGACACTGCTTTTTCACGACACACTTGTTTACATACGAGGGCAATTCGGAAAGTAATTTACGTTTCGCCGTTGTAGGCAAGGGATGGCGCTAGCGTCCCTATCTTGGTGTTGGAGCGCGACCTACGTTATACACGGCCGATGCATGACGTTTAAAACGTCACATGTATTGGATCATTTTTTCACGACGATTGGTGCAAAACGGGGGCGCGTCGCTTTGCACCAATCGCCATGTAAAAATGATCCAGTCCATGTGGCGTTTTAAACGTCATGCACCGGCCGTATATAACGTAGGTCACGGTTGGAGCATGCAATGAATAATTACACATCGGGTTGTAGTCGTTTGCGGCACGTGTTGCCTCTGCTTTGTTCACTGTGAATGTTTAAAGTGTGTGCCACAATAGAAAATCACGCGAGTTCGGAGGTGCAATCAAAATTGAGACCAATTGAAATTAATCGGGAACTTTGTGTAGTGTATGAAAACTACATACTAAGTGAAGCGGGAGTGATAAAGTGGTGCATCATGTTTAAAAATGGCTGCAGTAATGGTCACGATGACTCGCGAAGCGGCCGGCCGAGCATTGTTAATGCTGAACTACAGGAGAAAATCAATGACAAGATTCGATTTTCACTTGTTCTCACACATAAAGACCTGGCTCGCAACACAACACTTCAACGATGACGAGGAATTGCATGCTGGCTTCCGTGCATGGGTGAAGTGTAATGCGGTAAAATTCTATGCCGATGGGATTATCAAGCTGGTGTATTGTTATGATAAATGTTTTAATTTAAACGGCGATTATGTTGAGAAGTAGCTGAACAATGTGTTTTTCAAATGTAAGCAATAAAAATGTTTCCTTTCATTTTTTTTTTTTTAAATTCATAAACGTAAGTTACCTGCCGAACAGCCTTCGTAGATACCAAGAATGATGTATGAATATTTTATTATGAAAAAATTACGAAACACGCTTCAAACATAACATAATATGTTACGTTGTTTTGAAACCCACAAACAAGTATAACATCTTTTTCAGCGTTCAAATTGGTATCCCTTAAGTCATTTAAAATCTAGAAATACATTGCGCGTTCTATCTGTGTAAAGGTGTTAATTTTTTTAATAATTGTGAAAAAATCATGCACGTTAAAATCACACCGTCAACTCACACTCAGTGGACAAGATGATAGTTAAGGATAATACAATAGTAATATTAAATAGAATAACATGTAATATTAATTGAACAAAACCTAATGTTGCTGTATCATTCAATTCCATCTAATTTTTCGTGATTTCAGATAGTTTACGAATAAACATCAAGTCTGTGAGCATCATCGTTAATGTTAAAATACAATTAAAAGTATTTCAAACGATTTGCGAAAATACTGGTATGATGTTACATAAGTTCGACGAAATCTAAAAACAAATACGCTTAATTCAAGGAAAAAAAATCAGAAAATTTAGCACTGAAAATGTATGTTTTTAAGATAATGATCCAAGTGTATTTTTGTCTGTCTTTAACTACAGCATCAGTATTACTTATCGACATCGAAACAGTTCATTTTGCAAAAATTTGTTGCCCCAAAATCAAGTCTAAAAAATAAAACATGTTTAACAGAATTTGTACGCCTCAGGTCAAAAATACCAGATATTTGTAAAGTAATATTTGCCTTATAAATATGGAGACCATTAGTTAACGAAACTTCTGGTATTCAAACCCATTACATAGCTTGAATCAACTGAGGCGTACGAACCCTGTTTAATCAAATACATTTTCAAAAGCTTTTTTCATCAGATTTATTTTATTTATATTACTCAAGAATGTTAACATAAAATTATAATTAAAGCTCGTATATTCTATCAAAGAAATGAAG
Source organism: Maratus michaelseni (assembly GCA_963931845.1). Taxonomy (NCBI): domain Eukaryota; kingdom Metazoa; phylum Arthropoda; class Arachnida; order Araneae; family Salticidae; genus Maratus; species Maratus michaelseni. Next base: position 143,169,928 of record OZ007586.1, read on the forward strand.
TGGGGGTATTTCAGACTATTTATTATTTTATAAAATTATTTAAAAATAACTTCAAAATAATTTATAGAGTGATATTTAAATTGCTTCACTTTTGCTTCCAATTTTCAACTATCTAATAATATTTAATGCATATAAATATAATTATTTAATAACTCATTTTAAAATGTATACTTTTTCAGCAGCATTTTATTCCATAAATATTCTATATTAGTTATTATAGCCTGTACTTATATAAAATGAAAAACTGAAATGACATTTGAAAGAACTTGCAACTTTTGGGTTTGAATTTGTTATTTTATTTAATGGAAAATGTAATTAAAACTACATATTTTGATATTAATAGTTTGGTTAATTAAATATGAATCAGATTTCATAAACTAAATTAAAAACTGAAAGTAACTGCGCTCATTGTTTTTTTCACTTTGCAGATAATGATATATAAAAGATTTTTTTTATTATTTATCTTTTGGTTAATTAAATATGAATTTTAAAATTTTTAATTCAAAGTTATTATGAAATTTAATTAAAATTTTTAATCAAAAGTCTTTGGTGAATAAGTTAAAATATTTTATTTTAATGCGTATATTAAAAGCGAATATTTGAAATCATTAATGATTTATATACACTTGGGAGAAAAATTAAAGGAACTAATATAAAAACTGATGTATCTTAAATGATTTTGTAGCTAAAAACATAAAACTTGCAAAAGATCTTTATTTTGTTGTGCCTGATGTATCTTCAAAATGCAGAATATCCTATTTCTGTAAAAAATAAATTTATAAAAGATTATAGGAAAAGTGGTGTAAAGGAGGATAGGGAAAATTAATGTTACATTTAAAAACATTTTAGAGATACGTAGATGTGCGGGCACACCTACTCAAATTAAAGGAACAAATAAAAACTCATGTATCCAAAATGATTATGTAGCTAAAAACATAAAACCTGCAAAAGATATTTATTTTGTTGCGCTTGATATATCTTCAAAATGCAGAATATCCTATTTCTGTAAAAAATAAATTTATAAAAGATTATAGGAAAAGTGGTGTAAAGCAGGATAGGGAAAATTAATGTTACATTTAACAACATTTTAGAGATACGTAGATGTGCGGGCACACCTACTCAAATTAAAGGAACAAATAAAAACTCAAGAATCCTAAATCATTATGTAGCTAAAAACATAAAACCTGCAAAAGATATTTATTTTGTTGCGCTTGATATATCTTCAAAATGCAGAATATCCTATTTCTGTAAAAAATAAATTTATAAAAGAATATTGGAAAAGTTATGTAAAGGAGGATAGGGAAAATTTATGTTACATTTTAAAAACATTTTAGGAATACGTAGATGTGCGGGCACACCTACTCAAATTAAAGGAACAAATAAAAACTCATGTATCCTAAATGATTGTGTAGCTAAAAACATAAAACTTGCAAAAGATCTTTATTTTGTTGCGCCTGATATATCATCAAAATGCAGAATATCCTACTTCTGTAAAAAATAAATTTATAAAGAATATAGGAAAAGTGATGCAAAGGAGGATAGAGAAAATTTATGTTACATTTAAAAACGTTTTAGAGATAAGCAGATATGTGGACACCCCTACTCCAAATGCAAGATTAAAAGCTTTCTCAGCTTCATGTCCTCCTTTCACTTTCCCAATTAAACGTCATTTGTGACAATCTATCAAATGGCATCCCAACGACATGTTCCACCTTCCGCAAAGGAAAATTTTATTGAATTTGCATATTTTTGTGTAGCGAATATGAATCTCATTGAACTGCATGATAAAATGGACCTTTAGTTACCAACCCAATGCCTTTTATTAAGTTTTACTTAACAGAATTAAGGGGCGGCTTCACTGAAACTCCCCAATCGCGAAGTCCCATGTTAGCCTGTGGGAAAAATTAGAAGCACGATTACTCATTACCTAAACTAATTATTAAAATATTGTTTTCACCATCAGAAAGTAGACGTCAGATGCCGACGATATGCGTTTAAAAAAATTTTCTCCGTAATTTTTAAGTATTTTTAAGCAGATGATAAAGTTTCATCACGTGAAAATTTCAAATATTGTAGTATTTTTTTAAATACTTAAAATTTAAGGAAACAATTTTTAAAAACGCACATCGTTCGCATCCGAGGTCTGCTTATTGATGGTGAAAACCATATTTTCATAATTATATTAGATAATGAGTAATCGCGCTTTTAATACTTCCCACAGGTTATCACTAGAATTCGCGATCGGAGAGTTTCAGGTTCAGGTTCAGCTGAGCGGGGTGGCCTATCGAGTTTCAGTGAAGTTGCTCTTTAAGATAAAGTATCGTTCTATATTATTATTTTTCCCTTTAGTGTATATATATAACGTATGCACCATAAATACATTAAAACTTTAAAAATTCGTTAAAAAGGAAAACATGATGCTGAAAATTGCGGTTTGCACGAATGGGATAAGAGGGAGATACTTTTTTTTATTAACAAAAGAAAAGCTATGGTTCAAAAAATTACCGATATATGGCGCTGGCATGCATAATATGAAGCTGATTTGCGCATATCGGGCTGTCAGTAAAACGCCTCGAAGTAAATGGATTCTTCATTAAACAATAAAAAAAACAATAATAGCACTGGCCTCCAAAAGTTAAGGTACAACATGTTTTTCGAAGCTCACCAGACAAAAAATGGCAGTCAGATTAAACTTCATAGTTTATATGAATGACAATAATAAGCTTTAAAAAAACTTACGCAAAAATTACAGCTACCACTTTTATTTTATAGAAAATAATAGGTATTTGTGAATGAGAGAAAAATATGCAATTACGAAGCTTTCGTAATTTCGCGTGTAAGTTTTGTTGTATTCGAACTATTGTTGTCAGTTTTGTTCACAACAGCCAGCAGAGTCTAGAAATGTCTAGAAGAAGTCGTTTGCCCGATTCATTAAGGTGGCGGGTGGTAGGATGGATGGAAATGGGGTTGTCACAGGCCGATACGGCTAAACGGCTCAATGTGTCTCGCAGTGTAGTCCAACGACTCTGGGATCAGTATGAATCCGAAGATTCTGTGTCCAGAAGACATGTTCCAGGCCGCCCACGTGTTACAATATCTGCAGAAGACCGGTTTCTAGCTCTTTCGGCCCAAAGGAGAAGACGCACTACTGTGCCGCAACTCATTGCAGACCACTTTGCAGCATCAGGGAGAAGAATCTCCGCTACTACGGTGCGAAGACGTCTTCACAATGCAGGTCTCTATGCAAGGCGAAAAGTTGTTTGTGTCCCCCTCAACAGTCGACAGAGAAGGGCCCGCTTATGTTGGGCATAAGAACATGTTTCCTGGACCAGACAACAGTGGGCTTCTGTACTCTTCACAGACGAGTCCAGATTCACACTGGAGAGTGATTCAGAACGTCTTCTGATCTGGAGAGAACAATGCACTCGATACCATCAATCAAACACTGTCGAAACACACAGGTACAGAAACGGTGGAATCATGGTTTGGGCAGGGATCTCACGCGGAGGCCACACTGACCTGCATGTGTTCCATGGAGGAACTGGGACTGGTGCGAGATATCGGGATGAGATCCTTGATTCATATGTGCGCCCATATGCCGGTGCTATTGGCAATGGTTTCATTCTAATGGATGATAATGCGAGACAAAACCGAGCTGTGGTTGTTGAGGATTATCTTGAGCATCACCGTTTGGAGAGAATGGAATGGCCAGCTCACTCCCCAGACTTGAATCCGATAGAACATCTTTGGGACTATCTTGGAAGACAGGTTGCGGCTTTAAGTCCTCCTCCAAGGTCATTAAATGAGCAGGAACAAGGTTTACTCCAAGTCTGATCAGCGTTACCTATTTCGGTGTCCGACAATTTAATTGAGAGCATGGACAGTCGATGCCGCCAATGCATCCAAGTCCGGGGTGGACATATTCCGTATTAGAACCAGTTTTTTAATGTTTCTGTCACATTTTGCTGCATAATACTGCGATGTACTGATTTCTTCAAGAACGAATTTTCCACCATGAGTGCTTTTTTGTTGTAATTTCATTTATACGTTTAACTTAAGTAAATTTCTATGTCGCATTTAATAAATAACAGTTTAACGCACATTTACTCCAAATTTGTTGTTTCTATATTCATTCATTTGGAAATTAGACGCAAAAAACCGGTTGTACCTTAATTTTGGAGGCCAGAGTATTTTGTTCAGTAAGAAATTCAGTGTTCGGAACAGTGATAGATAATTAATTATACATATGCTTCTCCTTAACTTTATCAAAAAAAGACCAAGTAACTAAGAAATCTGTAATTGTAATTTTGTTTAATCAAAATAATTTTTTGGGGAAGTATTTTACTCAAACATAAGCTCCGTTAGTATGGCCAGTTCGCTACTTTAAAAAAAAAGTGCTGTTTGTCAAGCAATCTTAATATAAAAAAAGTTGTGGACTAGCGTCACTGAGCTCTGTGAAAGAAACCAAAATAGAGACGCTAAAGTTTTTCAGTCATGAAAGGTTCAGTGATGTAGCTTAAACAAAGTGCTTGGCCACTTGCTTTATAATATACATTATATGGCCATTAATGACCAGCAACTTTCAACTTTAGACATTTTGGTCGAATATTTAAAAATATACTTCTCAGATTCTTCTGGAATTTTAGGATTAAAAAGAACAGGTTTGACTTCATATTTATCAACGTCGATTTGATAAGGAATTCAATTAGGGGGCAAACAAAATTAAAGAAAATAATAATACTTGGGATCACCCTGTAAAAAAATGCACGAAATGATCTATCGCTACAGAATATACATAGGCAGACATTGTACAATATGTGTATTCATTTGTGTAAAAGTAGCATGTATATTAATAAAGATATAGCGATTTTTTTTAATTAAAAAAAATCTTGCATGTCTTTTGCTTATAACGTACAGGGTTGTTAACCAAATTTAACGCCAGTTTCAGAAAAACTGTCAAAATGTAGTAGAAACAATATAGTGCAATTGGAATATAAATATATTAAATATTTAAGGAAATATGGGCAGTTGTATAAAATAATTTTTATCTGCGCACGCGCAAACGATAACAAAGGACTTTTTGCATAATTTAATAGACAACTCTATGGAGCAACTTATTAATAAAAAACAGTCAAATTTCTTAAAAATTCAGAGAGATATTGGCGTTACAGTAAGCTGTTTTTTAGTTTCTCACTAAAACTCACTGAATGATAAAGGATTGTCCACAAATTGTTATTTTTAAGTTATCTGACAGCGTTCGGAGCACGTTTTTTGAAAAAGCTATTTAATTATAGTTTACGCTTATGTTTAGGAAGATTTTGACTCTAAACTACGGTGAAAATGAAAATACAGTCCATACATTGATTACATTTAGGTAAATTGGGGAGTTTCTGAGAGTTCTCAGAGTATTGAAACACGGACATACTCAAAACTGAGCACATAGAGTTCAGTTCATACTCATTTCTGAAACATGGACATACTCAAAAATGAGCACATAGAAGTCAGATCATACTCATTTTTGAAACATGGACATACTCAAATATGAGCACATCATGTTTTGTTCTTGAGTGCGTGCATGGTTTCAGAAATGAGTATATACATGTTTCAAACTTGAGTAATTTTGATTCGGAGCCATTTTGACTATGCGACGTACTCAGATTTGAGTATTTTTTTATTAGTTTTAAACATGTCGTTTTTAGAGTGTACGCATTACTAATTATTCTTCAAACATTTAGTGTACACTTTTACGAATTTTAATCTGCATCATTAACATAAGTTTCTTTGTAATGTAAGGCGCCATTCTCCTCTTTGAACTAAGTAGATTCGGAACCTGTGGCTCCCTCTACCTCCCCCCCCCCACACACACACCAGTATCAAGTTTTAAACCGAGGTAGTTGCTCTCGGACCGGCTAATGCATTCAAAACTTAGAAGAGGAAAATAGCGGCTTACATCACAGAGATACACATACGACTAACGCAGGGCTAAGCGAATATGTTTCTTATAATATGAGGTCTCTCATATATGGTTCAACGATTGCGGAGATCGTAAGAGTAACATATAAACTTTTAAAAAAATGCTATAATTTATCATCTTGAAATGTTAAATCTTGCATTTCTGAAAATAAAAGAACAAATAGTAACTCATACTTCAAAGGGATTAGGCTTAAAAAATGAATTTATGAAGAGTAAGAAACATTTCCGTACAGTTTAATGATCCTTCAGAAATGCATTGAATCATTGTCTAAAAGAAACGCAATATTTAACAAGAACGCAAAACATAAACAATAATTTCCTAGCACTGTAGTTCGACATTAACTGTCACTCTTGGAATTGCTTCAGTGAGAGATACGACACGCCTTTTGTGTCAAAAACACACGAGAAATATTTGGAGACTTTTTCTATTAAGGACTTTCTTTATGTTTGGATAATTATTCTGTAAGATTAACAAATTTATTATATTGTTTTTATTTTTCTCAATCTTTGCTACTCAAATACTTATTTAATAAATAGTAAAAGTGCAAAGATGTTTTAATAAGTTGATGGGTATTTTTCGCATTTTGACTGAAAAATAAGTATATTTGCAGTAAGTATTATTTAAAAATTGCTAGTTTAGCTTCGAATACTGGTCCGGACATATTCGCTCAGTTGAGAAGATTAGATCTCATAAGATTTATTTACCAATTTTTAGTAATTGTGTCAAAATTAATCTAGTGTAATCACACTGCCAGCGTTTACCGGAGGTCCCATTACTTTTGATTTATTCTGTCATGCTGATTCAGATATCAGACCAGATGCTATGATCATTAAGGTTAGCTGGGTGAACTAGTTGAGCCATATGCGTCCGGGATTGCTCAGTTGGTAGAGCATTGTAGATTCAGCCAAGACATCCCGGGTTCAAATCCTGCCCCGAGTTCAAATCCTGCCCCGTGTTCAAATCCTGCCGCTCAATTGGGAAGATTACATCTCTCATCATTGATAATTCATATTTAAGCTCTTTTCGAGCATTTCATGATATGTAAATCTCATATTTAACAATTAATATTTTATACGTGTTAATTATATTAACATGTTTCTCCATTGACTCGTAGTGTTCAAATAAATGTTTTTTTCTACTCTAGTCTGAGACTGGAGATAGCTAGTCTACAATTTTGGATATTAATGTTACAAAAGGACAATGTCAAAATGTACGACAGTTCAAGGGGTCATTTTTGGACCATCCCACCAGCTCCAGGAATCGCATTCCCCCATCCCCTATGACTTAAGAAATTAAAGTAACGTGGCTAAGACGAATGGGAGAATAATCAGTGCCAATAATACGAGCCTGAAACTGATCTAGTCAAATTTACGGGGAACAGCGAGTAACGACCTCTATCAAATTATATATTGATCTGCAGGCATGTTTATTAAGATTTTCAGTTACGGAGATTTGTATAAGATTTTTCTGTTTTTTTAAGAATTTTTCAGATTGAAAAATAATTTTGGTATTATGATTTTTCAGCTCTTGTAGTTTTTTGCGTTGCGTTAAACTCTAAAGCATAAGAATCTTCTCTTTGGATTTTAGAGCATCTTTAAGAGTCTAGTTATGACTCATTTATCAAAGAGTCTATTTTTAATTCCTTTTGATGAGTATTTATTTTCCGCAAAGTTTGACATCTGGTCCCATCAACGTTGCTATTATTTCATATGGTCCATTGGAATTCCTTATTAATACCAGTGTCAGCTGAAACTTTAAAACATGTGTCGATTTTGTGTGTGTGATTTCTTTATTCTTATGTTTGTCCATTTAAAATGTTCTTTGTTTGTATAGTATAGGGTAACATGCCTTTTCTGAGCAGGTATTCAGGTTAAATTAATAAATATTCAATTCATGGATAAGATGTTTAATTACACATTCAGTATTATTTATTGTAAATTAAATTAAAGCAATTAAATATTGAAAAGGGTTTATTAAAATAATTATCGAAACACGATATTAAATATGCTGATAAAAATATGGATAAGTTAAATCTTTAGATCATCTGATCCTTCAGAAATGCTACAATGGTAGCAACTTCGAGTTTAATCTTTTAAATTATTTTATTATTTTCTCTAAATAAATCTTTGTTTTCGTTACTTGAATTTTTTTCTTTTTTATGCATCATGTGTACATTAAATCTTTGATGTAGAAATGCAATAATTTCTATTTAATATTTAAATTATCGATCATGCTTGTTTCATTGAATAGTAATCTATAAATAGGGGTTCATAAAAATTACACAATGCATGCTTATTAATGCATTTTTAAGTTAATTTGGGAATATGGTGTATAATTTGCCATTCCAACTAACCCTTACTTGAACTTACGATCCCTTTCTTTTAATATTTACTTTATTTCTTATTTAGTGTATCCCTGTATCGCAAATTGCAAAAAAGGTTTGTATGTATGAGCAATTTTACTTTGCCAAAAGTTTGTTAAAACTTTAAAATTCAATTAAAAAGAAACAAATGATACTAAAAAAATGCGGTTTGCAGGAGTGCTATTAGAGCGAGATCGCATTTTTTTTAAATAACAAAAAAAAGTTGTGTTTAAAAAGATACCTACAGATGGCGTTGGCATCCATAATATGAAGCAGACGTATGCAAATTAGTCTTATAGTATAAGATCCATTTCTGCAAAGCGTCTGACAAGCTTCTTCAGTATCCCAGCACATGAAGCAGGCCCTTTTCTCGACTTCAGTCATTTTTCTGTACAGAATTTTTGCAATGCACCAGTTGTCGATTCCCTACTCTTATAATAGCTTTTAACCAACAGCGATTGATCTGGTAACAATAGTATACTAATGGCATCGAATGAAGAATCTGTGTGCATTGAGATGTTTTATTGACAGACTTATATGCATAAATCTGCTTCATATTATGCATGCAACTCCATCTATCGGTAATTTTTGAATGAAAAAATTTTTGTTATTAAAAAAAAACTCTGATCTCCCTCTAATTCCATTCTTTGAAAACGCAATTTTTTAACATCATTGTTATATATATATATATATATATTAAAGTTTTAACGAACTTTTGGCATACCCGGTATGTCTTACTGTCATTTAATATTCGAAAAATAACGTAAAACAGCATTTAAAAGAAAAATGTTTACATGTAAGTTTAAAGTGATGTAATGAAACTATTATTTTTCCAAAATGTACTTTTTGCTTATAATTTGTTGGTGTACACTCTATTTATTTATTTATTTATTTTTATAAAGCTAAAACTGCTACTCGTTTTAAGAAAAAAAAAATTAAAAAAAATACACTCATGTTTTTATTAATTTATTTTATTTAAACAAAAGGATTTTTTGTTTATTTCAGAGTAAAATTCAGGTATTATTTTCTGCTTCTCCATACTTCTTTTCCTAATTATGAAGCAAACATAAGACTTATTTTTTTAAAACCTTACTCATTAATTTGCATGAAAAAATATAAATTTTAATTGTGAACAAAAGTTGATGCCTTTGTTGTTATGAATTTTTTAAAGGAAGCAATTCCTTGAATTTTAATTAATGAAGAAACAAAGTGTTAATAAGCATGGAAAACATCACAGCTGTTAAAAATCTAATGCTATGATGCAGTCGGTCAGTTAATTGGTTTAGTCCTACCAATGTATTTTTGCGCTTTTTTTAAATAACTACTATCCGGATATTGCATATGAATAATAAAATCTCGACTGATCAAATAAAATTATATTAATTAATAAAGCGAAGTAAATTTTATGTACGAACTTTTGTTTGTTTGTGTATAGTTACAAGATGATTACTTAAGTCCATATTTCTTCAAGTAATTGGTGATCCAAGTTAGCTACAGCCATGAATGATGTGCTGAGTGGGTATACTAAAACTGTGATTCGATTATGATGAATTACCACGCAGCTACCCCTAACGATAAATTTCGGAATTAGAGATCGTGTCTCCAAAACTACACAGGATCTTTTCCTACTATATCGATGATGATCGACAACTTTGTTATTGAATATTTGGTCGTAGTTTGTGTAGTTTTCGAGCCACGATCTCTAATTCCGAAATTTGTCGCTAGAGGATGCAAGCTGCGTAGTAACTCATCATGCGGCGAATAGCCGTTTTATTATACCCAGTCATCACATTCATGGCTGTATCAAACTCGAATCACTAGACACGTGCGATCATATGGACTTAAGTAATCACTATCCATATTGCCGCACGTAACTGTCGATACGTGTTTTATACAGCCATGCATGTGGTAACTAGGTACAATAAAACTGCTATGCGTAGCATGATGAGTTTTCCTCTAGCGGTAAATTTCGGAATTAAAGATCGTGTCTCGAAAACTATACACTATACGACCAAATGTTCAGTGATAAACTTCTTGATCATCATCGATATTGTAAGAAAAGATATATTTTGCCCACGGATACGATAAATAGCCTTCTCTGCAAAAAATACGAAACCAAACAGAGATAAATTCTGTGATAATGAAAAAATAGAAGGCGTTGAATTCATTTTACAATTAAATACACTCGCGTTTCTAGATAAAAATAACTGTTTTCCAAAAAAAAAAAAAATTCTATATAAAAGTGGCTGATTGTTCCTGTTTTTTTGATTTACCACATCACAGTTTTTATTTCTCGTCTGCCTACGGTAGCATTCTTATTTGATTAAATTTCATTTGCATAAGTTAAAACAATTCTTATTTCGCTTTCGGAGAAGAACCTTAATTTTGATAAACAAAATATCTCTCATCAGTGTCAGAAACTTTCTTCTGAATATTTTACTATTTATTGTATTAGTGTGCGTTTTTTCTTATTAAATCTATCATACTCTACATTATTGGCACGGAAGTTTTGTTCGTATTGCGAGATACAATCTATAGCTTCAGCCTTAACCTTTTAGAAGTGCTGCTAGGTACCTCATCGAGTAGTACTGCCATCTGTTCAGGTTGACGAGAGGTTCTGCCCTCAAAGCTGGTAGACGGGAGGTGCTGGGTTCAAACCCCTGTCTCGATCGTCGACCTAACCGTTCGGAGTTTTCCGTGGTTTTCTTCGAACCTTGTCGTAAATACGGGTTAGGATCCCTTAGAAAGACCCCCCAGTACCTATGACCCTTGTGTAGATAATTGACCGTCATAAAATCAACCAACCGACCTGTTCAGGTTGACATTAAATGTCTTGGATTCGGGTCGAATTTCGGTTGACGCGATTTCTAAAAATATGGTCAAAAAATTATATTTTACAAAAAAAAATATTTGAATCGGCTTCGGGTATTGGTCGGCTTCGGTGTCAAGTTTCGGGTTGACTTTATGGAGATGTTTCGGGTTTAGCGTCTGGTATAACCCGGCCCGTGCAGAACCACTGTCTCATTTTAACCAGCATGTGAAAAAGTTGACCATAGCTCCAAAAACTATCAAAATATAGATTATTATCATGCCAAGTAAAAAAATTATATTGAAATCGTTTTAGTAGTTACGGAGAATAGGTGCACCACAATCCACTTTTTTACATAGGATTTCGTAACTGTTGTTGCCTTCTTAAGTATTGAGAACTATTTTAAGTGGAGTACATTATAAAAAATGTGTACAATTTACTTATTTTTAAGTATTCAAATCAAAAGACTACCCTAGTCACGCGAAGACTTTAACAAGCTAATGTTAAATCTATGAGAGCGTTCTTTGAAAATATCTCACTTGCATTTTAATATTTTTAAATGTTTTTTTTTTTTTTTTTTTTTTTTTTTTTTGCGTGGGATACCTCATATCTTATGTTGTGCGTTTTTAGTTTTTCGATTTTGATTAGCATTTTTTTTATTGGGACACGTTAACTTTTGGAACCGGTTGGAATCGGTTCTGAAAGTGAAAGTATCATCATATAAAAAAAAACTGTAACTAAAATCAAAAAGTAAAACCACAAAACGTTAGTTATTGAGCTCAGTTATACTATGCCAAAAAAAAAACCTTTAAAAATATTAAAATGCATGCGAGAAATCTGAAATGAATGCTCCCATAGGTTTAACATTAGCGTTCGAATTTCTTCGCGTGACTAGTGTAGGCTCTTAAGTATGAATTACATATAGACACGCATTTCTTAGTATTTTGTACAAAACTTTAAAGATGTAATATTTAAAAAGATGGTAATTTATACCTAAATATTCTGGGGCGAAAAAATAAACAGCAAGAAACTGAAATCTGGTAAATAATCATGATATTAGAGCTAAAAATTTCCGGAAGGAATTTAATCTTGATATCACGTTTATGCGTTTTGTTGGTAAAGTTCTGAAATAGATATAATTTTGAATAGCTTAACAAATAAATAGAAATAAATCTTTAAAGGTTGAATGGTAAAATATTTTTCTTTATATTCCAATCAAGAAATCAAAGTACGTTCACTGCATCAGTTTGTTACTTATTCATGGTTGCGAAGAAAAATATTGAAATATTTTAAATAACAGCTGAAAAATGTAGTTAATAGAAATACATAAGTAAAATTTATCGTCTGTGGATTTAAATAACATATTTTACATGAATACTTAATACAATTTATTGAAGCAGCTTCTTCAGAAATGCTGCTCTCAAGAATTCGGTAGCATGAAGCTATTATTCCAGCTTATTAATAAATAAAATTCAAAAGAAAGATAAGTAAACAATGCTGCAGGTAAATAATAAATGTTTTCTCCTTCCATTTCATTCTTTTTGCTTGAGGATGTTTCTACCTTTTACTTTAGTGGAAAAAGGAAAAAGAAATTCCTTTTATGTTGTTATGTAGAAAAATCATTCATTTTGGTTTACAAGTGAAGTACAAATTTATTTGAAATTTCTATGAAAACTATAGCTTTAAAGCTAGTTGTTATTATATATTTAAGTGTTTTTTGTCGAATTACATTTAGCTATTCGTAAATTTTTAATTAATGGTATTTAACAATAATGTTTTACTGAGACGTTTTAATTTTTGTTAATCAAAAGTAATTAAAAAAAAATTCTTACGGAATACTAGGCGATTCAACCCGCTTTAATACAACATAGGGGAAAACAGTCATTTTTGTGAAAAATAATGGATATTTTTTACATTTAATATATTTTTAGCTTACCAACTAACAACATGATATATATCAATAATGTATGAAAATAAAGTTTTAAAATTTATTAAAAGCTATGCTTTCGCCTTAACCGCATGTTAGGAGGTAACAGCCCAAGAAATGGCCACAGAATTTCCTACTTACAGCAACCTTTTTTATTCTGATTATTTCCATGGTTCGATTACATGTCTGTTAAGTTTGTGCTATATTAATATTATTAATATTATTTTATTTAATTACTAGCAGGCTACGCCTTCTACCTGTTACATTTTCCTAAAGCGAATCTTCAATTAAACGAAATACATCGGTTATTTGGATATTGTAGTTTAAGCAATATGGACCTTGATCTGGAAAGTCCTTCCGTATTGCACAAAAACGATGCGAACGTAAGTGTTTTATTATATTTGGCGTTGGAAAAAATTCTTCATAATAATGAAGCAACTCTTTTACACTCTCAGAAAAAACTGTAAATTTATAAGCTTTCGTCCTTCAATTTTCACGGGCAACAGCCTTATTTGATGAAAAACGGTCTGATCCACTAAATAAGCGGCCTTATTCCTTAGATACTTAGAAAATTAAGAGCAATCCACATATTCTTACAGTTCTAGCCCATATGTTAGCAAAAATCCGGTACGACTCCATACATTGTCCTCCGCTAGGATGTAACCCTTCATTTTACTCGTGTTTCGAAAATTTTAACCCGCCAAAAAAGCGATTATGTGATGATTATCTAACGTGCTACGTGCTACGGAACAGTAAGTAAAGTGTTATTGGGTTTTAAAGTGCATTATATCCTGTGCATTATAATGCTGTATTACTCTGCCCCGTAAAATTACGGACTGCACAAAATGATGGGCATGGATTTTTTTTACGGGGTATGACTGGAATCTCTGCTGCCGGCCTCTGCCCGTAATTTTACAGCAGTTTTTTTCTGTGTGTAGTTGATCCTTCATAGTAGGATTTAATAAGGAAATGGGAGTGTTATGACAACATGAAATATAATGTTTTCTGGTTGCAACACTACTAAAATGGAAAGTGTTACAATGATAGCAGAGATTGACCAATGAACCTAAATAATCGTGGGTGAATTATTATCGTGTGTTACTTATTGAAATCTGTGCCTTTCAACTTGAAGTTTTGTGTGGTTCTAATAGCTTAAATGCAATCTCACTCTATGCTCCGTTATATTTTGTAATACACGTCGCTTCTGGCAGGTCTAACACGGATTTTCATTTTTGGATTTAAGCTGTGTATTTTTTTTTCAAAAATGTAATAAATTAAGATATGATAAGAATAAAATTAAGATAAAATAAAATAACAGTGTTTAACTTCATATTTAAAAGAACATACTCTAAAAACGACGCTTTCAAAATTGAGCAAAAAATACTCAAATCTGAGTATGTCGCATAGTCAAAATGGCTCCGAATCAAAATTACTCAAGTTTGAGACAGGTATATATTCATTTCTGAAAACATGCCTAAATTCAAGAATAAAACATTATGTGTTCATATTTGAGTATGTCCATGTTTCAAAAATGAGTATGAACTGACTTCTATGTGCTCATTTTTGACTATTTCCATGTCTCAAAAATGAGTTTGAACTGATTCTAATCATTTTTGAGTATGTTCATGTTTCAAAAATGAGTATGAACTGATTTCTGTGTGCTCAGTTTTCAGAATGTCCATGGTTCAATATTCTGAGTATTTCTGGTATTTCAGAATTGAAAGCATTGTGTCGTCATATTTGAAAGAAAAAGTTTCATAACAAAATGAAAACATCAATTTACTCAGATTTGTGTCATTTTCCTCATTGAATTTATGCAAAAAAAAAGTAAACTTTTAAAACTGAATTGTTGGAAAAAAAATAAAATGTCGTGATTCTATAGACCAGATACAATCATGTAACCGTTAACCTGGAAAGAGGCCGGATTCTGGTAGAACAATAAATTTGCAGTTTGCATCCTATAAGATCTACTTTAATCGAGTCCATAGCCATGTTTGCCGTCAAACATGAGTAGGGCTTACGACGATACGGTTAAAAATGCTTGCCGAAATATCGAACGTAATTCAGCAAGCCATTTTTGTTTCAAAACGTTTGCTTTTCTGATATTAATAATGCAAAATTGCATAAATCTCCGTAATAATAAAACTTAGTTAAATTTTGAAGCAGTGCATGTTTGTATAAGTGAACCTAAAAAAATAAAATCTTAAAGATTGGACAATAATCACTAAACTGAGTTTAAGGCTATAAAAATCGCCTCTTTGGGAAAAAACAAACTGGCATGTTACTATTGCAAAGTATAATGGAAAAGTTTTTAACTATCTAAAATTAAATTTTTTTAAAAATACTTTGAGTGTGTAGTAGACATTTAGACTGCAATTTAAGTATTTGGTTCCATTTCTATAAATTGCTATTTGCATAGTTTACACAAGAATATAAAAATTTGTCTCCAAAAATGCTCTCGTATACTTGAAAAACTATATATATATTGAGTAAATTGCTCGAGCGGATGTCACGCTCGCGCATTTTTGTCGTAAAATCACATTGTTTGGCGACAAAAGTTAAATCTAAACCATAAATAAACAATCAACGTGTATTTAAAACTGGTAAGTACATTTATTTTTGCAATTACATATCTAGTCTATATTATAAAGGACAAACGTGTCGGTCCGTAATGCTGACGACATGTGGTTGTTGAAAACACCACAAGAATAATTTCACCTTTACTGAAGTTTTTTAAACTTCTAACCATCGCGAATTTTCAATTTTTACACCGTAGAATAAGGAAAAAAATGTACGATTTTTATCGTTTTAAGAATGATTTTTTTAAAAGTTTATCTTTATCGTGAGCAGACTATTGCGAAAGATAAATCCGTTTGCACTTAAATTAATATAAATTAAAAGAAATGTTAGTTCAGCAATTTTTGTCTGACTTATATTCCATAATGAAATTAAAAATTCGTGAATAAATAAATAAAATAATGAAATATAATTAAAAAAATAAATTTAAGGCATATAATCAAACAACGTGCTTAAACCACTGAAATTAGCAGAATCAAAATGGCTACTGAAAATAGCTATCTTTTGCGAATTCTTCGGCTTTTAACTCCTGGCACGAGGCCAATACGAAACTATCGCTTTTAATAAATTTCAAAACTTTGTTTGAATACATAATTCCTATTTTTCATATAAAATTATCTCTGATATTGATAGTGAGCAATCTAAAAAAAATATATTAAATGTAAAACATTTATTAGAGTTTTCACTTTAAAAAAAATCACTTTTACCTATATTAACTAGAAAACAAACAGAAATCTAAAAGAAAAAAAATGAAAAACGAATTTATGTTACTATGATTTTATACAATCAAAATTTCAGATTTTTCTTTTTTACCATGGCGCAAATGATAAATATCTAATTATTGTTTCAATCAGAATTTTTACATTGGAAAACATTTTAAGCATCACAACCATTCCTTTCATTTTTAAATTAAATAATTTCGTTTTATAAAATTATCGCTCACGAAAACTTTTTTCTTTCATTTTTTTGTATATACAGGGTGTAACTGAAATGCTTCAACAAACTTTGAGGGTTGATAGTACTCATGAAGACGAACAAAAAATGCAATGGAACATGGGGTCGCAAATGACGTTTAACCCCTTCAGGGGCAGTGGTATGTTTAAGAAAGCGCTTAATTTTAATTCCAAAACGCCATAATGGCACCAGAATTTTGCTAAAATATTTTCCATTTAATATGTATGTGAAATATAGCCTTTTTCTTATTTACAAACAATTTTTTTTATAAATTCCGGTGCCAGTCATTTATTTCAACATTTTAGTACTAAAAGTAGTTTGCCCCTAAAAGGCTTAAAGGATAAAAATAGAGAAAATGCGTCTGAAAATGGACTGGCACCGGAATTTACAAAAAAAAATTGTTTGTAAATAAGAAAAAGGCTATATTTCACATAAATATTAAATGGAAAAGATTTTAGCAAAATTCTGGTGCCATTGTGGCGTTTTGGAACTAAAATTAAGTGGTTTTTTAGACATACCACTGTCCCTGAAAGGGTTAAATGTCATTTGCGACCCCGTGTTCTATTGCATTTTTTGTTCATCTTCATGAGTACTATCATCCCTCAAAGTTTGTTGAAGCATTTCAGTTACACCCTGTATATATATATATATATATATAATTAGTAACAGTTTCTTTCTGTCATTTTTAGAGATCTTTCTATTATTTTCTAACTAATAATAGCCGTTTTAATTCTTTAACCAACGATAATATGCGGTTGTCATGACGAAAAACAAATTACCAATGGCAACCATTCAGCCTGAAACAAGTAAAAAATATCAAATTTTATTAACAAAAATCATGGTTATATCGATAGATTCATAATAATGAGCGCAGGAATTTTCTGTATCGAATGGTGCAAACCGCAAAAAAATCCATCGGGTAGTTTTTGAAATTACCATGGACATACACATTTAGGGCCTTTTGCTTTATAATATATATTATATGATATGATTTATTAAGTTTTAAATACCATTATGCAATATTAGACGAAGGCGAATGCTGAACTATTTTTACTGTTTTATGAGGAAACGGATTAATAACTCGTAATCGGGCTGCAGCGATAGAGAAAGATTTTTTTAAATCATGCTTGAAAATTATTTTAAAAACCATAAAAAATCAGTACATTCAGATACAGTTTTTAAACAAATTGCAAAACAATTTAAAACAAGAGTTTTTTTTTCTATTCGACAGTGAATTAATTGAAATTGTGCGATGTTAAAAATTTCAGAAAATGGCAGTAAACCGTAATTTATCCGTCAGATGTTGCCACGGTTGATATGACATCAGCATTACTCACAGACATGTTTGTATTTTAAAATATAGATATGTTTGCTAGTGTATATAGATAACCATATGTCTGTAGTTATTTATAGTTTACCATGTTATTCATTCGCTTATGATACATTTGTATGTTTTTTAAAGCGCGTAATTTCAGGTTCTAATTTTTCAATAGAAATTTTTAACAGTGCGTTGATGAAAATTATGCGCTTTAATGGGGTACAATTTCTACAGTGACTTCATAATCTATAATGTCGTTTCGAAAACAACTCTAAATTTCGGGTGTTTTCACTTTCATTTTTGTGCGCTACTTATCTTAGGAGAATTCTTGGTGACTTGTACGGTTTTTGCCTACCAGTTACATTTAATAGTAAATTTTTCTAAATTTAATCTCCGAAATCTAACGATCTTTAACGGTTAAATAAGACAAAATTTTGTATTAAATTTTAGAATAAAAAAACCGTACAAGTTGGCAGCTATTGACATGCCATTTCAACATGTAAAATATTAAAATGGTAAGAAAAAATTTTCTCATCAAATTTGTGAAAAATGGTTTTAAAAAAGCTGCAGGCGCGTTTATGTAATTAACATTACATAAATAAATATGTATCGGTACGCAACAGCAAGTAACAACTGTTGGTTCATCTAACATGTTAAATTTTCAAACGTTCCGAATATTACTGATAATAGCACTGCTTTGTTTCAAACTGTAATAAGGCCTTGCAATTTCTAAACATGAACTTTTTCTTTTTTTTTTCTTTTTTTTTTCATTTCAACAGCTAAAGAGATTGGAAGATAAAGCTCAATGAACTGTAATTCATTATTAACACTTTCCAAGCTAGTTGAAAAGTGTTTATGAATTCGGTTTGTCTGTCTGTCTGTCCGTGCACTAAATCGCGTAAATATGTCCGGATCGTCATGCAATTGATATAGGTTATTGAGGAATACTGTGGCATGTTCAGTTTATAAAATGAAGTGTGTAGCACTTATAGTTTTTTTACAGGGACAATCAAAAGAATTCCGTTACATTGCGGTCCATGGGGAAGAATCATTTGCAGTTTATTTTAATGATGTTACACAATTTCAAACATATTGAAATTGATATATGGCAGTGAGGTGCACTACAAGAGACTAATTATAGAATGTGGCATACATAGCACTTATAGTTCTTTTACAGGGACACTAAAAAGAATTCCGTTACATTACGGTCTATGAAGAAAAATCGTTTGCAGATTATTTTAATAATATTTCACTATTTCAAACATATTGAAATTGATATATATCACTTACTTGGATTACAAGAGGCTTACTATAGAATATTGTGTGTATAGCTTTCATCGTTCATTTACAGGGATACACAAAATAATTCGGTTAAGGTAGTGCTTACTAATAATAATTGCTGGGAATGCATTTTCAGTTGCTGAACGTATTTTAAAATTCTACTCATTTTTTGTCTATTACTTGGTGTGTAAAAATTGTATGGATTGTATTTAGGGCAGCACAAAAACTCTCGAGTACATTTCCTTTTATTGTCGGAAATTGCAGAAGGGGAATTTTAAACTGTGCTACGCGTTTCCTAACTGAACGAAAATTTAGCATTCTATTTAGTATATATACAAATCTATAGATCATATACAGGGCTGTACAAAAGAGCTCGGATATTTTTCCAAATATTATTGGTAATTCCTGAAATTGGATTTTTAAATATGTTATGCGTTTTCAAAATTGTTTAGTTAGATATCATCTTACACCTTACGGTAAAGATTTGTAAAATTATTTTTGAAGTGTTGTAAAGTGTTACATAATCTATGCTTGACGCCTGATTTTTTTTTTCTTGTTATAAGTAAGTTTTAGCGATTTGACCGTTTGGGATATCGTTGTGCCATTTACAGGTTCTGTTTGGAAAGAAACAAGGACGCACTTAGGGGATACCTTCGAGGCTTTACACGTTAATATCTTCCAAAGAATAACGTCAGTAGTTGTCACCGTTTACTTCCTATTAAATTAAAGAAACCTCTAGTCTATTCTAGGACACTTTTATATTACATGGATGGGAGTTTCGTTTTATAGCGTCATAGTCGAAAAACACTATTAACGAAAATGACGTAACGGCGTATTGTGGTCCACGTGATGAAGCGTAGATAGCCACAATTCCGGGCTGAGTCCAAGCTTTCAATCGTGTAGTTTTGCCAACTGCTATAATACAGGCTGCTTTATTAATTATCTTGTTGCCCACTGACTGTTGTCCCTTGTTGCCGATGAGGCTATAAGCATTTGAATGATTATCGCTTTATATAATCGTTAAAAATTGATGGTTGTTAGAATGAAAATTATTCTAACATGTTAAAGAATGGATTTAGGATACTTACATTTCATATTAATAAAAATAGGTGGAATAAATTGTCTACAAATGCTTAGAAGAGTAGATCGGGATAGACGAATTTTGCCAAATACCGTAAATCTGATCACATGTAAACAACTAATTGGTTCTTTGAATTAGATATATTTTGTACCATACATGCTTAAAGGATCAAAAGCCTAATTGAAATAGAGAGAGAAAAATCCGGTTTCCCCCTCGTGTCTGAAATTCCCCCCCCTCCCTTTTTTTTGGGAGGGGGAAGGGTGAATTTAAATGGTTAATTATTTATTCACTGTTGATAAAAAGTAACAAATAAGGCAGTATTTTCACATCGAAATTTAAAGATTTTAAACTTTGCGTGATTGGGAGGAGGGATAAAAGAAGAAAGCTGAATGTACGGAGGAAGGGAGGAATTTAGATTATTATATATTTATTATCAGAACAAAGTAACAAAAAATCAGAAAATTTAAAAAATAATTAAAAAGTTTTAAAGATTTTAAATTTCGTCAGCTGAAGTGGGGGAGGGGGAGAAGCGGAAACATTTTTTGGTGGGGGGGGGGGGTAGGCGATTCATTAGTTATTTATTGTTACTTCAGAATTACAGATGCAATAGAGTAAAGGGTTAAACATATATAAAGTTTTCTTTAGCAAATTTAAACTTTGAGTGCTCTTTTCAGGAGGGGGGGGGTAAAGGCGAAAACAGGAAATTCGTAAGGAGGAATTTAAATAATTGATTATTTATCGTTGCAATAAAGTAACAAATGAGCAGAGAAGCAAAAAACAATGTTTTACAAATTTTAAACTTTGTGTACTGGAGGAAAATGGAATTTTGTTTGGGGGGTGGGGGTGGGGGTAATTTAGATGAAATAAAAAATAAATTAAAACTGAAATCAGTTGAAACGCAAGAGATTCTTACTCTTTCTTATTAAAATATGTTTTTTAATATGTTTATCTGCATGCGATTAAGTCGCAAAAACTGGACAGTTAACTTTTAAAATCTATTCCATAGAATATTACTAAGAAGATTTGCATAACAATAAGTTTTTGATTCATAATAAATTATATCATAACACCATAATCAAGTAATAAAAATATAGGAGTCTAATGCATGCTATATATATACTCACATTAAACCAAATTTAGTATTAGTGCAATTTTTATTGGCATTCTTAATTATTCATCTAAGCCTTATCAATAAATATTAATTGGTAAAAATGAATTTTAATTTTATTATGGCATTACACAGAAGCCAAATTACATGATTACATTTTAACTTTTATTGTATGACACTATTATATTTTTGTATGTGATTAAGTAACTAAATTCACTCGCCATCTTACGCAGTACAACGCCAAATCATGCGTCAGTTTAAACAATTACATTGTGGCGTGAATCAATCCGTATTACAGGAGTCTTATATACACATATCGGTTTCATCCTACATCTCATTACGTAGTCCACAATACACCATTACACCATTTTTCCTCATGGCGACATGACGTCATTCAACTATGACGTTAGAGCCACCCATGTGATATAACACTATGCTTATCTTCATGCTCGCTTTCGTAATCCGCTTGAATCTGTCTGTGTGTACTAATTTGGACAACATGTACTTACAACTGCACAAAAAACTGCAAAATTATAAATAAAATATGAACAAATGTAAATAAAAGCAGATGAAGTTTTTTCGTGAATCATTTTGTCCACAAACCTCATAATTTGGTGTCTAAGAGTGACAAATTTTCTCAGATCTTTCTTATGTTCAGTCATCTGACGTATTCATACCTTTTATATCGCACGCTAATCGGTAGATTTGTCATCACTTCAGAAGGGTTGCCTAAATCTTCCAGATGAGTTTTCTTATAAGCTGTTTGCATAATTATTTTTTCATAGTTTAATGTTCTTGTATTTTCTAAGTGTGATGTTTTATACAGATAGGTATTCCATTTAATACAAAATTTCAAAGACATTTTCAGTAATCAAATGAAGAACGTGAAGCATCAATTTCAACTATACCAATGCCGATTTTAATTTCTGCATAGATATTTACTTACGTTATTATCAGAAATGTTTAGCATTAATATAATATCGTGTAATTGGGTCTTCCTCAGGCATTAAAATTAAAATTAAAATATAATTGGATATATCCAAGCCTTGGCATTTAACCATAATCATTATGGTCGGCCGGTGCATAGTATTGTAAAATTTACTTTTTATATGTATGAAACTACAATAAATTGGTTAAAAAGTTCCAATAAGAATTGTGCTACAAACATTTTTCATTCATAATGTTACTTTTTCTGTACTTGCGCTTTATAACTGAAGGAATGTACTTAACAAAACTTAGCAATTTGGTCAGACATATTCTATAAGCCATGTGATATATAAGGATTTTATGTTTGCTCCACTAATCTTTTCATTAAGTTATATAACAAAATAAATGTTCTTGGCACATCATCAATTAATTATTTTTAAAGTAAGACATTGTTTAGTGAGCTGATCATTGATGACATTGAAAGATAAAATACTGCAAAACAGATAATTATTTTAAAAGTTATGAAGGTTTTGTTTTTCAAAAATGTATAAAATCAAATAGAACTAAATATATCCAAACAATGGCATCATCAATAAGCCTTAGGATTAATGTCATGGCAGGCCAGTACATAAGACTGTAAAAGTTGTATTTTATATGTATGAAAATAAATTAAATTGATCAAACATCTTCAATAAGAAATGGGATACACAGAGATTTTCCATTTATAATGTTAGTCTTTTTTATCTTGAGTTTCGTAACTGAAGGAATGTACTTAACAGGACTTAGCAATTTCCTAAAACATCTTCTATAAGTAATGTGATAGATAAGGAATTTATGTTTACTGCTCTAATCTCTTTCATCAAGTTATATAACATAAGGAATGTCCTTCACATAGCATCAAACAATATTTTTGTGCAGAAAGGCATATTTTAGTCAACTGCTAAATGAAGACATCGTGACAGATGAAATCTTCATTGAGCATATATACGAAATTAATTTTTCATGTATGATGATTTTTTTCAAAAATATATAAAATAAAATTGAAAAAAAATTGAAAAGAAGTTAATTAAAATAGTTGAGATTTTTTTCACCAATTTATTGTTGCAATTTGTGCAAATGTATTTATATTATTTTTTTCCAGAATTACACGCGAGAGTAAATTTTTCCATTTGAAACAAAAGTTTAAACCCCATGAAATATGCTTTCAAAGAATGCAATGTGGTAAACCAGAGAAAGAAGACTTTATTAAATACTCTTCTCATATGATGAATGTCTAAAGCTCTAGATCCATTCGACCCTTGACTATGATAAATGGTTAGACAGCAAACAGAGCGGGAAAAAGAAATGTCTCACCTTTCTTTTTACTGCTAAATAATGCTGCCGTCAAGATACTGCATATGAAGAGAGGAAAAGAGCCTATATATTAGTTTTCTTTTCTCGTTTTTCTAGACACTGTTACATCAACGAGCCGAAAAGCATCGTTTGAGAAAAGGTAGACAATTCAATATGATATAAAGGTAATGTAGGAAATGGATTGGATGAGGACACGTCTAAAAATGAGAAAGAGATTATAACATCATTCTTGGGAATGTCATTATTATTATAAGCATTATTATTTGAATATTTCATGTTTCGTGTTCCTTCTTTAAGATGCGTATTCTCTCATACGTATCTTATTGTATTGATTTTTTCTTTGTTTTTTCTGTAATCATCTCATTTTTACTGTTATTTATTCTTTATATGCAATCTAATTATTAGATTCATTTTAATGGTTAATTATTATTACATATTATTAGTTTTCTTTTAATTTTTTGATTTATTATTACTATATTAATAGTTATTGAGTTATTACTAGGTTTTTTTCTCATTTTTCTAGACACGGTTACATCAACAATCCGAAAACTATCGCTTGAGAAAAGATAGACAATTCAATACGATATAAAAACATAAGTGCAAATAGTTACGGATTTTGAATTCCACTTTTCCCGTACAGAAATATTCGCCTTACTACATCTCCGAATTATGCGATTAAACAAGGGGAATATAGCTGTATGGAAAAATTGGTATTCAAAACCCATAACTTTTGCACATATGTATAAAGGTAATGAATAAAATGGATGTAATAAGAACACATTTAAAAATGAGAAAGAGAAACTTCATTTTTTGGAACGTCGTTAGTTTTATAAATATTATTATTCGAAAATTTCATGCTTCGTATTACTTCATTATGATGCGCATTCTCTTAAACGTAGATACTTAACCGATTTCCAACAAATGAGGTTACATAATTCATTGCAATTTTTAAGGGATGTTCATGCGTAACTTTTAAACGTATGCTCTGATTTTCATAATTCTTTTTGTGTTGGAAAAGACTCGTTAATTTCAAGGTCTATTAATATTTTCGTAATGATCCAAAAAGGTTTGTTTGACTTTCTGTCTATTTTCTTGACTTCTTTTCATTTTGTAGGATAAAGCTTCTGTAAAAATGTTCCAATAGTCACGAAATTTAATTATGTTGTTGAGATAGCTAGTATTAATTTATGTTTTAATACTGTTGTAATGCACCTCAGTGATATATATCAATTTCAATATGTTTGAAATAGTGTAATATCTTTAAAATACACCGCAAACGGATTTTCTCCATCGACCGTAATGTAACGGAATTCTTTTGAGTGTCCCTGTAAATGAACTGTAAATGTTACACACTTTATTTTCAATACGAAGCATGCCATAGTAAATCTCAATAACATATATAAATTGCACGGTAACCCGAGTATATTTACGTGAGTTAGATCTCGGACAGACATACAGGCAGACCGAATTCATATACACTTTTCTACTATTTTGGAAAGTTTTAAAATAGATGAACAAAATTTTGAGTTCGGATTGGTAGGAAACACTCTGTATTTTCGAAATAAATGGATTACACTCTAAAAATGGCGTTTTCAAAACTGAGCAAAAAGTACTCAAGTCTGAGTATGTCGCATAGTCAAAATGACTCCGAATCAAAATTACTCAAGTTTGAAACATGCATATACTGATTTCAGAAAACAAGCACACACTCAAGTATAAAACATCATGTGCTCATATTTGAGCTTGTCCATGTTTCAGAAATTAGTATGAACTGACTTTCATGTGCTCATTTTTGAGTATTTCCATGTTTCAAAAATGAGTTTGAACTGATTCTAATCATTTTGAGTATGTCCATGTTTCAAAAAAGAGTATGAACTGACCTCTATGTGCTCAGTTTTGAGTATGTCCATGTTTCAATATTCCGAGTATTTCTGGTATTTCAGAATTGAAAGCATTGGATCGTCCTATTTGAAAAAAAAGTTTCATAACAAAATGAAAACATCGATTTATTTAGATTTGAAAGTGTCATTTTTCTCAGTGCACGACCATGGTTTCTTATGCAAAAATTGTTTGTTGTAATATACCCTACCCACCCTTAAATTTAACACGATTAATTCTGATTCCCCCTGTATTTGTATTCAATTTATAATGACTATCCTAACTATTCAATTTTATTATACTTTTGTGACCTCAAAATTAAAAATCATTTCAGCATAAATTATTAAGTGTTTAAAAATTATTAAGACATATGTTTAAAATAAGACAATTTTGATTTTGAAAACTGCATTGCATGATGATCTACAAAATAAAATAAAAAAATTTTGAAAGTGCCATTTAGCTGATAAACATGCTTGACATAATGCACGCGCTTTCAATTTTCAATTATTTAGCTTTTCCACACTGCAATGTTTTTACTATATGCTTAAATGATTTTAATTTAGTGAAATTCATGCTACTCGATTTTAAAAGTTACATCACGTAAAGTTCCACAATTATAAATAAATTTAATCTTGGAAAGCGAAATTTGGATAGCATACTAAATCGACCTAATGTACGCTTTCTTTAAATTTTGAAATATACAGCGATTTCACTCTGAAATTTACATATTATTTCCTTTATATATTATAGCTTTACACCCTTTTTAAATAACAAAAAATAATGTTAATCGATCTAAAAAATAACATTACATAAAGCTCCCCAGAAATAGATAAATATAAGCTTGAAAAGCATCATTCAGCTAACAAACATACGCTCTTTCAACTTTCAATTATACAGCGATTTCACAATAAATATTCAGCGATTTCACCCCGAAATTCACATATTATATTCTTTTATCTATTATATCTTTACATCCTTTTTAAATAACAGAAATTAATGCTAATAAATCTAAAAAATTACACTACATAAATCTCCCCAAAAATAGATAAATATAAGCTTGAAAAGCACCATTTAGCTAACAAACATGCTTGAATTAACATACGATTTTCACATTTCAATTATACAGCGATTTCATAATAAATATGCAGCGATTTCACCCCGAAATTCACATATTATTTCCTTTATCTATTATAGATTTAAATCATTTTTAAATAACAGAAATGAATGCTAATCTATCTAAAAAATAACATTACATAAAGCTCCCCAAAAATAGATAAATATAAGCTTGAAAAGCGCCATTTAGCTAACAAACATGCTTAACTTAACATACGCTCTTTCAACTTTCAATTATACAGCGATTTCACTCTGAAATCCATCTATTATAAATGTAAAAGCTTAAATTCAAATATATTATTTAAAACTTGGAGTGAGATGGCTGCACGATCTCAAAGAATACATGGTTAAACACATTAATATGAGATCTTCAATGCATATAATCTCTGGCAACAGTTGATTATATTTGAAACAATGCTTTAATCAGAAGTTCTGGACGCATATGCTGAATTTCAAATCATTATCATGCGCTCAGTATGATTGCTTCATTTATGTTTGGATGAATCTTGAAAGACTGCAGAAAGCCATTTAGGTATTACATATCCCTTTTAGCATAGAAATGTTCAGAATTCCATTCATTGGATTACATAATAATAAGGATAACATACAGTGTTAAAATTTTATCCATGTAAATATTAAAGTTCCAAATATATAAATGCATCATAAAAAATGTAATTTATTGAAAGATGATCCATAATATTTTTTTTCTATTAAGAAAGTATATTATTTCTAAAGATATTTAGAAATATTGAATACTTTTATCATTACGATAAATAAATTCCTGTACAGATGGAAATACCTTAACCGATCAGAGATATTTTGTATGGGAAAAAAGGGGGTTTGGCAGACAATAAATTCATTTTACAGATATAAACACTCGCATTTATTGATAAAAACGCTTGAGCTCTATAAATTAACTTTTATTTTAAAAAATACACAAGATTCCGTTTTTTTCCTTACTTTTAATACATATTTTTTTTGCTTCACTTTTGCATATGGTTTCATTTTAAATACCTATCCATTTCAATAGGGAAATGTACAGAATTCGATTCATTCGATTATATAAAATAATGATAACATGCGTTATTTAAATTTATTCCAGGTAAATATTAAAGTTAAAATATAAATGCATTATAAAAAATGACATTGAAATGTGAACCATAATATATATTTTTTTATTACGTCTTCGAAAATGTATTATTTCGAAATATTTAATACTTTTAATGTTCACGGTAATGTATATGTGCGAATACTCATGGTAGGATTATATCAGTTTACCTATATGGATAGACTTAATGTATTTTTTGTAATACTATGTGTATGTTTATTTTATATGCAACATATTTTGTTTTGGCGCATCCGAATTGAAAACAGTTTTCAATTCAGAAGGTTTATCTACCTCAGGTATTATATAAGACATTTATATTTTTATCCAGTTAAATAAGAAGAAATAAGATTGGTCTTAAGAAATACAATTTATGTCTAAATGCCGCATTTTAAGAGGAATTGTTTTCATAAATGAATTTATCTTAATCTTGCCTTTTTCAATTTTTAATAGAATGAATATTCGTTCTTCAATTGTATTTTTTGACAGTTTCAGACGTAGTCAACAGTATTTATGATGATATGTAATGCATTTATATTTTTTCATATTACATAAAAAACAAGAATATTAATTAAAAATGTAAAATTTGTTATTAAATGTTTCAAGTATCCTCATTTTAACTGCCATTTTTTTCAACAATGAATTCATCTTAATATTTTCATTTTTAGGTGCGTTCGTAATTATATAAATACGTAACACCTATAGTCGTCGCTTGGTCCGTCCGTCTGTCTGTCCGTCAGCATATGACAGCGCAAAAACTACCCAACCGAATAGTTTGAAATTTAATATATATTATCTTAGCAAAATTTTGTCGGATCATTTCAAACTTTATGAAAATAGAATCAAAACTTTAAAAGATATTAATAAAAGTTTTTATTATTCTGTTAAATCCTATCGTACGTAATCTATATAATAAAAGCGAAGGATGTGGCTGATGAAAAAAATACGGGCAAACCACTTCTTTTTTCATATGCCAGGCGGCCATTACTTATTCAAAATTATTTTTTCGAATAAAATTGAATAAAAGTTACAAATTTAGATAGATCGTTTAAAAAAATTGTTTACTTGAGAGATGAGTTTCATTAAAAAATGTGTATATTGTGAGATAACTTCAGTGAAAATTAGACGATATTATATATGTAACGAATATTTCAATCCGTTAGAGTAAATAAACACAGGAGGGGTCATAAAATATTCATAATGGGGACATTCAATGGGACATTCATAATGGGTCATAAAAATATTAAACCATGGAGGTAATCATTCGCAAAGCAAGATCTCCGTGGTGAATTTTGCGTGCTGTCTGGTTTGGAAAAAAAAAAAAGAAATCGCATTTGTAAACGTGGCATACGTAATAAGAAAAAAAGAGCATGCTTTTTTCGCTCATCGCAGACGATATAATTCATATCACTGAAATAATACGGATTTTTTTTTTTTTCATTGTGAAACTTGTTATAAAACAAACGCACATCATACGTCACGTTTAACGTACAATTTCCAATTTGTTATTTTAGCAGTAGGATGAGCTTTGTTAGATTCGATTTATATATTTTGATATTTTTCCGACATAGAAAAATATTTTCGATTTCGTTCCGGCTTCTTGACTTTTTACCTGCTCTTCAAATTTAGAAAAAATGCTAGAATTTCTTCAATAATTACGAACGAAATTGTGGTAAACTACAAGATATTCGTTCGTCACAAATAGTGTAACCTAAGAGTACACGGCACCCTTCGTTTCGCCAAAAGATACGATAATATCTATTTTCCAAACTTTTTGCTGAAAATGAATTCAGAGATTCGTAGTATAATTTCAGGAAGTGCCGTAAAGGACCTATAATTAAAAATATCTAATAAAAGCTTTTTACTACTTCCATTTCCTTTTAAACGTTCCAGATATTTAGCAGTTTGTATATTTCCAGGATATCAGTATGTTATAAGTGACAAAACTTCAACAAATATTTTTCAATTTACTTGCTAATTTGTTGGGCGATTCTTAAGGTGTATTTAAAAAAAAAAAACTAAAAATTGGATTTTCACTAATATAAATACAGTTTATTTTTGAAAAATAATAATATTGAAAAAATAGTCATTATAATTGTATTTATTACAAATGTCATAACATTTCATTTATTTCTGCTTAAACTAAATAACTTTCTAGAAATCTGACCCAACTTCTTGGAAGAGTGAAACAAAAGCTATTTAAAATGTTCAAATTTATAGAGAAGTGTGGTTTTAAACTTTTCTTACAATTATTATTTTTTTAACTTTACAAGACTAATTGCATTTTTACTTCATTAAATCAGTTTTCTTCATTAAACCATTTAACAATATGTCAAAAAATATTATAAAAGACTCAAATAAAAAAAATTCAAAGTGCACCGAGCCCCGTTAAAAAATAAAGAAGTCTGTATCATCCCATAAAATTTGAATATACATAGTATATCTTTTATAACGAAACATAAAAAATATTAAAAATAATAATAATTGTTTATTGAATGCATTCTTACATTTTTGGCAAGACGGGGGAGATTGAGAAGCAATTTTTTTCATGTTAAATGGGGGTGTCTATTTACAGTGATTCGGTCTTTACTACTTTTATGTACCAATCTAGAAATCGATGATTTATTACGTGGTATAAAAATCGATGATTTACTGCTTAGCGTAAAAATCGATGATGCCCGGTTGTTCAGTGGTCATCGCATTCCGCTTCCACACTACACATCCGGGATTCCCCACAGCTTTTGGGCAAGGTTCTCTCAAACTGAAATCAATCCGGGGTCGTTAAAATTAGTATAAAGCTTCCGTTGGAAAGTCCCACTTCCGTCCTAAGTGTTTAAATTTAGGATTCAGCATTAGACTGACCACCTGGCCGAGACATTGCTATATAGCACACCATGGTCAACGTTCAAAGGTCCACGTCACAAGTGGAGATGGATGGCGCAGGCCAAGATCTCCTCATTGTAGCGCCGCGTAGTTTAGTATAGTTTAGTTTAGTTTGTAAAGTTCAATACACTTGCTCTGGAAAACATTAATTACTCATAATCAGTGGCGGCTGGTCAGGGGGTTTACACTCCTTTAATACCAGAATTTTCTTATATTAAGTTTGATATTATCTAATTTTGGTAAATGATACGATTAAACAAAGAGAAAATTTATTTTAAAAAATACTGGTAGTAATGTGATTGTGAACCCCCTGACGAGCCTCTTCTATAATCAATATTAACAAATTGGTTGCGAATATACCTGATCTAATATTTCCCACCTTTTTCACTTAACATACTTGCGCAGTTTTATGTACACAAACTTACAAACTGATTTTATATATAGCAACTCAGTTACAACAAATGAGTTACAACAATTCAAAATCCGTTTCTCTAACATTTTGAACATTTGATACCGGTATACTAAGAATCTAAGTCGGGATTTTTTAATATCATTGATTGAATCGTTTACGTCGATTGAATCATTGATTGCATCGTACAGCCTGAAAGTTCTAAATACGTATGTGTATGAATAAGTTAAAATGTTAAGTGATCATTCCAATTTTACTTGGGATGTCCCTATTTGTAGCCTAAAAATGAGATTATCTTGACTTTCTGAAAGCATTACTGAAATGTCTTTGAGAGAGTACTGATAATTATGGCTTTTACAATTAAAAGTATATCTCTAGTTAGTATTAAAAATTACTAACTAATGATGAAATTAAGACAAGTTATATCACAGATCTACTGAGACTATACAAGAAGATTTTTGAAATTTTTATAAACACATATACTGCATACTTCTTTTATATGCAAATTTGAGTGCCACATAGCAATAAAGAAATGATTGCTTTTGATGGTGAGCATATAAAACATTGATGTATTTTTAAAATCCTTATTTGAATTACCATTTTAAGCAGAACTTTAAGTCGATATTTTGTCATTAGCATTATTTAGATTATAAAAAGGTATTTGATATTTCTTCTTTTAATTAAACTTTATTTATACTAGTCTGTAGTGTAATCACTCAAACTAGTTGAGCGCATAATCCATTCTTTAACTTTCGAACAAGCGAATTGGAACTTATATATATATATATATTTCTATGTGACCACATAAAATTATGCATTTATTTTATATCCTAATGACAAATAATGTTGCCATAAAGAAAACGAATAACTATCCCTTACGTAAAGAAGTTTTTCTCATTATTATTATGCTTTATGTTGCTTTCTGTAGTTTAAATTTCTGTACTGAATTTGATAAAAATGTGAGTCTACATACCTGTTGCGGATGATGATTTTAGTTGCATAGCAATAAAAAAGTCATTTTGTATTAAAATAATGAAAAATTTCATTAGCTTATCCTATTTAATTTAAAATTAGAACAGAATAAAATGTATCGTAATAATTTTTAATAAAATAATCTGACTCTGAATTGCTGCGTTAACATTCTACTATAATACAGTTAATTGAAATTCTAAAATAACAATGAATATGTAATTTCAATCATGGAAATATTTTTTATAATTTCGCTAACTACGGAATATCTGGACTCAATTAGACCGGTGGTTAACATGCTACCTTAAAATAAAGAACTTGGGTCAATGTTTACGGATTCGATTCCAGAATAGCTTACCCTCTCGAAAGTGCAATGCCTGTAAGATTTCTTTTTTTTTCAAGAACGATAATTTTACCTACTGACATTTTAAATGTCTTTTCTGAAAGCATCCTGTAGTAATCTGGTTAATAGTGGCTGACTCGTAATGCAATCCCTCCCACCGAAATTATAAGCTGTTCATGTAATCAAGATTCACAGTTAATGTAAGCAATTTTCGTCAACTAAACTTGTTGCTAGGGAACGAATCCCAAAACATTTTATTACTTGATTGCATAATGTACGTTTTGTTCCATCGAACCTTCCATATGCTTTTTTTCAATTCTTAAATGTATTCCCATATTTTTGCCTTTTTAGTATTTCAACAAATGAAAATGTAGCTAACTAGAGACTTTTCCCAATATCATTAACAAAAATTGAAGAACTTCCCTACAATTACTGTATTTAAAAAGCAACATGCTTTGAAAAAAATATCACGTTCTTCAGAATTAATGTGTGTTTTGAGTATGCGCATATTTTTGCATTTTAAAGATTTTTAAAAGGAACACTTTCCAGAATTTTAAAACAAATGTGAAGAGGCTTTGCCTTGCCTAAAATGTTTTAAAGATTAATTTAAATGGTTACATACTTTGAAAAACATTTTTATTGATATATTACGAAAGTTTGTCTGAAAAGCAAAATATAACAAGTTATAAAATTTTCATAAGAAATACTTCAAATTCAAACATTTATTGTAAATTTTTCAGAAAACTAATTGCCATACGTGACTTGATAACAACATTAAAAATATATTCTCCCAATTTTATATCATACAATTATAATAATAGTGGGAGAATGTAAAAAAAAAAAAAAAAAATTAAGTTCAGAAAATATAAACAAGAAAGAATTATACAGACTACGTTCACTTAGTTCTGTCAGAAGCTGTGCGCACGAGAACTAAAAAAAAAACCCGGTTTTTTAGTCTATTGTATCTTTAATAAACGAGGTTACCAGAATGAGTAAGCATATCACAATTACTTACTTAATTTGGCGGAATTTGCTCTGCATGAATAACAGGAACAAAATTTTCACCATGTGAGTAAAAATGTTGAAGGTGAAGTACGAGGCAATCCTTGAACATGGTGAAAATGACTCTGCTGAGCATAGTTGTATGTTAATAGATAGAGCGAAAACACCAATAGGGATGCGGTTTTATATTAATGCTAGTGTAATTTTTAGATCTCTGCTATATTGTGTTAATAAATACGAACAAAATTTAATATTCATGCGATAGAGCATGAAATATATTCCCGTGAATGAATTATTTTAATTTTGTTTCATTATTTCCATTTAAAATGTGATAGGTACGTTTTTTCTTTTTAAATGGATTTCTGGATGTAAAATTTGTCTTTTTTTGAAAATATTGATATCTTTTAGGTTCATCATGTCTCTGAATAATAAAATTCACATTTGATATTAATTATTATTTAGTCTTATTGTGATTTTTAAATCAGCATTTCTGTGGAAGAAATTATAGATTTTGCTTAAAACAATAAACTGTTGGATTCTTCTATGTTCGCCATTTTACACCGAATACTTTATGGCGAGTTTAATTGTATTCATTGCATGTTATTGTATATTGAATATAGTTTAAAGCTGCATACTAAACAATTAGCCCTCACTTTGAAACTTTTTGCATGATAAATAAAAGTACATATTAATTTATTAATAAAAGCTGTTTTACTTCCTTATTTTAAAGATTTAAGAGAAATGGGTTTATTAGCAGTAATTTAATATTTTCATCTTAATTTAAGTTTTATTCCCCATTTGCATATCATATATACATATTAATATCAATCATTTGCGTACTCTTGTTTTTATTGATTCCTGAAAAATCTTAAATCTTGAACTTATGTAGTTTTTGAATTCATTGATTGAATTTAAATTATCTTCCTTTCAATTAGTTTCTATTCTTGCGCTAATATTAGAAAATGTACAGTAATTAGTCAATGATAAATTCAACAAATCAATTCCCCCATTTTAACTTCCTTACAGGAAACCAATAATGCCTTCTAAATTAGGCCATTAGTGTATCAGAAATGCATGAGCTGTGATTCATACAACGTTTCAAGGAAACCTTTTTATAATTAGGGAATCCTCAACACGTGGCCTGCGGTGTGCCAAGCTACCACTATTTTATAATAGGAAAATGTGTCTTATTTAATGACAGAAACATTGCAATTAAATAACACGAAGATTGCATTTCGGAATTTGTGGTGCCAAAAAACTTTGAGCCAAAAATATTAAAATTCATTTCCTCTAATCAAACTTGTCTAGGAGAGTATTCTTATGTCCTGGAAATTTGACAATAACGTCCAATCTGAGCATGAACCATGCCACTTGTCTATTCATAAAAGAACACTACTAACAACAAAATAGGTAAAATTGAATGTGGATAACAATACAAATTTTCACATAAAACACCCTGTTATTCCAAACCACTGTCGCTAAAATACGCCAAGTGGTGCGCAATTCGTAAACAAAAAACAAATATTCACTGTTAATGATAAGTGTGTTTTTTGCACAGTTGCAAGCAAGTCGTGGATTGAAATACTCAATTTAAGCTGCATTAATTTTTTGTTTAAAAACTACTTGCTAATTATTAATCCATTATAATTAAGATTTAAGAGAAACGGGTTTATTAGCAATAATTTAATATTTACATCTTTAATTTATGTACCATACCACATTTGAATATCATATATAACTTATTAATTTATCACACCTCTTTAGAATATAAAAGCATATTTCATATTTATCTTTTAGAGAATACGTAAAGCTTTGCTCGTAATCTGAGTATCAAATACAATTTAATTAATCTTCCTCTCCATTACTTCCATTCTTGCGCGAATATTAGAAAATGTAAAGCAATTAGTCAATGATAAATTCTATAAATCAATTCCCCCATTTTAACTTGTTTACGAGAAACCACTAATGCTTACTAAATGAGGCCATTAGTGGCTCAGAAATGCACGTGCTGTGTTTCATACAACGTTTTAAGAAGCTTTTCTTAAATCTTTAAAGTTCAGACGTCTCTATTTTATTGACAGAATTAATCAGTAACTCACATGCTGCGTCAAGTTAACTTTATTGAGTTCTGCATTTTATTACTTTGTGTATAAATTAGGGGCTAAAAGCAATGCTTTTAAAGACTCAAACACTGCATGGCTGAAATTTATGATAGTTAAGGAACACATCTTTCAAAAACCCATTTATAAGCAATTTATAAATTTCCAAACTTCTTGTTTTAAAATGCTAATTACTTTGGTATCAAAAAGTTTAAATACTTCAAAAATCTTTGACAGAAGAAGCTAAATAATCTGATTTAAGAGCGTTTATAATTTAATCCTAAGATATTACACAACAAAAATTTACATTTTAAAGAAATAAATTAGAAGATGTTGTAAAATGAATACTGTTTAACTTGTAGTTATTTACATTTTATACAATAGAAGAAATCTATAGAAATTGTTTTATCTAATATTTTTTTAAAAGGTTATTCATATAACAATTAAAAATATATATCTAAGAACATGTTATGTTATATTTTTCTCAAAAAAAATGGTCTAACGCATCTGCCGGGCTTAGCTGAAAAAAAATTTCACTGAAGCTGGGACCAGTGCTCTTTGCGCTACATAAAAAATTAAAAATTAAAATAACTATTACGAAGACACTCGCCGTATTGGGACCTTGGAATAAAAAATAATTAAATGAAAAATGTTTAAATCGGAAAATAAAAACTATAATATAGAGTTTTAGACTTTCATTATTTACCTTTAAAAATAATTAATTTGGACCCCTACATTGATGACATCACTACTAATCTTTAAAAAGAAAAATACAGCAATAGCTCGGTAAAATATATTCACACTTAAAAAACTCGGGATCTGTCAGGGGCCCTAATGTTTTGGCCCACTATATACATATATTACGCTTTAATGAAGTAACTAATGTAGGAGATACCAAAGTGGTAGGGTCGCTGTGCTTAATTGTTCACATTAAAATCGATATAATGGGTTGAGAAATATTTTACAATCTGAAAACAATTTTCTGGTACCCTGATTTGTGGGGAGTAGCGGCGCCACTCTGCTTCTTTGTAAAAACGACAGTCACTTTAGTGGGTTGCTAAAATATTTTTCAAAACGAAAACACAATTCCGGCACCTTGTTGTAGTGGTGATCCTCAATGTTTGAGTCTCTGGTAGCGTGGTTGTTTAAATAAAAATCACTATAATTGAATACAATAATATATAATCATCCTATGCGTATATCACCAGTATAATATTTACAGGGGCTGTCTATTTCTGTTTTTGTCTATTTTCCCCGTAAATGTGTGATTATTTTATGATATTACTCAAAAGGCATGTAAAATAGATAGCAGGTCTATATCCACATAGGATGAATATCGTCAATCGATGAACAACTCAACTCAAACACTGAGAGTATTTGTTACTTTTCGAATATAAACTTTGAAACTAAGAAGGATAGAATAAGAAGAGTCGACAAATAAATCTTCACCTGTGGAAAGTTTTGAAGCCAACAAACGAGTTATTTCAGGGCTACACTAGATACCGGGCTTGCTCATTCATTATCATGACGTCACAAATGGTGGCTGGCCGCTACCAGCGATTGGTTCAAAGCGAAACGACAAAATGAAAGACATACAGCGATTGGCACAAAACGACGGGCTCGTCGCTTTGCACCAATCGCTGGTCCCGGCCAGCCATCTTTTGTGACGTCATGATAATGAATGAGCAAGCCCGGTATCTAGTGTAGCCTTGGTTATTTCCCCCTCTCCTGCCTCCTCCATATTTGATTTTGTACGACAGAAATCTTCAGTGCAACACGCGTCTCAAGTACGACGGACGCAGGGTGGTAGGAATGAGTTTCATTGACGTCATATATGACGACTACTTCTCTTCTATCCTCTTAGTTTGAAACGGATCAAGAATTGCTTCATCCCATGTCAGAAAGCATAAGGGTGTTGCGGTAGCAAGTTCGACTCCCAGTGATCCCATTGCACACATATATTGTGGCGTTCTCGGCTGTGTTCGCGTCGTTCTGTGGATAATCTGCAATAAGGTTGCCATGTTGTGCATGGATATCGGAAAAAAGAGATTAAAATATATATCTCAAGTGAAAAAAATTCCAACAATATTTGTATCTGTTCAAAGATTATGTAATATAAAAAGGTCATTCGACATAACAGCTATAGTAGTTAAAATTCTGAAAGCAATCCCATCTAAATGTCTAAATGTCAAGAATTTGCTCTTTTACTTCCGCTCGTAAACGTTGTACCTTAGATACGTGGAACAATTTTCGGAAATGAAACATGTGTTTCATGAATCTGCATTATAATGTTTTTATTTTTGCATCTTTGGTGTTATGGCAATAGAGAATATGCTGGTTTTATCGCCTATAGCAATAACCTCAATATCTCCAAACTCAAGCTTAAACTCATATGGTTTCTCTCCTAAACTATAGCAAAGTCCTCCCTAAAATAATATGGTCAAAACTGGTACAAAACAAGTAGGCCGATATTTAGCAAATGCCAAAGTCTAAGGTATAGTTCGTACAGATGAGATACAGTGGTAAAGCTAAGTCGTTTTACATGGGTAGGCTAAAGCAAAAATCACAGTAGGGGAAACTTGGGAGACTTGATCCCTTTTTCAGTTTTTAATTTTTAATTTGGAAAAAATCAAAAAATTTTTTAAATGTTTCCAGTTATCATTAAAGGCTCATGTGTCTTTAATGTTGTAGTATTTTTTTTTATTTTTGAAAAACCATTTTTAAAATAAATATAAATTATTTTCCAAAAAAGAAAAAAAATGATAAAGTCTCCCCAATTACAGGGAGACTTGATCCCTGTCCAAGGGAGACTTGAACCTTGAAATAGATGCATTGTGAATGATTCAAATTAAGTTGTAGAAATCAAAGTTATTGTTGACTAGCATGTAAAAAAGGGAGAAAAACACAAAACAAACTCTACATTTGGTGAAAATCACTGTTTCCCACATGAATGATTATTATTGCTAAAATTAATGATAAAAAAACATTTACAAAGCTTTAAAAGTCAAACGTAAATGTTAAAATTGTTGCAGTTTGAAGAGTTCCACCAAGCATGACGGGTTTAAGTACTTTTTTGACAATGTTCGTCATTGCCCACAACACTAATGTTAACATTTTCTGGATAAATAAGTTGATCGGAATTAAGTCATCTTTTACTTAAAAAATTGATTTTGCATTCAGATGATGAAATCTTCTTTACAATTTTTCGAAATGACTAATTTTCTTCTTTCCTAGAAATCGCACAATGACAAAGTCACTTTTATCAATTGACAAATTTTGTGGATTTTCGATCATTTCATCAGAATGTTCATCAAGTGAATCTGGCTTGGTTTAATCATAAACACTACAACTGCTCTCACTTTCGAAGATTAGGGGCTTTCATTTTTAGTGTCTTACTTTTCTTTCTTGAGATGAAATGAGTTTTACTTGATTTATGTTTTTTTATTCAGCTGGCGATCTTGTATTTCTTCTTTAATCTGTCTTTTAGTTGGTGTGCTTGTCAAAATATTTGATAATTCTTTATTTTCCCCTTTTGGGTAATTACAATTTAGGGAAGGCTTATATGTCTCCTGGAGTTACTATGTTTGTTTTAACTGTAATTGTATTAGTGCTTGTAGGGGTTAAGGGTTGATCTGTGACGAAAGATGATAAAAAATAATATTCAGAAAAAATATTCCTGTTTAAGTGATATATGCCAGTGATTTTAAATCCAAGATAACCATAGCCTAACTAATATTGATATTGTCTAAATGCGACTTGAAAGTGACAATTAAGAGTAGGGGTTAATAAAATTTAACATTAATTTAGCTTAATTTTGGGGACACTTGATCCCCAGGATCAAGTCTCCCCATACAATTGGGATCATGTGTCCCTAATGTGCATGAGTTGGAAAAATAATTATTAAATCAAAAGTAAAGAAACTGTATTGGATTTAAGTAACGACATTAAAGCAGTAAGGAATGTTAGTAAATTACATCAATCAACTTATTTTCAATTTAGTTATATTTAGCAAAAAATAAGAAATCAGATATTTCTTTCTTACAACAAAAATAACAAGAACGAAAAATCAAGCGTCAAGCATAGATTATATAGCACTTTCCAACGCTTCCAAAATAATTTTACAAATCATACCGTTTAATAAGGTAAAAGCTAACATCTAAGTAAACAATTTAGAAAACGCATAACATATTTAAAAACATAATTTCAGGAATTTCCAACATATACAATATTCGGAAAAATATCCGAATACTTTTATTAAGCCCTGTATAGGATCTATAGATTTGTATATATACTACATAGGATGATAATTTTAGTTCAGTTAGGAAACGCGTAGCACAGTTTAAAATTCTCCGTCTGGAGTTGTTCAATAAACAGAAATGTGTTCGCGAACTTTTGTGCTGCCCTGTATAGGATCTACAGAATTTATACACACCACGTAATAGACAAAAAGCAAGTTAAAATTAAAATCGCGTTCAATAACTTAAAACGCACTTCCAGGAATTATTGTTAACAGACAGTAGATAATTCTTTTGCGTGTCCCTGTAAATGAACAATGACTGCTATACACACAATATTCCGTAGTAAGTCTCTTGTAATGCAACTTAGTGATCTATATACATTTCAATGCGTTTAAAATAGTGAAATATTATTTAAATAAACCGGAGACGATTTTTCTCCATAGACGTAATGTAACGGAATTATTTTTACTGTCCCTGTAAAGTAACTATAAGTGCTATGCACACCCTGTTCCATATTAAGCTTCTTCTAATGCACCTTAGTAATATATATAAATTACAATGCGTTTAAAATAGTGAAACATTATTTAAATAAACCGCAAATGATTTTTCCCCATAGACCGCAATGTAACGAAATTCTTTTGAGTGTCCCTGTAAAAAAACTATAAGTGCTACACACTTCCGTTGAAATAGGGAACATGCTATAGATAACGACAATAACATATAAAAATTGCAGAGCAATCCGAGCATATTTACGGGAGTTAGAGCACGGACAGACGGCAGACGGCCAGACAAACCGAAGTCATAAGCACTTTTCAACTAGGTTGGAAAGTGCTAAAAATGGGTGAATGAAATTCTGTTGTCAGGTCTGTTGATAAAGAATCACTTTATTAGTGTTGCCGGTTTCAGAGACTTAATTGCAGTTTTCCCTTGGCTTTAGACCTAGGGATCAAGTCTCCCTAGGGATCAACTCCCCCAAGTCTCCCCTAATACTTACAGCTTTCCTTAATTTTTATATACAAGAATTCCTCAGCGTGAAAATCTGAGGAAACCTGTAAAAGCAAAAACACATTTCGGCTAAACGACGGAAACTCACCATTTTGCGATATTCATTGGTATTTTAATTAATAGCTCGGCAAATTATCAAAAAGTAAAAATCTGAGCATCGGGTGCATTCGAAGACGTCTTCGTCTATCGTCATCCAATTTTTCAGACCTCTATGTGCGCTAGATTTCAATCTCCATCGACAACAAATAGACAGACGATCAAACAACGCTTCTTTACTATTGTACATATAAATTTTCTGTTATTTTTTCCCTTTTAAGTGTGTGCTTTTTGTCTTAAGTCAAAGTGAAATGACACGTTGACATAATATAGTTTTAAATAAATGTGGTAACTTCATAACATTTTTCATCGTCTACTCAATAAATAAATAAAAAAGTTTGTTATGTGTTATTTTCT
Source organism: Maratus michaelseni (assembly GCA_963931845.1). NCBI lineage: Eukaryota > Metazoa > Arthropoda > Arachnida > Araneae > Salticidae > Maratus > Maratus michaelseni. The sequence goes on from OZ007586.1 coordinate 143,211,096, forward strand.
GTGTATCTTTTCTATGTAAATGCAAAATGACACATTTTCTGACTTTAATATAACGAAATATTGAACAGAATATTGTAAAATCATACAAACCAACTACAAATACAAAACAGTTGTCTGAAAACTTCGTTTTACAGTTTTACTTCTTTTGCGATTTAGAATAATCTATCCATGGAATTGCCACTTCTGTTTCACCGTTGACAAGCAAACGGGTCGAGAAAATCCCTCCGAGGCTTCAGATCCATTCAATTTACCCATATTAAAGACGACATGGGCGAAAGCGCGTAATTCCTCCTTCCACGGACATGTCAATTATACTGAAGAGTGTAACAGAAAATAGCTTGTGCTTTACTATTCCATTACTATTGCTAGTAAATATAATGAATGAATAATCGAAAGCGTTCAGTGTAAAAAAGAGTTGTTAAAATGTAGATGTATGATTAACATGCATTTCAAAAGAAATAGTAGTTATAATTGTAAAACTTTGTAATAGTACGCAAGAAATAATACTTATAATAGTACAAATTACTTAGGTAGAGCCTCCTATTTGACCTCTTAATAGATTCGCCACTGACAAGCTATCTGCGAATAAAATTAATAAATTTTAAAGTATATCGGATTATGTAAATGTTAAAATATAGATAAAAATGCTTAAGTGATACAAACAGAACTAAAAAAAGCTTATAAAAACCTTTCAATATAAAGATCTACATATGTTTCAACGCTCAAACGGCGACATTATCAAGATCTAGAATGATAAACTATTCTCGCAAATTTGAAAATAAATCACGAGATAATATATGTAAAAAAGCAGGTGCTTAAAATAGTCAATTTGTAAGGGATCGACTACACTCGTTACGTGAGTAGGCGATGTTTGAATGAGATCGTAATTTTTTGTCCAATAACCTGCCATGTGCGTAAAAGATTTAGCAATGCTGTCTTTCTCTAACTTTCGAGGGATGTCTGAATCTCGGAAATTGTGAGTCGCCGTTTTCTTTCAGTTATGCAAATTTTCTGGAGCTGGTCGATCGATACTGTGAAGTATATAAGCAGCGAATTTTCATTTCAGAACGGCGCTCAGGGGAGCTAGAGCAGACTTAGCTTGAGAGATTTAATATTGAGATTTAGATTGAGACTTAGATAGATTTAGATTTTGCCTTGAGACCTCGCATCGAGTCTCGAGATTAATAATTGGCCTTAGCATTTTTATAGTGAAGTTCTATGCTGTTGTAAAGCTGATTTGAGCCTGCATCAGTGCTTATTTAATTTGAAAAATAAAATTATTGGATCGTGAATTTGCTTCTGAATAGTTTAAATTTAATTATCATATAGTTTTGATTTCTATACAGCTACGAGTCGTTAGCAAAAGCCTTTCGTTTTATTCATTTTTAGGAAAATCAAGTGGAGCTCGCTCAACTTCCCTACCGTTTTGTTTTAATAAACCGTTTTTGGTTTTAAAAATATACTTGTTATTTATCTCTGCTCTACCGCACGGCCTGACATCAAAGATGGCCGTCACAAATGGCGCCCAACTTAGTGGTTTAGGTAACCTTGTCAGTCCTACTGACGGTGCCTTAAACGAATGCCCACATCCAAGAGAGATAGTCCCTCGAGTTTACTTCGCCGGAAACACGGATGTCACTGGGTTTCTGGCCAAACTAAACGATTATATGGCCTTTAACAATATTCCAGATAAGAACAAGTATTTAGTATTGAAATGCTCTCTAAAGGATGAAGCCTTGCTTTGGCTTGAAAACATAGGAAGATTTTTGGTGACAGATGACTCTAAACAATTTGAGCAAACGTGTTTGGAGTTAACTAAAGCTTTTCCGACTGAACGTAATACAACCGAGCTCAGGCGAGAATTCTATTGTAAACGCCAATCCATTTACGAAAAGGCATCCGGATTTTTTCTAAGAAAGCTCGAATTGAAAAACAAATTGGCACTTGACGTTACTCATAAGGAGCTGATAGACATTATTCTTCCTCTCTTTTCGGTGGCAATCCAGGATTATATAGAACTACGTGCCCCAGCAAATGCGGCTGAACTTTATCAATTATTGTTAAAATATGAGGCGCGACATGAGGCGGATCAACATAGACTGAGAACCACACGTGAATTCAATGAGGGGGATAAATCTAGCAATAGATCGAGAAATTATGGTAACGAGTATAATGGTCGTAACGAAAGGTCGGAAAATGTTCGTGGTCAAACTAATTATGGGGATAGGCAGAATTTTCAAAGAATTAATGGTGGATAAAGGAATTATGGTCAAAATTATAATAACGGTTCAAGAAGAAATGAGGGGGTGAACAGTCGCAATAGAAATGGTTTGGATAGAAGGAACGAGGTTAACCCAAGGCAGACTAGCTCATCCAGGGTTAGACAGTTAGTGGTTGGTGAAAAAGTCGTTCAGCGTAAAGAGGAAAGATCTGGTAAAGCTAAGAATCGTCAGCAGGGGTTAAACTGGTAGGTGGCTGTTGTGCGGAAGGTCAGCAGTCACGGCTTAATTTTTCAAAGCCTTCTGTGATTGATTTAACCGCAATAGTAGTTAACCCAGTGGAATTAGCTGAGTTGCTAATAGTTTTGAGTGGTATAGTGGTAAAAAGTGTTCTGGATACGGGTGCGGACAAGAGTTTTATATCGTTTGAGGTGTATAAGAAATATTTTTCGTATAAAAGGTTGCGACATGTTAATTTCGTGGTTCAGTCGGCTCAAGGGATACAATGCAGTATAAAAGGTCTGGTGGATTTGGATGTAGAAATACGGTCAGTTAAAGCGAGGTGGCAATTTCTAGTATTAGATGGATTAAAAGCACATTGTATTGTTGGAGTTGATTTCATGAAAGATAGAGGGATGAGCCTCGATTTCTTTACACGGACATTAGAAGTAAATAATGATGAGAAAACTTGTACAAACGAGTCCTCATCACTTTCAATTGATTTAAGTGAATCTGGTTTAACAAAGGGGGAGATAAGCAAATTTAATAAATTTTTAGATGATTTCAGGGAAGTATTTTCAGACAAACCGGGGCTAACACACGTCTCCTGGCATGAGATTAATACCGGTTCACATGCGCCAGTAGCAGGCAAACCATACCGTTATGATAAAGTTAAACAGAAAATTATTAATTATCACATTCTCCGCGATGACATTATTATGCCCATTGAATCTCCATACGCATCACCAGTAGTATTACGTAGAAAAAACAATGGAAAAAGCATCGAGGATCCTGAGGCTTGGAGATTCGCTATAGATTATCGAAAACTAAATTCAGTAACCCAATATCCACAATATCCAATTCCTGTAATAGATGACATACTAGCCAATATTCAAAGTACTAAATTTATGTCTACACTAGATTTAACTTCTGGTTATTTTCAAATAGGCATGAAACCGGAAGACATAGCAAAGACAGCATTTATAACGAATAATGGGTGTTTTGCGTTTAAACGCATGAGTTTCGGATTATCGGGGGCTCCAGCAACGTTCCAGAAGGCTATGGATACCATTCTGAAACCCCTTCTTGGTTTCGGAGTTCTGGTATACCTGGACGATATCATCATTATGTCGGAAACATTCGAAGAACACATAAATTTGTTACGTAAAGTATTCACATTACTCAGAAACGCGGGTCTCACTGTCAAATTAGAAAAATGTAAATTTATTCGTAAAGCATTAAAATATCTTGGCGTTCGGATCACACAAGCGGGCATTCAAACTGACAAACAAAAAACAGAGACAATCGCGGCAATGGCGCCTCCAAAGAATTCAAAACAAGCAGCGACATTTTTGGGTATGGTGGCTTGGTTTCAAAAATTTATACCACATTTTTCAGAAATATGCGAACCATTATATGCGTTAAAGCGAAAGAGGGTTAAATTTGTTTGGTCGAAAGCGGCTCAAAATGCTTTCGAACATTTAAAAAATTCTTTAATTTCTTCACCGGTTTCGGCTCATCCCAATTACTCTTTACAATTTGAGTTATACTGTGACGAAAGTGCAGTTGGAATTGGTGCGATGTTAGCTCAGAAAGGTCGCCCCATAGCGTTTGCGTCCAGAATTTTAAATGCAGCGGAGCTTAATTATTCAATTATGGAACGCGAATGTCTTGCGGTAATTTGGGCGTTAAACAAATTTAGATGTTTCTTCTGTTCAATCCCGGTCAAAGTGGTTACAGATCACTCTGCTTTAACAAAGTTAACGCACGGAAAAGGTTTATCTTCTAGAATGGTTCGATGGTGTTTAAAGTTAGCAGACATTAACATTGTAATTGAGCATAGGGCAGGGAAGGACAATGCAGTAGCAGATGCTTTATCGAGAAATCCTCAGGAAGGTGTTGAAATGGTTGAGGAGGTTAAGGTTTGCGTTTTATCGTCATTGGTTTTGAAATCGAGAGATCAACTCATAGATGAACAGAAAAAGGATGAGGAATTTGGTCCGCTGTATAGATATTTAACAGATGCTGAAATGGTACAAAGCGCGGACGCGCACATGTTCCAAAACTGGTCCCAGAATTTCAAAATTATCGATGGCCATTTATTTTATTCAAAAACTGTCAATTCTCGTGATGAGCTAAGATTTTACATTCCAGCTTCTCTTCGTAAGGCCATCTTGCATGAATTTCACGATAATCCATTAGCGGGTCACCTAGGTGTAAGGAAAACGTACGCTCGATTATGCGACTCCTGCTACTTCCCTAAAATGCGGGAAGCAGTGCGCGCTTATGTCTCCAGCTGCGACACATTCCAAAAATATAATTATAAAAATATAAGACCAGCTGGTAAATTAGTTTCAATAAGTCCTTTCCCCTAGAATGTATCGGAGTTGATTTAATTGGTCCTTATCCCTTAACTGGCAATAGATTTAGATTGGTACTTGTAATTGTAGATTATTTTAGTAAATGGGTTGAGTTCATCCCCCTCAGAAAAGCTTCAGGCAAAATTGTAGCGAATGCTTTATTTAACGGCTTTATTTCGAAATATGGTGCACCATCCCAAGTAATTAGTGATCACGGTCCTTGTTTTATATCCGAAATTTTTCAGGAATTGTGCGCACAGCTGGAGATATCTCATTCTTTTACAGTTCCATACCGGCCACAGTCCAATATGGCTGAGAGGATCAATAGAACTCTCATTCAAATGATTTCTTCCTTTATTGGCACTCATCATTCAAACTGGGATCAGTTCTTGCAGCATTTTGCCTATGCTTTGCGTACGGCAATTCACGAGTCCACTGGTAAAACCCCTGCAGAATTGTTTTTGGGTCGTAAGATTATAACTCCATTTCAACAGTTAATTAGAATCTCAGCTAATGAAAACGAATATATGATTCAGGATATTGATAAGTTGGTTAAGGAAGCACAAATAAAAATGGGAAAGGCGCAGAAAAAACAAGCGCTGTATTATAATATGCGTCGGAGGGAGTTGGAGATTAGAGTTGGTGATTTTCTTTTGTTGGAAAAGCATTGGTTAAGTTCTAGTCGGCAAAAACGAGTCGCTAAGTTTGGACCTAAGTTTTAGGGACCGTATGAAGTATTGGAAGTAAAATAGACCGGGAGGCGGCAGTTCAGCATCGAGTTCACGGCTCAAATTCCAGAATTTGTTAAAACTCGATTCGTATATTGAAACGCAATCGGTCTGCCAAGTCATATCTTGGTGGAAAACACGTGAAAACCCGATTTTAGCGGTTGACTCGTAGGTTTACCATTGTGTTTTCCTGCACCCAGTTCTCCATGTTTTGATACTTTTGGATGCAGGAAAACACAATGTTAAACCTACGAATCAACCGCTAAAATCGGCTTTTCACGTGTTTTCCACCAAGATATGACTTGGCAGACCAATTGCGTTTTAATATGCGAATCGAGTTTTAACTAATTCTGGAATTTCAGCCGTGAACTCGATGAGTTGATTGTCTGTGCTGCCGCCTCCTGGTCTAAAAGGTAATAATTTAATTATTGATTTGGACGGTTGTCATACCACGGTAAACTTGGATCAGGTAAGAGTTTATAAGTTTAGGGACACTAGCTCTAATGGTTCTCAAACGTCAGATGGTGAATCGTCTATGCCTCAGTCAAAGACCTCACATTCTCCTGACGTCAGTCACTATTATCATGCAAATAATTCTTCTAATAATAATAGTGATAACATACGCACGGAGGTGAAGCGTAAATTTCCTCAAGTTAACCGAGACAGGGTTAACCAGCCAGCTGAACAGACATTACCTAAAGTGATTAATAAATACGGGAAACGACAGCACCTTCATTCGATCTCGACAAGTAGTTCCAAGCCTCCAGACAAGAAGTTCATGCAGAACCCTTCTACGTCACATCGACCACAACACAAGAGAATGTTGTCAAAGTCATCGACAGACATTCCTGCCAAGAGAGGACGGAACGGCAATCCATCAACAGATCTCGACGAATCTACCGATAGTCAACCATCTCAGAAGTCATCACATCGACAGTTCCGAAGTAACGCACAAAAACGCAGCACGGACGATCTTCCCCTAACAACTAAACGACACCGGAGAATTGGCAGAAAGAGAACTTTGCATTCCACTTCACTATCAGGAGCCTCCCGGAAAACACAGCTTTTTGATCCGACAGTCTTCGATCCTAGCCATCATTGAGACCCGCCTAGCAATCATCAAATGGACAAATCAGTAAGCCCGCCTAGAAGTCGTCGAGTGGAATCTACGAGCAGTCGTCGAGTGGACACTACACGAGCTCCTCCCAAAGGACGTCGCCATGGTTACAACACCCGGCTGCAGGCACGACAAGCTACAGTGGCCTCTCCTTACCAGTCTGAATCAGAACGGAGTTTCGTCCAAGGATTTTGGGGACGCCGCCAGAGTTCTTCGATGAGCCTGCAAGCTTCCAGTTCTTCATTATGAAATCAGGTGACGACGTTCCATTTTTTATTCTTATTTAAAGTGCCTATATAAATGTCAACAAGTTCTATGGACTGGACAAAGCAGCTGAACTGTTATAGTTACCTTTCGACCATTGTTTGATTTTGTATCTCGGCTTCACAAGTTGTGCATTTAACTTCTGTTCTAAATTTTTTGGCAAAATTTAAGTTATGATGTCAGAGAACATCTTTTGAGTTTCACTGCTTTCATGTTCAAGAGATTGTTAAACTATTGTTTGTATAATTGTTGTATGGTTGTTCTATGAATATTTTATGTATATATTATGTATGTATTGTATTGTTCTACATGTTGCATTTGAAGTATGAATTGATAGTATTATGCGTTTTTTTACACGCGCCGTGGCTAGGCGTGCACGTGTTTGGCAGTCAAGCGTTGCCCTTGACACGCGTGTTCTATCTGATACTTTACTAACATTGTTAATAAGTTTAACTTTCTTCCTTCGGTCGTTGTTCGTGTTCGTTTTCGGTTTAGTTTATCGTGTTGGGCTTTCGTAAGTTATGAAGTTTTGACGGTGTTACTTGTATTTCACAGTTATGATGTAAAGTTTATGTACTGTAAAATATATGTAGCTAATAAAGTTTGTTCCAGGAGGTAAAACCATTTTAATTCAGATAATCTATTTATATAAGTTTTTTTTATTTTAGTTACCAAGAAGAAGAGTTATGTCTTGAAGATTTTGTAATGTATATTTCCAATTTTATATTTTATAGAAATTCTTTTACTTTCACAGCTGTTTATAGCTGTCAGTATGTGTCCCCTGTAACCGAGCGAGTATCTACACTGAATTTTGGGGATGTTAGTTTTTGGCATGATTGAGAATTGTAAGTTTAAGAAAGGTACTTTAGTTGGTAGGCAGTTTGAGTTTGCACCTTTTTCGGCACTTTGTGTAATTGTTGGAGGTAAAACTGCGTATTGATTTTGGCAATCTTTGAATTTTTTGAGGAAAATTTCGTGAGATCATTTTGAGGATACTTCGTATTTAAAGGAGGTTATGCTGAAAGTTTTTTATCGATTTGGCCAGTTTTTTGTGTGATGGGTTAAAAGTACAAAATTTTACATTTCGATTCCAAAATTTAATTTACCCGTCCCATGTGCTTATTTTTTACTCGAAATTTTTTAAAGAAAAAGACGCTGGTCTGCATTCAACCACCGCTTTTTCTTTCACAATTTTCGGGAGGGGTTGTAAGGGATCGACTACTTTCGTCACGTGAGTAGGCGATGTTTGAATGAGATCGTAATTTTTTGTCCAATAACCGGCCATGTGCGTAAAAGATTTAGCAATGCTCTCTTTCTCTAACTTTCGAGGGATGTATGAATCTCGGAAATTGTGGGTCGCCGTTTTCTTTCAGTTATGCAAATTTTCTGGAGCTGGTCGATCGATACTGTGAAGTATATAAGAAGCTAATTTTCATTTCATAACGGCGCTCAGGGGAGCTAGAGCAGACTTAGCTTGGGAGATTTAATATTGAGATTTAGATTTAGATTGAGACTTATTTAGATTTAGCTTTGAGACCTCGCATCGAGTCTCGAGATTAATAATTGGCCTTAGCATTTTTATAGTGAAGTTCTATGCTGTTGTAAAGCTGATTTGAGCCTGCATCAGTGCTTATTTAATTTGAAAAATAAAATTATTGGATCGTGAATTTGCTTCTGAATAGTTTAAATTTAATTATCATATAGTTTTAATTTCTATATAGCTACGATTCGTTAGCAAAAGCCTTTCGTTTTATTCATTTTTAGGAAATTCAAGTGGAGCTCGCTCAACTTCCCTACCGTTTTGTTTTAATAAACCGTTTTTGGTTTTAAAAATAGACTTGTTATTTGTCTCTGCTCTACCGCACGGCCTGACATCAAAGATGGCCGTCACAAATTGCAAACGTGAAAATTAATATTTCCGTATTGCTTTTTTGAAACTGAAAAATACCTCGTGCCAAATTTTAGGTAATTCAAATGAGGCTGACTCAATGCAAATGTTCTCATTACGCATATAACTTTCTCTCGATTCACGGATAATAGATGGAGAATACAGTCTTCGTGGATAAATTATTTTACTATTTTTAAAATAAATTTTTAAAGCCTGGGTTCTATGTAGTCTTGCCAATGCTGTAGTACTTCTCTTATATTTGATATCTGTCATATGCTCTTTTAATCTTGTTTTAAACTTTCTAGTTGCCATTCCTACATAATATTATAATGTTCCATCTGCTTTGGTGAACGGAATTTCATAAACACCTGATAGTTGATATGGCTCTATTGGGTCTATTTTCTTACAAACTACACTTTTTAATTTTATGGATGGGTTTGCGATAAGGTATATATTGAATTTGCTAAGTTTATATTTCAATCTTTCAAAGAACCCAGGGAAATATTGTAAAGTAGATAACTTTGAATTTTTTTATTGAAGCTTTTATCTCCTTCTCGACGCTCGTAATTACTTTATTAATAGTGCTTTCTTTATGTCCGTTGTCTCTTGCTGCTTCATGTATTTTATTTCATTGGTTCATTGATCTGGCGTACACACTGTAAGAACCGAGACTTTTAAAATTGATTTTAAAAATTGTAAAATGATTTATCCATCAAGACTGTATTTTCCATCTATTGTCCGTGAATCAATAGAAGTTAATATGCGTAACGAAAACATTTGCAATGAATCAGCCTAATTTGAATTACCTAAAATTTGGCACGAGGTATTTTTCAGTTTTAAAAAAGCAATAAGGAAATATTAATTTTCACGTTTACAGTTGACTATTTTAAGCACCTCTTTTCTAACATATATGATCTCGTGATTTATGTTTTTCAAGTTTATTTTCAAATATGCGAGAACAATTTGTTTATCGTTTTAGATCTTGATAATGTCACCGTTTGAACGTTAAAACATATGTCAATCATTATATTAAAAGTTTTTTATAAGCCTTTTTGTGTCCTCTTGTTATCACATAAGCCATTTTATCTATATTTTAATTATAATTAGTGATCTCATTATATGATTATGTAAATGTTATTTTTTAAACAAAAAATAATTTCAATTTCATTTTTTTAATGGCAGATACTGAAAAGAACAATGGAACGACTATTGCCAGCCATTGGATTCAACTAGAATGTATTGGGTTGTTTGGAAAGTTCCTTCCGTTTGGGAAAACCAGTTTGCACCGGAACCGTCAATTATTAGACACTATATTTCTGAATTAATGTCTAATAAAATGATAGAATTTTCTGGTACGAACAAACTTTCCGAACACCCAATAAAAAATATACAAAACGGTGTAAAGCAGTGGTACTCACTACGCGGGCTGCAGACCACAGAGTTACCACTTTTTTTAAATACATATTATTTAATCAAAAATTTTCTGTCTTTAAATATCGCGATTATTAATTTCGCAAATAGTGATATGAGAAAATTTTACCTAAAAGGTATATGAGTACCACTAACGTTAAAACATCAACTTTTAAACAAATTAATCCATAAAAAATATATGCAAATATATAAATTCTGATGCGTAAATGGAGATGTACAGCTATATTTCAAGATATAAAGTTTTCTTTCTACACAAATATCATATCTCTGCAAGCTGTGACCTTTTTTAAGAAATGCACATACACACAAACAAACTCTTATGTTAGACCTCTATTATTATAGATGAAATATGTTATGAAGTTATCTAACATATTGAAAAAATAAATACTAAACTTCTAATTAGTCTTGAAGCTATGAGACATTATTTTTAATAATTTAAATAATATTATTAATATTCAATGGTTGGAGTTACTTAGTTGAGCTGTATTCCAACAGAGTGAAAAATGTCCGAGCCAAGACTCGAATATGTGTACCTCGACATGCCGTGCTAATGATCTTACTACTGAGCTACCCGAACGATATCCTGGCTGGCATAATTCACTCTTATTTCTTGGACATGGCTACGAACTGCAGCGCTAAATTAATTCATCTGTAAATACTACACTTATAGATCGGACGAATGAAATTAGTGCTGCAGTTCGCAGCAGTGTCCAACAAATAAGAGTGAATTATGTCAGCCAGGATATCGTGCGGGTGGCCCAGTAGGGAGAGCATTACGGTAAGTCAAGTACGAGTATGCACGGTAAGTCAAGGTACCCAGATTCAAGTCCTGCCCCGGACATTTTTCACTCTGTTAGAACAAACCTCAACTATGATACTCCAACCATTGAATATGATTTACCTACTATAAAAAAAATTCCTCTCTTCATTATGGCTTAATAAATTTAATAATGAAATGTTAATAAGTTTTTCTGAGAAAGCTTAGTACTACTTGTTAGAAGTTTAAACATATATTACCGAAAATTAAATATATCGATAAAATTTACAACAAAAAGTTTTCGCTACAATTTTTTCGAAATTTAATTTTGTTACATAACATCTACTAAATTCTTCTATTAAAAAATGAAATGTTTTCAACTTCATTATTTTTTTCAGTATTAAACAGAGATCATACCACTAACAATATTGTATAACCATTTTTACAGCTTTCTAAAGTTCAATGTGCTTGAATTTTATAATTTTTTTTTAAATTTTAAGTACCCTTTTGAAAACCTTGTTGATTTCTTAATGACAAAATGCTTTCTGCCAACACTGGAGAGTCTCCAGACACAAGGTACTTGCATCAGTTTTAATAAAAATTAAACAAAATGGCCTTACTCATTTTAAGTTCGCTATTTTGGCTGGAAAAGTAAGTTGTAGGACAAATTTAAAATTTTCTAAATATAAGTTAATGCATATGAGGTAACTATATCAAAAATGCTAAATAATTTCACAATCATATTTAAATGTTCTGCCATATAGTATATTATATTTTTGACGCTGAAACGGTGTTCAAACGCAAGGTTCAATTTGAATGCCATCAAAAAATTTTAATATGTCTCAATTAACAAAGTAAACAACTTCTAAAAACTTTATAGAAATCGATGAATTTTAACATGCGTTATTTATGAATTGAATATGTAACACCACAGACCATAATGTTATCAGGCTTTTCAAAGGGCTGTTATTTTCCAATGAATTACCTAATCTTCTTCATTAATGAAATCATCCAAGACATTTTACCTTTAAAAAAGAAAAGAAAAGAAAATAATCTACTATTCACCGAAATAACTTGTATAATGTAACTCCATTAAAATGCGCGATATTTCTCCAGAGACAATAACTTAACTATATTTTTTGTGGGTCTCTGTAAGAGCTACATACTTGATTTACAAACTCATCCAAGATACTTACAATATCAAAACACTTTTCTCAATTAGGTTCGACTTGGTTAGTTGTATGTATAAAAAAATCAACTTGAAAGATAACATTTATTAAAGAATGTATGAAAAAATTAATGAAAGAGCGTTCCCATATTTCTAAAATCTCTCAGTACAAATGTTACATCATTTAAATTATAAATAATTAGTAAAACACACCATCGATTTGAAACTCTATTTCCATGCAATTAAACTCTCAGAGGTATTATTTGAAAATTTGTCACCAGATTTTGAGCAGCATTGTTAATCGCGTTTAAATTCTCTTTTGCATAATGTCAAAATAGAATGAGTTTGAAATTTTGCCGTAAAATCTTTTCAGTATTTTGGAATACTATTTCCATATATTTAGCTTACGATCTGTCTTTTAGCATAGATAAATCGTATAAAGTATGATAATTATCTAGTTATGCTTGATATCGAAAATCGTTTTTTTTATTATGAATATACAAAAGCAAATATCTTCATTCCAATTTTTGAATACTACTCATGTATCCGCGATTCATTTAGTCATACATTAATAAAACTTTATCCAAAAACTATATATAACAAAATATTGAGAAAATATAATCTGGAGGTTAAATCATTGGTTAATGAATATTTTTGTGTCGGTAAAACTTCTAAGAAAAAATGAAGTTTTTTTCATTAATTATTTAAAAATATTTTTTCATTAAAACTGAAATTATGAAAAAAAAATATGTTTTTCTTAAGGTCATACATATACAACACCAAATACCTGCATTTCAAATTTCGAATGCTAATCAATTATGCACAGCTTAGTCGTACTTTAATTAAAACATACGTTAACAACAGGACGCCCGAAGCGGTCAATTTGATCGATAGTTGAATATTTCTTCATATATTTCATTTATTTTTTATAGTCTGATAATTTCCTTCCATTACAATTTCTAGTATTTTTCTCTGCGCATATCCTTTTACATGAAAAAATATATATAAATTAATTTTTTCATTAGATTTCTGTAAATATACCTAGAAAGCCCAGAGCGGTCATTTTGACCAATGCTTTGAATTTCGTGAAAAAATAAAGGAATAATTCGTTATTTTTTTCTTCAATGCTTCCATGTATAATGTGAATCAAGGTTGCACCTGCAGTCAGGTCAAGATCAAAGAAGGTGGATTCCTATTGGCCAGAGTTTTTTCTAAACAGCGGTCACGTTAACCGTTACGGGCATTGTAGGAAGTTCGATATTGCCGTCTTTTGGGTTGGGTTGGGTTGATTATTGACGGCCAATTATCGACACTAGGGATATAGGCCCGGGGGGAGTGCCCTTCGTGGGGGTCTTTCTAAGGGAACCTAATCCGTATTTACGCATGGAGAAGATCCACGGCTCGAAAGAAAACCACGAAAACTCCGAGCGATTAGGCCGACGGGCGCGATTGGGATCGAACCCAGCACCTCCCGTCTACCAGCTTCGAGAGCACAACCTCTCAGCCACTGGTGGGGCTGCCGTCTTTTGGAATCGTTCGTTATTTTTTTTTTCTTTCAACGCTTCCACGTATAACATGAATGAAGAATGCATCTGCTGTCATTTCAAGGTCAAAGAAGGTGGATTCCTATTGGCCAGAGTTTTTTCTAAACAGCGGTCATGTTAACCGTTACGGGTCTTGTAGGAAGTTCGATTTTGCCGTCTTTCTAGTGTTAACAAAAACTATAAAACAAAATATTGATAACATATAATCCGGAGGTTAAACTCTTGGTTAATGAGCATGTTTTCTGTCAGTAAAACCTTTAAAAAGATCATTATCAGATTGATGAAATTTTATGTTACGTGTAAATCAAATGTGAATTAAACAAGTCAAGTGTTTAAATTTTTGTCAAAAAAATTTTTCAAGCACTACATTGTGCACTAATTTAAATATAAAAGAAAATTAAATTTCAATACTAATTATTTGAAAAATTTTAAATGCCATTACCAAGACTTGTCCCATATTTTAAATTCATTAATTAAACCTATAGTTTTAAAAAATGGACAGCTTTAAAGAAAACAGAATGTATCGGAGGGAGGAAAACGCCACTTTTCCGCTACACTTATTATATCCAGATTGCATGATTGCCACCACATTTTTAAAATAGTAGAATTCGCTTTATATTACATTTATTCAGTCCGTCATTAAGTAGGCGGAATATTTCTATTTAAAAAAAATGGTGGAAAACAAGCAATCTGAATAAAATAAGTAGAAGTTAAGAAGCGTTTTCCTACGAATGATATTCTAGTTATATTTTATTTCTCCCTTTTACTTACTCATCATACGTAGTATAGGGTAAGTCTTGTAATCGTTTTGAAAAACGAAAAAAAAAATTTGACGGAATATACACGTTTCAGAAAAACATATTTTTAGAAAAAAAAATTGCCGTCCGTCTGTTTGTGTGTCTGTAAGCGGTCTATCTCCCGAATAAATTGAGATAGAGACTTGAATTTTGGTATGTAATAATGGAAAGAAGTTTATTGAATTTCAGTAACCTCGATTATACGGAACTAATTTTTTTTTTTTTACTTTCAAAATATTCGTTCTGATACAAGGTATATAAACATTTTCGAAATTGTTTAATTTAAGGAATGAATATAAAAGACAATAAATAAACATAAATTTTGCATAAAGAATGAAGTCGATCGGATAATTAGTTGCCAAGATATTTGTAATCCTATTATCCACAATCTTCGATTTTTCATGATCCTGTATTTCATTATAATTTCAATTCTAAGATATAATTTAATTGAAAATGAGACGCTTAATTCAACGCAGTAAACTGTTAGTTAGTATGATTATAAATTTTGGAGTTGTAAAGATGTTTCTTTTATGCAAATCAATAATAGAGCAATTAAAGTTTATGAAGTCATCAAGCCAAGATTTTATTCGAATTGCAATGCGTTTTATAAATAGTTTACACATGTTTTATTTTCATATTTTATACTATGCATATCCATAATGGGTAAGTATTACGGTGGCCTCCAACGACTAGTTTACTTACCCATCATGCGTAGTGTAGGGTAAGTCTTGTAATCGTTTTGAAAAAATAAAGAAATTGACGGATTTACACGTTTCAGACACTGGAGATTCCAAAAAACTTATTTTTAGAAAAAGAAAATTGCCGTCCGTCTGCCTGTAAACGCTCTATCTCCCGAACAAATTGCGATAGAGACATGAAATTTGGTATGTACTTTGTATGTAATAATCTACAAAAAATAACTTTTCAAAAGTAAAAAGACAGCCAAGCTTAAAAAAAAAAAAAAAAAAAAAAAAAAAAAAACGAAAGTTGTGGCTAAAAAATGGTGTGATATCGAATTTCCAAGCTTTTATTATAGTACTTATTTAACTTTTTTCCATTAAAGAAGTTATCATATATATATAAGTCGAGTGCTCCGTATATGTTAATAGAAATCGTTTTCTCCTGTACTAAATACATCCTAACGTGTTTCTGAAAATTCATTTGGTATGTACTTTGTTTGTAATAATGGAAAGAAGCTTATTGAATTTCAGTAACCTCGATTATCCAGAACTTTTTTTTTCGGACACTTGAAATATTCGTTCTGATAAAAGGTATATAAAAATTTTCGAAATTGTTTATTTTAAGGAGTGAATATAAAAGACAATAAAAAAACAAAAGTTTCGCATAAAGAATGAAGTCGATCGGATAATTAGTTGCCGAGATATTTGTAATCCTATTTTCCACACTCTTCGAATTTCCATGACCTGTATTTCATTCCAATTTCAATTCAAAGACATATTTTAATTGAAAATGAGACGCTTAATACCACACAGTAAACCGTTAGTTAATACAGTGCACAGCAAAAGTTTAGACAATGGTAAATTACTCTTCTGTACTGAGATGTATGTAATGAATTGTTGTAAGTCAACTGTCATATATTGTTGGGACTTATCCTTTATTCACAAATAATAAATTTTAATTATACGCTTTACATAATATATAATGACAAAAAAACAAAATTAACATTGTTGCAAAAATATAGACAATCTGTATATTTACATTAAAATAACCATAAATTAAAATCGAATTGCACCTCCATTGTTTGCAATTAGTGCAAAAATGCGACTTTCCATCGAAGAAATTAAATCCTGCATTACTTGGGGGTCTATTTCCTACCAAGCACGTTCAACAGCAGCTTGAAGTTCATTAACAGAGGAGTATTGTCAAAAGTTTGTATAAACCTTATGAGTCATGATGCCCAAAGGGTTTTCGATTGGGTTCAAGTCAGGGTTACACGCGGGCCAATTGAGAACATTAATATTTTAAGAGTTAAACCAAGTTTTTGTTTTATGTGCAACATGAATGTATTCATTATCTTGCTGAAAAACATACTTTGGACCAGCTAAAAGTTCCCCAAATGGCTCTAAATTGTTCTCCAATGTATGTATGTAGTCTTGTGCTGCTTGGCAACCACTGAGGAACTCTAGAGAAACTTGACCATTAAAGCAAAATGAGGCCCAAATCATTAAAGAGCCACCACCTTGTTGTCGACTAAAGAAAGTCCTAGGATCTTTACGCAAGTCGTGCCAATAATATACCCACCCATCTAGGCCACCCAGATTCCACTTTTTTTTGTCACTGAATATCACAGTACACCACTGGGGTCCATATGATATATGTTTAACAGCCCACTGTATTCTCATCAATTTGTGTTGAGATTTCAAAGCTGGCTGTTTTTTCTTTTTCCTATAAACTAATTTACCCCTTTCCTTAATTCGCCAACGAATCGTATCTGTTGATACAGAAAGTCCTGACTCACTTTTACTCTGACTAGGACGCATCATTTGTGTGGGTGACAGTGTCTGGATCCTTCTATCATCTCATTTCTGGTCAGTCGAGGCCTTCCAGATCTACGTTTTGCTTAGTAGGAGTCACACTTAGACAATACTCGATAGACAGACTTCTTTGAACGATTCAAAGTAGCTGAAATTTCTGCAACAGTCTTCCCTTTCGATTCCAGCTTCCATATCTCAATTACGTCATCTGACTGAATCCGAGGCTAACGAAAAAGACAGGCTACTGCGGTGCATTCCACTTATCTTTTTTAACAGACCGCTAGGGTGACGTGATGCTTTTTTCTTACACATCCATTGGTGCATTCGAGCATCACGTGACTCTCGCGGTCTGTAAAAAAAAGATATGCGTAAAGCACCGCGGTAGCCTTTCTTTTTCGTTAGCCTCGACTGAATCTCTCTAGCTCGCGGCATCTTCAGTAACCGATGCTAATGCAAGGTGCACTTAAATACTTCATGCATTTGACATCATAAGTTTAACATTTGCGTTTTTCCGTGAACAGTTGCCAAAAAGAAAGAAAAATGTCTAAACATTTGCAATATGCAAATCTCACTTTTTTTCAGTTAAATTAAAAATTATCCTATATTAAAATCAGTATTTCTATCCTAAAATGTTTAAAATATAGTTTAAAATAAGTATACCGATTGGTGTAATCCAAGAGTTCGTATTTTTTATTTAAAGGTTAAATATCATCAGTGTCTAAACTTTTGCTGAGGACTGTATGATTATTAATTAAGGAATTATAAGGATTTTTTTACGCAATTCAGTAACAGAGCATTTAAAATTTATGACGTCATCAATCCACGATTTTATTCGAATTGCAATGCATTTTATAAATAGTTTACACATGTTTTATTTTCATATTTTATATTATGCATATCCATGATGGGTAAGTATTACGGTGCCCCCCAACGACTAGTTTAAATATTTAGCACTTTAGACATAACATAAAACATTTTTATTACCACATTTGCGAACATATGTGTCTGTAAAATCAGCGTTCTAAAACACTAGAAACTCCACACTCTTCTGAAAGTCTTTAAATTGGTTTCTAGATAGGTTTCTCAAGTTTATGCTTCGGTAAATATCTTTCAACGTACGGATTTAATATAAAATATCTTAAAATCTAAAAAATATGTACAACAGGGATAAATGCATTTTTTGTAAGGTACCTTAGTATGCCCTTAGTCAATATTTTTTCAATAAAAATGAGAATTCTCGTTACAGGTCGCGAATGTGTTAATTATACATATTTAAAGTTTTTCCCATGAGGTATTTACCATTGGCATTCTACGCAGTAATTTTTATTACCGCTCTCCACAACATAGCATTTATCAATAACGTTCATAGATTGTACTGTTCGACATCTTTTTAAAAGTAGTGGTGTCGTTTTGTTTAACTATATAATTACTACTACATTTTTGCTGCTCTTGTAAAACTTTTAGTCAATGTATTTATTATGTGTCTTTATCATGTTTATTATTACTGAAATGCATATTTAATAATATACGAGGGCAATTCGGAAAGTAACCTCCGTTTATGAATTTAAAAAAAACTAATGAAAGGAAACATGCTTTATTACTTACGGATGAAAGACACGTTCTTCAGCTACTTCTCAACATAATTGCCGTATTAATTAAAACAATTATCATAACGGTAAATCAGCTTTGAAATTCCATCGTCACAGACTTCTGCCGCCGGCCTATTCAACTGCGATTATTTTTAAATTCAACTCGCACCACTCTTTCAATCCAAAGAATTTTAACATATTTTTCTATATAATTTGCTGATAAATGTACTACAAAACTGTTTTAAAAAATAGTGGGTCAAGTAAAATATTACGAGAGCAATTCGGAAACTAATTTTCGTTTTGTTGTATAAATGAAAAATACGCCTACTTTCAACAATTTTTTTATTTACATCTCAAAGGTACAGCTGTCTTCTATTTTTCAACATATTCACCATGTACATTCAAGCACTTGTCATACCGTTTTACCAACTTACCAATCCCTTCTGAATAAAACTCAGCTGTCTGCAAATTCAGCCAACTTCTCACAGCGGTTTGAAGTTCCACATCGTCAGCGAAGTGCTGTGCTCCAAGCCACTTCTTCATTTCCTTGAACAGATGAAAATCAGAAGGAGCCAAGTCGGGGCTGTAGGGGGGATGATTAAACACGTCCCATTCGAATTGGCGCAAAAGATTTTGTGTTCTCGGAGCATTGTGAGGGCGAGCGTTATCGTGCAAGATTAAATTCCAGATGTCAGCAGGCCGCGACGTTTGTTCTGGATGGCTCTTTTCAGTTTCTTCAAAGTGTTACAGTAAACTTCAGAATTTATTGTCTTACCACGTTTCATGAATTCGACCAGCAAGATACCATGAGCATCCGAAAACACGGTTAACATAATCTTCCTTGATGTCAAAGTTTGACGGGGTTTCCTCAGCCGGTTTGGAGAACAGGTATGACTCCATGCCATTGACTGTTGCTTTGTTTCAGCATTTAAATATGCAATCCAAGTCTCGTCGCCAGTAACTATTCTATTCAAAAACTTCTCCCCTTCCGTGTTGTACCGGGAAAGAAAGTCTAAGGCAGCGCCCATTCGAATAATTTTGTGGGTCTCCGTGAAAATCTTTGGTACCCATCGAGCACAGAACTTCCGATAGCCTAATTTTTCGGTGACAATTTCGTACAAAACAGTCCGAGAAATGTTCGGAAATTCTTGGGAAAATTCCGAGATTGTGAATCGACGGATCTGACGAATTTTGTCTTCAATTTGTTCGACGAGATTATCACTCACTACAGACGGCCTCCCACTCCTTGATTCATCATGGATGCTTGTTCTTCCTCCTTTGAAAAACCTGACCCATTGACGCACTACACCTTCACTCATAATGTTAGGGCCATATATGGCACACAGTTCACGATGACTGTCCGCTGCTGACAGTTTTTTCGCCCAAAGAAATCTTATTACTCCTCGTACCTCGCATTTGGCAGGATTTTCAATAGCAGCGCACATTTTGTGACGTTATAACGAGAAAACACGCGGTAGTTCGACACTCTAACATTGCTGAAATTTTACGGAATTACAGATTGCTTGATTTAGCAATGGTTGCGCTCCGTCGAAAGAAGTTCCGACGGAAGTTAATTTTCGAAATGTCCTTTTATTACAAATAAAAGAAAAAATAGTGGTGTGGATAGAATAGAACGAACTGCCCTGTTGAATAGGCCGGCGGCAGAAGTCTGTGACGATGGAATTTCAAAGCTAAATTACAGCTATGATAATTGTTTTAAATAATACTTCGATTATGCTGAGAAGTAACAGAAGAATGTGCCTTTCAAACGTGAGTAATAAAAAACGTATTTTTTCATTAGTTTTTTTTAATTCATAAACGGGGTTTCTTTCCGAATTGCCCTCGTACATTTGATGAATGTATTTTGAAAACGGTTTATAACTGGTTTCAGAATAAATATATTTGTCATTGGCATTCTACGCAGTAATTTTTAATACCGCTCTCCACTACATAGCATTTTTATATGAACTAGCTAACCCGCCCGGCGTTGCCCGGGCCCGAGACAATTACAATCTCAGAGAAAGGCGTTAACCTCCTCCCTCCCCATACCCGCAAATATAATGAATAATTTGTTCAAGAGAACCACCGTCACCTACATTAACGCGATCATTAAAAAAAGAATTACATTTTTCTGATAATTAGAACATAACGAAGACGCTACGCTAAAATAGCCGGCAGATGACATCCCTTCCCGACCTCAATTTCAAATCTATATCTTAATTAGTTACCTAAATTTTTGTTCATTAGTAAAAATTGGCAATTATTTCCTTTCATTTTCGCAAACTAAATGGAGGGTTCGGCCCGAGAAACAGATCTCTTTGTAGTTCAGTTTTTAATGAAAGCAGATCACTGTCTGAAACTTTCTCGGATCGTTTTCACTGGCGCCGGCAGATTTTTGGCAGTTTTTTGCATAAATAAAAAAAATTACCAACCGAATTTTTCAAAAATCACATATTCAGATACAGAATATTTTTTTTACATATGCTCAGAAATTTTCAAATTGATATCTCAATTAGTTTTCTTAAAATTCGCTAATTAGTAAAATAATTTAGAATGTGTTCATTTCCGCTAGCAAATCCAACGCGCCAGTTTGTTTCTTTCGCCATTTTGACTTAAAAGATGACATTTTAGAAGCGATGGTTAATGAGAATCTAATTAATATCTAGGCTAATTATCAAAATATTAAAATTCTGAGGCTCAGGTGCACATGGTCAGACTTTGGACTATCCACACCTAAATTTCCAGACTTCTAGGTGGGCTAGATTTTGCTAGCCATCGCCAACAGACACACACACAGACACACACACACGGACACACACATAGAGCGAAACTTTCTTTTATTAATATAGATATAAAATATTAATATTAATAAATTTGCAATAGAAAGTTTCAAGAATTCTCGCTAAACTATCCGCAGCTCAAGCAAGAACTTAAGAATTGCCAATTTGTAGTGACAAAATTGCCTGTTAGAAGTGTTCTAATTTTTTATTTAATGTTTTTAAAAAAAATCTTATTATCCAAATTTTTATGAGTATTAAAAAAAATGTTTCCTAAGCATGGGTATAATTTTTGTGTGAAAATATTAATATTTAGCTGAAAAAAAAAAAAAAAAAAAAAACAGTAATTCATGAAACACTCGACATTCATCCAAAGATTTCTAACGAAAAACGTCCCTCTAAAATGTTTCAAATAGCTGGTGATGGCGCTTGAGTAGGACAGTTACATCAGTTCTTCTGCGTTAATGACACTTTCAGTTTCGCGTCGGCAGATGGCGCTACGTGTGCACGGTTGTATGTTTGTAAAATCCTTATTTTTGCATCGCTACTCTGGTTTATTTAATTACTTCTGTGAAGAATCGATGCAACCAACCAATGAGCCAACCAACCCAAGAGAATAAAAGCGTATTTTTAATGAGAGTGCTTTGTGCATTTTAATTAATATTTCAGAAAGAAATTAAAATATTAAAATTCTGAAGTAATGTTGCACCAGGAGAGTGTTTGGACTACCTAAATCTAAATTTCCAGCCTTCTAGGTGGGCTAAATTTTCCTAGCCATCGCCAACAGACACACACACACACAGAGCGAAACTTTCTTTTATTAGTATAGATAACGTTCATATATTGTACAGTTCCACATATTTTTAAAAGTAGTGGTGTCGTTTTTGTTTAACTATATAATTACTGCTACATTTTTGCCCCTCTTGTAAAACTTTTAGTCAATGTATTTATTATGTATCTTTACCATGTTTATTATTACTGAAATACATATTTATTAATATACAATTGATGAATGGATTTTGAAAACGTTTTATAACTGCTTTCAGAATAAATATGCCATAAGATTTCAATTGTTATAATTTATTCGTAAAATAAAAATAACGTTAAAATGGCATTATTAAGCTGGTCATTGCCAAGGCGTTTTGTGGTCCTGGTGTTAAAATTTCAGGGATATTTCATTGGCAATTTTATACATTTTGGACTTTCGTTACTATTCTTTAGCTAGATATGCCACCATTTATTAAATGAAGTAATTATTGCTAAAAAGCAGGCATTAAAACAATAAAATTTAATTCTTTTTTAAAAGGAAATATTTACCATTTTTCAAGAATAACACTAACACAATTTTGAGAAAATATATTCTGATTAATTATTTTTAATTAGTTCATGTGATTCAGAGTCTGATTCTGATTTCAAAATGAAACAGCGTGATTTTTCTAATGTATCTTATGAGAATAAATTTTCTTTTAATTAATAGAGTAACAACAATTGTAAAATCACAGTTGAAGCAGCTGAAATTGACTTGCTGTTTTCCGGAACTAGTGAAACGATTTTCATATTTTTTTAATCGTTTTAGCCGCAGTTTTCTATAAATTGATCGTACGGTAAGCAAAAAAAAAAAAAAAAAAAAAAAAAAAAAAAAGAAAAAAAAAAAAAAAAAAGAAAATGCAATTTCGATTAACGTAAATATTGTATGTTTTATTTTTATTTCTTGCAAACTGTCAGCATTGGAAAGACCCCATACGAATATTAGTTGTTTTATATGTGATGTCCCAAGTATTGGCTGACTTAAGACATTTATAATGTTTGGGATTAGAGTTTAGATTATCGTTGAATATTGTGGATTTTCACTGTCCATTCAATATTCTAATACATAATGCCTTATGTCATACTGATTGTAATAATCTGTGAATCAATCTGTATTGATGTATAAAACTAATTTGTGTTTCCACATTGAAACGTTATTAATGATCCATTTTTATTATCCATTGTATTATGCTATATATCTTACACGACATCCTAAAATGGACTGGGAGTTAATTAAATAACGACTAAACGATAACACCTACTGAAATTAAACTTGAAGGGGATTTATTTTCAAGGTTTGGAATTTTTTTAATGCGCTTCATTGTTTTAGTTTTAAATATCACCGACAGATGGCGTTGTGCTGTCTCAAATTGCTAAAACATTCAAAGTATCTTATAAAAATGATCAAAGTTCACTTAATTTGTATTTACTATTCTGTTTAGCATTTGAAACGCGATAAAAAGGTTTCCATTTTTGCACCTTAAAGTTATTTTGAGAATTATTACAGTTTGAGATAGTGGAATTACATATATTGTTGATATTTGGAACTAAAACATGGAATTGTAACCAACAATTTCTCGACATAATACATCACTTCCCTGAATTAATAACTTCACTAGCAGTTACCGTTTGCATGTTATTGAATTTGAACAAGAACTAAAAATCATGCGTCAAGCATAGATTATGTAACACTTTCCAACGCTTCCAAAATAATTTTACAAATCATTACCGTTTAATAGGCTGAAAGATAACATCTAAGTAAACAATTTGGAAAACGCATAACATATTTAAAAACGTAATTTCAGGAATTTCCAATATAAATTTCCAACATATACAATATTCGGAAAAATATCCGAATACTTTTATTTAGCCCTGTATATGATCTATAGATATGTATATATACTACATAGGATGCTAAATTTTAATTTAGTTAGGAAACGCGTAGCACAGTTTAAAATTCTCCTTCTGGAGTTTCTGCCAATAAACGGAAATGTGTTCGCGAACTTTTGTGCTGCCCTGTATATGATCTACAGAATTCATACACACCAAGTAATAGACAAAAAGTGAGTTAAATTTAAAATCGCATTCAGCAACTTAAAACGCACTTCCAGGAATTATTGTTAACAGAGAGTAGAGAATTCTTTTGTGTGTCCCTGTAAATGAACGATGACTGCTATGCACACAATATTCTGTAGTAAGCCTCTTCTAATGTACCTTAGTGATATATATATAAATTTCAATGCGTTTAAAATAGTGAAACGTTATTTAAATAAACTGCAGACGATTGTTCTCCATAGACGTAATGTAAAGGAATCCTTTTGAGTGTCCCTGTAAAAAACTATAAGTACTACACACTTCAGTTGAAATAGGGAACATGCTATAGATAACGACAATAACATATAAAAATTGCAGGGTAATCCGAGCATATTTACGGGAGTTAGAGCACGGCCAGACGGCAGACGGCCAGACGGCCAGACGGCCATACGGCAGACAAACCAAAGTCATAAACACTTTTCAACTAGGTTGGAAAGTGTTAAAAACCGTTAGTCTATTATAGGGCACTCTGTATGAAATGCTTAATTGCTGCTTGTCTTATATACTGCCCTTACATGCGAAACCAGACGAATCGCGCCCCTGTAACGACAAATAAAAACGTACTTTCAGAAATAATATTCCAGAGACGACTGTGTATGCAGTCCTTTTCGTAACCTTATATATACATTTATTTATATTCTATAAACATCTTTTGGTATACTAAATACAGTTGAGCTAGAAAATGCTAAATGCTTAACTAAATTAAAAAACACCCTTAACCATTTAACAGTTTCTTTTCTGCCATATTGTCAAATCTTGCCATATTGTCAAATCTTCACCTTTCTGCTAAATAATTTTATATTGAAATGAAATCGCTTATATAAATCTTAAATAAACTACATATTAAACTGTTACAAGTATAAAATTTATAAATGTATTCTTATTTTTAGTAACAGCAATAAAACAGACTATTTATGGATAAGTCAATTGACTAATTTTGATAAACCGTTACCGGATCACGGCTCGGGAAAAACTGTTAAGTGATTAAGCAATTCACGTTCATACACGGTAATGCTTACAATATATTCTGTGTCACCCTGTATATGATCCATAGAATTTATACACACTACGTAGTTATTAAAACGCAATTATTTAAACTTAAAAATCCATACCATACAAACTTCCTGCATTCATCGTTTATAGACAGTAATGTAACGGAATTATTTTGTGTGATCCTGTAAATAAATGATATATGCTTTGCAGTACATATTCTACAGAAAGCATGTTTTAGTGCACGTCAGAAATGCATATCAGTTTTATTATACTTGAAATGGAATAACATAAATAAAATAAATCTCAAACGCATTTTTCCCATATACCATAATGTAACGGAATACTTTTGAGTGGCCCTGTAAAGGAGCTATAAATGCTACACAATCCATTTTCAATAGAAAACATGTCATACTGAACTTCTATAACGTGTATCGATTACACGTCAATCCCAGTATATTTACGAGAATTAGAAAATGGGCAAATGGCTGACAGAAAAACAGACAAACAGACAAGCGGAATACATAAACACTTTTGTTGGAAAAAAAATGCGAGCCTTTTTTATTTATATCATAAATATCTTTCATAAAATACTTGTAAGCACAGATAGAAAGTATCATTGAAAAAACATGTAAATTAATCCTTCATAATTAATTCTTCAACTTTCTTAAAATACACTTTTTGCTGACATGAATCATACGCATGTATGTTTCCACATATTTTTTTTATGTCGAGAAACCTCATAATGTTACATAAGTTAACCTCTCAGTGAGCGCACTGTAAAATTCCTCACGAGAGGACGCATCGTAATTCTTACGTCACAAATGTTTCGTTCGAGGCTAACGAAAAAGAAAGGCTACCGCGGTGCTTTACGCATATCTTTTTTTACAGACCGCGGGAGTCACGTGATACTCGAATCCACCAATACAGGTGTACGAAAAGAGCATCACGTCACACTAGCGGTCTGTAAAAAAAGATAAGTGGAATGCACCGCGGTAGCCTGTCTTTTTCGTTAGCCTCGTGTTTCGTTTTGTTATGATGTTACAAACGCAAGAAAAGCAATTTTACATATTAATAGAGAATTAAACTTGAATAATATTTACGCGTAGAAGAAAATATACATAAATATATTTTTAAGGAATGTACGTAGCAACTACTAATAATGAAACAATAAGATTATTGAATAAAAGTATACGAAGGATGATTTTATGCAAGAATAAAATTTGTTATATTATCTTTTGTATTATATTCTTTCTATTACATTATCTATCCTATAATCGTATTATATTCTATCTATAACGTTATCCATCCTTTTATATTATGATACACTATATTATATTCTATCTATTACATTATGGAACAAAAATATCTTAGTCATGTAAGTACCAAAATGTTATGATATGATCTATGATTTATGAAAATAATATTCGAAAGTATTATAACGTAAAATTATACTGCGTTCTATTCATAAATTTTTCCTACACCGCATATAAAAATTCTAACTTTTTGTTCTTTTTAGATAGCTTTTAAGAAAACATAATATGGTGATAGGATATGTTGTATGAGTTTAAAAATTGACAGATTAGATTTAATTACAATATAATATATTTTAAAATGTATATATATATATATATATATATATAAAATACATAAATGTATATCTATATATAATATTCGTATGTGTATATATAAATATATATATATATGTGTGTGTGTGTGTGTGTGTGTGTGTGTGTGTGCAGTTCTTTATGCTTAAAGTAGGAATAAAGCAAAATAAAGTATGTGAGGTAAAGTCATGTTCGTCTAAGAGCATAAATAAAATACTCTCCTTCTTAGATCATACTAATAAAACTTTTAATTTGTGATTAGATACTGAAAAATAAAAAAATATACACCGGATATTAATGATTTAGGTTGAGTTTAAAAATTATGTTAACTAGCCGTCTGCTAACTAAACATCTGACACACTTTGCAGTCCATCTGATCGCTTCTAAATCTACGTACCGTCTCAGTAATTCTCTTACATAAAATTCAAGCATTATCATTAATTAACGTGTTGCTTGTTCGATTCTCGCTTCGAGAGCCTCAGATTAAGAATTTGCATAGCTCTGCGGTTTAAAGTTCATCGATAAGACAAACTTTCATTCTGATAGATTCGGCTTTCCTCACAGTTGTCATCAAACATGGCAATCAGATAAGGAAACAATGCACCCAGAAAATGGAATTGATTAAAACAACAAAACATGTTTTGTTGAGTACATTTTGGTTGTTTCAAGCAAAATTTTTAGTTGAAGTAAAAAGTTGGTTTTGTTGCATTGACAAGAAAATATTGTTAACACTCTTACAAAATTTTAAACAAAATTTCATCAATTTTACTTGAGTTAACAAAATCTGTTTTTTTTTAATTTTACTAAAATTTTGTAATTTATACAAAATTTAAATTGTTGTGTAGTAGCCATAACTCTCTCACGCAACATGGCTTATTTGACTTATGTTATAATATAATATATATAATTAAATATAAAATAATATATAATTAAAGGATTAACATAATTTTTGGATAATTAAAACTTTTTTAATTGGCACGGACAAAAGTAGTTTTAAAAATTCCCGTATCCCATTTATTACTTTCTTCTATCTTTACAAGAAGAAATTATTGGCGTTATGAAATGTTTCAACTTCTAGTTTTCGACGGATTTTAGAAGGTCCTGAACACAATTTGACTGTTTTTAGAAAATGACTGTCTATGACTCTGTCTGTCTGTATGTGACAAAAATTTTGTGGGCACTCTATTTCAAGAACTAATGCACGGAATTTAATAAAACTTTATATTCAGTTACTTCCTGATATAAATAGGTGCTGATTAGTTTTTGGCATAAATAGCGCAACAGGTGGCTGCTATGTTGCAATTTTTGCAATTTCTGCAATAGATTCGCGATTTCTCAAGAACTAATGCACTGATTGACATCAAACTACAGATTGAGTTAGACCTTGACATAAATAGAAGCTGATTACGTTTTGTTGTAAATAGCCCAACAGGTGGCGCTGCTATGCTACTTTTTTCATGATTTTCACTATAAGTAAATCTCAAGAACTAATGCACGGATTAATTTTCAATTCATTTTCAGCAGTGATTTACGCCTGTAATTCTTAAATAATAATCAGTGGATTTTTATCCTGCTTTTTTTCAAGCGTAAACCGACAGAGTGAAAAATGTCCCAAGCCGGGAATCGTACCCGGGTCCTCAGAATAGCGCTCTGAGGCCCCTGCATACGGCAACACAGTTAATTTTTAATTAATTTTCTGCAGTGAATTACGCCTGTAATCCATGAATAAAAAGCAGTGAATTTTTATTCTACTTTTTACAGGCGTAATTCACTGCTGAAAATGAATTAAAAATTCACTATATGTTACCATATGCTGGGCTTTGTATTTTCGTCTCATGTTTGCCGCAGAAATTTGCATGCTCATGCAGTGCCTGTTTACCGAATAGGCCCGGAAAGCCCGTGCTTATCCAAAGAAATACAAAGGTACCCCCAAATTTATTTTTCAGAATAACTTTTTACAAAAAATAAAAATAAAAATAAAAAAATAAATAAACAAATCAATCAGGGAAAAAATGCACTTTTTCCTTCCGAAATTTTTATCTAAGGATCCCGCTCTTTCTAAATTGTTGTTTACTCGAAATTTTGATGGTAAAATTTCAAATTGTTGGAGCATACCAAAAATGGATTTAGTAAATAACAAAGCAATTGGTAGAGGGGGACCCCAGAGTAACGTCGGGCTTCCCCTACTTTTATGTCTTAAGAGCGCCCTGTGCTCATGATGACATTTCCATCTTGTGCAGCCGGTCCGACATATATAAGAGTGAGAAATTTCGAGTTTGGATATCGTACATTGTAGCTCTGTGTTAGAGTATCTGCGCGCTGTTCTGAGGACCCGGGTTTGAGTCCCGGCTTGGGACGTTGTTCAATCTGTCGGTTTACAATTTGAAAAAAAGCAGGATAAAAATTCATTTGTTATTATTCAAGGATTACAGGCGTAATTCACTGCTGAAAATGAATTAAAAAATAGTTAAGTTTAGATTGGTTCTAATACAAAAAGTAAATTCTTAAAATTACACAAAACAATTGTTCTTTAAACAAAAGTTTTTGTTGCTAAAACTGAAAAGAACTCTTAAAATAACAGATAATTTCATTTATTTTTAGAAAACTTTCAACAAAAGAATTTTGTTAATTCAAGTAAAATTGAACCATTTTTACTTGAATTAACAAAACATTTTTTTATTGATGATACAAAATTTTTCGTTGGAACTGCAAAAAAAAAAAAAAAAAAAAAAAAAAAAAAAAAAAAAAAACCAATATTTTTCTTGTTGATTCAAACAAAATTTCCATTGACCCATATTTAAACGGAAAGTTTTGTTGGGACAACCAAATTTTTGTTGATTCAACAAAACTTTTCTCTGGGTGTAGACTTCGGTTCTAAAACCACAAAATACACAAAAACAAACAAAGGAGACAACAAACAAAGACAGATATTGAAACACGCAGTGTTTCCTAGAATATAAAAATGTGAAAACAATACTCAAAGAAAAATGTAAAACAACAATAATATATGAATGTAGAATAGTAAATGTTCAAATGAGTTCATAAAATAGTAGAGTTCACGTATTTTTCATAGTATCACGTAATCGCATTCACTCGAACTTATGTTTGCACCAGCATGGTATCCAATTTTCTTCAAGTCATATCTGTCTTTTCCTTTCAATTTGTAATTTCGTAGGGACCAATAAATTTAGATCGCAGTTTCATGCCTGTTCCAAACTGATTTTTTTGAATAGCAACCAAATCATCGAGTTTGTAGGTGTTGACTATTTTTCGCTTTTTATTGTATGTCTTGCTATTATCTTCCTGTATTTTAAAAATATTTTCCTTTTCAACTTCCCTACTTAATTCTCTCTCAGTGATTACTGAGTTTAGATGTTCTTCGTCAAGTTAATCATTTTGTCTGCTTTGTGTCTTAACTTCACTCCAGTGAGAAGCTCGAATGGTGTACGAATACGCGCAAGTAACAATTGTACATTTTGAGAGAAACAAACCAATAGCAAATTGTATTTAAATACACATTTTCTATTACACTGCAAAAAAAAATGTTCATTTTGCAGTATAAGGTAAAGCCAGGAGAGATGGCGCGGTCGGAGAGATTGCACACATAGAGGTTCGGGGGGAAGGAGTAGAGTGAGCGCGCAGCGACTCCAGGTAGTTGTACAACAGCAGTAATGGAGTGTCTACTTGAAAGTGCACGGTGATTGTTTTGAGCGTCTAAGATAAAGCATTGCTGTTTTGTTTGTTTTCCCAAAGTAAGTTCTTAAATTTTCATAGCTATTCATCAGAATTTATATACAATGTCAGTAGTACAAAATATTTTTAACTTAAACAATTTCTCATAAGCTACTAATCTAGACTAACAATGTGAACATCAACGGTTTGTTTTAGTAGCGGCCATGTTTAAATATAAGGCCGCGCAATCTCTCCTACCAAATTTGAGAGTTTGTGCATCTGCTACTCAGGAGAGATGGCGCATTGTTCCCATTAGTTTCCATGCTAGGAGAGATTACGCAGCTTATTGGTAAATTTGCAGAAAAAAAGAAAAATGAAAATGGACTAATTTTAAGTTAAACGTGTTATCAAATAACTTAATGTTATTTTGTAATCTTATCTGGACTTGCTTTTTCTGATTCTTTATTTTTTTTCCCTTTAATTAAAATTTTTTAATCGTTTTTAAAATTATTTCCTTTTTCTAATTCTTTAATCAATATTCACTCCTAATAAAATAATATTTTTCCACAAAAACCTTATAACAATTTCATTTAAGTGTAATTATTATTGTTAACAATTTAATTGTAGTTATTATTAGTAACCATCTCTCCTACCCATGTGCGCAATCACAACAACCCTGTAAGGACAAATTGCGCAAAATAACTTTCTTGGTTTTATTGCAACTGTTCTATTAAATTACAACATAACAACAAAATAGCAATGGAAAATGCATAAAAAACAAATGAAGTAAAAATTATTCATGGATAGTTTAGCAAAAAATTAATATTTAGATTTTTTATTGTTATTCTTTTGAATTGTGCGCAGACTCTCCTAGCTTTACCTTAATACTAGCACCCCAGCTGCCAGTATTATACCGTAAAATGAAAAGTAATAAACAGTAAAATAAGCAGTAATACATGCGCGGTAGTGTATTACTGTTTATTACTGTTCATTTTACGGTATAATACTGGCAGATGGGATACCAGTATTACACTGTAAAAGCAACATTTTTTTTTCGTTTTTTGCAGTGTACAAATTGACCCGGTTCTAATTAAATATTTTTATGCGGTTTGTTTCGTTTGATTCAGATTTATATATATTTTACTATTTTCTATCGATAATAGAAGAAAGTATTGTAATCGAAATTTTTTTCGAGTTCCATTTTTATCGATTTTACACGTTTTAGGAAGCAGAGAGCCCGAAAAACATGTTTATAAAAAATTTCTGTCTGTCCGTCTGTCCACGTGTTCGTCTTTGTTGTATCATCGAAGTGCTTAAGCCATTTGGTAGGCCTCCCCATCCAGCTGACTTTCTTGTTTTATCATCGAAAATTGTATGAGTTAATGCATAGAATTGCACCAAATTTTATTTATAGGTTTTTCGCTATGGTTAGCAGACACCAGTTGGATTTGGGGGGTATTTCACCGGAAGTGGACGGATAGCAATTTTTGTTCCATATTCATTATTGTAACATCGAAAAGTTATACATAGAATTGAGCCAAATTTTTGTTTTAAATATTGCCTGCAGGTTCTAGGTGAGTTTGGGGCTATTCCGCCGGAAGGGGGCGCTGTGATAGTTATTTTTGTGCGATTTTCTCGATTTTTCGTAGTTGTGTTGTAGTATATCGGCTGTTTGTGTAGTGAAGGTAGCCAGACGCTTCGCAAGCAGATGACGTACAACAGAATAACGAAAAATATTGATTTTCTTTACACTGTGTTAGCGCATTTTGAAGTATTAACATGTATGAGATAGAAGAAAGTTTTGTGATTGGCACATCCGACTAGATTAAAAAAATATATAATGAGAACAAGAAATCGATTTGTTTTAGTATTTAATGCTGATTAACTATATCTATTTTCTTCCAGCATAGAATGTTTAATTGGATTCGGCACAATTAACTTTTGAAAAAATAACGAAAATATCATTTTTTCTATTTTTTTGTTCAAAGTGTATTTAGAAATACTTAGTATATTCTTGCGAATCTACATTTAACTCCAATGATTAAAAAAATATGAAAAAGTATTTTTTTTACTGCACCCATTTCCTTTTAAAAGTATCAGAATTTCAATCTTTAAATAAATTTTTCTCAGTTACTGCTTTTACTATGTATTAGCATGATCAAAATGCTAATACTTCAATATAAACTTTTCAATTGACTTGGTATTTTTTGGACAATTCTTAAGGTACAAATCATAAAATTAGGGATCCTGTTTTTAGTAATATAAACAGTTAATCTTTTTAAATAAAAATGTTAAGTAAATAGTTATTTTTACTGTTTTTTACGTAAGTCGTGACATTTTATTTATTTTTACTTTAACTAATTAACTTTTTGGATATTTATTCCCTAACATTATAGTAAAAAAAAAACATGTAGAATTGTAAAGAAACATGCGAAAAACGTTTAAAAAAGTTTAAAATTGCAAGGGAAGTAAAGTTTTAAAATATTTCTTACATTTTTCAAACAAACATAATGTTTTCAAAATTTACCGCAAGGTTTAGATTTTTTTCTTGATTAAATCATTTTTCTTCATAAAACCATTTAATAATATGTCAAAAGTCATTATAAATCACTGAAATAAAAAAAGTGCAAACAACACCCCCTATCCCCTTAAGGATACCTTTTGAACTATTTTTGTTAATTGAGTATTTTATAATACTTTGTTGGCATCTTTTTCAATAGTATTATGAATTGAAATGATTTAATCAAGAAGAAATGCAATTTTTATGATAAAATTTAAACGATTATTTTTTAAACATAATTAAAAAAAACTTTAGAATCACTTTTTTGAACAATTTTTCACAATTAATACAATTTTGAACTGTTTTCAATGACGATTTTCATACATATATAACATGTGTGCACAAAAACTGTAGAACCAGACTTCTGAAATGTTAATTATTTAAAAAAATAAATAAAATGTCATGACTGATGTAAAAAATACAATAAAAATCAATATTTTCTCAATATTTTTATTTTTAAAATATAAACATATATATATTACTGGAAATCCGATACTTAAATTTATGAAAATCACTATAAGGATCGTCCATTTAAAAATATTGAGTCAATTGAAAAATGTATGTTGAAATTTTGGCATTTTGATCATAACAATATATTGAAAAAACTCAAACAAAAAAAAATGAATTTAAACAATACAACTCTGAATCATTTAAAATGAAATCGAAGCAGTAAAAAACCCTTTTCGCATATTTTTTACTATCGTATGTTAACAAAATTTCGTCAGAATATATTACTATTTTATAAATGCAATTGAAGCAAAAACTTGAAAATTGATATTATCGTTATTTTCTGCAAAGTGGAGAACGCTGAGTCCCCTTAATTAAATATTTTACCTGTGATAATGGTAGAGGAATTTTACTGTTGTAATAGTCGAAACATTCAATATTTGCTATTTTTGTTAAAGCATATGCCTCTTTGTTACATAATCCTGTCGTATGACATTTAATCGAGCTTATCGCTATGTTATATTAGGCATATTTTTTTTATAAGAATTGTATTATAAGGTTATTGTGCACTCAGAAAAAGAAACTGATTAAAACTACAAAACATATTTTTTGAGTACATTTTGTTGTTTTAGCAAAATTGGAGTAAAATTGAACCATTTTACTTCAATTAACAAAACATTTTTGCTGACGATACAAATTTTTTTTTGTTGATTCAAACAAAATTTTTATTGACCCATATTTAAACAAAAATTTTGTTTAAATATCAATAAGGTTAACTGGATGAATTATGCCCTCCAGATTCGACCGGGATAGCTCAGTGGTAGAGCGTGGCGGATTCAGCCAAGCGATCCCAGGTTCGAATCCTGGCCCGGACATTTTTCGTCCAGTTGGAAAATTACTACTCGCCTAAATGAGATATCCAACGTCCCTTACTGTGACAGTGCATTATACGCAGGTCAGTTCCCGTAATTGCATCAACATATTTGTCATCAATTTTTAAATACTATATTTCAATAATTATTCATTTAACATCCATACTTTAAACGTTTTTAACTTTTAAATTTATAAACAAGAAGTAACAAATAAATGACCAATGCAACATATTTTTACCACAACATGTTTTTACTGATTATTCTACAAAGCTGTTTCATTTCTAAACTGGTTCATGTCTAAACCCCCTAGATGATTTGGTACAAGTTTTTTATTATGCGTCTTCCGAAATATTTTATATATTATGATATTGTTTAGAAAACTATTTTTATAATTTAAAAATTTTAAAAAAATCTAGGGGACGCTAAGGTGGGTTAAGACGTTTTATTCAAGACGACTACTGTACGCAGTGCAGCACCCATCAGCGAGAAAACAGGGTGTCTTGTTTGTCCCGCCTACACGGTTTTACCCTACTCTCCCCTAGATGTTTTTGTACAAGATTTTTATTATGCATCTTCCGAAGTATTTTAAATATTATGGTACTGTTTAGAAAACTATTTTTATAATTTAAAAATTTGAAAAAAATCTAGGGGACGCTAAGGCGGGTTAAGATGTTTTATTCAAGACGAGTACTGTACGCAGTGCAGCATCCATCAGCGAGTCTTGCTATTATCTTCCTGTATTTTAAAAATATTTTCCTTTTCAACTTCCCTACTTAATTCTCTCTCAGTGATTACTGAGTTTAGATGTTCTTCGTCAAGTTAATCATTTTGTCTGCTTTGTGTCTTAACTTCACTCCAGTGAGAAGCTCGAATGGTGTACGAATACGCGCAAGTAACAATTGTACATTTTGAGAGAAACAAACCAATAGCAAATTGTATTTAAATACACATTTTCTATTACACTGCAAAAAAAAATGTTCATTTTGCAGTATAAGGTAAAGCCAGGAGAGATGGCGCGGTCGGAGAGATTGCACACATAGAGGTTCGGGGGGAAGGAGTAGAGTGAGCGCGCAGCGACTCCAGGTAGTTGTACAACAGCAGTAATGGAGT
The DNA here is from genome assembly GCA_963931845.1 of Maratus michaelseni. Taxonomy (NCBI): domain Eukaryota; kingdom Metazoa; phylum Arthropoda; class Arachnida; order Araneae; family Salticidae; genus Maratus; species Maratus michaelseni. Next base: position 143,246,608 of record OZ007586.1, read on the forward strand.
GTCTACTTGAAAGTGCACGGTGATTGTTTTGAGCGTCTAAGATAAAGCATTGCTGTTTTGTTTGTTTTCCCAAAGTAAGTTCTTAAATTTTCATAGCTATTCATCAGAATTTATATACAATGTCAGTAGTACAAAATATTTTTAACTTAAACAATTTCTCATAAGCTACTAATCTAGACTAACAATGTGAACATCAACGGTTTGTTTTAGTAGCGGCCATGTTTAAATATAAGGCCGCGCAATCTCTCCTACCAAATTTGAGAGTTTGTGCATCTGCTACTCAGGAGAGATGGCGCATTGTTCCCATTAGTTTCCATGCTAGGAGAGATTACGCAGCTTATTGGTAAATTTGCAGAAAAAAAGAAAAATGAAAATGGACTAATTTTAAGTTAAACGTGTTATCAAATAACTTAATGTTATTTTGTAATCTTATCTGGACTTGCTTTTTCTGATTCTTTATTTTTTTTCCCTTTAATTAAAATTTTTTAATCGTTTTTAAAATTATTTCCTTTTTCTAATTCTTTAATCAATATTCACTCCTAATAAAATAATATTTTTTCACAAAAACCTTATAACAATTTCATTTAAGTGTAATTATTATTGTTAACAATTTAATTGTAGTTATTATTAGTAACCATCTCTCCTACCCATGTGCGCAATCACAACAACCCTGTAAGGACAAATTGCGCAAAATAACTTTCTTGGTTTTATTGCAACTGTTCTATTAAATTACAACATAACAACAAAATAGCAATGGAAAATGCATAAAAAACAAATGAAGTAAAAATTATTCATGGATAGTTTAGCAAAAAATTAATATTTAGATTTTTTATTGTTATTCTTTTGAATTGTGCGCAGACTCTCCTAGCTTTACCTTAATACTAGCACCCCAGCTGCCAGTATTATACCGTAAAATGAAAAGTAATAAACAGTAAAATAAGCAGTAATACATGCGCGGTAGTGTATTACTGTTTATTACTGTTCATTTTACGGTATAATACTGGCAGATGGGATACCAGTATTACACTGTAAAAGCAACATTTTTTTTTCGTTTTTTGCAGTGTACAAATTGACCCGGTTCTAATTAAATATTTTTATGCGGTTTGTTTCGTTTGATTCAGATTTATATATATTTTACTATTTTCTATCGATAATAGAAGAAAGTATTGTAATCGAAATTTTTTTCGAGTTCCATTTTTATCGATTTTACACGTTTTAGGAAGCAGAGAGCCCGAAAAACATGTTTATAAAAAATTTCTGTCTGTCCGTCTGTCCACGTGTTCGTCTTTGTTGTATCATCGAAGTGCTTAAGCCATTTGGTAGGCCTCCCCATCCAGCTGACTTTCTTGTTTTATCATCGAAAATTGTATGAGTTAATGCATAGAATTGCACCAAATTTTATTTATAGGTTTTTCGCTATGGTTAGCAGACACCAGTTGGATTTGGGGGGTATTTCACCGGAAGTGGACGGATAGCAATTTTTGTTCCATATTCATTATTGTAACATCGAAAAGTTATACATAGAATTGAGCCAAATTTTTGTTTTAAATATTGCCTGCAGGTTCTAGGTGAGTTTGGGGCTATTCCGCCGGAAGGGGGCGCTGTGATAGTTATTTTTGTGCGATTTTCTCGATTTTTCGTAGTTGTGTTGTAGTATATCGGCTGTTTGTGTAGTGAAGGTAACCAGACGCTTCGCAAGCAGATGACGTACAACAGAATAACGAAAAATATTGATTTTCTTTACACTGTGTTAGCGCATTTTGAAGTATTAACATGTATGAGATAGAAGAAAGTTTTGTGATTGGCACATCCGACTAGATTAAAAAAATATATAATGAGAACAAGAAATCGATTTGTTTTAGTATTTAATGCTGATTAACTATATCTATTTTCTTCCAGCATAGAATGTTTAATTGGATTCGGCACAATTAACTTTTGAAAAAATAACGAAAATATCATTTTTTCTATTTTTTTGTTCAAAGTGTATTTAGAAATACTTAGTATATTCTTGCGAATCTACATTTAACTCCAATGATTAAAAAAATATGAAAAAGTATTTTTTTTACTGCACCCATTTCCTTTTAAAAGTATCAGAATTTCAATCTTTAAATAAATTTTTCTCAGTTACTGCTTTTACTATGTATTAGCATGATCAAAATGCTAATACTTCAATATAAACTTTTCAATTGACTTGGTATTTTTTGGACAATTCTTAAGGTACAAATCATAAAATTAGGGATCCTGTTTTTAGTAATATAAACAGTTAATCTTTTTAAATAAAAATGTTAAGTAAATAGTTATTTTTACTGTTTTTTACGTAAGTCGTGACATTTTATTTATTTTTACTTTAACTAATTAACTTTTTGGATATTTATTCCCTAACATTATAGTAAAAAAAAAACATGTAGAATTGTAAAGAAACATGCGAAAAACGTTTAAAAAAGTTTAAAATTGCAAGGGAAGTAAAGTTTTAAAATATTTCTTACATTTTTCAAACAAACATAATGTTTTCAAAATTTACCGCAAGGTTTAGATTTTTTTCTTGATTAAATCATTTTTCTTCATAAAACCATTTAATAATATGTCAAAAGTCATTATAAATCACTGAAATAAAAAAAGTGCAAACAACACCCCCTATCCCCTTAAGGATACCTTTTGAACTATTTTTGTTAATTGAGTATTTTATAATACTTTGTTGGCATCTTTTTCAATAGTATTATGAATTGAAATGATTTAATCAAGAAGAAATGCAATTTTTATGATAAAATTTAAACGATTATTTTTTAAACATAATTAAAAAAAACTTTAGAATCACTTTTTTGAACAATTTTTCACAATTAATACAATTTTGAACTGTTTTCAATGACGATTTTCATACATATATAACATGTGTGCACAAAAACTGTAGAACCAGACTTCTGAAATGTTAATTATTTAAAAAAATAAATAAAATGTCATGACTGATGTAAAAAATACAATAAAAATCAATATTTTCTCAATATTTTTATTTTTAAAATATAAACATATATATATTACTGGAAATCCGATACTTAAATTTATGAAAATCACTATAAGGATCGTCCATTTAAAAATATTGAGTCAATTGAAAAATGTATGTTGAAATTTTGGCATTTTGATCATAACAATATATTGAAAAAACTCAAACAAAAAAAAATGAATTTAAACAATACAACTCTGAATCATTTAAAATGAAATCGAAGCAGTAAAAAACCCTTTTCGCATATTTTTTACTATCGTATGTTAACAAAATTTCGTCAGAATATATTACTATTTTATAAATGCAATTGAAGCAAAAACTTGAAAATTGATATTATCGTTATTTTCTGCAAAGTGGAGAACGCTGAGTCCCCTTAATTAAATATTTTACCTGTGATAATGGTAGAGGAATTTTACTGTTGTAATAGTCGAAACATTCAATATTTGCTATTTTTGTTAAAGCATATGCCTCTTTGTTACATAATCCTGTCGTATGACATTTAATCGAGCTTATCGCTATGTTATATTAGGCATATTTTTTTTATAAGAATTGTATTATAAGGTTATTGTGCACTCAGAAAAAGAAACTGATTAAAACTACAAAACATATTTTTTGAGTACATTTTGTTGTTTTAGCAAAATTGGAGTAAAATTGAACCATTTTACTTCAATTAACAAAACATTTTTGCTGACGATACAAATTTTTTTTTGTTGATTCAAACAAAATTTTTATTGACCCATATTTAAACAAAAATTTTGTTTAAATATCAATAAGGTTAACTGGATGAATTATGCCCTCCAGATTCGACCGGGATAGCTCAGTGGTAGAGCGTGGCGGATTCAGCCAAGCGATCCCAGGTTCGAATCCTGGCCCGGACATTTTTCGTCCAGTTGGAAAATTACTACTCGCCTAAATGAGATATCCAACGTCCCTTACTGTGACAGTGCATTATACGCAGGTCAGTTCCCGTAATTGCATCAACATATTTGTCATCAATTTTTAAATACTATATTTCAATAATTATTCATTTAACATCCATACTTTAAACGTTTTTAACTTTTAAATTTATAAACAAGAAGTAACAAATAAATGACCAATGCAACATATTTTTACCACAACATGTTTTTACTGATTATTCTACAAAGCTGTTTCATTTCTAAACTGGTTCATGTCTAAACCCCCTAGATGATTTGGTACAAGTTTTTTATTATGCGTCTTCCGAAATATTTTATATATTATGATATTGTTTAGAAAACTATTTTTATAATTTAAAAATTTTAAAAAAATCTAGGGGACGCTAAGGTGGGTTAAGACGTTTTATTCAAGACGACTACTGTACGCAGTGCAGCACCCATCAGCGAGAAAACAGGGTGTCTTGTTTGTCCCGCCTACACGGTTTTACCCTACTCTCCCCTAGATGTTTTTGTACAAGATTTTTATTATGCATCTTCCGAAGTATTTTAAATATTATGGTACTGTTTAGAAAACTATTTTTATAATTTAAAAATTTGAAAAAAATCTAGGGGACGCTAAGGCGGGTTAAGATGTTTTATTCAAGACGAGTACTGTACGCAGTGCAGCATCCATCAGCGAGAAGACAGGGTACCTTGTTTGACCCGCCTACACGGTTTGGCCCTACTCTCCCCTAGATGTTTTTGTACAATTTTTTTATTATGCGTCTTCCGAAATATTTTAAATGTTATGGTATTGTTTAGAAAACTATTTTTATAATTTAAAAATTTGGAAAAAAACTAGGCGACGCTAAGGCGGATTAAGACGTTTTATTCAAGACGAGTACTGTACGCAGTGCAGCATCCATCAGCGAAAAGACAGGGTACCTTGTTTGATCCGCCTACACGGATTCTCCCTACTCTAACCTAGATGTTTTTGTACAAGTTTTTTATTATGCGTCTTCCGAAATATTTCAAATGTTATGGTATTGTTTAGAAAACTATTTTTATAATTTAAAATTTGGAAAAAATACTTTTTCAAATATGTCTTTATTAATTTAATAACAGGTTCAAATACCTATTTTACATCTAAACACTAATTTCAAACTAAAGAGCATTAAATAAGACAACTTAATGCTTCCTCATTCAGATCTTAATCCGCTATAACAATGGCTTGGTCTATAAAAAGAAATGTATTCTACTAACGTAAAAAATACATTTTTTACGTATTTGTGCTTGCCCATCCAAAATCTTCGTCCAAATAATAATGTAGTTTCACGTGAATTCACTTAAATAACATTTTGTAATCTTATGCATTCCTTTAACGTTTTCTTTATAACATTTCACAATAAACAAAGGGAAAATACGAAACTAGCGATGGCAATATTTTAAAAAAGAAAATAATCTGAATTTTTATCAAACGGAACGGATTATACATTATCGAATTTGTAAGATTAAACTAACTCAAAATATTCCCAGAAAGTACTTCTTTAAATATATAAATAAAAAAAATTATAGAAAAAACGGCGTGTTAAATATATTTCGTATGAAAAAAAATTCTAAGTTGAGGTGAATAAATTTGAATGATTTGCTCTAAAATCTGTTAATTCCCACGAAATTAAGTGAGATTATATCAAGCAAAGCATAATAATTTTCTTTCGGGATTAATAAAAGGGAATAATTAAAAAACATTTTCATTAGTGACAGTTCTATTAGATAATTTAGATATTACATAAATTAGGACATTATGATTTGAAGAAAATTTTATTTAAATTATCAAATTACTGTAACGTTTCACTCACTAATAACTCTTTTATATATATAAGCTGCATATTTCGAAAAATAATATTTATGATATAAGTTATCGTTCCTTTATCTTTCGTGTAATTTTATGAATATTTTATTCAAAGTAAAAAAAAAAAAAGATAATTATTTTCGTATGATATCGGTGAAGATGGCATTATGGTTAGAAGTTTTAAAGAATGACGGAAATTAACTTGCACACAATGCAGGCACCTATTTTACATAGACAAAGTATGTTTGCATTAAATATCTGCATTACATAGACAATGTACAAACGCAGCAAAATAATGTATACACATTATTTATTGGAAAGAAGTTTCTCCAATCGACAATGAATGTGTGCAATACGCAATGCATTTCAGAAGAAAAAAAACTTCTACTTAGACACGTGCTACCACTACAAGCGCGGTTCCAGTACTTTAAGAAGATTTAACACGATTATACTTATGCCCTTGCAGTAAATATGAATGCTATATTTCACTAATAGTACAGCGAGTTGATTTGGCTCCACAAAGTGTCATAAGTTTAGCAGTGGCAATGGTGAACAAAATGGATTTTTTTAATTCAAAATATTGTGACTTTTATGTGACCATCACTTAATGACTGTATTGCGAACACTCTGCTATCGAGTTTTTAGTGATTTGCAACTGGTCACAAAATGGGGCCCATCGACATGACATTAACTTGAATGCGATTCATTTTCGACGTTACGTGCGCATTATGGCCACGGTGCTGTAAATGATTGTTTCGAAACGTGTTGCATACTTTATAAAGTTAGGGCAAATAAAAAAAAAATTTGTATTATAATTATAGAGGGTCTCATTTCTTATCGTTAACCAACAGTCAATTTCTAAATCAGCAGTTTTATAGGCATAGTTTCATTTGCAAAACTTTTTCAAATAATGCGCTTTACCATAAGAAAATCTATTTATGTAAAAATAGTTATCTTTTAAGAAAAGTTACCAAATTAACATTCTTATGCGGTTTCTGTGTCCTATAAGTTATATTTAGAAAACATTTCTTCATGCTCTGGTACTCAAATCAGAAAAAACGCATTTTTATTGCCAGAAAATGTAAAAATTTAATAATATTTAAAGTATAATAACTCGGTAAGTTTCGGTCGTACAAAAATGGAATTTTTATAGTTTTACTTTTTAAAGAAATTTTTCCAATTAAAACTTATATTACGCAGGGACTGCATAAAAAATTAATTTGAAGTAACTTAAAATATATATAAACATTTTGATTTAAATAAATTTTCATATGACGAAGAACAACATTTGAAAAATTTTTGCAATTAGAACTATGCCTCTAAAACTGTTTAGAAAGTGGCAATTCAACGATAAGAAAGACTGCCCCGTATAATAAGAACACAGTACAATAATTTTAAACAGTTGCCATAGAATTCTACCTTAGTGAATGAGCCAATCGTAAACTTATGTAAAAACAAGTTGGAAAATGTACGTCAAACGTGACAAATGAAGTGCGTTTGTAGTATAAATAGTTTTATAAATATTCAGATCTTCGTGCAATAGTTGTTGCACACTTATGAAAAAATGCATGAATACAAAATTTATTTTATGTGCAGATTTTCATATTATATATATCAATTTTATTTTATGAAATTAAGTTCCAAAACACTTTTAGAAACAATTAAATACAATTCTGTTACATTAAAATTATACTATGCGCAAATATCCAATACAAGACAATCTAAAAAATCATCGTTATTATTTCAGTGTTTTTTTAAGCAATTATTTCAGCAATTATATTGTCTGTTATTATAATATGAATTATTTCCGTAATAAAATAAGTACATTTTATCTTTTGTTGATATTTACTGGAAATTCCAATGGGAAACTTATGCCTAGTTTTGAAAATTTCAGAACTTGAAATCATGTTTAGACTCTTTTTCCATTTAATATAAATTTCTCCGGAAACATCTATCCAAAAAACTGTCGGTACACTATGTGGTTGTTATAATTAATCAATTTTTGTAGACACAATCAGTTTTTAAATTGAGTAATACGGAAAAAATATGACTCCATCCTAAATATTACGTAATAACCATGGCAACCTAAAATCACTACATATCATGGTATATCATATAATTAATTAAAAATGATAGGATTTATAGAATGGAGAAAATATTTTTTAAATACCTTTTTAACTTTTGATTCGATTTTCATAAAATGTTAAATGACTCGACAACATTCTCCAACGATTATATATATTAAATTTCAAACCATTCGTTTAGGTAGATTTGCGCTGTTATACGCGGAAAGACGGACAGACGGACGGACCAGACGACCACTATAGATGCTATGTATTTATATAATTACGAACGCACCTAAAAAGTCATTCATGAAATTACTAAAGCATTTTTATAACGATTCAAACATATCTTTTTGGGGCAGAAATAAATTGTGTTTTATGGTATCCATACACCTTCGAAGGTAATTGAAAATTTCTCTTTATACCAATTTTTTTATAAAGACATTTAAGTAAAAACTTTAAAAAATATCTAAACATTTTAGCAATTAGACAGAAATAATTTTTTTAAAGTGAAAAATAGTCAAAATTGTGTGTAAAATTGACATTTGCGCAAAACATGATAACTCAAAATGAAATCGATGCATTCACATTTTCTAAATTGCATAATAAAGAAATTAACTTTATCTAGGGCATAGACTATTCGCATTATAATGGCATCTCTATCTCATATGTTGTGGCACTTGAAGTACTAATGTAATGAAAAATTCGTAAAATTTGTTGCAACTCTTTTTAACTTATACCAGTGGAAATATAAAACTAATTAATGTATTATCATGATTGTAGTCTATTCCCTCAATAAACATTTGTAATATAAGTTAAATAAAACCAAGGCATATGCATAATTTTTTGGTAAGGATGTTTTTCGTATAGTAAAAATCTGAAAACTTCATTTTGAGAAAAAGCTAAAAATAACTTTTAAACGCAATTCTTATTATAAAAAATAATTAATATTCTTTAAAGGTTTAATTATTAACTTCGAGTATTTTCTTTGATATATAATCCAATTTGAATGCTAAATCTCGAAAAGGAAAAATAAACTTTAAACGGCTGTAGCTCGGGTTCTAATTAAGATACAGACACAATTAAAGCAGAATTCGGAAGATAAAAGATCGGGTTTTAATATTATTGAAAAAATGAAAAATCGATATTTTTATCAAAAATGATGTTTCGAAGGTGTGCGGATACTTAGGAATTTTACGAGTACTGAAATCATGTGATTTCCGCACATTCATCGAACACTATGTTCCCTCATTTAGTAACAAGGGTCAATCTGTATCAAGTGGCCTAAATATGTATATGGTCCTGCTCAACCCTTTCAATATTGATTGAAATCGCAAAAGGACATACATATAAGTCTAAGATGAACATACATATGCAAACTTTCAGAGTCAGAAGTAGTATAGTTGGTCACCAGGAGTACTTCTGTAAAGTGCACTATTTCACATTCGCAACAAAACGTTCGCAACATGAAGTTTGTAATCTTATTGCTCATTACACAGGAAAAAATATTTATTGAAAATATGTGATCTAGTAGGACTCTTTAAGATGAAAAACATAATTATGTAGATTTCTGAGTTTTATAAGCATAAAGGAACATTTTTCGGAATCGTGTTTATCTCGGAAGAGGTTATATTATATTTTCGTTAATGAAGAATTGTCCTTTTGTACAGTGTTCTTCTTAGCTGGGTGTTGAAGATCTCTGTTTCGATTGTCCGTGAAGGTGTTATTCTATAGTTATCATGATCCCCTGTTCATTCAACCCTAGATTTGAGTAAATAGTTTTGTTTAATATCAGGTTTACAGTCCGCTGCTTCAAAAACTCATTCTTGGTTTTAAATAACAAACTACCTCTGCACTTGGTTCGATCGACGTAAAAATGCTCACAAACATCTTTCGAGAAATGATTTACCGATGGGACAATTACAAAGTAACAAAGAGCAGTGATATCAAACATTTGAATAAAAAGTGAACTTCGTGTGTTTCACTATCTTATAATTTTACGCACTCTCATGTATACACTGTTTAACTGTTCATAATAAACCAGTCTTTTTGCTCAACTAATTTCCATATAATGATCACAAGTTCTTTCACCCCTAGATTTGAGTGAATGATTTTATTGCAAAGAAATAATTTACCGATAGGACAATTACAGAGTAACAAAGAGCAGTGATATCGAACATTTGTATAAAAGGTGAACTTAGTGTGCTTCACTATCTTATAATTATAGGTGCTCTCATGAATGACTGTTTAACTGGTCATAATAAACCATTTTCTTTGCTCAACTAATTGAGGGGCCGTCTGCAATAACAAGTCAACCTTGATTCCTAAAAAATCCTGTAAAAAGGCTTGTTGACCTACCTTTCTGTTTCTTCGGATGCATTTCGTATTCGAACCGTCCGTCATGGCTTTAAACTTTTTTTCCACACCCACGTGTTTCAGTTGCCCAATTCTGATAACAGGGATGAGGGAAGTATTAGGACATCTTTTAAACAAAAAACGCTAACATCATTTCATATCTTGTAAACTCTTGTGGTAACTACATAAAAATTGTAAAAAAAGTCATTATGTATTACAAATGTACTTTTGGTCTCTCCCAAAACCATAGGATATGCAATAATAAGGTAAGTGTTCAATTTTCAGATTTATATAATGTATTATTCACCATATAAGGAAACATAAATTTTATGTTTATAAACAAATACAAGATTCTAGAAAACTCTTCTTAATAAGAATATATGCAAAAAAGTTATATCCTAAATTAAAATGTTTAAAGTAATTTTAAAGGCCTTGTAGCTGAAAACTCCATTTTTTACTTGTCTTCTTATTGCAGAGGGCACCTCAATTTATGTCCACCCTGTATAATAGTATTTAAAAATATATCCCTACATTATTAAATCTGTAGTTGCGTACAAGATGCCATTTATTTAATCTTTACAAAAAGTTACCATTAATGAAACATAATCCTCACTGGAAATAAAGCTATATAGAAAATAAATATTCGCAAAGTTCTAATAGAGACGTTTTTAGATTGTCAGGAATCTCCTTTCTTTTGCCATTTCCTAATATTTAGTCACCCTTGTAATTTGGAAGACGCGACTCTTATCTAGGAAAGGTTAATCCTCTCCAATTCAGATCCTAATCCGACTAACGGTACACGGAAGAAGAAAAAATTTGCCATAAATACTTTATCCTTTCTGTGCTTAAATTTTCGCTTACAATAGTGTTGTATTCTGGAGATCCTTTTCTAATACTTTTTCAAATCTTATGAATTGTTTAAGGTATTTCTTTTCATACATATTTAATTAAAAGAGTTTTATTGGATACTGACTTTGGATAAAAGTTTGTGTTGATAAAATGCAATAAAAGGATTAAACGTTGTGTTTTAGATTGAAACATTTTATTAAAGCTTTTTGAGATTTTTTTTTCAAAGAAATTAATTATTTTTTTTTTTATAAAAATATAAAGTACCCTTTTTGATGTATTGTAACGAATATATTTCAAAAGAATTGTCACAAGTATTTTTAACCGACTTCTGACGACGGAGGTTATACAATTCGTTTGTATATACAGGGTGATAAGTAATAAGTGCCCCAATTTTAAAATTCAATAATTCATTAACTATAATAAATATGAAGATGAACAAAAGTGACATTTCTATCTAGTAACATGTAAATTTGATATGCTGTAATTTTAAAATCAGTTCAAATTTTCGGCAATAGAGGGCACTGAACAGTCTCAAATTGTAAGAAGTTGTCAAACTAACACATAAAATTGCATTAAAAATCTCTCATGTTTTATTCTTTAGTTTACTTAGCGATTAAAACACGAAAAAAGGCTTGATTTGTGAAATTTATTTCAGCATTTTAATGTATCAGACACAGCAGCGCCATCCATTGACGAAAATTTTAGCTATTTTTAAAATTACAGTATATAAAGTTTAAGAGATACTAGATATAAATGTCACTTATTTCATCTTCATATTTATTTATGAATTATTGAATTTACAAATTGAGAAAATATTTTTTGTCACCCTGTATGTTTTTAATGCATTTCCACGCATAACTCTTGATTGGATGCTTCAATTTTCATAATTTTTTTTTAAAAGATCGCGTTTCCATTTCATTAAACTCCATAAAGGATATGTTTGTTTTTCTGTCTGTTTTGTTGTGTGTTTATTTTTTACTTTATAAAGCTTTAACTTTCTAGAAATTGCCCAAACGTCAACGATTTTTTGTATGGCCTAAGGGTAAACAGTAACATTTTATGTTTATAAAATAGTTGTCGTACCGTATACAGTTTTTCTACAAGAACACGTCCAAAATCTTAATACGTCATTGTCTAATGCGCGTCAAAATGAGTGATATTGACAGCTATGGGAATCTATATTATAAATAAAAAACAGTAATGAGTAATTCTTGAGTCATGCTGACGTCACATTGGTGGTGACAACACCTTACTAATAAATTTCGCTTTTACTGCAATTTTTTTAAACTTCTAAACATTAAAAAATTTCAATTTTTACACTATGGAATAAGAAAAATTTAATTTCAAATGCAATTTGTTTGAAAACTGTGTCTCAATTTACTGATATTTTATCGTTTTTAAAATAATTTAAAAATTGATTTTTTAAATTTATATCTATTATGTGCTGGCCGATTACGAAAGGTTAATCCGTTCGCACCTAAAACAATATAAATAATTCGACATTTGTTTCCGGATAATATTCCATAACGACATTAAAACTTCATCAATAAATAATAAAAATAAACAATAATAATAATATTAATAAAGCACAAATATAACAGACATGTAATCCAACTCCGCGCTTAAACCACTTAGAAATATTCAGAATCAAAAAGGAAACTGCAAGTAGCAAAGTCCTTGGCGATTTCTTCAGCTGTTAACTCTTGACATGCGCCTAATATGAAATTATCACTTTTAATAAATTCCAAAATTTTATTTGATTACATAATCGATTTGTTTCATATAAAACTTATTTCTGTGTTATTACTGGACAATCTAAAAATATATTGGGTTGTCCGGATAGTTCGCGCCGGTTGGGAAAATCAATTCATACCGAAAAATTCTATGATTTAATTATTAGACATTAAGTCCAATAGCTAATGTCTAATAATTAAAGGGTATTAATTCAATTTTTCCAGTAATAATTGATTTTCCCAACCGGCACAAACTTTCCAGACAACCGAATATATTAATATGATGTAATATACAGGGTGATTCATAAAAGATGGGCAGAACTTTAAGGGGTTATAGTACACTTAAAGACAAATAATATTAAATAGGAGACTAAGGGTCCCAGACGTATTCCCAAGGAGATAGGGGGCATTAAAGTTTAGGGTCCGAAATTTCAAATGGTTATAAAACATGGAAAAATTGTTCGATTCGTTTGCGGTTTTTGCAAAAAATTTTCTTTATGCCAGTATTTTCTTGAAATAAAATTTTAAAGTTCAATTTCAAAAAATGCCGATAGGGGGCGCTTTAGACTTTGGAGTAACAAACAACTATTTTTTAACGTTATTTTTTGTATTTCTTTAAATGATTTCGAAAGCTTAGACTTAAACTTAAATTTTGATCTAAAAATCTGAGTCCTAACGAGTAGTTAAGTAGCGTAAACTGAAATTTGAAATTTGAAACCCTTCCCCCCCAGAACAAAAATCAGTTATTCCCGATCTTTGTGTCGTAGATTAGGCTCTAACTACTGCCGCGTTTTGCTAAAGTTATTCTTTATGTCAGTATTTTCTTGAAAATAAATTTTAAAGAAAATTTTCAAAAAATTCCGATAGAGGGCGCTTTAGACTTTGGAGTAACGAACAACTATTTTATACCGTTATTTTTTGTGTCTCATTAAATGCTTTCTAAAGCTTAGACTTAAACTTAAATTTTCAGCTCAAAATCTGAATCGCTGAGCGTGGTTCAGTAGCGAGGGGAGGGGGTTCAAATTTCAACTTCTGAACATAGTTCAGTTTGCACTACTTAACCATGCCCAACGATTCTGTGCTGTGATACGAGGCAAAAATACAACTTTCGTCAAGGACTGCATAGTCGGAATTCACTCATAAAGGCACTGGCACAGTTGGAAACGTCGCTCATGCAAACGTTAAAGCTCCATTCCTGACGCTAGTCACCGGGTGAAGAAGGAAACAGAAAGTATGCAAATGTCAAATGGGGAAGAAGAAGAACACGTATGCAAAATTTCGACACGATTCAGGCATAAAAACCACTGAACGGTGAGTCAAGTGTAAGTCGCTGTAGTAATGAATCGGAAGATGGTGCCCTTCACGAATAAGGAAAAGACTGAGATGCATTTAATTTACGGAGCGGCAGATGGAAATTGTGCAGAGGCACAACGAATGTACGGAGAGCGATTTCCTAACAGGCGGTTGCCTAACCGCAAAACTTTCGAGCGCTTGCACAGACAGTTGTGTGAGACGGGATCATTTCTCGCTTCCCGGTCGAATGCAGGTCGTGCAAAAAAGGACGAATCAGTAGTTGTTGCAGAAGCCATTCTGGATGTAGTAGCGGAGCAGCCAAGTACAAGTACACGAACAGTGGCTAGCCAGGTGGATACCTCACAGTCCACGACTTGGAGGGTACTGAAGGATGAACATTTGCTCCTGTTTCATGTGCAACGAGTCCAGAAACTGTCTCCAGGGGATTATCCAAATCGTATTGAATTCGCCCGCTGGTTTCTGCAGCAGAACGCGCTAAATCCACATTTTGGACGAACTGTGCTTTTCACCGATGAATGTACCTTCACACGTGAAGGTACATTTAACACACACAATGCACATGTATGGGCGGATGTCAATCCACATGCTCATCAGAGACGCTTTTCCATCACTGTTTGGGCAGGAATCCTCGGAGACCACCTAATCGGACCGTACCTTCTTCCTGAACGCCTCAACGGTAAAACATACCTCACATTTCTGCAACATGTGCTGCCAGACCTGTTAAACGTTGTTCCTCCACGCATCCGGCGGGTCATGTGGTTCCAGCACGATGGAGCGCCAGCCCATTACGTACGAGACGTCCGCAACTATCTGGACATCACATTTCCGAACAGATGGATTGGTCGAGGTGGTCCTGTTGCTTGGCCTGCTCGCTCGCCAGATCTTTCACCCCTCGATTTATTTTTTTGGGGACGATTGAAGGCTCTTATGTATGAGACACCCATTGAATCCCCCGAGGAACTGGTCGCCAGACTTTCCGCCGCTGTAGGGGAAGTGCTCGAAAAGCCTGATGTTTTCGCGAATGTTCGCCGTTCCATTCGTCGCCGTTGTTCTGCGTGCATAACCTCTGGTGGTCACAATTTTGAACATTTATTGTGATTACATGTTAATAAATATGCTTTGGTAACATAATCCTAATTTGTGTCTTTTTACCTCGTATCACAGCACACAATGTGTGGACATGGTAAACTGAACTGTGCTCAGGAGTAGAAATTTCAAACCCCTCTCCCCAGAAACTTAACCACGTCTAACGATTCAGATTTTGGGCTGAAAATTTAAGTCTAAGCTTTAGAAAGCATTTAATGAGACACAAAAAATAACGGTATAAAATAGTTGTTCGTTACTCCAAAGTCTAAAGCGCCCTCTATCGGAATTTTTTGAAAATTTTCTTTAAAATTTATTTTCAAGAAAATACTGACATAAAGAATAATTTTAGCAAAACGCGGCAGTAGTTAGAGCCTAATCTACGACACAAAGATCGGGAATAACTGATTTTTGTTCTGGGGGGAGAAGGGTTTCAAATTTCAAATTTCAGTTTACGCTACTTAACTACTCGTTAGGACTCAGATTTTTAGATCAAAATTTAAGTTTAAGTCTAAGCTTTCGAAATCATTTAAAGAAATACAAAAAATAACGTTAAAAAATAGTTGTTTGTTACTCCAAAGTCTAAAGCGCCCCCTATCGGCATTTTTTGAAATTGAACTTTAAAATTTTATTTCAAGAAAATACTGGCATAAAGAAAATTTTTTGCAAAAACCGCAAACGAATCGACCAATTTTTCCATGTTTTATAATCATTTGAAATTTCGGACCCTAAACTTTAATGCCCCCTATCTCCTTGGGAATACGTCTGGGACCCTTAGTCTCCTATTTAATATTATTTGTTTTTAAGTGTACTATAACCCCTTAAAGTTCTGCCCATCTTTTATGAATCACCCTGTATATATATTTTTTTAAAAATCTATGAGAATTTTCAATTAAAAAATGTGGTGTTACCTATGTTCTGTGTCTCAGGAATCACGGTTTGGATCCCCTAGTTAAAATGGAAGTGAATTACAGCCTTTCCTGGTGAGGGTAAGCTGATTTCACCCGAAACCAGCCAAAACCGTGTTGAAGAGCCTACACTAGTCACGCGAAGAAACGCTCAAGCTAATGTTAAGTCTATGGGAAGGTTCTTGCGCGATTTCTTGCTCGCATTTTAATATTTTTAAATTATTTTTTTTGCATAGGATAGCTGAGGTCGATCTCTAACGTTGTTAGTTTTTACTTTTTTGATTTTGGTTGCAGCTTTTTTATAAGCGGACATTTTCAATTTTGTAACCGTTGGAACCGGTTCTGAAAGTGAAAGTACACATATATAAAAAAATTGGAACCAAAATCGAAAAAGTAAAAACTAACAACGTTGGAAATTGATATCAGCTATCCTATACAAAAAAAAATTAAAAATATTAAAATGCGAGCGAGAAATCAAGCAAGAACTTTCCCATAGACTTAACATTAGCTTCGGCGTTTTTTCGCATGACTCATGTAGGCGGTCGGATTTCAGGCTGCCTCTGAAATAGAATTCGGGTCTAGTGTAAAACAACCCGTGAAGAAGCGTAATGTAGATAATAATTGATGTTTGCCACAAAAATATCAAGTTAAGAAACAATCCGTTGAAGTCGGATTTTATTTTTCTCTTAAAAAAAGAGTTATTGATTTATCAAGTGTATTGAAGTAGCTAATATTTTTTTTTTAAATATATAGAAATTCTATATGCAAGATGTTTCATAATAAATGTAACGAAGTATAAGGGATTTATAACGCGACGATACAAGCATTTTTTTAAAAATTAGTACTCGCAAATGAAGCATTTTAATACTAAACGACGCTTCCTTCAAAAAAAAATCTGTATATACAGGTTGGTTATAATTAAAGTTACTCTGTTTAGACCTACGTACAGTGCGCCCTTGTTGACAGATATCGATGAAACTTGGAATATAAGTTATATGGACCATGGGGAAATGAAATCTGCAATAAAAAAATACATTAAATTTTGACCGATAGATGGCGGTTTTCATCTATGAGAAAGAACTTTATGCAAATTTGGAGCGGTTTAAAAAGCCAGTAGACGCTGTCGTAAAGACCACCATGCCGTTAGAGTGTAAATGCATCATGCCGTTAGAGAAGAAGGAACGAGCGTTACTTTTGAAGTTGGTGTATCAGAACGACAGTAATATGTCAATTGCGCTGCGAGAGTATAGACGCTTGAAAGGCTTACAAAAAGGACCAATGTCGAGGCAGGCTTTGAAAAAAAATTATGCCTAAATTCGAAAAGACTGGGGAGCTGGGTGTGCTGCAAGGAAGAGAATGGAAACGGATTTCAAATGAAACTGCCGAAAAAGTCGCTCTTGCCGTGGTCGAAAGAGCGTTCGGTTCCCAATATTCTTCGATAAGTTCTCGAGACGGTGTCACGTGATTTGTCTCTCTCTTGGTCTACAGTACGAAAGGTTCTTCGATCCATTATAAAGTGGTATCCATACAAGATTCACGTTGTGCAAGCGCTGAATCCTGCAGACCCGGATACACGAACTCAATTTGCGAGGATGTTTTTGGTCAAAATATCCGATGACAATGCATGACCTTGGAACGTTTTGTGGTCAGACGAGGCGAATTTTACCCTAGATGGAGCAGTTAATACTCAGAACTGTCGCGTATGGGGTGCTGCAAGTCCTAATATTGTGCATGAGCAGTCTTTGCACCCTGATTACATTACTGCATGGTGTGGTTTTACGGCTAATTTCATTCTTGGTCCCTTTTTTTAGTAGAACACTTCTCAGGGACCTAAAAAGTGTTCCATTACGGGTATCCGTTACTGCGACCTCCTTCAGCAGCGGCACTGCTTCGTGCCCTCTTTGGAGATGATCCGGTAATTTAAGTTTTCCGACAACTTGACCTCCTTGTTCTCCGGACTTGAATCCCTGTGACTTCTGAAAGCTCGTGCGTATGGAGGAAGCATACGGACTCTGCCTGATTTGAAAGCAAGCATAACACGTCGTGTTGCTGAAATTGATCGAGAAACCCTTCGCGCTACTGTTAAACACGCTATAATACGCTTTGAACATGTGCTTGACGCAAATGGAATGCACATTGAACATATGATGTAAATTAAAAAAGTTTTGTGTTTCCAGTTTGAGATTTTTGGTCTTCTTGCGCCTCTTTCTCACTTGGTGGTCGAAATTTGAACTATTTTTTTAATTGCAGATTTCATTTCCCTATGGTCCATATAACTTATAGTTCAAGTTTCATTAATATGTGTCAACCAGAGCGGACTCTACGTAAATCTAAACATGTTAACTTTATTTATAACCATCCTGTATTATAGAAAGGGCGTTTTGTATGTAACGGGCTGAAAGTTGGCACAAAATATCTACTTTTGGGGCAGTGCTAGCAAAGACTATTTAATGCAATTATGTAAAAATGCATGCAAGACTGTTATATGAAGAAATTAGCCCAATCAATTGGTTCCACTTTCCAGTTGTCAAACCGCTTTTCGTAGTCTTGTAATAATGTGCGGTATTGTAAGCTCATTGTATTGAAATAAAAAAAAATGAACAGTGAGCAATGGTGCGTTTTTGATGGCAGAATGAATCGGTGGTAATGGAATTCATCGCATTTTAATTCAAGCGTATTCAGAGAATATAGCATATATTTGGCAAGTGTAAAAAAATGGTTTCAGCGCTCTAGAGCTATACTATTAAGCTATACAATGGCCGGTGTGGTGCTCACCTAAACACGACACCGATGTCATTGTTGTTTCCCTGCTTAGATGGTCTGAGCTCACGCTACAGGAAGTTATTAAAATATCCCTGAAAATGTAATTAAAACCGAGGAGTGTGCTGGATTGTTTTCTCTCCTTTCTGCTTATGTCAGTCGACTATGTGTGTAAGGCGATGTCTCACTGATGTATGATTTTTTACCTAAAATTGTTAACTAGCTTTCTACTCTTTGATAGCATTGACCGGAACGTTGATGTCTTGTAGTAGCCGATAGTACGTTACTTATTCAATGTACCGTGCTCCAGAACTAATTACTAACATTTTACAGCCCAAAAACTTTAGCAAAGAAATTCTTAAACAGAAATAAATATTGTACAAAAAACAGAATTTTTTTTAAAAATTGAATTTGGATTAAAAATTTGATCTTAGAATTACGTAATTTGCTATCACTTTTTTAAAAACTTAAAAAACAACACTATTTAATAGTCTTGTTTACGAGAAGCCTTCTTTCAAGTAATTTCTTTTACCACAAAATAACCAAAACCGGGGGATTATTAATAACAATACATCCTTTTCAGCAACTTTGGACACAATATAATTAAAATTTACTTTGTATTTTAAACTTTTCTTAAGTAAAATAATAAAATACTTCACTAGTAAAATTGAGCACGATTTTTTTTAAATATACAACGTTTTTATTATTTTTTAAACTGAAAATACCACCGAGAATTTCAATCGAAATTTTGAAAGACACATGTATTTATTGTTTTGAGTATACCACAAAAATGTAAACGGAGAAGACAAAATAGATTCACCATAATATATAGTTAATTAAGTTTGAAGTGTGCAATGCTTATTCTTCAAAATATTTGGAAAAACTATTTGTTATTAAATAAAATATTTAAAAAAATATTACAAAATATCTGTTATTGAATTAAAAACTGCGCATGCATATTTAAAAAATTATTTCACTTGAAATCTGTAATATGTAAAAAGGAATAATACGAGATTATATTTATATTTCTCTTCAAGAATATTTTTAAATATGTATTTTTACTTTGATTTATGTTGCAAATTTACATAAAAGAAAAGGAGCAGGTTCATGTTCTAATTTTGAGCAGAATTTTTTTTAACAATATAAGCATTCCAGAGATGATGTTTCAGGAAAGCTAGTTAAAAGAAAAACTAACTTAAAATTGTTTAAAAGGTTATAAGGATTAGTAGGATTAATGCAAACTGTAA
The DNA here is from genome assembly GCA_963931845.1 of Maratus michaelseni. Lineage (NCBI taxonomy): Eukaryota > Metazoa > Arthropoda > Arachnida > Araneae > Salticidae > Maratus > Maratus michaelseni. The sequence goes on from OZ007586.1 coordinate 143,266,663, forward strand.
TTACTGTGCGTTGATGACAGTTTATGAAAATGCTTTTTTATGAATTAAACTGTCTTTGTATTATCCCTGGACATATTAAAAAATTGGATTTAGAATCACTTCACCTATTTCTTTTCTGTCATCTTTCAGTGTAAAATTTAGGAAATTATTATAAATGAAATATTTAAGCATGATTAACATCTGTTTAACTTTCCTCATGGCGTAATAAAAGACTTGAAAATTATTTTATAATCCTTGTTAATCCTCTTTGTTAAAATATTGTTTCTAAAAATTGATTTTTTCCCTCTCATTTTGCAAATTTTCTGCAAAATGAAGTTATTTATTACTCCTTTAAGCCTCCTTTAAAATTTTCACGTGTAATCTAAAATTGCAATAAGAAATTAATTTCTAAATTTAGAAGGAAAATTGCTTTTGTTATTTTGAAAAATCAAAATTCTAATATCTTAAATTTTCTCATGTTCTACCAGAAAATTTTGGATTGTGTTGCATATATTGAAAGGTAGCTTTATTTCTAAACTAAAGAATATTAAATTTTAAATAGTAAACTACAGATTTATTACGAAAGCAAATTTTCTAATCGTAAAGATGAAACAATACAGAAAATGCTGGTTGTGGTGATCGATTTTCGATTTTACGCTCCAAGCGATGCAAGGATAGCGGACCGTGTATTGTGAACATCTCGAATGAATAAGAAAATATTCTTTAAAAAACTGTCATTGATCCTATTGCTATCAGCCTTTAATTTACGTATATAGAATGCTCTTGGCCAGACAAACCTTGGTACAAAGATCTTAATATGCATATATTTATCTATGTATCGTAGAAAAGCCAATATTTCCTAACCATCTCAAGAAGAAGTTGATACTTTTGTCGTCGAATCGCCGCTGTCAGGACTTTTTTTTTTTTTCATTAAAAGAGAAAAAACAAGTTTAATAGGTGGAGGTGGGGGGGGGGGGTAAACTATGACAGTGAAAAAAAAACAGAATTAATATTCTTTTTCATTACAAATAGGATATCTTCATTAAAACAAGATAATTGAAATATGAAAAACAAAAAAATTAATTTTGACACGGAGTTGTACGAATTAACAATTATTGAAAATACTAATTGCCTAAAAAAATGTATCATAAATAATAAAAAAAAATCAATCATATGTATTCATAAAAACATAATATTTAAAAAATCAAAGGTTAAAAAAACTGATTCAGAAATTTATCAATGCATACGTTAAAAAGTAGTTGAAAATACAGAAAACAAAACTGTTCTACACTGTAAAAAATATTCAGGAACGTTCCTGGAAAATAATGGGCAGCTAATGTGCCTAATTTATAACAGTACCATTTCTGGCAAAAAATAGAAAACTTTTTTAAAAATTCAGAAAAGTTAATATTAAAAGTCAGTAACTTTCCTGGAATTATAGTGGTAAAATTTCTGAATTCTTCAGAAAGGTTCCAGGTTTAAGTCGGTAACCTTCCTGGAAAAAACCATGAACATAGTACAATCTTCCCAGTAAAAGCCATTAACCTTCCTGGAATAAATCAGCAATCTTTCAAAAAAATTTAGATATGTTCACATCCTGTCATCTTCCTGGTAAAAACCAGGAATATTCTTTAAGGATTTAGAAAAGTTCCGCAAAAAAGCCAGCAATAGTACTTGAAAATATAAGGAAACAGACTATACATTTCAAATATGTTTCTGATACAGCAGTATGATTTTTGTTGATATGTAGCTCACAATTTAATTAGCTTAAAAGTTTTGCAAAGTAACTTTTGTGTGTTTTAAGAATAATTTAATATATTTAACTTCTAAAAAATATTTTTTTAAATTTAATATTTATCTTATAAACATATTTGTTTACCACAATTGAATCCATTTGGACACTACACTGTTGTGTTAACTAGTATTTTAAAAACACAAATTGCACAAATTGTGCTTATTAGTTGCTAAAATCAGTGTAAAAATTGTTTTAAACTCATAAAAGAGCTAAAATCCTACATGTTTCGGCTTCAAACTTAAAGCCATCATCGGGGAAGAGGAACAAAACAAACGACTACTGATCTTTTAATTTTCGACACGAGAAGAAATTAATATTTGTTTAATTATAACATCACATCTGTCTGTTTTTTTTTATGTTATATTTAAATTTTCTTACAAAATGTAGTTTGGTGTTAAAAATAAACTTGTTTTTAAGATAAATATATGTTGTTTCATTTTAAAAAATTGTATAATGTTTTCTTTTTTAAGTTAAATATTTTGAAAATTCATGAAATGCATTAGAAAATAGTTTGCGGGTTCAGAGATTATATCTGTCTGAAGATTGGAATTATAAGCAAATTTTGGCCCAAACACAGAAAAAAAAGAACATAGATAAACTCCGAAAAAAATATGTAACCTGTTTAACTTTATTTTTAAACAGAAATTTCGTTAAAATATACACAAATTTAAGTTCAGTCTTAATATAATAAATTCAAAAAGATTGCAGGTAGAAACATTAATTAATTTTATAAAAATATTGTGCACAATTTAAACAAAGTACGTTTTTAACTTTTTGAGATAGACCACTTTAAAGTATCTTTTTAATCACTGTTTACAGTGAGAACAACATATATATTTTTTAGCCATAACTCGTGTAAATATCGGGATTTTTTAATACAGGTAATCTTAAAATGCTCAAACAATGTTGTTCTTTCGTGTTTTTTCTTTTTTCAAAAAAGTTAATTTTTTGAAGATTAAAATTTAATTCCTTTTTAAAAGCAGGCATACTTCAAATATACAAACAGAGGAGTATTTTTCATATATGAGTAAATGTACATTTTAAAATATTATAATCCTTGCAATATAGGTTTAAATCTTTTTTTTTTCAGATTGTCGGGTGATTTTTAATAGGACAGAAATTTTTTTTATGCACTTACATTCTGTTGCTCTCAATATATGAATCAAATTATAAGAGTAATAATAATAATAATAATTATTATTTTACACTCCCATTTATGGATTTTATTTGGTACAAAAAGTTACATAAATAACTTTAAAAGTCAAAAGCATGCAAAACAAATAATACTTTTAAAGAGTTTGTAATGTTTACTAATTTTAGATTGTAGAAATTAAAAGCTTGTAGCCCTAAGGGGAAAAAAAGAAAAAAAAATAGAATTGTAAAATCAATTATTTATTTAAAATATTTTTGATTATATTAAATTACGTACATACCTTTTTTTTTGTTATCCATCTGTTTTTTTTCTGGGGAATCGTAAGAAGATTATAATCCAAGATTCAAGAACAATTAATTAAATACAGCTAAAAGGCGACCTAGTGACAATGAAGGAAATATATAAAACACCTTGCAAAGCCAACCCAGTTACCATTTGAATAATTATTGCATGAAATTAGGTTAAAATTATATTTTAAAATATTTTCGCTATCCAAAAGAACGTACGTCCAACGGCTTGTAGTTGAAAGAATAAAATGGCAGGTTTTTGTCAATGTCAGCTGATTTATTCATTGTTTGTCTTCCGTAGATGATTAGATTACCGCCTCACTTCCACAATACATTTCCAGCAAAGATTTCATTTCCTAAGAAATCTCAATAAGTACATATTTCAATAATATATTTTTTAACTCAAGCATTGGTGCAGGGAGCCAAGATGGTGGAGCGCGAAAGCTAATAACAGAGGTGTTGCCTAGCAAAAAAGCTTAATCCCTGAATTCAGGAAACTATATGCAAAAGAAGCTTGTTTTTCTCAGGAATCTGATAGAAACCTATCAAAACATGGAACGTTTCTGGAAATAATTAACGACGATACAGAATTTTCTTACATTGTACACAGCTACATATTAAGCCAAAAATATAAATAGGCAATTTCAAACTGTTACCACTTAAAAAAAGAAAACTAACATATGAAAAGAAATTCATAAAATACGTCCATGATAAATACAATAGTAAAACTGGGATGAGAATATAAAAATGATATACAGAAAAATAGTTTTCTTAAAAATATTAAATGATAAATTTTTATAAAGGAAATGTGGAACTCAGATCAAAATTAACGAATATCATAAATATGATTTTTAAAACAGTATTTGATTATTAAAAAACTAATATTTTTCTGCTGCACTAGCATGATAACATGAGAATTGTTTATAATATTTTTATGACATTAATAGAAGCTGTAAATAAGAGAAAAATAAATTTTGTACTCACGTTCTGACACAATTCCGAATTCATTTTTATTTGAAAACGCATGAAATTGGCATGTGTGTTCTATCGATTTGAAATCAAATGGTGTTTTCCATTTTTTGGTGGAAGCAGAAGATCTTTCAGAAAATACTGTCAAAGTTAGAGTTTTACACCAGATTTTCAGACGCAGCAGCGTGGGAAACGAGAAAAACTTGTCGACACGGTAGAACAATTGCTTAGAACTCGAAAAGTAAATCATTTATCAAAAAATGGAAAACAACGTTCGATTTTAAATCGTTTTAGTAAGCAGACCTGGAAATGCGCTTTTGCGTATAAAAATGAGTCCATAAATGGAATAGAAAATGTTGCGTTTTTTAGTGGAAGAATTTTTTTGTTTTTAATTAACGAATATAATAAAGAACTAGCTGGATTTGCTCACTAGCGGGCCTCTAATTTACATCGGGGTCGCGAATCTAATTGAATTCAACATTTGTATGATAATCCCCTAATTTTCACACCGAATAGTGTAAACCTCTAACCGAACGAACCTTCGATCCGGGTCCACGCTGTCTTCGACACCGGATAATCCCTTAATTTGCACATCGAATAGTATAAACCTCTTTCCGGCAACCCTCTCTGAGATCTCCGACTTGGTGCGGAACACATTGAAAAGAAAGCTTTAAAGAAAAGATCCAATTAATGAAATAATAATTAATAACTCGGCAATCAATGTAGACACAGTCTTGAAAAGCACATATTTGAAATCAGCGAAAAAATTTTCTCCCGGGTGTATAAAAATTTAATCTAAAAATTTAATAATTTAAAAGTTTAACATTCGTATTAAAACCCGCCACTATAAAAAATCACGTGAATTTGCAGGCGCGCCATATGGCTGCGTCTCCCGTCCGACGGAAAAGAAATAAATTTCCACCTGTCTTTAGGATGAAAGAAAAAGTAATTTTTTATCGATCGATTTTTAGAGGATATTTTCGGTTCTATATATCGCAGAGAAATAATTTTTCGAATTTCTGAAAGTAGATCGTCGCCTGTCCGAATTCCGAATAGACTGTCTGTCCGAATTCCGAATTTCTAGCCCGGAACTTTCCGAGATGCGAGTCGGTTTAAAACCCCCCAATAGACTTTTTTGCTTAATTTCCTCTCTGGTAACCCGGACACGGTCTGGCTTTGACTTTTCTGGCAAACCTGGGGGCAGAAATCTTGGTTTTGATAAAACGCAAATTCCTTTGTCAAATAGGTTTCGTTTCGAGCAATTAAAACAGTTTTGTTAATTAATAACTTTCTTGATTGGGGCCGGACTTCTTCACCAGCCTAATTTGGGGTTCGCGCGATTATTCCGAATTTTTCGGTACTCAAAAGCGCCAGGATCCGTCGTCCGCACGCCGAGTTTTTGCGTGTACAGACACACAGATAGACATACAGACGTTTACTGACATTAATTGTACAGACTAGCTGGCTTCGACCGTTAGCGGGCCCCTAATTTACATCGGTGGCTCGAATCTAGTAAAACCTCGAATCTTTCGAATTTCCCATTTGTATAAAACCTCGAAATGAACGAATCCCCGATCCGTATCCCCGCTGCCTTCGACACGGTATACCAGTCGTGCTACGCACGCACCAGATAATCTCTTAATTTGCACATCGAATAGTATAAACCTCTAATCGTACGAACCTCCGAACCGGGTCGCCGCTGCCTTCCGCACCGGATAATAACTTAATTTACACACCGAATAGTATAAACCTATAACTGAACGAATGTCCGATTCGGGTCCCCGCTGCCTGCGGCACCGTATAGCAGTCGTGCTGAGCACGCTCTGCAATATACGTTAGTTCCACCTTCCATCACCAGGTGGCGCAACCTGTTCTATACGAACCTCGGGCACTAAGAAATTTACTCGTTAATGTTGTGGAGTTTTGGGGTTCTTTCTAAAACACAACTTACTTAAACTTAAAAAGCTCATTTATTACTCAATCTTCACTTGACAATTAAATATTTAGAAAAAAATAAGTATACCCTGATTAGCTCCACTGAAATCTGTTGCCATGGAAAAGGTAGCAAATTATATTAAACTAATCAAAATATCAAAACTTAAGAATCCGAATAGGTTAATACAACAATGATAATTTTGAACTCATCATTTTAAGACAATATTAAATGTAGTAAGGGGCAACAGATTTCTAAATCAAGTAGCATACTGGATTGCATAAAGAACACCCAACTCCACTCCAACCCGATCAAGCTCAAATCTCCATACACATTAAATTAACAAAAGTGTAATCATCATATAATTTGGAAAAATGCAGACAACCTGAAATTCCTCCAATATGAGGACCAAAAGGGGAAAGAGTTAAATCCGTTAATAGAATAGGGATATGATGATGTACTAAAATTTTAGAACAACCATAGAGATTCTGAACAAGATCCGATCGGTTAACCAAGAATCGTATAGTGGTGTATAATGACTGGATATTTTTTTTTTTTTTTTTTTTTTTTTTTACTTTTTTAAATAAAACAATTTTGGTGTATATTTTAGAAAAACAATGTTTCTGAAAGAGGAGAGTTAAAGCTTAATTTAACATTTTTTGAAATTAAATTTAATATTACTGTTTCACTTATTAATCTATCCATCCTTAAATCAAGATCAAAAATACGATTGTATAACATTGAGTGAACTTCAATTTATGTTCATTAAAACAGTCAGTTATGAATTTAAACTTAAGAAATTTTAAATTCCTAATTTAATAAAGTTGAATTTTCTCTCCCTTTTTTTTTTTTTTTTTTTTTTAATTAATCACAGAAAGGTTAGGCCATTCTTATAGGTCTACTGTGAATATAAAAAATTAATTATTTAGAGATTTATACAAAGAAAAACATACCATCTTTGATAATAAACAAAAAAAAAAACACAATTTATTTGAACATTTAAAATAATGAAGCAACTAAGTTATCAAAAATAATCTTAATAAAACAATATAACAGCTGATCTTTTAAGTTGAAACCACTCACTGGTTACTTTTAAATTACACATCATATTTTTAAAATTACCATCATATTACCATTTAATGGTCGTTCAAACATACAAACATTATATATTAACCTACAGACTATTTCTGTTCATAATGTTTATTCTTATTGAAATTATCCAAAGATATTCATTTCACTTTTAAACTCTGGTATAGCAAACATATTTTTTTTTTTTTTTTAAAGAGGTACAAATAAATAAAAAGAAAAACTATGCAAATAGTACTTACAACAGGTAGAGAGTTCTACAATTTTAGTCAATGGGCACTTAGGAGCATTTCCTCCTTTTTCAAAATCTGATGAAACACTTAAGCTGGAGTATTCAGGCTGGGGAAAAATTCAGACGTGGTTTCAAGCTAACATTCATCAATCCTCTCATCTCACTGCATCACTTGCCATCAACTACTAGGTCCATCATCTAGTCCGGAGGGGAAAATCGTTCTACGGTCCAGAACTTCACCGTCGGAGTCAGTAATTTCACCTTCCTGAAGCATGTGTTTTATTCGAAGATAGCCATCACCGTAACTCAGAACACTACGACTTCTAACGACCGGTTTAGTTCAATATCTATGATCACTTCTGATGGTTAAGAAGTCATAATCTTGGAGCGCCACTACGCCAAAAAAAAATAGGCTACACATATCTTCTTCTTAATTTCTCGTTAACAGTTATAGATCCGCAATTCGAAAATGCCCTTATAGCCTCTTTTCATCATAACATCATGATTTAGGATGGTTAATGTAGGGCCATCAATGCCCCACTCTCAAAAAAAAAAAATCTTCCAGAAACCTGTCCGCCTTCAACAACTTCGCGATCAAGCCCACAGGCCAATCTTCGAGCCCCGTAATAAGTCGAATTTTTTTTACGAGTCAAACGACAGGTCTCTTGGCCAAGCAACAAGTGTCGTAAACATTCATTCTCCCGCGCTGCTTGAAAAACGGGACCGATCCACTCTGCCAGGGGTACGGGAATGGAAACAAAAGGAAAAATGGACTCATCGTGAAGACTACAGCTTGCCGCTCCACTCTGCCGGCCGCTTCATGGGGGAAGGAAATCATGCATCACCCCCATGGCGTGTGCTGAAGGGGGGTCCTGTTAGCCTCTGTTTACATGGGCGCCAGCTATCCGCCTGATAGCAGAGCCAATTGAAGCCTGACGTAAACTTACAAAGCCTAATTGCGTGTATAGTACACTCATAAGATAACGTAATTCTTATACAGGGCGGTCGGTCATTCTTATATCAAAGTCAGACTAGATGACTCCAAATTTTCCACCTGTGCAGTCTACTGACAAAACATCCCTCCCTTGCTGTCTGCTTTTCGTATTTGAAAAACAGGAAGCTACGTTAGACTATAAACGTTGAAATTACTTTGCAAAAAGAAAAAGAAAGAAGAAAAAATAAAAACTGATTTTATTATAATTATTACAATTACTTTTATTTATTTAAATTTTTATTAGAAACAGAAGAAAAGAGTGCTTTTAAATAAATGTTGAGAAAGTGATTTAAATAATTAATGTAGATTAAAAAAAAAATTTGTTGAAACCAACCGTAACAAGATTGCTCCCCCCGGCTAATTAAAAAAAAATTTTTTTGAGAAAACAAATTATTTTTTTGAAAGGTAACTTGGTACCACATGGCATGCTGGGACCTCAACACTGAAAAAACTGACCCACAAACACAGATCATACATCGATCCGGGACGGGATCCAGAGAGTTCACCGCTGAAATACCACCCTGACAATATATTCCGGATATATACAACCAGAGCTCGCACATCCGTAGAAACCATTACCTAAAATATTACCTGAAACATGACCATAAAAGAGTACTACCAGAGGAGGGACCACAAGGCTGATTTTACCTTAAAATGACCAAGATATTTTCTGCACCTGTAAAAGAACACATGTTCCACCTGATTGTGAAACCTCACTTCCCTACTACTGTCATTCCTACGCATAACTGCATCCTTCCTGAGACTTCTGGCAACAGAACTGTAAATAATACATAAATTGAATTTTGAAAAAAAAATTAGCCGAAAAAGAAGAGAAGTGCCCACTGATTAATTGTCACTATACTGCTTATATACATAACTTCAATAATTGGCATCACAGTATATTACAACACTATCTATTAATGTAAATAAGTACTAGTAATATCATAGTTACAACACTGTAAATGTCAATGAAATTTGTAAAACACATATTAATTCTATTATACAAAAATACACAAGAGCAACTGGTGACACACAAAAAAAAATATATACATATACATCTGTAAGACACAAATTATGGTATCACAGACCATGTTAGAGAATTACGCACACAATTGTAACAATTTTATATGAGAACACATGTTTGTTTTCGAACACAGTCTAATGATTCGGGATATTATGTAGATTTTACAAATGCACGTACAAGTAATGTGCATGGGAAAGAGTATCTCTGCCTCTGTGCTACTTATAGCAAAAAGCAGTTTCGGGCCTTTTGGGCACTACAGGGAAAACATTCCACAAAATAAAATAAAAAACAGGGGTGGTGACATATATCACCAGGAAGGAAAACACACATTCCACAAAAATAGGAAGTAGAATAAATAAAATAGTTAATTTTAGCACTTTTAGCCACACACAACAACATACAGGCATGTACATGAGACAGTATGTACTAGAAAAAGAAAAAGGGCCCACACTCCTTAAAGTTTAAGCTCAAATAAAACCACAAACTGTATAGTAAATAATAAATCTATCTAGTTAAAATGTAGAAATTAAAGTAAACACATACTTAAAAAGTTATATACAAAACACTGATGCATTAAAAAAAACTGAACTAAACAGATCTACCTCGGCAAAAGGGCATACAAAACACAACATCCTAAAAAAATTTTAAAGTAACGAAAATTACATTCGTTTCTTTTTTTTTTTTTTTTGCAAAAATATACCCAAAATCTACGAAAACGGGGTGCGGACGGGTATATACCACATAATCTACCATAAAACAGACAAAAACCTTAAGTATAGGCATAAAAAGGGTTAAAAATGCCTACATGAGAGTATCAACACACAACCAAAACAAACCTTTAATACGCTAGAAAAACTAAGTTCCGTTTTAAAAATGTCAAAAAAAAATAATTAAATATACATACACATTAACTAAACTATAAATAAATACAAATAAACAAGGTAAAATTGAATAAAAATGCTTGAATAACGAAAAAAGGTAGTTAGTATTTATAACTCGGACGGTCTCTTCTATCCCGTAGCGAATAGTCGGTTCTAGAAATCGATATTGAACGGCTACTTCTATTCGATTTAGCAGCTGGACGAATCGATGAACGAGACCTGCGCGAATCGCTGTGCTCAGCAGTTGAACTGCTTTCTGCCGTGGCTGAATTTTTACCTACGCGCATTTCACTGCCTTCTGCCGTTGCTAAATTTTTATTTACGCACATCTCGTTATTCTCTGCCGCTGCAATCTCCGGAGAAATGGGAGGTGGGGGAGAGGGATTTATGATTTCAGTCGCGTCGCTGTCTGTTTCCTCCACTTCCGGCGCTACCGGAGTTTCGTTATTGTTGACGTTCACTACTGCTGGTGCGCGGTTACTATCATATGGTGCCCAGGGAATGAATCGGTTACGCTTACACCTGCGTACAGGAGGAGAATCGCGCGGTTGGTGTGGTGAATCGATGGTCACGTTTTCAGTCGATCCCAGGCCAATTGTTTGTTTTGGTTTACTGGACCAGATGGGGAGTCTGTCTTTGAAAGAAGACATCCTGTCAACATGGACAACCTGACAATTTTTGGGATTAGCAACTAGCGCTATTTTAAAATTAACCTCATTTAGCTTCTCAATTATAGTAAAAGGACCATTATTTTGCTTGCTTAATTTTTTTGTATTACCAGGGGCGACTGTGGGTGTAAATAACCACACAAGATCTCCTATTTTAAAATTTTTATCAACAGCTGTCTTTTCACGGTATTTTTCCTGCTGCTCAGAAACTTTAATTAAATTACTATGTACTTCAGTGTATACTTTTTGAAGAGCTGGGATTAAGAGTTCGCAAAAAGAGGGTGCATCATTATAATTAAAAGAAGGTGGTTGAGAAAAGAGATTATATGGTAGATTCATATTTCTGCCATACATAACTGCAGCTGGGCTAAGTTTAGTTGAAGGAACCTGAACGCATAGCTAGTTACCTGAACGCATAGCTAGTAGTGCAAATTTGAGTTTAGTGTCCCAGTCAGATTGATTTTGGTTGACTATGTGACAAAGTGCATTTTTAAGAGTACGATTCTGTCTCTCCACTTGCGAGTTGCCAGCCGGGTGATAAGATGAGGTCTTAATATGATTAATACCAAACATTTTATATACGTGCTCTATCGCATCTGAAATTAGATTCTTCGCGTTGTCCGTCGTAATAAAACAGGGCGCACCGTAGCGTGATATGAAATCAGCTAAAGTGTCCGCAATGACATCTGAAGTGGTTAAACTAACCGCATATGCTTCTGGCCACTTAGTAAATGAATCTATATATGCGACAATATACTTATTTCCCGAAAAAGTTTGCGGTAAGGGTCCAATGAGATCCAAATGAACCTTGTTCATGGGAAACTGGGGGGTCGGCATACGTTGCAGAGGGGCGAGCTGGTTCGCTCTATAAGCTCTCTTCTGCTGGCAACTAATACATGACTCCACTAGATGCTTGACATCTGACGACATTCCTGGCCAATAGAAGTGCTCACGAATGCGATCAATGGTCTTTTGAAAGGCTTGATGACAAGCCGCTAGGGACTCATGTGTTAGTGCAAAAACTTGAGTAACCAATTCTTTTGGCACGACTAACTTTACAGATTTATTCAAAATAGCTGACTCCCTTGTATCCTCACAAACTAAAATGTCATCTATAAAAAAAAATTTCATGTATTTAGGAGCAATTTCTACACCTTGGTCTAGTTTTCTTGCAATCTCGCAGCATTTCTTGTCTGATTTTTGTAATTCACCAATTTTTTCAAGTAGATTAGAATGAGGCATAAAAGTAACTTCCTTTTCGACTTGTATACAAAAATTACAATTAACAGTATCATTGGAGTTATCATTGTTGACATACCTCGAAAGGAAATCTGCGACACTGTTACACTTACCTTTAACAAACTTGATTGTAAAATTAAAGTCTGAGAGAGTGCAGATCCATTTAGCCATGCGAGATGTAGGGTCGTGAATTTTTAACATAAATGTTAGAGGCGCATGGTCTGTATAGATGAAAAAATGGGTATTAGCAATGTAACATTTGAAGTGGGCAGTAGCCCAAACTAAAGCTAGTAATTCCCTTTCAGTGGTGGAGTAGCGGGTCTCAGCATCTTTCAATTTTCTGCTGGCAAAGGCAACAGGATGGAGCATGTTATTTTCATCTAATTGTGATAACACTGCCCCTAATGCTTCGCCACTGGCATCAGTATATAAATGGAATTCTTTCTCAAAATCAGGGAGTGCAAGACATGGTTTTGAAATAAGAGCCATTTTAAGGTCTTCAAATTCTTTCTGTGCATCTTCATTCCACGAAAATTTTCCTGTCTCTTTCGTTAAGTTGATTAGATTTTTAGCTCTCTTAGTAAAATCTGGTATAAATCTCCTATAGAAAGATAGAGTTCCAATAAATGACCTAACAGCCTTTCGGGTAGTTGGAGGTTTAAAATTTTCTATTACGGCAATATTTTTATTGATAGGTGATACTGGGCCACTACAAATCTCAAAACCTAGATATTGTATTTTATTCGAAAGGAAAGTGCATTTACTGGGCTTAAGTTTAAGTTTATGCAGTCTTAACCTTTCAAAGACCATGCTAAGCTTCTCAAAATGAGAATTAACATCACTGGAGGCAATTACAATGTCGTCGATATAAACAAGAATTCCAAGATTGCCTAAATCACCGAAAATAGCATTCATAAGTCTTTGGAAACTGTTACCTGAATTTGAGAGCCCAAAACAGTTACGGGTCCACTCAAAAAGTCCTTTGTGGGTGATTATAGCAGTTTTATGCCTATCCTCTGGGCGAATAACCTGTTGAAAAAACCCACTAGTTAAATCTAGCGTTGAAAAAAATTTAGCCCCACTTAAAGCATCAACAGAGTCGGTAATGTTAGGTATTGGGTAAGCATCTTTAACAAGATTTTTATTTAATCTTCTGTAGTCAACAGCAAGTCGATAGGAACCGTCTGATTTCCGAACCAGAATAACCGGAGAAGCAAATTCAGACATGGAAGGGGAAATTATGTCCGCCTGTAACAAAGTATTAAGTTGGTCTTCCATTTCTTGACGTAATTTGTAGGGGACTCTATAAGCTTTGCCTTTAACTGGTTTATTTGAAGTTAAGTTAATTTCATGCGGGATTGTATCACAGCCGGGTAAATCTAAGACCGATGCTGCAAATACATCTTTGTTTTTGTCTAGAAAATTTTGCATTTTAATTTTTAATGGGGGTTCTAAATGATCTAAATTAATTTCAGAGCTCCAAGTGAGATCAGCGTGATCAAAGTCACCAATTGGAGGGGCCAAATTTATATTATAGGTTAATTTATTATCAGTTACGGGTATATTTGACTGGTCTACACATTTTTGAATTTTGGCAACAAAGGTTCCTTTATTTAAATGAATACTATTGTCTGAAAAATTTGCAAATGAGATATATAGGCCATGTTCTTTAGTGCAAATGGCTCTGGAGGTAAGGAGACCTTGATTTAAATTTTTCGCCAAAGGTTCTAACATAACAATATCATTTTCCTTAATAAAATTTTCCTTATAACTTTTAACCTGGGCTAACATTTTTGACTGCGGGGGAATTGAAATTTTGCTACATAACACAGCGAAACTTATATTTTTATTTTTATTGGTTTTATCACTACTGCTATCATCATTGCTCTCCTCCTCGACTTCAGGTACCTTATCCTCTATACTTACCAAATCTTCACTTTCATCAATATTACAAATTTCACTAGTCTCTTCAGCTAAATTACCCTGAGTTACCTGACTCGCTGCTGAAAGAATGTTGTCGACACTTTGAATACTTGAAAAATTGTCAGTGTTATTACCCTCAGAGCTACCGCCTGATGTTGTTTGCATGCAAAAGTTCTGCGCAACACTTTCAACTTCCTTATCTGACTCAGTTTGAATGACTATCTCAACATCTTTTCCCATATTACTCAACTGCGGGTCCTGAACTACCATATTTTCACTACTATGATTCCCATTTTCAATATTAACTGAGTCATGAACTTTCTCACATGCACAATTTTCAGGAGGGCTATTGGCATTACTACTTTTTGAATTCTCCCCTACTTTGTTGACACATTTTATATTTACAGAATTATTTTTAACACAATCATTATTTATACAATTATTATTAGAATTTACACTATATACAGAGTTAGAAATATTTACAGAATTAGTAGCAAGACAAGTATTACACCCTGAAGTATTACTTGGGGTTTCTACGCTTTGTTTACATTGGCCTGAAACTGGCACTTTAAGAGCGACAGCATTTGTATCACAATTTATACTTGCCCGGTACTCTTTCAAAAATGGCATTCCCAAAATCATATTAAATTCCTCTGCTAATTTACCTTCCACTACATAGAATTCAGCTTGACATTGAACATTATCAAAAACAAATTTTAAAAATACTTTCTTATTTAGGTGAACTTTCTCACCGGTGACAGTCATAATGGGGATATTGCAATTCTCCATTTCAAAATTCTCTAAACAGTTACAATCAGTACCACTCAGGAGATTAATTGCAGAACCCGTGTCACATAATGCATTTAGGCAAACTTTATTTATGTAAATTCTTGCAGTTGGTAATGTATATGATTGGGGCTGAAACATACTATACACAGTTGGGGGGTCCAGGGGCCTGTTGGGGATCGACTTGACCACATCTGATCCGGCCACTAATAGTTTAAAGCCTCACTTTCATTGTTAGCTACTGGGGTGTTATTTACCGCCTGCTCTTCATTTCTGTTCGCAGCTGTGCTCCTATTGTTTTGGTAATAACCACCTCTTCTTCCCCTATATCCGCCTCGCTGATTGTGGTTCCCTCTAGGATTTTCACCTCTGTTTCTATAATTTTGCCCACGGCTCCTGAAATTTTGACCACCTCCCCTTCTAAAATTATAGTCGACAAAATTTAGTGGACAATCTCTGGCATAGTGGCTTTGTACGGAACACCTATAGCAGGTTACGGGTCTTACTTCCTGGTTATTTTCCTGCATATCCCTAGCCCTAAGATCAACTAAACTGTCTATCTTAGCTGCTAAAACATCAATTTGAGATTTTAGTTGGTCTATCTCCTTCTTTTGTGAGCTATCTTGCTGAAAAACTGCAGCACAGGGTAGGTTTTGGGTCAAATTTGGGTTGAGAATTTCCTCGCGGTGGTTGTAGAAAGGGTTAATGCTCCTATAAGCCTTTTCCTCAAGAAGCGCAATTTTGAGGACCTCTTCTGGGGATTGTGGATTTCTCGCAATTACCCCCTTTCGCACTTCTGGTGTAAGATTGCTCAACAGCATGGAGTGTAGTAGAGCCGTTCGGCTTTTATCGACTACTTCACCCTGGATACCTTCAATTACAAGGGCTCTTAATGACATATCATATGCCTTGTCATAAAACTCCTGAACACTCATATTGGGTGGTTGTTTAAAATTTAAAAAATGACTGAGGGCAACATCTGGTGTGGCCTGTGAAGTATAACTCTCTCTTAAGATTTTTAATAGCTCATCAGATGTTTTTGCTTTGTGAATTTTTATTCGCCTAGAAGCAGCTCCTGATAATCTAGCTAACAAAACGAATTTTTTCTCCTCCTCATTCCAGTCGAATAATTTGGCAAAACTCTCAAATTTCTCAGAAAAATCTGAGAAGCAGACTGAGCTGGCCTCTCCATTGAATGGGGGAATGTTTGACAAATTGTCCACTAGTGCATTTTTCCGCTGAATAGTGGCAATTGCCTCTGAATGCTTATCAGCCATGGTTAGGGTTAGAAAATTGATAAACAAACAACCACAAAAAAGGGAAAATGGGGGGCAGCTTAAAAAAGAGAAAAAGAGAGGAAAAGAAAAAAAGGAAACCTACATACACATAAAACTTAAGTACAGGACTATGCTTTTTGTAAATAAGAAAAGGTTATGCTCACAAGACATAATTTTGACTGGGAATTGTAGCTTACTAGCACAGAGAGAGAGCCTAGACCTCTTTTTACACTTGAACATATAAATAAAATTTTAATTGCAAAAACACCCAGTTGCTCTTTGATACATAAATACATACAAGTAAAAAAAAATCAATAACCCAGAGACCGAATTGTTACGGCTCCATTTGTTGTGGGGTTTTGGGGGTTCTTTCTAAAACACAACTTACTTAAACTTAAAAAGCTCATTTATTACTCAATCTTCACTTGACAATTAAATATTTAGAAAAAAATAAGTATACCCTGATTAGCTCCACTGAAATCTGTTGCCATGGAAAAGGTAGCAAATTATATTAAACTAATCAAAATATCAAAACTTAAGAATCCGAATAGGTTAATACAACAATGATAATTTTGAACTCATCATTTTAAGACAATATTAAATGTAGTAAGGGGCAACAGATTTCTAAATCAAGTAGCATACTGGATTGCATAAAGAACACCCAACTCCACTCCAACCCGATCAAGCTCAAATCTCCATACACATTAAATTAACAAAAGTGTAATCATCATATAATTTGGAAAAATGCAGACAACCTGAAATTCCTCCAATATGAGGACCAAAAGGGGAAAGAGTTAAATCCGTTAATAGAATAGGGATATGATGATGTACTAAAATTTTAGAACAACCATAGAGATTCTGAACAAGATCCGATCGGTTAACCAAGAATCGTATAGTGGTGTATAATGACTGGATATTTTTTTTTTTTTTTTTTTTTTTACTTTTTAAAATAAAACAATTTTGGTGTATATTTTAGAAAAACAATGTTTCTGAAAGAGGAGAGTTAAAGCTTAATTTAACATTTTTTGAAATTAAATTTAATATTACTGTTTCACTTATTAATCTATCCATCCTTAAATCAAGATCAAAAATACGATTGTATAACATTGAGTGAACTTCAATTTATGTTCATTAAAACAGTCAGTTATGAATTTAAACTTAAGAAATTTTAAATTCCTAATTTAATAAAGTTGAATTTTCTCTCCCTTTTTTTTTTTTTTTTTTTAATTAATCACAGAAAGGTTAGGCCATTCTTATAGGTCTACTGTGAATATAAAAAATTAATTATTTAGAGATTTATACAAAGAAAAACATACCATCTTTGATAATAAACAAAAAAAAAAACACAATTTATTTGAACATTTAAAATAATGAAGCAACTAAGTTATCAAAAATAATCTTAATAAAACAATATAACAGCTGATCTTTTAAGTTGAAACCACTCACTGGTTACTTTTAAATTACACATCATATTTTTAAAATTACCATCATATTACCATTTAATGGTCGTTCAAACATACAAACATTATATATTAACCTACAGACTATTTCTGTTCATAATGTTTATTCTTATTGAAATTATCCAAAGATATTCATTTCACTTTTAAACTCTGGTATAGCAAACATATTTTTTTTTTTTTTTAAAGAGGTACAAATAAATAAAAAGAAAAACTATGCAAATAGTACTTACAACAGGTAGAGAGTTCTACAATTTTAGTCAATGGGCACTTAGGAGCATTTCCTCCTTTTTCAAAATCTGATGAAACACTTAAGCTGGAGTATTCAGGCTGGGGAAAAATTCAGACGTGGTTTCAAGCTAACATTCATCAATCCTCTCATCTCACTGCATCACTTGCCATCAACTACTAGGTCCATCATCTAGTCCGGAGGGGAAAATCGTTCTACGGTCCAGAACTTCACCGTCGGAGTCAGTAATTTCACCTTCCTGAAGCATGTGTTTTATTCGAAGATAGCCATCACCGTAACTCAGAACACTACGACTTCTAACGACCGGTTTAGTTCAATATCTATGATCACTTCTGATGGTTAAGAAGTCATAATCTTGGAGCGCCACTACGCCAAAAAAAAATAGGCTACACATATCTTCTTCTTAATTTCTCGTTAACAGTTATAGATCCGCAATTCGAAAATGCCCTTATAGCCTCTTTTCATCATAACATCATGATTTAGGATGGTTAATGTAGGGCCATCAATGCCCCACTCTCAAAAAAAAAATCTTCCAGAAACCTGTCCGCCTTCAACAACTTCGCGATCCAGCCCACAGGCCAATCTTCGAGCCCCGTAATAAGTCGAATTTTTTTTACGAGTCAAACGACAGGTCTCTTGGCCAAGCAACAAGTGTCGTAAACATTCATTCTCCCGCGCTGCTTGAAAAACGGGACCGATCCACTCTGCCAGGGGTACGGGAATGGAAACAAAAGGAAAAATGGACTCATCGTGAAGACTACAGCTTGCCGCTCCACTCTGCCGGCCGCTTCATGGGGGAAGGAAACCATGCATCACCCCCATGGCGTGTGCTGAAGGGGGGTCCTGTTAGCCTCTGTTTACATGGGCGCCAGCTATCCGCCTGATAGCAGAGCCAATTGAAGCCTGACGTAAACTTACAAAGCCTAATTGCGTGTATAGTACACTCATAAGATAACGTAATTCTTATACAGGGCGGTCGGTCATTCTTATATCAAAGTCAGACTAGATGACTCCAAATTTTCCACCTGTGCAGTCTACTGACAAAACATCCCTCCCTTGCTGTCTGCTTTTCGTATTTGAAAAACAGGAAGCTACGTTAGACTATAAACGTTGAAATTACTTTGCAAAAAGAAAAAGAAAGAAGAAAAAATAAAAACTGATTTTATTATAATTATTACAATTATTTTTATTTATTTAAATTTTTATTAGAAACAGAAAAAAAGAGTGCTTTTAAATAAATGTTGAGAAAGTGATTTAAATAATTAATGTAGATTAAAAAAAAAATTTGTTGAAACCAACCGTAACATTAACGAAGAACTTGTTAAGGCTATAGATGTCTAGTCGAATGAGCTATACCCCGTCGTGATCCAGCCCGTAGAACCAGAGATAGGAAAGCGCCCCCTGGTGGTGAAAAAAAACTAAATTCGGCAAGCTCTATCGATGTCGATTCAACTCGAAACAAAAATAGATAAGCTCTAGTAAGCTCTTATCGATGTCGAGGCGAACGAGCCATATCCCGTCGTGATCAGCCCCATACAATCAGAGATAAGATAGTGCACCCTGGTGGTTCAAAACGAACTAAAATCAATAAGCTCTATCGATGTCGAGCCGAATGAGCCAAACCGCGTCGTGATGCGACCCATAGCACCCGAGTTAGCTGCAAAATCCTTTAATTGCACCTTCCTCCGCCAGGGGGCGCAATTTGTTCTATACGAACATAACCGAAATCTGTAAAGCTATCGAAATCCAGTCGAAAGAGCCAAACACCATCGTAATCCGGCCCATAGAACCCGATTTACGGAAGCGCCCCTGGTGGTGAAACTTGGAACTAAAATATGTAAGTGCTATCGATATCGAGTCGAATGAGCGAAACCGCGTTGCGATTGGACTCGTAGATCTCGAGATATTATGAAATGAAAATATAAATTCTGATATTATTATTCAAAAAACGTGGTATAAACTCAGAATCTTTTAAAAATGTTATAGAGGGTCTTTATTACTTTAATTATAATGTTGGGAATCAGTTTGGTGGAAAACCGTAACATAGTTTCTGAGTTATGGAAACGGACCATTGTTAAGAGAAAAAAACCTAAAGGGGGGAGGAGGGAGAGGGGCGATTACACTGCTTCCTCAAACAACTGATTTAGACTACCGGAGTACTTGTTCAAAGACAGGGGACCTGTAGAAAATCATAGAACTAAAAAAAAATCTGATTTTACTATTCGAAAATCGTGGTAATTTTTCTATACATAAAAAAAATCAAACGCTAGGGACGAATCTAAATATGTTAAATTTGTTACATGAATTTTGTCCTGTCGAACGCCATTCTCTCAAAAATATTACAAATGTACAATTATTTATTTATTATATTAACTGTCCCCATCCGATAGCGGGCGAATCCCGCTTTTCCTTATTATAATATCTGGTTGGCACTCTAAAAAAAACTTAAATTACCCGTAATGCAGTTTTTTGACGTGGTCTAATTCTTAAAATCATAATATCTAGCCCACACTATAATAGAAATCTTTATTTTGTTTCAATTATATAATATCTAAGCTCGTAATTAATATATCGGCTCGTAATTAAGATATAAGAATAATTTTTAGATATTCTGAAAGCAGGATTTTTTTTTTTTTTTTTTTTTTTTTTTTTTTTTTTTTTTTTTTTTTTTTTGCGCCGCCCGGTGAAACTTCGGAATGTGTGAGCCCCTTAGATTCTGAGATAAGGGGGCCCCTTTGTAAAATCGTAGTCCACCAAGTCACGTGAATTTCCTCCTTCCTCCTTCCAGACATCTGTCTGTCCGGCCAGAGATATCGACTCCAGCTGCGTCTCCAAAGAAAGAAAAAGTAATTATTTATCGATGGATTTTTACAGGATTTTTTCGATTCTCCTTGTCGTAGAGAAATGATTTTGCAAATTTATGAAAGCGGATGCTCTTCCGAATCTGTCTGTCCAAAGTCCGAATTTCTGGGCCCGGAATTTTCGGAGATGCGAGTGGAATCTAATTGAATTCAACATTTGTATGATAATCCCCTAATTTGCACACCGAATAGTATAAACCTCTAACCGAACGAACCTCCGATCCGGGTCCCCGCTGTCTTCGACACCGGATAATCCTTAATTTGCACATCGAATAGTATAAACCTCTGACCGAACGAACCTCCGACCCGGGTCCCCGCTGACTTCGGCACCGTATACGGGTCGTGCTACGCACGCAACGGATAATCCCTTAATTTGCACATCGAATAGTATAGTAGTCCGAGATGCGAGCCCCAATATTTTTTTTTACTTAATTTCCTCTCTGGCAACCACGCGTTTTATTCGCTGGCAAGCTTTCGGAGGCGAGATTTTGCGGTTTTGATAAAATGCGAATATTTTGGATGAATAGGTTTCGATTCGAGGAATTAAAACAGTTTTGTTAATTAATAACTCTCTGGATCGGGGCCGGATCACCCGGCCAGCAAAACTTGGGGGTCGCGCTATTTTTACGAGATTTTCGGTACCAAAAGCGCGTCGGTGCGTTGCTTGGACGCGAAGCCTTTGCGGGTACAGACACACGCACACACACACAGAGACGTTTCCCGACATTAATATTATTGACTAGCTGCCTACGCCCGCTAGCGGGCCCCTAATTTACATCGGTGCCTTGAATCTAACTGAATTCTCCATTTGTATAAAACCTCGAAACGAACGAACCTCCGGCTCGCGTCACTCTCGAACCAAACAAACCTCCGACCCGGGTCCCCGCTGCCTTCGGCACCGGATAATCCCTTCATTTGCACATCGAATTGTTTAAACCTCTAACTGAACGAACCTCCGACCCGTGTCCCCGCTGCCTTCGGCAACGTATACCGGTCGTGCTATGCACGCACCTGATAATCTTTTAATTTGCACATCGAATAGTATAAACCTCTAACCGAGAGAACCTACGATCCGGGTACCCGCTGCCTTCGGCACCGGATAATGCCTTAATTTGCACATCGAATAGTATAAACCTCTAACTGAACGATTTTCCGGCTCGGGTCCCCGCTGAAAGCGGCACCGTATAGCAATCGTGCTTCCACCTTCAACCACTAAGTGGCACAATCTGCTCTATACGAACCTCGGGCACTGAAATCCTCAAGGCTATAGATGTGGAGTCGAATGAGCTATACCCCGTCGTGATCCAGCCCATAGAAAAAGAAATATGAAAGCGCCCCTGGTGGTGAAACTCGGAACAAAAATCGATAAGCTCTTTCGATGTCGAATCGAATGAGCCATACCCCGTCGTAATCCGGCCCATAGAAACAGAGATAGGAAAGCGTCCCCTTGTGGTGAAAATCGGAACTGATATCGGTAAGCTCTATCGATGTCGAGTCGAATGAGTCAAACCGCGTCGCGATGGGACCCATACGACGGGAGATATTTTGAAAAAAAATAGCAAATTCCTTAGCTTTATTTTTTTTTCCTATAGAAAAATTGGAATTTTGCTAAAATGAAAAATTATGGTCCGAATTCGAAAATTTTTGAATCCCTGAAATGTCAGCCCACTCTGAGCAAGGATGCATATATTTCAGATTCGAAAATCCGATAATTTTGAAAATTTAATATAGCATATAAAAACTGCAACCATTTTCAAATGCATCACTTTATCTCTTTCAGAAATAAATTATCCACAGACGATTTGTCGGGGTTGAGTGTTGAAATAAAAAAAGCAGGTGTCTTTTTGGAATAGAAATAAATTCATTTTCCGTTTCATTAATGAATTTTAATTGATAATGAATTGATAATGAATTGATAATCAATTGATGCTGAATTCTTTAAATGTTACTGAATATGAATATTCTTTATGAATTTTTTTTTGTTGAATTTGAGATTTTTTTTTTTTTACACATCTATGCAAATTATCGTGGACGTAAAGTAATTATCTCCACTTGTTTCAAAAGAGAGAGTGGAGCGATTTGTCCTCATATGTGTCAACCCCACACCGTTTACGGCAACCCTCTTTCCTGTCTCGGTCAATATTGGAAGTCTAGCCAGTTTTTGGCCGGAATAAAGAAAAGTTACGGTCCATATTTCAAAAAAAAAATTAAATTTTTAGAACGACAAAAATTGGCCGCGTGTGTATCCCGATTGTCGGATCGATACTTCCGGTAGATTTGTTTTTATTCAATGATGCTTCAAAAAGAGACAATTTGTATGTCTGCGATTATCAAAACGGAAATTTTCTTTTCGGGTTTCGATAAAACTGTTCCTTGTTTCGCTAATTTTGATGAGGTTTTTAATTAATAACCTTCTTACTTAGGAGCCGACTGCTTCGAAACTGTAACTCCTGGAGGCCCGGATTTTTTCGAATTTTTTAATACCAAAATCGCCTTGCTGCTCGCTTCACTCGCAATGTTTATCCGGGTACAGACTCACACACACACAGACAGACGTTTACGAACATTAATAATAATGATGATTTAAAAACATTTTGATTATTTTTTTAAGAAAAAAGCTAACAAAGACTAAAATAATATAATAGCATATGAAAAGAAATTCATAAAATACAACCATTATAATTATAATGCGAAACTGGGATGATAGTATATATATTTCAAATGCATCACTTTATCTCTTTCAGAAATAAATTATCCACAGACGATTTGTCGGGGTTGAGTGTTGAAATAAAAAAAGCAGGTGTCTTTTTGGAATAGAAATAAATTCATTTTCCGTTTCATTAATGAATTTTAATTGATAATGAATTGATAATGAATTGATAATCAATTGATGCTGAATTCTTTAAATGTTACTGAATATGAATATTCTTTATGAATTTTTTTTTGTTGAATTTGAGATTTTTTTTTTTTACACATCTATGCAAATTATCGTGGACGTAAAGTAATTATTAAGATTGGCTCGGGGCTTGTCCCGACCATATGCCACAATCGGGTCCTCAAGGTGGGTGACGTGTGGCAGAGCTAGTGACGCTCTTGTACTCTAAATTGTTATAAAAAACGTAGTAGACAAAGTTACAGAACGTGTGGCAGAGCTAGTGACGCTCTTGTACTCTAAATTGTTATAAAAAACGTAGTAGACAAAGTTACAGAAATTTAATTCTCCAAATAAAAGTTATATTCATCAATGAAGGTATGTTTAGATTTTGCTTTATGTTCTTGTAAGATAGAGACAAGTAGAAATGATATATGTGTGATATTATATATAATGTCACATATGTTACATATATAATGAAATATTATATTATGTATAATGACTAATGACACATTTTATATAATGATATATTTTATATAATGGCACATTTCTGAATTCATTTTTGTTCGGAAATGCATGAAATTCTTTCTTTGTACATTTATTTTGGAAATAATGGGAGAGGGGGAGGCGCAAAAATTTATGCTTCAGCCGGATGAAAAAATTCATAGTTTCGGCCCTGGATATATTTAGAAATTAAATAGGGTATATCCAGGTTAGATGCTCCATCGTGTTATTCGCCCTAGTTACTGTATTTCAGCTATTCAATGTGTGGCAGAGCTAGTTGCCTTGAGCTCGGGGCTTGTCCCGACCATATGCCACAATCGGGTCCTCAAGGTGGGTGACGTGTGGCAGAGCTAGTGACGCTCTTGTACTCTAAATTGTTATAAAAAACGTAGTAGACAAAGTTACAGAAATTTAATTCTCCAAATAAAAGTTATATTCATCAATGAAGGTATGTTTAGATTTTGTTTTATGTTCTTGTAAGATAGAGACAAGTAGAAAATGAAATATAAAATACTTACTAGAAATATTTTATGAAATATTTTGTGACTGTTGTTGAAACAGGTATCGAGTAATGTGCTAATTATAAGTTGAAGCCTTAGTTAATTAGTTTATTTCTTACAATTATATACTTTTAAAATTTATATGAAATGGAATCATTTAAAATGGCATTGCATACAAATTTTAAAATATATAATTGAAAAATAAACAAATTAATTTACTATGTAAGGCATTGTTTTTTGTAATTTTTTTTTAAGTTCAAGCTAAGTGAGCTTATAATTTCCTTGTTAAGTGTACTTAACTGATTATTAGCATTTTTTCATTCAAAATCCCTTCATCATTTAATTAACTTTCTAAAAATATTTTCTTTTATAGAATAAATTTTGAATTATGCTTAAATAATCGTTATGGTATGACAGTGGCTGCCTTTAGGCTAATTTACATTTATAATTAACCATGGACTAGATTTAATTCTTGACACCTACAAATGGCATGGCTACGGTGGCCTTCTGGCTAGATTTTAGTACGGATAATCGTTAATGGCATAGCTGTGGCTAGTTTGCATTAATAATTAGCATTTAATTTTAATTTTAATTGTGGCCATTTTTTGGTTATCTATCATTTATTATTAACCGTTAGTGGCCTAATTATGAGCATCTTATTTTTTTGGCCAATACCCGCATAGCATGCACAGACACAGTGACGTCATTGTGACGTCACTGTGAGTCACGTACGTCACGTCACATCTGTGACCAAAATGACACCACTTTGTAACGTCACACTGTGATCAAAATGTGAACGTCTTGAAAATCTAAAGAAAACTTAAAATAAACTTTAGAACATCTTATGGCATGAAGAAAATTACTTTTTGACAGCTTTAAAAATTTTTGTGACGTTGCAATGACGTCACATAAGTCACGTAAAACCTGTGACCAAAATGCCAACACTCTGTGACTTCACGGTGTGATTGGAGAGAGAATTTGGAAAAAAACTCATAAAATATAGAATTAAATTATGTCATGTACCTAAATCATTAATAAAAACATTGTCACACATTATTTAAATATATTGTATTTCCAAAATAAAATAATAAATAAGTATTTGTCTACATATATCAGGCAGATATTTTTTTACAATTTTCATTGTCATTTTCATGAAATTTAACAAAATATACTATATAATACACAGGTAAAAATCCTTAAATAGAAATTTAGTAACGTAGGAAAGTTTTGGCGGAAAGTAATTCAGAAATAGATCTCCCATTCTAATAAAACTGTTAGCGATTTAGAGATTTGTTAGCATTTTAAATACAAACATTTAATTTTTTTTCCTACCACCGCATAGAACTCATTTGCTAATTTTGTGATACTAAAAATATTTTAAAAATCTCCAATCTCTTATTATTTTGAGGGGCCACTCAACCCAATCATCAGCTTTCTGTTTAAAAAGTGAGGACACTATTTTCGCGAGTTCGACATCGGGGGTGCTCGGGGTGACCGTCGAACGCGTTCAAGATTTTTCTTGTACTGAATATTTAAGGTGGTTCTCAACTGACCTGCTCCACAACGCGAAGCTTTCTGACATAATTTCTGACTCATTTTTAAACGCAAAGGCATAAAATGGGCAGGACTGACTATTGAAGCAATTTGGAATCGAAATGAGTTTTCCATTTTTTGATAAATAAATTACTTATCGAGTTATAACCAATTCGTGTCACGTGACGACTGGTTTTTCTCTTTTCTTTTCCTGTTACGTCGGGTATTTGGTTCAAAACGCTGACTTTGACATTCTTTTCTGAAAGATCTTCTGATTTTACTAAAAAATGGAAAACGTCTTTCAATTACAGAGTTTCTGAATAAAAACAAAAGCCAATTTCATGCGTTTCCGAACAAAAACGAATTAAAAATATGTCAAAAAGTATATGTCATTCCTATAGCAATTTATTCCAAAACTGGTCAGTGCTTAATAAGATATCACCTCTGGTAAATATATTGCTCTTTTCAATAGAGTGTAAAAAATGAAAAAATCGTGTTTAGGAAATCTGATTGCAGAATAGTATTTATATTTATGTCGTAATTATTTTATAAAGACTATTAAATCCATTTTTATTTAAAATTTATGTTTACTTTGGACTTCTAAAACAAATGCAACTGATTAAAAAATATATAAAAATTTAAATTTTCACAGCTTATTTCCAAGAATATTAAACTCTCTCATATAAAAACAGAATATTATAGTTTTATTAGAAGTTATTTGTCAGCCATATAAACTATAAAGCATTTGAAATGTCTTTATTTAACTGTTTTCTTTCTATTCTTTTTCTGGAAACACCTGCTAGATGTTACTTTGTGGTAAACATTACTGCGCAGATCATGATCGCAGATGTTGAGGGCAGACGATTATTCTCATCGGCGGTTAGAGTGTGTGGTGCTTTTAAGTTTGTGGAAGTATATTGTGGAATTTATACCGTGAAAGTAAATTAACGTTTTAAAGTGAATCATCCATTTAACCTATCCTTATGTCTAGCTGGGTGTGTTATTAAGGTCTGCGTGATATTTGATATCTCAGATCTATGAACACACCTAAGCTGGACACTTTGAAAATTAAAGCAGTGGATTTGAGTCTCATTTTTCAATGAAAAGGAAGCAGTCAGCGACCATTAAAACTTAATCCCTAGAACTGGTGGTTTTACTTATAGATTAGCAGGTAACTTTTAATGTCTTCGCAGTTTTGTTAATAGTGCATATTTAGTAATGGTACATTAATAGTGCATTATTTAAATGTTAAGATGTTTAAATCTTTTTTTTTTTAATCACTTGTATAAAATTTTATCTTTAATGTTTTAAATCGTTTTAAATAGAGAGTTTGGAAAAAAGCTTAAAGTATTTGCTAACAACATATATTCTAAATGTAAAGTGTTATTTATAACGAGGAATGTATTTATATTTTGCGTTTCTCAGTTCAATTTTCATAGTTATTCATTGTAATTAAAAACATTGCAATTTTTAAAACTATTAATATTTGATTTACAATTTGAAAATTTCTTAGCTAGTGGAGGTTTTGAGAAATAATTTTCTGGTATATTTGAAATAATTGCGACAATTTAACTCATTACAAATTTAGTTGTCAAGATATGTCAATATTAGGTGCACAAAAATAATGAATATTGATGAAACAATAAAACAGCTATTCAGTTAAGGTAATTTTTCCAGTTATGTTATCGAATTTTTTCTATAGTAAAAATTGATATTTAAGCTCTGCATTTAGTATTCTATCAAAAACTATCAATAAAATAATTTGTAAAGAAAAAAATATATTTTTTTTTCTTTGCGTTTATGATCCGAAGTTTTAAATTTCATTTGCTTCGAAAAATGTTTTATTGCTTGATACAATGTTTATTATTTAATAATATCGCACAATAGGTAGATCTATTATTTAAATGGATTCCTAATATAAATTTTTCACAATGCTTATTTAAAAATCTATACTTTTATTTTCGTTAAATTTGTAATCAAATCCAAAATAACTAATTTCTGAATTCATTTTTATTCGGAAACACATGAAATTGGCAGGTGTTCTTAATCAGAATATATGTAATAGAATGGCATTTTCCATTTTTGACAAAAGATGTTTCAGAAAACACTATCAAAGTCAGTGTTTTGAACCGAATTTCCGACGCGCAGCGTCAGAAACGGAAAAAACGTGACCAAAATTGCTCTTAAGCATTTCATTTATCTAAAAAAGGAAAACACTATTCATTCCAAATCGCTTTAATAATCAGGCATGCAAGTGCCAAGCGTTTAAAAATTTGTTCATAAATGTGTCAGAAAGTTTCGTGATACTGAACGAGGGGAAATATGGCAAAGTATACACATTTAAAAACTTCAATACTTAAAAGCAAAATAGCATAGTTTTAATTATTGTCAACATTTTTGGTGGTTACATAAAACAAATGGAAGTCGAAGTTATTTTTAAAAGTGGTTATTTGCACAATAGAATTTCATATTATTAAAATATTTAATTTTATTATAATTTTTAATGGATTCATCTATTATTTTTATATTAGTATGCGTTTTTTACATTTATAATTTTCTTGTTTAACGGCTACATTAGCCGGTTTCCCAATCAGATACAATGTTTTAATTTGAATAAGAGTTGCATAAAAAAAATGATTGCCGATCCAATCCTTATCGTCGATCTTATCCGTATTTGGTGAAATCTTGTTATCCGAATCTATGCGAAATCATTTATCAGGTTCGGTCGGGTTGTGGGCCTACAGAATTTTCGTTGTTGTTGTTGTTGGGTTAGGGTAAGATTACGGGTTGAATGTAAATATAGTTTCAGTCAACCATCATTCATGTTCAAGTAGACATTCAATCATGTTCAAGAAGTATATAACCGTATTCGTGCATGACTCTAGATCCGAGCCGACATCAGAAATTGTATCGTAACACAATTTCTGATAAAATCTGGTTACTTGGTCGTATGCAAGATTCTATTCTGAACAAGACTTACAGTAAAAACATTATACCCGACTCGGGTCAGATCGGGTTCATGAAAATCAGGTCACACGACAACTAATCCAAATCTATTCTGTAGCCAAACAAATCCTAAAAGATCGATCCCAAGTTTCTGGATTGTATTCGGGTAAAATCTGGTCACCCGACCCGGTGCAGTGTCGTCACAAACGTCACAAACTTGAACCATAAAAAAATTTTGATCCGAACAATCCGTATAGGATTCGGGTAAAATCTGGTCACCCTATCCGATGCAGATTCGTCACATTTTTCACATTGAAGTCGCACGGTGACTTCACAAAGTAGTCACATTGTGAGGTCACAGAAAGCCTTAAAAACGGCCATAACGACCTCGCATTTACGTCACAGTGACTTCACATCGACGTCACGTGACGTCACGACGACTGTCACAAAGTCACAGTGTGACTTCACAGTGACGTCGCCGTGATGTCACCATGCCTTGCGGGTAGTGTTGCGGTCTCAGTGTGCCCGGAATGGCATTTTTTTTACCTGCCGTTACAGCCAATAATAACGGACCCTCAATTAACAGTTTCGGCCAAGGCTAACGTAGCCATCAGCGGCCCGCAAGTTCTGTCTTTGTTGGGATTTTTGTTATCATATGCATCTAATAACGACAGTATTATGTATACATTTATTATTATTATTCATTTATGTTTCAGCATTTAGTCATAATGAAAATAATAAAATTTTGCACAGTTCTATTTACATCGTTGGCAATTATTTTATTTTAAACCTATATTTCAGTCTTTAAATTTAAAATAGGGACTACTTTTTCGAACGGATAATTTGTGAAAACGCATAAATAGTACTTGAAAATTGTTATGACTTTTCAATCCTTTTATATTAGAGTTTCCAAGCGTTTTCGAAAATTCTTTCTTAGCCTACTGCCATATGTATAGTATGAAAAATATCTATAATCGTTAGATTTCAGTAAATGACATATTGGCTATTCATTAAACCTTTACTTTTGAATTGGACAGTTACTTTTAATATGATTTCCGTAAAAGTAACTTTTAACAAAAAATTAAAAATAATGAATTTGTAAACGAAAGGGTTAAGATAGTATAATCATAAAAAAATGCAATAAAGGTGTTTGTTGCCCTCAGAACAACACCGAAGATTTTAGGGCTATTTTTCTGCTTATTATAACAAGAAGTGTTGTAGCGTCAGGGGATGATGCATCATGTTACTACCAATATTACTATATACTAAATTTAGCCTTATGTAGTCGTATGATGTTCAAAGATTAAGTAACACCAAATATACAATACATGAATACTGGTAGTAATGTAAAGCAGCATCCCTTAATGCTACGCCACTGATAACAAGTAAACCAATTAACAGATCTAAATTGCGGTGAGGATAATAATCCCCTCATTGAATTGACGTGAAAGAAACTGAATTTAGAAATCTGGCAAAACATTCATTTAAATGAAATGATACTATTATAATTATTAAAATTTTGAAGTTAAATTTTGGAAAAATTAGTTTAGAAAAAAGCTTTCTTAGGACATTTTTTTAAAGAAAATTACAAATTTGAGAAAAAAGAAATAGGAATTATAAAGACAAACTTAATGGTTGGCTAGTTTAGTGGTTGTGTCATGTAGCTTCAAGTCAGTAGCTTAATTAATAACTTTTCTGTAATACCCACTAGTTAAAAAAATACCATTTTGAGGTAAACGCATTTTAAATTTTTGGAGCAGATATTGACGCTCTGACAGACAGTAGAAGCAAAAGCCTGTTCAAAGCGCGTTTTTTAATAAAGCGACTAACTGAGCATAGTTGCGTTGGAAGTGAGAAGAAACATAGAATTCATATGAGTTGTAAACCTCTTTACCAATTTGAATAACGTGTTAAATTAAATCTAGTGAAACATAGAATTGTTTAGGCTATAAATTTAGATTTTTTTTTAATTTAAAAGAGAAAAGTAAATTTCTTTTTATTGTTTTCTCCTAAACATTCAGTAAATATTCTAAATTAATTGACTTAAGAGCCTTTAAAATAATATAAACATCATTCGAAGTATTTTTTGTCTATAATATTTATTATTTATTTACTATTCTTGTTCCTGTGAGACTACTTTACTAGTTAACTTGTAATTCTTACTCTAATATTTTCTAAGGTATCGTACGTCATTGAACTATACCTTCACCTTCCATTAAGACATATCTTGTAACAATTGTAACACAAGGATCTTATTTCCACGTTTGCAGCTAAATAATCCTTATTGATTAGAATATTATGTAATTTTGTCCTGTTTATTGCTCTACAATTAATGGTTTCTTACTACAAAGTGGAACTATTTGTGGAGCTCTTTAGAGTATATCATTTAAGATTATTCAATGTAAAGCAGTTTAGAAAACACTTTAGAAATACAATGTAGCTCTTTCCCGTATTCACTATAACGTTTTCGAAATGAATAGAATGTTTGTAATTCAGTCTTATAAATGCTAATCGATATGAAATGCTACATTCGACTAAAATTATCTCATTTAAGTTGTACAGTAAGTGATTAATTGAATTTTGGGCGTTAATAAAACCTATAAAGTGTTAAAGAGCTTGAAATTGAAAAGTACGCAGCAAAGAAAATTTATTGTTGTACTGCGAATTCTCGTTATTGAATTAATCAAATTCTAATATAACCAGAATAACATTTAGATATTTTAGAGAACGTACTATACAGTTAAAAAATTTGTGCTGTTTTGAACCAACTTTTGGTACTGCATTAGCTACAACCATAAGAGGGCGAAATCTCGTTCCAATGTTTGAAGATCCTATTGAACCATAGCTCCAAAAGTTGGAACGTGATTTGACCATTTTATTGGTTACAGCTAATGCAGCACCAAAAGTTTATTCAAACCAATACAAAATTTTTAACAGTGTAGTCGCTCTTAAAACTTTAGACAGAGAGTGTGCATTGTAATGATTGGTTCTATATACGTATAGCTATAGAAAGTAGAACTGCCATCGTCTAATACTACAATTTTGGTATACAGTATTTCAATTACAGTGAAATCTCCCTGTGCGACTACCTCCATCCTACCACCTCTCTCAACAACCACTTATTTATGGAACGAAATTTATTCCCATAGGCTCAATTCTAATTTTACCTCTATTCAGAGACCACTCTCAGTAGAACTCTCTCTCTAAGTGACCAATTTGTTAAAATACTGATCATTTGACCTGTAGCTTGACCGATGTGCACATAGTCCCCCTACTGGAATGAAATGTGGATTCTTCTCACTTCCTAGAACAGCATACTTTTTGAACCCCAGCGATATAAGTCTTACTGTAGAGAAGTTCCTACCTCCTCTTTTGTTTTTGCGATCAGAGCGCCGCTTATATTTTCTATGGAAAAATTTCCAAAGTATTAAATATGAATTTATTCAATTATCGATGTTGGATTTTCTTTGATTTTGTGTTTGCCCCAGGGTTGGTGGCTCACAGAAAATATTCCATCTTGTGCTGTGTTTGTACCCTTGCCAACATGTTATAGTGAAAAAGTTCCAGGCTGAGTATCGTTCCCAAATGGTTCAGTTGGTAGAACATCAATGCGCTATACTGATGACACGGGTTCGAGTCCCGGCTTGGGTACTTTTTCACTATGTTGGCTATATGCATATTAAGCAATTAAAATTTGATTATCAAAATCTACTTTTATTAAAAATATTTCATTTATCATGAAAAATATAAAGCAACCGATAAAATATTTTTAAATAAAAAAGTTGAAAATAAAAGAAAAGTTGGGAATAAAAAGGGGACGTGGGATTCGAACACATGCTATCTAGATTCAAATGAATCGCTCTAACCATTCAACTACCAAGCACATAACCGTTCAGTAACAAAACCTGAAAATAAGTAAGCAAATCTGTGATCAGAAGGCAGGAATCTAAGTATTGCATGGTGATGTCAGCCACCAGAAACTGGTTTTTAAACAAGCAGCTATGTCAATTTCTTTGTAAATAATTACATAATTTATCTAAACTGAAACAATGAAGGCTACGTGTAATAATTATTTTATTTGACAGATAATTTTTTAATATTATTTGCAAGTTTCAAGAATTATTTATTTTATGTTGCAGTTAAAATGCAGTTTATCTGAAATATTATAATGATATTTACTTTTGCTTCTCAAGAGGTGTCACGTAGGTGCACATTGAACGATTTACAATATGGTTTCCAAGTTATTCAGAGTATATATAGAAAAAAAATTGAAGCTGACGTATTTATTTACTAATAAACCAATTAAATTAATTCTATAATTTGACTAATTAATATAAATTAAAATTAAAATTGAATTAAAATTATCATCGTATTCTAACTACATGGAAATTCCGCCCAATATTTATGTCAGTCCACATGTGAGAAGTAGCTTCAGTATTATTATTTTTTTTAAGTTTTTGAGTATGGGCTTACGGAGATGCACACTTCTTTCAAAGACTTTTCCATTTCTAGCCATATATACTTATGATTGTATTTTTATTCTTAAAATAATTTATAAGTAAATTTATTTACATTGACATCTTAAAGTATAAAAGAATTCTTTTTGTAGTAAGTACTTTTTATGAAGGACATTAACTTTGCTTTGATTTAGAGGATTACTCTCAAAAATTGTTTTTGTCGCAGAAAACGTCATTTAAATAGCGCCATCAAAATCTTTTTTTTGACCATTAACTTTTTTTTATGACTGAAGAAAACATCAAATGGCACTTTTATCAAAAAATGCAAGAATTTAATTCAAACTTCGCCATGTGAATTTAATTTTGTCGAGGATCTTGTCTCCCGCGAAAACGATAATTTAGAGTGCATTGAGACGAGATTTTCATGGAAAGAGATGTCACTTATTTCAGGTGAGATAAAATATGAAAAGAAACGTTCAGTAGAATTATTCTGTTTGTTTTTGTTTAGTTTATTTATAGATGTATATATTTATGCAATGAAACAAATATAAATTCATTGCTTTTTATATAAAGTAACTGTTACATATGTCAAAAATAAGGAGTTTAGGATATAAACAAACACACAGACATCTGTATATGTATACAGACAGATATATATGTGTGATATATATTTGTGGTGTAGAGGTTTGTTCTAAACTACTGAAAATACTGTTTTGGATGTGGTATCTGTCGAGACAAACTATATATCTATAGAAAACCAAGGTCGCAATCCACTTGCTTAGTCAAAAGTACATGCTGTTTTATAACAATTTGCTGCTGAATTTTCGTTTAAAACTTAAAACATAAAGCATATATTTCTGCAAGATTTTCATAAGATTAACATTATTTTGTATGAAATGGTATGACATCATGGGAAGGGCAGGAAGTGCACCATAATTTTGTCACTCACAATGGTATACAGTACATTTTACTGTATTTCTACTATTTTTTTCTTTATGATATCAGTGGAGTGCTTCTGTGGTTAACACGACTTATAGATACACTATATGCAATTGTAAACAGCATTTATGCTTTAAAATAACTGTTTTCGGGTAAATATATGGTATATCTTTTGCCGTTTTACTGAAACGCACCAGTCCTACGTGCATCCACATGTACGTTATTCTCTCTTATGAAACTATTTTATCGTCTTCGGAAGTTTAAAAGAATTGACCAGGTCGTGTTGTGATCATGAAGTTTGGGATTCATGGAATATGTAAAAGGATATAGGATATTACGAAATAAGCTTTTATTCATGCCAACAACAATTCTAATAATATTATCTTTAATTAATTTTTAATTATATTATAATAATTTTTAAATTTGAAATATGTTCTAAAATTTATTGGCAGAAATGTGAATAATATTGAATGTGTAAGAATATTGAATGTGTAATAATATTGAATATGTGAATTCTTGATTAAAATTTAATCTTTTTAATATCATGTTCAACAATCGTTCGAACTCCTATATAGTACTTCAACCTCAATTTAAGTTGCTCATTGCAAATTATTGCTGTTTAATCTCGTACTTCCAATATATAATATATGTGATTCAAAATAGGTGCATTCCGGAAAAAAAATATGACCAACCCCTATTAATTCTTCTGAAAATAATAGTATAAAAACTATAAGTACTAATCAACTGAGAATACTTTCTTCTAATTAATGAAATACTTAAATTATGCTTCAGAGGTCGTCTAGATATTAAAAATTGTACAGACTTTTTAATCTATGTTAGTGTTAATCTGCAACTTTTGCATCACTGTTTTGAAAAATATTTATCTATATGTGACTTAAAATTAATAAAAAATAGAAAGAAAAATTTTTAAAGTAGGGTTTTTTATATACTTTTTTGCAGTGGTTAACATTATTTTTAAAATAGCAAACTTTAAACGTTCACTAACTTTTTATATTTCATAGAGATATCTGACCTTTAATTTAAAAAATGTGATATTAAAGAAAATAATGACTAATAAATGAAAGTTAATTGTCATCTGGAAAAAAAACATCAAAAAGTAAGTTGATTGTGTTTTGAATAAATGAAAAAGTATTACACATCAGTGTTGTACGTGGTAAAAATTAGAATAAAATAAAATATACCATCATGAACATAGGAAACTCTTTTCAAGTACGCTATATCCAGTGGTTGGAATATCATAGTTGAGATTTTTTCCAACAGAGAGAAAATATGCCGGGACCAGGACCTTGGTACTTTTGTTTGCCGTATCAACGCTCTCCCTACCGAGCTATCCCGAGGACATCCTGGCCGGTATATTTCACTCTTATCTGTTGGACAAGGCTGCGAACTGCAGCGCTAATTTCATTCATCCGAGCTATAACTATACCATTTTACGTGATGAATCTGAAAAAGCAAGCAAACTCCTGTATACTATGCAATTAGGTACCATGTAATAGGTACGGCAAACCAAAGTACCCAGGTTCGAGTCCTGGTCCCGGCATATTTTCTCTCTGTTGGAAAAAATCTCAACTATGATACTCCAACCATTGGATAAAAAATATACCTTTTACGAATTAGAACTTTGATAAATTAAAAGCAATTGTACAAGTTAGTGTGTATTTCAAAACTGAAGTCTATTAACCAAATTCTGGGTTAAATATGATGTTTTTAATTTTATTTGATTGGGAAAATATAATTTTACTAGCTGATACGCTGACGTTGCCCGGTAGGTCAAAAAATAAAATGAAATGCGAAATCACTCTGAAAATCTCTGCGAAAAACCGTTCCTCTGGTAACTCTTTGTCTTTCGAAAATTAAATAGAAATATGGACTCCGAAGCGGAAGTAAATTCAATACCACATCGTCAAATGTCTGGATCATTCGATTCAAAGCGGGTCAGTTTTTGGTCAAAATTAAAAAATGGTTACCGTCGGATTTTCACAAAATTTGCATTTTCGGAATCTGAAAAATGAACTACGTACAAACTGTGAATTTCGATTCAATACCTCCAATACTTTTCTTAATACTCGAGGATGAGTAAAAATAAAACTATTTCGTTATCTGGGATTATTAAATTGGTAAGTTTCTTTTGAGGTTTCAATAAAAATATCCATTTTCGGCGCACGCGCTGGAAAATCTTTTAATTCCACCGCCAGGGTATGCATTCTGTTCTAAACAAATTTCTGACACATGTCCCCGCTGCCTACGATACAGTGTATAACAAACTTGCTGCGCTCGCGCTGCAAAATATTTTAATTCATTTTTCCAGCATCAGGTGGAGCATTCTGTTCTAAATAAACCTATTTCTGAACGAAACTCCGGCACTAGTTTCCGCTGCTTACTACACCGTGTAAAAGGCGTGCTCTGCACGCACGGTAAATCTATTAGTTCCACTTTCCAACGCCAGGGCGTTCCAAATCTATTTATTAATTAGTCGGCTATATTTTAATTAGTTCGTGTTAAGTTGAATGAACCGATTCCCGTTGAAATCGGACCCATGGAACCAGAGAAAAAAAATCACCCCTCTGGATAGTAATATTCATAAATGGTGGTAAACAAGGGCTGAAAAAATTATGCCGAAGTTTATTTATTTCCTGGGAGACCTCGGAAGAATAGTAAAAAAAAAATCGTTCGAATTGGACCAAGATTAAATGCAAACCTTTTAGTCACATTTTCCACCGCCAGGGAGCGCACTCCGTTCTAAACAAACCTCCTTCCGAAAGAAACTCCCCGTGTCCCCGTTTCTTATGGCACCATGTAGAAGGCGTGCTGTGCATGCGCTAAAATATTTTATTTCCACTTTCCACCGCTAGTGGAACCAAATTTATACTTTAATTTGTTATCTATATCTTAATTAGGCCATGTTATGTTGAATGAATCAATTCTCATTGAAATCGGACACTTTATTTGAATCGGACCAATTTTGAATGCAAAATATTTTAGTCCAAATTTCCACCGCTAGGTGCACACTCTGTTCTAAATAGAACTCTTTCCAATCGAAACTCCCGCACGTGTCCCTGCTGCCTACGACACTGTATAGCAGGCGTTCTACGCAAGCACTGCAAAATCTTTTAGTTCCATTGTCTACCGACAGGTGGCGCTAATTCTGTATCTGAATTAGTTATTTAGATCTTAATTAGTTTGTATTAAGTTGAATGAAGTAATTCTCGTTGAAATTGGGCCCAAACCGAGAAAATACCCCTCCCTGGTGATTAATGTTCCGAAATAGTGGTTACCAACAGAAGTTTATCTACTACCTGGGGGATCTGAGAAAAGGTTTCGTTTGAATCGGACAAAAAATGTTCTGATTTTGGAGGCAGGGAGAAAGGAAGAAGATTCCTTCAGAGTATTAACGCGATATTTAAATTAAAACAGGACACTCACATCCCCAACCCCACTGAATGAAACCAATGACGTTAAAAAATTAGGAATTATCATTAACTTCTGAAACAGAAACAAAATGCCTTTTTTCTTTCTTTCTTTTTCCTTTTTTTTTTTTTTTTTTTTGAGATGCAAAAATAGTAAGTTATAGTTGCCAATTTCTTAAATCAAAAACATAAATGACGTCACGTACATGAAAAAACTCTAAAGATCGCATAAAACCAATCGCGAAAAATTCACAACTCGCTGTTCGAATTGCAATGATCTGACGACTTTTTCATCTGCCAATCACAATTGACCGGTTGCCACATTACAATCCAACAAAACTTGGGAAGGGTTTGGCGGATTTGTGTTTGCTGCTCTTGGCGCTTTCGTTGTTGGGGAGAAACCAATTCTTAGGGAGAAACGGTGAAGGAGAAACGTATAGTAATTTTGTATCTTGTGACACGGTACTGTGTTATGTATTGTGAAATGCTTTGGAAAAAAAAAACATTTGTGTGATTTAAATAATAAAATAAAACTCTGCTTGTCCTAAAACACGTGATAAATTTTACCATTTTTTAAAGATAATTTATAATTCTTATTTTATTTATGCAAATTATTTCACTTATACAGGTTTCTCAAATCTTATCACATTTAAATTTGTGTTATTACGATTGTCATTGGTTTTTACTTCACAAGTTATAATTTTTGTTATCCTAAAATATGTTATTATTTTGTTTTGTCTACATCTATTTTGCTTCTTCAATTTTCTAAAAGCGCAAAAATTCTCAAACCAAAATCTAAAACCTGTATTTTATAAAATTGTTCTAAAATGGGTTTTGGTGGTTTAGCAGATACTAAAAAATGACCAATCAGTAAAAAGGCTCATTAATTAAAAGTTAAAAGTCAAATTGCCTCCGAAAATATATTGTGAGCCTCATAAACTTAGTACTTAATATTAAAGTGCAAATTTATTAATTGTGCTAAAAATTGCTTACATAAAGCTTATAATTTTTGTATGTAAGGTCAGAGAAGGGCACCCCTCTGGCTTCACAAAAATATATTCAACAGCTAACGACTATCTATAATAAAAAATGTATCAGATTTACAACTGAACAGGTAGAAAAATATAATTTTGAATCTGTATAAGATCAGCTAGATAATTTTTGTATGCATAACATTTTTTTGTTAAAAGTTTATTATAAAGGAAAATTTGGTCTAAATTAAAGTACATAGCCAAATTCAGTATTTTGTGTGATTATATTCATATTTCAGTTTGCTAACCCTTGTAGATTAGCAAGTTTTTATTTATGTCCAGAATGATTTTATTTATATCTCATGAATGAGTGCTTTCTGTCAGTAAATAAATTTTATATAATGGATTAATTTAAACAATAATGATTAATATGTTATAAGCTAATAATGACTTATAAATTAAAATAAATATTTGAGGCAATCTGCTAGAATAAAGACAATATAACTTTTGTAACAATAAAACATCATTCTTGGATCCACGAGGATAAAAGGGTACTTGTTACGTTTTTTTAAACATAACTTTATAAAGGATATTTGTAATTTGGATGGTCGGATGTGCCAATCCCGTAACTTTCTTCTATCTCATACATGTTAATACTTCAAAATTCGCTACTAACTAGGTCTTGGAGTAAATTGACCAACAGGTGAGGCTGCTATGCTGCATTTTTCAGGATTTACATGATTTTAGCGACAGTCATATCTCAAGAACTAGTACCCGGAATTCCATCAAACTTCATATTCTGCTAGACCTTGATTAAGTCCATCACAGTTCCAAAATGAAATTACAATCTATGCCCATCACGAGGATTTTAATAGTATAGGTTAGTTGAATTGTGTGCATGTAAAAAAGAGATATAAGCATAGCATTTTTCAAACAAATCATTGAATTTCGGCACCCACTCTCTCAGATGTCTGCAATTAAAATTCTTAACGCTAAGGGCATAAAAGCGACACCTGTTGGGCAGTATATACCCAAGCTTAATAAATATCTATTTATGTGAAAGTGTCACAGAATATGAAGTTTGAATAAATTCCGTGAATTAGTTTTTGAGATATAACAGTCGCTAAAATCGTGAAAAATGCAGCTTAGAAGCGCCACCTGTAATATGATTTACATGGAAACCTAATTAGCTCCAACTTATCTCTAGGTCTAACAGAATATGAAGTTTGATGAAATTCCGTGCATTAGTTCTTGAGATGTGATTATCGCTAAAATCGTTTAAATCCTGTAAAATGCAGCATAGCACCCCCACCTGTTGGGTGATTTACACCAAAAACTAATCAGCACCAATTTATGGTGAATTGAAAGTTTTATAAAATTCCGTGCATTAGTTTTGAGATAGAGTGCCCACAAAATTCTTGTCCCATAGAGACACATTGGAAGACTGACTCACAGACAGACATTTTCTAAAAGCAGTCAAATCGTTTTCAAGACATTCTAATATGTATAAATCCTCCGAAAACTGGAATTCGATTTTTTTTTTCATGAATCCAGTACTTTTATTTGAAAAGATAGAAGAAAATTAAAAAACCCTTTCTTTTTTACTTTCTTCTATCTTTACAAGAAGAAAGTATTGGATTCATGAAAATGTTCGACTTCCGGTTTTCGACGGATTTATGCGTTTTAGAAGGTCCTGAACATGATTTGATTATTTTTAGAAAATGTCTGTCTGTGACTCTGTCTGTCTGTATGTGACAAAAGTTTTGTGGGCGCTCTATCTCAAGAGCTAATGCTCGGAATTTAATAAAACTTTAGATTCAGTTAGTCCCTCATATAAGTTGGAGCTGATTAGTTTTTGGTAAAAATCGCCCGGCAGGTGGCGCTGCTATGCAGCATTTTTCGCGATTTCCGCAATAGCTCTATCTCAAGAACTAATGCTCGGAATTTAATAAAACTTTAGATTCAGTTAGTCTCTGATATAAGTTGGTGCTGATTAGTTTTTGGTAAAAATCGCCCAGCAGGTGTCGCTGCTATGCAGCATTTTGCAGGATTTACATGATTTTAGCATAGTCATATCTCAAGAAATAATGCACGGAATTTAACAAAACTTGAGTTTCAGTTAGACCTTGATATAAATTGGTGCTGATTCTTTTTAGTGTATGTGAAACCTGTGTGAGATAGAAGAAAGTTTTGGGATTGACATATCCGACTAGTTCTGTGATGAAGATATTTAATATCACTGCATTTGAAAGCCATTTATTCTTTCATGATATAGCACGTTTAACATTTAAAGAAAATGTTATTGAAGCACTGGTGTGATTATGTTTTTTGAAATATTTGTTTTATAAATTTACTTTTTTTAATTGTGACTATTTCACATGAAGATTTCATTTTAAATAAACCGAGTTCTGTTTTTAAAAAAAGTAAATTTATAAAACAAATATTTCAAAAAACATAATCACACCAGTGCTTCAATAACATTTTCTTTAAATGTTAAACGTGCTATATCATGAAAGAATGAATGACTTTAAAATGCAGTGATATTAAATATCTTCATCACTGAAAAAAGAAAGGGTTTTTTAATTTTCTTCTATCTTTAAAAAAAAAAGTACTGGATTCATGAAAAAAAAAATCGAATTCCGGTTTTCGGTGGATTTATGCATTTTAGAATGTCTTGAAAACGATTTGACTGCTTTTAGAAAATGTCTGTCTGTGAGTCAGTCTCCCAATGTGTCTCTATGGGACAAGAATTTTGTGGGCACTCCACCTCAAAACTAATGCACGGAATTTTATAAAACTTTGGATTCACCATAAATCGGTGCTGATTAGTTTTTGGTGTAAATCGCCCAACAGGTGGTGGTGCTACGCTGCATTTTATAGGATTTAAACGATTTTAGCGATAATCACATCTCAAGAACTAATGCACGGAATTTCATCAAACTTCATATTCTGTTAGACACTCAAGATAAGTTGGAGCTAATTAGGTTTTTATGTAAATCATATAACAGGTGGCGCTGCTGAGCTGCATTTTTCACGATTTTAGCGACAGTTATATCTCAAAAACTAATTCACGGAATTTATTCAAACTTCATATTCTGTGACACTTTCACATAAATAGATATTTATTAAGCTTGGGTATATACTGCCCAACAGGTGTCGCTTTTATGCCCTGAGCGTTAAGAATTTTAATTGCAGACATCTGATAGGGTGGGTGCCGAAATTCAATGATTTGTTTGAAAAATGCTATGCTTATATCTCTTTTTTACATGCACACAATTCAACTAACCTATACTATTAAAATCCTCGTGATGGGCATAGATTGTAATTTCATTTTGGAACTGTGATGGACTTAATCAAGGTCTAGCAGAATATGAAGTTTGATGGAATTCCGGGTACT
Organism: Maratus michaelseni; assembly: GCA_963931845.1. Lineage (NCBI taxonomy): Eukaryota > Metazoa > Arthropoda > Arachnida > Araneae > Salticidae > Maratus > Maratus michaelseni. The sequence continues at coordinate 143,309,004 of OZ007586.1, forward strand.
AGTTCTTGAGATATGACTGTAGCTAAAATCATGTAAATCCTGAAAAATGCAGCATAGCAGCGCCACCTGTTGGGCAATTTACGCCAAGACCTAGTTAGTAGCTAATTTTGAAGTATTAACATGTATGAGATAGAAGAAAGTTTCCGGATTGGCACATCCGACCATCCAAATTACAAATATCCTTTATAAAGTTATGTTTAAAATACGTAACAAGTACCCTTTTATCCTCGTGGATCCAAGAATGATGTTTTATTGTTGCAGAAGTTATATTGTCTTTATTCTAGCAGATTGCCTCAGATATTTATTTTAATTAATAAGTCATTATTAGCTTATAACATATTAATCATTATTGTTTAAATTAATCCATTATAAAATTTATTTACTGACAGAAAGCACTCATTCATGAGATATAAATAAAATCATTCTGGACATAAATAAAAACTTGCTAATCTACAAGGGTTAGCAAACTGAAATATGAATATAATCACACAAAATACTGAATTTGGCTATGTACTTTAATTTAGACCAAATTTTCCTTTATAATAAACTTTTAACAAAAAAATGTTATGCATACAAAAATTATCTAGCTGATCTTATACAGATTCAAAATTATATTTTTCTACCTGTTCAGTTGTAAATCTGATACATTTTTTATTATAGATAGTCGTTAGCTGTTGAATATATTTTTGTGAAGCCAGAGGGGTGCCCTTCTCTGACCTTACATACAAAATTTATAAGCTTTATGTAAGCAATTTTTACAGCACAATTAATAAATTTGCACTTTAATATTAAGTACTAAGTTTATGAGGCTCACAATATCTTTTCGGAGGCAATTTGACTTTTAACTTTTAATTAATGAGCCTTTTTACTGATTGGCCATTTTTTAGTATCTGCTAAAGCACCAAAACCCATTTTAGAACAATTTTATAAAATACAGGTTTTAGATTTTGGTTTGAGAATTTTTGCGATTTTAGAAAATTGAAGAAACAAAATAGATGTAGACAAAACAAAATAATAACATATTTTAGGATAACAAAAATTATAACTTGTGAAGTAAAAACCAATGACAATGCGTAATAACACAAATTTAAATGTGATAAGATTTGAGAAACCTGTATAAATGAAATAATTTGCATAAATAAAATAAGAATTATAAATTATCTTTAAAAAAATGGTAAAATTTATCACGTGTTTTAGGACAAGCAGAGTCTTATTTTATTTTTTAAATCACACAAATGTTTTTTATTTCCAAAGCATTTCACAATACATAACACAGTACCGTGTCACAAGATTCAAAACTACAATACGTTTCTCCTTCACCGTTTCTCCCTAAGAATTGGTTTCTCCCAACCAACGAAAGCGCCAAGAGCAGCAAACACAAATCCGCCAAACCCTTCCCAAGTTTTGTTGGATTGTAATGTAGCTGACCGGTTGACTTCCAGCTCTGCCTGCAATCCTATCAGCTACCAATCACAACTGCCCTCCAACGGTGTTTGACTTCTAGTATGACGTCATTTGAATTCAAAAACACTGCAAAACATGAAAAAAAGGTTAAAAATCTCATTAAAAATGAAATTAAAAAAATCTAATCAAAAATCCAAATCGGGATAATTAGTAACCAGTCTTTCGCTTTAAAATCCTGATTTTTTATCTGTAAAGAATTATCAACTCTGTCCAATCTAAAAAGAGAAAAAAGAACTGACGATTCTGAGCGGAACTCAGATCAAAATGAAGCATTCTGTGCAAAGTTTCTTAGTGTCAAAGGAAAAAAATCGCCAAAAATTGAAAATTTGCTCTACGAATACCGAATAAACTTTATTGAAAAGATGATCAAATTTACTATATTGGTCTGAAAGATTGGAACCAGATTCCTGCTACTAATGCGGAAAAAATGCAGAAAAACGTTAAAAAACGCTAAAAAAACGCTAAAAATCGCATAAAAATTTAAATTAAAAAAAATTCCAAAATTCCAAAATTCCAAAATCGGGATTTGAGTTGCAAAACTACATGTTTAGAAGCACTTTCCCACCAAATGTTGTAGCTCTGCGTGCAGCGGTCTCTTCAGAACACAGCGCGCAAACACACAAACACACAAACTTCCTTCTTTATTATACTAGTTGTGGATTTAAGATTTCGTTGTATTTCTGAATTATCGTTAGAACATATAACATTTTAAAATGTCTTCAGCAATATTCTCTTTGTCTATTAAATATATATTTTTTTTGTGATGCAAAACGTATCACAATAAAAGCACATTCATAACGCGCTTGAGATGAGTCTTCTTAAGCTTTGATTTTCATTATATATATTATTTGGAAAATATTTCATATCCCTTCCACACATTTAACAGCTTTCGAATGCTTTAAAGGTGTGATAATTTTGTCCTGCTTTTAAGTACTAATTAAAATAAATATAGTAAATTTCCAGTTTCACCAGCTTACACTAAAAGCGTTTTTTAAATATACAGCAGCTGACAAAATCCTGAATTATTGAATAATTCAAAACAATTCCTGCCCTTGTAATAAATTATTCACATCTTCATATTTATAAGTATTTGAAGTATAAAGTATGGAAAAGAAATTGTATCCTGAAATTTATAATTGTATGAAAAATATTGACAATATTGTCAGAAAAGGGAGATACTTTAAAGGAAACTATCTCTTATGAACACAAAAATGAAATATATTATATGATTTGGTATTAAAAGTAAGTGGCAACATCTTTGACAGACGTTTGCTAATTTTATTAAAATAATTGTAATTGAAATATGGAATATTTTATATTTCGATAGTATGGATGGTTTTGTAAAATACATTACATTTTATATCTTATATATAGTTCTTGATTTGCCTAGATAGACCCAAATTTATCAGGTAATTTGATAAAATGTTAATATGAAACTCTGTGATAATCTTTGACACAGTTAAACACCGTTCAGTGCATCATAGTGTTCAATATCTGAGATGATCAGATGGACCATTGAAATTGATGCTTGGATAAAAATGCATTAATGAGAAAAATATTTTTAAAAATTAATCCTAAGTGTCCTTACGCTTTAAATGAAGCTTAACGAACTATGTGGAAAAAATGTTCATCCATAAAAACAGTCGAAAATTTATACAATGTACACTTTAACCAATGAAACGAGACAAAACTACAGTGTGTTTCTAAATGAATATCGGGGTTTTAACGCTTTGTAGTATCTATTATATAAAACTTAAAATTATACTTAATACATAAAATGAAAGAGCAACTCAAACAGTTTTACCTACAAGCTTACAAGTGTTCAATGTGAACACCGTTCGTCACACGGCACACATCAAGTCGATAGCTCAGTTTTTCCCTAACGCCACTTCACGCTTACCCGATCTGACCCCATATAATTTCTACCTGTTGGGGATCATAAAGGATCATGTGTATGTGACTCCACTACCAGCTGACCTGCCCGACGTCAGAAACAAGATTCAGGCAGCTGTTGAAACAATTATCCCACAAACACTAATTAACGTTTGGGAAGAACTGAGCTATCGACTTCATGTGTGCCGTTTGACGAAAGGTGTTCACATTGAACACTTGTAAGCTTGTAGGTAAAACTGCTTGAGTTGCTCTTTCATTTTATATATTAATTATAATTTTAAGTTTTATGTCATAAATACTACCAAGCGTTAAACCCTGATATTCATTTAGAAACACCCTGCACATTAAAGACGAGTATGGCTAATAGTTCATTTTGTAAAATATAGAAAAAAGATTTTGAATGTTTTATTTAAGTTAAACCACTTTTTAAAATTTGTTTTTATATATTTTATGCACACAGAAAGACAAAAATTCAAATGAGGCCGAAATAAATGCCTCAGAAACACAACTTACTTCCAGTAGTGAAATATAGATATGTCGACAATATGGTGTGACTTTAATGTCACTATGGAATATCATAGATTACATCACTTTACCAATGTTTTCAGAATAAATATGTATTACAAACAGTTTATTAAATTTTGTTAAATATTTAATTTTGAGTTTAAAAGAAAAATTGCAGATAATAAGAGGATTTAAACCAGGTGTAACTATTAAGCTTGATCTCAAGTTTCGAACTCTATGATACACTAAATGGTGTTTAACTATGTCAAATATCCAAGACCCGTTTAAGTTCAACATATATTCGTAGTTCAGTATATATTCCAATTACAAATGATCTTACAGTGCATATGCCGTGTATTTAAAATACAGTATGCGAAATGCAGAACGTAAGTGGTTTACACTACATATACATTTATTAAAGATAGGTATATAAACTTTGCTACGTATTTTACATTCTATGTGCTTTAAAATAATTTACTGTCAATATGAATTATGGTACATATATTGGCCACATTGCTGCTCGTTCATTTACTGTATATTTTTAGAGTGTATTTCAGCTACAACCCAAATTATGGAGAGTATCGCTCAGTGTTGTTTGGACACAAAGTTGTCAGCATCTCTAGTAATAGCATTCTATTCCAGCTAAAGCAAAGTTAGTCTTTATAAAATATTGTTAAAATATCTTCATTTCTAACAAGTAAAAAACGAAAATCGAATTTCATCTTCCAGTAAGATACCCTGTATTTTAGTGTGAATAAAAGATTTGTGACCTGGTATACTATAAAAATTACTTGACGCATGTTATCACGCCTGAATGTCTGTTCCATTACATTTGCAAGACCCTGTATAAGATAACCACAATGTTTCCTTGTATTTACCTAAACTTTTTTACCACTATCTTTTGTAAGAAATTTAAGGTAAAAATATATTTCTTATTCTTTTCATGATACCTTTGATAAATATTAGCTATTGCTGAATAATGAACACAATTCTTTCTCCTCTTTTAAGCCAAACAGAGAAAAATCTCCTCAAATAAAATTTTGCTTAATGAAGAATTTCCTTGAATTTGCACTGGAATTTTGTTTCTCTAGTTAGGATTCAGTGTTTGGTTTCTAAAAGATAAGAAGCGATTGAAGAGGAAATTAAAGATAGATAATATGTTAGTTCGGAACAAAGCTAAAGCAAATGTCGAAACTCCTTGATCATTTGGAGAAGTTCAAATGATTATATTACGAATGTAAGAGAAATTTCGCAACGCTTTAAATTTACGTTGCTAAAGAAAGTCAAATATTGTATGAATATTTAAATTTGTCAGTATGTATAGATTGCGTTAATAAATGTGTGTGCGTGATTTTAAAATGAGAAATAACAAAAGATGAAATTCCTCTGATATGGCTGGACTATAAAGAGCATTAGCACGGTACATGTGCAATGATGAAATAAAAATGGAATAAAGTGATATTTAACAATCCATGGAAATTCTGTGATATGCATAAATTATAGGGAACTTGAGTTTGAGTTTATATTACGTTTATCCGTTTACAGTCCTACAGTGTGAATTCTATTTTTTCCTAACTCCGCGTTTCCTAACATTTTTTCTCTCACGTACCCTTTGTTTAGTATTTTCCTTTATGCATACCCCATCACACATAAATCCGTCCCAATAATTTTGCTTTCGTTTGTTAGTAATGTTCTTATGCTAGTTACCAATATTAGATGCAGTTTTCTTTATAATTGCAGTTTAAAAACACATATTAATTTTGGACCCACAACACGATATCAAAATAAAGTCACTCAAAACAATAAATATTAGCTAAATATTCCATATTAACAACTCACAAAGAAGAAAGGAAGCTACACCCATTAACATACAAACATATATAACATGAGTTTATGGTACTATGCTTACGCAGCCCAGTCGAACACAAAATTATGACCTGCTTTCAAATTGGTTTTAAATGAAATGACTGAAATCGAAATCAGAACCCCCGATTTTGTGTCCAGATATTTCTAGAATTACTACAAATAAAAGAAAAATAAAAGTAAAGAAGGGATTCAAGCGAAATCGCAAGGTATTATTAGGAATGGGAGGAGATAATGACAACAAACGATCAAACAATTACTAAGTTTAAGCATTTTTCCTTCATTTTATGCGAATACCCTATTGTACTTTTACACAAGTCTCTCTTTGTAAAGAAAAAGCTTACAGTTTTGTTTTTCCGTTTTCATTTTAACATTTATTGTTTTCATTTTTCACCATTACCAATCTAATTTTCACGTAACCTCAGGGGTACGCGTGTCCCAGGTTGGGAACCACTGTTACTCAATAATGTTTTAATATACGTAATAATTTAATAAATATTTAAAATTCACTGTTAGTTGATTAAAATATTTTATGACTAATTAATAGATTAACAAACTTAGTTATTATTTTTTTTCAACAGTAGTTAAACTGTAAGAATGTAGTAGTTTTTAGAAAGTATTAATTCAATCGCTTAGTAAAGCTGTTAGTTTATGAAAATAAGAAACTATGATTCTACTAAATATTCCCAGAAATATAATTAATACATGTGAAAATGCATATTAAGATTTTTATCCTGGGTGAGACGAAAAACAATTGATTTGTTTGAATATCTTCAAAAGGTATTTTTTTTTTCATTTTTCTATCCGCTCATACTATCAGAATTTTAACTTTTATTCCTCTTCCATAAAATTTTTGAAAACTAATTAAAAGAGTAGAAATACATAGTTAACATTTTATTAAATTACCATTAGTATTTAATCTCAAAACTATGTTGATTAAACTAGAGTCAGCTGGAAAGAGGAGAACACTCCATACATTTTACTTGTTGTAGAAAAAACGAAAATATTTATTTCGATTGGGTTGGTTGGTTATTTTAGTACAGAGCTACGGTCATCTTCTGCACACAAGGAATAAACAGACCGGGACCTCCGTTTAAGTACTATACGACTCACTACAAACATTCATGCGTAAGTTCTGATACTTCTTGTCCAGTAGCCAGGGCCATAACAACTAGAAAATCAGGCTGACCCATTCGATTGGGAATTATATATTCTTTCAATGTATTTTTAAAAAGAAAGGTTAAAGGGCCGTCTTAATATGGAAGTTGTAACAAACTTTGCAATTTTCAATATGTTATTTTGACGTCATACTTGGAAGCTTCGGGGCTAACGAAAAAGACAGGCTACCGCGGTGCATTCCTTTTATCTTTTTTTACAGACCGCTAGAGTGACGTGATGCTCTTTCCGTACACCTGCATTGGTGCATTCGAGCATCACCTGACTCCGGCGGTCTGTAAAAAACGATACGCGTAAAGCACTGCGGTAGCCTTTCTTTTTCGTTAGCCTTGTGGAAGCTTGGACAAATGTTACCTTGGTATACCATACGGGAACTCATTCAAGAAGTTGTTTAGAAATTATGAAAATGTAAAGTTTGGAATTACTAATGTTATAATATATAAATTATGAAATAAATGTTTAAAAAAAAACAAGCATTGTAACGTATAAAATTTTAAGAGAAAAGCCGTTTCTAGAAGCTTCAAATATGTAAATTCACAATATCAGCTTATTCCGACAACTAGTTTTTGGGATATGCTAAAAAAGTACACGCATTTTAGTTTGTTTTGTGACTATTAATAATGAATTTAACATTAGGAATACAGAATTTTACATTTACATAATTGCTAAACTACTTCACCGAATGATTTCTCATTTGGTATCCCATGGTGAATGAAATCAATAGCAGAAAACACAAACAAATATCAATTTAAACAAGCTGAAAGATCGTCGCATATAAAATTAGGGGAAACATTAGCAAAATATTGCTTCAGTTAAAGCAAAATAGATACATGTCGAGATGAAATACATACGAGATGAAAAAATGGAAGTACTTTGAACCTTACAGGATATGTAAAATATGTCAAAAATGGTCAAACAATTTGAAAACGAATATGAAGTTAAATATCTTGGTGAAGTAAACTATTTTTTTAGGCATAGAACAAATGGGATTTATTTGTAGATCAATGGAACAAAATTCAAAGAATTAATGAAAACTTTAACCCTTTCTGGCCCAGTGGTCCCACTCCGGGCACACCTAATTTTATTTCCAAACTTGCATTCGGCACCAAGAATATTTTAATAAAATTTTGCTTCTACAATGAAAGCTTTAAATAAGGAGTTCTTATTTTCTAAAAAAGTCGCTTGTAAATTCCGGTGTCAGTCAGTAATTTCGCATTTTACGAACAGAATTTGTCTGCGCCGGAAAGGGTTAACCTTAAGGGGAAAAAATCTGTATCATGATATGGCATTAAGTGATTGTAAAATCACTATACAATAAATTAATTGTTGGAAAACATAAGAAAAATATAATGTCATATACACCTACCCTATTCGAAAATCTTACCTTTTCTTAAAATTTTGAGTGATAACATATTTCCACACATGTGTCAGCTCAAAGTCTTTTTTATCATATGTTGTTTCCCATTCATTTTCTAAAATATTCCTGCTTCATTTAGCACTAAATAGTACTTTTATGACCTTACGCTCCATATATTTTTATTTAAGATAGGAATTGTTTTTTAAATTTCAGACTTTATGAGTTTCTTTACATTAAAATCAGCTCAGAACTTATGAATATTTAAAAGCTATGAATATCCAAAATTGCAAAATACGTTCCAATACTCATATTGCTTTTATTATTTTGTATTGATTACAAGCGTTCGCATTTCTAAATTTATTTTTTTTTAAATTTAAAAAAAAAAGACTGTCAATGTAGATTGTTTTTCAACTTTATCTTCATAAAATATCGTTTTTGGTTTCTTTCACTGTTTTTTGATGAAAAATTGAGGCAAGAAAGCTAATAGAGAGAAAAGTACTCGAAACTTTTGTGAGACTATCCTCCATCAACTGTGGAAAGACTGCATATGACTTCATTGAGACTTGTAAGGAAAATCCCCGAATTTTAATGTAATCTTTAATGAATGAGATGGAAAATTATGCATTTAAAAACTGCTTTTTAACACTTTCCAACCTAGTTGAAAAGTGTTTATGACTTCGGTTTGTCTGGCCGTCTGGCCGTCTGGCCGTCTGGCCGTCTGGCCGTCTGCCGTCTGCCGTCTGCCGTCTGTCCGTGCTCTAACTCCCGTAAATATGCTCGGATTGCCCTGCAATTTTTATATGTTATAATCATTATCTATAGCATGTTCCCTATTTCAACGGAAGTATGTAGCACTTATAGTTTTTTTACAGGGACACTCAAAAGAATTCCGTTACATTGCGGTCTATGGGGAAAAATCATTTGCGGTTTATTTAAATAATGTTTCACTATTTTAAACGCATTGAAATTTATATATATCACTAAGGTGCATTAGAAGAAGCTTAATATGGAATAGGGTGTGCATAGCACTTATACTTACTTTACAGGGACAGTCAAAAGAATTCCGTTACATTACGTCTATGGAGAAAAATCGTCTGCGCTTTATTTAAACAATGTTTCCCTATTTTAAACGCATTGAAATTTATATAAGGTTCATTACAAGAGACTTACTACAGAATATTGTGTGTATAGCAGTCATCGTTCATTTACAGGGACACACAAAAGAATTCTCTACTGTATGTTAACAATAATTCCTGGAAGTGCGTTTTAAGTTACTAAACGCGATTTTAATTTTAAATCGCTTTTTGTCTATTACGTGGTGTGTATAAATTCTGTAGATCCTATACAGGGAAGCACAAAAGTTCGGGAAAACATTTCCGTATTATTGAACTCCAGACGGAGAATTTTAAACTGTGCTACGTGTTTCCTAACTGAACTAAAATTTAGCATCCTATGTAGTATATATACAAATCTATAGATCCTATACAGGGCTGAATAAAAGTATTTGGATTACTTAGATGTTATCTTTTAGCTTATTGAAGAGTATGATTCGTAAAATTATTTTGGAAGCGTTGGAAAGTGTTACATAATCTATGCTTGACGCATGATTTTTCGTTCTTGTTTAATATAGCGTTGCGCGTTGTTATTCTAAATATTTTTGAGGAAAATTATTATTTGTTTTGCGTATTCAATCACTTAGATTATAAGAATTATAAAGAATGTTTAAGTTGTTGGAAATTGTTGTGAGGCTATTGCAAATAGTTTTGTAGTTGAGTTACTAAATTTTGTAGTAGAGCTGTAAAGTATTTTGCTCACCTATAGTTTTGGTACAAAGTTGAGAGTCGACAGTGAGTTACGATATACACTGCTCAAAACAATTAAAGGATATTGCAGTTTTAGGTGGATTTTGTATCTGGGAAACTTTTTAGCTGATTGATACATGGTCGACAGACATAGTAGGTTATATGAGAATAAATTACACATGTTTGGCAGAAAAAAATGCATTTTATTGCGCATTTGTGTACAAAAGGAAAAAAACACAATTTGTGCATATGAGAAAAAAAGAATAAGAAAAGGTGTTTTCTTCAAAGAAAATCATTTTCAGTAGGGGGTATGGTTTCCACGGGCGGCCAGCAACGTTGAACACCTTTGAGGCATGGACTCAATGAGGCTATTAATGACGAGTTGGGGTATTCTGCCCCACTCTTCCAGAAGAGCTCTTTCCAGTTCTTGGAGAGTTTGTGGGGGTTGTTGGCGGCCAGAAACTCGTCTTCCTAGAGCGTCCCAAACGTGCTCGATTGGATTCATGTCTGGAGAACACGCTGGCCATTCCATTCGAACGATTCCTTCCTCGAAAAGGAAATCCTCCACCAGGTTTGCACGATGTGGCCTGCAGTTATCGTCCATTAAAATGAAGTTATCTCCGACTTCTGCAGCGTAAGGGACTGCAATAGGTCTGAGGATCTCATCCCTATATCGGCGACCAGTCAGAGTTCCATCTCGAATGATGTAGAGGTCAGTGCGCCCGTCAATGGAGATGCCACCATACACCAACACTCCTCCACCGCCAAATCTGACACTTTCGTGCACGAACGCAGGATTATTCCTACTGCCACGGTCCCTCCAGATGAAAATACGCCTATTATCCGGATGCACAGAAAAACGGGACTCGTCAGAAAACAGAATATTGCTCCATTCATTTCTCCTCCAGTTGACATGCTCGGTTGCCCACTCCCTGCGGTCGCGACGATGCCTTGATGTTAATCTAACACATACCATCGGTCGGCGAGCATACAGACCTACAGCATGGAGCCGGTTTCGGACAGTCTGAGTTGAAATCGTGGTGCCTGTAGCCGAGCGAAGGTGTTGTTGGAGAAGAGTAGCGTTCATGTTTCGGTGTCTCCGAGCTGTTAACGCTAAATACCGATCTTCATTGGGCGTTGTTGCCCGTCTACGACCTTGCCCTGGTCTTCGGCCTGCACATCTACTCTCCAAAAAACGGTTCCAGATCCTGGAAATGACACTTTGTGACACTCCAATGGCTTGCGCTACTTCGGCTTGAGTTTGGCCCCATTCTAACCTATCAACAATTCTCCAAGCTTCTGAATCTGTCAAATGACTTCGCTGAGACATCGTACTCATCGAAACAAAGCAATCACTGAATGCCGATCATCCTTGTCTTCATTCTTTTTTATCCAGTTGAAAGTCAAATTTCATTCGCTGCCGCTGAAGCGACGTTTTTGACGTCGAACTCAAAATTTGCATACTCCACAGTTTGAAAACCAGAAAAGTTTGCATTAGTGATTCTCTTCTTCTATTTTCGAAAAAAAAAAATTCGTTTATATCTTTATTTTATATAAAACTTCAAATATCCTTTAATTGTTTTGAGCAGTGTAGTTTATGGGTGATAATGATATAATTTAGTTTATTATGCCTCTCCTCTCCATTAAAAAGTAATTTTTGAAGTTTTTGACATATTAGTATTGATGTTTTGAAGTCTGGGTGGTTTTCGATAATATATTTAAGACGTTTATAGTAAATTGCTGATTTTAGAAGAAATTATAAAGTTGCAGTGTTGTGGTGAAAGAGTTTTAATAAATTTTGTTTAACACATTTTTAGTTATTTAATTCATTTCTAAACTACTTTCCATTTTCGACGTCTGGTTGTTTAGGGACGTTGTTCAATTGATTCCCGGTTTAAAAGACACATTCTACATTAGAGTGTGTTTTGGCTGTTTGAGTTGTCCCATATCGTATCCTTCTAACTGCGATGGTAAAGAATTTTAGATTGAGTTATTCAATACAGAAGTGTTCGAGTTCACTTAACTCTATATTAAGAGATCAAAGTAATTAGTGCTAATTTATAAAAGAGCTAAAGAGCCAATTTTCGTCACGTCTTGACATTCGCAAGCTAATGTTAAAACAAAAAAAGCGTTCTTTGAAAAGTTCTAGTTTTTATTTCAATATTTCTGAATAATTATTTTTGCATAGAATTCTTGAGGTTGATGGGTAACGTTGTAAATTTTGTGCCTTTATGATTTTGATTTCAGTTTCATTCAGAGGACACATTTTTGGATCCAACCAACCAATTTTTTTCAGAAATTATAAGAATCCTTTGATTGAAATTGAAATCGATAAAAGCAATAAAGTACAACGTTACACATCGACCTCAGGTATACTATGGAAAAACAATCATTTAAATTTATTGAAATGCAAACGATTAATTTGTAATGAACTTCTACATTAGTTTAACATTAGCTTGAGAATGTCGTGTCGTGATTAGCGTAGGTTCTCAAGGAAAAAGTGGTAATTTTATATTGTGAAACAGTTTACTGAGATAGTTCTCACTGTTTTACTAGTTGAGGTTGATTCTGATCCAGACTTTCAAATATTATTTTAGAACTTATGGTCTTTATCGAAAATGCTTCCTATTAGAAAAAGTTAATGAAAGTAGCTTTCAGTCGAACCCTAAACAGTATAATAATAATACTCTATAAATATTCATTGCAAAACAGCATCTCACATCCGTCCAGCATGACTTCGCTAAACTGTGCAGTGCTGAATCGACTCATCCAAACATCAATTAGCAACCGGCCAACTATGGAAAAGCAACTTAGGCAAGAAGATGCACTGAAGCCACGTTGGCCTAGAGCATAGGTTCCCAACCTTTTCTGGACCACCGCCCCCTTTAGAAGAAAAAAATATTCCAACGCCCCCCCCCCCCCTCTTCCATAATAGTTAATTCTTAAACTTTAAAATATTGTTGCATATTATCTATACCTATTTTATGTGTATCTATCACAATCTGCCTATCTATCTATTACTAAGAATCACAAAGTATAAATTTGATTAAAACGACCATCTAATGTAGTAAAAATTGTTTATTAAAATTTTAAAATTAAACAAAAATTCCTTAAGAAAAAAAATAATGAAATTGTTCAGGCTGGTGGAGTTTTAACAGTTTGTTAATGCCTGGCTCAAATTTCGTTAACATTGTCAGAAATTGCTACGTTCAGTAATATGCAGTCTGTTCTTTTTCTTAATCAGTAAATTAGCTACTGCACTGAACCCCTGCTCAGCCAAATACGATGAAGGAAAAGCAAATAAAAATTTCTATACTGTTTCCCACAATCCAGGATAGAGAGCTAGCAATGATTTTTGAAGCCAGAAATCTTGGTATCATTTTCTAAATTTTACTTTTAGTTCTTCGTTAGTTGAGAGTTCTACGAGTTCCGCTTCTAAATTTGATGATTCTGCTTTATCTCCATTTGCGAAAAGATCTAAAAAGGAACTCGGTATATCATGTTTAAAATATCGTGGAATTGTTTCATAAAGTCATTATGAAGAACTTCCAAGTGTTGGTAGTTAGTAAGTAAATCTTCCTATTTTGCAGAGACTGCTGATAATTTGGGAAAAAGCAGCTATAACATTTTTTGTTTAAATTAAATTCAACTCATGACCTTGCTATTGTAAATTGACTTCATTAAATATTCTAAACTGGTCTGTCAAATAAGCGATGTCATTTTTGGATGTAATCAGGTTTTCGCGCAGCTTTTCATCTCTCTTTTCAAGGAAGTCTAGTACTGAGTCAAATAGATCGAAACAACTGTTCAGACAAATACCATTTGAGAGCAAACGAACTTCTGTGTGCAGCAGCAAACGACAGTAATCTTCATCATTTTCACTAAAAGGTTAGCCAAATAATCTCTCATGCAATGAATTGCTTCTAATCTTATTGACTTCTCTAGTAACGTAATGAAGTTACATATGCAGGCGTTCATTCCGACTTTTTGCAACCAAATGCTGACGATGAATAACAAAATGTGCAGCATTTACATTTGGTGCTACTTGTTTCAAATGAAACCCTTATGACGCCCCGTCGTTGCTGGAGCATCATCAGTTGATTCATCGTGTATAATGGAAAATTTGCAAGTGTTTAAGTGATAGCATAATGATATTTCAACGTCTTTAACCATTTAATCTATTCTTCTTTGCACCGACTTATCAGAGGAATCCATTCAGAGGAATTTTTCTGATGATATCTGACAGTGTCTTATGAGGAAGCATAGTTTTTATTACATCTTTGACTACAGGTAAGATTAATTTCTCGCTAATTGTGAGTGGTATTCCTGCTTTTGCGATTAACAGTGAAATATTATATGAGACTCATAGTCCGCCATCTTGTTTAGAAGACGATTCAAAAAGATTTGATAGCGTTCACTGTTTAAATTTTTTCTTTCAATCCCTGAAAATAGGATAAATTTTTGTCCCTTTTAGCAGTATGCAATTTCACCAAATGATCTTGTAGCCTAGAAGGCTTCATGGCTTAATTTGAAAAATTGTTTTGGCAAATTAAACACCTAGGTAATGATTGCTTTGTATGAGAGTAAGTAAATCTAGATTTCAAATACTCAATACTATACTGCCATCATTTCTTCTTAGATTCAGACATTTTGAAATACAAAATTTGAACGGTTTAACTTTAATTAAATTAACTTTTCAACAGATTTATAGATATTTATAAAAATCGAGGCTAACGAAAAAGAAAGGCTACCGCGGTGCTTTACGCATATCTTTTTTTACAGACCGTGGTAGTCACGTGATGCTCGAATGCACTAATGCAGGTGTACGAAAAGAACATCACGTCACTCTAGCGGTCTGTAAAAAATATAAATGGAATCCAGCGCGGTAGCCTGTCTTTTTCGTTAGCCTCGATAAAAATAACGGCTATAATGACTTCTATCGCTTTCACTAACAATAAACGAATTTCTTGAGCAGATTCAAAACACAGGTTCGTTTTGAAATCTCTGTTCTGGCATGTGTCACCATATTTTGAAATAAATATTGTTAAAAGAAGGATTTCGGTTTCAAATTTTTAGTCAGTCTAATATAGAAAATTTTGCACTCCACGATTTTTGAATCTTTAGCGATATTTAATGCTATTTTATGCGTTTCCCAGCGATGTTTTGACATCCATGAAAGAATTGCGGCTACATTTGTTTTAGGCCACTATAATAAAATTTTGTCCTCCGCGAATTTCAGAGTTTATTCATGTTCCATGGCCATATTTTGCCATTCCTGAAAGAAATTCGATTTGGCGTCCCAATCTCTAGGTTCGATTGTATAGATTTTCATTTAAAGGTATGTTTAAGGTTTTTATCACGGGCCCGAGTATTTCCGGCGGGGGAAAGGCATCAGCTAGTTTTAGTATATTAATTTCTTAAATAGGTAGCTACGCCACGACCGCCCTCCTTGACTGTCTTAACGCCCCCACATTTGCCTCTAGTCCCGCTACCGCCCCCCTGCAAGGCTCCAGCGCCCACTGGGGGGCGGTACCGCCCCCGTTGGGAACCTATGGCCTAGAGGTTTATCAAACAGATCTCCCCATGCGGAGATCAGGCGGATCCTCGCCCCTTTGCCAGGCATCAACCCGTTAAGCTGGGAAAAGTCCGGCAGTTTGGGGCCTGGTCACCGGTCTGAAAAAAGCAGTATCCCCTATTTTAATTTAAAAATAAGCTGTTTAATTTCCTTTATAAATTCCTTTGTTTTTGAGCATGGTACAAGCCGAAATCAATTGGCCCTAGGCTCTCTTACAATGGCGCTGAACTACATCTAAACCTACATGTGGAAATGTAGTCCTTCGTAAATTTTTCTCACATTTATGGGATGTTAATATTTTTGTTAGTGAGTTTGAAAAATATTTTTTTCTAAAAAATCCTGAAAAAAAACAGCGTGCCATTTTAAAATGCAGCGAGAATAAAATGCTAGAAATTGATTTCCGACTATCACACACTCTTATTTGTGAAAAGATCCACACATATAAAGTGCTACAGAAGAAATTCAAGGGAAACTTTCCTCTTTTGAGTGTTTTGAGTGACAAGCCGACTTTAATACGAGAAGCGGGAAGGTCGTGATTTTTTAGAGTAAGATAACAGTAACTATGACTTTTTGTAATAACATCACAATGTTTTTTTTTTCGTACGAACAATATAAAATACTATATATTTAGTATTAATGAGCAATGTAGTTTCATTAGCGGAACTAGTTCATATATTTTTTTTTTTACGCCAATACATTCAAATAGTTCAAAAGTACAAGATAGTTCCTTATCTTACCAATTGTAATGCCATTTTTTAGTTAAACTGGTTTTTAAAAATCATAATTGTTTAAAAAATATATATACAGCAGTCATGAATTCAGTCAGAAAAGGGGGATGAAAGGATATAAGGATATGAGTAAGGGCTTAAAAGAATATGAGAAACAGTTTTACTCCCCCCCCCCCGAAACATGGGAAAGATTCTTAAAAATTCTCGTATTACACCTATATGTACTGAAATTTATCATTCAACAAAAAAATTATAAGTCCTAAATAGATTATGGGGCATAGGTTTAGCGTCTGGGGACTAGAGTCTGAATTAAAAAAATCTCTGTGCTCTACACTTATATTTTGAAATTCAGCATCCTGGAAACTTTCCTGTTTTTCCTGTGCCCTATCATGGAAAATAATAGAACAGATTTTCAAAAAAATCATTCGTATTTTACACCTCTATTTTAAAATTCACCATACAGCAAAATTTCATCTGTAACGCTCTGATTGATCATGAGCTCATCATGATCATCATGATCAGGATCACAGCTTTCTCTCCTCAAAGGGCACTTGAACAAAATAAAACCAATATGCCCTCCGTAGACAACAACTATATTTTGAGAGTCACTATCATGGAAATTTTTATCTGTATGGCCTTGTTGGAGTCTGAGATACGACCTCCCATCCCCTGGGAGGTCAGGGGGATGATACTCAAAAACATTTCGTACTCCGCTCCTAGCGTCAAAAACCAGCAAAATTCCTGTGATGCAATGTGAGGCACTGAAAATAGAATATTGATTCTGAAGGGGGAAGAGAACCACATTGTAAAAACTCTGTACTCCAATGCCAATAAGTGGAGAATCAACATCCTTAATAAAAATCTTCGAAAAACTTTGATAGATTCCGATATATGGTTTTCCCAGGGAGCTAATTTTCAAAAATATTATGCGTATTCCAATCCTATGTTCTGAAATTCACCAACGAAGACATTTTCATCTGTAAAGCGATCATGGGGTATAATTATACCCTCGGGGGAAGAAGCGACCATGATAAAAGGGAAACCTCGTATCATAAGCCGATAATTTGAGAATAACTCTCCTAAAAGTTTTTATTTGTAAGGTATTGATAGTTCCTAATATGCGATTTTAAACCCCCGGGGGTAGTCAGAAAGCACATTTTCAAAGTAAAATCACATTCTCCCTCTAGTTTTTTAAATTCCTCATTCAGCAAAAGTTCAGCTGTAAAGCCCGTGATAGATATTGAGCTGTAATACCCAGCCTCCTGCCAGTGGTCACTTTCACGTTTATGATTTGAGAGTCATTTCCTGAAAATCATTTCTGGGATCATATATCCATTGTGTAGGTTCCGATGCATAGGGATTGTGTCATAAGATCTATACCACCCATCACTGAGAGAAAGACATGGACATGGAAGAAGATAGTTTTTATTAAATGTGTAGAGTTCGAAAAATATAATTTGCGGAACCATGCCATTTGAACTAGTTCCATCGCGCACGCCGTATCTCTAGTGGGAGCAAATGTGCAAAGAGCCAACTATTGCCCGGTTTTTAAAGTTTCCTATGAGAGGTGCCCATATGTGCATTTATATAACAGGAAGTAATTTTAGAAGGTATTAATAATGTTTGTTAAATTCGCATAGCTGCCAACTGTTAAGAGTGTTTGACACCACTATTTTATTGCAAAAATTCTCACCTCATTTAATCCCAGAATTCTGCAATTTTTATTAAATCGATATGTTTATAACAACTAATATTTTAATTAATTAAATTTTTTAAAGAAATATACTTTTAATTAATAAGTTAATGCTATTTATGATTTCTATACAAAATGCATACTATTCGCATACTATTTAACACGTGTAACTCTATGTTTGTGTTATGAGCTACATCGCAATTGACAGATAAGAGGTTTTCTGTATTTATCGAGACGGTTTGCAATTCCCAATCACAGCAATTTGTGCTAATTTTATTAATTTTTTATCTCAAAATCTCAAAATGTACTTCTTTTCAAATAAAAAGTATCGTGTTTTTTAATGAGGTAGATGCAGAAGCATGTTTTCTTACATTAACTTTAATTCTATTAAACACCGCAAAGTCCCACAAAGTCGCACCAGGGAGCATGCAATTCAAAAGTTCCTCACTCCCCAAATGCCTACAGAAGAGGAATATACCAACAATTTTTCGGGATACATCGGAATCTTGACTTTACAAGACGAAAATTTTAAAAATTATAAAAGTTTCAAAAATCAAACATTGGTATCAAAACCCAATTATTATTATTTTTAAATTAAGCTCAGACTGTTACTCACAAGACGAAAAACTAACTGTAAGCAATGTAATAATTTGGACTTTCATTTTTTATCAGTTACTCAATTTTCGTTTACCTGCTTTTCCCATTTTCTTAATACACTTCCTTCTAAAAACGGGATTAGACGGTATATGAGGGGATAAAATGTTTCTCGTGGTGTGAGACTAATAGAAACATTCTACACAGTTGACAAACCTTGGAAAAATACATACAATTTTGACTTAAGTCGTGGAAATTCGTTGTTTCGGAACACTGTGCACTGTAGACAGAGGTATTGCATATGGCACATTGCATAATTATTACATAGAATTTTTCCTTTAGAAAGATTTATAATCTAAGAAACTTGAAAAATATTTTTTTTTAAATCAGAGAAAAGTTTTGAATTGTTTTTTTTTAATTGTTTATCCCAGTTCTACACAAAATGCGAAATTTCGAAAACCATATTCTTTACATATAATTTTATCAAACTTATAGTACTCTTTTAAGCGGATCCCTGGGTGATTTTTCTTCGCCTGTCCCCTTCCTTCTTTCTGCGCCACTGGAGAGATAGGGGAAAAGAAAATCCTTCAAGACAGGTACACTTCGCGTCCTTCACTTTAAACATGTCCGGTTGGAAACGCTTCATTTTGCGGAATAATTAATTTGTAATAGTTCGTTTGCGCACGTCACATCTCTATTATTTAAAAACCATTTCGTAATACAGCATTGCATACTATTGTTACAAATATTACGATTCGTTTTTATGAGGAAATATATGATTTTTTTTTCTGACGGAATCTTTTAGATTATAGAAATAATTAAGAATTAAGTTTGTGTAAATAATTTTGCTATTTAAATACCGTATATGCGAATATTTGATATCAATCCAGATGATCAAAAACAGCTGTAAACAATGAAATGATACAAAGTAAAATTAAATTTCATTTATAAAAAAGTGACTGACGCACCATGAAATGCTATTTACCTAATAAAATTACCAAAAATAAAAATAGAATTTTCCATTGGAAAATATTATAGGAAATTTTTCCTCTTTTCTTTATTTTTTTTTCAGAAATGACTCATTTGCATAATTTGAAAACTAATGTGTCATCTTGAAATCCTTCTTATATGATATTGTTTACCATTCATTTTCTTATATATTCTGTCTTCATTTTTTATCGGTAAATAAAACTTTTGTGACAGTTTACTGTAATTGGTGTGTGTGTGTTAAATTCCAAGTGTTTTTTCTTTAAAAAAAAACGTATATTTTTCATTGGAGACTTTATCAGTTCTTTTACATAAAAAGTTTCTCTGAACTTATGTATATTTAAAAGCCGATATTCCAAGTCACAAGTCTTGTTCATTACAAAAAATGTCTTTGCGCTTTCTTATTCATTTCAAACGCTCGCATATTTAGCTTATGTATTTTTATACATGGAAATTAAACTGTTGAAGTAGTATCTTTTCAACTTTAAATCCATAAAGGACAGTTCTTTGTTGTTTTTTTCTTTGCTATATAAGTGAGAAGAAAAAGGCAGATGGAAGGAAACTTGAATCTTTTGTAAAAGTTCCAGTCGCCGAACGTGGAATGATTGTATATGAATTTTTTGCCAGATGCTTGGAATATCACAAAATTTTATAGCTTTTTCTGATGGACGCGATAAATCCTACGTATAAAAACTGTTTCTTAGTGCGGCATTGTATGCTACTGTCCTAGAAATTTCTAGTCATTACGAAATTTATTATTTGTTTTACTTACAAAATTATTTAAACTCTAAGAACATATAGGAATGTTAAAGATGATGAAAATTATTTTGCTGTTCAATATATGCAATTATTTTTTAGAATTGCAAATATGAACAAGTGGGTAAGTGAGATCGAAGATCGCACAAAGGGTTTCGTTTAATATTTCTTTCAAAACACTTTATCTTTTAATTAATAAATCCAAATAAATTTAATTTTTCATTAAAAAAATAACCAGGTATTTCATAAGTAAAAGTTTACCTCTCGATTTTTTTTCAATTTTTCGAATTTCTTAAATAAAATATTATTTTACGTATATATACCAATTTTCAAATTCCTATCTTATACAGTTTTAAAAATTTGAATATATGCGTTAAAATTTCTGAGTGAAGTATTCTGGAAATTTTATTTGTGGTTGAAATCTTTGTTCCATTCCGTCTGCTATCGATTGTCGTCAAATCGGCACACATGTATAAAAAGAAATCGTTTTTCACTTGAAAAAATAATATTAACTTTGGTAATTATGGTGAGATTTTTATAAAAAGTAGTTATCTGTATTCAGCATATAAATCTATACATATATGTGTAAATTCGAAATATGTAAATATTTTCAGATGTGTAAATACTTTTAATAATTTTATAGAGCCCTAAATAACTGTACATGCTTGCGGTTTCTTATCAGTTTGAAGATGAAATTTATAACCTCATTCGAGGTCACGGTGAAAGAGGATATCTAGGTAGTCTGGACGGAGGGGGGTATAAGCGAGAATGTTCTTTTTAATGTTTCAGTACAATTTTTAATGTTTTTAATTCATATCTCCAGAAGTTAAGGTCGTATTCAAAATTTTATTATTTGTCGTGTGACTGGTGGTATTCAACTGTAAGAACAAACACTTTCAAGTCTGTAACTTATACAGCGTCCAAGGACGAACGCTGAGAATGAAAGATAGACAGACAGGCGGAGAAGTGAGACGAATGGCATTTCGTGAGATGAACGAAATCCTAAAAATAACTTAAAACGGCTGCAATATTATAAGTAATATTGCATTATTACTTTATTGCATTATTACTTTATTGCATTATTATTTATTGCAGGGCTATTATATATATATATATAATAACCTTGTACCATGAAATGACATTTACTCAATGTGTAATCGCTATAAAAATGTATGTGGCAGAAAGCATAAATAAAATAATAATGTTACGTTCGAATATGTTATTAGAAAATGTTATTCTTTTTTACGTTTTTTGAGTGATAAATCGGTTTCATCCTTTAAAAACCGATGTGTCAGCTAGAAGCCGTTTTATATTGTTTTCCATTTATTTTGTTACATATTATCTCTTCATTTATTAGGAAATAATACTTTTCTGACCTTAGGGTCCAGATGTTTTTATTCAAGAAACGAATCTTTCCCAAATGAGCCTTTAAGAGTTTCTTTACATGAAAAGCAGCTCTGAACTTATGAATATTTAAAAGCCAATATCCTAAGTCACAAGATAAGTTCTATAAATATATTTCTTTTGTTCTTCTTCATTCATTGCAAGCGTTTACATTTTTAGTTTTGTTTTATTTTTAAATTCAAAAAATCAAAGTTTACATTGAATTTGTTTTTCAACTTTATCTTCATAAAAGACCGTTGTTTGTTGAATTTTCTTCTATGATGAAAAAATAAAGCAGAAAAAAGAAAATAGGAAATAAAAAGGACTCGAAACCTTTTGTGAAAATGTACTCAGTCAGCATCGGAATGATTACATGTGACTACGGTGATATTTGGAAGGAATACCATATTATTTTATAGTAATTTATGACTAACAAGAAGAATTTTTTCTTTATATATTTTTATTTTCGTCACTGCTGATTTATGATGGAATTTAATTAAAAGAGTTGTCTTGCTTAATGACAACACTACGTGTAACACTATTTGACACTATGGGTAAATCTTCCTACCTAAATGATATAACGCCTACCATGGTCTGTATTCCAGAAAGACATTGATAACCACATAAAGACTCAATCTTAAGGGGAGTACACTGTAAAAAAAAGGGGGGGTCGATCTACTCAAAAAATTTTAGTTTTTCTCATTGATTTTTGCAATTACTAAACAAAATTTTGTATTCTTATTTAGTTACAAGAAAATCTGTAAGAATTACTAGAAAACAGCTAGCAACATTACTAGAAAACAGCTAGCAACGATTCCGGTTTTTAGTACCGGTTACTAAACAAATCTGTGGAATACAAATATACCAAAAATAATTTAGTAACCTCAGGATTTTTTTTTACAGAGTAGAAAGGTTTGAAATGTTGAAAATTGACTGAAGTTTGATCGTGGTTTATGAAGCTTGTAATTCATTCAGAATGCAACTTCCTTTAGCATTTATTTATTTATGTTTTATAGAAAAAAATATTTGTGCAGGTGAAAAAACAATAACAAAAGTTTTATTATTGTACGACAAAATTAGCTTTGGAAAACTAGTTTTGCCACGATTTTTATGTCCAGGTGCCATATTTTTGGGATTTCATTTCTTCTATATACTGATAATTACTTTTTTTCTCGATTATATATCAAACAAAATAATTTTTTAAATGAAAAACTATTATTAAAAATTTAATATATATATATATATCAATATTTTTGTTATAACTTAAAAAACATGTTTTTTGTTTGTTTGCTTTTCAGATATAGTTTGTAGAGAATTTAATTTCCTTGATTTAAAATAATAAAATAAACAAATTCGTTTACTTTTTCAAATGTTATTGTAGCAAAGCCGCTAAAAATCAGGGTTTTAAGATAATTCTGTTTAAAGTTTTGCCTTCGCAGTTAACGCTAGTCTGCGAGCCTCAACGTTTACGACTCTTACAACCGTAATGTTAGAAATTTTCCTATCGGGATAACGACATTTATAAAGTTTCAAAATTGTAAAAATAATAGTAATAATAAATATATTTTCCCGTCATTCCAGAGCTTTTTGATCCCTTTAAGTGGTTTTATTAGCCTCTACACGTAAGAGATTCTCGTGTTAATCAAAGAAGCTACCAAACAGTGGTTGGCAGTGCTTCACAGCAATGACGAAGGTTTACTAGATTGGTAAAAGTTTTAACCACTGTAAAAATTTTGCAGCAGAATACGCTTAATAATTTGTGCGTTAGTTGAAAGTTGTAATGCAAAAAACTACCCAGAAATATATTTATTGCACATTTGGGAAGCCAGTACGGTCTGGAAAACTTAGGAAAAGGCCTAGGTCCCGGTGCTCCTAAGATTGTCTGTTTACCCGAAGTTCCCGGGGTGCTCGTATGTATCCCCAAGTGTCCTTTACTACAATGTCTCTGCTATTGTAGCTACCACATCATCAAAACTTGCGTTTAGGGGGTAGTGACGTACAGTGTGCAATGCTCCCCCTTGGCTGTAGAGCATACTTGTGTAGTTTCCCAGGAATACTGGACCCACCTTGTCGCGCTCGATATAAGTTCACCAGAACTTGGGAACAGCGCCTGACGTCCTTCTTGATTTTTACATTTGTGAAAGCAGGTCGGGTATAATGATAAAAAATATATATCACGAAGGTGTTAATTTCATTAATATGGGAACGTTGGATTATATATTATTTAACTTTTCAACTATAGAGTCTCGTCGTGCGTCGTATTTTTTTATTTGCTGGAAAACAAAGTCGCAAGAAAAGCGAAAAATAGTAAACTCTGCCTCGTGAACACGTTTTTACATGGTTCAACGCTTAGGCACGAGTATTACGCAATAATCTAATGTTAATATGATTAATCCACATCCAATAGAAACGAGCTTTGTTAAATTATTTCCTCTATCATTAGAGCTTCTTTTTTTATACCGCTGGATATCAAACTTTTAACCTCAAAGCGCTATCTTTTGGTCAAAAAGGAACACTTTTAGCATAAATTCTTTATTGCTTGTCAAAAAATCTTCTATATTTCCATTCTTTTTATTTATATGGAATCTTTCTATCTTCATTAATTTATGAGGTATTGATTTTGAAATTTCCAACAAAGTTGAAAAGAGTTTATAATTACGTTTTTTCTGGCTGTCTGCCAGTTTGTACTCTAACTCACGTAAATATACTCGTATTGCCATGCAATTAATATATGTTATTTACATTTATTAGGGCACGTTCGGTATTAAAAATGAAGTGTGTAGCATTTATAGTTCGTTTAGAGGAACATCGAAATAATCCCTTTACACTACGGTTTAAGGGCAAAAATAATCTGCAGTGTATTTCACAGATTTTACACTATTAAAACATATTGTAACTGATATACAGTGTTGAATTGCACTAAGAGATGTAGAATATGGTATTCATAGCATTTATCGTTCGTATATAAGGACACATAAAAGAATTAGCTTACAGTACTGTCTAAGAGCTACAAGTGCGTTTTCACTTGTAGTCAGCGTTTTTAAGTTTAATTAATTGTTTTCCATATAACTTCGTGTATAAATTCTACGTATCATATACAGGGTTACATAAAATAATTCGAGCACATTTCCGGAAATTGCTGAATGGGAATTTTCAATTGTGTTATGCGTTTCCTAACTGAGCTAAATTTAAGCATAATATGTAGAATATATACAAATCTGTAGATCATTTATAAGGCTTCACAAATAAATGCAGGGCTTCCTAAATTCGAACACTTTTCCGTCTATTGACTGTATTTGCTAAATTTGGGTTTTTAAATGTGTTATGCTACTTTAAAAATTGTTTAATTAGCAATCATCTTTCACCTTACAAAACGTTGAATTTTTGTTACATTATTCTGAATGTGTTGGAAAGTTTTTCATAAACTATGCGTGACGCATCATTTGTGATTCTTGTTTAAAGTTTTCTAGACTTTTGTAATTTTTCTAGAACAAAATTACGAATATTAAAATGGTTGTGCGAGCACCATTAACAGACAATATAGTCGATGGTCATCGGAAAGTGCAAGCTTCGTACATAAACCAGTAATACACAATTTTAACTAACTTATTATAACAAAATATTTTTTAAGTGTATAAAAATATTTTCAGCATTTTTTATATTTATTGGAAAAATTTAACATATAAAACTATAGAAAAACAATTTTCCACATTCCAAACACAAATATTAAATTTTTCCTTTACAGGTTACTGTTAAAATAAGAGCACTTGTATATTAAATGTATACTTTTTCCAAACCTCCTTTTTTCCTTCTATGGCTGCAAAAACTTTGAAAAGCCACCTTCAAATATCATAATACATTTATGAGAATTCTTTTTAAATTATTCTGCATTGACATCATCCTGTACATATTAACTGGTTACTACGCAACCTAGAGATTGATTAACTCGAACTAATTCAGTTTTCGCCACGCTCATTTACACTAATTTGTTTATTTGAATTATGATCTAATTCATGCATTTCTAAAATAGTTGCCAATTACAAATTACTTCAATGCGTCATTGAAAATCATCTATGAGTTTAGTTCATCCCACCTTGTTTCCAAATAATTAATACTTTACTGCGAGTTGAACTGGTTCATTTTGCGGTTTAGGTAAATGGATATTAATAGTGTGCTTCGACATCTGCGCTAATAAGTATTATTTGAAATATATATTTTTATATACAATGTACAGGGTATTTTAGAAAAATTAGACAAATTTTAATTCTATCGTGTAGGACGTACTACTAATAAGACATGCATTTACATTTACCAGTAATTTGACTTTTAATTATAATTGTCCTTATCTACATGTAATAATGACAGGGTTTCGAGGAATTGGATATCTTTATATTTAATAATATTACCTCATTCATGTTTTCTGATTTAGTAAAAAAAAATGCTTAAAGCTCTATAGATCGAATCTGAGAATTTTATTTTAAACACGTGTTTCATTTTTTCAATTTAAAAAATGCGGATATTTTTCCGAACCGATAATTCATGATAGGAAAAATGGTGGAAAGTTGTTATGTTTAATGGTTTTGTAATCTGGAGGCACGGTAGTTCCCCCGCCAAGTCGAGAAAGCACAGCCATAAGCATCCTTTGACCTGATATGGAGGGGGGTGTACTTTTGACCCCTCCTCCATATCTTTGCGCTAGAGTTTCCTAAAAACCTGTAACTTCGTTTATCTAGAGTACGTTACAAACGGGACCCAATTTTCTAATTTCACGTTTCTATCTTTTCTAGTTAAGAAGATTGGTTATGAACTCAACATTTTGATTTTTTGATACTCACTCACCGACCATCAAAAAGATAAGGCACATCCCGTAGCCCTACAAACTTGAAATTGGGCATAAAAGTAGTGTTCGAGATAAAAAAAAAAAAAATTAAAAAAAAATTAAAAATCCGCAAGATTAAAAAAAAAAACTAAAACATACAAAAAATTTAAAATAATTCGATTTTGTAACTTTAGAAACTTAAAACTAGTGCTCAAGATTTTTATTTAAAAAAAAAAATTGCAAAAAATTCGGAAAATATGAAAAAATCGAAAATTTGAAAATAATTCGATTTTGTAACCCT
The DNA here is from genome assembly GCA_963931845.1 of Maratus michaelseni. NCBI lineage: Eukaryota > Metazoa > Arthropoda > Arachnida > Araneae > Salticidae > Maratus > Maratus michaelseni. The sequence goes on from OZ007586.1 coordinate 143,335,899, forward strand.
AGAACATGAAATTTGGCATAAAGGTACCGATTAGAATATAAAGAAAGAAAAAAATAAAAAAATCGAAAATTTCGAAAACAATAATCAAAAAATCGAAAATAGTTCGATTTGTTGAAATTTGTTTTCCGGAATTTATATTTTGTATTTCTTTGTATACTAAATACTACTTTTATGCCAAATATCATGTATCTAGGGTTGCGAATAATACCTCAGATCGATAGCACCTGTCTTGGTAGTACTTTTGATCCTGCCCCTCATAACTAAGTTCTTGCCTAGGAACCTGAAACATTTTTTATCTACAGGACTTTGCAAACGGAACTAAATCTCCAAATTTTTGGTATCTTCAAATAGTAGGAAAAGAGAGTGGGCATGAAGAAAACCAGTGGATGATGCCGAAAAAGACCCCAAATTCAAGAAAAAGAGTATTGCTCACAAAAAGAAATCCCATCAGAAACATGGCACGCAAAAAATGTAGCCAAGTCTCGTAACTCTTTTACCGTAAAATGTTCTCAGATCATGTAGAGCCCAGTTTATCTCTCTTATTAACTCAGAAATTTTCATTATCTCACTCCCAGTCTTTACATCTTTAGTTAATGATTATTTTGTAACTTGGCAATTAAGCAGCACATGGAAGTTATTAGACTTTACCTTGTTATGGGATGGGATGGGATTATTTGATTAAGGCCACTTATAAACAGCCGTCATATTCTCGTGCTGCGTAATTTCCAAGTAACAAAATAATCATTAACTAAAGAAGTAAAGACAAGGAGTGATTTGTGAATGAAAATTTCAGAGTTAATAACAGAGCTAAACTTGGCTTTACATAATCTCAGAACTTCTTACGGTAAAACACTTTCGAGACTTGGCTATATTTTTTACATGGCAAATTTCACTACCCCAAGTTCACAAACGATTTTCTCTTTTTCAATTCCCTCCACTTCCATTGTCTAATATCTCTTCTTTGTCTCACTCACATCTCCTTTTTGGAGGAGAGGGCAAATCTCCATAAACCAATTTCAGCCTTTCTATATCGATTTATGAAAGCGTTCCATGTCCTCTTTTAAATTTCTGGAAATAAGGCTAGCTACGTGAGCTGTCCTGTACGATAATATATACCTATCCCTCTGCGTTGTTTTCAGTACTAACATTGTAACAATAGTAAAACTTCTTGTCGTGAATCCATTACCTGTGCACACTGTGCAAAATTTAGTCACGACGATTACAACTGTAAAAATTCTGAACGCTGCGCTAACAATAAAGCTGATCACACTGCATTTTCAAAATCTTGCCCTAGATGCTCAGTTGAAAATGATATGAAGACGATAAAAAATACACAGAATATTCCTTAACCTTAATTTCGTAAGCCCCGTGTATGATCCATAATCCCATCTTTTATACTCTAGTCTTCTAAAACAAAACAACAAAAAAAATCTATAAGACACATAAACACCCAAACTGTGATTCCTTTATCAAGTGATAGATTTACCATATCGCCATCTGATAGGAAAAAACTCGTTCATACACCTCTTATATCAGGCCCCTTTGAGACTGCTACCACCATCGTCACAGCCTACAACAATAGAATAATTTGCTTCATCTAAATATCAGAAATTTGATTTTTCCACTATCATCACATAAAACAACCATCTGCTCAGTCTTAACGTTCGTCACAAAGTACTTCTGTCCTTTCTACATCACACCAATCAAGGGTAAAATCGCAATCAGCGAAAAAGAATCCTTCCTCTCCTTCCTTTTTACAGTTTAAAACTGCAAAGAGGAGAGGCAAGAAGTACAGTCTTGGTTAAAGACTATCGAGCGTCGAGGATTCCAAGCAGCTTTTCTGCTATTCGGAAGAGGCTATGGAATCCATGTCTTACTGTCTTGTTTCTCAAAAATATTGTCTTGGAGAATTTCTAGCCTGCGTGATTTTTAACTAGTTTCTTTTTTAATCCATGACTTAATTAGAATATCTGAATTTGTATTTGATCGTATATATTTATCTGTTTCTATTGCACATTGACTTTTAGCGTGTAGTTTTGAATTATTGTGAATGTATCACAGTTTTAACTACTATACTACTATTTAAATATTTTTTAACGTTTATTTTTTTCTTGCCAAAGCATACCAAGTGTGATCCTTGCGCCATTAAACACAATTCAACCAACCAACAAAATATCTTCAATGATTTTTCCATCGTCTATTGTATTAATACTTGTGTGCAAAAAAAAAAATAAAATAAAGCTAACATTTTTTTCAAATAAAAATAAAAGTGGTATGAAGCGACACATCACACTACAAAAAACATGTTTTGTATTGAAAACTAGAGTCGCAATACACTTATTCATTCAAAAATGTAGGGTGTCTCACTCCAAATCGAATCGGGGGCTTTGTTCATAACAGAAATAACAATGAATAGTAATATTAAATATCAATGAATAGTAATATTAATAACAATGAATAGTAATATTAAATAATAATGTATAATAATTAATCAATATGTAGAAATAAGTGATAATGGATTTGTTCGGTTACTTCAAAAACTATCGTTTTTCAACAGTGGCCAATTAAAAATTTTAAAATAGAAGTTTCAATTATTATTTTAACAAATTAAAAAATATAAAATACGGGTTTCAATTGGTCTTTATTACGGAAATTTTTCTCTTGTATCCGGACCGATGTTACTGTTACAATATTTTAATATTAATATGTATAATTACTGTCATACAGCTGTTTTAACTTTTATTCTATTTTATAGAGATACCATTTTCTAAAATTAAATAAAAAACAAAATATATTTTCTAATGATACTTTTCTAGAAAAAGGACAAAGATAACGTCGGATTAAATTTAGAAAAGTTTTCTTTTTGGTTATATTGATAAAAATGAAAGTATTACAAGTAAAAACTTTCTGATGAAAAGTGATCCAAATTCTAATTTTACATCAAAGAAACTACAAAATATTTTATGTTACTAAATTGAAACAAGATTCTTACTTACAAAGGACAAGTCTTTTAAAATAACGACGATAAATTTAAGAAGAAAAATTCGGATAATAAAGGATTTCGAGAAATTTTTAAAAATACAAATTATAATATTGCTTGTAAGATGAATATACTGTTTAAACTGGACTTGTAGCTCTAAAGAAAAGTCTCAAAGCTTATATTATTGTCAAAATTTCACTTTTGCCAATATCTTTAGAAAATAGCTCCAATAAAATGTAGATTTATTTCTATAGTACTATTATTTTCCTTTCTACGATTTATCTTTCAATTTTCCGTGACTGTTGTTCTATTAATTGTACAAGTCTTTAATATAATATCATTTAGTAATATTGTATGAACAGTACTCCCCTAAAGCTTTGACTTCAATTACTGAGATTTTAATTATAACCGTATGCCTTTTTTTTCTTATTAAACGTAAATACCGGGTGTTTCACGAAGGACCCCTAAATTTCAAAATAAATAACTCGGAAACGGTGATAGATAGAAGCATGAAACCAGTGGTATGTTTATTAAAAAACCCGTAAGAATCTGATACAGAAATCTCAAAATTTTAGTTAAAAATAGCGCCGATAGATGGCGCTGCATGCAACATTATGGATCCCTATAAAGAGAGCCCAGACGTCGAAAATTTTGCCGTTGAAATGTGATCGCTATTAGCATATAGTGAAAAAAATTCCGGAAGTGACACTGAAGGACATTGTTTACCGCAACAATCCTCTAACATTCGACGAGCTGGACGAGGCTATTTGTCAAGCTTGTATGTTGATTACCGGTGACATACTACAGAGAGTCACTGACAATTTCATTATCGCTTTCTACATGTGTGCTGTATGAAAGATGCACATTTTGAATAGCTTTTGATGTGATACAGCCTACTTAGCATAATGCCATCTGCAGCGCCATCTATCGGCGCAATTTGTGACTAAAATTTTGAGGTTTCTGTATGAGATTTTTACGGGTTTTTTAATAAACATATCACTGGTTTCATGCTTCTATCTATCACCGTTTCCGAATTATTTATTTTCAAAGTTAGGGGTCCTTCGTGAAACACCCGGTATATACTTATTGAAACATTTATTTAAAATTGAAGAGACACGAAAAAAATATATATCTAAAATGCGCAATATCCATTTATCCCTGTTTCAAGAACAACTGCAGGAAAATAAAAATTATTCTTGGTATGGCCAAAACAGGAGCGAAAGTTCAATGCAATCATGTAGTTTCCCTTGATTCTGGTAATTTTCCCCCTACCTTAAACTTTTACCCACCGCACCATGAACTAGTTGTCAGATTCATTTGAAAATTTATTTCTGATAATTTATAGGAATTCTAAGGTTGTGTGCAAAACTTTGGGATGTTATGTAAAATAGAAGTGGTGTTAGAGGCATGTTCCACTTGTGGAACGTTGGCGGTACTAATTACATTTGTAATTTTAAGGGTAATTCTTATTTCCAAACAATAACAGCACTACACGCATATCAAAACAAACAAAAAGGTATAGTGGAACTATTTAACCTAGTTGTATCATATTTAGCCTATTAAGACTAGTTTTACCATATAAAGCATTGTACCAGCCTATTTAGCTAGTTACCATAGTAAAACCCTATATAACCCAAATTATGGCCCAATTACCCTAATTACCAATTGTTCTAATTTCAGTCTATCTAGACTAGCTGAACCCTATGTAGCCTATTTAGATTAGTTTTATCCTATCTAGCGTAGTACAAGCCTATTTAGCTAGTTGCCACAGTAAAACCCTATTTACCCCAATTATGGCACGATTATTCTAATTTGAGCCTATCTGGACTAGCTGCACCCTATTTAGCCTATTTAGACTAATTTTACCATGTCTAAAATTATACTAAATTGCATAAAAATGGTCACAATCATAATAATAATAATAATAAGATGATTTTGTACTCTGAACCGCCAACCTTCCATATGTGAAACATTGGCATTCAAATGAGTATAAAACAAAAACAAAACAAGATAAATCATTAATTTATACATAAAAATTCATAAAAATCAGTAAGAAATACAATAATAATCATCAGAACACTCACATTTGAATTCTAAAGTTATAGATAAAGTAAAAAGCACAGTCTACAAAACTTACGTTTTTTTTTTGTTGTTGTTGCATTTCAACAACCTCCAAGATGGGAACCACAAAAAGTTATTCAACAGTACTTAATAATCCGTTATAACATATCTTTAAATATGATTAAACAAGCATTAACAGATTAAAGCGATTAAAAAAAATACTTAAAATGATACAGCATCACATATTTTATGTTCCACTTGTGGAACGTTGGCGGGTAAATTGTTAAGATACCAATCGGTGAAAAAACAATCATAAACCTTAAAAAAATATTTTCTGAGGTTTACGAAAATGTGTCTCTCCAACAAGACAAAGGCCTTTCTCACACTCCCTTTCTTTCGTCGAAATTTTTTAAAGGGCAATTACTGTTACTTTCGGTAACCTTCTCGAATCTGAGGTTTCTGAATGGTTCTTTAATAAAAAAAAATTGACATTCATTTTTACTAATTTAGAAAACATATCTGCATTTTTTTAGAGTAAAAATTTTTCAAACAGCATGTTTTCTTTAAAAGATCAGTGTCCTATTAATAGTAAAGAAAATAATTTCCATTCCACTCATCATATTTTAGTTTAACTTTATTTAAAACTTTATTACCTTTAACTACTGCCAGAGAAATTTTCGCATAGTTACTGTGAAGTCTCGAAAGACAAGTAAAAGGATCGATTAACTGATACGATACTATTTATGTACTAATATTTATGTGCATGATTATCATAATTAAAATTCATCTACCAAAAGTTTTTAGCGGTAGTACTATTGCTCCAAACGAAACAAAATTTCGCTAGTATCTGATTAAACTCACCGGCTCTGTGAAAATGGAAAAAAAAAGAAGCTGTCTGTGTGGACCGCTAGCAGCAGTTAAAGGTTAAACAAGAAAAAAAATCTCAAAAAATCAGTGATCCTAAAAGAACTATACTAACTAAATACATTAATAATTACAATTCAATATTACACATTCTTCTTCTAAAAACGAAGAATATTCTTTTCGTTGCGAAAACGGGGAATGTCTTTTCTAATGTGATACTAAACAATTATTTTTTTTTTATATTTTTATTTTACTCGGGTGAAACCGGATATCTCATTTTGATTCAATTTAAGCGGCCCTATAGTGGGTAATGATTAAAATACTCGCTTTATGCCACAAGGTGAAGCGTCCATAGCGATATCTCCATAGTACCATTTACGTAGTTTTTGTGTTGAAAAGTTTATTTTTTCATTTATTTTTTCGTTTTCAAAATTCTTAAGTATGAGCACATTTAAATATACTGAAACATTTTATATTATTATGTTTAGCATATTCAATGAGGATTTATTCCCATCCCGAAACTGTAGCTAGCATTTAAAAAAGCATTTTTATGGATTTTAGTTTTCCTTGCACAAGATAGATAATTAGGATCACTTTTCCTTAAAAATCTTCCCTGAAGCCGATCCCTTTCTACAGCAATATGGCTCAACCTAGTCAGTGTTTAACAATAATAACACCCCTTCTATATTTATTTCGGCTAATTTTAGATATTTAACGCAAAAAAAAAATCCACAAAAAAAGAAAATAAGCGTAAAAGATAATATTAACTAAATATAGCAACAAGTGGGTAAGTGTGATTGAAGATCGCACAAAGGGTTTCGTTTAATATTCCTTTCAAAACACTTTCTCCTTTCTTTAATAAATCCAAATAAATTTCATTAAAATAAAATGATGTTTTTTTATAAAGTAAAAATTTACCGGTCTGTTTTTCTCGTTTCCCGCTATTATAATCTGCCATAATAATATCTGTCATGAGGACAAAATGCGATATTAAAAAAAAATCAATTTCAAAATTAAACATGTTGTATAGAGACCTTCAAAATGTTAGACGTCAGATTAATTTTCTTTTTAACTCTCTAATGACGTCATATTAAGCTGCTTTCTGTATTTATACATACTCACAGTCCTTGTATTATTGAGAAATGTTTTAAAATTTCTGTTTTATTTCCAATATGACGTCATATTAATCTTTTTTAAATTAGTGAAACCTTAATTTCATTTTCATTTTTCACATGGAAATCTTTCAATAGAAAATAAATTATTATGTAAAGAATTTTATTGTGGATTTTTAATTGTTGGCAACTGCTGTAACGAAAAAATGTTTAAATTTAATAGGAAAAGGCTGTTAGATTTTTGGTTTTTTATCTCTATATATTAAAATAATACGATTTTGTCAAATTTTGTGATTTTGAGCTTCATAGTAGGTATTCAGATATAAGTACAAAACATTTCATGACTGTAAGTTATATAGTTTCTGAGAACCGACTCTGTGACAGACAGACAACGAAGAGGGATAAATAGGGTTTCGTGAGATGAACGAAATCCTAAAAATTGCTTTTCCATTGTGAAACTAAGCAATTTAATTTATAATGCTTAACTTACTCTTTTCAAGCAACAATGCATTAAATATTACCTATCACATCAGTCAATTCAACTTCATTTTTATCGTCATCACAGCTACGTTTACATATCGAAAACAAAAAAGATCCCATTTAAACAAAACAAAATGAGCTCCAAAAGATTATTAAACTGAATATAGTAAAACGTAGTACAATGTAATTATACCTTATTCTTCTAATCAAAAGGAAGAATTGCTTTTCCATTGTGGAGCTAAACAATCTAATTTATAATGTTTTTATTTACACTTTTGAAACAATAATCTATTAAACAATATCCATCATGATTTTCAATCTAACCTTAAGTTTTATCTTCACCACAGCTACTTTATATATTTAAAAGAAAAAATATCCCATCAAAAGAAAAATGTGAGCCCCAAAGAATTATACTATTAGAATATATTAAAAAATTGTACAATTTAATTATAACATATTCTTGTAATTAAAAGGAAGAACATGCATTTACATTGTGTAAATAAGCTTTTTAATTTCTGATGATTTTATTTACACTTTTGAAGCAGCAATATATTCAAGAATACCCATCATAACTTTCAATCCAGCTTCCTTTTTATCTTCGGTAAAGCTACTTTATTTATTTAAAAGAAAATATATTCCATTAAAAGAAAAACATGAGCCCCAAAGGATTATACTAAATGAATATAGTAAAAAAAGTGAAAAAGAAGAATTGTTTTTCCATTGTGTAACTAAACAATGTAATTTATAATGTTTTCATTTACACTTTTGAAGCAATGATATATTAAACAATATCCATCATGATTTTCAATCTAACCTTAAGTTTTATCTTCACCACAGCTATTTTATATATTTCAAAACAAAAAAAAATATCCCATCCAAAGAAACGTGTGAGCCCCAAAGAATTATACTAACAGAATATATTCAAAAATTGTACATTTTAATTATAACATATTCATGTAATTAAAAGGAAGAATCTGCATTTACATTGTGTAACTAAGCATTTTAATTTCTGATGCTTTTATTTACACTTTTGAAGCAGCAATATATTAAACAATACCCATCATGATTTTCAATCCAGCTTCATTTTTATCTTCGGTAAAGCTACTTTATATATTTAAAAGAAAATATATCCCATCAAAAGAAAAACATGAGCCCCAAAGGATTATACTAAATGAATATAGTAAAAAATCGTAGAATTAATTATTACACATTATTGTAATGAAAAGGAAGAAGCTTCTTTTCCATTGTATAAGCAAGAAATTTAATTTATGATGATTTTACTTATACTTTTGAAGCAGAAATATATTAGACAATACCCATCATGATTTTTAATCTAACTTCATTTTTACCTTCATTACAACTACTTTTAAATATTTTAAGCAAAAAGATATCATAAAAACAACTGAATGAGCCCCAAAGGATTATACGAACTGAATACAGTAAAAAATAGTATAAAATTTTATTATAACATATTCTTCTAATAAAAGGGAAGTGTTTTCTTTTCCATTGTGTAACGAAGCAATTTACTTTATGATGCTTTTTTTTACACTTTTGAAGCAGTATAGTATTAAACAAATCAATCCAACTTCATTTTTATCTTCACTACAGCTACTTTTATATATTTTAAGCAAGAAAGATATCATAAAAAGAACTGAATGAGCCCCAAAGGATTATACTAACTGAATATAATAAAAAATAGTACAGTTTAATTTTTATTATAACATATTCTTCTAATAAAAAGGAGAAATTTTCTGTTATATTGTGTAACTGAACGATTTATGATGTTTTTATTAACACTTTTGAAGCAGCAATATATTAAAAAATATGAATGCAACTTCATTTTTATCTTCATTACAGCTATTTTTAAATATTTTAAGCACAAAAGATATCATAAAATCAACTAATGAGCCCCAAAGGATTATAATAATTGAATATATTAAAAAATAGTATAATTTAAATATAACATATTTTTCTAATGAAAAGGTAGATTCTTCTGTTATATTGTGTAACTAAACAATTTAATTTATGATGCTTTTATTAACACTTTTGAAGCAACAAATATATTAAAAAATACCAGAATGTTTTTGAGTTCAAATTCCTTTTTATCTTTACTACAGCTAATTTTCAACATTTTCAACAAAAAAAGATATCATCAACAGAAACAAATGATCACCAAAAGATTATACACACTGAATATATATATATATATATATTTTTTAAGTACAATTCTATTATAAAATAATCTTCTAATAAAAAGGGAGATTTTTTCTTTTACATTCTGTAATGAAGCAATTTAATTTCTGATGCTTTTATTTAAGCTTTTGAAACAGCAACATAATATGCAACATACATCATGATTTTTAATCAACTTCTATTTTTATCTTAACTACACTTACTTTTAAATATTTTAAACAAAAAAAATATAAAACAAGTAATATTAAAAAAAAATTAAATTAAAGTCAATTCCTACTTATATACAAACCTAGATATATACTAAAAATATCAACGTTTGACACACAATAACATCGTGTAATAAACAGACGCACGTTTCATGAGTATCCTGGACTCATTTCCTCAGTGTAAATAAACTTAAACCCTATTGTATCCCCCCAAAGACATGAAAATGAATCTAAAAACCCAAATGAAAAACAACAACACACCGAGAAACTCCTCCAATCTGATTAAGTCGGTTGGTTGGTTGTAGAGGATTCACTATGACAAAGTAACTCAACCCAGAAAGGTGAGATGTACGGTACACTTGAAAAATCATTAACCAGGGAGTTACCAAATTTATGAATATAAACTGCCTCAAAGAAGTCTAAATCTAATGGAGTGTTACATTTCTTAATAATAGTGGCTGAGTCGAAGTTAAAATTATGTCCCTCACTCCAACAGTGACAGGCAATAGAGGACTTTTGTAATTCTTTTTTCTTAATGTAATTTCTGTGTTCATTGAGTCTGAAACGGAGTTGTCGTTTAGTCTGTCCTATATAGGACAAACCACATTGACATTGGATATTGTAAATGCCCCAAAAGTTTTGATGTGAAATTTTATCCTTTAACTGTGAAAAATTTAGTTTATTAACTGGCTTAAAAACAACCTTAAAATCATATTGCCTTAAAATATTAGCTATTTTATAGCTAATGCTATTGTGAAATGGTAAAATAATGAGGTTAGAAAAAGATTCTGGGACATCAGAAGGAACAAGATTACTATTTTTATTTAGACAACGAAAAATTAAACGGTTGATATAAGTCAAACTGAAACCACGATTAATAGCAACAGATCTAATATAATTCAATTCTGTACCAAGGGGTTGTTTCCCTTGGTACAGAATTGAATTATATTAGATCTGTTGCTATTAATCGTGGTTTTAGTTTGACTTATATCAACCGTTTAATTTTTCGTTGTCTAAATAAAAATAGTAATCTTCTTCCTTCTGATGTCCCAGAATCTTTTTCTAACCTCATTATTTTACCATTTCACAATAGCATTAGCTATAAAATAGCTAATATTTTAAGGCAATATGATTTTAAGGTTGTTTTTAAGCCAGTTAATAAACTAAATTTTTCACAGTTAAAGGATAAAATTTCACATCAAAACTTTTGGGGCATTTACAATATCCAATGTCAATGTGGTTTGTCCTATATAGGACAGACTAAACGACAACTCCGTTTCAGACTCAATGAACACTGAAATTACATTAAGAAAAAAGAATTACAAAAGTCCTCTATTGCCTGTCACTGTTGGAGTGAGGGACATAATTTTAACTTCGACTCAGCCACTATTATTAAGAAATGTAACACTCCATTAGATTTAGACTTCTTTGAGGCAGTTTATATTCATAAATTTGGTAACTCCCTGGTTAATGATTTTTCAAGTGTACCGTACATCTCACCTTTCTGGGTTGAGTTACTTTGTCATAGTGAATCCTCTACAACCAACCAACTGACTTAATCAGATTGGAGGAGTTTCTCGGTGTGTTGTTGTTTTTCATTTGGGTTTTTAGATTCATTTTCATGTCTTTGGGGGATACAATAGGGTTTAAGTTTATTTACACTGAGGAAATGAGTCCAGGATACTCATGAAACGTGCGTCTGTTTATTACACGATGTTATTGTGTGTCAAACGTTGATATTTTTAGTATATTTATCCACACAAGATTTTTTTCATTAAACCTAGATATAGTTAAGCTTTTCCTTTTTTTCGCATTTCTGAGTGAGTTTGTGTAACTAACAAAACCTTGCCAAGATGAGAATCGAATCCGCAATCTTCCGCATACTAAACTGGAGGTCCATACCACAACGCCATGATTAGATATTTCGCAGTCTTAAGCGTTGCTACTTATTTTAGTCTCTTTTTATGATGCAAAAACTAAAATTAATTAATTAAATTTAATTAATGAATTAATATTTCAACAAAACTGTATTAACATCAAGTGTCATCCACTACAAGTTAAAAAAAAGGTATTTGAACTTGAGTGGATGAATAAAAAGTATTTTATTAACGATTGAAAATTTGAACAAGATATATAAATATATATTGGGAGAGTGGGAACTAATAGTAAGCCCCACAAGTGGCTGACAGGTTCTGCTCTCAAAGCTGGTAGACGAGAGGTGCTGAGTTCAAACCCCTGTCGCGCTCGTCGACCTAACCGTTCGGAGTTTTCCGTGGTTTTCTTCGAACTGTATCGTAAATACGGGTTAGGATCCCTTAGAAAGACCCCCACGGAGGGTACTCCCCCTAGGGCCTATATCCCTCGTGTAGATAATCGGCCGTCATAAATCAACCAACCAACTGAGAGTAGGAATTGAAAAAATGAGCCTCAAAGGATTATACTAACTGAATATAGTAAGAAATTGTACAATTTTATTATAACATATTGTTCTAATAAAAGGGATTTTTTTTTCTTTCGCATTGTACAACTAAGCAATTTAATTTATGATGCTTTTATTTACAATTTTATTTACGCATTGTATTAAACAAATCCATCATGATTTTCAATCCAGCTTCCTTTTTATCTTCACTACAGCTACTTTTAAATATTTTAAACAAAAACATATCATCAAAAGAAAAAAAAAGAGCCTCAGAGGATTATTCTAACTGAATATAGTAAAAAATTGTAAGATTTAATTATAACATATTACTCTAATAAAAGGGAAGAACCTTCTATTCCATTGTGTAACTAAGCAACTTAGTTTGTAATGCTTTCGTGTACTCTTTAGTAGCAGCAATATATTTCTCGACCTTCCCCTTTTCGAGATTCTTCTCATTTGTCCGAAAATCACTGATTTCCGTTGCAGGGAAAACGCAGCACGTAAATCAATTTGAGGATTGTTCCTTTCCGTTGCCTGAACGCAGAAGAGTCTCTTGTTATGTAAACTTCGGAGTTTCCCATTGCTTTCGATATTCGTTCCGCCCCTTTTGTTAGAATACAACAGGACAATATCATACCACCATTTGCTCGTTTACTGCATTCATATCAGCTTTGTCCTTTATTACTTTCGAATAAATTGAGCATCGAAATCTTCAAATTGCGCTTCCAGGAAACACAACTTATAAATACGATGCAGCTTAAAACTAAATACTTTGATTTTAGAGAGTGGTTTATTAAGAATAAAAACAAAGAAGTATTAAAATTTGTAACAATACTAAATATTCATATACACACACACACATATATATACATATATATACGTACATATAGATATATACATATATATATATATATATATATATATATATATATATATATATATATATATATTCTGCTACAGTTCCACAACTATTTCTTTAATTCAATTTTCTATCTGTTTTGAATATATATATATATATATATATATATATATTGTCATATAACACATGGGCTGATAAGTTCCCGGTCTAATAAAGAAAACACAACTTTTTAATTTTATAACTTTATAATTTTATAATTTTATAACTTTATAAATTTATAACTTTAAAACTTTCATAAAAAACATAAATTTAATAATAATAATAATAATTTAATAATAATAATAATAATAATTTAATAATAATAATAATAATAATTTAATAATAATAATAATAATAATTTAATAATAATAATAATAATAATAATTTAATAATAATAATTTAATAATAATAATTTAATAAATAAATAATAATAATAATTATATAATAAATAACATAATTTTATAACGAAAAAGCTCCAATCAGTGCTCAGAATCATCGACTCGTTGTTGTTTTTGGTCAAAAGTCAACACGCGCGGCACCCACTTTGACAACAGCTTTTTCATAGACAAATGTTCATTCAAAATAAAACCTACACGTTCCTTGGATATCTTCGGAGTTTGAGCTATCTCCTGCAACTTCACTTTACGGTTCCCCAAAACGATTTTGTGGACTTTTTTATGTTTTCCGAAGTAATCACCTCTTTTGCGTGGTGCATCACTGGTGTCCGTACGACCACGTTTAAATTCAGCAAACCAGTCAATAATGGCTGATTTACCTGGTGCAATGTCCGGATAACGCTTATCAAGCCAACCTTTTGTTTGATCGGTGTTTTTTCCCATCAAATAACAATTCTTGAAATTCTTGTTTATCCATTTTTTATCAACAAAGTCGTTCAACTAAAACCACTCTAACGTTTTATCCACACGGCGAATCGGCATGGCATTTTTTCTGCTACCTTTTAAAGGTTAGTATTTACTAAAAAAAGCATCGGTTCGGCGATTGCAACGCCATCTGTGTGCCAAACCGGGAACTTATTAGCCGATGTGTTATTATATTTTTTCATTTTTTTATCTGGATGTTATTCAAACAGGTATGTGTTCATATTTCATTTTGATTTCTATTCTCCCATTTCTGTATTATTTTTTTGTTGTCTTATTAAGGTTATATATATACATATACAATGCTGTCCAAAATTTAAGTGGCGGTGACTGGATGCTTTCGCTTTTTGCACGATTTGTCGAATATCTACTGAAATTCTTGAAGAATTGTCCTTGAAATTCGAGGATGTAAAGCGCATGTTTGACTTCAAGAACAGTAGAAATAGTATACTGCAATTAAAATGTTAATATATTGAATATTTGATGAGATATGGGCGTTTGTATCAAATATTTTTTACTGCGCATGCACGAACTATACAAAACATTTTTTTCATGATTTAGTAGTCAATTCAATAGAGCAACTCATATAAAAAGACTAGTCAAAAAGCGTGAAAACGGCATTAAAATGAGATAATTTAAAAATTGGGGGGATCCAAATGGATGATAAGGGATCCCCCCCCCCCCAATTTTTCAATTAGCTGACTGAAATGCCGATAACTTTTTGAGTTTTCACGATATTTGACTGTTTTTTATATGAGTTGCTCTATAGAATTGACTACCAGATCCTGAAAGAAAATGTTTGGTGTAGTTCGTGCATGCGCAGTTAAAAATTATTTCACATAAATGACCATATCTTATCAAATATTCAATATATATCATTTAATTGCTGTATACTGTTTCTACTGTTCTAAAAGTCAAACATGCGCTTCACATCCTCCAAGTTCAGGGACAGTTCGTCAAGAATGTCAGTAGATGTTCAACACACCGTGTAAAAAGGGAAAGCGTCCGGTCACTGTCCCTTAATATTTGTTCTGCAGATATATATATATATTTATATATATATATATACTATTATATAATATATGTATGAGCCGTTGATTTTTAAAGTGGGGCAAGTCCATTTTGTGAAAAAAAAAATGTTAGAGCTAAACCTTATTAAAAGGAAACAGAAAAGTTGTGTTTTTAATCAATTCAGAAGAGATATGTTTTAATATCAGTATAATTTTATTACTAGTAATTTATTTGGTCAACGATTTTTCAAATGCATTGATTTTGCAAGTGAGGCAAGTAAAATTTGAATTAAATTATTTTTATGTTACATAATATTTAAAAGCATATAGGACTTTTATCATGGAAACATTAAAAATCTTCACTATCTAAATTAAGAAATTTAATTATATACATAAAACTTATTGCTGAAAGTTTTTATTATTTGTTCCCCTTATTCCTATAAAAATAAATTTATTTTATGTTTTATTTTAACTTTTTAAAAGAAGATTGAAACATTGAAATAAAATAAATAAATAAATAAAATAAAATACTACTTTTTTGTAATAATAATTATTTTACATTTAAAGAAAATCAACGTTTGTAACAAATCATTGCTTTTGAATGTGAAACAAGTCAATTGGCGTATAATTTTTTTAAATGAAAAAATGAGTTTTTTCAGCTAACACGGATAATTATCATTGCATATTAAATTTACATAAAATAAGACAAAATAAATATATAAAATAAGTCTATTACTGCTTACGAATATTTTTAAGCCCATATAAATTCAAATCAATCAATATCTAACAATAACATAAAATGGATTTACCCCACTTTGAAAAGCAACGGCTCATATATTAACCCCTTAATCGTCCTCCCCGATACATTCACCGGCCAAATTCGTGAACAAATTTTGTCGCGCCTGTGACCCTCGCGGGCTGAACTCCTCATAATTTTGATTGTAATTCGCAGCACTTTCTCAAAAAAAAAAAAAAAAAAAAATTAATACACTTTAACAGCACTTGCAAGAGAAATATAATACAGAATTTATATTTTAAGAATAGTTTTGCAAATAGATTATAAAAAAAAAAAGTTGGTAGTGGCAGCCGTGATATTATGGTTTGTTCAATGATTTTGGCACTCCCGAGAATATTTAAAAAAATCCCTGACGGCTCGGCCTACAGGCACAGGTAGATTTCGAAGACGCAGACCGTGGGGCGCCTGTTTGTCGGGAATTGCGGAAGAAATGACCTTTTTACGATGATGCGGCAGTTGGAACCGCCTACTTCGAAACCTAATTTGTTTGCAGGCGGAGCCGGCAGGGATTTTTTTGTTTTTAATTTTTTTTGCTATAACGGTTGGTTCTATAAAAAATTGTCAATATAAAAGTTTTAGATAATATTAAGAGGATTAATAATAAATTTAAGCGGATTTGAAATCTTGAGAATTGGCGAAGTTATGGATTTTTTTCTTCTAAACCCCCCTTCCCCCCCTTAAGGCAATTTTTAATTATATCAAAAATCTGTCATACATAAATTTTCGGCCCTTCTCCTAGAAGTAATAATAACTTCAAACGGTTTCGATACGTTTCATAATTTAGAAATTATGGTTTTTTTTTCTTTTTTCACAAAAAGCCCCCCCCCCCCCTTGGTTCGATTTTGTCCATTAACGAACTTGGCCGAGATTTTATGCCCCTTGATTTTATGTATCAGTTTCGAAAAGATGCGGGAGTTGGAACCGCCTACTTCGAAAAATAACTTGTTTGCAGGCGGAGCCGGCAGGGATTTTTTGTTTTTATTTTTTTTTTGCTATAACGGTTGGTCCTATAAAAACTTGTCAATATAAAAGTTTTAGATAATATTAAGAGGATTAATAATAAATTTACCCGGATTTGATATCTTGTGAATTGACGAAGAAATGATTTTTTTTCTTCTAAACCCCCCTTCCCCCCCCTTGGGGCCATTTTTAATTATATCAAAAATCTGTCATACATAAATTTTCGGCCCTTTTCCTAGAAGTAATAATAACTTTAAACGGATTCGATACGTATAATAATTAAGAAATTATGGGGGGTTTTCTGTTTTCACAAGAAGCCCCCCATTTCCCCTCCCCTTTGGTTCGATATTGCCCATTAACGAACTTGACCTAGATTTTATGCCCCTTGATTTTATGTATCAGTTTGTAAAAGATTAATTCAGAATTTTTCCAGTTATCGTGGTCAGAAAAATGTGACATAGATAGATAGATAGATAGATAGATAGATAGATAAAGTTTTGAACTGGGGATGGTTTTGGGTTCTGGGAGTCATGATCGGCGTAGATCTGCAAAATTTTTCAAAATTTTCAACTTAGGTGAGAATGTAATAGGTAGTATTTCTTACGAAATCTACCTAAAAAGGCAGTCATTTGTAAACAAATTTTGTCGCACCCGTGACCCTCACGGGCAGTGTAGGCTACTTTTTAACACTTTCCAACCTAGTTGAAAAGTGTTTATGACTTCGGTTTGTCTGCCGTCTGCCGTCGCCTGCTCTAACTCGTTTAAATATACTCGGATTGCCCTGAAATTTTTGTATGTTATTGTCTTCTACTACATCATTTACCCTATTTCAAATGAAGGGTGTAGCACTTATAGTTTTTTTTAACAGGGACAGTCAAATGAATTCCGTTACATTACAGACAATGGGAAATAATCGTTTCAAGTGCATTTTGAGGATGCTACGCCATTTGAAACGTGATGAAATTGACATATACTCATGAACCGCATTAAAACATGTTTTTTGTAGAATACGGAGTGCAAAATATTTATTATTCATTTACAGGATCAAACAAAAGATTTCTGTTACACATTGTTGGACGGAGAAAAAGCGTCTGCAGTGTAATTTAATGATGTTTCAAAATTTCAAAGATAATGAAAATTATATGTAATACTGAGGTGTACTATAAATTGCTCGCTTAAAAGTATCCTGTGTATTTCGTTTATCGTTCATTTACCGTGACACACAAAAGGATTCGGTTACAGTATACGTGCGATAACTACAGTCTACGTGTGATAAGTACGTTTCTAAGTTTGGTTTGTGTTTTTAAGTCTAACTAAATTTTTTCATATTATGTGGTGTGTATAAATTCGGTTAATCATATACTGGGCTACACAAGGGAATTCATAAGTATTACGCACTATGGAAGAGAATTGCTTAAGGGTAGTTTTTAATTTTATTACGCATTTTTTTGCTGAACTATATTTAATAGACTAATATAAGTTTGTGTAAAATTTAAAAAAATTATACGCAAAGGTTGGTAATTGCTGGAAGTGAGTTTTAATTGGCCTGATGCGTTTTTTACTTGAATTTAATTTTAGCTTAATATGTGATGTGTACAAAAGTGTTTAGATAATATACAGGGCTTTACAAAAGATTTCGAGTGCATTTCCATCGAGTGGCGAAAATTGCTAAAGGTGAATTTTCTAATTGAACAAAATTTCACCAATCTACGTATTATATATCTAAATCTACAGATCACATACGGGCTGCACAAAATAATTCGGCTACAATTTTAAAGTGAAAGGAAATTTCGAAAACTGTATTTTTCTATGTGGTATGCGTTTTCTCAACTGTTTACTTAGATATCTTCCTTTACCTTTTTTAACGGTGAATTTTTGTTACAGTTTTCTGGATGTGTTGGAAAGTGTTTCATAATCTATGCTGGACGAATGATTTTTCGTCCTTGTTTTAAAATTCAGATTGTTTTATTCACACATTTAAAAAAAAAATAGTGTATTTGTCCTTATTCTCGCATTATTTAATCTGTCATTAAATAAAGCGAATATTTCTTCTTCAAAAAAGTGGTGGCAATCAAGCAATCTCAATTAAAAAAAAAAAAAGTCGCTTGTGTCAAAAAAAAAAAAAAAAAAAAAAAAAAAAAAGACAAATATAAGGTAAGTAATATCGTGATTTTTAAAATTTTATCCATCTTGAATACTTTGAAATTTAAACACAAATACACTATTTATTTTACTAATTAACCCAGAACTTTATTAATAATAAATTGGGGCAATACAAAATCGATGTTATTTTTGAAGGAATTTTCCAAACATTAGGTGACCGTTAAGGAGTTACACCGTCTAATATTTTCTTTAAACTTGTCATTTAGAAATTTACCGGTTGCTTACTGAATTTTTTATTAAACATTATAAGGAATTGTATTTCTTGGACGTTAGAGAGTGGCGTTTTGAAAATGGAAACTAAGCAATTACTCAAAATTTGTTGTATTAGCGAATTAAATTCATTATAATAAAAACATGTGTATGTTTCACTTAAACTTTTTTCATTAAAAATTTACAGATTACCTACATGAATCTTCTGACAAAATATTTTATTATTTCTGTATTTTTTGAGATTATACAGCAGTTTTTTTTAGACACAAATGTAATACTTTACCAAAGATTGTTACACAAGCTATCACGTTAATTAACACATTTTGGCTTATCGGGTAAAAGTAAATCTCACAATCTATAACTCTGCCTTTAGGTGTCACTGTTTCATAATGAATTTTAAATTATTTCTAAAAATATAAACATAATATTTTAATTTAAACAAATAGTCCATTGTGCGTATTAACATATCGATACCGCCATTAAAAAAATCACTTTTAATATAACCATGTATAATGAAAATCTGTCATCTTTTTGAATAAAATACCATGCAAGAATAACAGCCATGCCCCGGGCTTATTGATAAAAAAGGAAAAACAAGAAGTAAAAAATGTGCTACGATTAAAAAAATCGTGAAATATTTTGTCTAATTTTTTTCCATAGAAATTTACTAATTGCTTGCCTGAAATTTCCAGTAAAATATCTCATTACTTATTTTCATTCTTTTATTTTAGCGAGTGGTTTATTGAGCATGAAAGTAAAGAATTATTTGAGATTTCGTATTCAGGCTAATTTAAATGAAAATAAAAATTTTGGACTACTTTATTTTATTTAAACGTTTTTAATTAGAGCTTTTGCGATTGTCTGCTGAATCTTCTTTAAAAAATACATTACAGTACAACTATTTTTATTGTTTGATTTTAATTTATCAAGAATGCAAAATAAAAGTTATTTAAGAATAAAAACTTCGATAGAAAATAGTTGTTGTTTGGGATAAAAAGAAGAATGGTCAAAAATATGACATATTTGATCATTTTCGATAGACAATGACTGATAATTACATGGTTGATAATTTTGGAGTATAGAATGAGTGCATATGTTAAAACTGTTTTTTAATTCCAAAATTTATAAACATAAAACTTTACCTTTTCTAAAACATATACACAAATTAAAAACATCTTTTACTTAAGCAAGGTGTCAAATACATGTAAAATAAAATTTCCAAACTTGACATGTTTTGGTTTCAAAGTATAAAACTATAATCATAAGCAAACAAACATCGTCAAAAACCAAACCCGAATCAGGATTCGGGTTGTTCTTAATTGCACTTTCTTCACCTGCAAAACTGTAATCTCTACTTCTTCTTCAACGCACTTCCTGCACACTGAAGTTTTGTTCATGCGCTTGCGATCGCTTTAATTCACAAACTTCACTCATTGTAACTCTACTTAGTTCATTTCGTAATCTTCATCATTTCTGTATGTTTGCTTGCTAAGTGTCTCACTCAGTCATCTTCTCTCATTTTTTTCTCGTTGTCCATCTATTAAGTTTCCTCTCAATCTATTCCTTATCTTCCGTTGTGAAGCTAAACATGCTTCTCGCGCCTCATCTCTTTCATTTCTTCGCTGTTTAAATCTATTTCCTTCTTTTTGATTCACCATTGGTAACATCTCCTCCTCTTTTACGTTTCGGCATCCTGTTAATGTTAATATTACTTACCACACTAAAATTCTACTTAATACGCTGTTCGCTACCTTAAGCAATTCACCTTTTCACTTATTACTTTTAAAACTGTTCACTGAAATTTATTTCACATTATATCACTTTCACTTTTCCTTGATCCGCACTAATCGATTTCCAAAAGTATACTGATGCACGTTTCTCGCCATTACCTAGCTGAAACGTATCCCACCGCAACAGGATAATGCAACATTCGAGAATATTCCAGAAGATTCCGAACTTCCGTTACTGGCTTCTAGAACGTTCTCGAACGTTCCGGAAGAGGAATTCCCTTCGATGGTCCAGAACCGCTTCGAACATTCTAGAAAATCTCGGACATTCCGGAACCGGAAATTCCTTTGAAGGTCCAGAAACTTTTCGGATATTTTAGAATATTGTCAAACTTTCTGGAACATTCTAGAATATTCTAGAACATGTTAGAGAGCTCTGGAAGATTTTAAAACATTCTTTAACATTCTAGAACATTCTGGAACTTTCTATAACATAATCCAAGATTATAGCATATTCTAGAGCATTCTCGAACATTCTGGAACACTCTATAATCTTCTGGAAGATTATATAATAATCTGGAAGATTCTATAACATTCTGAAACATTCTCCAACATTCTCAAACATTCTATAATATGCTAGAGCATTTTATAATATTCTAGAGCATTCTCGAACATTCTGGACCATTCTAGAACATTCTGTCTGGATCATTCTGGAACTTTCTAGAAAATTCAGAAACATTCTGGTCAGTTTCGGCCAATTCGGCACGTGATTCTATGCTGCTTCACTGACTTCCCATAAGTAGTCTATTGGTGCGATGCCCAGATCCATTAGTGCGATGCCCAGCTCTATTGGTGCGATGCCCATCTCCGAAACCAAACCCTGCAGTTCCAAACCGAAACCTTTTTCATGAATCGGGGGCTACCATATCATAAAACTCCCATGGGACTGCAAGGGTTGAATGTAGAGTTATAGCGGCACGCATGTACAAACTGTGCTTACATTTATTATATATAATGATTATGTTTTAGTTCAACTTAAAAAGTTTGATGGTGCGATATATTTTTTCAAATTGTTCTTAAATTTTAAAATACAGTAAGCTTATCGTTAGAAAACAAACAGAAATTTTAATTTTTATAGCTAGAATTTTTTTAAGTCGAGGGACTGTAAGTTTGGCTTCCCTTTTTATTCAGAAATTCCGAATGGTAATTTCTTCTTTGTTTAAAGACATAGGTTTCATCATTACTTATAGTGAAAATTCTTCTCTCGGAATTTCCGGTATGACTTCGGAATTTCTGTAAAAAAAGGAGGAAAACAGGCAACCCTGCGAAGGGCAAAAGGAAGAAGACAGAAAGCTCCAATTTCTGACTATCTCTAAAAGTTTTCGAAAGGAAATTTTTTTAAAGAAAAAAAAATTTTTTTAAAACATATGTATGCAATAATTTTGCAATATTGGTTGGCTATAATAAAATCATTTTTTAATATACTTTCTTAAATAATTTCTTATTTAATTCCCTTTTCCAAATTTGTTCCTCTTTTTCGTTATTTTAAGGCGCACTTTTCTACAAAAAATATATTTTTATTCATTTTACTTTTCCCCCCTTTTTTAAATTCATTGTAAGAGCTTTCTTTCATTCCATTTATTCTGATAGCCCTTTTCGATAATCATTTACAATAAAGATTTTCATATTGTGCAGATAAAGTAAATGAAAACCGCTACATGTAATCTCTAACGGTTAGTATGAGATGTCCATATGCCATCTCCTTATTTGGTCACACAAATCTGTCGCTAACAGCTTTCTATATAAACATCCTTTTAAATATACAAGTATTCCTAAACGCAACTAAAAAATCTATTCCAAAAATATCCAACGTGCATAACAAAGCCATAACAATTTTATCAAGTCGTTCGCTAAAATATGCAATATACTCTCACAATCCCCATATATGCGGTTTAAAGTTCTCACACATATTGGCTTCCCCTGTAAAAATTCGTGAGGATGATTTATGCCATAAATGTTTCTGCTCTCTAAATTTGTAATTGTCTTCATGCTCTGTTTGGATAAATATCGCCATATTGTAACTCTTTGACGAGATGTAAAATCATTCGAGTTTCTGTCATCAGAAGATAAACAATTAATTCTCTCTCTAATCAGCCTGCAAACAACATGTAATAAAAATTCACACGTAACGGCCCGTGTGCTGCTGCCGCTGGCAATTGTAGCTATAGAACTTTGATTCTGTAGTTGTGCATTATAATATGAACCTGGTGATTAAAAGTGTTTTAGCATACTCAATACTTACTCTTCCTTCATGATGTCTCACCTGATTATTTTTAATCTTTACAGCTTATAGTAACATATGAATTCTGAAACACTTTGAAGTTCTCCGAGAACTTACGATCACGAACTACGAACTCCACTATAAGATGATAACTTTTTTTCCAGCACTGTACAATATTTAAAACAATATTAGTTAAAATTTCCAGTCATAATTTTGAATTTTATTGTTGTGCCACATAGTGTAGTGTCTTTCTATTGAAACAACGTGACGTATGGGGATGAAAGACCACACATACTAAAAAATGACCATGTATTTACCTGATAATATTTTTCTTTCATCTCTGAGTATCTTTTAATGAAATAAAAATAAATAGTTATCAATATTCTTAATTACACATGGCTCGCAACGCTATGTTTTATAAAATAAATATATGCAATGTTTTGAGTAATAGTGCCATCAAGGCAAAATATTCTGTATAAAAATAGTGGTATATAGGTGGCCCGTGGGTTAGGACTTCTACTTTAATAGGTGGTAGTGCACACTACAGCAAACAAGTTTCGTATAGAAAACTAGGGTCACAATACATTTATTTAGACATTAATACAAATATCTCACTTCAATCAAAATTTAAATTTTTTTCACAATTTTACCAATGAGGAATTTATTTCCAATTTCGTTAAAATAAACAAGATGTATAAATGATGTAAATAATCACATACTACACAGCGTATAACCAACAGAATGAATAAATGCCCAGCCCAGGAATCGAACCCGGAACCCTTGGTATCACGCACCAATGCTCTACCATTTTGAGCTATCCGGACGATATCCAGTCTAGCATTACCTCACTCTTATACACTGGCAAAGCTTGTAACTTTGCAACACCAGATGGAAAGTCAATCATGGGCATACACTTGTGGCATGCATGAGACGAACTAAACCGCATAAATTATACGCTGTGTAGTACGAGGGCAGATTGATAAGTTCTCGCCTAACAAAGAAATGGAACAAGTATGACCAAATGACAATGTTGATTGTAAAGTAAGATCCTTTAGTCCTTTAGATGACATACCGCCGATTTTCAGACGCGTGAGTTTATTGGTTGCGTGAGGTTATTACGCGTGAGTTTATTGGAAGATAAAGAAGTGGGCTACTGAATTTAAACATGGTAGGAAATCAATCACGATAATGAACGCTCAGGACGCCCAAAAACCGCTCCGACCGACGAAATCGTCTCAAAAATTCACAATGCCGTATTGAATGATCGCCGATTGAAGATATGTAAACTTGCTGACATTGCAAACATCTCGATAGACCGTGCCCACCGCATTTTACACGATGTTTTGGGTATGAAAAAGCTTTCCGCTCGATGTGTGCCGCGCTTGTTGAACGTCGACCAAAAACGCCAAAGAATGAACATTTCTCAAGAGTCTTCGGAAATGTATTGTATTGTAAGTTTAAAAATAAAATGAAATATTGTCAAAAATCTTGTATTTTCTTTTTCAGGCCGGTCACTTTTCGAACCACCCTTGTACAGGGCTGCACTAAAGAATTCGCACACAATAGTGTATCTTAAATGTATTGAGTTGCAAGGGAGTTGCACATTGAAAAATGATATGAAATTATGTCAAAAATCTTGTGTTTTCACTGTCATGCCGAGATTTTATCAAACCACCCTCGTATGTCATTATTCACATCCTTTGTATTCATTAATTTGCAGCATAATTTCATCTCAGCTATAAATTTAATTAGTTAAACGATATGTTTTAACTAAATATTTAATGGTCTGACTTTTCTTCGTGCAAAATGTCATGATATCAAGGGAAATAATTTAAGAGGTTAGCATTCTTACCCAAATAGCTCTGAAATAGTCGCTCCATATTTCTGATTGTATTTGACAATTCATACGACTTCTCTTACCACAAAGCTGTACACTCCGATCATTTTCCAAGATATCATTGAATTTCACGTAAAGCTATTGTTGAAAATTGTTTCCAAATATCACTATTATAGTTAACGTTATGAATGATACTTATGTTCTGATTGGAATGAGACACATGCATATATGAATGAAAAAATGGATTGCGATTGTAGTTTTCTATAGAAGAAAATGTTCAATTTTTACAATACCACTTCTTAAAAATTTTTAATCACCCTGTGTATAACATAAAATGTACTGAATTATAAAGACAGTATAATTCTTCATTCTTAAAACATTTCAAAAAAGTAATTTACATGCAAGATTCTACATAACTCTGATGTACTCAAACGTGTAATGGAAAATTTGCAGATGGTCCCTTCGTAAGAAATAAAATCTTTAATCGAAACCCTTTTCACTGTTAGAACAAGGCTCGTTTCTCAAACCTAATTAACATGGAAAAATCCAGGAATCAGAATTCACTTTCCCGAAATTGTTGCTGCCTGTGCAATTCCATTCCCTTTTTTTCATGCTTGTTTCCTGTCGGTGCTTAAGATATTTTTGCTGTTCTAAGCGGTAGAGAGAGGATGTTTGCGGACCACTAGTTGCATCCGTAAAAGAAAACATTACAGAGAAAAAAAATTAATTCCATTTGTTTGACCGCTCTTTTTGGTTTGGTGTTTACCTGGAATTATGTGGATGTGGTTTTACTGCAAACTCTACTCTAAGAATGTTATTTCATTAATGTTTTCAATTACATATAATAAAAAAGGAGATTTGGAATAGATTTTTTGAAGGTTTCTTTTGTAAGAAATGCATGAAATCATAAAAAAAATATATTTAATGAGATATTTTAACAAAACAACTGTTTATGAAATTTTGAAAGTTTCAAAAAGAAATTTAATTTTTTTTTGACAATTAAACAGAAATCTTTTTAAAAAACAATTTTTTTAATATTAGTAAATTTATAAATTAGTCCATTATAAATGTTAGAAAGTGGTTTAAGGAACTAGTCAAATTTCCTTGTTTAAAACTGTATTCAAGTAAATATGATTCCCGGAAGAAAAATGAAATTTTTTTTTAACCTTTCACAAGTACTTGAAACGTTAAAAATTTTTTCATTAACTTAAAACCACGAAATTGGCCGGTATGACTATTTAAGTGATTTGTAATCGAATAGCATTTATCATTTTGCTGTATATGCATTATTTCTTGAGATGAGTGATTGCTTTTTCATGACGACTTTTCATGGGATTTCGTGTTCAGGAATTCGGTGCAAAGCTAAATTTTACTGCTTTTTTAAAAAATGGAAAACTATGATCGATTTCATATTTTTTTTACCGAAGCACATGAAAGTTTTATACGTCTATGAACTAGAAATGAATTCAGGAACAGTCAGAAATTATCTAGTTCAAATTTTAAATGAGCTTTAATTACAAAATAGATTGGGATAGCTTACACTAGCATCTCAAAACTTATTCTTCAAACAATGTACAGTAATTTGTAGTTATGCTAAATGCGTCTCCTGTTTTTTTTTTTCTAAAACAATTGAAGGGAATTAGAAAACATTTTAATTTTCATTTATCCATTTAATGTCGAAACGATTGAAGTTACTTTATAGTATTCTATGATTTTTTTTTACCTTGTTAAACCACCACACGGTTAACCATCATTCGAAAAATATGAAACCGCGGTAAACTGCAATTTTCTACTTAATATTTCCCTTTTTCAGAAACGATGGCTAAAAAATGATAGAAAAAATAAAAAAAATGTAATAAGGAAGTGTGAGCGACAATTACTCGTTGAAAGAAGAACAACATCGAATTTATACGACGCTGTTGCTGTATTATATACCTTATTTAGTTTTGTAATTACTTCGGACAAAACAGAAGGAGAGAATTTCGAAAATTAAATTAAATTATAGAAACTAAAGATAAAATGGATATCCTTTACTTAATATTTAAGTAATTTCTTTTTTATTTGCTGAATTCTTATATTTTGTAATACATTTTAATAATGTTATAGTTTTCCAATTAATAACTGTTTTAAAATCAATATTTGAAACGGTGATTTCTAGATGAACTTTGCCCGTTTAAGGTTTATTTTGTCATTATGTGTATTGTAACATATAATTATTTCTATCTGAATAAGTTTATATTATAAGCGCATAAATAAACCTCAGTTTCATATTAATTAAAAAGTGAATATAGCCAATTTAATTACAAAAAATGGTGTAATTCATTTGTTTCATGAACGCGCTTACAGCGTCACAATTGTCTGATTCCATGGGGTGATCGATTTAACGAGATTTCACTGTAATAACATTAGCCTTAAATCGTAAATAAGAAATTATTTGCCGTCACTGAAACATTTGAAAACATGTAACAAATAAACTTTGGAATGAACGCCTAATTTCAATATTTAGATATTCAGCTACTGTTACCAAGTATATGTTAGATATTTATCACAAATGATTAATATGCCTAACATGGGTCATATAAAGCACATCTGTATAATAATCCATTTCATTTCGAATGCAAGCCATTCAGTTCGATAAGAGACATAGAAACGATGATATAGTTGCGAAGCTCCTGGATATGTGCAAAGATAGTAGAGACGTGTGGACACCCATATGAAAATGTTGAATCAATTGAGGCTTTTAATCAGTTTGTCTGCGATATTAATTTGCCATCTCATTTTATTGACAGCGCTATCAAAGTTTGCTTTAAATCAAATGTTGATTTTTTAGTATAAATCTTAAAATTAAGCAGGTATAGGGTCTGTTAAATCTTCCAAAAACGGGAGAGCAATATTTTATTAGTTCGGTTATATACACAAAACAAAGTCAGATTATTTATGGAAAACTCACAGAATTTTCATAAAAATACAAAAAATTCAAAAAACCGTCGATCAAAAACTCATGTATATTTATGTATGATATGTGTGATATTATTCATGTATGATACATGTATATTTTAATGTGATTTTTGTTTTATTGCTTTCTGATGAATCCAATCAGTTAAATCTCGTGTAGCGTAGGATGTTACACCCCGCAAAAAAACGAATAGAAAATACGAATATATCGATCAAAATTAATCAAAATTTGTTCTTTTTAAAGTTCTTTTGAACGCGCTTACAGCGTCACAATCGTCTGACTCCATGAAATGACGGTTTAACGAGATTTCACAGAAAAACATTAGTGTTAATTCGTAAATAATAAATTATTTGCGGTCACTGAAACATTTGAAAACATGTAACAAATAACCCTGCCATTGAACGCCTAATTTCAATATTTAGATATTCAGTTACTGTTACCAAGTATATGTTAGATATATATCACAAATGATTAATATGGCTAACATGGGTCATATAAGGCACATCTGTATAATAATCCATTTCACTCCGCATGCGAGACATTCAGTTCGATAAGAGACATAGAAACGATGATAGAGTTGCGAAGTTCCTGGATATGTGTAAAGATAGTAGAGACGTGTGGACACCCATATGAAAATGTTGAATCAATTGAGGCTTTTAATCAGTTTGTCTGCGATATTAATGCGCCTTTTCATTTTATTGACAGTGCTATCAAAGTTTGCTTTAAATCAAATATTGATTTTTAGTATAAATCTTAAAATTAAGCAGGCATAGGTATGTTAAATCTTCCAAAAATTGAAGAGAAATATTTTATTTGTTACGTTGTATACACAAAACAAAATCAGATTATTTAGGGAAAACACACAATTTTCTTAGAAATACCAAAATTTCAAAAAATCGTCGATCAAAAACTCACGTATATTTATGTATGATATGTATGATATTATTCATGTATGATATTATTCATGTATGATACAAGTATATTTTAACCCTCTAAGCGTGTGGAACGTAATATTCCGTTCACTAAGCTCCAGGTTTCACTGCAATGTATGCAATGTTTAATATAATATAATTCTATAGATTTAATGAATTTTTAAAACATTGAAGAATGATTAATACTCTCAAGGGTTACATTCATATTTGTAATTAAGTTTTATTTATAATGCTGAAAGAATCATATTTTTCAGCATTTAAAACAAAATACAGAGAAAACAACTTTACAATTTTATCCTTTTTCAAAACACTCAGAGGGTTAATGTAATTTTTGTTTTACTGCTTTCTGATGAATCCAATCAGTTAAATCTCGTGTAGCGTAGGATGTTACACACCGAAGAGAAACGAATAAAAAATGCGAATATATCGATAAAAATTAAAAGAATTTTTTTATTTTTAAAGTTCTTTTGAACGCGCTTACAGCATCACAATCGTCTGACTCCATGAAATGACGGTTTAACGAGATTTCAAAGAAAAATATTAGTGTTAATTCGTAAATAAGAAATTATTTGCGGTCACTGAAACATTTGAAAACCTGTAACAAATAACCCTGCCATTGAACGCCTAATTTCAATATTTAGATATTCAGTTACTGTTACCAAGTATATGTTAGATATATATCACAAATGATTAATATGCCTAACATGGGTCATATAAGGCACATCTGTATAATAATCCATTTCATTCCGCATGCGAGTCATTCAGTTCGATAAGAGACATGGAAACGATGATAGAGTTGCGAAGTTCCTGGATATGTATAAAGATAGTAGAGACGTGTGAACACCCATATGAAAATGTTGAATCAATTGAGGCTTTTAATCAGTTTGTCTGAGATATTAATGCGCCATCTCATTTTATTGACAGCGCTATCAAAGTTTGCTTTAAATCAAATGTTGATTTTTAGTATAAATCTTAAAATTAAACATGCATAGGTATGTTAAATCGTACAAAAACGGAAGAGCAATATTTTATTTGTTCAGTTGTATACACAAAACAAAATAAGATTATTTATGGAAAACTCACACTATTTTCTTAAACATACAAAAATTGCAAACAATCGTCGATCAAAAACTAGAGAATCATCCATATTTTAATGTGATTTTTGTTTTATTGCTTTCTGATGATTCCAATCAGTTAAATCCCGTGTAGCGTAGAATGTCACACCCCAAAGAAAAACGAATAAAAATGCGAATTTATCGATAAAAATTAATAAAAATTTGTACTTTTTGAAGTTTAAATATGTGTTTCATTATGAAAGAACCTGCATGGTAGAAATATACCATGTTCCTAGAAGTAAAAAAAATCTTCATACAATAGGCTTAATTTTCAATCCGGACAACACCAATTCCCACTTAAATAGAAACGGTGTAAAAAATAGCAAGTCTTTTGTAAAAGTATACCGGCTTAGTCCGTAAAGGTTGATTTCTTTTGTAATGTCTATTTCTTTGTAAGGTTGATTTCTTTGTAAGGATTTCTTTTTTTAAGGAACAAACATCATATTTAATAAAAAATAAACAAATTGGCCTCACTCCTAAGTTCGTAATTTTGGCAAAAGAGATTATTGCAGGGTAATTTAAAATTTTGCTTATTACATGTAATTGAATGGGTATGAAAAAGAATAACATAAAAAATTTTAAACATTTGTTGAAATCATATTTTTAAATTGTTCAAAGGCTACAGTATTTTTCTGACGCTCAAACGCAGTTCGAACCCAAATGATTCATTGATTGCCATCGAAATTTTTATGTGTCTCTGTAAACGAACTATAAGAGCTATATACTTGTTTAACGAACTCATCCAAGATATTTGCAAGATAAATGCACTGTCCCGATTAGGTTCGAATTTGTTCACCATTGCCGACGTTATCGGGATTAGAAATTTTGCATGATTTGCTTTTGTGTGTTTATAAAAATTAAATATATCTGCTGCATATTTATTTAACGAACTCACCCGAGATATTTGCAAGATCAATGCACTATTCCACTTAGGTTCGAATCGATTCAGCATTTCGGAAGTTATCGTAACGACTGGTTTTACATGTTTTCATGTTTACAGTCCCTGTAAACGAAATATATGAGACACATTCTTGATTAACGAGCTCGTTCAAGATACTGGCAAGTTCAATATACTCTCTGAATTAGGTTCAAATTTGTTCAATACTTCGAATGTTATCGTAATGCCACACTGTGAATTTTTTTGTTTTTGTGTGTTTTTAAAAATGATTTATATATAATTAAATATTGAGCTTAAGCAAGACACATGAAAGGTCAATAGACTGTCCAAATTAGGTACAAATTGGCTCAATATTTCAGACGTTTCCAGTATTGAATACTTCTAAAGAAATCAATTTAATTATTGATTACACAGGAAAATGCAGGTGTTTGAAATGGGAGTAAATGGTGGAAAAACTCCTCATTTTTTTAGAACTTTCTCTTATTTTAACACTTGATTTGACTCCTAAAAATAATTAGCATCAATTTTGGCTTACAGTTTTATTTCTATAAATTCAATCTATATATATTTTACAATATAGGAAGCATGTAAGTAGCTCATATTGCAGTTCATTTTTTTGTCTATATCTACGTCTGTTTCTAGTGCCGGAAAGCTCCGAAATTTCATAAAACTCAAAGTATCATAACTTGGTGAATTTTGGTCGTTGAATAATAGATATTTTACTCTTGATTTTGTCAAATCTTGGAGAGAGTTTTTCTAAATATAAATTATAAGACCTTTTTAACCTTATAACTTATAAGACTTATTAAGAAATATAAACTTATTGCGTATAAAACTTGAAAAGTATTACTTTTAGAAAATTATTGGCAGATTTATTTCACCCACATAATTTTAATTCATATCTTATTTGGAACGATTTTGATATTTACAATGCCTATTTATCCCGAACTGATAATACAATAAAGCACGTTTCAATCACTTTTGAATATTATTGGGTCTATGCATGATTTCGCAGCGAAAATCGAGTACATTTCAAACACAAAATACTTAGGAGAAAAAGTTTAATCAATCAAATATATGTTCCATTCTGTTCAATAACTTTCTGTCATCTCTCTACGAGCTTCATTATCCCTATCCCTATTTCAAAGAAATCCTGAGATTTATGGGCAAAGAAGTCATCCAAGTGGTTTTTGACGACGTACAGGGAACTGAAATTCTTGTTATTCGCTGCTCAAACGCCATACAGACGAACCATGTTTGAAGCGAATGATCACTAGTGACGAAAAATGGATTGTTTACAAGAATGTCAGTTGAAAAAGATCGAGGTCAAAGCGCGGATAAACTGCTTAGACGGTCACAAAAGCTGGATTACACACGAAGAAAATCATGCTCTATATCTGGTGGGATTGGAAGGGAATCGTCTATTATGAGCTAAATACCACCCAACCAAATAATTGATTCGGCCAAGTGCTGCTTACAACTGGACAAATTAAAGCGAGCCATCAACCAGAAGCAGTTCGAATTGGCTAACAGAAAGGGCGTTGTGTTCCACCACGACAACGCAGACCGTACGTTTCTCTGATGACCCAGGAAAAAATATTGCGGCTTGGATGGGATGTTTTGATGCACCCACCGTATAGTCCGGATCTTGTAATTCAGATTATCACTTGTTCCTACAAAACAATTTGAATAACAAGAAATTCAGTTCCTTGGATGTCCATAAAAACCACATGGATGAATGTTTTACCCAAAAATCTCAGGATTTCTATGAAAGAGGGATAATGAAGATCGAGGAATGATGGCAGAAAATTACTGAACAGAATGGAGCATATTTGATTGATTAAAATTGTTTTTTTTTAATATGTTGCGTTTGAAAGTTTCTCAATTTTCGCTACAGAGTTACGCATATACCCAATAACTATGCGGGTATTTTGAAATGCTTCAGTTTTATAGCTCCGATTACTTTTCTTTCCCCTAAGTTCTTTTTACGTATAAGTTCTTTTTAAGTGTTTGTTCTTTTTTTGGTTCTTTGAATGTATAACCCCAATTGTGGCAAAATTTCATTTTTTTTTTCTGAAACAAAACCATCCAACATAAGAAGCATTTTTGTCAAAATCTCATTCTATTAAGTCAATTGCTTGAGTTTTTTTAAATATTTTAATTTATTTAATTTACGTGATGTTATGTGAAACTAGATTCCTTCATAGGACGGTCTTTCCATGCTAATAGAACTTGTGGGGTTGAGTAAGACATAGGGCGATTATAATAAGTTTTTTTTTTTAATTATTATTGTACGAATGATCGTGTGATATTTCACTCTCGTAAAAGAATACGATTTGGATGTTTGGTTTTATCAATTGAAGTACAAAATTGTCTCAAAATGTTCTGATTAATATTTCTCTAACAATTTCTAATTTAAATATATAAAAAGCTTTTTAATATCCATCCGGAAAAAATATTTTCCTCCGTTTAGCGGAAAAAGTTTTATGAATCGTTCGGAAACAATATCAACAATGGTCGAACAATGGCTACGTAAAATCATTTACAAAAATGGTTCAACAATTTTAATAAAAAAATAGTTACAAAAATGTTTACAACAATTGTTATATAAAATGTTACAATGGTTGTAACAATGATTGCAACAATGGTTACAACAATGATGTGCATTACAACAATGGTCCAACAATGGTGAGTGTTACAAAAATTGACCGAAAATAGAGCATTACGGCATCAGTCACTGGATCACTGTGATTATATAATAAAATTATTACACTTTAGCTCCGTCCTGTATTTAGATTTTCAAAATGTAGGGGAACTGGGGGATGAATGGGACAAGGGATGGATGGGACATTCTCAATATTTCAGGTAATAAATATTTTTTCAATTGCTTCCCATCCTCATAGATGACACTATCATAGTGTGCTTCAGAACCAAAAGCAAGACCACATGGCTGTTTTCAATTTCCTTCAAAGTTAAATTTCCTGAAAACTTTGCTTAAAAGTAATTGTTTTTATATTTGAAGTTGTACACATATTTTATGCATTTTAATATTTTATTTTAATGCCTGAGGAAGACCACTCGGCTGAGGGCGAACCCAGCCGTTGAGCGTTTAATGTCTTCCCCGGCTAGCTCCCAGGCACGCAGGGATTAAACGTGGCAGTACAAGCTTCGCCAATGGCTGGTCCTGCCGGGCAAAGCCCACGCGACAGGTGGCAGGAACTAAAGACATACAAAAAAGAAAAAAAAATTATAATTTAATACAGGGTCTGTCGCTGGAACCAGCGTTCCTACGCGACAAGGAGCGACAGACAGGGTAGACGAGGTCCACAGGTGCGCCTTCACCAGTTGTACAGTCCGCTAATTTAGTAGAAAGGTGCAGTTCTTAGGTAAGACTGTACCAATTGTACAGTTCGTAAATGACGGCACTTGAGATGTGGACGTGCCAGTGTGAGATTCCCACGCGACAAGGAGCGCCACACAATTGCGCTGGAACCCTCACACTGGATGGAGGCTGGATGCACTTCGTGTTAGATGTAACGATACGTTGCTTACTGACCAAACTTGCGGTTCCCGATAAAAATAAATTAATTAATGGGGACTCAGCCCCTGCTAGGAAGAGAACATTACTTGCGGATGAGAGAAACAACTAAGCTGCAAAACAGCTAAATGGAGAAAGCTAAGCAGATAAAAAATGATAGAATGATTACGTTAAGGACTAAAATAAGCGAGTTATTATTATTAATTTATGGAGAAAGAAAACTGCTTTGAGTGATTAAGTTATGTTAGATAGGTGTGTTAGTAATTTGTAAATTTCTGAAAGTTTATGAGTTAAGATGGGACGCGTAATTATGTTCAGCAGCCAAGAAGGAGGTGGGTTAGAAGGAGCAGGCCTAAGATGCCAAGCAACAGTCAGTGGGCAGGAGAAGTAATAATGCATGGGGGTACCACTATCGCCGCACTCGCACACATTGGTTCGTGAAATTTTAAATTTGAAGAGGTAATTTTTAAACGGACCATGCCCGGATAAGAAAGCACTTGTATAAGGAGTGAGGTTAAGTAGTTCTCTGGAAACTTTTGGAATTAGGTTGTAAGTGTGTCTACCTTTTGTGGAGGTGTCCCAGTAGATTTGCCAGTTGGGGAGTATTTTAGATTTGAGTTTTCTGCGAATAAAAGATGGGGGTACCGGAAGAGAGAAGTCTATTGATTGGCGTTTGGTGGCTTCTTTTGCAAGGTTGTCCGCCAGCTCATTGCCTGCGATACCAATGTGTGCAGTGACGTGGCCAAGGGTAACTTTTTTGTACAGTTGGTGAAGTTTAATTTTAATTTCCAGTATGAGAGGGTGTTTTGTCCGTAGGGCAAAAATTGCTTGAAGTCCAGAAAGACTATCACTTAAAATTTTAAAATTTTCCTGCGTGGGGGAATAAATAATTAAGATATTTTATAGTTATTCATTTTAAATGAATGAACATTAACCATTGTGACAAAATAATTTCTGAGACAAAATGGCTGACAATTGAATGTATGCATCATGGGGATGATTGGGACATTTCAAATGGGGATGAATGGGACTGCTTCATTCATCCCTAGAGGATACTGATTTTTTTGTTATTAACTAAATAATATTATAAAAGTTGATAAATTAAAAATTTATGTTAATTATTCTTTTAACATTTCCTCCTCATTGTAATCACAGTCGTCTTCAGGATGTTTTTGTTTATGGGCCTTTAAAGGCAAAGCTGAGATTAGTCCAAGATGATTGGCTGACAAATAATCTTGAAGAGCACATTACAATTTATAACCTCTCAGCTTTTGCCAAGGAGGCATTTTTGTCCGCTTTTACTACTAGCAACATAAACATAATCAGTGGTTTTAGGAAAACTGTGATTTTCCTTTTTAACAGCAATACATTCACTGAAACTGATTTTATACCAGCTTATGCGTCCGAAAGACCACATTTAGAACATTTTAGAAAGACCTCTTTTATTGTGTTACTGACATTTGCACATCCGTGCAACTTTAACTTTGTAATTCATTAAAATTTCAGTTATTTAATGCATAATTAACTGTGTTTTCACTTCTTAGATTACTAACACTGATATATAACAGCCATATAAGATCATATATTAAAAATATAATAACATATAAGTTTATAATTATAAATTTTAATTTGGTATCATTGAATACAGAGAGAAAAATATTTGTGTCCCATCCATCCCTGCTGTGGGGATGATTGGGACAGAGAGGAACCTTTTTTTTAATTTCATAATATA
Organism: Maratus michaelseni; assembly: GCA_963931845.1. Taxonomy (NCBI): domain Eukaryota; kingdom Metazoa; phylum Arthropoda; class Arachnida; order Araneae; family Salticidae; genus Maratus; species Maratus michaelseni. The sequence continues at coordinate 143,372,145 of OZ007586.1, forward strand.
TTTCTGTATAATAATAATTGTGAATAAATATTGTGCATAAGATGTAGACAAACACCTAATGTATGAAATGCAATATATAATATTAATAATAACTTAAATAAAATATTTAAAATAAATGTTTTTGTGAAAATGTCCCATTCATCCCCTATCTCCCCTACTTCTTTCATCTAATTTCAATTGTTGAAGTTTATATCGATTTTACTGTTCCCATCGCTCAGTAAATCTATCATTATATCAAATGTCATGTTCATAGACAATTACCAAGCAATTAAAGTATTATGTTTTTCACATTTTCAACGCTGTGTAGTAAGATGTTGCAGATAAAAAAAAATCTCGACATGAAATGTTAACAATAGATTCTATTATTCCCGTTTTTTTAAAGCACAAAAAACTTTGTATCTTCCTAATTTGACCAAATACTTTAAAAAAAAATCTTAGCCTATCAACAAGTGTTCCTTGCAGGGAGTATTGATTAGAATTGTAAATGTTTCCATTTTTTCCGTCTAAAACATCTCAAACCCCTAAAAAGATTTTCTCTTTTTCCAATGTCACATTTTCTGCTTACAAAAGAATGCGTAGGTGGTATTTTATCCCGTTTCCGAAAATATTCATGCATAGAATGTTCTTTATAGTAATCCAAGGAAGGAAAATAATAACTTAGGAAATAGAATCAGCAGTGTTTGTTCACAATAGCTCTTACAAAATAGTTGTCATGTTTTTCTTCAGATGTAAAGTATTACCGTGTTGAAAAATTTGATGAAAATAATTTCTTAGAAAGGATATTTTAATTTAACTCTATTGAATATATCTTGCTCAGTGAATCTAAAAACTTTAAAAGAAAATACATTCATCAGAGTAACGGTTATTTTGTATGAAAAATTCTCACCTGCAGCTTTAGATTTAAATTAATGTTTTTTTTAAGAGGGAAATAACAATTGTGAAATCGTATAGAAAGCAGCTGTTATTGAAGTACGTTTTTTTTTGAACTACTGAAATGATTTTTATCTATTTTTTAAATAATTTTGGCAATAGATAAACTATTAGTTGATCGGTCGAAAAGAAATAAAAATAAAAACTACAACAGTTACGTGATCGTAAAATGTACAGAATTTTTAAATTTACTTTACTAGAAAATTAACCTTACTATAAAGAAACAGATTTACTCAAAAAAAAGGTTATCAAAATATAGCTATTATAATATTAAAACTATACTAACATCACTTCAGAAGTTTTCGAGAAAAAGTACGTCAGTATAACATGTTTTACATAGAATTTTGCAACTGTTGTTCTCCCTTAAGTATTGCATCTATAAATAAAATGCAATATTAAAAATGTATAATGTATGTGAAAAATAATGTACAGTAGAGGAAAATCAACTAGAAATAATAATTTCCGTTTTTAAATTCGCAGTAGAGAACTGTGTGCACTAAATTGACTTGTGTATGATTTTCAATACTACCATGATATTTAATTACTTTAGGGTATATAACATTCTTATTTTTATAGGAATTTTAACAATATCAATACGGATGTAAACATTTTCCGCTTAAATTCGATTTTTATACAGCATTAACTCTAATTAAAAATTGTAATTGTTCTATCTTGAAGAAAAATTACTAAATATTAGATAAAAATTTGTCGGAATGTGAAAATAATCAAACAAATATTTTTATGATTGGGTGCTTTTGCGACTAAAACTCTTTAAAAATGTACAAGGTGGTCATAAAGAAACTCTGTCGATAAATGATTCCCTAGCCGCCGCTCCGTTCAACCAACCGAAATGAAATGTAAGATATAGTTATTTGAAGATGTGTGCTCCAGGTTGTGGTGAACAAGTACAATGGAGCCTGCACGATTGCGGTTAGAGTGAAAAAAATTCAAAATTTTCATGTAGCAACACCCACTTTTTCAAATCCACAAATGATCAGCGTATTAAAAAAACATAAATGGTGCTAAAACGGCGACGTAAGCCTCATGAAAAAAACAGCGTTAGAAACAACCAATAGAGAGACGGGAGCAATCACCAATCACCAATCATTAAACAACATGCGCAAATCATCGTTTGTGGAAAACTTTACAAAGAAGTATAGAAAACTTGCAATCTCAGTAAAACTTTTTTCTTTTCCTTTCGTCTCTGTTGCGATTAGTTGTTTACAATGGTGTTCTATACGTCACCATTTTTCGTCCTATATCTACGGTTACAACGCCATTTATGGTTTTTCAATGCTCTGACCATTTTGTGATGTTGCTATTCGAACATTTAAAAAAAAAAATTACTGTAACCGTAAGCGTTTAGACTAGTTCTTATTCACAACAATCTTGAGCGCATACCTTCAATTAAGTATATCTCACATTGCGTTTTGATTGGTTGAACGGAGAGGCCGCTGGGGATTCATATGTCAGAAAAAAGTCATATGTAACTATTATTATCTGTTATAGAGACTAATTACACTCAGATGGAAATTCATAAGTATTTCGTTGATTTTTCCCCATTTCACATGATGGTAAAGAAAGGTAAAATGCTTGAACATTCAGAAAAAATTATCATGCATTTTATCGTTTTAAGTTTGTTATGTAGCTGTTCCGTAATTGCAGGGATGTGCTGTACCACGAAGTACATGAATCCATTGGCTCGCCAGTGTTACAAAAAACAGCAGCGCAGATACTTGGTAGTGGGTCGCGGTGATGTACAGTCGGCAAATAAATCAGAACACCCCATACCTTTTAATCTCTGTCATAGAAAAAAACGAAACTATGTATTTTTTTTTCTTTTGACAGCATATTTGTCATTTTACGTAAATTGAATCGTAGGATAAAAATTTGGAAGACATTTTGTCAACTAGTTTAGGAATTATGAAGGTTTCAATTTTGGAACTCCTAATGTTAAATTAAATTGTAATCGTCGCAAAACAATGCTGGTAGTTATCAGAAAGACTCAAGAACTACTTGGCAGAATGATCTATAATTTAGCATTCGCATATTTAAAGCTTCTATAAATCGATTTCTGTTAAAATACTCATAAGTTACAATACATATTTTTTTTTCAAAAAATACTTATTTTTCCAAATAAATTTTCGAAAAAATTAGAAATTGTAAACAATATATCCAAAATAAATGTCAACAGAAATTGATTTCTAGAAGTTTCAACTTTTCCTTTCTCTTCTTTAATGTAAACGATAACGTGAGGGTAGTAGTGGTAGAAAGGACTATAGAAACACGTAGTCAATTTTCAGACGACAATCATTGATTTTATGCAGAAATTAATGTAGATTATATTCATAAATATTTTGAGTATGAATTTATTAATAATGTTCATAATTTCAAATATATATTTGAATCAAAAATATTTTTGCACTTTGTTTGTATCCACTCATTATATCTGATAAATTTTTAAATCAGAATACTTTAAAGAACATATAAATTAAAGTTCGTGATTTGGATTTAATAGTAGCATCTCCAAACTTTGAAATTTCTAGCGCTATCAAGACCTTAGAAATGTACAAACATAAACACTGTACATTTCTAGGATGATTTGATCCAAGAAACTCAAATAAAGTGTTAAACAAGGATGTTAGTATTAAAAATGAAAGTTAGTGCAATTTTTAACATGACGATGTGTCACAAAAGATAGTTTATGCATGGCATTAAATAGTATACCTTATTCCTAGTCGATTTGTACCTCTATCATTTTCATACTATTGTTTACAGCAAAATTGGTAGGGGTTGATGACATTTTTGTCCAGGATGTTTGTAGGATATTGCATTTCAGGATTATTTCTTGGAATAGTATTTTCAGATAAATATTTTGAACATGATCATTAAGTACAATCGACATGCTATTACAGGGTGTCCTTTTTAGTGCTCCAATAGCTAATTCTTAATCCGTCTATTTTAGAGTTATACTACCAATTTCAAAATATTCCAGCATAGAAAAGGTAGGAAATCCTTTTTATTGTCGAAAAAAACAAACATTCTTAAAATTCTAAAGTATCATAATTTAGTGTCTTTTTTGTAGTATAATAATGGATTTTTTTTATAATATAATTGACATTAAGGACAATATAAACATTTGCATTTCATAACTTTTACAAAAAATAACTTATTCCATCTAACAGACTTCGAAGATAATGAAAAACAACATTTGAAACATTTTTGAAAATGGAAACCTATCTCTAAAATTAACTCTTAAGTTATTAGCTATTAGGCAGCGGTAACATGGGAAAGTTGAGTTTAAGGGTATTTTTAGGTTCTCTATGTTAATTTCTAACAGCACTACGAAATATTTTCCATCTGTGTATACAAACAATTATCCAGTATATATTTTTTCACGATCCCAATAATCGAAAAATTACTTTTAATATACTGTAAAAGTAAACAGTGTTAAATAATATTGTCAAACTTTCTCTTTGAACTACGTTATGGAGATCGCAAAACAATTCTTTTTAGTTAATTACAGTTTATAATTGAAGATGTATCACATTTATTGGAAAATAAAACATACTTATCTACTCTCTGGCACCTTGAAATTCTCTGGCATTACTGAAAATGCTTCAGTGATGTTCCGAAGTAGAAATGAAAGTTGTTTTTGTTATATTAGAGATATTTGTGATGTACAGCGGGGAAAATAAAATAATTGAGAATATTATTAGTACATTTAAAATTTATATTCATATCATTGCGGTATTTAGAACTTTCTTTCTTCGGGTAGCATTCCATAAAATATTTGGATACAAACGTTTCCATAAGTAAATTTATTTGCATCAACATAAACATATTCTTATAACATACGCGACAATTCAAGCAAAATAAATTAGGATTTTTTCCTTATATAAACGAACAGAAATATTTAAAATAATAATATAAATACACTGAATTTCATATTTTCTTAATATGTTTCTGAAGTCAATTGCAATCATTCCACAACGCAAAGAGGAAATTTTCACAAAATATTACAATCCTGTTACTCTTCATCTGTGTTTCTCCCCTTACTTTTCCAGCAAAGAAAAAAACAACAAACAACAGTCTTTTACGAAGATAAAGTTGAAAAACAAACTAAATCAAGATTTTGATTTTCAAGTCTAAAAAAACTAAGAATGCAAACGCTTGCACAGAATAAAGAAGAACAAAAAAAATATTTGTATAGAACATCTTCTGACTTGGGATATTGGCTTTTGAATATTTATAAGTTCAGAGCTGCTTTTCATGTAAAGAAACTCATAAAGGCTCAATTGGAAAAGAATTGTTTCTTAAATATAAACACCTGGACCCTAAGGTCATAAAACTACAATTTACTGGTAAATGAAGAGATAATATATAAGAAAATGGATGGGAAATAATATATGATAAATAGGTTTTCAGATTGATACATCGGTTTTATAGGATGAAATTTTATTTCACTCAAAAATTGAAAGAAAGAGTAAAATTTCATAATAAGATATTCGAATGCAATATATTTTTTTAAATACTTTCTCCCGTTGACTGCAGTCATAGCGATTTCATACTAAATAAATAGCAAAATTTTTATATAAATGATTTTTAATATAAATTCATAATATTGCAGCATTTGCAGCTGTATTTCCTCATTCGGATTTCATAAAATATATGCTTACATGTCATTAAAATTACAAAGTTATTTTCCGTAACATATACATTCTTCAATATTCTTAGAACCAAAGCGATTATGAAAGCAATAAATAAGGAATATCTTCATGAGAACGAATGGAAATTTATCATAATAAAATGAAACAGTGTTTAAATACATAGCATTTGATTATTTTCGTCATCAAAAATTCCAATAAAATAACTGTGAATTTCTTTACACCTTGCATAGAAGTCATATACAATCATACCACAGCTGACAAAGGAAATTTGCACAAAATGTTTGGGTACTTTTCTTTTGTTTTTTTCTCATTTTTTCAGCAAACAAAATACAATGAATAGTGGTCTTTTATGAATAAAAATTGAAAGACAAACTCCATCAAGAGTTTGATTTTCAAATCTTAAAATAAATAAGCTAAAACGCGAACGCTTGCAACAAATAAGAAAGCACAAAAGTAATATATGTATGGAATTTATATTCTGACTTGAGATATTGGCTTTTAAATATTCATAAGTTCAAAACTACTTTTTATGTAAAGAAACTCATAAAGGTGCAACAGGAAAAGTTTTGTTTCTTAAATAAAATCACCCGGACCCTAAGGTCACAAAAGTATTATTTACTGATAAATGAAGAAAATGAATAGGAAACAATATCTGATATATAAAGGATTTTCAGATAACAGATAATATTTTACAGGATAAAAATGTTTCGTTAGTCAAACATTGCGGGGGGGGGGATTATAAATCATCGACCAGTTTTAGCAATATTACTGTAATGGGAATGATTTAAGGGAGGATTTTCGAAGGGAATGTAAACCAAATGATCATTTTCGTAAAATAAAATTTTGCACAGTCACCTCGCCTAGACCACGCTGATTTCGAACCTGCGAACGTTAGCTGAAGCTCTTCCTTTTGTGGTTGGTATGGTAAACACTGGGCTCTGCAGACCCATCACTCAAAAATTGTTAGAAACAGTAAACTTTTCTAGTAAGATATCTCAATGCAACCATGCTCTCTTTTATTTATTCTTTCTACCATTCATTTTATATACAGCGATTTTGCATTGCGTAAAAGCCATTTGATGATACGCAGATTATTTGTATATAAATGATTTTTAATTTTGCTACTTATCACGGTAGTATTTGCAGCTGTTTTCATTTATTTTGATTTCCATAAAATATTTCCATGCATATAACATTTCTTTCATGAACGTACACATTCATAAACACCTTCAGATATTAAGAGATTCTTTAAGCAGAATTAATAATTAGTTATTCGGGAAAACTAAAAGAAATATTTAGGATAATAGCGTGCATTGATACACTGAAAACTCTTTTAAAATACATAGTATTAAATCTTGTTTTTCAAAAATATCCAAATAACGTTCTGTAACTGTCCTTACATCTGTCCCAGAAGTTATATACAACAGGTATGTGAAATCTGGCGCCCACAGAGTACCAGAGATTTCTTCTCTCTTATTCAATCGGCGATAAATGGAGATTAAAAAAGGCAAATATTTTTGTAAATATTTCCTGTTCTTTCATCGGCACAAAGTTGGGCAGTCCTCATATAAAAGTTGTTCGGATAACACTACACAAACTGTGTAGAACGAGAATCTTCTCTATGAATACAAAAAGTTGTCCAAAATACCGTACCTCGATGATGCATAGTTTTCCAGAAAAATCAAATGAAAAAGTATGACTTCACATAGCAGTTTGTAATGCTTTATCATTGCATTGACCGAAAGTAAACTACATATAGCAAAACATACGAATGTAATACATTATCACACTGCTCAAAACAATTGGGAGCAAGCAAAGAAGTAAAGAAAATCATGCGAAACAGTCATGCATGGGCCTAAAATGAAGAGTAGAAGTGTATAAATGCGCAATACAGAAAAAAAGACGCAAGAAAATTGTAAGGTAGCTTTAATTCTTTGAAACGATGGAAAGAACATGAAAAGATGGGTTAAGGAAACAATTTGGTTACATGTAAATGACAAAAAAAGTATTGTTTAGAAATGATGCGATGAGGTTAGAGATGCGATGAGGTTTTCGATAAGACTTTGGGAAATATTGTTCGAATCTTCAAGAATTGCAATCTCCAAGTCCTGGTCAATAAAAAAGTCCTTGGTCTCGCTGCAATGCATCGTCCGAGTGTGTCCCAAACATGCTCGAGAGGATTCAGGTCAGGAGAGAATGCTGGTCATTCCATGCGCTGTATTGTTTCAGCTTCAAGCAATTTCTCCACAAAACGCGCTGTATGGGGTCTGCCATTATCATTCATGAAAACAAAGAAATCATCAATGGCTGCAGCGTAAGGTAGGCGACATAAGATCTCAGTATTTAATCTGCATACCTTTTGGCCATCAAAGTGCCATTCGGAATTATATCCAGGTCCGTACATCCACCTATGCTGATTCCAGCCCATACCATCAACCCACCTCGTCTGAAATGTGATTTTTCACGAACGAATGTGGGGTTTTTCAAATGCCCCTTAGCCTCCATACCAAAACACGTCGGTGTCACACTCCAGACTGAATCGGAACTCGTAAACAGCACTTGACTTCAATCACGCTGCCTCCAATCTTGATGCTCAGATACGCACTTTATTTAGGCTGCAAGTTGCCTTGATGTCAATGGAATATAGACCATTCACCTACATGCATAGATATCACCCTGATGAAGTCTATTTCGGAGTGTTTGGCTGGACAGTCTTCGTCCTGTTACCAAGAGCAACTGTCTGTAGCTGAGTAGCATTGCCTGTTCTGTCTCGATAAGCTCTTAACAGGCTATATTGGTCATCCGTTGCTTTGGTAGCACATGGCTGTCCTTGCCCTGGTCGACGTCAAACATATCCTGTTATATGGAATCGATTTCACAGCTTTGCAATGACATTTCTTGCGACTCCAACATCATCCGCTGCACTTTGTTGTGTTTGATCGGATTCAAGTCTCCCGCTAATATGCCAATCCATGCATTCCAATAAATCACGTTATTGGGACATTTTCAAATCACGTTTTCTTGAAACAAAAGCTGTGAAATTGAATTTCACAACTGAAAAAGTGAAACAGACGTTTCTGCAAAAACACGATTTCTGCACTTAACGCCTTTTTCTGGTTTTTGACGACATGAACATTGATTTGCATTTGTAGTTTTATTTTTTTTTTTGCTTTTGTTCTATGCTTTAATTTATGGATGTTTTAATTTAATTTACTTATAGGTGTAAGTATTTGCAGAATTTCGTTAAAACCATGTGCTCCCCTAATTGTTTTGAGCAGTGTCAATATGCCAAGATTATCAATAGTTTCAAGCCTCTGACGTAAATTGAGCCGAATGACGGCTGTTCATTTGCATATTAAACAGCCGCGTACCGTCTGGACAGCAAGAATTTATAATTTAAGAGAATAATTAAGATTATATTGAATTAATTTATAATAACAATGACTAATGAATTTTATACAAAAAATCGGGTTTTAAAATTTGATTGAAAAATAATTACAAAACGTATTGAGAAATTTAAGTACGATTACTTACCCCAATTCCAAATGAAGAGTAGGCAAGGCATAAAAAATTAGTCTCAGATATGACAAACACATTTTTTCTTCACCACAAAAACAATAGAAGAAAACAAAGAATAATTTTAGGCTAAATAAACGCTGATGAATTTCATGAATAAAACGTTTTCCTTACTACATTGAAAACATTAGATTTGAAGTAGAATCTTATCGACGATAGAATGAGCACAGCATAACTTGTAAGTTTCAGTCCTAATTAATACGACGAATCTGCAAAAATATTGATTACTAGAATAACTATTTTTACGCAATTCTCAACAATTTTTTGGTTGTTTAATATATATTAGAATAAAGTGAATATTTAAATCAGGAATAATCTTAACTTATGTGTTTTAATAACCGTTATTTAGAATAAAAAAAAACGAATGGAATACATCGGGTCAACTCCCTTGACACTGAATAGAAGTGAACTTCATTTATTAAGATTTCAACTTCAAATGAATTTTTTATTTCGTTTCTACTGTTGCGTCACCTTCGACACTGACTTCACATTTGACGTCAAGCCATCGTTTATGGAAGGAAAGCAACATCCCCACTGAACATTTTCCTCTACTGCCCATTTTTTTTTAAATTGTTCCCCTCTCACAAGCCTAATTTTTACGTTTTAAAGTCTTGTTTTTTTTTTATCTTATTTTACATCCGATTTGCAATTTCATGAGGTTGAATAAAGCTTATTTTCGATGCTCCGGGTGTGACGTCTTTTTTTTTCTTTCAGTTTTCTCGAAATTTATGCGTTTTCGAGGTATGGTTTATTCAACAGTTTTCATTCATTTTGGGCGAGTATTCTCGTTATGCAAAGTTTGTTTGGTAGTATCCGAACACCCTGTAGAATCATTACAAAACTAACGCGTCTTTGCACGTACGTGATGCATGTCTGGACATATCTCGAGGTTGCAGGTCTAAAATGATCTGACAATATATTTTGCCTCTCGCTAAATTTTCATCCTCGTTTTAAAAACTGTATTTGCCTTTCTTCATTATTTTGCTTATTAGTAATTTAAAAAAAAATTCCGCCTTTTCTTTAATCTGGTACATGAATATTTTTGAACGACCATTACTTCGATTTTTTTCAATGGCAAATTCATTTGTTTAAGTTCTACGAAAATTATATTTACAAACCAAATTAAGCAATTAATTACGCTATCAACATCAATATTTATGCAGGATCACACAATCCACGCTGCTTTGGGGGTTATTATTATTTTATTTTTTACTTGGAATCTATTTTATCAATAAGTTTTTCATCATACAAGTGCATAAAGTAATTAAAAATGTTCGCTTATAGTTTTAATAGAACCGGCCGTGAGATGTTAAAAAATGCAAGTTATTATTTTATAATTGATGGATAAAATATATTTTCGGAGAAACATACTTTGAAAGTAAAATAAATTTATCGTCTGCTACACCCTTAACCGTTTTTAATTACAAAATTATAATAATACAGACTTTCATTTATTACATGTCAATGACAATCGTAAAAATAAGTTATTTGTGAAGATATTTTGACAAATATATCTGAATATTTCATGTAATTCAGACAGATATATTGAGACATTAAATTTTAAGAAGTTGTTTGGGAATTTAAAAAATTCTTTCCATTTATTGATGTATTAATATAATATATAAATTTTAAAAGCATTAGAAAATTTTTAATTGTCTTTTTTAAAAATAATACCTATTTTAAATAAAATATTCCTTTTGTTTATTTTTCAAGCAGAATTAAATGTTGAATCAAGGATCATTTGAAAACGAAATTTAATTAATTAGTAAAAACATTTACTAGTCTCAATCACCTTTATTGTTTTGCTACTTACAAGTCTCGAACTTTTATTTGTGCACTGAAGAAAGACTGATAACATATTTGCAGTTAATCTAGCAGCATTAAATTTACAGACATCAAGAAAAAATATAAAAAGACAACATTTAGCATTTAAACCTAACAAAATTTAAGACATGTTTTAAACTTATAAAATAGTAACAGCGCAAAATAGAGATCAAACTAGATTTGAAGTTTCTTTTTGGTCAACCCGCTTAATCATTTAATAAAAAACAGAAGCAGTAAAAGCTATTTCTTTATTTTGTTATTTTTACTAATATTTTAAATCTCAAACCTTATTCGAAAAGAAGTGTGTATTTAATTAGCATAGACTACACGGTACGATATTTTTGTACAGTTGAAAATTTTATATTTAATTTACAATTTCTTTGTTAAAATAATAAGTATTCTCTCGAATTTCTAGGTATAATTGAAATTTTAGGAATAAATATATAGTTCGATTTACGAATAAATAATTTAGCAATTTTTAATTTCTGTTTAATTTGTTCACCTAACGCACATATAAAAATCAATAACATTTATTGCATTATTTTTGGATGAAATTAAGATAGAAGTACAGCCTTTCAATTTTTTTACAAATTACGTTATACATCCGTAGATGCTATTGCGTGTTGGTTTGTTTTTGTAATTTTTGTGATGGGTAAGTATAATTTATGTATCTTTTTTTTATGATTGAGGATTTGTAAAAACTGTTAGACATGAAAATGTACTTTTCTTAAAAATAGTTTGTTTCAAATAAATTTCTGAAAAAAATTATTATTAATTGGATAATAAACTTAATGAATGAATAAAAAGTAACTAATCAATTAGGATGTTTAATTTTACAGTTAGAATTTCTTTAAATAAATTAATGACTGTGGTATATTTAAACGTATCAAATAAAAATAAATACCTGTGTTTCCACAAAAGATACCTTAAAAGAGTTTTAAAAATCTATGACTCATTAAATGTTATAAATATGAAGTTGTCACGAGTGACATGTTTATAAGGTATCTTATGAATTTTCTACACTGTAAAATTTTTAATAATTCAAAATTTTATCAACATATCACATGGTCCTACGTCTTCAAACTAGTGCTCCCGACGCGATACGTATTTCAGTTATACGTTTAGCCGATATACGTATATACGTATAATACGTATGTAACAAATACATATACCTTAAAATATACGTTTAAACGTATCCGGATACGTATAAGCTTATACCGGTTAAACGTATAATTCAAGTATACGTATTTATTTTAATACGGATGGACGTCATCAGTCTTACGTCACTGAATGGAGAAAAAGCTGGAAATCAGTGGCATTGCCGTAGCAATCTGCCTAATATGTTTCATACATAGGTTCTTGTTATTTTTCCCTATAAATATTTAAATTAATTTATGTTACTTGTAATTTTTATTAAATTAAGTGATAAAATGTTATATAAATTTGCTGGAGCAATTTAAACTGTTTTATATTTCTTAAAATTACCATTAAGGTTGTTATATGCCATTGTGAATGCAGGACTCTAGCGGGTGTTTCTCAATGTCTCTGATCCGCACACCAGCAGCACAAAAATCATCTTTTTTTCACGCAATGAATGAAAACCGTTTAAACGTTTATACGTTTAACCACTGGGGTAAGATCCGTATATACTGTTTCGTATAATACGTATAACCGCCTTGGCCGTATCATACGTATCATTAATGTCTAGCGCGTATAATACGTATTATACGTATACTCGTATAAACGTTTAATAGGGAGCACTACTTCAAACTAATGTGTAAAGATAAATAACAAATCATATAACTTTTAAAATCTTCAGTCGGTGTATCTGCTAAAAGGCTAAAAAAGGGTCAAATTTTAAAGTTTTGAAGTTAGTTTGAGCATTTTTTGCACTATAAAATATCACAGAGCTCTCTATAAACATAAAAGGATTTTGTTTTAATTTGTGTAAGGGAAAGGAGAGAGAAATGAGAAATATTTTATAATAACATTTATTTCTCAATATTTTCTTCTTACTTTTGGATACACATGTACTATAATAATGTTTAGTATTATATGAAATAATAATAATAAAAAAAGATAAATCAAAGTATTTGTAAGTTTAATTTCCAGATAATTTTAAAATTATGAAAATATTGTCCTCTTCCTTCGTCAAGAACGAGAGACATGGGATATACCTCTAAAGTCAAAAGTAGAGGAATATTAAGAGGTAAATACTTTTTAAAGAATATAATACTTTCAAAGATTTAATGTAAATGAAAAGTATTATTTGGATTTATTTCTTACTATATGTTTAAAAAAATTACACCTCAAAATTAAAAACATTTGTAGATAAAAACATTTTTTTTAAGATCAAAATAATTTAGAGAATCAAAATAATTTGGATAATTCTATTTTTTAATTATTTTGACATTTATTACAAAATAAATATGGTAAAAATTGTTAAATATTACAAAAGAGATTTACAGTTATTTAAAAAAAAATATTCGCACGCTTTCCTCTCTATCACTGTTTTTTTCCTCCTTCGATATTGCATATTTAATGTATGGCTTACCACGTTAACCACACTACTTTTTAGGCGTTGTCACTCTTAAACACAGAATATATGGAATTATAGTAAAAACTTTCATTTTTTTACAAATTTAATAATTGCGAAAATGATGTTGAAAAAAAGAGTATAATATTCACGTTTGATCTGTAAAATTGAGCCAATTCTATTGCAAAAATAATGTTTGTAGCATATATATAGAGAGTAAAGTGGAGACGGAGAAATTTACTTTTTTTCTATAATCTATATTAATAAAAGAAAGTTTCGCTCTGTGTGTGTGTCCGTGTGTGTGTGTTTGTGTGTCTGTTGGCGATGGTTAGCAAAATCTAGCCTACCTAGAAGTCTCGAAATTTAGGTGTGGATAGTCCAAGGTCTGGCCATGTGCACCTGAGCCTCAGAGTTTTAATATTTTGATAATTAGCCTAGATATTAATTAGATTTTCATTAACCATCGCTTCTAAAATGTCATCTTTTAAATCAAAATGGCGAAAGAAATTAACCGGCGCATTTGATTTGCAACCGGAAATGAACGAATTCGAAATTATTTTACTAATTAGCGAATTTTAAGAAAACTAATTGAGATATCAATTTGAAAATTTCTGAGCATATGTAAAAAAATATTTTGTATCTGACTATGTGATTTTTGAAAAATTCGGTTGGTAATTTTTTTTTAATTTATGCAAAAAACTGATTAAAAATACACTTTTTTTTTCTTTTGGGTTGGTTGCATCGATTCTTCACAGAAGTAATTAAATAAACCAGAGTAGCGATACATAAATAAGGATTTCTAACTAAATAGTGTCAATATGGATTGAAGTTATCAGCGTAGAGCCATGCGAATGTCGCGCCACCTGCACATGACAAATTACATATACGTCCCATGATTGAAATATTTCCCAGGCACATTTTTCTTCATGACACAATTAGTCGTTTTTTTTTTTTTTTTTTTTTTTTTTTTTTTTTTTTTCATGACATTTATTATTATGATGTAGATTGTTAATACAGAAAACTTTATTTAACAGATTCTTTTTTATATTTGCGGGAATAAAGAGGGGCAAGGGTCTAATTACATTTAAGCTTCAAGGTGTATTTCTAGAAAGCAGTTACCAGAATTTCCGAATAATACTCTAGGCCAATTTTCAAGTTAAGTTCCTAGCTTAACCAAATGAGTCAATCTTTAAAGATATGTATTGTGATCCTCCTAATTAGTTATTTGCTGAAGGCCACTTGAACACCCCCCCCCTCCCGGCCCGTCCTTCAAGGTTTTTTCTCTAACTCTGCTCCGTTTCCATATCTCAGCAACTATCTTTCCGATTTCAAAGCAAGTGATTTCAAACATTATAATTAATTTAATAGTCACCCTTTATAACATTAAACTAAATTTATCAGTAGCGGTTACCACTATTTACGAATAACAGTTTAAGCCAAATTTGTAATTAAATTCAAAGCTTAAGGAAACGAACAAATTTTGAAAGATGCATAGTGATCCTCCTAATTAGTCATTTGCTGAAGGGCACTTGAACATCCACTCCCCCCCCCCCCCTCCCGGGACCTCCTTCAAGGTTTTTTCTCTAACTATGCTCCGTTTCCATATCTCAGCAACTATCTTTCCGATTTCAACACAAGTGATTTCAAACATTATAATTAATTTAATAGTCACCCTTTATAACATTAAACTAAATTTATGAGTAGCGGTTACCACTATTTACGAATAATAGTTTAAGCCAAATTTGTAATTAAGTTCAAAGCTTAAGGAAACGAACGAATTTTGAAAGATGCATATTGGTCCTCCTAATTAGTCATTTGCTGAGAAGCACTTAAACACCCCCTCCCACCCCCCGGAACCTCCTTCAAGGTTTTTTCTCTAACTATGCCCCGTTTCCATATCTCAGCAACTATCTTTCCGATTTCAACGCAAGTGATTCCAAACATTATAATTAACTTAATTTGTCACTCTTTATAACATTAAACTAAATTTATGAGTAGCAGTTACCACTATTTACGAATAATAGTTTAAGCCAAATTTGTAGTTAAGTTCAAAGCTTAAGCAAACGAACGAATTTTGAAAGATCCATAGTGGTCCTCCGAATTAGTCATTTGCTGAAGGGCTCTTGAACATCCCCTCCACCCTGGGACCTCCTTCAAGGTTTTTTCTCTAACTATGCTCCGTTTTCTTTTTTTCTCTAACTATGCTCCGTTTCCATACATCAGCAACTATTTTTCCGATTTCAACGCAAGTGATTCCAAACATATAATTAACTTAATTGTCACTCTTTATAACATTAAACTAATTTTATGAGTAGCGGTTACCACAATTTCCGAATAATTGTGTAAGCCAAATTTGTAATTAAGTTCCTAGCTTAAGCAAACGAACGAATTTTGAAAGATGCATAGTGGTCCTCCTAATTAGTCATTTGTTGAAGGACACTTGAACAAACCCTCCCTTCCGTCCTTCCTTCAAGGTTTTTTTCTCTAACTATGCTCCGTTTCCATATCTCAGCAACTATCTTTCCGATTTCAACACAAGTGATTCCAAACAATATAATTATCTTAAATGTCACTCTTTATAACATTAAACTAAATTTATGAGTAGCGGTTACTACTATTTACGAATAATAGTTTAAGCCAAATTTGTAGTTAAGTTCAAAGCTTAAGCAAACGAACGAATTTTGAAAGATGCATAGTGGTCCTCCTAATTAGTCATTTGCTGAAGGGCACTTGAACATCCCCTCCACCCTGGGACCTCCTTCAAGGTTTTTTCTCTAACTATGCTCCGTTTTCTTTTTTTCTCTAACTATGCTCCGTTTCCATACATCAGCAACTATTTTTCCGATTTCAACGCAAGTGATTCCAAACATTATAATTAACTTAATTGTCACTCTTTATAACATTAAACTAATTTTATGAGTAGCGGTTACCACTATTTCCGAATAATTGGGTAAGCCAAATTTGTAATTAAGTTCCTAGCTTAAGCAAACGAACGACTTTCGAAAGATGTATAGTGCTCCTCTTAATTAGTCATTTGCTGAAGGGTACTTGAACAACCCTCTCCCCCCCCGGCCCCTCCTTCAAGGTTTTTCTCTAACTATGCCCCGTTTCTATATATCAGCAACTTTCTTTCCGATTTGAACGCAAGTGATTCCAAACATTATATTTAACTTAATAGTCACCCTTTATAACATTAAATTAAATTTACAAGTAGCGGGTACCACTATTTACAAATAAGAGTTTAAGCCAAATTTGTAATTATGTTCCTAGCTTAACAAAACGAACGAATTTTTATGCATGCATAGTGGGCCTCCTGATTAGTCATTTTCTGAAGGACACTCGAACATCCCCTCCCCTCGGCACCTCACTCAAGGTTATTTTCTGTAACTGTGCCTTATTGCAATAACTGGGCTAATAATGTTCCAATCTTCTCGAAACCAGCTCAATTTTGTAGTGCGCCTACTATACAGTAACGTAGGCAGCGGGGACCTGTCTCAGAAGTTCGTTCAAAAAGAGGTTTGTTTAGAACAGAATGCTCCCCTGGCGGTAGTACGGGGAAATTAAAGAGTTTTCTAGAGCGTACGAACATGCCGGGTATACGGTTCCGAAGCCATCGTAGTCCGTGGCCAGAGTTCCGTTTTTTAAGAGATTTAAGTTTATTACAAGAGCTCGGTCAACGCCGGGCGGGTCAGCTAGTTTACAATATAGCAAAAAACAACAAACCAGAAATAATTATCAAACACTTTAGAGTGTAATTTCTCTGTTAAACATGTTAAATCCCTTTTAATAAACATTGCATAATTATTTTATTTTAACGCTCAAACTAATTAAAATGAAAATAAATAAAAGTAAACTTACAAAGATTATATGTATCACTAAATTGTGAAACGTTTATAGAAAATGCAAAAGTGTAAGCTAATAAAAAATAAATCTTAAAAGAAAAATAATTAATTTAAAAGAAAAACATTTGAATTTACATGAATGGATAGAATAATTACTGCAAACAATGGACAGCATACTTACAAAACGATATAAATCACTTGTTCACTCCAGGCCAATATTGCAGTTTACTCTTAAAATAAGTACTAGATCTGT
This sequence comes from Maratus michaelseni, assembly GCA_963931845.1. NCBI lineage: Eukaryota > Metazoa > Arthropoda > Arachnida > Araneae > Salticidae > Maratus > Maratus michaelseni. Next base: position 143,389,776 of record OZ007586.1, read on the forward strand.
TATACGTATATTAATTGGATTTATTGTGACCTTTTCACTTTCTCAACTCATAAAAAAACATTTTACACACGCTTTAGACGTTTTTAAATCGAAGAATTATTTTGAAGAATCGAAGAATTATAAATGCCCGTGGTAGAGTGTATTCTAGAAATTGCGAAATTCAGATAATCCGAATTCCTACCAGAAATACCAAATAATAAGTTTTGCTTTATTTAATCATAAAATGCATGTCATTAAATAAGCAAAGATTAATATTCCGAATTCCTGGTATGAATTCAGAATATCTGAATACAAAATCCACCAAATTGGAAACATTGATGGTTGTATATATGCTACCATGGACATTAGAAGGTTAACATTTATTGCTCAGTCGCAAAAATTACAACAAAAGACACAATTCTATGTTATATGCTGCAATAACAGTTATATGCTGCAATAACATCGGAATATACAACGCCAGATCCTCCTCGCAATGTAACACACTTGTTGTCTAATAGTGTTAAAATAATTTCGATATCATCAAAGCAAAAATGACATAAATACATATTAAATTTGTGAAGAATCTAAAATATGTATTTTTTTTAATTTAAATAATATTGGTCCTAATGAAATTGTTTAAAATGTAACAAATCTCGTCAGTAGTGAAAATGTATATTTTGATTCTTACAAGTAAATGGGCAAAAGTCCTTGGCGGCGAATTAAGATTTTTATAGTTCATTAGTTTCGTCTCAATGAACTTAATAATTTGATACTTCATATATCGGCTATTGAATTTTAATAGAGATAGGCTCGGTCAAAATTCAAAATTTTATTATTTAAAAACAGTTTCTCTCATAGAACGTAGTATGATTTAAGTTTACTTCTGGTTCTTACACTGTCATTCATTCGTGGTATGCACATGTGGTACTAATGTATGATTATGGTTATTTTAAGATATTGTAACTGAAGATGAATTGTTGTTATTATATTTAATTTTAAACTGAATTTTCTCTAATTTTGTTTTCAGTTAATACCATAATTTTTTTAAGTTATAAGTCCCTTGAAACTTTAAAAATAAAGTTTTGAACTTCCACACCTACATCAATATCATGTTCAACTTAAAGAACGTCCTTGAAAAGTAACATCATGAGCCGAAAGTCGCAGTAACTGTGAGAGACAAGATTACGGCCAACAATCTCATTGAACTTATTAAGTAGGGAATAAGGTTCAGTCTGATAAAGTTGACTTCGATGAATACGTGTAGCGGATGCTGAAGCGTAGACGACAAATCAACTGCATTTGCATTAAAATCACCTCAAACGGACTCTGCTTATCACCGTTATCGAGCCAATTAAAGAAGGCGAAGGCCAATTTCGACTACGATTTTAATGAAAACCTGATGAAAGTTCTTGACTATCCAAGGACGTCAACTGGTAAATGGAAGAAGGCATCGGACCACAAGAATCGATTCAAACCCATTTTTCCAACTTCGATGCAGAAGGAACTATATACGACACCCTTTGGAGTATCCCACATCTTACTGACAATTATATTACAGAAGCAAATCCATAAAAACTATTTATATGTTCCATAGCCAATATACACTAAAGTTAATATTACAAAACTTCTAAAATATCCACTTCGATAGACAGTATGATTACACCCCAAAATGTTTTAAAGCAGAATGCAAAAACATTTTCATTACATTAACAAGGTACAGTGTGTCCCCAAAAAACGTTAGTGGGAATTTAATAATATACACGCTAGTAAGAGAAGCGTAAAATGTTTATAACGCTACTAAGAGAAGCGTAAAATGTTTATCACGTTAGTAAGAGAAGCGTAAAATGTTTATCATGCTTTGCTTATTCGACACTGGAGTTTGAGACGTAGGCGGTTAAATCGGCTTAGCGAATTGAGTTTAAATTAATATCGATAAATGTGCATTCCTGCGGTACATCAACATTGTAATTTTCCCGATATAGTGTTGTTACATTATCAAAGTATTTTTATCCAATAGGAATTCACCAAAAGAAATGAAAAGACTGTTTTGGGAAAAATCGGAAGTTCAATATGCGCTATTCAACTCAACAAATAACCGAATAATGCAGCTAATTTGTAATGATCTTCCAATAGCCTGACAAGATGAAACGAGTCATCGTTACTCGGGAACATCATTAAGTATGCACATGCATATTAAAAAGTTCGAGGAAGACAGTTTGAACTTGTAGTTTTGAATAAATCTATATGCTTTGGATTTTCTTTGTAATTTTTTCGAAATTTCAACAACATTTAATTTCTGATATCCTGTAATATAAAGATTTCTCGATAAGTCTTCACATTCAAGTCTACATATTACACTAAAAGCAACAGTAAGTTAGAAAAATATTTCTTCACAATCAATAATTCTACATTATATTCATAATATACGACAAAAACTGTAACTAACGTCTATCAAACTTATCATAATTTTCAAAATCTAAAGAAAACAAATTTTAAATTACAAAACTTTAAAATTGTCCATTCCGTCAGACTGAATGAGTACCCAAAGTTGCTTAGTGTGATAATCAATATGAAGTTTTGCTTCACCATTAACATTTTTTCTTGGTAATATTTTGAACCGCATTCATGTTAAGAAATTGAAGTGCAAAGTAAATGCTAAATTGAAAATACCGAAATCTTTGAATTTAATTAGAATAAAAATCTGGCCAAACTTTATATTATAATGTAAATAGTTTCGAAAAGTAGAAGTCGTTATCAGTATCATGTAATTAAAATATTGAAAAAATATATTACATATGAAGCACCAATCTAAAATGCATTTAATCTTCTTTATGTTTTTGCGAAATTCCATTTGCAATATTTTTTCCCTTTTCCTTTCCCAAAGATAACTTTTCAGCGGCATTTCTACAAGAAATATTTAATGGAAAAGTATTTTGTCTGAAAGAAATATTAAAGTCAAAGACGGAGAAGAATTATTTTCTTTTACTCTTTAAACAAAATTAAATATGATTTTTTATTAGTTTTTGTTTTAGCTTAAGCAGATGAAGCTATAAAAAATATATTTCTAAGTTAACATTCCATTTTTTATCTTCCTAAAGTTCCATTATTATTTTTAATATCTAGTCATGAAAAGCATATTTGCAGTATGAATTTAAAGAAGAAAATCCATTTTCTCGTTTATTTTTATTTCAGGAGGAAAATGATATGTGTAACTAAATACCTTTAAAACGAAAAGAAAGTTTTGGATAAGTTAAATTATAAAGAAATGCAAACAAAGTGCATTAATCTGAATAACTCTGTTTCCACTTATATATCAACTATTATGTTTCCTTAAAGCGCTTGAGAAATTATTTACATAATTTTTAGCAGTAAATTTTGAAATGCATATGATGACTTAATTTTTTTTATTATTGTATACAGTTCCTGCACTTAAGCTATAAAGTTTACTCAACAATGCAGATTCGTGGATTTATGAAAAAAATCTCAGATTTTATTTTGGGAATTACGAAGCATTGAGAATTTTTTCGCTTACATTGGAAGTTAAAACATTAAAGCGTTTCATAATAAAAGAAATCCCTTAATCATTTGTTTAAAACATAAAATAAAGATAACTACATTGATGCTTTTTAAATTCAATATTTTAAATATATTTATAGAATTTAACTTTAAGATAAAAAATCGCTCTTTTATAAACTGATGTTGATACTAAAAAGTTTTTAACGATTTAAAATAATTTTTCATGTTTCAATAAACTAAGACATGTCATACGGCATAATATTATAAACGCCAATATTAGTTATATTGGAGTCATATTTAGCGCCAATATGGCAATAATAGAAAAAACTTCCATTGAAATACCAATATTTGTTAAATATTGTCTTTACATGGAAAATATTGGGAAGGAAATGTCCTATTATTTCTTTGAAATGTCGGTGCAATTTTGACCAAATGTATATATATCAATTTACATGTGAAATTTTGGGAATTAATTGTCCTACTGTTTCTTTCAACTGTTGGTGCAATATTGTCCAAATGTACATACATCAGTTTTGGGGAAAAATTTATGCAAATATTTCCTACAGTATTTCAATATACAGCGAAGATACGAGGATAGTTCAAAATGTAAGGTAACAAGCCCTCTAGGAGAAAAACTTTATTCCCGAATTGAAAAAGATACACAACATAGTAAATCACTGGTAAATATTACTTCTTCACATAGTCACCATGGTTGTCAAAGTATTTGCTTCATCGGTACACCAACGTATGAAAACCGGCATAGCAGAAATCGGCGTGAAAGTTGTAGAGTCACATCAAAATGGCTTGCTGAACTTCGTCATTGGTTCGGAAATGCCAATCTCCCATGTGCTTCTTCAACGGTCCAAAAATATGGTGCGAGATCTGGACTGTATGGTGGATGTTTCAATACCTCCCAACGGAAACGCTGTACCAAATCACGCGTTAATGAGGCTGTATGTGGTAGAACGTTCTCGTGCAACAAAAGAACTTTTGAACAACCCTCGTATTTCAAAACTAAACATCCCGGACCAATATAGTTTTTCATTAAGATATATAATTGATTTATTGTCTTTAAATCCATTTTAAGAAATTACTTATAGAAAGTTAACAATATTTAACATAATAATAAGTATTTTGTTTACACATGCTTATCAAATACTTTCAACTTTCAGCGTGTGCGCAGATTTTGCGACAAAAGCGATTTTTCCTTAAATAGTTCTCAAATACGGCACTGAAACTAACTGAAGTTTATTCCTATTCATCAACTGAGTTCTGTACTCCCGAACAAAACCGGCTTCTCTAATTTCCAATGCAGTAATGTGCGTCTTAAATAAAATTTGCATGGCGCAAACTTTCTTGTAAGTAGATAAATAAATTAATTATTTCAAGATTTAAATATCGATTTAATAATGTAATTGATATGTGTTACACCGAGTGATTATAATGTTTTACATAGATAGACCAAAAATAAACGAAAAATGCTTCCATTATGGTCTCAAAACTGAAAAAAAAATCTGATCTGTGGATAATCCAGAAGAATCAGTTGAAGATAAAAGTTTCACATTGGTAAAGATAGAACTACAAAATGGCGTAATATAGTATATGGGTCATTCCATGCAAAATGAGCAAAAATTTAAAAAAAAGTCGTGGCCCCATAGTGACCGATTTTAATAAAATTTCGTACACAGATTCAATTCATATTTAAATAGAGCTATTCAAAATATCTTGAGAAAAAATAAAATATTTTGGAAGTTCTGGACATTTAAAAAACTTGTGACATAGAATGGCTTGTATGGAATCGTTCAAAGTTGCAAGTTTAAAGTTACGTATCTTGAAAACTATTTAACATCAATAAAATTTTTTTCATAATATTGTAACCCGTGGACAGTTATTATCATATTTATTTAGTAATAATAATTTCGTAACACCATGGTTAATCTTAAATTGGTTGTAAAAATTGAAAAATTTAAAATTTTGAGAAATTTAAAAGCGTTATAAAAAATCAAAGGAATTTAAAAACATATGTGAAATTGATGTATGATGTAATGTTACATATGAAAACCAAATTTCTCAAATTTGGAAGTTGCCATTTATTTTCTTCATCTTCAAAATAGCTTAGAAACTTTAAAAAAAATTACAAAATCAAAATTTTTCCTCTTATGTTTACTTTAAAAATCAAATGAAGGAAAAACCTGACATTAACAATATTGCAGAAGCATAAAGTTCAGAAAGCCCATGATATGCTGAAAAAAATTCAAGATTGTCTTTTGATTCATAACATAACAAAAATTAGTTCAAAAAAGTAATATTTATTACAATCAATGGGCTATTTCAATTCAAATTTGAGCGCCTTCTCTGCCATCTTGAGAAAAAAAATGTAGTGCTGCCATCTGTATATAGCTTTGAATACTATATAATTGTTTGCCCCGTTTAAATCAATAATTTATTCTACTCTAATTTAAAATATTGTTGAGGAAAAATAAACTGAAGGCAAGAATAAAAGTTTCTATATTTAAAATATACACTTTTATCTATAACGTAAAATAATTTAAAATTTTTAAGATGTTTCCTTCATGTTTTAACAAGTAATAGAAATATAGCATTTTTCCCTCAAAATGTATCATTATTTAATTTTTTCTCATTAAGGAATAAAAAGGCAAGAATGAAAGTTTCTATATTTAAAATATATACTTTTATCTATAACGTCAAACAATTTTAAAATCTTAAGACCTTTCCTTCATGTTCAAACAAGCAATAGAAATATTGCATTTTCCTCTTAAAAATTTTCACTATTTATTTATTTTTTCTTTTTATGGAATAAAAGGACAGTTACTAAATCACTCCAATCTGTTATTTATTATTCATTCTTAATTATAAATAATTTTTGATAAAGTCTTTCCACTCCTACGGCTAATAATGAAAATTGAAATTTCAAGCATGTAGACAAACCCTCTATCTTATATCAACTTTTAATGTAAGTTTTAATACTTAAATAAACAATACTGAAATCTATTATTTTACATTTACTCATAAATAAATATGATCTACTTATATGCTGATTTTCATTAAAATTTATGACATGTCAGCCACAGCTGATTTGCTCATTTGACATGGAATGACCCATATGCCAAGAGCTCAAAAACAACAACAATAAAAAAAAATTGCAAATTCTGACTTTTTTTTCTGGCATAAAAAATTTGCAAATATATAGAAGATATTTTTTTGAAAATAAACATTTTCTTATTTTACTCTTCTAATTTTACTGTCTAAAACAAGTTGGAAATTGTACGTCAAACGTGACAAATGAGGTGCGTTCGTAATATAGCTAGTTATATAAATATTCAGATCTTGATGATTTTTAATTCCGTGAAATGAATTATATCGTCTGCAGATTAATTTCTGTAGTAAAATAAGTATCTCGGTCGCTTGACGATTAAACCTCGGAAGCTCCTCTAATAAGAAAGCACCGATTTTTTAAAAAAAAAATCAAATTTCTTAATAAATATTTTTATTAATATCTCCTAAAGTTTTGATTCGATTTTTAAAAAATTTGAAATGTCTCGACAAAATTCTGCAAAGATAATATATCTTAAATATCAAACCATTCGGTCGGGTAGTTTTTGCGTTGTTATATGCGGACGGACGGACAGACAGACGGACGGACGGACAGACAGACGGACAAACGGACAGACAGACGGACGGACCAAGCGACGACAATAGGTGCTACGTATTTATATAATTACGAACGCACCTAAAAAGGGCAAAATTGTAATCTTGTTTTCTCTGTATTTTATTTTAATTGCTAAAAAAATTATTCTTCCAACATTACATAAAAAACTTAAATATATATAAGAATGTAATCCTTGAAAGTATTAACCATTACTCAATGTATTAAAACTGCATTATATCCACAGAGATATATTCATTTAAATAATGCTTGTATTGCAGTGAAACCTGGAACTTAGTGAACATGTTAACACGAACGTGTCAGCGAGAGGGAATATTGATTGACATATTTTATGAAACAATTTTATTGTTTGAGCATTAATAAATAGTACTTACCTTCTCAAAACAATTGCTGCTACACATTTTTTCCGTTTACAAATATTGATAACATTTAAATTTCTGTATTGGTGGGCATAATGGCTTTTAAAACCTATCGCCTATATTACTAATATGATATATCTTGCATTTGTAACAGCGAACTAAAAAAAAAAAAAAACTAAATAAAAAACTTGTTTCGTAAAAAATACGACTTGTCCCCGTTCGTGAGAAAAAATATAGCGCGCCAGTTGAAAGAATAATTTTTAAAAAAATTTTGAACGATATGAAAGGTCAAAGGGGAAAATATTTTATTTTGAGTTTCTAATTTAACTTGAAATTTCTATATTCATATCCATTTTTACCAATTTTAACTGTGTTTTTCAAAGAACTGCTTTCATTTTTGCCTCGATCCAAGATTATTAAACTATAGTACGCTTTTAAAGCTGATAGAAGGCACTATCACCTTAAATCACACAAAACTGGATTATCATCGTTTTTCTCTATAGCTCTTCATACATTAGAAATTGAACTTCACTATACTCATAGAAAATTCAAATTTTATTAAAGATATATTTTGTTTTAAATATCTTATTAACGATTTGGTTACTCATTTTATTAAACTTTTCTACATTTAATATTTCAGATATAGGTGTGAAAATTGTTTGAATCGCATAAGCCACAGATTCAGAGGGCTTAAGGGTGAGTAGTAATATCATTTAATAATGAAAAACTTTTGGATTTTTCAAATTTTTTATTTGAGCTTTCTATACAAAATCTATATGAATGCTCAACGAGCTTTATAAATACTGCCCACGACTGTCAGATAAATTTAATTGTCATTCCACCTTCAAATTGGTAGAAATGTTTCTTTTACTCAAATAAAAGTGTGCATTAGTCAATAAATTGACAAAACGCACTCTCAGAAATAAAACACTCAATTTTGACGATTCCGCAATCCTCAGGCCTCATTTCGTTATTTTTGACAATCATTTCGTCACAGAGTCACGTGGTTTTTGACGAAACGCGAATCCTCAAATATCTTGACGAAACTGTTTCCTCGCTGTCAAAAATAAAACTCTCACTTTTGACGATTTCGCAATTCTTGAGCTATATTTCGTCATTTTTTGACAATTATTTCGTCTCAAAATTAAGTGATTTTTAATGAAATGGAAAATCTCAAATATTTGACAAAAATATTTCCCCATTCCCGGCCAGATTATTTTTGTTACAAAATCGTTCAAAAAAAAAAAAAAAAAAAAAAAAAAAAAAAAAAAAAATTACACGAAAGTATTAAATTTCGTTAAAAACGCTTAAAAAATTCTTCTAAAGTTACAGAATTTCGTTAAAAACGGTTAAAATAGTAAAATGCGAACATCATTTGGTCCATTTTCGATCGAAAGCATCAACATTTTTCCAATGGTTTAAAAAAAAAATCACAATTTTAGGAGCTCTTTTTTATTTAAGAAATATATTCATATAACAATCAAATTTAAAATATGTATAACTGACCCCCCCCTCTATAAACAGTAATCTTATCCGCTAAAATTGATGAACTCGCCTCCAAAATATGCACTTCAAAATTAATTATTTCTGATCAACAATTAGACCATATTTTAATTATTCATTGAACAAAGGAAATTTCTCTAATAAATTATATTAATCAAGCCATTTTCTAATTATTTATTAACCATAGAAAAACCATAATAATAAACTAGCCTTATTAATTAAAACATGCAGAAAGTATAACAGCACCGATAAAAATACAATCTGCTTTCTAAAAATATAAACACACACCAACATCCCATAAATACATTTAAAACCAAATAATTCCGAAGTCACGATAGCGAAGTGGTTAGAGCACTTAGCTGCCAAGCCAAACATTGCGTGTTCGAGTCCGATCAAATGCCAGTGATCTTATTTTGCCGTAGTCAATTAAAGATGCTTCTAAAAACTCCGATAGATGGCAGCACCAACCTTTTTTTGGAACTTTCGTCAAAGAAACAATTTGAGGAAACTGATTTCTTCGTAATTTTGAGGATGCAAATTTACTCGATTTGACGAAATGTTTACTCGGAGCATTTTTCAAGAAATCGTTTCGTCAAAAACGAAGAAAATTTCTTGAAATTTGAGTACTCATTTTTGAGAGTGCGCA